>CM029923.1:68044395-69244395 GCA_017639245.1 Myiopsitta monachus | reverse complement strand
TTCAATTAGCGCAGAGCAATACCTGTGATGCTGACAAGAGCAATGCAGCTGTACAGGCTTACGCTGAGCTTAGCGAGAGCAAGAACACACGGGTCCCCCTCTTCCCTGGGTCCCAGGCCTGCTCTGGCAGCCCAGACACATATTCAGGACTGGGACATGCAGATATCAAGACCCCAACTGTCTCCTGCAGTCCCTTGCAGCTGCCCTTTGACTTTCTCTGCTTTAAAAGGGTGTTTGCTATCAGGCAAGCTGATGGTTAATGCTGGGGTCACACTCTGCTGTCTCCTTGTCAAGCTGGTTATGAGCCATGTCACTATCAACTCAGGCAGATACATGGGAGCAGTGGCGTGTTCAGTGTTACATCAACAGCCATTGATCCTCTGGGTGGCTTTTCTTATTTTCCCCTTGATATCTGACAAAATGGGCTGTCACAGATGCTGGTATCTTTAGCATGAACACCTGCAGCAAAGGACCAGGGCACTGAACTAGGGCTTGGGTTACCAGATTGAGCCCTGGGGTTTCCATCCATACATTTGTATTACCAGGCACTTTGACCTGCACTAATACAGATAAGAGACAGACACCCATTAAGGTTAGTGAGAAGAGTCCAGTGTCATGGTTTAACCAGCACAGACTTTGGGGGAGAACTTATCCCCCTTTCAGAGCACATCTTGGCAAGCAGCTCTCAGGAGCAGAGCTTTACAAGGCAAAGCAGACTGGAAGCCAGTAAACCTCATTTTGCCTCACTGATTTTCTGCTAAGGGAGATAGAGGTGGGGAAGGACAAGATGTATTTGTCTCTTTCACAAAACAGGATCACAAATTATCCTTCTAATGTTGTGTCTGGGACTGAGATAGTCATTTACTGCAATTGATGATATTGGGAAACTTAAAACCCCTGTTCTGAACAGCAAGAACCACTTCCACCCATTCATTAGGCTCTGTCTGAAGTGGGATCCAGCTTTGGCTATCCAACCTGGATCCCTGGTTTCCTTTCAGGTCAATGGACCAAAATAACTTAAATACCAGGTTCTGATTTTACTGATGATTTGGTTTAACTGCTTCCAGATTATGTTCTATGAGCAAGAAAAGATGATGGATTTTCTCTATTTGATTAAATTGCTCTAAATGTGTTAATGCTGTCAAACTCTATTACACTGAACACATCTGCGAAGCAGGGGAATACCACCCGAAGGGCAACTGCAGTAAATCTGCTCTATGGGCCACATCATGCAGCTTAGAATTTGCCATTTCCCAAACAAAGGTCTCCAAACCAGCAGCAGTCACAAGTAATAAACTTCACTTACTGAGCTAGAACTCTCTGAACTTATTAAGACATCTCAGTCTATAAATGACAAGCCAGCAAGGTCAAAGCCACATACAACCCAAGTGGCAGCTCTTTTCTCCCTCAGACGCAGGAACTTCAAGCCTTTAAGCCAAAATAAAGTGAGATACGACCCAGCAATGACTTTTACTCCAAAGTTTCTTGTCGCTACCTATTCTACGTGCAGGAAGTTAAAGGATGACACTTTGCTACTATGACTGCAGAGATGTTTATGCATTGAACCGCGATTGCGACTGGCAGGAAACCGAAACCAAATGTTGCAGCACATTAGTAGGACAGCACACAGCTTTGTCCTACTTTTGCATACTCTTGACGAGCTCTTGAAGGTTGAAGAGATCTGCGTTAGACAGAAGGTCCAGCCTTATGTACATGAAGAGCTGAATAATGAGTATTGGCACTGTGGCAAGAGAAAATCTCAGTTGCAGGGATGAAACAGTTGCGTATCTCAATGTTGTCAAATACATTTCAGTTATTCTGTAGAAGTTCTCTCACTTGCAAGCAATCTGGAGATTCGTTACAGTTCCCACACAAAGCTGACCCAACACGTGTTCAGAGTGTGAAATCACATATACTCCCCCTCTTCATTAAATTCTTATAAACTGATTTCTCTATACGTTCATCTAAACCGATTGACTATGCACCAACCTGCAAGTCCCCATTGTACAAACACGGGAGTATTTCACTAGGCAAGACATTCAGGTGGTAATAGTTCTGAGAATACCTTCATTACAGTAGTGAGTAGAAATAACCAATATCTAATAAAGTCACAGTGGGTATCACAAAGCATTATCATGGAATCCTCAAAGGAGTCCTCAAGGACCTCCAGCTCCAACCCTCTGCCACGGACACCTTCCACTAGAGCAGGCTGCTCCAAGCCCCCTGTCCCCAGAGCACAGCAGAGGGGGAGAACCCCCTCCCTCAACCTGCTGCTCATGCTCTGGGGATGCAGCCCAGCACATGGGGGGGTTCTGGGTTGCGTTATCCTCTGGAGAAGCTACACGCATCTAACAAGTTAGATTTTCAGTGCTAACCCCCCTGTCCTTCCTTGGCATTCCATTGTGCTGCGTAGACAACAGCCCTTTGTCTGCTGAGCAGCAGGAAGAACAATGGTCCCTGCAAGGAAGGGAAACAGAGACTGAGCCTCAAAGATGCATTGAGCCACTGGGATAAAGAGATGCAACTCTGCTGAAGACAATGGCAGTGAGCCCGCAAATATTAATGGTGGATTTTGTGCTCTGTTGGCTGTTTTCTTCCTTGCTTTTCTAGTTTTAAGAGCTTGAGCAGCTTCCCTGGTAAGGGCAAAAGTACATCAGGAACAGGCTCTCTCTGCAGAAACTCTTGGATTCGACAAGTTCCCTGAGCATTTTTCATTACAGAAGAGTTTGAAAGTGGCAACAATTTTGCTGCAGCGGAGAATATCGAATCCGAGTGGGTGATGAGATACTGCTGCAACCGAGTCACCAAAATGAAGGTTACTCAGCTAAAACATCAGTGGAGTTCAGGGCTATGGCGTGCAGTTTCTACACACAGCTCTACTTTGTGGAGACAGAGCAGCAAAACACCAGGTATAGACATCAACTGATGAAGGCTCTGCTTCTGCAGCTAATTTTAGCACCTGGTAAATGGTGGTAAATACATCAGGGATATTAATAAAGCAGCACATTACAAACAAAGGCTCTGTGTATGTACAGAGTAAGCAGTACATGGTATGGGGAAGCCAGAGAGAGGCGGGTAAGAACAAAGAAGTCGCTCAATAGTGATGCTGAAAATCAAATTATAGCCAGAAGTGGAAGCCAATCACCTTCTTAGCTGAAACTGCAGCATCCGTTGCTTTGGTATTTAGATCTGAAACCCATTTTCTTTACTTTTTATTCCAGTATCCCCTTGGCCACCCCAAAAGCCATCTCCCATTCTCACCCATCCCAGGAGTTGCTCTTCTCATGACTTCAAGACAGACCAGTCCACAGGTTGGATACTTGTGCTGTTAGAAAGCGCTATCTTGAGTCCAAACTCTTCTTCCCAATGCTTGTTCTTAATGCTTGGATTTCATTACAATCATTTCCATCAAACACTAATCCTAAACTGTATTTCCTGTTTCCCAGCAGTTCTGGGACAACGAACTCACACAGGATCATTTTTCCTCTACTCTTTTCAATTTGCACACATTTAATAACGGGATAACAATCCATTAGGGATGGAGTTAAAACGATTGCCATTAGTTATTTATTGATTTACTATACAGAGTAGCAGGGTATGAGAAATAGACTTTTTGCTTTTCAGTGGCCCATAAAATTGCTGTAATAATCTAACCCGACATGGCTTGAAGCTTTTACGTGTTCCTCAGCTATTCTCAAGCGCAGAATCTTCCCCATCTCATTTTGTCAATGAGCAGTTTAAAAGATGTTGTATCTATTTGTCACCCACTTAGCAGCTGCCAATGGTAAGTAAGCACATACATGAATATACATCTCCTAAACTGACCAGAGTAATCATTCCTGGCACAAGTGAAGAGATAACCAGGACCACTTGCTCCTATTGAATTAGGTTTTCCATTACTCACAACTAAATTGCTCTTCACTTTTTAATTTAACATTAACACAAAGAAACCAAATCACTGCGCGGACTTCGATGCTGGTTCGAATCTCTGCCACCGAAACTAAATAGAAGCTCAATACCATCTACCTTTACTGCACCAAGATCCATCTTTGAGCTCTGTTTCCTCACCTATCCTGTCAAGGAAAGTTTATTCACTGCTGGTTTTCATCTCTTTTAACCCCAGGGAGTTTCACAATCATGCCCTAGTGAAAGCATCATTATTAAACATCCCCAGTACTTAACATGCATTTTATGGGGCATGAAAGTTGCATAAAGCACTACAAGCAAAATTAATGTTGAACATGTTGATAACTTGGCTATGAAGAACATCAAACACTTAATCATGCGACTAATAATTATACCAAGCTAGCACAGCATTTATAATATCTCCCTGAACTAAATGCAGATCTCCCCTGTGCTTGCTCCTTTTATCTTCCACAGCTTTTGGGGAGAACCCTTCCATGTTCAGAGGGTTCATGCAATGCCTACGGGCCTCTTATTCTCCCTTTTTCATCTGCAATCACTGGGGTCCTCATTTTAAGAGCTGTTTTTAGCACCAGTTCCTCCCCTCCCCAGCCCTGTGGAAGTCAAAGCTTTGCCAGGCGGACCAAGGAGCGTGCAGCAGAGCTCCTTAGTGCATCCATCTGAGCCAGCTGCAGTCACCCAGTGCCATCTCACGGCCTTCCACACAGCTTATCCTGAAGTAAGCCAGGTAATTCAATAGGAGGTGAGGACACAAGACCATGTCTGAGTGGAAGTGCCATTCTCTTAAGCCTCCTCTGCCCTGCAAAACCAGGTTTTGTAGGTTCCAAGCTATAACAAGTGTCCCCTTTAACAAACCATGAAAAGCCCATGCAGATGTGCAGCACCACCTCCTCCCCAGGCTTAGAAACTAAACTGATGCTGTCAACCAGAACAGCTCCATGGGTTTACAAAACACCTCTCACTGGCTTGCACCATGAGCTCCCTATGCTGCCTTTGTGTCCTGAACAGCTTCTGCTGGCAGATCCTATGTGGAAACACAAAGTTAACCGGACAGAGCAGCAGGTCACCTACGCTCATGCAGTCACTGGAGCAAGACGATGTTCATTCAGTACATTAGCACAGTGCTCCAAAGATAAACTTGCTCAGGACACGAAGGAATTGGACAGATTCAGAGGAAGCCAATTAATTAAGGATTTCTGGAGGTTTTCCAAGCTTATCAGGCTAAAAAAGAGTCAGGACGAAAAACCTCCTTCAAAGACAACCCCCAGCTGAAGCTTTAAGATGTTATTGTCATTTACTTCCTTAATGAGACAATATTTGTCTGGAAAGAACACAAAGTCCCAGCCTGAATTGCTCTGCAAGTGGCTTTTAAATCAGTCCCTGTAACAAGAGGCTGAATGTCAGCACTGAGTGAACCCTCCGGGCAGACCCTGCTTGGCCATGGTGGGCCAGGCCTCCAGTGTGCTGATTTATACCCCTGGAATATTGGTTCCATGGGCTTGGCTCTCCACTACATCCGAGTCCTGTCTGCTAAGCCCAAGTGATGTGAGAGCAGCTAAACCCATCCTGACTAATAAAAGTCTGGAGGGGAAAAAAGCAGGGAAGGGATGGGGGGAATCACAACCCTGAGCTACCCATATCCCCTTTACATCACCTTTTCCTGAACTACTTCTTTGACACCCCAGGTTTCCTTTTCATCTCTGATTTTGGCTAGATTCGATTTAATCCATCAGGCTGCAATCTAAAAGACAGCATTAAGACAAAGATATTTGTGCGCAGAGGTCGAGTTCAAGGGTAGGGAACCATGTAATCTTGTTTCACTAACTTTACAGTATTAAGGGCTGATAAGCATTAAACTGAAAGGACTAGAGCAGACAACCCCAGCTCTATCCCCACTCATGTCTCAGACTGCGGCTCCAGGCTTTTAAACAGAAAATATATTAAGTTTAGTGTTGAATAAGGCTCACATCAGTTTGCCTTCAACATGACAACCAAAGCAATTGAAGTGGCAGCGCTGTTTTAAGATGATTTGATATTGCCCTTGAACCTACAATGCAGGGGCCAAGCTCTACATCAGCTATTTCAGTGGTACATGCTGCTTGCAGACTCTGGAGCGATGAAATCAGTGCGATGGTTTGGAAGCGACATTAATTTATGGTTACAGTCTGCCAACCTGAGACATGGCTGTTGTGGGGCTAAGACTGGTCCAGTGGAAGGTGATGCTGCCCGTGGCAGTGGGTTGGAATGGGATGAGCTTTAAGGTCCTTTCCAACCCAAACCAGGCTGGGATTCTATGATTCTACGACTTTAGACCTGAAGGAACAAGGCCTGGCCTCCCTCCCTGCATGCTCAGAGCTTGGACCTTTTCCTTTCAACCCTCTACCTGATCAGCCCAGGAGCTGTCTGGGGCAGGCACTGTGTGCGCAGCAGCTGGGTATTTATTGTGGCCTAATCGTAAGAGCACTAGCTCTGCTAGAGTTAACAGAGTCCAGAGGGAAAAGCTTCCTTCCAAATTGAGTTATACTCAGCTCTAAAAACACAAACAAAGCACATGCTTGAAGTCTTCTTGCTTGCAATAAAATACTTAAAAAACCCCAAGCTCTTCTAGTAAGTGACTGAAGCAATAGCAGCTCCAGCTGGATGCTGCCATTTAGCATCATTCCCCTCTTCCCACTGCAGAGCATCGGTGCAGCCTGTGAGGGATATGGCAGGGATGGCCACATCACCTCCTGGGCTGCTGCTCTGCACCACCTTCCAGGCTCACATCCTCAGCATCTAGGGCACCTTCTTGTCCTTCAGATTGTATCTGGGCACGTCCCAGCTGCCTCCTGCGGTGTTGTGAGGGTCTGGGGGAGGATGGGAGGGTTAACTGCATTCTGTCAGCAGTGGTGACCTCTGAGCCAAACCAAGAACAGTCTCCTGGATTCCGGGCTCACTTTCTGATGTTAACCTGTTCCTGTTCCTATTAAACAGCTCTTGAAACAGAACGGTTAAACCCCAGAGCACAGCACTGAAGGAGAGCACTAAACTCGCACGGAAGCTGGGGATCCGGAGGCATGATGTCCAGTTCTGTGCTCTGGGGTTCCCTTCACACCTGGTGAGCAGGACTGCGCGTTAGCCCCATCGCAGCTGTGGGTCCAAGCGGCTGTGTTCTCCTCTCTGCCAGCTCACTCAGCAGTAGGTTTAGTTATAATTCCTGATATGAACTTAGGAGTGAGGCTGAGTACATAAAACCCCTCAAGATCCTGGGGTGAGACAGGACTTAACTCCCATCTGTGTACATGAATGCTCAGAACACACCTGCAAACCAAGGGCACTGCTTTCAAACGGTTTGGAAACGTCAGCCTTCGGTTCCTGCTGTACCTCGGCTTTGTCCAATGCAACTCACAGGGGCAAAAGGGACTAAATCGATGTGCCGTTATTGTCAGGGAAGCATCAACTGACCTGCCAACGCTTGGAAAGGGCTGACAGCAATAGTCCTATGCCTTGGAACAGCAGAGCCCCTTACTACAGGATATAACAGCAGCTGCAGCACAGTAATTGGGAGAAAATTACTCATTACTTGTTAATAACCTAATCAGGTCCTTAATGCTGTATCTATCAGTATGGTATGTTCTTCAGGCTCATTCAACCCAATGGCCTTTAATACTGCAAACAGCTTTGCATCCATAAGAGAAAGGTGCTTTAATTAATGACGTTTCAGATTATGAAATGCAAAAAGAATTAATAGTCACGCAGCAATAAATGCCAACCCAAACGCTTCCCAGCATGGCCCAAAGCTCCAGGTGAGTCCCAGCACTTCATTCTAATTGCATCTCTTAAACAGATGCTGCAAAATTAGATAATCTGTATTCATTGTAGGTCAAATTCACCCAAGCCTGGCAAGCCCCAGGACTCCTATTTATGTCTCTGTGTGAAACCTTGAAGGAGAAAATGGAGGGTACAGATTGCGGCCAGTTTTACCTCCTATGCCCAGCAGAAAGACTCCCTCCCCTGTGCACAGATTTAGTGGCCCTACACAGCTCTTCGTGCTCCTCACACACAGGATTAGTCAGGGGGCACAGAACCACAATGCTGTTGGTGTTCGATAGTTGCCCTGTGACTGATGCAGCCTTGTCCGACTGCTCACGCATATTCCTCTCTCATCTTCATCCCAAAACTCTTTCAACCCTTCCATTACCCAGATCCAAACCACCTACACTTCCCATTTAGAAGGAATCCTTATGCTGAAGCCCTTGTTCTTGTGCCAGCTTTCCTGGACCACTTATTGCCATAGAACCATGTAGCTAACCCCTTAAGTGTGGGAATCCAAGAGTCTTGCTGAAGGACTCAAAGTCATGCAGGACAGATGTCCTGCTTGATCTAGGCATACAGAAGCTACATCAAGGTACCAACTTTTGCCCTCCTGCATTTCCATTACTGGTATCTAATATCTAGAGCATTACAAGAAAAATATGTTAGCGAAAGCCTTTTATAATCACATTCAAAGCTTTTATTTCCCCTTCCCAAACCATAATGAAAAAGGGCAGGATACCACCTTAATTTGCTGGCTGGTCTTTAGCTGCCATCTTTTGGATGTCATACTTTCCAGAAGAAGAAAAAGGCAAGAATAAAGTTAACGTAATGCGTTTATAAAAGCAGAAGAACTTAAAAATATTTGTCTTCTCACAGGACAGAAAGGTTATTGCATTTAGAGGGAGAATAATAATTTCTTACTCTGTCCTTCCATGGAGCCTTCTATTCCAATATACTTTAGAACTTAGAATTATGTCACAATTTGCTCTCTAAATGTCATTTTTACTGCATTCCAGCGCTGGAAGGTGTTCAAGACAGGAAAATAATAAGACAAAGTACTTATAGCCATGTTTAGCAGGAGATAGAGTCTGCAACCGAGTCCTCAAAGACAGACCCATTTGCCTATGGGAAGTTAATGGGACTGCAGGGGAACAAAGGTTCCTCAGGACAGTAATCCAAGCATGTCACCACTCCAGTGGCAGAGAGGCACCACCCAGTCCTGCCCTTCGATTAAGAAACAGCCATCCCACCTGGCTTTGATTCATTATTTCTCCCTCTATCAGCATAGCGGCATCAATCTCTGCAGCTTAAATCTGCCTCTGCTATTCTGCATCTAGAATAGCAGGAAAAGATACCAGCATTCCTCACTAGATCATCAGCACTGCAGCAATGAACCGGATGAAGCCAGGCTTGTTTCAGACTGACGTGAAGTCCCCCAGGTTTTCCTGGGCTGCCTCTGCATGGGCATGTTTAAGTTTATTGTGCAGATTTATTGGCTCATCACCAGATATAAGGTCACTGGAAGCGCTGACATCTCTTGCAGCTTGCTGAAAGGACCCAGACATGGATATTAACCAGGTGAGAGGGGTGGTAAGATACAATCCAGACCTTGTGTACTGGAAAATAATGGGTTGTGATTAGAAAGGAAGTGCTGCCTACACTGTGCAAAATCTCCCAGTGGATAAACGGGGTTTATTCCGATAGGGAGTGTGACTTGATGTGTCTCTATTCCCAGACCCTAGTCCATTTTCAGATGGCACATAGTGAATGTATAACCCAAGTTCACATTCTGTAGGAAATAGAGAAGTCTTTAAGGTTTCCACCTCACTTCAAAGCCAAGTTGTGCGAGAACGTGACGATTCCCAGCGGCTTTAACAATATCTGGAGGGATAAATTTGGTCCCAAGGTACAATGTGGTAAAATTAAGGTTAATTCCAGTGATTTACACCCATGTATAATTGGGCTTAGAACTGGGGAGCTCAAGTTTAGTTTTACCCTAGGACACATCAGGCCTAATTCCACCGAGGCCAGCATAATTAGAATAGTGTAAAAATAGGAGGGAAGAGACAGCCCCCGAGGTTGGGAAAAGCACAGGAAATTGGAGAATTCAGAACTGTATCTCAATGTATGGATCTGAGGGGAGAATGAGAACATAGGCAGCGCCTACGTTTTGGTGTAGATTTGCCAATTCAGGGCAAATTCACTTACAGAGCAGTCAGAGCAATTCTATGGAGCTGGTGGAGCAGCTCTGGTTAGACACAATGCAGCTGAGCTCTGAACCTGGCCACTGGTCCCGCTGCTGAAAGCTTTGCCTACCAGTAACACGGGTTCATTTTGCCACCCTGCATCATCAGCAGCTTTCAGTTTTGTCCCTCTTACATCTGCTGGGCTTCTGAATTCCAGTCAGTGCTGCATTAGCAGATATACATGATTGGGTTATATACATTATTGGGCTATATACATTATGTATATAATGTATATACACATTACTGATATATATACACATATACACATATATTGGACTGTACACATTCTCCACACACAAGGCAATGGGAGGTTTTTCTGATGAGAGGATGGCATTTTGACAGGGCTGCCTGTGGAGGCATTTCAGCACTTCTCAGAATTACCATTGGAGACTCATTTCTCCCTAGTACAAAGAAGGGAGGGGGAAGAAAAACAACTGCAGCACTGTTGATCGTGGGCATAATCTGCAGGCTGATGTCAGATCTGCTCATGCTGACCTAGATGTCCCAGTGGACTTCCTAATTCATGCTGCAGATACTGCAGAGATATGGGTGGGGTTTTCTACATGGGGGAAAAACACCCTTCTGCTGTAGAAGAAGGAGATTTAAAGACGTAACCACACAGTGCCCATGGGTCTTTGAAGAAATCTGCTTAAATCCCGTTTGTATTATGCAGATTCGTTTTGAAAGTCATTCTAGAGACTTTTTTACTTCTGTTTTGCACAGTTCAAACTAAATCGGGAGCACCCAGCAAACGAGCTACAAAAGAGCATGCAAACCTGGGATAACAGCCCCACGCACTCACAGAACAGAACCCAACCTCTCGGGTTTAATGCATTTTTAGCAGGGTTGCCTGGTTTGTTTTAAAACAAATGAGGCTTATGCAGCCATGCTGTGCGTGAGCATAACCCTACAGCAGCAAGCTCTGCCTGCCGCACACTGGAGTATAGGCTCTAAAACAGCCTCACCCAGGGCTGGCAGCTTCAGAGAATGATTAAGTTGCTTATTTTGCCATGTTATTAGCTTAAAACGTGCGCTCTGGGGTATGCAAATGCCTGGAAAGCCCCATGTCTTGGGTGCAAAGCATCCCTGCTTCCTCCAGCTTGCGTGGACATCGCTCTTCTGCTGTCTCAGCTGGGTTCTCAGTTGCCACACCTCAAACCCAGACTCTCCACGTCAAACCTAATCAAGCCCATTACACCAATGGGCCTGTTGGCAGATTGCACTGATTTGCACCGACGCAGAGAAGGAATACAACAGTGCCTTTGGAATAGCAGCATCCAGCAATGAGCTTGGCTTTCCTTTTACCAGACAAACAGAAAACCACTCGCTGACCTGCAGGACTGATCCGAGCCCAAGAAAACCTCTTGGCAGGACTACACAACATTAATAACTGTTCAGGGCTAATTATAATAACTAATGGGCTGACACCACACTGCCTTTGTGTTCCAGTTAAATGCCACCACCACTTTGGGTTTTAGCACCTGGAAATGCACGCTGTGTTTGGGGTTTTGAGAAGGGAGTGCAAGTAGAGGAACAGGCCCGCACTAAGATAAGAGGAGGGAAAGAACAGAGGAAATACCACTAGTAAATCCCTGGTATCACCAAATGAAAACGTTAAAGTGACAGAATAACCTTACAAGCAATGTAGAAGCACTGCTGTTTGCTGTCATTTATTGTGATAGAAGTTTTCCCTTGTTGCACTGCAGAAAAAGAGATCTTCCTGGAGTGATGCAGCAGGTACAGAACACGGTCAGAACAAACCAAGCTGCTTCTCAGATAAGGCATTTAAAGAAGTAGAGCCTAATGATTACTGCAATTAATGCAGCTGCAGTGATTGCTCACCACCTCCAGGACTGAAGTGTGTTATGTGTGATGTCTGCATATCCAGAGCCTTATGGAGTGTTGGTTTACTCCTTCATAGCTAAGGAGTGGCAATTAAAACCTGCCTCCTGTTTGTTTTAACATAGCTGATCACTGATCCTGTGTGTGAGAACGCACAGACAGAGGAAAACCAGCGCGTTTGGGGTTTGGGTTGGGCTCTTTTTTAGGCACATCTGAATCCCACCTTTGCAATGCAAAGCCCCAATCTTCCCCATGCTCTAATCCAGGGGGCAAATTGCCACCAGAAACATATGGTAGGAACAGATGGGAGGGAACTTCCTATGAGCCACAGGAGAGAAGGAAGAAGGGGAAAAAACCCTGAAGGTAAAAAAAATAAACACTTATTGACAACTTACACTTGTGAACCAGCTCCAGAAAGAGATGAATAGGAAGGAGGTGAGGAGACATCCGCATAGGGATGTGCAAGTAGAAACTACGGCTGTGTACAGCAGAAAAGGGTGGACACATCCAGCAAACAGCGCAGTGAAACCCAGTCACGGGCAGCACAGTGTGCCTGCACAATGCAGGAGGCTTCTGGTTTTCCCAACCTTCACTATAGGCAGAGAGCTCTCAGACCTGCAGCATTAACCTCTACTAAAGCACCTGACACACTTCTGATGCTGACATCACCAGCTGCCTCCCACCTTTGTATTTTCTACCTTAGTTTGCTTTTTCTGGACCTAAACTTCAGTTGCATAAAAAGACGTAAGGCAGAAGCATCATCCTTCCCACTGGCTAATACTGTAAAACCTACAAAGCAGATCCATTAGCCCAGTATTGGTCACAGACCAAACTACACTGTACAACACCTCAGGCATGACCCTTCCACACCCTGGGCAAGCATCAGATCTCAAGGACACAGTTTAGGACCCACTGCTATAATGATCTCAGTGAGAGGTAAAGTGAACACTGATGCAGCAAGAAAGAAGGTGACTTACCCAAGTGCTAGAGTTGGGAATGGACACAAGATTCCCCTTTATCTGAAGTCACTGCTCTAATCTGCCTTTGATTCATTTACTAGTACACACAAATTAGCAAATCTGGGTGTATGACCACTGGACCCAATCCAATCCAATCAGCGTATCTTACTGCAGGTACTATAGAGATAGGGACACGAGAGATTTTCTCCATCAACCTTACCACCAAAGAAAATAAGGTTTAAGATCTTCTACCAGGAGTCTTTCCATGCATTGTCTCTTCATTTTGGCAACTCATCCAAGACAGCATTACATCACCTATGATCTGGCCAGATCCTTTAGCCATCAGTATGGGAACAAGCATCCCACAGACCCGAAAGCCTGCAATACCTCTTCAGAGTGCCTCTGTATATGCAGTCTGTTCCCTCAGACTAAAATTAATAGCCTTATTGGCAGGATGACTCAGGGAGCTGTAGGCTTGTCTCGTCTCCCTGCATTTGCAATGAGATTTCCCTGATTTATTTTATCTGCAGTAATTAAGGCAGCTTCTCCCTCACTACCACTACGCTGGCAAGATTCAGGAATAACACAAGAAACAGCAGTAGGCCAGACAAAAGGATCAGCAAGAAAATTGCTCTGGGCAGTTAAAGTTTCACCTTAATATACATAGAGCACTTTGTGCTGCTCCTTGCCTGTAAGTCAGCTGGGGTAAAGAGGCTGCTTAGAGCCCAGCCCTGCAAGTGGAACTGGTCTGGAGCATCACTGCTATTACTCTGGGGTACCAGTCCTTAGCATCCTGTTCGACAAGGCTGCTTGTGCCCAGCAACACCAGACCGAGCCCTTCATGCAACAATTGCAGTATCAACAAGAAAACTTCAAGGTGGCTCCCAAAAAGAGACACTCCTGGGTTGTAATTTCGGCAGTATTACAAGGGGTTTGTCCTTGTAAAGAGTCACTCCCTCCCCTCTGAGGCAGCTCGATGCTGGGAAACCAGAGCTGCTGCTGCAGCAGCCACTGTTTTGCTTTGTGCTTTGGGGAAAATCCCTTTCTCATCTTTGCAGCCCTGCTTGGAATACCAAAGGCAGCAGGAGCAGGTCCAAGCTGCCTGCCCTGTGCAGAACAAAGGTGGACCTGGCAGGAGCATCCTTAGTAAGAACCTGCTCCCGCTTCCACCAGCCCTGGGACAGGAGGGCGCATGAGCTCCCTTCCACAGACTTCTCAGAAGCAATGCAAGATCCCCAACCAGAGTATTGCCATCATGCTCTACTTGACACTGTGCTTAAGCCCAGCAGTAATTTTAACCCTACACATGCTTTCTGGGCCACAGAGCCATACGGAATTCAGAGCCCCAACGTGTCTGTTACAGACACTCCTATAGCACCAAAACCTTGCTAAAGCTCTGCAGGGCTGCATCCCACAAGGATGAACGGGCATGTTTCTACCTATTTTGCCTTGGAGCTCAGGATCTGTTTCTCTCATAGCCTTTTTTCCCCATTAGTTCCTGCTTTCTGCTACTTTCTTCCCCCTATAAAAGCTATTTCAGGCACTTAACAACTCAGCTAATTATGGGAGGGAGCCACGCTGCAAGCTCCTGGGCTAATGAAGGGTACTGTGATCTTTCTGGAGCTCTTTGTGAACGCTGCAGTATCCACTCCCTGTCTACTACAATAGATATCCGTATTCCTGGATAAGTACTGACTGAAACACACACTGACTTCGTGCTGCTAGTCAAGGTCAGGCAGACTGAAATGCAAACATTATCACCAGGCACAGAACAATAAGTACAAAGTGGAACGCTGCAGCCTCACAAATAACATTGCCTCTTTACACGCTGCCCCGGCTGGCTGACATTTCATATCCCAGAATAAACCTCATTCAGTTCCCCAAGGGAAAACCGTACTTAGAGACTGCTTGCCTTAATTTCCACACTGACTTCACAGATATATCCAAAGCGTCTCCAGGAAAGAAGCAATTTATAAGGTTCACTACAAACCCCTGCACTCTGTGGAACTGATTCTTCCCCGCTCTGCAGCTTGTTGGCATTTACACCAAAGCAACGTGCTATTCCATTAGCTCAGTTCCACTTTACTCCCTCCCTACGTAGGCTGAGCAACCCTGCAGAGTGGAAGCACAGCAGCCTCCAGCCCCAGCTTCACCTGAGCAGTTGATTTTTAACCACCTTTTGACTCCCCATGTTCCCTCAGAAGATGCACGTCCTATTCATGTGACAGATGTGGCTGGAAGCCTGCATGCAGCAGCTCACAGGGAGCAAGACAACTTCACACCATTTCAGCTTGCACTGACTCAGCACCAAGCACTTTTTGCTCCGTTTATTGCCCATAGCACTGAAGTGCAAATTTAAGTCATGTATCAGCTACGAGGGCCATCAATCAGCTCTCTTGCTTCAAGGCAGAGCTGTCCGGAAGGAAGTGCCCACCTTAATAGAATAACAGACAAAATAACCTTCAATGCCTGAAGGTTGGTTTGTCTCCAAACCAGAAGCAGCAAATCCAGGGCACGAGTGGAGTTTGACCCTGGCTCCATCATTCCTCCGGGGCCAGAATGGTGATTTCTATCCATATGTGGAGCCATACCACGATTCAGAGCCCTCATTTTCACTCTGAACCCTCGCTGCAGCCATACCCCAGAAAGCAATTGGGAACTAAAATAAGAGCTGGATAATAAATAGCTACCTAAGTTATTGCAATAAAAGGGCTCATAACAAAGAGCTCTGGGCTGTATTTCATTAGTCATCAACTAAATATGGATTAAAGTAGTGGCAAACTAAATGCTCAATATGTCATCAAGCAATCTCAGGGGCTGCTAGAGGATTATTATTATACTTTCATTACTGTAATTAGTTTGATACATAGAATCACTCAACATCTGCATGAGCATCACAATTGTGGAGGCTAAGTGCCTGCCTTTCCCCTTTTCCCCCCTTCCCCCCCATCCCTCAGGTATCTTTGTTTGTTAATGTATAGATTAAAAAGTCCAAAATCATCATGATGCAAGGAAGCATTTTGTTCAGGGGACTGTTTGATGTGCGTATGTCTCAGATTTGCCTTCTTTCAGAATCCAGCTACCACATCCGCTGCCCATTAAAGCTGTTGCTTCTGGCAGTTTCCCCATCACTCCCACATCCGCAGAGCCCAGACAGCACCAAGAATTCGGTACCCAGAGCCATGGGAATTGATGCCAGCAGAGATGGAGAGGGGGAGCAGGGGATGCAGGTGCTTGAAGACTCAGACTGTGTGTTTTCAGTGAAACAACACAAACATAACCTGGTCATTTCTAGTTTATTACTTTCCATCACAAAGTAACCCTCTGCCGGTACAAACTGATGAAGGTCCCTCGTGTTCAGCAGAGCTGTGCTATTGACGCCAGTCAAAGAAACACTTGTCTATACTTAGCCACTACACGATGCAAAAGCAATAGGTGGGCAGCTCGGAGATTTATACCCAGCCATCTGCAAAGCATCATACATGTTTTATAGCATCGATCCAAGGCTCCGAGTCTCCTTTTCATTCCCTTCCCCCAAGCTCACTGAACTCTTCTGGGCTTTCCAATGCTTTTAATTTGTACACTACAAAGCACAAAGGCTTTCCATGAAAGTTGTATCCCACGGATTAACATTTCCTAACTAATGAGGAAGTGAAGCGTGGCCCCAGACTCAAGGGAGCAACAGCCTGGAGTCTTGACTTCCAATTCCCATTACCACCCTTCAATTAGCTTCCTGGAATCTTTCTCTTCCTCCCAACCCTAGCAGGAGTTAGCCCACTTACTGCAAAATATGTCATTGGAGCTTATGCAAGTCTCAAACCTCTGATGGCACCATTAATCTTTGTGTGCACAGGAGATGGAGATATAATGATGAACCAATCTGCTGCAGAGTGAAGTGGACCCACTGGGCTGTGAAAAGGTCCCGTAAATCAAAGGAATCTTGGGGCCAGACCTTAAGATCTAGGGATACCTTTCAAATCCCATTGATTTAAAGGGAATTTGAAGGCACTCTGCACTAAGAATAGCTTTACAAAAGGTTGATGGGTGATAAACAGGTAACTCCCTGCTGCTGCTGTTGTGTTCGCATACAAACTAAGCTCTAGCCAGAAGTTAATGGTTGGTACAAGGAGCTTAGGACCATGCCTGCATCATTTTATCCAAACACAATGTTAGTGCATCCACACTGACTTTAATTGCACAGTACCTATTAATTCTAGCCTGATGTTCTCGCAACCGCATGCTGGGATCCAAGCTGATGAAAGAAATAAGAATGAGGCTTGTTTGATCTGCACTTGAAAATACACCTTTTGGATTAAGACTTTAGACATAGAAAATGGAGGTTCATGGGGCAAAGTGACATTGAAGTCATTAAAAGGCAAGATTTGCATCTCCAATTTAGACTCAAAGTCAGCCTTGTTTATACTTGGGACTGAAGTAAATCAAGGGATATGGGTATCCATGGCACTTTGGTGTGTTTCTTTTCCCCAGCCAAAGGAAATTAAACTTAAAAGTCACATTTATTTATAGTATACGCTTATCTACAATACCTATTTTATTATAACAATTACATCGGGGCTTACAGAGCAACAAATCTAGTGCATTATTAAAGCAGGTTTGCAGTTTCCCTAAGTAAATATGATACCAACACCTACTGCAGGGACATCGGTTTGGGTTGACATCAGACTTTGAAGCCTCAAATAATCAACCATAGAGTAAAATCCTATTTTGCAGTATATGCTTACATCCAAAACCAACCAGAGGAAGCAGAAAGTACCGTTATGCTGGGGATACAGAGGGGGAAATGGAACACATGAGGCAAAGAGGTAAGAAAGGATTTAAACACTGAAAGCTCATTGACTTTCCTTTAGGATACTTTGGAAAACACAATTAATGATTTGCAGTCCGGCAAGAATCCTTCCAGCAGCCCATATGAACTGAGCCCTTTGCTTGCTCTCTTCCACAGCACCTCCAGGAATCCATGATTCTAACCCCCTAATGCAACTGCCTGTCACATTTGACCAGTGAATTTGATTGATTGCGTTTGCTTTGTTTAATGAGCTCTCAGATGTGATAAAGGGATCTAAAAAGCCCAAGTGAACATTTACAATTCATTCCCAGCATAAACACACACCCAGGACCTGCAGAGCTATGTAGGTTTATAAATGCACAGAGACGAACAGCGTTAAGATCCACAGCACATGTAGACCATCACATCTGCTCGCAGTACATCAATAATACATCCCAGCGCTGAGCAGGCATCGAATGCAGGGGCTTCTCAAGTGTCCGTGCTGCCCATCCGCACACAGATTTGCTGCCTACAGGGAAGAGAAGCTCAGAGCAGCATTTGCTACCTGAGCAATTTCCCTTCACCCCTGTAAACATGCCCTGCTGCTCTACAACATAAATGTTTTACTGCATAAGTGAATTGAAGCTCTAGAAAGAGGCAGTCACGCAACATGTCAGAGCCACTCAATGCAGATGGGCCTGCCTTTACCCTAGGAAACCTGCTTGCTTCTGAAGTGCCAGAGTTTGGGTTTTCAATGTATTTGCGTATTTGCCCAAGTTTGATTTGTGTAACCTGAGATTTTAAACCAAACCTTAAGGGACAAACCCCATCAGGTTGTATCCATCTACAGCCCCCCCTGCCAATGAACTGGGATACCTGAAAGGACCAAGAGATTATCATAGAACGGTTTGGGTTGAAGGGACATTAAAGCTCATCCAGTTCCAACCCCCTGCCACAGGCAGGGACACCTTCCACTAGAGCAGCTTGCTCCAAGCCACATCCCACTTGGCCTTGAACACTTCCAGGGGCATCACATTATGAGTTTAGGGAAGAGCTACTTGGATTCTACAGATGAGCAACTGGCACAAGGAAATGATGTAAGGAAAAGCAAGGCCCAGAACAAGCCAAAGTCATCACTGATTCAGCAACAGCGCCAAGAACACAGACTTGGCAAGAAGAACCAGATCTATACGAGGAGTAGACCTTCCAAGTCAGATTTCCATTTGCGTTATTAATAAAAAACCTCTTAGCAAACAGCTTAGAAGAAAAATTGATTCCATCATCTAGCAGAGTAACATCTAATCAAGTTACACAAGGTGACATCTCCAAAAACCAAGGATTTGATTATGAGGATGGGTGTTTAATTAAGAGGGCTGCGCGCTGCATCTCGAGGAAGAGCTTCTGATTAGATCTCGGTGGTCAAAATAACCTTTGCTGGCATTTCTTCCAGGACAAGCGCAAACTGGTTCATCATGGAAATGATGGGAAAGAATAAACAGTGCATTTAGTAAACTCTTGACTTTGTTTCCCCTTTTAAAGCCTTGGAAATCTCCTCTCATAAATCAAGTTAAGAGGCATAATCTGGGTTTGATTTTGTTTGAAATCATCGCAAGACTGTCCTACAGCTATGCCAGTGATGAAAACAGCCAGATATCCAGGACTTCAAATGAGATTAACTACTTTACTGCACCCTGAGCAAGTGTGCATCTTCCAGTGCTTCTTCCCAAAGAACTATCCCTTGAGCACTGTGCTGATCCCACATCCATTTAGCAAATGACCACTGTGTTGTTACACCAGGAGTTACAAGCCCATCCCAGTTGGGTCTTCTGAACAGGCCTGGGTACCGCAGTGATGCATCAGAAGCTTGTACTCAGAGCTCCACAGATAGGGTGATGCTGTAGAAAGCTGGACCAAGCTCATTGCAAAGGCAAGAGTTTTAGTGTCACTGCACTTGGGAGCGATCCAGTGTAGTAACACCCACAGGTCAGAGGATGACATGATGGAGGGAAGCAAATACTAAACTAAAAAGCAGCAAGCAATGAAGCCATTAGAAAGCACAAGTTGATGATGCTGCTTCTCATCACCCTGCATCCAATGCTCTGAAGAGAAAATCACTGCGGTTTTGTAACATAAAGAGTAATTATGGCAAAGGCATCTTACTATTTCCAACTTGAAGAAGAACCAGACCTATTTTATACTCCCACCCACAGCAAGCTCCTTGTCTGAGCAGGGGAAGATGGAAAATCCACCAGGATTCGGAGTTTGCCCCCACTTGGGACCCAAAGTACTTTTGTCATGGCCCCTGCAGTACCTTCCAGTATAAAAGGAGGCAGAAAAGAAGATAAAGCGAAGGATGGGAGGCATCTCACAGCACCAAGGGCAGCATTAGGAGAAGGTTTGCTCTCTGCCTGCTGAGAATGGGTATTTGATCCCTCAGGTTAAGAAATCAAAGGCAGCCAAACGTGACACCAACCATATCCCTGTCAGCTATAGAAAGTCTTATGCTTTAATGAGACTTCCCACAAGATTACTTTTCCATTGGAAAACTGCAAACCTTTTGATCAAGGAAAGCAGTAAGAGTCCTAAGGAAAAAGCTAGGAGCTAACTCAGCTGTGCATCAGCTCTGACATCCTGACTGAAATAAGCCATCCCCTACAGAGCTAACAAGGATGTAATTTTATCATGGCTAGAGACACAAAAGGGAGCCTTTTAGAGATCCAGCAACGCCTGGCCCCAGGCTAGGGCGAAGCTAATGCAGGAAGCATTCCTTATTGAGTGGGTTAATTTAGATAACACTGAGTTCCTCCCATGATCACCCCCAAATGCTAAGGTTACAGGCAGCATTCCCTCTCCAACTGAAGCACCAGAACAATTAGAAAGAGGAGTTAATCAGGACAGCAGAATGCATCCTTCATCCCTAGCCACATCCATCGCTTAGGGATGGACAAAGAGGTGGTTTCTGGCTGCCCTGAAGAGCACCCTTTCGTTGGTGCTACAGCACAGCCCAGACACCGAGTTGTCACCCAAAAGTGACATTCAGCAAGCTCCCATCTTCACCATACACATTCCTCTGAGCTCAGCCAAGCACTAGACCTATGAAGTGGAAGCACTAATCCTGCCTTGGTAAGCAGTTTAGAACCTTCTCACCTTGGCTGAGGCAGCAGTCCCTCTGGCTCAATGCAAAAACTGCTTTCTTCTTGCGGTTCTTTTCCCAAATACCAAAGACACTATTTGCTTCAAAACATTCCCATTCCAAACCATCCTGCTCCTTAACACAAGGATGTTCTGTGGCATTTTAAAAGAGAAACTGAAACAAAACAACACATTATGAGAAATGAGTGATGGAAGAAACTTTTGATTTAAAAAACCCTTTTGAAATGAGCTTTGTATTCCACTGCAGCTTTCGTATTCTAAAGCTACCGAAGCCACAAACCCCAAAATAATGATACAGGCAGCAAAGCAGAGAACTCCCAGAGCAGTTCCTATTCTCTGTTTCATGATCTCCATGGAAGGTTTTGCCCCAGGACATCAGGAGCTGGTACTTCCACATCACAGGATTAAACGATAAGATTAATGGGCATCTCTTTGTCTAGGAGGATGCAATCTGCAGCCCTCACTGAAACAAGCAGTAACAACCTTTCTGCAGCCACGCAAAGGCAAATGGAATTAGAAAGTAATAGGCTGCAGTTCTAAATTAATACTTGTTTGAATGAACACAATGTAAATACAATGTATAATCAAAACCGAACGACGTTATTTAGCATGGAAAGAAACTACAGAAGCATCTGAAAGCATTAATCTTTTGCAGCAGCCTGACTCAGGCGATGAAGCTAATCTTCCTCTCTAAATCCCCTATTCAATTTGATTGCAATGGGGGGGTATGGAGGGTTTAGTGGAGGTTTAAGATAATTAAACTGCTTTGGACTCATCATTTCCACCCAAGTGGAAATCATCGGAATTTTGAAAACAACCATTCTAAACCACCACAGTCTTTCATTACAGCTCGTGATCAAAACATCAGTTTCAATGAAGACAGCCCATGGAGAAGGAAGCGAGGAAGGGTTTGTTCTCATGCTGTTTTCTTCTCCTTGCCCACATTTCAGACGTTGCTTGGAATACCACAGGGACCTGCCTTGGATTTGTTTCCTAGCCCACAGCTTTGCTGGCAAACAGCTGATGACAGGAATGACAGGCAATAGGAAGTAGTGGCTGAAGAGACAAGAGTGAAATGCTATTGGGGCATTGAGCAGGGTCTACTCACACTGGCTTGGTTGGAGCTGGAGGGCTCATTGCTGAGCGAGAAACCAGACACAGAGCTCACACCTGGAAAGCTGCAAGGTCAGAAGCAAAAGTCAGAGCAGTCTCTCCCAAGCCAGACCTGAACGCCTGCAGGTTTGGAAACCCACATCTAGAGCTAGAGAAAGCATCAGCTCGGATGCTCACGTGTAAGCTCCAGCGCAACCTCTGGCTGCCTGCTGAAGCCACCTTAGCAAAGCAGTGGGCCAGATGTACCACCCGGTATGCCTGGCATGGGATCGTACCACACCTGGAGGTGTGACACTGTTTGACGGGGAAAAATCAAACCTCTTGTGAAAACCTAGCGGAGAAATTACTGTGGCAAATCAGATCCGGGGGAAAATCGTCCCTGAAACATAACTGTGCTCATTGCATCAGGATGAAAGCCTATTTGCAAGCAATGAGCTGTCTGCTTCGAAAGCCAAGTTTGAAGCAGAAACTGTCTAACAACAAAGATTTACTACAGGGATTTAATACATATTGGTATGTATCAATAAATATTTAATAGTATTAAGTAATAAATAATGATTTAATACAAATTCCTATGTCTCTCCTGCTGGCATACAACTTCTGCTTATTGCATGTATGCAAGACCAATGTAAACGTGTTGAAGGATCTGTGAACGTTAATTTTAAAAGCTTTTCAGTCAGTATGGCAAGAACAGCCCTCTTAAAACTACTCTGTAGCTACCCTGCAATGCTCTTACACCGTGTAAAAAGGATGTAGTTTGGTCCTTTGTTAAGGTTAGATAATTAACTTCACATTTACAAAGGTATAAGCATCGGTATGGACAGTTACCGAGCTAGGAGTGTGCTATGTATTAGCGTAGAGTAGGTAGAGCTGTGTAACGCAACCTAGCTTAACATGCAGTGAACTTGAGTTGAGGTCTCACTGGATGCCACCAGAACTTCAGAGTAGGTTTTCAAAGATGCAGAGAGAGCTTAAACACTTCCTGCTGCAAGCCAGTGAAGTCGGGGACAGAGAGGGGGGAGAAAGACAAGCGCAGTTCTTACAGGTACAAATACCTACCGAGGGAGAACAGAGCGCGCCAAAACCTTACGGAGGCAAACGTGCCTTTGAAGCCTCCCTTTTGTCCCTATGCGAGATGGGGAACTTGAAAGGGAAACAACTCGTGAAAACTTCATCCCTCAGCTGATGCAAAGGCCTGTTCTTATTGAAGAGAACAGAACACCTACAAGGAAAGCAAGAGGCAACCTTAGCTGTAACCCTGCTTTTCATGTCCGACTGCTTGCCTTGGCTACGGGGATACTCAGCACAAGGCAAAGAGCCCATACGCAGCCAGGGGCACTGGAATGCATGAGATCACAAAACCGGGGCTCAAGCCAAAGCAGCTATGCTGCATTTTTAAGCCATTTCGTTGCATCAGGTTTTGCTCACAGCGCAGCACTGAATCAGCAAGAAGAGGTTTGCATTACATCTCCAAGCTTAAAAGAAGCTGGGCGTTCTCCCTCACTACTCAACCCCCAACCCACACAAGGACAGGGTTTTTACAGAACCCACTTTGTTTTCCAGAAAACAAGCCCATTTGTGAGAGTTAACAGCTATTGTTGTGTCAGCTGTCAAAGGCATGCGAGGTTTAGCTAGGCAAAATGCCAAGCACTGATGCTTCCAGGCAAAGCCAGCTATTAGCACAGCCATGGAGAACTTACTGATGCTCCTGAACTTAGCCTCGGCTCCTTTTCATTATTACATTTGCATGGGGGTTTTAAACATCCATCTCTCGAGCCTGTCTCTGTGTTCTTCCTCCAGATTCATGGTAGAGAACTGAACTCTCCGCGCTGTCTAAAACTAGTATGACAGATTGGAGGAGCGGAACAGTGGAATTGCCATTTGGAGCTGTAAAGTCACATTTATTTTCAGCTGACTCCAACCTTTCCGCAATCAAGCCTCCCTTCTTCTGTTTGTAACACTCAGTGCTGAGCTTTTCTTATCAATAATGCAAAAGGTGTGAGTAAAGCAGATGCTGGCCAAGAGTGGCCAGAAGCTGCTTAAGTAAATCTGCAGATTTCCTGCACCTCTGGTGCTCACGCATCCCCTTTTACAACCATTTCATGGTAGTAGGCTAAAAATATATACTATCAAGTACAGTTCGATGAGGAGATGTACTGAAGGTGGACAAAGCAAGCCCTAGTTAAGAGTAATTACATAAGCAGAAAAGAGGAAGGGGAGAGGATTGGAGTTTCACTCAAGATCATTTCCAAATCTGTTTCTTAAAATGATGGAAACGATTTGGAGGAGCAGTTTGCATCTCCCATATGTCCTTGTCAGCATTCAACAGCAATGCTGTTACAAGAGCAAGAGCTTACATTCATTAATATCACCACTAAGAGGGATTATTATGAGCATCTAGTTATTAAGACCACATCTTTCAAGCTGCATAGAGACCAAAGCTTCCATTCCAGTTCAGAAATAAGCCTTTTGTTGGGTCCACATCCCACCTTGCCCCAGGTTAACTTCTTTACAAGCTCATGGAACATTTATTCAGCAAAAATGCACATGCTTTACATTCAGATATGGTAAAACATGATTCATTCTTACCACACATATAAAATTCTCCCCCCATATGAAGAGGACTCAAGATGTGCGGGATGCACAGGATGACAGTGCTGGACAGTGGGTACATACAGCAGTTTTTGACAAGAGCTATGCACATGCAGTAGTCCCTGCCCTCTCTCAACTCAGATTCTCCTCTTCTAAAACTCCACAAGTCCCCCATTTCCCCATCAGAAGTCAGTTCAAGCTTCACTGAGAGAGAGTTGTGCTATTTAGTTTTACAGCAGTGTCTTGTGTCCTCTAAGGCACATAATGAACAACTGTGGCTGATGGGGAAGAAGGTTAAAATATTTCAATTAACTATATTATTTTACAAAAACTCTTGCCTGAATGAAGAAACCTGAGCCCTGGCCCCATGCTGCCAATGCAGCAGATTCCTGCGTCCCTCACCCTTACAATCCATTATCTGATTGCAATGCCCTTCGCTTGACCGTTGCTTACTCTTGGACACTGACTGAGCTCCTCAGCCAGTGCTAAGCAGCCCCTCATTGATTATGTGTGTTTTACTATTCCCTGTAGCCATGGCCTGATGTACGGTCACCATGGATCCTGGATGCTTGCCCTAGAGACTTGAACAGCCATCCTCAAACAAGACAATAGCAAAGGTGAAACTGATAAAAAAGAAATGCGATAAGTCAGCAGGACCCTGAAGATGTAGCTGTGTATATATATACATATATATATAGCAAGGTTACTCAGATTTATATCAGTTACACATGTTTTAGAGTGGATATAACCCCTACCTGCCTTCAAAATAGAATAGATAAGTAAGTATCAGGAAGCAGCTTTTCCTGAGAGCAAGTCATTGCACAGATATGCCTCAAAGGACTTGCTCCACTTATTGCTGAAGCAGCAGACAGTGACCACAGTCAGAGCAAGGGTATTGGGCTAACTGAAGCACCACTTGGATCAATATGGTAATTCCTATCTGGCTACTCATTTTACCCAAGGTGAGTGCTAATGGGCCCACACAGCAGTTTCTGATACCCTGAAGTGACAGATATTGTGGCTCATCAAATCCGTAACTTTATCGGGAGCGCCAGTGAAACAAATGCTTTCAGGAATAAACAGCCATCTGCTGCCTGTCAAGAAGTGATCTACATGTAAGACAGGAATCAAATTAAATACTCACAGAAACCCTCCCTTCAATTCATTTTTCTTTCTCTTTGCCTCATGACCCAAATACGTAGCATAAAGATTCAAAAAGATGAATAAGCATCACACCAATTGCCCTATATATCCAGTGTTGACATATAGTGATCTATATCCTATATATCCTAGTATATCCAGTGAGGCTGTATTACTAATGCAAAATGGGGGTTGTATTTTGACAATGAGTATATTTATGTACAGCAGATACAGGGCTTGATCCTGAATCACAACACAAAAAAAACCCTAATTGACACAGGATTTCCATGGAACTAGAAGGTTTCAAGGAAGATTCATAGCATTAAGGAGCTGCTGGATTAGGCTCAGAGTGAAAGGCACTGATCGACAGCTGATGAAAGCCAATAGACATATTTCATATGGCTTCAGTGGAGTTCAAATCAATGGTCAAAGCAGCCTCCTCGACTGAGATAGCTCATATTCCCCCTAATTCTGTCATTTCAATAGACAAGTGAGGGATGATGCTGAAAAGGAATTAATATTCCTCTTGCCACTTTGAACCCCAGTTACTGAGAGTCAAATGAATAGGTTTCTGCAAGGTTTATACCTGGATGCAGAGCAGGAAAAGGAACAATGTAGTACACGTATCCTTGATAAAAATGGTACTGACTTCAGCAGTTTTGCATTGAAGTTGCTCATGCATGTCTATGGAATGTTAAGAATATATGTATATGAAAGGATACCAGACGATTAGAACCGAGGTGCAGTACTGAGTAATCATCTTTACACATGCATATTCTGTATGTGCATGCATACTGACATGCTATACTGAAGCTGCAGCACCAGAGTCAGCATGCTATACAACATAAAAAGGGTATCTGGACACTACTGGATAACACTTAAGGGATGGGAGATGATAGAACGTGATGTGGGAATAAGGACTTGGGAAGCCTGCATTGATTTAGCTTGGCTATCTCAGGAAGCTATCCACATAATCTTATTACTACATTAAGGACTACATGACTTTTTGCATTGGGATTAAGTCTACATACACTATGGAAGTCATGTGAGACATAGAGAAAGCCTATGGTCCATTATGATGTGCTTAGACCATAATGCTCCAGAAGATTATTAGCTACAGCCACTCATTAACAAGGGAACTCATGACAACATCATCTTTGAATCGTATCGCACTTTCCTCATCTCCCTCAGGCGTGCCATTATCATTTTACAGCCCTTCTCATGTCATTTTAGGTTTCAACTGATGAAGCTAACTGACTGGAAAGGAGCTTAAGATCGTGCTTTACTGTAGCAGAGGAAAGTCACGTAACAGGGAGGAAAAGGGTTATACAGAGTGAAATACAAGTGCATTTTGGGGGCTGCTACCTAAAACCAAACAGGAAATCATTAACAATGGGCTGAAAGGGCAGTATCTATTTCACAGAGGATGAAGATGGATTACAGTCTACGGGCACAAAGTAAAAAACACATGGTTCGGTTTGATTTATTCTTGGGGAAGAAAAAAAGAGAAGAAAACAACAAAAACAAGGAGCCAGAGCCAGAATCTTCTTGAAAGAGCACACCATAAATCTTGGGGATGTGCTGCATCACTTCTGCCTCACACAAGCTCTTCCATTCCTGGAGGAATGAGCTTGTTCGGAAGCGCTGCAGAAAGCCACAGCACCTGATAATATAAAGCACACACAGATAATATGAGCTGACCACACTGCCGAGGGCTTTTAAACTGCCCAGACAAGCAGGCAGAGCACAAGGATGCACCACCCAGAAAGCAAAGGGCTATTTTGAGCATGAGGATATTGATCCCTACCACTGGTACGCTTCCAAAGCAGAACTAGCTTGTCATCCAGGTGATGAGAGACCGCAGAGCCTCGGGTAGCTCCTCACAGCCTCCTAGCACCGTTTTCCTAACACCCCTTTCCTAGCATCTAAAACCACACTTCTACTTCCAGACCTTTCTACGCCCAGCACTATGTGCTGTGAGAAGGATTGATAGAGTGCCATCTACTGATACAGCTTAAACTTGTCCTGCAGTTAAAGGCATCCCACTGAGAAACACAACCGCAATCAGGAAGAGTCCCCAAAGGAAGAATCAGCTTGGGGCAGCTCCAGGATGCATGCAAGAGGCAGCTCAGCGCAACGGCGACTGCATCCTTTAATGAACTCCAGTGCAAACGGGCTAACAATGGAGTAAGGCTATCATATGTGGCAGGGACTAAGAAACAGAAATAAGTGATGTGCTGGTTTGTGGTAGGAGAAGGACTCACTCAAATCCAGCCTATTTAGGCTTCAACTTGAAGTCTCCCAGGCCTGGGACTGGCCACCTGATAAATACTTTCCTTACCCGGGTAAAGGACAAAAGCTTGTACTAGGTGGGAGTAGCATAGATGGCTCAAAATCAGAGGCACGCTTAGAAGGCAGAAGCCAAACCAGGAACAGGTCTCAGGGCTGCCCAAATCACCAGTCCTTCATTAACTATACAACTCAGTCCATCACTTCACTGCACATGATCCTCCAGCAAGAACAGATCCATTCTCTAATGTATATCAAGGCACCAACACATCCCCCAAACCCTAAGCATGATGCAGATGTTTGATATGGTTTTCATACACACAGGAAGAAATTTCCAATGGCTTAAACAGTGTATTCTAGCGGGATGCCATGTCACAAAGAACAGCAGAGCCCATAACCAGATATCATGCAAACAGCCCAAGACAGAGCACTTGTACACAAGCGGCGTATGCCGTCGTGGTGCTTTGAGGCTAGACAAAGCTTGCATAATTGCCATCCACTGTCTGGTTGCTCGCTTTACCTCCTTTGCTCCCACTTAGGGACAAGACAGAGGAGCAGTTTAGTCATAAACAGTTAAGTACTTAGAGCAATGATGAGCTGTTATCGCCAAAAATGGACATCTTGGCCCAACATGAACTGCTTCCAGCAGAGCAGGGGGTTAGAAGCCACGCGTGAAGATGCTGCTCTCCACCAATTCTAATTGAAGCTGCTCCGCATCTTGCTCAGATGAGCTCCATTTAATCAAATGAGAGCTAAATGATATCAATCTGAATATTAGTTGCCAAGCAAGACACAGAGTTAAGGCTCTGAATTACAGAAAGTCACCATTTCCACTGCCATGATGTGTGCTGACAAACTGCTTGTTTCCTCACATAATTAGTTGCTTGCAGTGATAGAATCCACACCAGCAGGACATTCAGCACCCTCCTTCCACCACCCCTTACTCTTCCCCTAAGAAGAGAGAAAGAACAGGGTTAAGGTTCCCAGAGCTTTGAGAAGCCTAACTGGGAATTTGGCTCTAAGTCTGGATATTGATTTGTGCATTAATATGCCATTATCTCACAAGATATGAGAGCTGAAATCCAGACAACGTTCAGATTTATTGCTGCCGCCTCTTTGTTTTTAATCTTGTTAAATCACTCTTGCTCTTTCTTCCATCTCCAGAGATACCCAATGAACAACCTTCCAATCAGTCATTAAGTCTTCCAGACAGAAAAAATGTTAACTGTGCAAAAAGCACCTTTTTTCCCCTATCATAATGTTACAAATCTTAATAGCCTCAAACGGGTTTGATCTTCAGGGTCCTTGGCCGTTAATTTCAGCCTGGCTTTGAAACGCTCCAGTTCTGAAGATCAGGGAGCTGGGGCTGTGAGGAAATGATGGGATGGTTTCATGGGAGGACTGGAAGTGGATGGACTACCAATTCTTAAAGTCACATTTTGGAAAGACCACTGTCATGAGTGGCCAGCAACACATATTCAGCCTTAAAATCCCAAAAGGAAGTTTCAAAGGCTTCATGATGTGAAGTAGAGAAGCATCTACATCAGGCCTGATTTACACCACCTTGGGATATGGCCCCTAGTATTTTAGGTGTGGATTATATTAACTGTTTCCAAGACACCCTAGACACTGGATAGAGCACTTAGATGCTGTGCTTCCTGCAGGGTTTATTAAAGGAGGCTAATTCATTACACATTCATCTACTGCAAATAACTCAGCCTTTGGCAAAAGGCAACAACATTGGTTAGGGTCTTCCTTTGGTACTAGTCTTTCCTACCCCTGCAGCCCCCAGTGTGACTGTGTTGTTTCCAAGCATCTCAGGGACACCAGGACAAAGCTTCAGGAACCGCTGTGATTTCCTCACATCACCCCCAGCGCTGCTCTGAAACTCTCGGTTTTCTATATCCCCATTAAACACCTTGGCGGGGTGGGAAGCAGCAGGTCAGCTGCTCAAACACAGTCCAACAGCTTCCAGGCTCTTCACAACACTAAAGCCACTCGGACCAAGCAGAGAGCCACGTTGTTTGGTGTTACAGTGACTGAAAGCCCAGAGCTCAATTCCTTTTCTACTTCCTCCTCAGTGGGGAGCAGCTGAACACACTCTCGCTTTCTGGTCTATGCAAAATGTTGTCATTAGACATTAATATCTATAATCTGATGGGCAAAAAGTCTTCCTGATTTTACTTCAGCTTCAGTATCAAGTCCTCTAATCTGTTTTTCCCTATCACTATGTAATTGAAATAAAGCTTAGGCCTCTTATCTGATGGACACTTGAAAACAGTCTTGAAGCATCTGCACTGAGCTCTGCCTAGTCCCCACCACAAGCTATGGAGAGCTATACACAGAACCTTTTTCTTTATTGCCCCTTTATTTATCACACAGTTTTAGTATCAGTGCAATAGGACACAGCCAGGTCTGTTTCTGCAGCAGCACGAATATAAACTGAGACACAGGATACCAGGCAAACCTGCCTTATGATCTTCTACCTCCAGCTTTTACTTGAAGTCCTCACACTACAGCTTCATCAATCCCCAGAGCCAACCTACCCTAAAAACCCTGGTTCCACACGCTGCTGCAGCAGCAATGCAGACATACATTATGCAAAAGAGATGAGAACAAAGCATTCAAATAGCAGCAAATTTGGGTGCACACAGATTTATATTTATCCCTGCAAACACCGCCATTGCTCTGATGGAGCAATTAAACTTCTCAATGCGTTGCCTTTCCCCTTTCTGTGCTGTATCTCACACACACTTTCACAGATGAAGAGGCTCCTCAGAGCTATTGTAATCTGCGATAACCTCAACACGAAAAGCTTTCCTTCAGGTCAAGATGCCTTTGCTGTTTCTAGAACAAGCCATTTCAGCGCAGAGAAGCATCAGTTGGGTACCAGCAAGCCAAGAGTTACAGATGAATGCAGCATTCGGTTGGGGCGGGCTGGGGAGGTTGCATCTCTGCACAGGCGATCAGAAGAGTGCCAAACAAAAAGGGCTGCAAGAACTATTGATGCATTGCAGATAAAATGTGGATCAGCCGAGCTGGTTTGGCAGCAAGCCTGTTGGAGCAGAGAGCAGGAATTCTGTCTCTGGGCTGGAAACACATATGTTCCTGCTTCTCCTCCCTTCCTTGGCCCAGGGAGGGGGCCAATATCTTTTTTAATACCAAAGATTGGCTTTAGAAAGTGCAGTGCAAGTGCACTGTAGCCACTTTACAGAGCTTGGGCTTTTTGGGTATTCAATCCAGCTTTCCTTTCATATTAATGTAAATACTGGCTTTTGAAGAGACATAATCATTTAATTAGGCAACACTCCTACATAATTATATTAATTGTCCATTTTACCATTTATATAGCAGCTAATTGTGTATTTCAGGAGATGGCATAAAAGTATCTTTAGCCCTATTGCACACACAGAGAAAGCCAAAGGAATACAACTGACACTACAATTCCCTCTAGGGCCCCAGGTCAGACATAGCCTGATCCTGCTACCACTGAATCCAAAGGCTGATATTAATAGGAGGAAGCTCACAGGAAACAGGGAAGAAACAGGTAACACAGCTCACACCACCTTCTCCATCCAGTTGCTGGATCACATTTCTCCCCTAGCTAGGGCAAAGCCACTCAATAAGAAAGGGGATATAGATTTAGCTTCTCCAGTGTTGCTTGACTTGAGATGAAGACAACTTCTAGCATCTCTTCTAGCCCTGTTGGCCCTGGGGAATATGGCTGCAGCTCCATAGCCAACAGCTTTGTGAGAAGTCAGGTTCCACACACGCTTTCACAAACCCCACTGAAGCTCATTCACACTTCCTTGGATCAGGGTAATTTCTTTCCAACCGCGCTTTGCCTTCCTAACATGTAGGCCTTGAAAATTTAATGTCAAGGGCTTCTCTGCATCATTTCCACTCCAATTTTGCAACCCTCAAAGGATCCAAACATTCAAAATACAAAGGAGAGGGATGGACATCACGACTCAGATTCAGGTCTGACTGCAGTGGAGAGATTTCAGCGCCGCTGAAATGCTTCCTAGGACTATTTTACATTTAGCTTTGGGTTTTTTACCTACCACTTCTGCTTCCCATGCGATCTTTACTACTTTTCGGGATCAGGAAGCCACCTAAAGCCTCCATAGTCCTGCAAGGCTTCAAGAAAATGAGTGTTCCCTGGAAAACATCAGTGCTCCCTACTGCTCTCCTATGCCTTCAGTAAAACCCAGGCCCACACAGAATCATCACCCAATCGTTAGGGCTGCTGACACAAAGCTGAAGTCTGAAAACAACACCTTTAACGCCATGAAACAGAAAAGCGTTCTCAGAGAGAAAAATTGCCCTTTTCTTTCCTCCCTTTATCCTTCCCTTCCCTCCTCAACCTCTCAAGTCCGGAGTTCGGGGAGGTTTTTGTCTGCTGCTTAGATCGCACGCTCTGCAGCACACGTCAGCATCAGCAGCATCAGAAACGCTCCCCAGCACCTCGCTTGCCTCCATGTGCTCAAGTTCTGAGCTCTTTTTGCACGCAGAAGGTTTCTAGCAACCGACCCATCCCGGTGTCACACCCGCAGGAGCTCAGCGGTGGCCTGGACACATTGGAAGCTTCAGGATTCAGCTCTTGCTCCTTCCCGTGCCACCACGGCTGCTCCGCTCCATGGACTGGGTTCCATTTGGGTGATAGTCCAACTCCAGTTCACTTTAGAAGTGTCGGAACTGCAATGTCAACCCTCCTGCCTGCCTTTTCCAGCACTCTATGCGATACCTTGTGCCAGACTGCCTTCTCAACTGCCATAAAGCTCCTAGTGTTATTTATGCGATTCCTTGACACCAGCCAACTCGATAGGGAGGTATCTTGCAGCATTCAAGCTCTGCATGAGCACACCAGACCGAGATCAGGTTTAAGGCAACAGAAAAACCCCACGCATCAGCGAAATGAGCTTTCTTTGAAATCACTTGAACGTGGCTGACCATCAGCTTGCTGTAACAGCGATCAATAAAACCCGGGCTGCAAACCCTGGCATCCGCAGGATAACAAACCTGTAACCAGCAGAGGTGTCACAGGACTGTAAAGCCACGCTACTGCAATGCCAAGTTGCGTAATACCGACAGGGCGCAGCCCCACGCTTCTCTTCCAAAGCCCATTTACCCAAAGGTTGCTTCTATCCACGGCATGAAAAGCTTACCTCCTATTTGCACTGCTCTGGGAAGCTTTTCCCGTGTGGATATTGAGCTGCCGAGCCTTCGGATGCCCAGCATACCAGCTAGCATCTGCGCCACGTAGCAGCGGCTAGCGCTGAAGACCCAATTCTCGCCCCAATGGCTCCTTTTTCACTCCTAAAGTGCTGGGGAAGGACCCTCCCATCAACAGGAACAATTGCCCTCCCTAAGGAAGGTCGGGCTAAGCAGGGCTGGGGATTACAGGTGTGATGGGCGGGAGATTATGAGGTCCACTTTAGAGACAAAGGAAGCAGAGGGAGACCGAAGCCCGCAGCGATAGAATCACTTGGGCTCTGGCCGGCTATTGATCTCCTGAGTTTGGTAGCCCAAGAGTTCACCCCCCAAGGTAGAGAGCTCTGTAGGTGCCACAATCGCACTGAAAGCCGTGGAAGGCTGAACCCTCTCTGGGACAGTTTTATAAGTCCGGGTTTAAATTGCTCAGGATCGTAAAGGAAGCTTCCAGTAGAGCTGATGCCGGGTGCTTAATTCCACTGCTGCCCGTGGGGGGTTTGATGTACTCCAAATATCTGTAGCGTTTATCCCTGTGAAACAGTGACACGAATACCTCCAGATCCTACCGGATACTCAAACTAACCTCCTGCCCCGAGGTGATGAGCAGAGTGAAGGGCAGTGCAGCTGAGAACCGAATGTCTGTGCTGAGGGCTCATTTGTGACAAGGAGTAGGTGCAAAAGGGGCAAGGCACAGAGACCTTTGTATCTGGGCCAGTGTTTGCTGGCCAGTGTGAAACTCAGCATATACAAGACAGCAGCGGTCTATTGCTGGTATTAATCAGTGTTAGATTGCTACTGTGCTGCAGGACGCTGATTGCAGCAGACAGATACACCCCATACTTGAGGGTGGTGCAGAAACAGCTTCCTTGTTTGTAAGCTATGGAAATCCAGCCCTGGCTCCTTGGAGATTACTTTGCATCAGCTGTGATTGGATTTTCCCCAAAGACAAACATGGGTTGGCAGCAGCTGCTTTATACCTGTGCCCATTAACACTGTCGGAAATCAGTCTTTAAACTATGCCTAATCAATAACACCGGGTTTGGTCTGAGTCAGACTCTTCCTTATCAGTGACTGAATACACAGTACAGAACAAAGCCCAGATTCTGTGTTGTGAGTACACTGCTTCCAGCTCTGAAAGAACATTTTTCCTGGTTCTCCTGGGTGTTCTCTCCTGGTTTTCCTGGGTGGTGGTTCTCCCCCACCACCCCAAAACTCGCTGCTTTGGTCACTTGCCCAAATCGCACCCTTTCTGTAACCTTGTTTTAGACTTTCTTACCAACGACTCCTGGTTGCATCTGATCCCGGTTGCTCTGATCAGACCTTGAGTCAAGCAGCTCTGGAAGGAAGTCCTCTGCTCAGCAGGGCCCAGTGAGTCACAAGTGTAGGCTGTGCTGCAGCAGCAAACCCGAGCTCTAAGCAGAATAACAACGGGCTTTCACTCATCTTCCTTCCTGCCCCTAATGACAGCACCAAAGCAAAACTCCTGTGCCCGCACCCCTGCCCTTCTCCTGGTACCCCTCAGGCCAGACACTGCTTAGTGCTGTTCTGTGCGAGATGCCACCTGCAGAACTATTTCATTACTTTCTTAGACAACCCATGCATAGCCCTGCAGGATCAGGAGACTCCTAACAAGTGAATGCTTCAAAAGCCCCCTCCAGGGGTTACGTGTAGCAGTGAGAGTAAATAAACACTATAAACAAAGAGAAATAGTGCCTTATACCGTAAGGGCTCTGAAAACATCACTGTGTTGCAGCTCACAACAGGCAGGAAAGGAGCAGACACATTCCAGCTGCAGGCAGGCACTGGGAAGGCTGGAAGAGTGCTTTTCCCCATTTCACCTCTCTGTATCTGCTCTGCTCACAGGTCAGCACTCGTCAGCAGCGTGTGCAGGGTAAAGCTGGCTCTGGGGAGCAAATGGAAACCCATTGAGGTTGGAGTTATCCTGGGCCCTTGAGGAGATTAAGCTTATTCTGCCTCTAGGCAACCAGTAATGTAATGAAAGTAATTACATCAAAGCAGCAGTAGAGAGGGGCTCCTATCCATCTTTAAGCCATTTCTGTCCACACAGAAAGGAACACTTAGGGAAAGGGCTGGTTCTCCAATGCTGACGCAAGGTATGACTGAAAGGAGCTGGGTCAAATGCATTAGGACAGTACCCCTCCCATATCTCATTTCCTTGGAGATGGAGGGGCAATTAAAGCCTTAAATAGCTCTTTATTAATCCCAGGGGAATAGGATGTGCTGCTGAAATCACTGGGCCCCAGTACAGATAAATTAATTCGCAGCAGCTGAGGCTCTGGCCCTAAGTTACTGCAGCTCCTAAACCACACACAACAGATAAGCCAGCTCCATTGTAACCTGCCTTCAAATTCACAAACCTGCTTCCCCTACGAAATGAAATCAATGCGGGGTGATCCAAAACAGTCGAGTCTGTTTTGCCCATGGTCAGTGACCGTCCTGTCTTGATCTTAATCTGTGATTTTTCTCATCTTATTTTCTCCTCTCATCCTGTTGCTGATGCACAGTGAGCGTCAGTAGGACCACCCTGACCCCACCTTATGCCTTGCCTTCCTCCCTGTTTGCTCTCTGGCACGAGTTAAGATCTCTAGGAAAATCTTCCATGTCATTATCGGATCACAAAGCCCTTTGGACAAGAACACCGCGGCCGAGTTGATCAGTTTAACACCTATGCCATCTTCAGAACTAATTGAAAAGCACATTAATCCTCTTGTAGCGTGGAGTTTTCGCAAGCTGCCAGCTCCCATACCTTGTTTATATGAGGCTTCTGCTAATTTACCCCAGATATAAACAAAGCCCAATTAGTAGGTGGTAAAATACTCATCAATCTGTTTTACTTCTGTTATCATTAAAAGAAACCTCTTAGGCATTTCAGCATCACAGGAACTGGATAAATTATCTCTTTATGGCCTCCTATTTTTAGAATCAACACTGGGCATACACATGAAGGATGCTTTACAATATTTATTTCCAATAATAGTCGTATCTAATGGTCTTTAAAACAATCACGAAAGGAATTCTATCATTAGCTGCACTGGATTTTTGGATCCTATGCCCATCTCAGCCCATACTCCCAGCTCTCCGACACTGCAAGTCCTGCTATGATCTTCAATTAAAAATAGAAATAACCCCTGAAATGCTATTACGATACTTCCCAAAGCATTTCTCAACCCTCATTACAATAGTCTAGATATTCATTATTGATTTAATCTCATTTCCTCTGGTGCAGCACATCCCTCCTTTGAATCTCTGCGACAAACAACAGTCCAGTCCCCTCTCCATATCCATTGACTCTTTGGATGCTCCTCTATCTCTAAGGGGAAATGTATTGATTTTGAAATGCTCAACTACACACCAGTGACATACACCTTAAAAGCATCTGCTCCTGGTAAAGCTGATCCTGATGGAAGGATTTAATCTCCTTCCATCACTTCTTAAAATGTTTAAGTTGAATATTCCTGATGCAAGGAGTTCTTGGGAAAGTCACATCCCATTTTGGTGCCTGATACAGCTCAAATCTGGCCCTGGTGATGGAAGCTTGAAAGCAAATTCGGTTCATTACGCATGACGTCTCACTCAATCATTCACCTCCCTGAAACCAAGACCTGGCCCACGGTGGAGGAGTTAACAGAGCCCTGCTGTGGATACATGGAACGTCTGTCACATAAAGTGTTCTCCCCTTGTATTCTCTTTTGCCTATATATTTGTCTTTATATTTAGGCCCTGGCTGCTTCATGCCTGACTTGCTTTGATATTTATAGATGCTCTTACACAGATAATCTGGGAGAGAAAAAAAACAGAGGGAGATGTTAAAAGAAAAAAGGGGGGATTTCCATTTGCTCTTCAAATCCTTGAATTCTACCCAGAATAGAAAGAGGGAGACAGAAACAAGATCAATGCGTTGGAGCATGGCTGGGGGTAGATACCACCCTGCCTTTTATAACTAAATATTACAATTAAATACTGGGAAATAATTTGTCTTAAGCTTCGTGTATTTCAACTGCTTCAATAAGCAATAGAGTTTAGGTGGGGGAAGTTTTATGGCTCTAATAAGAAAGGCTGGTTTTCTGGTACTGCTGAGCCCTGGAGACTTGTATCAGCTCTTCATAAAGGACAGAAGAATCAGGAAAAATCTTTGCACCAAATTCTACACAGGAAAGAAAAGAAAAGTTTCCAATATATGTGCTTTAAAATGGTCTGATTATGGGATTTTGGTATCATTTCTTTCCATTTTGGTTATTCTTTCAGAGCAGGAGTAACAGAAGAAGCTATAGACCTCCTACAAAAACCTAGCGTATTATTTTTCAGGATATCTTTTCTGTACTTCCACACTTTCTATCCTCACAATTCCCAATATAGTGATGGGATCCTCAATCAGATCAGGATTCCATTAGGACAGAGTCATTTGTGCAGATACTTCATTATATTGGTGTGATTAAATGGGCGGTATGCAGAAAAGAGGATGAGAGCAACTAAAGAGAGGAGACAGATGGGCAGAGTAAAGAGATCGTGGTTAGTGTCTAGGGCTTTCTTACACAAGTCAGTCACACAGATCTGCAGGCCACCACCAGAAAGCCCAGTTCTGAAGAGAAGTTAAAACCCAGCAAATCCCAGACCGATATAAATCACTGCGACACTGATTTCAGTGCTGCTTCATTTCCAACAGCCGCAGGCAACGTAAATCAGTGTCCCTCAGTAGAGCTTGCCCAGTCTGTGGCTGCTGAACATCAGTCCCTCAAGGCCCAATTTCTTTCCTTGGAGTACAACAAAATAGATGTCAGGACACGGGAGTTACCAGCATGAGCATGTCTGGAAAACTGCCTGGAACAACGAGGAGAGAAGTCACTTATCACTCATTTCCCTTTTGCAGGCATTAATAATGCCGGTAGGATTGATAGCTTTCTGCCTGTCCACTAGCAGCTAAGTGGGGAGGTATGAAATAGGAATCTAGGTCACAAATAACCTTTACTTCAGTCTTTTAAGGCTGTTTGATGAGGACATACAGGTGTGCTCCTTTGTGTGGGGAACTATACCTGTGAAAAATAGAGTCCTTGTCAAGTCTCGTGAATAGCAGCTTCGCTTCTTTGCGAAATGAGGACACCTGATTCTTCTCACTTTCTTTTCTGCTTAAAAGGACACCAGTTTTTATTAAGCCTGCACAAGTCGGGACAGGATTGGCTGGAAAACAGCTGAGGATTTGAAATGCTAGTGTTTCCTGAAGAACAATTCAACAGCGCACAATTCCCACGCGGTCCTTTCAAGTGTTGAGTAATGCCGGTTGTTTCATCCGCCTTCAATGGCTCTGTAGTCACCGTAAGCAGAAATAGTCACTGTAAGAAGAAAGAGCCAGAATTCATAGCTCTGCTTTAGCAAGACTTTGAAAACTTCTAATGGTTTTCAATCATTTCTACTTCAGCAGCAATTATGTTTCCGGATCCAGTAAAAGGCATTTGGCAGGGAGCTGGCCTATTCGCACGATTACACATTTAATGTCCATAAACCAAATCTCAATTTTACCAGAAAATAATGGGGTTTCGAGCACTAAATCTTCCAGATTCACAGAACTCAAAGTCTCAATCATTCGGACACTGAGCAACACAGGATCAACTTCCATTCCTTTTAAAATGTCAGGCTCAACCCATGCTAGCATTAAACACAGGGTTTGCACTTGGGTTCGTTGTATTTGTTATGTTTATTTCCTGGCAAATACTTGGCCTTCTGTGTGCGTTTAGAAGTTACAGAGTTTGCTGTGAAAATAAAGACAAGAAGCAGGATTTATTCCTATCTGTGCCACACTACAGCGCTCCATGACACCTATAAAGTGTTCTATATTATAAGCGCATCAACCTGGTTTCTACCTCCATCCTCCTTTTCTACTCCGCATTCCGTATGCACACTGCTGGCTCCTACCTGGTCACTCTGTATTGTCTGGCACTTGCCGGCCTCAGTGAATTTCTACAAATGAAGTCTTGCTTTCAGAACCAGAGCGAAGTTTAGCACCAGATCCAGGGTTATTCTTCAAAAGGTTTATTTTGCCTTCCTGTGTGCCGGGGCTGAAGATTGATCAGGCCTGAGTCACCCCTGACACACTCATCACGCTGCCGTGCTCGCTGTAAAGACGCTGAGGGCAATAGCGCTCCAGCCCATGCATAGCTTCAGTGATAACTCTTCAAGAAGCAGAATATTAGCATCTGAGTTGCCATCCACTGAAAAACAATTGCTGAATTACTTCTGACTTCATACGGACACAAAAAGGAATCTTTCACTCCTCTTCCTTGTTCAGGACAATGCTGCTTTTCAGCTGTTTAGCTAATGGCCTTTGCTGGTATTTCGGACGAGCATTTCTTTTGAGAGCACCCTTTGCCTCTATCACAATATATATAATTTTTCTCTGCTTCTCACCGACCCTTTCAAGGGCTTTTATTTCCCCTGCATCAGACAGATCAATCCAGTGGCAGCGAATGTCTGCTTATAGGGAAATCTGAAAGCCTGGAAATGACTTGTGAGAATCACCCTGTCCTTTGTCTTCCATTTCTTGCCCACCAGCACTCAACCTCCCACTGCAGACAGTAACTCCACACTGGTTTTCTCCTGCTGCAAACAGTTCATTTCAGCTCCTACCCTACTCATTGCGCAGCAGCAAGGGGTTTGTTCTGCTATAGCTGAAGTGGTCAAGCATGGCATTTTTACAGCAGCAGCAGCACTCAGAAGCTTAGTTAAGCTGGGACCGCTCTCCATACTAGTACACTACATCATTACACAGATGTAGATGCGTTCACTTCTGAGGAAGAGCAATAGTTTTACTATACTAAAAGGAGGTCGTTTGCCCCCAGTTACTCCCATCTCTGAAGTTTGCTCCACTGACCTCCCCCTCCTGCTCAGTCAGCAACTGCTTCCTTTGCAGAACAAGCAGATAGCTCGTGTGACAAGCTTTATTGTTTCAAACCCCCTCATTTCATCGCTGCTTTGATTGAAACTAGTTGCATTCTATTACCCCTTCCATCTGTCAGAGGCCATTAGCTGGAAATCTCATCCTAATTCCTTGCAGAGTCCACAAAACGAATACCTTTTCATGATTCTGCAGCCTCAACGTTTCTACTGTAGTTATGTGAGACAAAGGAAAACTCATCTGTAACAAGCTTTTTCCTTCCTTGCTGCCAGGGAATGCCGTTCTGCTGCATCCATTCCTTTTGCCTCCTGAACACTCCCAGTTCACACGAGCACTAAGTGAAGCTTGCAGCCAGGTCTCTGGATTTCAGGGCTTTGCTGCAGCTGGAAGAAGAGCAGAGACCAATTCCAAACACCAAGACCCCACAGCTTGCGATTGGAATGATCTACCAGCTCTTTCAAGGGGTACGGACCATACTACCACAGTCCATAGGTCCTACAGGATGTGCTGTACCAGTCAATACCCCAAATCCTCAGGTATAAGAGGGCTTGGATGACCAATTCCACCACTCCCTCAAAGCCAGGTTTCTAGAAGACACCAAGCACTGCTCCTAAACGCCGCGTGATTTACATCTTTCACCAAGAAGCACACTGAACACCGCATTCTTCCTGCTGATTCCCAACGAGATCTCATTTGGTCACATCAGAAAATGACTGGGCCCCTTAAATACCACTTCAGCTCCCAGATAGTCCCTTTTTCCTGGAAATGGAGATTCCTAAGCCACCGATAAGAAATTCTAAGTGGTTACATGGAACTCTCAGCTATAGCAAATGCAGGGGTTGAGCCTCTGAAGGAAAATCCTTATTAAGCTATTTAAAAGGTAAAACCAATCAATATCGCTTCCTGTCTTGGTCTGTTATCTCATTTATTCTGCTATAATCTTTCTTGAGCACCACCAGCCCGGTCTCTTCTAATCAGATCCCCAGGCTGAGGCACTCCAGGAGTGACACTTGGAAGCCGAGGTTACCTTAAACCATGTCCACAGCACTGTGGCTGCTCCAGCATCATTCAGTGCCTACCCCAGTGACTCTCATCATTTGCTGAACGCAGCTGGTTTGTCAAAGGCCACCTTGCCAGACCCTGTGAAAGTGTTTCCAGGCTCTGAGAATCTCTGTGTGTTATACACTTGAGATACCTCAGACATTCGGTGGTGAGATTTGATTACAGCATGCCGGTAAACATGTAATGAGGCAGAACATGAGGATTTTGTGCTGGTCGAACTGGTTCTTTAGGATGAAGAAGCAGAAAGATCACCCTTGCTGGGCTTTTTGCATGCTGAATTCCACACATCATAAGGTTCCTTCAAGAACAATCTGCACAAGCATTGAAAATACAATCTCCTATTGTGTTCCAGTTTGTTTTCCACCTGAGGGCTAGGAGAGACGCATTGCTTCTGCTTTTCTGGAAGTATTTGGAGTTGTATGCAGGGTTTCATGGCTTTCAGTGCTATTGCTGTTCTGTTCTGCAGCTATCGCAGCAGCCAGAGAACAAACAAGACAGTCTGTTATCGATATGGATCATGCCAATCCCCATGCAGGACTGTTAACAAACCACTCCCTTGGTTGGTTTAGGTCGCAGCTGAGTTCACATAGCCTCTGATTAGACTGATGTGGAGAAGAACGTGAAAGAAGAAATCAAAATAGGGTCTAATTCAACCCAAGTATTGCAGCTTCGCATCCGGTAGTTCTTACTGCCACGTCCAGAAGCTGTAATAATGTCCAAGTGAGTAATCTGCAACAGATCTGCTTTATCTGCACAGGAGATGTCAGATTCCACAGTGTCTTGTTGGCACCTCTGGGTGACAGCAACATAAACTCCCTCCAACAGCTCCTGCCTGCCATTTCCTGATGGATTAGCTAATTAGCAGGGGGCTAATTGCCACGCAGGGTTTATTTCTGTTTCATTATTGACATGTCATCTGCTTGCCATGGGGAAGCATCTTTCAGAACTGCAATTAAAATACACGAGTTGACTTCTCTTTCCTAGAAGAATTCTCTCGTCTTCCTCTGCTGCTTATACATGTCACTCAGTTCTTGCAGAAGGGAAGATTGAATCCATCCAGAACGGAAACAAATCCATATTGCATTCTGGCAGTGTGGATTTATGCCATCAAACACTCATTGCTATGTCAACACTCAAACCCACACGAGATCCTCCTTCAGTCTCAGGTGCCCAGTTGGCCATATTTGAAGTTTCTGATGGACAAGATTAAACTTTTCACTAGAGATCCGAGTGCCCATAATGTGTAGAAGTATGAAGCAGTCGCTGTTTGGATTAGAGAGTCTGCGACTTTGAGGACTTTGGTTTTACTTTAGCATAAGCTAAGGGCAGTGTGCTTTAACTGCACTTTGTAGTTAGGAAAACCCCGCAGCTCAAATACAATTACTATAATGGGCTGTATTACGTTACCTGCCCTGTCTTCAGTGCTAACTGGTTTTTCTAGAAGAGTAGACATTGCTGAGATCAAGGACTATGCATCTCCTGAAGTTATGTCTGAAGTTCGGTGCTCTGAGACTCCAGAACACTCAAACCACCGTAGTGCTTCCTATTGTGACAAGGAGAAAAGCTTCAGTTGCACACACAACCTTCAAAAAGGGATCCAATAATGAATTAGCCTGGATTTACTGCCATATACTGCATTTGACCTCAGTTCGTAGGTAGAGGACAGGAAGAGATAACTAAATCACAGCAGCATCCAGATACACGGCACTTCTTGAGATAAACATCACAACAGAATGCTTCCTGTTTGCCTCAATAAAACTAATGAGTTCCTTAGCTCATAAGCTAGGAGCCAGCCCTGTCTCAAGACCTACCCTTTAGACTGCTGATTGAACAGTTTCTGTAACTCCACATATCATTAACCTGCGTATATCAAGCCCTTTCCTGGGGGAAGCGGCATTTATTTGCTAAGTAGCAGCAGAAACAGCCAGAAAAGATCAATTTTACACTTCAAGATTTAGAAATGAATTAGAGAAATCCTTCCTGAAGGCCATGTCAAATAAAGACATCAGCTCTAAGTCAACTGAAGCAAGCCACAGCCTAAAAATAGTCTGCTGTATGAATCGGTGCATTTATCTGAGCGTTCAACTGCAGGTGCCAAATAGGACGTTTTCATGAGGGAAAAAAAAAATCAGGTTCTATTCAGTGTTTTGAGCCGTTCTGCAGCAGTCTATTTTAGGTCTAATACATATTTTATAGGCTAGTGAAAGAGCTCAAAACACTATTTAAGAGTAGGTGCCTTAAGTACCTAATTCTAGCACCAGTGCCCAAGCTGGGGCCGATCAGTGTTCAAACATCCCAAACATCTACACCAGACTTGAGCCGAGTTCCTTTGCAGATCCATGAAGGTGGGTGCCCAAACATGAGTAGATTGGTAGTGTTAATGTACTACCTCTTCCTTAGCCTGGAGGCTCATTGAGAGCCAAGACCAGCATCTACACATGAAGGCTTTGCATACGGTGACTCAAGCAGAGAAATGCCTCATCCATCCTTTGCCTCAGTATGATCAGGAAAAACTGATGGATGATGCAGAAATAAAACCCCATCCTTTACCAGCTTGCCTCGAGCCTGAGAGTTTCAGCTTTTTTCCATAGCTACCAATCTATCCTGACAAGAAGGTTTCGATCAACTGCTTAGGCAACAGAAAGCCCTAATTTGCAGTGCCGGCAGTAAAGCTGTCTGTGGTGGAGGGCCAACACTTCCAAACGCTCCCGTGTGATGCTGTGACGGTGACGAAGGAAGGGCTGGCTTGTGAACCCCCTCAGCTTGCCTTGCTAACAAGCCATATCCATCAGTTCTGATCACAGTTGTGGCTTTTTACTTTGAACTAGAGAGTGTTAAGCACATTTAAAGATTGAAAACAATGCACATTATTAATGCTGGCACAAAATAAAGCAAGTTACTTTTAAGGAAGCTCCCTTAAAACAATAGCATGCATGAACAGAGAGGGGGAGGAACTATTTGGATCCTGTAAACAACGTATTATTTACCACCAGATCCTCAGCTGGTACCTGCTGATCTGATATCGCCTTGGACCACCCTGCCTCGCTGAAGTGCAGAAGAGAATTGTCACTGCAGCAAGACAATCCTTGAGCTCTTGGCTTCCAGGAGGAAAATCCCTCTTTTCCTCCCTCCCAGGAGGAATCTGAGGCAGATTTACGGAACAGACTCCTGAGGATTATCTTAAACTGCAGAGATGGGATAAATCTCTGTAGAGGCAGGTTCCTTGTGTGTGTCAAGCACCTGTTTAGGGATCATTTAGTTTTAGATGACTGCTAGTCACAGGCAGGACCCATTTCAGACCATGCAGTGAATACCCATCCCTTATCTCCTACAGCTTCCTTTTAATATCTCTCCAGGATATTGAGCAGGAAGCCATGCCAATCCCTTCTGCAGCGAGTTACTGTAAGAAGATTCAGAGCAGCTCAAAAGGAAGCATTGCTGGATAAATTGAAGCAGTTTTATTCAACCTGTCGGATTGTCTCACCTGAGGTGAGCACCAGAGGCTGGGAGCCTAAGGCATCTTCACAAAGGGATCAGCAGTCTTACACTTCACAGCAGCTCCATCGGGACAATAGCAAGCCAAAGCTCTAGGAAAGCTGGGATTCAGTCTCAAATGCAGTGATTTTCTGCTTACTCAGGTCTTGCTTTGTCACCCCTCATTTACTGAAGCTTGAGCAGACACCATAGTGATTACATTAGCACAGTTCAGAGGCTCGCAGCTCCCACCGCTGCTCACAGCAAGGCTCCATTTAGCAGTGCAGGTGAGTGAAAGCCAACCCCCCTCTCAACAACATGGACCATGCACACGTGGAAGTCACCGTGTCTCAGCCAGACGGGCAGGAACTCACTAATATGTGCTGACAAGGTCTTCTTGCTTCACCTTTCATCACAGAATCTTATCTAGCAAGGAAGGAGCTTCTGTTGTCTCAGCTCCCCTTAGAGTCAGCCACTCCTGCCTGGGAGAGGGTTTGATTGATCATTCTACCTTTCTTCCACTATCTTTTAGCTTCTTAATGTTTGGTTTCTGCCTCAGTAAAGAGAGAAAAAGCCAAGTTAAAACAGACAAAGTATTTCCCCGGAGACCCTGGAAGGAAAGCTCAGCACTTGGAAATCCTGCACACATGTCAAAAACCACTCAGCACGCGGGGATGGGCTGCAGCTCACAGCTGCCCTCAACACACACTTGGGAGAGGGCTGTTACAGGTGGAATTGGTATTACTGCGTCTGTTAATAACAGCATCCCAGTTTCTCTGTAGTCAAGCCAGCACTGCCAGCACAATTCCTAAGGCAAACACAATTGGAAGCAGAGGAAGTCTTGGGCTGGGAAAGCAAGATAAAGACAGAGTTTTCTGGGTTCTGCTGTGAAATAAGAAGCGATATTGATCCAACTTTTGGCCTTTAAGAAGCCCATACCCCCAGTATTTGCAGGATGATCAAGACCCTAAGCCCACAGCTCCATTATCCCCTGTCCTGCTCCAAAGATCAGAGATGCCCATGAGGCACAGCCTGGGCGCTATTGAAGCGGTGGCTGCTGCTTGTTTCCAAGCTTTCCCTTCGATGACAACCCACAGGGTTGTGAATGCCACCGAGCCAGAGGTCAGGCCAAACATCTTAAATCAGACTTCAGATTTACACTGTAAAAAACAGCCACAAATTGCCTGTGAGACACCAGCTCACCCAGACACCCCAAGGCACAAAGGCAGCAAAACCCTCAGGGATGCTTCGCCATCAGCTGCCTCCTCGATTGCATGGCAGTACCTAAAAAACCAGGCTGCTTTAAGACATCGTCGCTGCTCTCAGACAACAAACACCAAGAACCACCTTAGGAAAGCTCAACTACACTCACCGATGATGCAGCATCCCCCTGCAAACCTCAGGACTCCTGAGACCACCGAAACAAATGAGCTCCTACCCATGCAGGGGGATTAAGTACCCCAAGAGCAAGGTGTGGCTGAGTGAGATTGGTGGGAAGGAGAGGGCAGGAGTAAATGCAGGTGGTGATGGAGGGTGGGTCAGGAGCGTCTGTCCTGGTGCTGGGTTGCAGCTAAACCCTCAGCTGCTACCAACTGGTAGAGTTTGGTTGGAGGGAGTGCTGCAGTTTTGATACTGAAAAGGTGATGGGAAGTAAACCATAAAGAATACCAAGCACTTTGTCTGAGCACTTTGAAATTGCTTTAAAATACGAATGTCTTTCATACATCTTAAAGTGAAAACTTCTATTGTTATCCCGGAGCAGGGTTTCTTTCAAGGTCCGAAGTCCCCATATGATCTGAACCTCCTCAGAAGTGGGATTTGTTCCTTTCTCCATCTCTAATCACCTTTCTTTAAGCTTTCAGGGCTCAGTCAGAGCACATTGCATCTTAAGCCAGCCAAACAAGAGAGCGGATAGAAAAAGCTACATTCAGGAAGCGGCATTCACACAAACAGAGGAGATTGCAGCTGATTTTGGTTTATTTCTGATTAGTTTAGAAAACAAAATGGTTTGGATGTACAAAACAACCCAGGCTTTGTAAATCTGCCAATGGTGGAGGAAAGTGTGGCCCCTTTTCCTTTCTTATACCGCTTCCTCATGGGCTTAAAACTTGGACACAATAAACAAATCCACTCAGAACTGAGAGCCGCATCTTGGCACACTGAAGAGATCAGTTGAATGTTGAAAGAAAGGATTTGGGTTTGCGGACGCAATAGGAGCGAGCGTGTCTTGAGCCCGATGTGCTCAAATGGAATGGTTCTGAAGTTGCGTTGTCCAGGTGATAAATACAGAGTTACATCCACCGTGGGCTGAAGGCTTCTGGGTAGGATCTGAGTCATCAAAGACACTGAAATTCAACTGAAGGTCACTTGGAATAGGAAGTTAAGTGCAAGATGTGCTTGAGGCTTCCTGGCAAACATCGCGTTACTGTTCATGGGGTGGCTGATCTGGCCTTATACTGACCCAACAGTGCCTAAAAGGCCCACCGAGGACTAGACTTGGGCTTTTTGCTTCAAACAGGCAAAGAGCCCCCCCATCCACAGCCCCCAATGCTCTGCATCTCTTCTGGTTTCATGTCCTCTTCTCCATTTCACCTCCAGAGCAAGGTTATGAGCCTCATCTCCCCTTGTCAGCAGCAACTTTGCTATGGCCTCAAATTGTCAGGGATAAATGCCTTTCTTAGGAAGCCCCTGGGCTCTCATTCCACCTTTCCCGTTGCATTGGTGTGGGTTGAAATCCAGTTCTTCAGATTATCCTAATTCCTGGGCTTTCTCCATCTGACACTTGCAGGTTTGTCCATCATGAAAATGGCAGTGGGGCAATGAATGGCATTAATAGAAGAAAGTGGTTTTACAAGCTTAAAAAGTACCTCAAATCCAACCCTTAGGGCTGAGTTTTCGTAGCAGCCAGGGTGCATTCACAGCCAGCAGAGCGACTGTAAAAGTGAACCCTTTCTCCTCAATAGGTTTGCTGATGGAGGATGGAATTAATGCCTCCAGACCAATCTCTCTCAACAGAGCTTGAGGGAGGGTTTGTATTGTGTGGTCCTTACGCTGTGGCCTGGCTCCTGAGCACCCTGTTGTTACCGGGCTCATGGGTTGGTTCGTGCCCTGCAAGCACAGACCAACCCGTGGCCAAACTCATTTCACCATGTGCCAATCCATGCGGGTTTTCTGACCCCCCAGCGCCTTGTACCAAAAGAGAGGCAATCTTCTTCTCTTTTATGGTATAATGCCCCAAGTCACCATCAGGACAAAGCCCACCACGGCAGATGCGGTCCCTGAACACAGTGTAAGATCCCATCAGGCTCAGAGAAAGGGCCAGATGGGTCAGTGTGCGCATCACCCTAACACAGCACAGAGATTATGCTGCAGATGCTTTAGCAAGGAAGAACAGCCTGAATCTTTGCCTCCCAAACAGGATTGAGACGTTGGTGTCTAACTTTGATGCTTCCACTTACAACTCAATTCTCAAAACACCTTGGCTGCACCAAAATCCTTCTGACTGTGATTTATTTGCCTCCTGAATTCAACACATCAGACAAGTCAAGAGCTGTGAAATGAATTGCTGAACCATCCTTGCAGCTTGAAAGCTGTGACACTTTTACCCTCAGCTTCATTTCATGTTGACAATAAATACCTTCCTGTTCCCATCAAGCCGCTGTTGAAAAGCAAGGCTGATGCTCCATTAATCACTGGTGCAATGGTTAGTCCTCGGGAAAGCCAACATTTCCCTCCCTTTTGTAATCATGAAACATCAAGGGACAAATGGTTAATTGGGAGGGTTTTACCAGGTAGTAGAAACCACCAAGCGACTGGCTGTCAACTAAAACTCTAATTCCATCTGAAAGTGATGCTTTCATAAAGCTGGGTTGGAACAGCAAAGAATCGGAGCTACCAAATAAGAGCTCAGGTCTGGAAAGCACAGCCTCCCGCAGCCTGGCTCCGGCTTGCAGCAAGTTAACGCTGCTGACAGGAGCTTTCTCAGCTCCTGGTCCCAGAATGCTTTACAAACATGATGGAGTGCTTGCGAACAGGAGAGCTGGGGCACAAGAAAGGCATCTGCCCTCCCCGAGGGCAGATAATGAGCAGACAACACCCAAGCACCAGCAGCAGCCAAGCACAGCCAGGAATTTGCACAGCTTCAAGGCGGGTGCTGAATTACTCCAGCTGCCTGTGCTGAGTGAGTGATGTCCTTCTGCTCCTGCACGACTGGCAGGATGTGTGCGAGCAAGGGGGGGTGCTGGGAAGGTGCTGGGAGAGGTGCAGTGATGCTGTCACCTTGCTCAAGAGCGGACCTGAGTGGGGTTTTTGTTCGGTTGAAAATCAAAATCACAGTGGTTTGCGTTGGGAGGCACCTTAAAGCTGAAACAGCTCCAACCCCTGCCACGGGCAGGGACACCTTCCATAGAGCAGGGTGCTCCAAGCCCTGTGTCCAACCCGGCCTTGAGCACTGCCAGGGATGGGGCAGCCACAGCTTCTCTGGGCACCCTGTGCCAGTGCCTCAGCACCCTCACAGGGAAGAGCTTCTGCCCAAGAGCTCATCTCCATCTCCCCTCTGGCAGTTAAAGCCATTCCCCTGTCCTGTCCCTGCAGGCCTTGTCCAAAGCCCCTCTCCAGGTCTCCTGTAGCCCATTTAGGCACTGGAGCTGCTACTCAAAGCCTTCTCTTCTCCAGGCTGACCATGCCTGACAATACTGTCTATGAGGTCAGACCACCCCGATGGCTTTTGCTCTTTGCCCCTTGTTTTAGTTACTCTGCAACTGAGCAGTTTTCTATCAGCAGTGATTCTGGCGCTCCCGGATCCGTACCCCACCAGTCTGGGATGTGAGACATTTGGAAAACCCCCCCGAGACGCCGTTCACTCCACGGAGGAAGCTCTGTTTCCCCGTTCTGCCATATGCTGACATTTGTCACGCTCCAGATTTTCAGCACAGGATTTTTTGTCACTTTGCTTCAAAAGAGCCCACATCCCAGTGGCACTGAGTGCGGGTGCGTTGTGAAGCTTTGTGATCAGGAGAGCACCGAAAACAGCACAGGACACCGTGCTGCCGGCTGATGGAGCAACAGGGGACAAGTGGGAAACCTGCGTTAGCCTCAGAAGCATCCCTTTCCATGTCGTCTGCTCCCCCAGCTCCAGGGAATCGTGGCTCCACTGGGATCAGCTTGATTTCTACCTTTACACAAGGAGAGCAGCACAGCAAGCTGCGGTTTGACCTTCAACGTCTTACTTACCGTGCTTAGGACCAAGAGTTGCTGTGATTGCGTATCACTCTTTCCCGTTAGGCTTCCCAAGTGAGGGACATGCACACTGAGCAATGCTTCTCCCTGGAGCTCAAGGTGCCTCTGAGCCTGCCTCTCCCTTAGGAAAGCAGAGATACTTCTGCACACAAAAGGAAATCAAGGCGCACAAAGCCTGACGCGAACGCTTTCTAATCCCGCTATTTCTATACCCGTTGGAATCCACTGCCTGTAGGAAACAGAGCGAGAGGCTCCTTGCAGTGGGAAGCCTGAGACACGAAGCTGCAGATGAACAGGTTTTATACATTTCCTCCTTTATTTTCATGTGTGGGATGGAAAAAAGCCAGATGCAGGCTCCAGAGAAGTCACATCCCTTCGGATAGGCACAAACTACGGCGCTTCTCCTCACATTTTGTTCCCGACAGCAACCCCTGTATCGTCAACAAGCAGAGCCAAAATTAGGTTGCCTCTTTTGCAAGCACACTTGTTTTGGTGTGCTTCAAATGCTCCCCATGCTGATGGCTGAATCCAACTGACATCAATATTTATGAGGCAGCTCTTCCTGGTGTCGGAAGTACCTGGAGCCAGCACAGGGTTTCTGACAAAAGAGGTTTGTGGTTTTGTATCGCCCATTGAAAATAGGTGTCCTAAATAATCTAAAGTGCGTTTCAGCCTTTACGCCACATCACACACTGATAGAAATACAGGATTCCTGTGGGCAACTGCATGTACATGAGCCTATATAATGGAAAGGAATATTAAAATGTATTATAAGGAATATTATATTATGTATATATAATGTATGATATTACGTATATATTATGTATTATAAAGAATATTAAATGTATTATCAGCATTAAAACATCAATTCTGGTGATTAACATTTAGTAGCAATGAAAAGCTTTGATTACCAAAGGGTATGGAATCTAATGTGGAAAGCTGAGAGTTAATTTAACTTGGTAAGTAACTGTGTGAGAACGGGAACTGCTCTTTGCAAACACTCTCTTACCTTGGCTTTTTTGCTTCAGATTCTTACCAGGCATGAATTTGGGAGGCAAAACTTTAAAGCAGAAAGGCCATTTTGGAGCAAGTTTAATGCTGTATTTTAAACGGGGTTTATAATAGGCAACAAGAAAAGGTATGTGGGGCAGAAAACGTGGAATAATTCACTCGTACTCATTTTTATCTCTGTGGGCTTTCAGAGGAGCGGAGGTTTCCGTGCTCCCCAGGGTACCTATGGGCTGTGGAGATGATCTCTAAGGAAAAAACATCCCATAAAGCCCCCTGAGTGACTTTTTAAAGCACGTTTTGAGCAGGATCAGTGAGTTTTAAGTCAAACCGGACTCCTTCAGAACCCAGTGGATGAAACCGGCCCCAGGGAATGGCCCCGGGCTCAGCGCTGCATCCACTGCACTGCCTGGGAGTGGTGGGAAAACCTCCCTGAGGGGAAGACAAGAGTGGGGAGTGATGTTTGCAGGGCACGCCATCCCCCTGCAGCACCCAACGCGCACCCCCAGCACACGAAGGACCCACTACCGGCTCCCCAGGGCAATCCCTGCGCCACATCCAGCTGGGAGTCAATGGCAATTCCCAAATGCAGGCGACTTCGGCGCATGGAAGTAAGGGTGGGAGCAGGCTCGAGTGCCTGATCCGTATTCTGAGTCATTGCTGGGTTATTGCTTGTTTTAAACCAGGTTTTCCAACTCAGGCTATTAAAAAGCCTTTCCTATAAATACCTCCAGCCCCAGGGGAAGGGCCCGGCACTTTCCTCATTTCATTTGTGGGAGTGGGAGTTCAGCAAAGAAATGCATCCCAGCAGGAAGCTTTCAGCCTGAACCCCCCCTTACACTCAAAAGCCTCCATTTAGCCCCAGCCTGCAGAGAAGGTGCCTCCTTTTCCAGGCGCCTCTGGTGAGCAGTAGGAACGGTGATCCATCTCCCTTTGGGAACGCAGCCCCCAGTACCGGGTTGCCTGGAAGGCTGTCAAGAGCCACTCTGGCTAATTGCGATCCTGGCTTAAAAGCATGAAGGGCACAAAGCAACAGCAGCCTAATGCAGGACCAAAGGTTAATGCACAATGACACGAAAGCATTTAATCTCGCAGAAAAGGAAAGGTGCGGCGCTTCATTTATTTATTCGCTTGGGTTTGTCCCTTCAAAAGGAGAAATGTGCTCTACAACCACCTAACATTAAAAAGGTGCATTAAAAAGGGAACAGCCGCTTTCCCCCCAGCTCCTGCATCCCCTGGCAGATGCTCTGCTCTTCCTGCAGTGTCCTTGGGAGCGTTGCAGCCGCATGGCCCCATGCGGGACACCGGCCACAGCCCTGAGCAGACGCTCCTCAGCCGGCTCTGCCCCAAGCTCCCCCTATGGAGCCCAGGGCTCCAGTCAGGCTCTGCCTGTGGATAGCACACACAGAAATCAAACTGCGATCTCCTACCAGGCTGCAGCACGGAGGAGACTGAACTGCTCTGATTAATGAGAGCTGATGCGCATCCAAGCCCCGCTTTCTCACCGGGTGATGTACAAGAAAGAAAACTCCCTGCCAACGACATGCCAGGGCAGGAGGGGGAATGAGAATAATACATCAGCCGAGCAGCAGGGCTCAGGAAGGGCAGCACACCCAAAGAGCCAGCAGGACCTTTAATAACAGAAACGTTTTCCTGTGCAGGAGCCTTTTGTGACAGGAAGGCAGCAGGGAGCCCAGGGAAGGTTGGTCCTGGGTGAGGTCTGATGGATGGTGAACAGCGTTGGCTGCAGCCATTCTGGGGACCGGGCAGTGATGTCTGAGCTGCAGTTCAGTGGCAGCTTGGCTGCTGCTCTCTATGAGGAGTTTATGAGCGCAAAACCTCAGCCTCACTGGGGTCCATGTGGCTTGATCTTCCCTTGACATGAAACTGGGAAGTCATTGGAACGATAACAGATGTGCAAAGGAAGCTGATTTGCACCAGCTGAGCATCTGCTCCCTCCTGCAGACCTGACTTGAGAGGAACCAGGCAGATTTGTGCTTTCAGGGAATCTGACCCCAGACACGTGGTGGGTTCTGAGGTGACAGTATCAGGGCACCCTGCATTCATCTTAAAACCTTACCTGCTGTGCCCATCTGGTCCAGACATCAAGATCAATACTGTCAGCGGATAGCACTGAGATTTGCACACAAAGCCAGGCAGTCAATCAAGAAGCTTGCAGAATTGGTTTCTCCCCACCCCTTGGCTATTGCAGTGCCCAGAGGGTGTTAGCAATGGCTAGAAGCACTGACCTGTCACTTCTGCACAGCTGCTGTTACAATGTGAGCAGCCTTATTCACATCCCAAAGGGCCAGAGAGCGTATGGCATCAGGGCACTGCCTCAGCAGCGCTGGGTAGGTGGGACCCAAGAGGCAGAGGTGGGAGGAGTGATTTCCTCAGCCCCTCTGGTGATCAATTACTGAGTGAAGGATGAAAGAGGAGCGCATCCAGGGCAAGTCTGCTCTGATGAAACACACCATAACGGCTGAAGAAAGGAAAGCCCCACGTGGTGCTCAGCACCTGATGGAAAAGGAGATGCTCCAGTGCAAACCGGCCTGCAAAAGGGAGACAGAAACACTGCTGCACTGAATTCAATCCTGCGCCTGTTTCATGCTCTCCCTGAACTTACCAGGCACTGATTCGTGCCCCTGTGCACTTAGAGACAGACAAACTTCATCCGAGCCAGTGCCAGTGCCAGCGCCGGAGCTGGGCTTTTCGTTGTGGTCAGCATGCTGTAGGTGACTAAGAGGTTTCTGATTAATGGGAGAGGGTAGAGTCTGCTCAAAGCAATAGAACACCCTGACTGAGCAGGAAAGCAAGTCTGAGCCTGACACGTGCTGTAATATTTCAAGTGGTGGTAACCTACAGCAACGAGATAGACCGTAACCCGCGATGGGCTCTGTAAGGAACCCATTATAAAAGCAAGCAGGATTCAGTGCCTTCCAGGGCATCCGGGGTCCAGCACTGGCTAATGCATTTCTCTTCTTGGTAACTCTCTAAGGAGAGAATTACTGTTACCTGCATTTTGCAGGCAGAGAATTTCGGTTGAGCCCAAAGAACGGTGAGCAGAACAGAGAATGAAACCTCAGTCTCCCAAACCAGACCTCGGAGCCCCAGAGGCAGAGCCATCCATCTTCCAGCAGGTGCCTGTGGAGAAAGCAGAAGGTGAACAAGCTGCAAGCACACTTCACATCCTTTCCCGCATCTCCTTTGAACCTTCACATCCCAGACACGAGCAGCGCATCATGGGGTTGCTGGGAAGATGCCTTCCCAGATACGAGGCCTGATAGATCAGCCGCATCCCCTGGTGAGCAGGACCACCATAGCCTGGGGTGAGCAGGGGCTGGTGCTGAGGATGGGGTGCAAGTTCCTGATTCCCCATTGCATGACTGGTGTAACAGGGCTAAGACAGAGCTGCCTTCAGGCAAAGCAGAAGCACGTGGGGGCTCAGAGTTCCCTGGGTCTCATCTACAGCAATTTCACACCTATGGTAGTGTCTGACTGCTTTGAAGATCTTGAGAGAACTATGAAAAACCCCAATAGGTACTGTTCATGCACACACCGAATCACAGAACCCTGGAATGGTTTGGGTTGGAAGGGACCTTGAAGCTCCTCCAGCTCCAACCCCTGCCATGCACAGGGACACCTTCCATAGAGCAGGATGCTCCAAGCCCCTGTGCCCAACCTGGCCTTGAGCACTGCAGGGATGGGGCAGCCACAGCTTCTCTGGGACCCTGTGCCAGCGCCTCAGCACCCTCACAGGGAAGAGCTTCTGCCTTATATCCAATCTAATTCTCCTCTGTCACTCATCCTGTCTGCTGCCCACCTCTGTAATGAACACAACCCAGCTAAAAGCCAGAGGTTGAATTCCCCTTGAAGATTCTCGGTGGGTGCTGTGCTTTGCCATCAGCGAAGCACCGCTTTTACCAATAGATTTCTCATCAAGACCCTCCCTGCAACACTGTATGGACCGCAGTGCAGGCAGAGGGGCCAGGAAGCACCTGAGCCTTTGTCGGGATGTATGGGAGAGGCTGTTGATCAGGGATGTCCAGGACCCAGGCAGGCCCTTGGCTGATGCTCCAATAAAGCTGCTCTAGCAGCACAGCTGCCACCTCCCTGCAGTGAGGGATGAGCAGCAGGGCTGTTTCCTGGGGGGGGGAATGGGGAGACCAGCTGGGCTCTTTGCCTCTGTGCTGCTGTCAGTGGGTCATTTTCCATCAGGGCATGAAGCGCACAGGGCAGTATTTCCCAGTGGGAAGTCACTGGGACAAAGCAGACTCCCTGCAGCTTCAGAGGAAAGAAGGAACTGAACCAGTTCGCTCTAAAACACAGACATTTGTGGATAGTCTTGGTCTAGAGGTGCAAAACCTGACAGCAGAGCCATTACACCCACAAAGCAACGTGCAAGCCACCAACATCCACCGATGGGAACAGATTGCCCAGGATCTATTGTGGAATGACCATGATTTTGCCTGCCTTTATTTTTAGGCTCTCAATCTGAGACAACTCAACTGCTGGAAGGAGAGCACTGGGGGTTTTCCAATCTGCAGGCCTCTATCATAGCCACCAAAGACACCCATCGGACCTTAGCAGCCCTGGACCAGACCCAGATAACAACTGTGATGCTGGATGTCTCTTTTAACCTCTGAGCCCAGGGGCACCCAGCCCTGATCCCTGCCTGAAAGAACACCCCAAAATGAATCAACCAAGAAGAACAGAGTGACTCTCATCTATATATAGCCCTTAAATGGTGCCAAGCCAAATGTAGGTTACTATAACATGTGAATCATCCTGCTTTGAAGAGCAGGGATGAAAATAAGGGATGTGAGAAGGGGTGGGGGGAGAAGTGGTTATGAAATCCTGCCTTGATTGACTACAGGTAGTGGCTTGCCAACAGCCTCTAGACAGGAGTATGTAGCATGTGATGCTCCTGTTCCCACTATGTCGGAGAGGATCTGCCTGTACATTCCCAAGCCATGTGCCAGCAAAGGACTGCAAATCTGCCAGCACTGACAAAAGAAATCAGAACAGCTTATCTGGCTCAATATCTATGGCTGATTCCCTGTAAAACAGATGGAAGTGTTTCCTAATGGGCAGGACTTCGGACTCTCAAGGTTCATTTCTTTCCTAATTCTCCTTCTTCTCTGTGGAAGGGGCTTAAAGCCAATGACCCCTCTTTTTAAATCCTTTGAGACTGAGTAATGAAAAATGCAATAGAAGGAGGTCAGTACCGGGAGCATTTAGTGCCAGTGGGTACCAGCAATGCCAAGAAACAGGTCCAGAAATTACGTGCAACTTGGCAGTTCAGCTTAAATTCACCCCACTGCAAAGGGGCAGCACCCACTGGGAACCTCATACAGGTCTCACTGCAATGATGTGATGCATCAGGGAGCCTGGGCCCCTCCGGATGTCTTATGACCCATGTGCAACTGAAGCGGTGCAGGGAGTTATTGGGGCTATGACTGGGAGTTTGGGGCTGCCTGTGGTGCTTCCCTGCCCATGGCAGGGGAAGAGGAACAAGATGATCTTTAAGGTCGCTCCCAACCCAGCCCATTCTGTGATTCTATGATTGTCAGCAGCGCCTCAATGTGTGTGCTCTCTCTTCCAAGTGTGATGTTTTTCACACTTAGCAATAGCGCTGAGCTTCGCTATAAAGATAGGAGAGAAAGGCAGCATGCAGGGTTAGCATAAATGATGGTGATTAACAGAGTGGAGAGTTTCTTACAGGGAGGCAAGAAGGAAGAGAAGACATTTTAGTGCGAATGCACCACAGCAATAGAGTTCAGAAGCAGAAGAAAAAGGTCACTGCATGAGGAAGTAACATCCTCTGCTGGGAGCATCACTGGGGGAAACAGAGAGGTCTGCGCTTTTCCCGCATGGAAACACACACTGAAAAGAAACAGAGAGGCAAAAACTGGGACATGAGCTTCCCCTTCAGTCACATCTCGTACATGGAGGAGAAGGGGTTGAGCAGATCCTGGCTAACACGCGGGGGCTGCTGCAGCAGGGCAGAGGTCTCTCCTTCCTAGTCTGGGGTTGGCACATGGCGCATCACTCGCTCAGGGTGCATTGGAGTGTGCCCCGTATTGCTCCAGCAAAGCTCTACCCCTGCATTTTGGGCCTGACTGATGTCAGAGTGTCCCTAATGCAGAACTGATGGGGCAGGAGAAAGGACAGGCGGTACCTGGGGGGAAAGGAGAGAAGGAGGGAACACGTTTGGGCTAAAAGCACCCTGTGGAAGCGAGGGTTAGCTCATACTTCCGTATCACAGCTCTGTTTCAGGAGTGCTGTTGGATCGGGCTCCTCTTGGGCAGTGGAAGGGATTTTTGCTCCTTGGGGCACTCAGGATGCAACACTGCTGCAAACCTTGGGGCTTTTGGCATTTTTCTTGACATCCACTCAACAGCTTTCCCTGCTCCAGCCTTTAAGGATCAATCACCCACTCTAATGCTTCAGGTAATTCTGTTCGTGCTTACATCAAGCAAGATGTGCTGTTAATGCTGCTGGGTCCAAGGACTTCATTAGCGTTTGCCCTGTCAAACTGAAGTCCTCTATTGCAGCTGGTGCTAAATCTGAACTGTCATTAATCCCATCTCAGGCTTTGGTCTTGAGGGTCACTGCAGAAGGGGACTGTGAAATGCTAATGGTCACAAACCTGATGGGAACCAGCAGCAGAATGGCAAAAGGTCTGAGGAGTCTGATTCAGCCATCAGAAAAAGAGACCTTTGTTGTCACTCATCACCTGAACTACCTCAGCCTTTAATGATACGTCTCACACATTGATTTCCATACGTATTCATAGCAGCTCACCTATCCAGCATGATCTTCCTCTGTGTTAGAAGATGCTGCACCTCGTAGGAAGTGTCTTCTCCCCAGCAGGGTTGTCTGAGGAGGAAGAAATGCAACCTTGTGATCTGCAATGCAATAGCACGGTAATAAAAGCTCTTTTGGGCACACTGTGTGAGGGACCAGAACTCAGGGCCTGGGTTTCAATTCAATAACCAAATAATCTCTTCTACTTGTGTGGTTCTCCCATGAATTGATAGGAGCCCTCGTTAGCATCCAGTCCCTTGAGCAAGGGCGCAGATGATCAGCACCTGCGTTCGCTTTGTCTAAAATGATATGAAATTAAAGTTCTGAAGTATTCAACACAACAAAAAAGCCTATTCCTCATAATTCCCATAATTCCTCATGATATTCCCATAAAGCTCCGTGCCCATTTTTCCTCTGAAAAATGTGCAGCCCTACACGTTAGACAGCAAACCTCAACGTAATATAATGTTTGCCATAGAAGGGAAATAGTCTGGAATACAGATGGTAAATATTCATGGGGAGCTGCTAGCCATGAAATAGTCAGTGGAAAATATACAGTGAGCGTTAATAAATTCATACCCAAGGAATACAAATCAAGGCAAACCATAGGTATTTCTGCAGCCTACCTGGATGTTTGTCATGATACAGACACACACATCTCTCTCTCCATGTCTTGTTACCAGAGAATTATTCCATATCTATAAATAGCTGCTGGTCCCCAGCCAGCAAAGGCAGCAGCACTGCAGAGGTGCTACAATAGAGTCACTCTGAAGAGCTGTAACATCCCTATGCACGGGAAAATTACACCTAATGACTGCTGTAATGAATCGTGGCTAGCGCTGCATCCCAGATTTCCAGCCTCAAGAGCATCCCCATCTGCCATCCAGGCTCCTCTCCCTTGATCCTTCCATAGAATGGATCCTCAGGGGACCTGTCTTGGAGAAAGCGGCACAACCAGCACTGCCAGAAGGGCATGGACCAATGAGTACTTCCAACCACACAACCTCCTCTTACTTATTCCCTCCTCACATCCTCCTCCCTGACTCTTCATACCCACTACAGAGCACCTCTTCGTTTTCATATTACTCTGGCTCTGAATACCCTTATTGCTGGATTTCAGTGCACAAAACCAGGTAACGTTCTAGCCAGATGAGCCCAATGACACTGCCAGGCAGATGGAGCATCCCTCCTTTGTCAGGGAATAAAGGGTTTCCATAGACAAAATGCATGAAATAACAGCATAGTAGCTGTGATGCCTCATCCTTGCAGTTTGAAACTTCATGTCTTAAAAAAGCCAATAAGCTATTTTTAGATCTGTCTTTTAGAACTTGTTCTTTGCATTACATCTAAATGCTATCCATTTACATTAAGCATAACTCCAGCCCATTATGACTTTGACATCAATTATCATCCAGAACATCCTCCACATCTCTCCTCTCACCGTCTGATTCAGAGACGTCTTCCAGATGTGCAGCAGCACCACGCTGCCGCTCGGTTCACAAGGCTTTCAGTTTCTTAAGAGTAAAATGTATAAACCCCCTCCTGGAAGCAGGAATTGAATCCTATTCCCTCCCCCCGGAGCTGCCTTTCCCAACAGCTTCCATGTTCACAAACTGCACATCAAGGATTCCCCGGGTTCTGCCTGGTTTTCTGAAGGTGGCACACAGAAAAAGCCTCGAAAGCAGTCTGGTGCAGAGCACGCTGGTGAAGGAATACTTGGACATGTTTAATTCATCAGGCAGTAGCTGTAACTTTTGGAAGGAGAAGCTCCAGCACACACTGTCTTGCTGACTCACATGAGTCTGGCTTAAGAGCGTTTCAGGCTTAAACCTACGCAGACATGAATGGGAGGGGGAGAGGAGTGACCCATGCATGGTGACAGCATCACTCAAAGCTATAGCAAGGAGTCAAGTGGGTTTCTTGCCATTTGGGGTGTGCCTTGACAAGAACTGTGGTTAAAAGTCCTTTGAAGATTATTTTATTACTCCCCCCGTGCAGATAAATCCCAGTTGGACTTTAACTGCCTTAAAATGGATGGATACAAAGAGCTGTCTTCAGGTAGAGGGAACTCAAACCCTCCCAAAATGGACCTCTTCATTCATGTCGCAGGTGGGGAAATACAAGCCACAGCTCAGCTAACCCTGCTGTGCAAAGCCTGAAGCCCGAAGCCCACCCACCCTCCCGACTGCAGGATGCTGTCCTCCTGCCAGAACGCATTTCCACTCCATGCACTTCTCTGGTTCTTGGGTTTATGCAGAACAACCCTTTTGTTGTAATCCTGCTTTTCACCCTGTCATGCCAAGCACCCAATTTGCTCCAAAATCACCCAGGCTGAACCAAAGGCAGTGAACCCTTCCCACCGCCCCGGTGGGGAAGCACAATTACCTGTAGTGGATGGAAATGACTGCAACAGCAAATTGCTCTGGAAAGGGAACTATGATGGGAGAGTCTAATAAAAGAGGAGAAAACAGACGTGAGCCCCTGGCTTCCGAGGAACAGAAGGGAACAAGCAAAGCACAAGCAGGGCGAGCAGCAGGGACCCTCCCCAGTGTTTGGGCTGTGGGTGCTGGCTTACTGAATGGCATCAGTCATGTCCCTTGTCCTCTGGGATTTCCATCAGGTGCATAAGCTTTTGAGTGTGCAGCCAAGGGAAATGTCTCATCTGCGAAATGCATTTCTGATCACACTGGTTCATAAAGGGGCTTTACCAGCGACTGTGCCACTGAAACATCCTGACGTGCAGATAAAAACCCACCAGCATTCAGAGAGAGGGACGCGCTGCTCTGCAGCGTGAAAAGGGGGGGAGAAAGCAAGGCAATTCTTCAAACAACTTCTCAAGACCGTGGTATACCCCTGCTTTGCTCAGGGCACCTGGAAAGGCTCCAGATGTGCCTTAACTGCCAGAGGGGAGATTGAGGTGAGCTCTTGGGCAGAAGCTGCTCCCTGTGAGGGTGCTGAGGCGCTGGCACAGGGTGCCCAGAGAAGCTGTGGCTGCCCCATCCCTGCAGTGTTCAAGGCCAGGTTGGACACAGGGGCTTGGAGCTGCTCCAGTGGAAGGTGTCCCTGCCCATGGCAGGGGTTGGAAAGGATGAGCTTCAAGCTCCCTCCTAACACACACCAGTCTGGGGTTCTATGATGTGGGGTGCAATGAGGAAGCTCCCACAGAATGAGAGCTCACGCAGCACAGGGGGCTTGTACCAACCCCCCTCCATTTGTCACTGCGGAGCTCACATGCATTATTTATGTAGGAAAAGAAATTTCAAAAGCACATCAGTTTTCCCCTGGCCCCTGAACCTATTGATTCCTGCTCTGGAAAAGGAATTAGGCTCCGTTTATCCTTGCAGAATATCCCTCTGCCGCTGCAGAGCACCATTTGAAGGTTATATCAAGGCCCACACATGCAGAGTTACCACACATAGCTGCTCCAAATGAACCCGCCTCCATTCCTTTCCCTACTGCTTTCCAAACATCTTCATCCTAATTAAAAGGCATTTTTCACCAGTACACAGGGATGTTAAAAGCTGCAAATGAAGAGAAGATCTGGCATGGAGAGCGTTTCCTTTCTATGTTTAGAGGAGGAAATGCAGCTCCTGTGGGGGAACAACAACCATCTGAAAAGGATCCGACCCTTTCTGCAGAAGGAAAAAGAAGGACCGCTGTTCTGGCATTCATAATTCAACACCAGGAGTGGTTCTTCTTAGTCTGCAATGCCTGTGTCAACAACATGGGGTGGCTTGGCACGATTCCTGGCCAAAGGCAGCAATGGGTGTCCTCTGCGAGCTTAAAGCCATTTCCCTTGTCCTAATCCAGAAACGGATGCAGTTTACATATATAAATAATTTAAACGGTATAAACAAATATTTGTAACATAAATACTATTCATTTGTATGTACAGATATATCTATTCTATGTTATATAGATATTATATATCTATTATTCATATAGGCTATATGAAGGTTTCGGCGCTGAAATGTTGTACAAGTGAGTTGGTCCCAAGCTGGGAACTGAAGGCAGCAGACGTAACCAACAGACCTGACCAATGCAAAATGCTAAGAAGGCTTCTGGAAGAGGCAAGATGCTTTGGCATTAATCCCAGGGTTATTTCTCCTTGTGTCCAGCCTGTATCAGGACAAAGGATCAGAGGAGCCAGATAACTGATGAAACTCGTGAGCTTTTCATTACAGCCTTTCATCTTGGCAGAAGATCTCCTATTGCATCTTTTGATTTAATGAGCTGCTCAAACAATGGGGCGAAACAATTAAAATCAGGGACTAGAAAGGGTGGGTTTGATTTATGATGGGAATTACAAACTCAGTCCTACAGATTTGTTCATCCCCCTTTTACAGAGTTTCCAAAGCCACAAAACTCTCACCGAGAACCTTCTTTTAATATTGCATTACTGAGGGTTATAGCAAAGAGGTGGGGAAAGTGAAGGCCTAATAAAAGCACCACACAAGAGCAAACAAATCACTTTGTTGGATGCTGCGCAGTGGAGTTATTAACTCGGGAGCCTCAGGGGCAGTGATGCGCTGCTGGGAATGCAGAGGAACAGAGCAGTGATTTCTTAGGCCAGCCTGAAGCTACAGTGAACCTGTACTTAAAGCACAGATTTCCTATACCATATTTTTGGGCTTGTAAAGTAAGAAGATGCCTGCTCATCCCTATTTCTGATGGGAGCAGTGGGGATGATGTAATGTCAGTAAGATACTCTGCAGAAGAAAACCTTTATTTTACACAGCCAGCGGATCCTCAGCAATCATTTCTATCGTAAACTGAGAAGCATTGGCAACACTACTTGTGTTCTGTTCATGTGGTCCTACAAGCAAGCGATGCAAAGATCACTTCTGATCCAGCTACTATCAGAGAGCAGTATTCGAGAGACGATAGAGAAGTGGCATTTCTTCCAAAGGAAAATCATTGAGATGGCTAAGAAACCCAATATTTGAAATATTTTCCTTTTTTATATAGGTTTTAAAGTTACATTTTGGTTCACATTGCCTAGAGCAGCCTTAGATGAACAGCATAGTCACAGCCTCCTTCCTAGCACATAGAGCTCTCAGCCCATGGGGTTGCTTATCTCTGAGACAACTCAGTTCCCAGAGGAAGGTCAATAAATGAGCAGAGGAGCAGAAGGCCATTCCCTTGTGCTATCCATGGGCAGGGATGTCTTGATGAACTCAGCAGGAGCTCTGCATACAAAATGAGAGCAGGATACGGCCCATAAAACTCTGTTTTAATAACACCACGCTAAGTTATCCTTGGTTTATTGAAAGGCATTTAATCACCGGAATGGACAGCCAGGTCTGCAAACCCTGAACTGACTTTGTTGTAGGGAATCCAGATGAGTCCGAGCTACAACTTAAAGCAGAGCATTTCATACATGAGCTGCTCCCATTACTAAGAGATGATAAAAACCACCTCCCTTTTACGCAGTAATTCTCTCCGGTGGATCCCAAATGCATCGCAATGAAGATGGTTTCATGAGTTTCATTATCTCCATATTCATTAGGCAGGAACCAGAAGCAGAGCAAGATGAAGCGCTGCAGCGGTGAACACGGGGCAGAGGTGGAAAGAGGGGCCCTATTTGGAGACTGCACGAACTGTGCCACCTCATTACTGGATTAAAGATGTTATTAACCAGAACTACAGTTATTGAAATAAGAGCTGCTCCCACAAAAATGTCTGAGTCCCACAGGAGCAAAAGCAGGCTCAGTCTGCACCACAGACATAAAAATACACCACGGATTGCATTTGTGCGCTACAAATAACACTCGTGCTACAAACGGAAGGAAGCGCACAATTAGGCCAAATCACAGCCCATGGTAGGTGCTGCAATTAAGCAGCTCCAGTGCGCAGCTCCCACCTCTTATTAGACAAAATACGTGGGAAATTAGACTAAATCCGTGCACACACAACCAGACAGGGTTTTCTTCCAGCTTCAGCAGCAGCTGATGGGGAAGGGCAGCTCTGGGTGCTGGTGCAGTGCAAAACTGGCCATAGTTTGCTATACCTGATGGAGCAGACCTCGCCCCGGGCTGGTGCCTCCAGCATTTATCTGGGTGCTCATGTATATGTTCCCCTCATCCCACATCCACCCCATGATGATGCTTGGAGTTAGAGTCAGGTCATGAGTGGGAGCACAGAGTGAGTGGTGGCATTAGGGAGCGTGATCTGATGAGGAGAAAGGGAAAAAAGTAGGGAAGCACACTGGGGAAGGTAAACCACATGGTGTAAGGTCTCTGGCTCCGGAAGGAAGGTTCCTTGCCTTTCCTTCTCATTAGGGGCTAACAGAGGCATCCCTTTTCTGCCTGTATCACTAACTCTCCCAGTCCCCATGTCCCCGGAAGCAGCCACCTGGGCAGGAGGCTGCTCTCATTTGCACCAGTGCCACTGACGTGAGCAGCCAGCCCTTGGGATTTTGTTCTCTTTCCACTGCAGTTCTGCAGCACGTCACTCCTGGCAAGGGCATCACTTCCCTCCTGACTTTCCCTGGGATGAGCAGGAAGAATCTTTCCTGATCCCCAATGCCAAAGTCAATCCCGTTTGTGACTGCTCTTCTGCATGGTGCGGTGCATCATGCCCCTAACTGAAGGGTATCTCGTTGCTTGCTCTGGGATGCTATATGAATGCCTCTAACAGAATAGTGTGTAATGATTGTATTCCCAAATGACAGTGGTAGCAGAATAGGTAATTTCATTTTGAACAGGGGGGAGAGCTAGTTAAGGACACTGACTGATGGCAGCGCAAGTTCTGCCATACGAGCAGGGAGCCTTGTTGATGGGCAGGAACATTGAAAGCCCAGTGAAATCTCACTGGCTGCCCAAGCCTGAGCTGAGGGAAACTCCCATTGGATTTCACTTGAAGGAAGAGCTGCGTAAGGCTGCCTGGTCTGTGCCTGCTGCCTGCCTGACCTGAGTAATCAATACCATGCTGAGGACAAAGTGGAGGAGCTGGTGATCCAGGGAGAGCTGCGGTGAGAAAAGGTGGGAAGTGTTACCCTGGGCAGGTTGGCTGCAGCTCTCTATCAACTGGGACCACAGCATGACCTCCACTTCATGCTAGGAAATCATAACTACTGGACACTGCTAAAACAGTAAGATACCATTAAACTTTATGGGACATTAAGAGGGAACAGCAGCATCCGGACGGCCATCTGGAACAGAATGGAGGTAGTTTCTGCCACTGATAGAAGAGGGCATTGCATGGAAATAGGTGGGGGGAACCAGTACAAAAACCAGTGTGAGTCATTGGGACAAGTTTGGTGCAATCTCCACTAGTGGCATAATAATGGAGAGGTCACTGCGAGGCAGAGACACAGAGGAGATGGATGCACTGATGCGGAGGGAACAGACTGTGACATCTCAGAAGAAATGAGCTTATTCGATAAAGCCTTCTCTCATTTTCCACAAACATTAAATAATTCCCATTAGCTATTTAAGAAAATTGGGTTAAGAGATTGATTGGGAGAAGTTATTTTGCTTTATTTCTTAACTCTAAACCTTCAGACTTGACATCAGACACAGTTTCAGACATACCCTGCATTGCCAAGGCAAGGAGCGCTTCAAGTCACGATGCAGAACACTCTGACCTTGGGATTGACAGGGGAGAGCTTTGAAACTGGTTTCTCAAAGTGCTTTCTAAATGCATGCAATGATGTGGAGTCAGATAGGGAGAGACAAGGCCAATCTGAATTACATGGGAATTATCCTGTAATCTGAGATCTTTTCTAGCCCTGTAGGTCCTTCTCACCCTCACCGTTGATGGGGATAAGAAAGAAGGAAGTGGTGAACATGCTGACAGAGGATCAGCTAGACGAAGCAGAAACGGTAGAGTCTGAAAGCACTGAAAAGCCTTCAGGTCTCCACTGAACATAAGTGCCTCATGGCATAGCTTACATTTTATGCTGACAGATTCAGAAAACCACCTTTTTTACGACCTTTCCTTCAATTCCAAATGGAAAACAAGCTCCTGCCTTGTCACAAACAGAGAATCACCGACACAATCCAATGTGCAGCTGCTCAGAACAGTCATTGATTTCTTTTCTAAGTACTAAAGGTAAAAACCTTTGGGTTTTTCCATTTTTAAATCACTTTATGGAATCAGTTCAGGACTGCCCCAGGCAGCTCCCTATAAACATTGCACTTCTACGCCATCCCTTCAGGATGGACGGCCTTCCCAACCTGCCCCATGCGCACGTGCTGCACGCTCCAGCTTTCGCTTGGTACAAACTGGCACCGTTGCTTTTAAACTTGTGTGAAAGCTCCTGAACTTTACTCCAGCTGAGGGCCTGGAGACAAAAAGGAAGAGTTACAGCTGCTGCTTAATCCAGACTTCAAGGAAGAGAAATCTCTTTCTTCAATAAAATGAGTTTGCAAAATGCATGACTGACGTTATTGATTTTCTTATTGTGGTCACCTGTGGGATTCAGTTTGATTTGTATTTATTGTTTCCCCCCATATAGCTTATAGTTATCTCTACTAGGAATATTCTTCAGGTGCTATTAGATTGGAGAAATCGAAGTGTTGTTCCGGCTCAGATTGCTGTATGCAGCTCTAAAAACATCAACACCTTACAGAGCACGCCCACCCCAATTCCTTATCTGACCCACGCAGAGATCATGAGCTTGATACGCAGAGTTCACATTTCTATCACCAAACCCACAAGGCAGTCAGCTCAGAGCATGGGCAGTTTCAAGACATGACACAGTGAAACAGCGACTCTGTTACTGCATTTTATGACCGCATACAGGAAAGTTGATCCAGTTACAAAGAGCCATTGGTGTTCGTTTTGACATCTGGTTCTCATTCAGCAGCATTTGATATGCTGTTGGAGGAACACCTGAACCTCACACCTGGTTTGTGCAGAAAGCTGAAGCAAGTCACAGCAAGGAGCCCTGAGAGCTGAAATGCCACCATGCCATCCCAATTCGGAGGAAAGCAGGAGAGCTGGGCTGCCCAGGCTCCTGGGCCTCACTGATAATTCATATCATTACATGCTCAGGTTTTTCACCCATAAAGCCTCTGCACAATGGTCTCTTCTTTCTTCATTTTGCTGTAAAACATTCTTACCTGAGAAACCTCTTCAGCTCTGTCCAACATTGAGAGGTCTCTGTTAGAGAAACAGACTGCTTCCATATACGACACGTAAATACCTGACCCCTCAGAGATCTCAGAAGCCTCCTGCAAGGCAGACTCTTCATTGAGAACTAATCGAAGAGAAAAACAAAGAGTCACTACAGTTATGTAGAGCCATCACTGAGCTACAGCCTTTCTCTACACCAATCAATTAAACATCCAGCATGGGAGCAATTAACCTAGATACAAATCAGATGAGTGGGGAGAACGTGTTCCCTTGTCTCAGGCCTTTTGCTTTAGAAACAAGAATCAGCCACATTTAAATGCGCCTTTTTTTGCCTCAACTAAGAAAGAGTCAATAAAAGCAAGAAAAGTCAAAGGTCGCGTGGAAGAAGGATGCAGCCTTGTGAGTAATAAGGACTCAAATAAAGCTGAGTGGCAGTAAAACAGGAGATGAACACAAATGCTTATGGAGGAGCCAAGCCCACAAACAAATCAGAGCTGATGTATGTCATCTGGTAACAGCCTGCAGTTAGATCCATGCATTATAAGCATAAATCCTCGTAGATTATAGGGTTGATTCCCAACTAGAGCAAATGCAGGCATCCCTCTGAAATTAGTGAGCAACACTGATTCATAGTTGCTTTCAATTTGCCCCAGAGCTCCCCACCACCAAGCCTAGATGATACACTGAGCTCAGCCCATTGACACCATCAGCAGTTTTGCTGTGTCAGGATTATCCTGTGCCCAGAATAATCCAAGCAAGCTACTCCAGAGAGGAGTTCTGCAGAACTGATCCTAAACAGAGGTGTGCTCCGCACATCAACCCTGTGGTTAAAACAGGGCTTCTTGGCAAGACCTCTCCATCCCTGTGCTGCCGCTGCAGTGAAAAATGGGACTTCTATCCCAATAATGCCTCTAACTGCTCGTGTGACGTGTGTGTTGTGATAATGGATGTCAAAGTCGGCTGTTGCTGTGGCCAACTTCCTCTGCGGTCATTTGTCTCCGTTTTTCCCGGGAAGCAGCACTTTAGAAAGAGCTTTTCCCTATGGCAGCGTTGTCGGATGGGCTGTATGGCTCCAGGAAAAGCGGTCATAAAAGGAAACCGTGTGGTCACTTTGAAAAGTTATATTTTTAGCAAGGGAAGGAAAAAAACCTCACAAAACGAGGGAGGAAGAGCTGGGTTTTATCACTTTATCACTAAAACGTTGCTATCCTGACCTATGCTATTTTCTGGATGGCAACTGCCAGGATAGTTCAGTTTGAACAAAAGACGTAGGAAAAATAACCCGTGAGCCATAAAGCCAAGCAGAGCATGGAAGCACGAAGGGAACAAAGCCATGTCACTTGCTTTGCTTTTCATCTAAGCCAATTAAATGTGAGTTCTCCTTCACCTGGGCTGTGGCTCCGAGCTGATCCTTTGCACTGTTTGGTTTATTCTGTGCCTAAACCCACCCATTCCGCACAAAAGGCAGAATTGGGTTATTTAATACCTTGAATACAAACCGATTTTCCAAGGGAGACCAGAAAATGTAAAATCAACCATTTCTTACCTATTGATTAAAGAACAGCAGTGCATGATCCCATCTCACCCCTCCGATTGAGTTTACTCCTCTGATTGAATCTACAATTCATGGTTATGAGCACAGATGACACGTTACTGCAGGCTGTCTTTCCTCAGCAGCATATGATCCTGTTGGAGTTATGGCTTTTAAGGACATCTCATGTGATGAGCATGGGACCAAGAAACTCTGATTTGAATTCTAACCAAACAGGCAATTTAAGCCAATGGACCTCAGTTGGGATGCCCAGACACGATGCTGTTCCAATCCCAGACACGTACCTCTAAATATACAGTAATACCCTGCTTCCCCCATCATGTACCCCATCAACTCCAGTTCTCTCTGTCATGGAGATGGAGGCGCAAAACCTCCCTTTCCCTTTCACCCAAGTGCACGCTGTTATCCCATATAATACCAGAGAAAGCTGCAGTAATCTATAGCGGGATCTGAAACTTGAGTGTCTATTGTTAATCATCAGACTCCAGGCTAAGGCCTCCACTGGAGTACCCTGGCATCCTGCTCCTTTGTGCATTCACTTTAGCTGAAGAATTGCCCTTTGCAACAAGGCAGGAGGTGGCCATGGAAGAGAATATTGCATTACAGATGTCATAAAATCAGTGTCCTAAACTGCAAGGAAAGCACCTCTGCAAAATGCAGGCATGGTAAACGCTCAGCTCTTAGAAGTTAGTAAATGACTGAAGTACACTTGCAGCAGTGAGATCATTCTTGGTATTGACACTGATTAAACACAGGTCTGTTTAACTGCTCTCACAGCAAATAAATCCAGGGAAGTGAAAGCAGCAATGAGCTCCGTGATGATCTGGAGGAATCTGCAGGAAATCCTTGTTCCCTGGTAAACCGGATGCAAACGCTGCGTTAGGACTGTGTTGACAGGGATTTACCAGCTTCAAATGCAACCCAAAAGCATTTCTGCATAAAGGAAATAGTGCAGATGTCTGGAAACGTTTGATTTAAGGTCCTGAAATGTGACCGCTGGCTCAATGGGAATGAGGAAAAGAGGGAGGTGTTAGGAAAATGTGGTGTTGCAGCTCTTGAGGAGTTCAGTCTCGAATGGGAAGAAAATGGTCTGATACAGAGCTTCCAAAGCACGAGCATTGCCCATTGGGACCTTTGGATTTTAGGCTGTGGCGTGCTAGCAAAAAGCCTGGTGTAAGTGCATCACTTGGGCTGCTACGTCCCCATGCCTTCTTTTATCCAGGCATCCCAAAATGATGATAACTTGTGAATGGACATCATAACCCATCATTAACCACTCCACCCGAAGCTGATATTTCAGATCTCGAGATCCTGAACAAATTACAAGAAGGAAAAAACCAAGGAGATGCTTTTGGAAGTTCAGCCCCCAGCCCTGCTCATTCGTGTGACGGCCCAATCCTGCAGCGTGCTGGGCCCTCCTGTGCATGCTGACCACTTCCTGGTTGTCTTCATTCTACTGTCTCTCTACAACATTCAAAACCTCCCCCAACGCCCTCTTCTTCTACTCATCTGCTTCTAGGAGAGACGCAAGCTAATTCATTACCCCTGGAAAGTGAATGTGGAGGCAGGGAGGCTGTTGTGCCACTTCACCTTCTGTGTCTGCTTTCCTATTTAGTTCTAAGGAAGCTGCAGAACTCAGCCACATCCTCCTGTAGCATTTAATGCAGGTTCAGCAATAGTGTATAATCAAGATGGAAATCAATGCTGCTTCTTTATGGCTCTGTAGGAGTGCCTGATCCTTCCCTTCTGCTTCAAAGCCTGAGACAGCAGGTTGCTGCTTGCTCTGAAGCAGCAATGCTCGCCTGTCAAACTGCAAGGCAAAAAGTTCTCCATAAGCAGAACCATTAGTCTGCATTTCAGATCCTCCTGAGTGCATATTGATAGGGAGGAGAAAGGGATTTGTTGCTCATCAGAAATCAGGCAACACTTGAGGCTGATTTCCCTGACTCATTCTAACCTTCAGGTCACCTTGAGGGTAACGTAGCAGTAGTAGCATGCACCTGCATCTGCTGAGAGCTCAGAAATGGACATTGAAGGAATGTGGTTCATGTTAAAACGATGTCTTTTATTCCTGAAGCATTTCCGTCCCTGCCTGTAAATGCTTCCCTGAGCGCAAACCTTTTCCCATCTAAATATCCTGGTTTCTAAGGTGATCACTATGGGTCACAAAAACAATTGTATTCTATGAGAGTTTGCATTGCTTGAATTTCAGCGTGACATAAATAAGCCAAGCGCCAGCACTGCTTGGCTATAAAGCAACCATTTCTTCTGCATACTGGGTAAATGGATTTAAAACAATCCGTGCATCACGGGATGTGATGGAAGGCGGCTCCATTACAAAGTTCAATGTGCGCCTCCTCACTTGCCGCTCAACACCATGCCCTTGTTTTCAGAAGATTAAAAGGATAATAAAGACTCCCAAGCGCTTCTGTTAACCACGTTTTCTTGTACAGTGAGTTTTCCAGATGTATAAAACCATGATCTGTTCCCCCCTCCCAGTGATACTTAACAGGGGGAAAACCAGTAACAAACCAGCTCATAACGTATCTTTTCCCCTAAAAGGAAACCGAATGCTGTGCCATAATAAGCCGTAATTTGGTGTTGACTTCCACTTAAATCCAAGGGGATGCTTTTTGCTGATGGAGAAAACTTTCTGCCGTATTAATGGCACAGATTTAGAATCCCTGATTGCTTCAATTATAATAAAACCTTTTTCCTCATGTTTATCATCTGAAACTCGGGGGAGGTTCAACAGTGGATCCAACTGCCGGTGTTTGCAAACCCACTTCAGCCGATGCCTTGGGTAATTCTGACTTCCCCACTGACTGCAGTGCTGCAGTCCTATGACAGCATCATATTAATGAGCCAGCAGCAGAGGTACCGGGCCCATGTGGTTTGCAAAGTTTAACCCCGTCCCTCAGACTTCCCCAACTCCCCGCCGTGAAGACGCAGCAGCAGCAGCAGCAAACCTGGGAGCTGCGCGTGTCCCAGGCTCGAGGGAATTCTGGAGAAGGATTTTGCCCGTGAACAACGGCAGCTGCTTAAAACCTCACAGCCTGAACGCAGCCAGAACCTCTTCAGCACCTTCCTGAGCGAGGAGTTAAAATCTCCCCCTCAGCACTCCCCTGCTTTGCCATGGGAGCTGCAGCACGGCTTTTCCTAGCACCAGCAGTGGGGGTTTTTTCCCCTTCCCTCCTCTTCCTTCTCTGCAGCTTCCTAACTAACTGCCTGCAATGCACCCAGGAGGAGTTCAGAGTCTGGATGGCAGCTGCTCACTGCAATGCACCCCATGCAAAGTACAGTGTACGGTGTAAACATCGTTTTGAACCAGGTTTCAAAGGAGGAGCATTTATTTCTAAGCAACGCACCAAGCGTTAGGTTAAAATGGGGGGGGGGGGGGAAGGAAAGGGGAGAAGAAAGAGAGGGGAAAAAAGGACCAAGATGCAGGACGCCGCGGCGGGGTTCAAACTCATGGTTACTGCAACGGCTGCACCCCCCCGCAGCCCCTTCCTGCGCCGGCCTCGCCCCGGCCGCAGGAGGAGGCTTTGCGGGGGGAGAAGCGTTTGCGGAGCAATCCGTGCCGCAGAGCACCCCCGGGCACCCATCCAGCGCCCCCCCCCCCGCCCGCCTGTGACCTTCAGAGGTCAGACCCCGCCCGGGGATGGGGGGGCGCGGGGCTGCACCCCGGGACCCCGCTGCGCGTCCCCGGCACTGCGCGGCGCAGGGCGGACCCCGGCGCGCCCCGCGGGAGCTCTCCGCGGTGCTGTAACAGCCCCGGCCCCGGCCCCGGCCCCCGGGTCCCCGCCCCGGCCCCAGCACCGGCTCCGGCTTCGGCCCCGGCCCTACCCTGCGGGCTCCGCCGGGCGCCGCTCCACCGCCCCCGGCAGCGGCCCGGTACCGGCACCGCGCTCCGCTGCGGGAGGGAAAAGCGAGGAAAAAAGAGAGAAAAGGACTAAAAATAAAGAAATTAAAGAAATAATAAAGAAAGGAAAGAGGGTGATGGCTCAGGGAAGGGGGAGAAGGGAGAGAGGGCCGGAGGGAAGGAGCAGGGAAAGGGAGAACGGGGGGGGGGAAGGAGAGAACGGGGCAAGGGGGAATGGGATGGGAAATAGGGAAAAAGCAGCAGTGGAAAGGAGGAAGGGAGCGGGGGGAAGCGACGGAAAGGGGGAATGGGGAATGGGGAAGGGGCATCGGGGGGCGTCCGGGGCTGGAGGCCGGGAAGGGGGAGCGGGAAGAGGGGAGCGACGGGAGGACCCGGGGCAAGGGCGCGGGCGGGGAGGTGGGTCCGGGAGGCGGGTCCGGGGCGGGGGGTTTCCGCCCCCCGCACACGTGTCCGGCTCCCCGCACCCGCCCGGCGGGGCTATATAAAGGGCAGCGGCTGCCGAAGTAGCGCCGCGCTGCCGCCCGCTACCCCCGAGTGCCCCACCATGAGCTACACCATGGAGCCCCTGGGCAACCCCTCGTACCGCCGGGTGACCGAGACCCGGGCCACCTATAGCCGCGCCAGCGCCTCCCCGTCCAGCGGCTTCCGCTCGCAGTCGTGGTCGCGGGGCTCGGGCAGCACCGTGTCCTCCTCCTACAAGCGCCCCAACCTGGGGGTCCCGCGGGCTGTCTACGGCTCCACGGTGCTGAGCTCAGCCGAGAGCCTGGACGTGAGCCAGTCCTCGCTGCTGAACGGCGCGGCGGAGCTGAAGCTGAGCCGTTCTAACGAGAAGGAGCAGCTTCAGGGGCTGAACGACCGCTTCGCCGGGTACATCGAGAAAGTGCACTACCTGGAGCAGCAGAACAAGGAGATAGAGGCGGAGCTGGCGGCGCTGCGGCAGAAACACGCCGGGCGGGCGCAGCTGAGCGATGCCTATGAGCAGGAGCTGCGGGAGCTGCGCGGGGCCCTGGAGCAGGTGAGCCATGAGAAAGCGCAGATCCAGCTGGATTCGGAGCACATCGAGGAGGACATCCAGCGCCTGCGGGAGCGCTTCGAGGATGAGGCGCGGCTGCGCGACGAGACGGAGGCCACCATCCGTGCCCTGCGCAAGGAGATGGAGGAGGCCTCGCTGATGCGGGCGGAGCTGGACAAGAAGGTGCAGTCGCTGCAGGACGAGGTGGCCTTTCTGCGGGGTAACCACGAGGAGGAGGTGGCCGAGCTGCTGGCGCAGCTGCAGGCGTCCCACGCCACGGTGGAGAGGAAGGACTACCTGAAGACCGACCTCACCACGGCGCTGAAGGAGATCCGCGCCCAGCTGGAGTGCCAGTCCGACCACAACATGCACCAGGCCGAGGAGTGGTTCAAGTGCCGCTACGCCAAGCTGACGGAGGCGGCCGAGCAGAACAAGGAGGCGATCCGCTCCGCCAAGGAAGAGATCGCCGAGTACCGCCGGCAGCTCCAGTCCAAGAGCATCGAGCTGGAGTCCGTGCGCGGCACCAAGGAGTCGCTGGAGCGGCAGCTCAGCGACATCGAGGAGCGTCACAACAACGACCTCACCACCTACCAGGTACCGGGGGGGGGGGGGGGGGGCGGCAGCAGTGGGGGGGGGGCTGGGGGGGTACCCCAAATGTTGTGTCGTCCCCTCTGAGGGTTGGGGGGGGTATCCCGAGGGTTGAAGCTCCCCCATCCCGGCCTGGCTGCAGGGGAGGGAGGTGGGACCCGGGTGGGTTCTGCTCTGATCCCATCAGCACCTCTCAAAGTGGCAGGAAGAGTTTCTGGAAGTCTTCTGAGAACTTTTGCAGTGGTTGTGCGCGAGGTTTATGCCTGTGTCAAAGAGGGTTTCTGTGCTTTCCGTTGCAGGACACAATTCATCAGCTGGAGAATGAGCTTAGAGGAACAAAGTGGGAAATGGCGCGTCACTTGAGGGAATACCAGGACCTCCTCAATGTCAAGATGGCCCTGGACATTGAAATTGCTGCATACAGGTACAGTAGGATCATTGCGGACATGTCTGCAATATTAATAGCACTGCAGATGCTGCTGGTGTGGGGGGCCTTGCCATGGATGAGAAGTGTCTGCATGTGGTGAAATTGGAGCTTGGCTAAATCACAGCCATTCCAAAATCCCTGCAGACCCAAGGAGTGTTTGCAGGAGGAGCCCTGGTTCCTTAGGGACCAGCTCCCTGCCAATACTCCCTGTGAGCTCAGTGGGCACAGGACAGTGTGATTCAGTGCAGTGGCACCGTGTGCCGCAGTCTGTCCTTGTTTACAGGAGCAGAAGACGCAGCAAAAGACAAGCTTCTTTTTAATCCCCATTTGCTTGCATACGCCAAGCAAGCGGTGCTTGTCGCCTCAGCTCCCTTTTCTCGCCTGGGAGAGGCAGTGCACTTGCTTGATCATGGTTTCTAGCAGGGAGTGCTCATCCTGTCTGTCACAAGCACTTTTGCTTTTCTTCCTCAACTTTCCTTTAAAGGCATCCCCTCTCATCTGGAGCAGGAAGGTTGCTTGCTATTGCCATCACCTGGCAAGTTGTTTCGGTCTCCTTTTTATCCCTTCTAGAACTCATCAGAGAGCTGCTGAGTTTTTTGGGTCACAGGCTTGGAATTTGAATATCAGGAAAGTAAAGGCAAAGAAACCCCATCTCCAGCTCTGCTCACACTCCTCAGCTTGCTCAACCGCAGACACCCCAGGCTCTACAGCTGTTTGCTGCCCATGTCAGCTGAACAACAGTCTCTTCAGCTTTCATAGGTGCACAAGAAAGATGGATGCCCAAACTATTGAACTAGGGCATATCACAGACCTGTCTGGGTTGAAAGGGACCTTAAAGCTCATCCAGTTCCAACCCCTGCCACAGGCAGGGACACCTTCCACTAGAGCAGCTTGCTCCAAGCCCCATCCAGCCTGGCCTTGAATATGCTCTAATTGGCTCTGGATGTCTCAGCCACATCTGGCTTTATTGGGCTGTGCCAAACTCTGTTTGCTGAAGTCCTAATGCAGCCAATGCAGTTAATTACTCTGCCATGCTCTTCACTGACTTAAGCCCTATTTCAACACATCAGCTGAAGGTGTTACACTCACCACATACGAACCAAGCTAAAAGCTTTTGGTGAATATGAATTTTGCAGAAGAGCAGATTCAAGGAAAGCTGAACTGGGGCTGTAAGGGATGGATTATGCTGATCAGCGCTAGCATATTCTATATACAAGCTGGTTCCATCCTGCTGGTAGGGAAACAATTAATACCTGTCCCTTACATTTGGTTTCTATGCTCATTTTCCTCTCCTCCTGATCCCCTTAGGAAGCTACTGGAGGGTGAAGAGACAAGATTCAGTGCCTTCTCTGGAAGCATTACTGGACCCATATTCACACACAGGCAACCATCAGTCACAATAGCATCCACTAAGATTCAGAAAACAAAGATTGAACCACCAAAGCTGAAGGTCCAGCACAAGTTTGTAGAAGAAATCATTGAAGAGACAAAGGTAGAAGATGAAAAGTCTGAAATGGAAGATGCCCTAGCAGCTATTGCAGAAGAAATGGCAGGCAAAGCCCAGGAGGAAGAAAAAGCAGAAGAAGCAGCTGCAGAGGAAGAAGAGAAGGCTGCTGCAGAACAAGCAGCTGAGGAAGAAAAGGAGGAAGAAGAAGCCGAGGAGGAAGAAGCTGCAAAATCTGATGCAGCAGAAGAAGGAGGTTCTGAAAAGGAAGAAATAGAGGAAAAGGAAGAAGGGGAGGAGGCTGAGGAAGAGGGTGAGGAAGCTGAGGCCAAGGGCAAAGCCGAAGAGGCAGCAGCAAAGGTAGAGAAGGTCAAATCGCCTCCCGCCAAGTCCCCCCCTAAGTCCCCCCCTAAATCTCCTGTAACGGAGCCGGCCAAGGCTGTCCAGAAAGAGCCAGCCGCAGAAGCAGGAAAAGAACAGAAGGTGGAGAAAGGCGCTGAGAAACCGGCCAAGGAGGAGGGGAAAGCAGCGTCTCCAGAGAAGCCAGCCACACCAAAGGTGACCTCTCCAGACAAGGCAGCGACCCCGGAGAAGGCTGTGACGCCGGAGAAGCCTGCGACCCCAGAGAAAGCGGCGGCTCCGGAGAAGGCGGTGACTCCGGAGAAGCCCCGTTCCCCAGAGAAACCAGCAACTCCGGAGAAACCCCGCTCCCCAGAGAAACCAGCAACTCCGGAGAAGCCCCGCTCCCCGGAGAAGCCGCCCTCCCCAGTCAAAGATGGGAAGGCCGTGGTGGAGGAGACCGTCACCGTCACAAAGGTAACCAAGATTAGTGCAGAGGTAGAGAAGGGGTCGAGGAAAGAAGACATTGCAGTGAATGGTGAGGTGGAGGAGAAAAAGGACGAGGAGGAATCCAAAGAGAAGGGGGTCGAGGAGGAGGACAAGGGAGTTGTCACTAATGGCCTAGATGTGAGCCCGGTTGATGATAAGGGTGAGAAAATTGTAGTAACCAAAAAAGCAGAGAAGATCACTGGTGAAGGCGGGGACAGTACAACCACATACATCACCAAGTCGGTGACGGTCACTCAGAAGGTGGAGGAACATGAAGAAAGCTTTGAGGAGAAATTAGTGTCCACCAAGAAAGTGGAGAAAGTCACTTCACACGCTGTAGTAAAAGAGATTAAAGAGGCCGAATAAAACAGATCATAGCTAAGTTAAAACTCGAGCTTGGGTCGGTGCAAAAGGTTAAGCCATATGACAGCTGCAAAATGCATGTGAGTGACGGCTTCAAAGCAGAACGGGTTCTCTCATGGAGGCTCCAGACACACAGTATCTTACTTTTTCGTGCAATATAAAGGGGAGGGGGGGGGAATGCATGCAGGCTCAAGATGTGCTCCCTCCACAGAGCTTGGGGCTCTACCAAAAATAACTACTATAATAGTGCATGAGATGAAATGTGCAGAGGAAGCTTTTGAATCTCCTGAGCTGTTGGAGGGACGTATCTGAGGAATGACTTAAGATGTATTATGCAAAGAACCAACTGAGCCAAAAAGACAACCAGAAACCAGTCATAGAATATTCCTGAGAACCAGAACTCTCCTAGCCTTAACAAAAAAAGCTACTTATAAATAATTATGTTTACCTCACTGGTGCAATTTAGGGTGGACTTTTGCTCATGGGAGAACCTAGTTGACATGCACAGTACGCAACCTTTTGTTGTTTGATGTAAAAGTCACAGCAGTTCTTGCTCAATAAAGGTCAATACTGAAAACGAGACTTGTCTGGTGATTTTCTTTCCAGCTCGGATCCTTCCCTAAAGTCTGACCCTCTGTCCTGAACAGGAACACACTTGCATGGGTTGATAAGCTGCTTGGTGCCCTCATGTAGAACAAGCTTGAACTGGATAGGATGAACACATTTCCTGGAATAAAACACAAGCAATTGAGCTGGTTTAAGCAAATATATAAGAATCGTATCCTATCTTTTCTAGAGTAAAGAGGAATCTCTTAAACTCTGCTGCCTGGCCTTTCGGTGCTTAGAGGGGCTGCAATTCCTTCTGCTAGCAATGGAAAGGTCTCTAAGCCGTGTGCTGCCTGCATTGCTTATCTGAGCACTCCTGCCTGTACTAAGGATAAAAGTGTTAAACCCTGCTCCAAGTGTGGTTTACCTCCCTACACGCAGTCTCAATGTGCAAGGAGAGCCTTAAAGATGTGATTTCCAGACTATTCCTTGACTTTCCCTGTGGGGAGTGCCTGTCTGACCTGTTCCTCACTTCAGTGTGCAGGGCCCCATTAAGTCAACCAAGACACTGTGTGTCCATCAAAATGGGGTGGCTTCTGGTTATTTTTCCCCTCCTGCATTAATTATATAGGAACATCCTTATCAGTTATCTGTCTCCAATGATCCGTAGGTGCAATCTGCTTCTAAACACAAAATTCCAAAATAGAGAGCAAGCAAATTCCTGGAAAAAGGAAACTGTCTTTGACTGGAACCATGGATCAAAATATCCTGAACTCATATTTTACGTATCTGCCCATTTGAAAATGGCTGTAGAAATGAGAACCTTCCAGAGCCTGAACTGAGGCTGGTCGGGCTCAGATTACACTGGTGTGACTGACAGATAAAACCAAATCACAGCATTTCTAAATTTCCAATAGACAGGAATCTTTGGCCTTTGTCTACTGCCACTTCCCAGCTGGCTTTATTAAGAAGAAAGCCCATTAAAGGGCCTTCTAAAATCCCACTATATGGAAAATAAATGGAGACAAATGAAACAAAGGAAAAAGAGGAGGGCTCCGACCCCAATTTGGGGAACTAATATATCCTATTACGGGATTAATATTGTGATTATTTTATCATGTTTCAAAAGGAAAATGAAGAACACAGCTACTGCCTTAACTCTCACAACCAGCAAAGGAATGCAAATCACTTCTAAGCCTGGTCACTACATGGACTGTCCTGAAATCTGCTGAATAATTGAGGGTCTGATCGAAATCTGTGATTCGCATATGCCTTCCAGTCCTCTCCCCTACCAATAACTGGAGATCAAGTAGTTTTTAATTGGAAGGGTTCTGCATGTTCCTCACTGGAGAAACTGCAAGAAAGTCCACAGCAGAGAAACCTTTCAAATGAAGCTGAATGCCTTTGTGCAGCAAAGTAATGACTGCTTCTCCTGCTGATATCAATAATGGAAATCTGTGCTCAACAGCTTGCTGCTTGAGTGACGTTTAATTAGAGCAGAGTTAGCAATTAAATGGCAGCTTCTCTGTAGAGAGCTTATTTGTGAAAGTTACATGTGTGTGTGACAGAAAGTGGCTGGGTCTTTATGAATAAGAGGTAGCCCAGTCATAATCATCTATTGTCAGGAAGGGGTTGCACCAAGCTATGTTAAAATACAGACATGCCAGTGGTTTGTGAGCTCTTTGTCTCTTGGGTCTAATCAAAGTTTTTAAGGGACCACCACCACTAAACCTAAAAACTAAACCAGAGACCAATATTTAACCTAAACCCTTCAACTTCTGTGCTTCCAAATAGGTTCTATAATCTGCTAAAATGTCACAAACTGCTGAGCCAGTGGGTGAGCACAGAAAGTCAGGTACCATCAGCATCAAGATGAAGAAGGGTCACCTTTGCATGGTGAATTAAATGCTGATGTCAGCTCAAGTGCTCTGTTAATGTGGGCTTACAGGGATGCAGGTGTGATCCCAGAGTGGTTTGTTGTTTTCATGCTATTCTCTTTAGTCCTGCTAGGATACAGCCACAGGGATCTAGAGATTATTCGTGTTGTTTCAATTCTCCTTGCACATAGGCAGCCCAACCAGGACTGCAGTTTCCCATACAAGGCAGCTATATCCACACTTCTGCCCAGGGTACATCAACTTTCCTGACTGGTTCTGGGAATTCACTGCGTAGCCTACGGGGAAGGCAAATTCCAGGCTGCTCAATGGCATGGGGCATTTAAAAATATCCTCATTTTCCCTGGTTTTCCACCCAAAACATATCACAGCCTTTGGTTATTACCCACAACTGCAGGATTTTGTCTCTGCTTTAATACACAAAATAGATCTGTGAGTTTAGCCTGTTCCCGCTGCAAATGTTTCTATCAAATCCTAGGAGAAATAAGCAAGTGGTTAATGCACTTCTAAATATTTATAAAACTATAAGAACCCATTAATATTTAGCGTTGCCAAGAGGTTTTGTCTACTGACATCTGCAGTCAAACAGTTTCAGAAGACAGCATAATTCCAGGGCAGAGATGCATAAATAGCATGTTATTTGCCTGTTCTGCACCAATTATTTCTTCAGACTCTGCATAACCAGTGAAGGGATTAATTACTTACAGACACAAAAGTTCATGAATCAGTATGAAAAAGACTCAATGAAGGGAAAAACAATAATTAAAGGAAGTGACTGAGGATTTATGAGCCTTATTTAAGGTGAGCTACCGAGACCCCTGTGACTTCAGGAGCTGGAGGGCTCTGGAACAGGATCTTTTTACCATACTGGCTTGTGGAGATGCTACAATTCGGATATTTTCAGCATCCCAGAACTAAATTCCAGGTGGATACAAAGTTGGAAGTGTTACAAAACACAAATAGGTTGCGTTTGCCAGGGAGCTGAGTCAGGCACTAGAATCTTCTGGCATCAGTCTGTGCTTTTCCCATTCCCTTGTGGGCTTTCTTCCTATTCAGGATTAAACTACCCTTAGCTAACCCAGGAAGGCAGCAGATGATGAACTGTCAATTGTTGAGTTATCAGAAGGTACATTCCTAGAATCTGGGTATTGTACCTGTACCAAGTTTTCCTCTTGCTGACTGGAACAGGAGTGTGTGGATGTGCGTTTTACTAAAAGCATTCAGGACCTCCTCCTATTTGTCTTCCCTGTGATGAGCTCTCGGCATGATCCAGACCCCGTGTGCTCAAACAGCAAGAGAAAATTCAGAGACAGACCCATGGCTTTATTTGCAGCTGCAACTTGGGTTAAAGTTTCTATCCTGCCTCCCTCTGCCTGCTTTTACTGCATTGCGTCAAAGCGAGCGCCTGGATTTTCTGAGGTTAAACAAGGGTTGCCAGTAGGATCCCCACAACCCTCAGAGCATCTCGGCTCCCAGATCCATCCTCTCTTCCACCACTTTACCTTAGCAGCAAGGTAGGAGCAGGGTGACAGACCAGGCTGGACGGTCACTGCAGCTTGTCACTCTCTGCAGCTCATTGCTGTGACTCACACATTTCCTGCAGAGCTGTGAAATCTCTCCTTTAGCTGCAATACATTAAAAATAACTTAAGGAGTGGGGATCGGGCTGCGAAACGCTGCAAGGAGAAATGTGTTTGCTGGTATAACTCTGATTTGAGAGCATCTCGGCTGCAACGCTTCGGAGAGCTGCAAGCTTTCATGGGAGAGAAAGGGATACCAAGGACTGAATGAAGAGGAATTTACCCATGAAAAAAGGAAAAGCCATGAAGTAGGAAGTAAGATCAGGGATTGAGGAGTTAAAAGGTGCTCAGAGTGCTTGGAGAAAGGCAGGATGAGGAAGTGGTTTTGATACAAGCCAATCTCTGTAAGAGTGACTTGGCTTTAATGGCTGAGTTCTCACCTGGCGCGTCACAGTTTCAGCTCTGCAGAAACAGCACTTCTCTCCAACTGAAATGCCACATTAAGCATCTTCTTATAGGCACTTCGGTGAAATTCCAGGTACCATCTCTTAGACTTAATGTTCTGCTGTTTGAGCCAAAGGCATCATATCCTGCCAGAAGTAGCTCTCCTGCAAGCCCCTCAATAGCTTTTAAAAGCACAAAGCAAACAGCATGGTCAAGCGTCTGGCCTATGATGCTGCAAGTACCCACACCACCCTTGTGGAGACAGAAAATCTGCTTTGCAAGAGTAAGTCTGCATAAACCGATGTAGAAACATCTCCACTAAAAGCAGAAGGGAAACGTGAAAAGGAAGACTTAAAATGATGTTGAAGAAAGGGAGTATCAATTTACATGTTTGTCTCCTGGCCCTCAAAAAGCATCAAACTCCTCAAGAAAGTGCGTGTGGGGGAAATAAAGCATCTGGAAATGATACCGGCACTCCCTCAACAGGAGTTAATGGGCTCATCACATACACATACAAGCTCCGTTGCCTGAATTGTTTTACCAAAGCTTTTCTTTCTCCTGCTGGGAATGTGGAAGGAAAGAATTGGTTTAAGTTCTTACCTCATCCATCATAGTCTTCTTTGTAACACTGTGAACGCTGAAAAAGGAGGTGCTTTTGGAACACCCCTGAAGTTTGTATATACATTTCCTTCTTCTCTGAACAGAACCATTGAGGACCAATGTGAATCAGTCATGCCACAAACTCAGTGCACAAAGCTAAAAGGTACCCAAACTCCGATGCAAAACTCCATCCGACTGCAAAAAAATTCAGCGCACCCATGTAACGCCTGTCCGAACACGGCCTTCCATGGGTTGAGCTTATGTCAAGGGGTTTAATTTGCAGCCTCAGTCTCATACTTGCTCTTAGCACCAGGCTTAATTTTAAACAACTTGAGCTAATGGAAAATGCGCAGGCTCATGCTCATGCCACAGGATGTTGCTTTCAGAATTGCCAGGCTTTGCTGCCGTTTGAGCTCTTCCTATTTTGTTCCTGCCCGAATTAGACCAGCAAATAGCATCTTCAGTCCATAGTGCATTAACCTGGGGTAACACCTTGGAAAGGCAGCTCATTCAAGTAGCACAGGGAGCTCCCCCCAAATTTTGTTCCCTGTAACATATCACTGCAGCCCCTTTTTATTCTTCGGCATTATCCCAAGCCTCAGCGACATCCTCAGTCATTCTCCCATCACTGACCTGCCACTGAACAGCTTCCTACCAACATTTAAAGCCATGTTTGCATTTTGCTTCTGAATTGGCTTGTTAGAATTTCTCCTTTTCTCAGAAGGCAAAAAGGAGCCTGTGCCCACTCCCGAGCTCAGGGAGGCCCATCACAAAACCACAGCACTCCCAACACCAGTGGATCTATTATTGTAACATTTCCATGTGAAATTTCACAGCACCACCACGAAATTTTGTCCCCCTATCACTCCCTCCAAACACATCAGTGAGACAGAAACCACCATCCCATGTCCCGTTACACAGGCCTGAAAGACGAGTGCAATACATCACCAACCTTTCAAATGCATCAGTGACACACGACACGTACAAGGAATCCGTGTAAGCATTTCTGTAACTTTATTGACTAGCTTTATTGCACATACTTATTGAAGCCTCCATTATTTTACCCACCCAAGGTTTCCATAGTTATTTTAAATGCAAGTTAAAGGTAACTTTCATTCCCATGACTTATTGTTTTCCCCCCATTTTAAATTTTAAGGTTCTGATTCACCCAAGAAAGACACAACCCCTGAATTCATACGTGAAGACCATGCGGCATTCAGGGAGCAAGCCAGTGGGTGCTCTGCAAGCATACTGATACTCTGCACAGAGAAACATCATAGATCATTAACTTTAAACCTCAGTGGTCACTGAATTAAATATGTGAGACTGCAATGTTAGCTCAGTCCATCATCATTGATTCTGTTGACCTGATGAGAAAGCTAGACTGCCCCAAAATCAAGCCTTCTTCTTCACTTCACTCTCTTCTTTTCCTGCTGCTCCTTTCTCTCCCTTCTCCTCCTCACCGGTTTCCTCAGCAGTTTCCTGAGACTCCTCCCCTTCTTCAGCTGCTGTCTCTTCCCCTTCTTCCTCTTCCTCACCCTCTTTGGCTTCTTCAGATTCTTCCTTAGCACCTTGGAAAGACAGAGACATCTTTCACATCTATGTACTGTTCCTAATCCAAATTTAATGGAAGTCAGCATACTTGCATCCTTAAACCGCACAATCTAGGCACAGCTGAATATGATGGGGCTGGCAGCTCATCTTGCCTGAAAGCAGGGACGTTTATCTGGGACTTACAAGGGAGAACAAGAAAGCTACACAACCAACTTATCCTCTATTTTAGAGGGAGTCAAACACTTTCTAGGTCTTTTCAAAATCATGGCCTTGAAAAATACTGACTGTGGACTCATTGCTTTAAGCCTTCTGCAAAGACTTAAAAGAATCTTCCCATTGCACTCCAATTGGCTCTTTTGCTATCATTTCATTATCATTAATCATTACATTAATAACCTCAAGTAGTTCAATGGTAACCAATGCAATTTCAGATGCATAGGTTAAATCCTGCAATCAAAGCTGGGAAACTCCACACTGGCTAACATTCCTATTACATTTTCTTTAAGGATGTGAGTTTGGGGCAGGAAGGAAGTGGCATGTACCTTGACTGGACAAGAAAACTATCTAGATCTCAGGCAACAGCTATTGCTATCCCACATCCACGGACACCGGCTGACATTCCTGTTACCACAGGCTGCTCTCTGGGAATTTTTATTTAGCTCAGGATATCCTTGTCCCTTCTGTTTGAGGATGTCTGTATAGCTAAATACTGTTTGCTGCCGTATCATTACGTGCTGTTAAAGTATTATCATTCTTGGGTTTAGAAACTTGAATGGAAAAAAGATCCAGTGATTTCCAAAGGAGCATAATCAGTCCTATAATCTGCCTGATAGCGAACATTGACCTTATCTGACATTCAATATTCAAGGTTTCCTGACTACATCTTTGTGCTTAATCGCACAACCCTTTGCTGATGTGAGCAGACGGTGAGAGCTATCTAACTGTTAAACTTCATCAGCATTTCTGGGGTTTACCCCCTATGAGCAGGGTGGAGCATGATTTGAAACTAACTATAAATACCTTCTTCCTCTTCTTCAGCCTCTTCACCTCCTGCTTCTTCCTCACCTTCCTCTTTCTCTTCCTCCTCACCTTCTTCTGCAGGGGCTGCCTTGGCTTCTCCTGCTTTAGCAGCCTCAACTGTTTCCTCTATTTCTATCTGCTCTTCCTGGACGTGACTGGAGTAGTATGTGGGGAAGGAACGGGTTGTCATCAAGTAGGAGCTGGACTGGAGACCACTGTAGGCAGACCTGCCAAAAGTCGGGGCAGTCTGGGTGTAGCCACTGGTGATGCTTCCCACACTAGTAAAACTGAGCCAGGTCTCTTCACCTTCCAGCAGTTTCCTAGCAGGAAAAAGCAGGTAGAAATCACTTCATTATGCTGAAGCAGTAACGCGACACGGACTAAGATACTGTCATGCTTTGAGCAGTGCAAGCCTTTGAGACTGCATATTTATGAGTGCAAAGAAATAGCCCATAATGAATAACTATGTGGCAATAGTACCCTATCTTCTTGGAATCTTTTTTAAGTTTGAGGTGAAATGGTAAGAACACAACCTCTAGGATTTGGTTCCTATAGCAAGTGAAGTTAGCGGTGTGTTTTAGTAACACATAGGGTTGCAGTGAACAATGCCGTTCCAAATTCAATGTTACATTTAGCTATTAGACAAGGTTTATAGCCACTTTCTCAAAATCCCCCCTTGTGGCATTCACAGTAACTCTTCTCTGGCATTTGCCATTGCTAACAGTATTTGGGACACAACATTAGACAACTATTTAGCCGCAATTCTACTGCAAAATATTTGCTTTGCAGGAGATTGCTTCTTTGAGTTAGAAACAAAGCCCCTTCTTAAAAGCATGTAATGGATTTTCAATACTGAGAACACAGCCACCTCTGTTAAATTCCACTGACAAAATCTTCACTGTAAGTACAAATCAGGTATTTTTATTTGTAAAGATGAAGAATCGAGATGATATTGCCAAGATACGTTATGCATATGCACAGAGAACTCCTACTATCATACTCACTGAAGCTTGCTACACTGAACATTTTGCTTTAAGCAAGTATTACAGCTCATAAGTTCAGCTTCTTCCAATAGCAAGGCAATGGAGAAGAGCTGATTAAACTCTGACATCTATCTAGGAACATTTCTGCTAGAGAAATGATAAACAGAATGAATTCTCCCAAAGAGAGAATGGGAACCTGACTTACGCCATTACCCCCTTCATACCTATATGCAGCAATTTCGATGTCCAGGGCCATTTTCACATTGAGCAGATCTTGATATTCCTTCAAGTACCGAGCCATTTCACTCTTGGTGGTTCTCAACTCATTCTCCAATTTGTTGATTGTATCCTGTTGGAAGCAACAAGATTGACAGCGTAAAATCCTCCCATGTCTAATACTGTGCAAGGAATCTCTCCAATCCTATTAACTCAATCTTGCTCTGGCAGTCAGAAAACGGCTCCAACTCCACCCTCAGCCAAAGAGACACCACTTACCCAATCCCACCTTCCCTAGCAGGGTTTTCCCATCCCTATATCTATGTCCCAATATTCCATTGCTATTCAACAGCCCAATTTTCTGCCATCTTGAGGACAAAGGCATGCATGAAATTTGCTTATTGCTTTATTTCCGTTTTAGACTTTATGAGGTTCTTCTACTTTTAGCTTAAGGATATCTTTTCTCCAGTGACAGAGTCAGGCTTGACTGGCATATAGTTAATGACACATCACACGCTATAGCTCTGTCGCATTTTGCATCACAGTTTCCTAACACTTTACAGCCTCGGCTTGCAATACAGCTGTACGAGCTGAAAGCGATGCACGGCTGAGAGCCCCCAGAGCCCCCCTCCCCGCGGAGCCGAGCCCCCCACCTGCAGGGCAGAGATGTCAGCGCTCTGCTTCTCTTCCAGCTCCTGCAGCTGCTTCTCCAGCGCCTCGTTCATGCCGCGGGTGGCCTCGATCTCCAGCGTCTTGGCTTTGAGCAGGCGGCGGCTCTCCGAGACCTCGTCCTTGGCGGCGCGGACGGCGTCCGTGTTCTTGGCCGCGCTCTCGCTGAGGACGGTGAAGCGGCTGCGGAACCACTCCTCGGCGTTCTGCATGTTGCGAGCCGCCAGCTTCTCGTACTGGGCGCGGATGTCGCGCAGGGCGGCCGAGAGGTCGGGTTTGGCCGACACGTCCATCTCCACGGAGAGGTGCGCGTACTGGATCTGCGCCTGCAGCTCCGCCAGCTCCTCCTCATGCACCTTCTTGAGGAAGGCCAGCTCGTCCAGCAAGCTGTCCACCCGCTTCTCCAGCTCCGCCCGCGCCAGAGCCGCCTCGTCCGCGCCCTTCCGCACCTCCAGCAGCCGCGCCTCCGCGTCCTCCCGGCTCAGCACCTCCTCCTCGTAGCGCGCCTGCAGCCCGCGCAGCGTCTCCTCCAGGCTCTCCCGCTCGCCCTGCAGCGCCTGCTTCTCGCTCGTCGCCTCCTCGGCGGCCAAGCGCAGCTCCCGGATCTCCTGCTCGTAGAGGGCGCGGAAGCGGGAGGGCTCGGCGTGCTTCTGCCGCAGCACCAGCAGCTCCGCCTCCAGCACCTTGTTCTGCTGCTCCAGCTCATGCACCCGCTCGATGAAGCAGGCGAAGCGGTCGTTGAGGTCCTGCAGCTGCGCCCGCTCCTGGCTGCGGATCGACTTGAGGTCGTTGCTGATGGCCGCTACCTGGCTAAGGTCGAGGCTGTCCACAGAGTGCAGGAGGGAGCCCGAGGCGCTGGAGGTGGCATAGCTACGGCGCACCGACACCGAGGACACGGGCGCGGACAGGCTGGAGTACGCCGAACGCGTGGAGCTGTACCCGCCGCTGCTGCGCATCGCCGAGACGTGGAGCCGCGGGCTCTCGGCATAGCGGCGCTTGTAGGAGGGGAAGAACGGGTCGTAGCCGTACGAGCTCATGGTTGCCGGGGGCCAGCAGCTGCTCTGCGGACCGGCGCCCCCCGACAGCCGGTATTTATGGGCGGGAAGGGCGGGCAGGCTGGCGCACCGCCGGGCGGGGCCGGGGCGGGGAGAAGCGGCGGCGCGGTGAGGTGCGGCCCGCTGGGCCCCGCGCCGCGCCGGGGTTGGTTTGTGCTCCCCGTTAGTGTGCTCCGGGGGGGGGGGCCCGTCTCGTATCGTCCTCGCCGCAGGCCTCCCGCGGGGCTGCCTCAGGCCTCTGTGGGGTTTACCTCAGGCCCTGGTCGGGCCAGCCTCAGGCCTGCTTCGGGACCCCGTCTGGCTTCCCTCCTGCCCCCGAGCCCGTGTGTAAACCCCCTCTGTCCGTGTTGTTTCCCTCGTAAGCCACTTCACAAGCGGCCTCAGGAGCTTATTGCAAGCCCCATGTTGAGGAGGGCCTTTAGGGAGGCCCTGTCACTCAGGGGAGCTGGTGCAGCCCTCGCTGCCCCTCACAACCCAGAGGCAGCGCATGTAAGTAGTGTTTTTCTCGTTCAATTTACAGTGTTTGCAGGGCGTGTGTGCTCTGAGCTGTTGCTGTTCTCATCATATTCTCTATTGAGTGGCTGCTAATAACCAGGTAATTACACGAATGAAGAAACATAATGGGGTGTTGTTTGCAGTGTGGGTAAAACACATTCGTATCTAGTTATCAAGCTTTGCTTCCTCTGTTCCTTTTGTTTTTCAAGAGGCAAATCTGAGACTTGGACCATAGGGACTGAATATTTATCCTTGCCTAATCTGGCTAATACAGCGATTAAAATGAGGCAGCCGTGTTGCAGCTACCTCTGATGCTGATTATTAGCCATTGGTTGATTAAAACGTAACAGTATTTATGTAGTAGAGGTTTAGCAGGAGCAAGCTAGGAATACATTGAACACAGACTTCAGTGGGTAAGCACCCACTTAGAAGGTGGTGATCAATTGCCTGAGTCAGAAGGGCAAATGTACTGCAAACCAAACTCAAGGTTTTCTTGAGGAAGGAGTAAATGTCATTGTAGGTTGGTGGGTGTTTATTATGGGATACTGCAGAAATACTTAATTGTTTCCTAAAGAAAGGGGAAAGACTTAGTAATGCACGTAAATTAATCAGTGTGCCGGTTAGCTGTTGCAATGGTACTTAAGTATTTCTGGCACAAAGAGGTGCTTGCTTAATACCAGTCATCTGCTAAAGGTAGAGCAAGGTTGGGTTAATTATGTTTCCTTCTGTCTTGTTCTGCTCTCAAGCAGAATGTTACCTGTTGGAGGTTTCAGGCTACTTGAGGGGTATTAAGCTGTGAAGGGCAGTGGCCTACCAGCGATGCAAAGCTGCAGTCTCTTTATCTGAGCTCATGCTAGGTGGAATGAGCTGTACAAAGAGCTTACAAAGGTTTAGGTGTCCCTATATCACAGGAGATCTGATGAGAGAGTTCATTTTGCAAATCTCAAGTGTCCCCATGCAGATCAATGGAATTGCTCCCCATTTACAAGCACTGCAAGCGTGGCTTCTACTCCAACCTGTGTTCACATTTGTGATTTGAATTTCAGTGGCAGTTGTATTCACGTGTGTTAAGACAGATACCATTGTTCAGAAGCTGAGCATGCAAAGTGCAGCAGCGCAGGTATAGTTTTATGTGCTAATATGTTTTAGATTCAGACAAGATTGGTTTTTGACTTTGCTCCAAAAGAGCTCATTTTTGTAGCAATATAGACATTATAGCAGATGACAGATTCACAGTGGGCTTGGTCAGAGATTCAGTGAGCTTTTAAACATAAATTGTTCTTGGAAACAGTGAATGCAAACTGGCATTCCTTGTTTCATGCCATTGGATTGATGCTAATCTCTCCTACGTTCAATTTGAGCATAAGAATTATTAATGGTATCATTTATTATGCCATGTATTAATAAATGAATATACCTCAGCTTCTAAAAACAACTGTGCTGCATGTCCCAGGAAAGTAAGCTTTGTAATTGCAGGCTGTTAATATTCTTTCTCATATTGTTTTAGAGAGGGAGAGCAGTGTGTGCCGGAGTGTCTGCAGACAGCCCTTCAATCTTGAGTTTGTGTGACTCAGAGGTAAGGATGAAGATTTGTTACTAAAAGGAAAAGAAAGCTACCACTGAAGGCATCCTACTTCAGAAGCTGTATTTCTAGGTACAGGGTAATGCTAACTATGATTTCCCCTTTGTCTCCCTTAAGGATTTTAGCTATAATGCTGAGTATAATCTAGGTTCTTGGCACGTTATTGCTAGAAAAATCGTTGAAGTAGTAGTGAACAGGGTAAACGCGGGCTTCCAACTAGAACGAAATGGCCTGTGCCATTTGTCTCGTCTTTATTCAAGATGCATTGAAAAAAGTGGGCAGGCAGTCACAAGAGATGAGCTGAGTCACCCAGCAGCTTAATAATATGTCCCTATCTGCTAAAGCCAAAGCTTCTCTCTTGCTGTTTTAATTAGGAGTGAGTACCGTGGTTTCGTCTAACACAAACCTAAGGTGGAAGAATCCCAAGTCCAGGTTCAGCCCTTGAAAGCCTCTCCTTGTTTGGCTTACCTAAATAATGCAAATTATTATGATGGATGATACTGAAGTGACAGTAGTGGTGTGATAAAATGGCGGCTGTGCTACTGCTGTATAAGTGAAAGCAATCCACTCCATGTCAATACATTCTTGTTTGTACATTTTCCTCTGCTACATACTGTGTCATTAACATGTACTCAGTCCACAAGTGGCATTTTCTCAAGGAAGAGTTTAGGTTTAACCCTGTATTAGGGCCTCATTGAGCACCAAGGAGTTACTTGGATGCAGCCAGAGTCAGTGAACATTTTCCTGTGCTGCAAAAAACTTGGGCATTGAAGTCTAGTGGGGTTTGTCTTTCTGCTCTTAAATCAGACTGGTTTCCCCAGCAGAAGGCGTAACAGGTATGTTTGGGGTTTGAGGTGCAGAATGAAATTGCATGGTCTGCTCCTGGTCTGATTTCAGAAGCATAGAAAGAGCTGTGCCTGCTTAGTTTGAGCTAGCGCAGAAATTGAGCCGTTCTAAGTCAGAAAAGCGAAAGCTGTGTTTGTACTTTTTTCATTTTAGTTGCTTCTACTCCATGAGGGCACAGCTCTTGAGGGCAGGGAATCAGGCACTCCTGCTCTTGAAAGTGTTACATAGCTCTGATGTGTTGTGCAACATCCTATTTTTTATACAATACATGAGATGGTAAGAGCTGATCTGTGCGTGGTACCTATACTCACAGAACAGGCGGCTGAGAGGTGCTATACATAGTAAAGCATGATTAAGCGATTTCCTTTCTCAGTATTCTGTAACTGTTAATAAATTTACTGCAAATTCAAAAATGAACATACTGCATTCAGTGTCACCATGTGGTATGGATTGATTGATTTTTATTGAGAAGATTGATCACTACAGTTCTGAAGGAGAAAGGGGAGAGCTGGAACGGGCCCGTGGTAGCAGCCAACACTTTGTGCCGGTATTCAGTGCAATGAGGATGCAGTAGAGCATGCCTAGCTGTCCCCATAGGTTCTCTTACTGATCTTTCAGAGGTACAAAGCTGCAGTCTCTGGTGTGTTGCAGTGACTGAAAGAGAATTCTTGAACGCCCTGGGAACTACATGTGAGAAACTCTGGTTTCAGATTTGAAGCTGCCCTCCAATGCTTCCTGTGTTTGTAGCTCCTGCTTTCTTTAAAACTTCTGGGAGGGGAGCAAACCCCAGGGAACTTTCTTTATTTATGCCATATACAGTAAGAGCCTGAGCAGCTTTCATTATTTTGTTATTGCTTACACCAGTTCTGTTCTGCTGTGCACAGTAACATTAATTTGCTCACTTTGAGTTTGCTCTCTCTTGATTACAAGAGCCCGAGGAAGCAGCCAGGCACTTCTTTCATCTGAGCTCTATCAATGAATGCTTAATTAGAAGATTCATTAGCTTTGTTTACTCTTTGGATCAGGACTCCAAACGAGGCCACACAATCTGATGGCAGATTCCTCCTTGGATTTTCAAGGGTTAGTTCTGAACTCGTAGAATCAATTTAATAGATGTGTTGCTTCTGTTTGATTCCAGCAATTAAACATCAACAAAAAGGTTCTTGGACAGCTACAACTCCCCTACTTTGCCAGCTGCAATGTTTGTGGTTTGAAAAAGCCCACTCTGCTTGGCCTGTTTTGAAAGGGACCATTTACTCATTTGCAAAGTCTTATTGCCAACATGAGAAGTAAGTGGTTAGACCTGAGACCAAGGTTAGACCTTCCAAGACATTGGAAGCTTGGTGTAATTTGGCACGGCGCTGAAGGGTTCACTGAAGTCCTGCCACTTAAGGCTACCTGGTGATCTGAGCTTCATCTTTGCCTTTTGTCTCCTTGTGAGTGATCTTACCTGACTTAACACTGCCACCTGAAAAGTGGTATTCGGTGATGCCATTAAATACCGAAGAATTGTGACAATTCTCAGCTGAATCAGCTTTTGAGGAATTGCAACAGATTCCTTTCTGTCCCCTCATGTAATTTGGTGAGTTACAGAACACAGTTCTTCTCGATCTTGCTGATTGTAACATCCAGTTTGTGCTGGATTGTGCAAGATTGGAATCAGTGGATGAACTCTTATGGTACATCCTAGAGCCAACTGATAGGCATATTGTTAGGGTATCCCATAGCAGTAACTTGCCAGGCTTGGAAGCAAGCAGTAGAATAAATGTCTGTTCTTTGCAGAAAAAGATGAGTTACATGCCTTGTGTCATGCATGTCTCTCTGTCTGTAGGGGCAGCTGAATATGTATGCTTACAGATCTTTGCTTCCTTGTGATATGGTGATTTCTACTTATGGTCTATACTTGTGCATGTTAAGCAGTGGAAGGACCTTAGACATTCTCATCAGTCCAGTGAGCTACCTGAACATTTAAGAAACAAAGAGAACCCTAAGTGCTGATGTGCCCCGAAGAGTTGCTCTGGGAAACCAGCTCTGTGACTCCTGCAAAGTTTTAAACACTCAGTGAACGTAACGATGTGTATGTAGTTTTGTTTGAGGGCTGTATGCTGTAAAACAGGTGCTTGAGCAGCTCCAGATGATAATAATAGGAGGAATTTAATATCCCTCATATGTTTGAGGTTGAATACTCATAGCTGCAGCAATATCCAGAGGCAAGTAGTGTGAATATTGCCCTGTTTTCTCATTTCTGCTGACCGTATATTGGCTGTGCCAGCTGAAGTTAGTTCTGGTGATGCAGAGGGTAGAAGAGAGGAGACTGCATTTACAGTACAGTTGAGAGCATATGATAGGCTCATAATGCAGTTGGAGACTATTTCCTTCCAAAAATTTTCCAGTATGAATGGCAATAAAATTAAAATGTGGGTCAAAAAGACTCTTTATTTGTGGACTGCTTGCACAAGTAGAAGGCAGAGAGATCTTGTATCTGTGGGCTGCAGGGAGCTTAAGCAGTCTGAATTCCTTATGACCAGGATATGTTCTTCCTCTGATCACGAAATCCGGATGAACACTTGAGGAACACTTTCCCTGTAACACAGTTCTTCTCTAAACTTTTCTCCTTGCTGCATATGCAGCAATAAAATTTATGTGGGGTGTAAACAAAGCTCCCTCTACCTCAGAGAATGTGGATAATCTTCCCCTGCGCATATGGGCAAGCATTTCTTAGCAAGACAGCAGCATCCCATTATTTAATGGCCTGGCACGTACTGGTGCTGATCAAACACTGAAGAAGAGTGAGCAGTAACACTGAGTGTTGTACTGCAGTGAGGTGACTGGTGGTTTCACAGCAGTTGAAGCTGCTCGGCTCTGCAGTACATGAATAAAAATTACTAAACCTCTGCAGCCAGTGCACCTCATTTCCTACATCAGACCTTGCATGCATCAGGTTCTTGGTATTACACTGGGTTGTTAAGGTTGATGACAAGGATGTACGCAGATATTGGATAAAAAATGAAATGCAGCCCGTTGCTCTGGTTTTATGCTAATGCAGTTTAATTGAAACATTTGCAGAGGTCAGCAGGGGTTTTATCTCTGGCACGACTCCTCCTAGAGAGAAAATGGCTTTTTACTTTTCTTTTAAATCATAAATTCTGCAGCCTGATTGAGAGGCTCTCATTGCCTCTGTTAGCTGTGAGAGTTCGTGTTTTCTTGATGCTATTAATAAGGGCAGATGAGAAGCTGCTGGTTTTGCTTTTTATTTGTGCAAGGTTTTGGAGGGAAATGGGAGTATTTCACTTCCATTAGAACTGCTGTTGGTTTTCTTTTTTCTGTCTGAGTGGGACTTGCTCATAACTGGAACCCTGAAACTTTGAGTCATGGGCAGGTCGTGTGGTCTTTCATTGCTGAATAATGAAAAGATTGAATTTCAGGGTTTGGAGTTTTGACAGGTTCCCAGGTTTTTATCTTAGTTTACTCCATCTGAACAGCTATGATGTTATGTGACAGCCATCGCCTTCTATGTTTCTGAAGCCTAAAATGTAGTTCCCACAGTGTGGGAAAATCAACTTATCATGGGAATAGTCCCTGGTTTGCTGTTAGTGAAAACAAGAGATGTGTTTTGCAGAGCCCTGTGCAGGTGCAGTGCCTTCTGTCTTCACATTCCATGATCCTCACAGCAGGAGGCAAGACTTGGGTAGGTCAGGATCTATCATACTCTTGCAACTTCTGCTATCTTGATGATAAGCTCTTAGCCCTTGCTGTGGCTAGCGGTGAAAACTTCAATGGTGAATTAAATTCAGCAGTTCCAGACATTTAGTTTGTGTCTTCTGTACATCTGCCAAATGTTCACATGAATAAATCTGTGCTGATTCTTTCCATGTGGCTTAATCATCATAATCGTATTTTTCTTGTTTGTTAAATGTGCATTTATGAACTCTTTTCACAATAGTACCCTCTGGCTGATCCTATTCCCAGGGAATGTTTCATCTGTACTTAAGTGATGCTAAAAGGAGTTTGGAGCCTATATTTTTCTGGAGATCTGGACCTTAAGATTTTCCAGTTTTAATATTCAGCAGTTGTGTTGTCACTGTCTCTGACACTTTAAGAGCCCTCAGGTTAGAAACCTGAAGCGTGTACAAAATAAATGTATTACTGAAATAACTTCAGAAGCACTTAGCCTCTGTAACTAACCAGTCTCGGTCTCCTTACTTGGCGTTGCCAAAAGCTACTCAGTCATTTATTTCAGTTACTCCAGAGTCTCAAAGGGGTGTTGTGGCTCTTGAGCAGATGGTTTTAAGTGTTACCTTCTAAGTGGTTGTCTGCTTCCTGTCCAACAGCATAAATGGTGACATGCGCACTTAGATTGGCCCCAGTAATTAAGCAGCAGAGGTGTGTGAGGTCATTTGGTTTTGCCTAGCTGGTCCCTTGCTACTGAGATGAATGACGTTCTGCAGTAGCTGCAAGGAGTGCAGTTTCTAGGCCTCCACCGTAAAAAAAGAAAGAGATAAATCTTCAGGGGTCTGCTGATTCACAGACGTGACTATCAGAGCTGACTAGAAATGGTATTAAATTTGCTTTTCAAGGAGAATAACCTGGCCATTTATTATGAGGTAGGATAAAGCACTCTGAGTAGACAGGGGATTAGGAAAGATGAGGTAGCTAGATACATCCTTTTATCTCTCATTTTTCTGCTTCTGCTGATGGAATCCATAAGAGGATGTTTGTGAAGCTATAATAAGCATATTTCAGGTACTGAAGGAACATGGAAGGTCATGTTCCACCTTTCAGTGCAGCTGCCTGCACTACAGAACAATCCAGCTGGGCAGCAGTGTAAAAGCCATTTGTTTTGCAGTGGAGCGTTCTAACTGCCTCCTGGTTTGTGCCTGCCTGCAGATGAGATGGCATTTGGGGAAGCTGAGAGCACTCTCTCACCTACAGCAGCACATCGGTGTAATGATTACATGTCCTGGTATATGGGTATATACAAGTTGAAGACAAGAGATTGTAGCAGAGGGTTCTCAAGTATGTGGTTCGGTAAACCATCAAACCAGGAGTTTTTTGTTGCAGTTTGAGTTGCTACACTTACGCCAGTTCATGCATTATAAATTTAGACAAGATTATCTCTTCCAGTTCTGTTCTTTAAACTGGAATTCCTGAAAATTTTCAGTTGGTAAAGGATAAGACCACAGGATAAACGCTGTTAATCTCTTTGTGTTACTGCACCACATACTGTAACATCAAGGAGAGAGTACTGCATCTTTCAGTGGCACCTCAGAAGTTGTATAGGGAGTTATCTGCTCATTTCTATTTAAAGGGAGAATCCTGAGTGCATAAATATTTGTTGTATTGTTGGGAGATACTTCCTTTATGCTCATGGGCTAAAAAGTCCTCGTATAATAAGAAAACTAGATCTAAGGGCAGCTCATAGGCACAGACCCAAAATGGTTGTAACCAGATTTAAGGAGGTCTGTGCTTTGTGTAATCTTGGGCAAGTCAAGCGCTACTCTTGAAATGCATTTGCAGCTTTTCTGCTCTGGAAAGCAGCAGCTTAGAGGCCGGGTCTTCAATGCCCCAGACTTCAGGTAACATTTTTCCTTTGCAGATGCTTCTTGCCTAATTACATTGCAAATGCTTAAGAGCAGGCTCGCTGTCTGAATTTACATGCTCTGTCTAGCGCACTGGCTCTACGATGTGTGGCAATACCCGTAAAGCACAGAAGTAGCACATCTGGATCAGTTATGTTTATCATCCTAAGGAGGAATATGCTTTAAAAGATTTCAGTGAAGACATTTGTACAAGCTCTAATATGTCCTTGTGTGACTCGTGTAAGGCTGGGATACTCCTCGTGTATCTGTTGAAGCCATTTCTGAGCATGGCAGTGCTCTTGTTTCCACTGATGAGAGCAAAGGAGAAGTGGCACAACCTGGGTTGTTTCTGTAACTAATATGACCTTTAAATCTGGTAACATCTGAAGTCTGGAATAAGACCAGTAAATGTGAGTATCAGATGTTCAGGAAGGTGGTTAGATGGTACAAGCCTGCACATTCTGCTGCAGACAGAAGCCATTCTGCCACTTGCAGCCCTGCAGACAGCTGCTGCTGCAGTGCTGCACAGCCAGGAGTAAGCAAATGGCTTTATTTGTAGGCACAGCAAGTCACAGAGGGAATTTTGAGGCTGTCTCCTCCAAGTGTGTATGTGTGGGATAGCTGAGGGGGAGGAAAGAGAAAGGGAGGAGTTATTATAGTAATGCAGCCTGATGAGTGAGACAGGAGGCAGCCTATTGAGTTTGATGGCCCCCAAGGTTTGACGCTGCTGTGGTCAGAGCTAAAAAATCACTCATTGCAGATTTCATTTAAGCTAGGCAAGACTGTACAACTGCATCTAGGGCTCGCCTTGAGGCACAAAATTACTATCCATATAATCTGGCCTAAATCACTCCTTCAGGAAGCTTGCCATGCCTCAGGACAGTCTGCAGTGGACTGAGAAATGCAGGGGAAGAAGGCTGCAGGAAGGATTAATCGGGGTTTGCAGTTACCCAGTGCTCCGCATACTCCTCCAGTGCCTCCTGCCGGGATGCACCCCATGGAGCTGCGCTTTAGGGACCCCAGGAAATGCAGAAAGGGAGCAGAAACTTGTTTTTCCTGGGCTCCTCAGAGAAGGAGAGGGAATCTGCATGCATGAAGTCTAATAAGGGCCGAGGACTGATGTGTCAGGGATAGCAACAGGGGCAGGTGCAGCCCAGGGGAAAAGCTTAAACAAGCTTCTCTGTGCATCCTTAGGGAGGGACGGGGCATGGTAGAGAGGGATCTGACCTTTTGCAAATGGAAAAAGAGAAGCAAACTCTCTTGCGTCAGCCCTTGGCAGTGTCCTCTGCCTGTCACTGCAAGGATGTGATGGTAGGTCCCTGCAGTGGGGTCCTTCCCTACTTGTGTTCTCTGTAGTGGGAATTTATGGATTGATAGAGGCTTGATATAAGCAGAGAGGGGAAGGAAGAGGGAGAAGGGATTGTCTGACTAGCTGCTGTCAAGAGGAGCTTAGAGAGAGCTTTACTCAGCCTGCCTCCTCCCTCTGGGAAGCTGCTGCTTCTGCAGCAGGTCCGGTTCTGGCAAAAAATTCAACACTGCACCAACTTTCAAAGAGAGAGAAGGGAGGGAGGGAGGGAGAAAGGAGGAGAGTCCCGCATAAAGGAGGAGCTACCATGTCCCAGGCTCCCTTTGGCCAGGAGCCTAACTGCTGCAGGCAGGAAAAGCCTTGGAAAGAGCAAGCTTCCCCTTTCCCATTAGCAGCAGTGCCTGCTTTGCACCAGCTTTCATATAGTTAGCAAGCTTTCAGTGGCCTTATCACCTCCATATCTCACCCCAAGAGCTAATGGTTGTGGTTTATACTGCATACTCAAGTAGCTAAAAATGATACAACAAAATCAGGTGATTGGGGTATCCCTGGGATCAGAACTGCTTTCTCCCAGGGAAGGTGTTTGTGGAGTAGAAAATGTCTGTTTATCCCCTTCCCCAAATCAACAACGCTCAAGGGGAAGGTGTTAAATAAGGAATTTCTATTCCGTATTAATGTAAAATGGGAACAGATAGGAAATCAAGATAAACCTAACAACATGAGCAAGAGTGGGCTTTGTACTCCCTCGCTTCCTTACTGCCTTTGCCAAGCACTAACTTACAGGGTGTTGGTTGTGGGCACCAAGTGCATCTCCCCACCAAGTCCATCTAGACTGCAGGAACTGGGCCCATTTCTGCAGTGGGAGTGGGAAGAGCCCAGTTTCCCACTCTGGTCAGCATGAGAGGGGTCAGCTTCTGTTCCTGCCCTTGCACACCAAGCATGAGATTCTTTTCCCATGTGCACCCTCATATGCACTTCATGTGGGAGAGCAGCTTCAATTGCGTGGGTCTGGATATGCAGTACTGTTTGCCCTTCTCTTTCCCTTTCCTGTGCCAGTTGTTAAAAGTCAGTGGTATATTGTGGTGTGAGAATTAGATGGGGTGCCGGAGATGAAGAGGGATCAGCTGCTCTCCTGCTCCCTGTGGGTAGGATGTGGAAGTTAAAAGCATTGCTTGGTGGTCTCTGGCCTGCAGTGGGGAGGTGGGAATGTGGCAGCTTTGCGGGTGCTTTCCGTGGAGCCAGCCCCTAGGGAATGGGTCCTATGGGTGCTGTGGGGAGGCGGTGGCTATGGAGGAAGCTGTGGCTGTTGCAGTTCTTTGCAGGGCGGTTTGTGGGAAGGAGACCAGCTCTCTATGGGGAGGGGGTCTGGTGTGGCTGCAGAGTCTGTCCTGCTGCCGTGTAGCTGGCAGCCTGGGGAGGGCGGTGGCTGCTGCCATCCTCCCCTTTTGCCGCAGAAGGATGCTGAGTCACTCCTGCAGCGCCTGCTCCTCCTTTTGAACTTCCCAGTCTTCCTAATATCCCGCAGTGAGACTGATAGAGGCTGCTCAGACTGCTTTTCCTTTAGCCTGACTTATCTCTTTTCTCTTTTTCTCTTGTCTTTTGTCCCTTTCTGGGTCCCAACCAAAGGAAGGCATTGCTTTAAAATAAAAATGTATCACTGCAGCTACCATAAGGTGATTCTGAATCTGTTTCTCCTTTGGTAATGGATCTTCTTGTTCCTCTAGAGAGCAGCGATAGTATTTGATGAATACAGTGAATGCTGCAGCAATTTCCTTCTTTAAAGGAGCCCTCCTGGGCACTGAATCAGCAGTGATCATCCATCGGGCTGACGTTTCTTGGAAGAAGGGCCGGGGCAGGGGAAACATGACTTTTTGTGTGTGTGCTTTGCTGGAATAGGCAGCAATAAAGCACTGTGTACTGCTGCTTTCCACTGCCTGCTGTACAAGCTGCTCCTTTAACCTCTTCTTCCTCTGGGATTGCTGCAGAACATGGCAGTAAAACTCCACAAACTCGCTCTGTGTGCAGCTTTGGGGAGGATGCTCCGCAGGGAAATGGGAAAGATGAATCTTGGTGCAGGACTGTGCAGGGGCATGGGGGGAAACGGGTGCTGACTGCACACTGACTGCTGCCATAGGAAAACACGGCCAGAGCATTTGCTGTTTGTCCTTTCCAAACATCAGGGGCAGTTAATGGCTGTACCACACAGGAATTCATTAAATGAAGAGTCCTGGTCTCTTCTAAATCAAAGCACTTGTTTGAACAAGCTTTCTTATCAGTAAATTATGATTGCTTGCTTACAGCTCTATATTGAACTATCCTATAATGGTACTTCCTTTGTATTATTACAAAGAGATGTTAGCAGTGCATTTTTTAAGATTAGCTCGTTCTTGCCATTTTAAAATCCTGTTTCCGTTTGTTCAGTACTTCTATGTTTAATATTAAAAAGAAAAAACAAAAGCTAACTTCTACTTCAGAGATTTTTTTTGCCTTTCTATATTGTAAAGCGGGGTCTTACAGTTTAATAATGGGGAGCATGACTGCACGGTCATATCTTGCTTCATTCTGATGCATTGTCAAGCATTTTAATTAAGTAATCATGCATGTTTTTTTCCAGAACCCTTGTAGATTTAGACAGTAAACTAAAGTTTAAATGTTAATATAATCTCTTTAATCTTCTTACTGTGGTGTTTAACCCCTTGTACTGCTTACAGCACGCAGGCCAAATTCTGCAGGGAATAGCTTTCATTTGTGTATGGGTTTTTTTGCCATGGTGCTCGCACTAATTGATTCGGAGGTGCATAAAATGGGGAAAGAGATGCAAAATGAAAGCATTTTTCCATTTAACAAACCATTGAAAGGTGGGTTCCTCCAAGCCTTAGGGCAGAGCAAGGCCAATTGTGGCCAGTCCCACAGTAAATATGTCTCATTAGCTCTTCCTGGCCTGAAACCTAACTATAGGCTGAAAAATAGCCATGAGCTAGCTGGGCACATTAGTTAAGCACAAAAAAAGCTTGATCATTAGTCCCTGCTGCTTCTAACTCTGGCATTTATTTTAGTTCAGTGGCCACAGTAGCCACAAATGTAAATCCCATCCTTGGCTGGGACCTGCTCTGAGTCTCACCGAGTGCTAATACGGACGTGTTTGGGAACATGACTTTTGAGGAGGATTTTCTAGAAGAATAAGAACCTGAAAGCTCATTTCTGAGCCCTGAAATCCTGGCTTCTACTGAGCGGCTGGTCAGATGCAGGAAAAACCTTTTCCTTTTCCTTAGCCTGTGTTCCAGAATCTGCTCACAGACTTCCTGCTTCCTTGTTCCAGTCTGTTCCAGCTCACCCACTCCTAGCTGCACGTCTTGAGGGGTATGCAGATGCTGCATAATAAGTTCTTGTTCTTGTGGAGAGACGAGAGGGTTAGAGAGGAGGCTTGGAATTAGAGAATCTTTTTTGTCAAGTCCTGCAATTCTCATAGTTATTTATATAGGCAGAATTATCTATCTGTCTGCCTGCAACATCACTTACATCAGGCTTCAAGATTTCATTTGAATAGCTTTAAGGGGATTACTCAACTTAATAAGGAGTGTGTGTAGGAAGGCTGATGGTGTTCCCTTCTCTGTGTGTCTCTGTCTTCCTCCCACACTCATCATCAAAGTCTCTGTGACTGGTAAACTGCTTTAGAACATTTGGAATTGATGCTTGTGAGTCTTCTCTGGTAGGTAATGGGTAGATCATTCCTAATCTCTGTGTAGCTACAAAAGGAGTATTAAAGACTGGGCTCTTGAAATGTAATAGTTTATCAAAGAAAGAGAATTAAAGGATAGAGGAAAATAAAGGGGAGAGGAAGCATCAAGGTTTATCCAGCTATTTAATTTCAATGTGTGTTTCTCTGTGTGTGATTGACTAATAATAGGGTAAAACATTGCCTTATTCTAGAGCTTGTAATCTGCAGATCTTAAGATGCATCACAAATACTAATCAGCTTCAAAGGAGATTTGGATTGTCCTCCCTAAATATTAAAGAACGTTGAAGTGGTACTGACAGTGTGTTCTAAAGATGGTCCTATTGTGTTTGCTCATTATACAGACCATGGTCACCACAGCTTCTCATGAGTTGCTCCAAAATTACTCCACTGCAAAGTGAAACCAAAATGAGGACATTTTTGTTAGTGTCTGATGTTAATACATTTGATTATTGATTCTGGTGAAGACTCTGAAGGGAATGACCCTATCTGTGTCTTCCCTGCAGTTAACAACATTTAGAATGGTGATGTGCAAAATGACAACTGTTTCCCCAGGCTGGTTTACCAGATCTGTAAACCTAACCTCTTAAAGGAGTCATTTACTTAACAAGGCACAAAATTGGCTTGCCATCCCCTGAATAATTGCAGTGAATATCTGCCATCTGAGCCCTTGCTGCAGCCACTAATACACACTGAGATTTGCAAGGCTTGACTGGACCGTGTGTTTAAAGTGCTCTTGCATACACAGCCTCAGGTGTTTGTGGGCTGGGGAGTTACAGATGGGCCTCCTCAAAACCCCTGCACTTGGATGGCAAAACAGGCATGAACAGGGGTGAGCAGGAGGTAGAACAGGCCAGGTTTGTTCTAGACCTATTGAGAAAAAGCTTTCTCTTCTGTTGGGGTCTGAGGATTCTGCGTGCATAGCATCCTGTGTTGTGAAATAGGACATAGGTGATCAACTATGTGTGGTGGGGAGGTACATGTACCCTTTAGCATCCTGACTTTCACACTTTAGGGGATCAGAGGTCTGCAAATGGGACAAGAATGTAGAAATTATAACTTCATTACAAAAATCATTCATTTCAATAATTAAAAATATCTTTGTTTTCTATAAATCCATTATTATGGTCAGGAAGGAAAGAGAATATGAAATGTACCTGAGGTATGGTTCATGCCCACCCTAGCTCTTTATCAGGATAATATTGCCTAGCTCAATACCATAAAATGTTTAGCACATGGGCCTACGTAACATTTAACCTATGTCTGGATTTCTTTAAGTCTGTGTTACTTTACCCTGTGAAGCATTTAGCTCACTATCTGCCTCCACTGCAACCCACACACCAGAGACCCACTCTAGGAACTGTATTTAAGGATGATTCACTGCATGTGTGTGGCTCTGACAGTTTAATTACAGTGCTCCATCTGTATGAGGTACTACAAAGAGCAATTGAGAAGAGTCAGAGAGGTGCTGGGCTTCAGCTTGGACCTCAGGTGTTTTGTGTGTGAAAGCATGATCAAGGTTATCGATCGGGGAGTTTGTAAATGGGCATCAGGAGGCACATGGTGATTGAATGGAATTACATCATTGGAAAGGAAGCAGGAGCTAACACTACAAAGTCAGGGGTCTGACTATGAGCATGTTGGAGAGCATTCACTTATTAACATCTATACATTATGGATATGGCATTGTTATTACCTGCTGCCTTGCTCAGGGCTAAACTTTGAATCTGTGAGCCGCAGAGCCAAAGCTGTCAATGTAAGTAGTTCAAGGTAATGAACTTGTTCCCAAGGTTGGTGTAACTGAAGATTTATTTCTGCTGATCAGGCACTCACTGAGCAGGCAGTTTTACAAGCTGGAGTAGTGAAACCAAATTTTCACCCATCCTCCTCAGAAATTCCAGGCATGAATAGCTTTTTTGGGAATAGCAGCAGTATTTTATAGGGAAGTTTCCCAGACAGCAGCACCCCCTCACAAGGGCATAAGCATTGCTTCTAGACCTCACATGACCCTGACACCCCAGGAGCCTGGCAAACATTTGTACATCAGCTCTCACAGAAGCTGGGGGTTCATTTGGGGCCCTGGCTAAATCTTTCATTTCACTATTGGCATAGCAATAAATAAATACAAAGACAGAGACTCAGCATGATTGATTTTGTTTCAGGCAGGTTGTCTTCCAAGTCTTCAAATGGTGCCTTCCACGATGAGATCATTCCAACCAGTGTTTTTCAAGATGCAGCACTTGTAAATCACATTACTGGACTAATACTGTGTCTAAGCAGATAGGAAAGTGCTGCAGCTTTGCTGCTTTTCTTGGTAACACTGTGAATTATTTATGCCAACTCTTTGTTGTTCTGGAGGCTTTGATGAAGGGAGAAAAACGAGTGAGTATGCAGCTTCACTTATGGACCACAGTAAAATGGTTTATGGAACAGATGCATCAGGAGGTAGTAGAGTTGGTTACAAGCTGTTGTAAGGATAGGCTGACCACCTACATGGATGTGCTGTGTTAGCTGAAATTGTAGCAAGAGGAAGTTTGTTGGATCCTGCCATAGAGAATCTATTATTACCTGGGTACAAGAGGTGAAGTTTTCTGATACCCCTGTGCATCTGGTGTCATATTGGCAATAGAGCCTGGAAAAACTCTTGCATATCCTGGCCTAGAGAGATAGGCAAGCACTAGCCTGGCTTTGGAAAATAATGGCAAACTGTTACTGATGGCTTTTCATCAGAGCCTGAACCATCTGGCTCCCATTTGGAATATGTCTGAACACACAATGTCAGTGCACGTATCCTCTGTACACACAATGGCACATTCCCATTCCCCTGTTGGGAAAGGCACACAAATTCATGGCGCTTTAAAGAGAGCTACTCCCATAACACACTTTTATGCATTCCTGTGGGTCCCACAACACATCCTTCAGCAATTTTATACTTCTGAAGATCTTTGTAGTAGTGGCTGTAAGTGATTTTCTGAGGGTGTCCATGGGAGAACAGGAACCTGAATTTAGTTATGCTGTTGCCCCAGAAATACCCTGTGCTTATGATGTATAACTAATGGTTCTAATAAAACATAAGAGAAGACAAATGGCTGCATGGCTACATTTGTTTTACTAGGTAAGTGCATTTAACTGTTTTTGTATATGGTTTTATAGTAAAAGGAGGAGTTGCCTTGTCCATTGCCCTAAATTCTGTGTGGTTTTGCTTGTGCGTGTTCTGTTATGCCTAAAACAATAGCCCATAATAAAATAGGTTGTTGCAGAGCATGTAGATTCTATCACATGCGCAGCTGCTGCAACATTTTAAATTCAATTTGTTAAGGGATATAGACATCAGCTCTATTAAATTACGTGCCTATGTGAAATGTGGGATAGGAAGGACCATTAGCAAATGCCATATGCTAACCTCAGCCTTGTTCACACCATACTATGTTATGAACAAAGGCATATTCCCATTTGTAGTTACCTCATATGAAAGAGTCTTACAGGGTCATCACATCCATTGTTCATGGAGACTAAAGGCTGAGGTTCGGGTGAGGGAAGAGGACACAGTCAGATGCAAGGCTGTGTGATGGATATGCCTGATTATAGCATGAACAATAGCTGAGGAGAGAGGAGCACGCTGAGCTGCTGCTGGGAATTTACTCAAAATTTAATGAGCCCAATCCGCCATCTTTGCATCCAGCAGGAATTCTGCTGCTGACTGGAAAGACAGCAGGGTAAGGCCCAATATCAGACCTCAGGTAATGTCATTAGTGTGCAGTTTTGCTCCTTTTCTTCTTAAGAGATGCAAAGCCAGCGGTCACCACACTTGCACATGCTTTTGTCACGACTCCACAGAAAGTAAACTAGGCTTGCAGCACTTTATCCTCTGCTCTACCATGACTGCTAAAACGACTGACAGTTACACCTTGAGAGGTACCCATCCAGATGTCAGGACTGTCACTTTGCTTTCTCCATATACTGGCCTAATCACTAGTCTGCCTTTCTGCCTGGAGAGCAAAACGTCGTCAAAGGGCTCTGAGGCTCCTCAACTTAGTCCTTACATTCTAAAAGGTTTTTACCATCAGACCCCTGTTCTAGCTATTTGATGATACTGTGTCTTTCAGAAGCTTCTTATTGGAGTGTTTCAGTCCAGTTTAGACTAATTCTTTTCAGACCACCTTATCTTGCTTTTCTTTTAAGTGGTATTCATTATCTCGTGTTACAGTTTTCTGGCTTAAGACTAGACTCCAGGGTACCTCTGTAGTAGAAATAATATATACTATCAAGAAGGAAGCTGTCTGGAACATAATTACTCACAGTCTTCCTAGTAACTCAACATTTAAGGTTGAGTTTCACTCTAGGTAGAGGCAGATCTGATAAGTAGTGTTTGTGCACAGAAATTGGCTTTGATATTAGATTATTGCTGCTTTTTCCCCATCAGTGTTTCCGATCAGTTCATTGATGAAGCGTGCTGCTGCAGGCACAAAGAAAGGAATAAATAGAATCACATCCTGCAGTCCTGCAACTAATCAATGGGCTGGGGTTTAAAAGTCTGCAGATCCCATTACAAGGGCAATTGCTATTGTGGGTTCAGCAGATGTGGCTGCAAGCTGTGATTTTGCATGCAAATGTGATTTAAAAATAAACCAGTCTCCCTGCACCTCGCTCTCTGGTTTCAGAAATGGACATTTCACTCCAGCCTTGGCTGGGATGGGTTTGTTTAAATGCCTTTTCACGTGGTGAGCCTGCCACAACCAGGAGCTGCTTTCAGCTTTTCTCATTGTTCTGTTCTTTGCACAAGGCAAAAAGAGTTTCCCATCAGAAAACCTACTTGAGCCCATCTTCGCTGCTCGGGACCGTTGGACACTGAGCTAATGGACATGGGCAAAGCAGTTAGCTCTCCTAATTCTGCCTGATTCCCCTCGTGAAGGGACTAGATGGAAGCGGAGTTGACTCAGCAGTTGCAACAGAGACGAGCAGTTCAGTGGATCTTTTTACATGCCATAATAATGATTCCTTTCACTCGATGTGCAAAAATGTATGTTTCGTTTTTGTCACTGCCTCTTTTGTCACTTACGACACTCTTATATGTGACATTTTGACATTCTGGTAGTATTCCTAAGAGTCCTTTCAATGTTAAGATAGTACTAAAACGCTGAGAATGAAGTAAGAGCTGTGCAGGTTTGTAGGAGGAGCAGTACAAGCGCAGATTCTCACAGTGAGAATGTTTTAAATTGATGGAGGAAGTTTGGCCTCGAAGAGCAGAGTGCAGTAAGTAAGACCAGCCTGAACCTGGCTGTCATCTTCAGTTAGCCGTTAACCGCTGTCCCTCCTTACAAACCCATAATAGTCTAGTATCCATAGGAGAAAACAGACTCCACCCATTTGGTGTTTAACTTCCTCTTTATCAGCACTATATCCTAATCTATTACTATATCCTAAAGTAGCTAAGGAAGATGGGACTCTCTGTATTGATTTCTGTGGTCCTCACACAGATGTGTTTGAATCTGTTACTGGGACCTGTGTCAGCAATTCCACCCAGTTCTGAAGACTGTGCCCCTAACTTCCCACTGAGTTTGCGGGAGATACGCTGTGGAATGGGGGACATCTCTGCACCCCCATGCTCCTATGGAAGGATCAGAAATGCTTAGGAGATTTGGAGCTGTCATGCCAGTGGTTTTAAGTTAGCAGCAACTGAGGCTCACAGATGTTAAGCTAACCTTGTGTTCTAAGTATCTGTTAGTTAAATACAGTGTTCAGTGGTGCTTTTTTCTGCCTGCCTGCATGTCCTTACTCTGGCACAGCTAATCCTTCCTGTAGTTTACTCTTTCACATTGATAACAAATGTGTCCTTTTGAAATGCAGAACAGTGGCAGAAGCTGTGTGTGAGCAGAGTCTGTAGCTGCGATGAATGTTTAATAACAGGTAACTTAACAGACATGAAAGGGAAAGCTTTTGAGGAAGAGAGGGTTGTCTCTTTCATACCAGGCTGCTAATATACTCGTTCTTAACCACAGCTGCTTTGAACCTTCATGTCCCAATGTACATTACGTGTCAGCCTGAAGCATTTGAAGATCCTGTGATTTTTAAAGGAAGGGGATATCTGACCACAGAACCACTGTCAGTAGGGTTGTAAAACGTTACATGAAAAATCAAGAATCATCCTATAGGAGTTACATTTTTAGTACCAGCAGGGCCAAATCCTGCTTACTTTACTTCTATTTTAGCCAAGGGGTATTTTGGAAGGATAGTATCAAGGGAGATTTCTGCCTTTTGTCTTCACAAGATCACTTTTGTCAGCCCAGCCATGGCATGGCAGCAGAAGTGTCAGTGTTTGGGAGTTGTTTAGAGATCAGCAGCGACAGCAGAACATGACACTTGTGCATTGGCAGAAAACAGCCCACAAATTGACCTTATGTATCAGGCATGTCAATAAACCAAGCAGCTCTGTTCTCTTTCTCCCTTCCCTGCTCTCTCCTCTCCCTGCCTGCCCCTCTCTTCTCTTCAGTAGGTAGACTCACTGGTGCGTGATGCAGATGTTTCTGGTTTGATTTAATTGTCTTCACAACCAGGCTGCAGATCCTCTAGTTTTCAGTGCTTAACTCTGAAGACAAGAAGCCAACGGCTGCTGCAGGTTATTTCAGGTTCTGAGGCCCAGTACCCAGTAGTGGGTTATTGCATCACCTAACCTTGGGTTATCTTGGAGCAGAATCCTTTGCCTTTATTCCTTCACAAAAGATATATAGGAAAGAAGATGGTTTATTTTGTGCAATGCAGATTAACTCTTTCTCTGCCACATTCTTTACTTGATTATACTGTCCTGTGCTATAATACTCCTTTCTGCCCCAGTCACCTCTGTGTACTGGCTGACCTCTTCCTGAACAATTCCCATTTTAAATTGAATTGCATCATGTCATGCAGCTCCTGTGGGATTATTTTTTTTGGTTGCTTTTTAGAACAAGGAGAAGTAAGGAAAAGGCTAAAATGCTTAAGAGCTGCATGTCCGAGCCTTCAGGAGCTGAGCATTGAGAACCATCTGCAGCTAGGCAGGCAGTGTGCCTACTGAGTAGGATCAGGGATATCTGCGCTGCTTTAATGCCAGTGCTTCTTGCTGATTGCAAGTGTTTGAAGAACACTGTTGTTTCCTTAGCATTCCAGCCTACAACACTAAATCCGACAGGCAGTAGTCTGCATTACTAGACAGGAGTGTGCTTTCATTGGCACAGTTTTTGGGAAAGGTACCTCTAAATGTAGATATAAAAATTGCACAGCAGTCTTGTATGACACGGACTGCTTTGAATTTTGCTCTCGTGTATATGTCTTTATACCCACCAATAAATTACCTGTGTGTAAAAGGAGAATCAGACCCACCTGCTTGACAGACCCCACTGTACTGTCATTCTGACTGAAGCAGCAAGGATTCAATGCTGCAGCTGTTAGCGGTGAGACAGTAGCTCTCACCCTTGCTGCTACAGACAGGCACTGAAAAGCTACTGACAGAGTTTTCTTTCTTTAAGGGGAGGTTTAGGCATTGATGTGAATACAAAAGAACATAGTTTTCTCCATTAGGTTCATGTGTCTGGCTTATGTGTAAGGGCTCAATGTCTCTCCTGTTCGCATTTTCACAGGGCATCTATTTTTCTTCTCTATAACTGAACACTTTCCAAAAGGCATGTTTCAGTGCTTTCCTCCACACTGGACTAACGTTTTGTCTTGGGTTTCTTTTCTTTGTTGCAGCCTCAAGCAATTACGCTGTTAACATGAGGGGTAGGAGGAAGGCAGAAATCCAGGCTCTGACAGAGAACAGCAAGCCCTGTGATGCTGCAGTGCATCCCTCCTGTCCATACTGCAGAGTCATTAATAAAGTCCCATAGGTTCTCACTGCGTGTTCTCAGGCTTGGAATCTGGGCTGCCCTTCACAGGGGAGTAAGGATAATGCTGGTTTGGCTCTTCCCAAATTCAAATAGGTCTAACCTCTGGGACTGCTCTAATTTATTGTCTACAGCAGCTCTTTTCCAAGCCAGTGACAAGGCATCATTAGATGAACTAGTAGATCTTTTGTCCTGGTTTCCTCACATCCCTGCACAGTAGCTTTATTCAGTGGTAAGGAAGAGCAGCTATGGAAGCTGAGTGTTGGTGTGTAACTGATGGCTTTGGGGGGTAATCTGACACAGCTGAAATCGTGATCTGGTAAAGAAATTCAGCTCAGTTGTGAAATGAAAAGGTAAAGGCGTTCCTGCTGAAAATGTTTCTCTGCTTGAGCGTCAGCAAAGTTCCACTTCTGCTGCATTCTCCTGACCAGAGCTGTTCGCTGAAGTTGACCTGGATTTAAAAATAGCTGATTTTTCATCAAAAGCTTAACCAAAGCCTGTAAGAGCATTTGTGTGCGACCTGTGCCTCAGTTTGCCGTCGAACCCAGCTGGCTTTGGGAAATGTGCACTGTCATGCTTGCCTTGTGTGGGGTCTTTGCAATGAAGAGCCAGGAATTAAGATTCATAAGCAGATGTTTGCGAACCCTGTTCTCTGCAGCAAGCGCTTCTGTGTGAAAAACAACAAACCAAACTATTCTTGACATATATACATGCATCTATATGTATTATAATATTGCTTTGAGGAAAGAAGGTATCTGTAGTGCACGGAGATCACTTATATCCTAAGGCCCTGGCTTAAACAGTGCACAACTTGGTACCTATAGATTTGAGGCAGTTTGCTATGAAAAGAGTTAAGCTTTGTGTTTGTCGACAAACACATTGCAGCACTGCAGCAAAGGGGATGAAGTAAGCTTGAAGGGCAGAAATGATGTACTGCATCTTTAATGGGGTGTGTCCAGCCCACTTGCTGCAGTCCCTGCTGCAGTGAGGTTTAAACTGGGCTCTGGCTGTTAACCCCCTTGATTTACTGGTAACGGGAGGTAGGACCATGTCCAGACACAGGGCTAGTAGGGGCTGTTGATGTGAAACCATCCCGTGAAGGATGGACCCTTGGCACATCCCAAACTTAAGTCACCCATGGCTTGACTTTGTCCAAAACCCCACTTTTTCCCTGATTCTGTGCTTCAGTGAGTTAAAAAGTTCCATGGGATATAAAAAGATTTCAGCACTTGGTAGCACGTTACCCCGTTAGGAACTTCACACAGTCATCAAGCATGTTCTGCAGCGGTTGCTGAATGTTGCTGAATCAGTTCGGCACTTACAGGAAGGAGATTATGAAGCTGCTGAATTTCCTCGAGATTTTTAGCAGTCCCTTAAACTCCTTTTATGTGTGGTCATAAAAGATGCTGGCTTTTAAAGGTCCTGAGAAGCAGGTTTTGGAGGATTAAAGGACAGAAGTGATTTGAAAGTGTCTGCTCTGCCTTCACGACTGCAGTGCCAGCTATTCTGTGCTGGGCAGTCGCTGCTGGCATATTAGTTGAGTTATTCAAAGCTGTCCATAATCTCCCGAGTGCTTGTTTATATAAAACCATTAATTTGCAACAGAAATAGTATATTTAAATCTTGTGAATTTGTGTGTTGTGAACTTGGTAAACAGGGTTTGCAGTTATTTTGATGTAAAAAGAAGACTCTTTCTTTGCCTGCCTTGTAATATATTACTACTCTGCCGTAGTGCTGCTCTAAGAAGAGTTCCAATGTCACCAAACGTACTTGCTGTTTCATGCTCAAAGCTCATCCTGTTTTAATGGTGGTTTTGATAATAATACGCATCTAAGACTTCTTTCTTCTAAGAAACCAAAGCAGAGGCAGGTATTTTGTTAACCTAAACCCAAACAGTAATATTTAAGCAAGCCAAACCTGTAATTTAGGTATCAGGTGAATAGCAACTTACACGTTCATACAGATTAATGCTGCTAGCTCATGTGTATGCATGGGCTCCTGCAGGGTATGTGGAATCCAGATCAAAAGGAGCTGGTTTCCTGCTAATACTAAGGACTGATTGCAGCCCTGTGTTAACAGGGCAGAGATTAGGTCAGAAGTGTTCGCTGTACTTTTGGCACTGCAAATGGGAGAAGTTGTTCAGTTTCCTCTGATGTCGTGAGAATTCACGATCCTGGATGCTGCGGAGACTTGAGAGAAGGCGGCAGAAAACAAAGCAGATAGCGTTTCACTTGGAATGATACAGCACATGCATTTCCAGAGAGAGCGCAGAGCCTTCAGAGCTCGTTGGGCGCTCTTAGAGGCGCTGCATCAGCTGCAGGAACAGCGAAATGCTGCTGATTCATCTCTACCTTTCCTTTCCGTGGTGTGAACTCTGGTGCCACCAAGCGCCAGTCTGCAGTGGGGAAACAGCCCTGCCTGGTGGGCAACTTCCAAGCGGTCTTTTTCAGGGAATGCAGTGAGCTGCAGCCGGTAGGATCAGAGCGAAAATAATCTCTGAAACATAGAAATAGGAAGGCTTAAAGTTGGGATTTATAGCATGGATTCTTCCGAAGCCTTAAAACTTATTGTAGTGTAGCTGTTAATAACTTATTTAGCCACATTATCAGCTTAAATATGTTGACTGATAAAGTCAATAGTTAATGTGCCAGACACAGATCCCACGGAGCAGTTTAGCCCAAACAGTACCGGGTGCTGTGTTCATGACCATGTCCTTTTCCTTACAAGCCAGAGAGTCAGCAGATTTCTCAGCAGAAATGTGAAGGGGTGGCCTGAGAAGTGAGGCTGCTGGGCTGGATTTTGCATACAGGGAAAGAACTGGAAAGGAGCTTATTCTGTAGGCCTCTGAAATGCTAGTTCTGCAGGTGGCAGGAAAAGAGAAAGGAGACTAGCATGGAATTGTGGCAGCCTTAAAGCCAGGATGGGTGAGACAATACATCAGGATGCATTAATCTTATGTAATGCCAGAGAAGCAGAGCTGACGTAAAGAGAGAGCTGGAACGTCTGTAGTTATATACTCTTTTGATTCTCAAGTGGACTGTATCTGCCAGGACTCACTGTGCTGGTATTTGTTTTTCTGTACCACTCAAGGTGATTCAGGTTTGTCCTGCATTCCTTCTGCTGTCTTATGAGAAGGGAATAATGTCTGGTTTTAAGCTCAGGTGATACAAACTCTTGCTGTTCTCTTCCCATCATTTAGATCTTTACTGAATTGCACCATCTCTGGCAGTGTGTTATCAAGAGCTGGGTTGGTTTTTTAACCCTTCATTTCTTTTCAGTAAAATTGGGAAGGTTTTATACTGGCTAATTATGCTGTTCTACGACAGCAGTCCTGTTAATCAGACTGGAATACTCGGGTAAGAAGTTAAACCTGTATTAGTAGATAGCCTGGAGTCTTTTGCAGGAGATGCCTCTCAGAGTGGGGACCATAGCCCAGCAGAGGAGTGTTCCCTGTAGTGTATTTTCTAATCACTACTTGCATATGAATCTGTCATTTCTTAAGTGGGTGAAAACTGGAAGTAGCCAGGTCATAGGTAAGGCTCTATGAATCTACCTTAGAGGAAAGAATGCAGAGTCCCCTCATTCAGGCAGATGATTGTGCTCCTCGCCAGGAGATCAGTCTGTTCCCTGCAGTGCTGAAACAAACATTTCCATGTTCATAGGGCTGGGGATGGCTTCATCAAATTGCAGATCAAGTCTGCTTCTGCCTCCCCTCCCATGAAACAGTACACGGAGCTGCTACTGAATCAGCCATCCCATCTGGTACTCACTGAAACCAGAGAGAGCTGAATCACCACATCAAAGAGTCAGAGCTGGTCCCTCAGTTGATGGATTTATATCCTGAGATGTAGGAAACATGCAAAGGCCTTAGCAGTGTCCATGTGCCATTGAAGGCAGCAGTGGTGCTGATGTACAGCAGCTGAGGTTCAGCATGCTCATTTGCTTTCTAATGCTGCCTTTGGACAAGTAATTACAGATTGTACATGAGCACGCATAAGAAATGCACCTGTTTTCTCTTAGGACCAAAGGCTCCATCCTTCCTGTGTAGTTTTAGGGGAGTTTTTCTATTTCTTAAGTACTGTCAGTATGCCTCACTTATATCTCAGGACTGAACTAATGTTCCAGCCTGTCATCTCGCTATTTCTGTTACTTCACAGGCTTATAAAAGAATGTGTGCCTGATTCAGGACTCCCACAGTGCTTAATCCTCCACCCTGAAAGCTGGTGTTGCATCAAGCACTTTGTCTTACTCTGATTAGTCTTTGATGTCACTAAAGCAATAACACAATCAAGTCTTCCTGCCTTTGTTGTGGTGCAGTTTTGATGAACAAATTAGTTCGTGTTTTTAGACTGCTGTCTTAGGAGATGAGTGTTATTTGGGCAGGGTATTGACAATCTGTCGATGTCTATACTAAACTCTCTAGTTAAAATCCAGATGAATAGGAAGACAGGGAAGCTTTTTCCTATCTACTACAGAGAGTTACCAGTTGCTAGCAGGTAATTTTATCTTCTTTTGCTTAGTTGGTTGATTCTGCTTTGCTTAAGCAGTGAATATACTTCTAAATGCCTGGCAACAGTGATCTGACGTCAGTTCAGACACACTCCTGAGCCACAGAAATAGAGTCAACGTGTCAGCGTGTTCTGTACGCAAGCTACATGGTGCTAGTGCAGGGATAGAGACTGTCTCAGACTGCCTCACTGCACACAGAGATGAGAACATGCTGCTTAGCCTGGCTAGAGAGGGAGGTTATAGACAGCGCTGGTGGTGGGTGTGTGCGGAGGGCATGGGTCTGAGCGCAGCAATAGCTGCTTCCCTACAAGAGCAAGTGACTGCTTGTCACCCGATGACAACTTCTATGCACAGCAGAGTGCCAGGGGCACTGTCTTCTCTAGAGCCAAATGCTATTCCATGCAAGGCAGTGGTTCCTACTTCCTGTAGGACCTGTGGAGCGATTGCTGGAGTGAGTTACCACTCAGCCAGTTGGCAGCATCTTGTCTCAGTGACTCCTGGTTCTTCTGGGCTCCTGCGGTTTCTCAGAACATGAAGTTTTCCTAAAACTATATACGTACTTTGGAAAGTGAAGATGCTTTGGGTTGTGCCTGATGTGCGCATCTACAGAGAATCCTTACAGAGCATGACTCTGCAAATGCACTTGTGCTCACACAGCAAATAGTGGGAGCATAACTGAATGACAATTTTATCTCATCTACAGTAGTTTTTTGTGTAGAAGAACATTACATCTCTTCTTGTTTGTTGTTGATGTTTGCTGCAGAAATGTTTGAGGCGAGCAAGGACTTTAGTAGGAGGTAACTTGGCAGAAACTGGAATACTGCACACCAGCTCTTCAGTGCAAATTGCTCCTTCATGGATTCATGTGGAGCTGGTTTCATTTGCTTGTCTGTTGCTGCTGCCGAGGAGCCAGGCGTTGGTCCCAAACAGCACAAACTGTGCTGCAGGCTTGCTATAAAACGGTCCGGGGCTGTTCCCGTTCTGCAGTGAAGAGCAGAGGCTGGGCAGCTCCCTGCTGAGCCTGGGCTGGCGCTGTTGGTTTCCATGCTGATCGCTTAGTGGCATCTAGTGTTAAACACATGTAACAGCGTCTTCTTGCAAACGCTGGGCCTGCAGTAACCTTCAGGACTTCCCCCGACAGAAAGCATGTGGGTCTCTGTTCATGCAGAATATCCACTCGCACGAGGGCTGTGGGCTTCGACCTTTTGGAAGAACCCATTTCTAACTCCCTTCTTCTCCCTACATCCCAGTGCTTGCCTTACATTTCTTTTCCTCCCAGTACAGTTGTAAAAGTTTTGCTTCTCTGGGGGGGGGGGGATGAAACAATCGAATGGATTCTTTGTTAGACCAAACAGTCAAGACAACAAACACGGTGTCTGTGTTCGTGCTGTTGCCTCTTCCACCCCATTCCTGCAAGCGATGAGAACCAAGCCTACGTTGCTGCCCTTTTTCTTTCCTGCTCCCCTTTAGACAAGAAAAAAGCCATGAATTCAGTGTATTATGTGACTGCTGCACTGCACGGAGCCAGCGTACTCCCTTGAAGGTCTGCATATGCAAGAGGGGTGCAAGACTTTGAATGTCATCTAACCTTTGATTTCTAGAATGGAGGAGTTCCCAGGAGAAGCATTCAATCTCTGGAGAACCAAAACTGAATGAGCCTTTACAATACATTCCCTTTAAAAAGAAAGCCAGAGAGAACTGATTTCCAGAGGCCATTTAAAGCTCTGCAGAGTCTCTTATCAGCAGTACTGCATGCATCAGGCAGTACCCTCGATTATTGTGTGGTTATTGTTCCTTCATTTTGGCTCCCCATATTGTGAATCTGTCTGTTTCCTCTTTTTCAATGGGAGGAAAGGGAAATAAGTGAGTTGAAGAAGAAAAATCAGCAAGATAAAACTCATAAAAAGAGTCAGTATTAGATGAATGGAGAAATTCTTAGGACTATGAATGTGTCATTCATGTGCTCATTTATTCCTGCGCAAATGGAACTGAGTCACAAGAAGCATACAGTCTTTATTTTTGTATTCTGAAGTGCTCATCACCTAATAAAACTCTGTGCTTGTTAAGAGCAGTCCCTATAGAGATCTTTAAGCTGCTTATGCAAATAAATCAAGCCCTGCAAGTCAATATAGGGGATTGTCTTTATTGAGGATGCAAAGAATACACTGTATCCAGAACCCTTCAGTTGTAGATTAGTACCTCTGACGAGTTGCATATAACCATCAATTGTTTGCAACAAACCGGAGCTTTATTGGTCCATACTGAGTGGAGATTAGTCTGAGTCACAGAATACGTGTCTGGGTATTAGATTGGGGGACTTCTTGAGTGCCTTTGTGATCAGAAACTGCAGCATTAAACATTAGCTTGAGCTCATCAGTTCTAAGATCTTGACTTTATATTTTTCTTTATCAGCATTGACTTATTGTTTGAGAAAGAATTGCAGATAACAGAGACAAGCAGGTGGCCAACTCCTGTGATAACCGGGGCAGATCCTTCCGCTGTTGCTGCTCTCTGTCCGCCTGAATCTACATCTTCCATCACCAGCTGAATGGTGATGACTTTTCTTGTAAGGAGCAACCTCCGAACCAAGGCAAACAATGACCTTTTCTTAGAGAATGCATCTGAAGTCCTTAGGAAAACCCACTGTACTCCTGCATGTAACAGGCTTCCAACTGAAGTAGGTGTTTTTAACTTGATTTTTGTAGTAATACTTTTCATGTAGACTCCCAGGAGCAGAGGAAGAATGGAGGACAGGTTTTTAAAAAGGAATTATTGATTGCAGTCTGCTGAAGACAACCCCTAAGAATTATTGGAAGCTCATCTCCAGCCTTGGAAATGTTGATTAAATCTGACCACCTCACCCCTGCTGAGGACACTGTCGGGAACAAGCTCTTCAGACATTAAAGATGTAAGACATACATTAAATATAAAGCAGTCGATAGCCATGATTCAGCTGTGATGGATGGATACCACCAGCACTGCACGAGGGCTTCTGCTAACAGGCGCTTTGGAATTAGCCAAGATTCTTCATGAAAGCGCCTGCCAGCACTTCCTCCTTTTCATCTCTCACATGATGTCAAAGAGGAGGGAGGAGCAGGATGACTGGCACAAAAGGAAAAGATGAATTCAGAGTCTGCAAGTCTCTTGCTACCTGTTGTTCCAGTGTGGTTGTGCCGGAGTGGCTCCGGTTGAGAGTTGTGGCCTGTATGATAGCAGAGAGGCAGCAATAAAGAAAAGAAAAACTCCACCTGGATTCCTCCTGGTGTAATTAAGCAGAGTTTCTGTCTGAGCTACCAAACTCTAGGCGAGAGCACAAAGTATCCTCCAGTGATGAACAGTACCTGTAGCTCATGCTGCTACACCCAGAACTGTGCTGAAATCTTCATCTTGTTCCTCTGAACATTACTACTGGTTTCGTCTCAGCTTCTCAAGTGCTGGCAAAACACCTTTCTATCTGTTTTTAGTGCTAAACTTTCATCCCAGCTTTCCTTGCTGGTGCATGTGTTGTAATTACATATTCAATAACCTTTTCCTTTATCCTTCAGTCTTTTGCAATGAAATGTCTCTTATGGGTAGGTGAAGAATGCCACAATGGCAGCAATAACAAATCCACTCTCAGGAAATGAGCTGAGCTCTTTTGTATCTCACTGATTATAAACCCAGTTTTAATTTTCCATGGTAAATGTGAACAATATCACATAATAAGCCCCACACTACCTTAGCATTGAAATGAAGTATTTGATCAGCAGTACATTTCTCTAAAACATTCATTTCCACACTAATTATTCCATCAGAGAGCACAAGGGGCATAGTCACGGTGTGAATGGTGCCGTTAAACAGATATTGCCCCAGGGACACTTTTTTGCTGTTCCAAATCTAGCCAAGTTCTCTGCTTCCTTTTCACAGTTCCAAACCATTCATGGAGCTGCTACAAGCAATTGCTTCCATAGAAAACATTATTAGAAAGTGTGTGAATATGTTTTTTTACTCTAGTTAAGAACAAAGGGACCAAACTATAACCCTGTGACTATTTAGTCCCTTGCTCCTTGCTTTTCATCATTCTTCATTTGTAAAGCTCACAGCAGTAGCTGAGGGAGGTTGAAATAACCCTGAGTTTGACTAGGTACCGGACTCAGACACATGCACAGATTTCCTTCTCCAGTGGTCTAATGATGAGTTGGTAATGGTCATTTCTTGTGGAGGTTTCTGCTCTGCTTCAGACACCTAATGAAGAAATCCCGTGTCTGCCCCTCTGGCCACACATCAGAACTTCTGTTAGTGCAAATCCTCGTGGAAACACTCTCCCTGGTGGAGAACTGCTCATTTCCAGCAGCTGACAGTGTGTATTTTGCTGATTCCCTCAATCTGCTGACTTTGCTTGTGGTGTTTTCTGGCAGGCTCCTACCTCATCGGCTCAGTTGCTGACAGGACAAGGTAGCAGAGATCTTTGTCTGTCTTCACAGATTTTGTAATAGAAGTGTGCAGTACTGGAAGTCTGTTTCTGTCCAACTTTTGGTTCTTTTATTCCCTAGAAACAGCCACAAATTCCAGGCCAGCAGTTTTGATTATGAGATTTTACCCAAGGCTATTGACTTGTGAAACCTTTCATCAAACATGCAACAGTCCTGCAGGCAAAGGGAATTGCGAGACAATCTCTGCCTAAACCTTCTGCTGACCTCTTTAAAAGAAGCTCAACTGCAAGATAAACCCATTTAATATCCAGCTGTTGGGAAAGATCATCATGACTTGAAATACATCAATCAGATGCTGTCCAACAGAAATTGATGTCACAACCCTTTCTGACATTACCGAGATCAGCATTTGGTGCATGGAATGTGAGAAGCAAGCAAACTAATTTCTTCCACTGAGGCTGTGCTGATTTACATGTGTTGAGGAGCACGAGCACTGAATGAGTTACTAACAGGAAGAATAAAGTCTGGCTCCAGCAGTAATTCATTCATGAGCTGAAGAGTTGGATCACTGCTGGCCCGTGAGGCTCTTCCTCAGTGCACGTGGCAGTAGGAAATGGACTCAAGTGAATTATAGTTGATGAAGATAGTTAAAAGCAGTTTTACAAGTAAGATCTCTGAATGTTTTACTACTTGAGTATTATTTCCCATTGTGTTTCATTTCAGGAATATTGGATTTGGGACTTAATACCTTACTCCTGTAGGTACTGTTGGCCTTCTCGCATTGAGTTGGTGCAGACAGGTAAATGAAGGCATGCATCATGCTGTCACTTGCAGCTCTGAACATACTCTGAAATGGTGCAGATGTAGTGTTACTCCTTGCATTTTCTCCTCCTGAGCTTTGCAACTAATGCACAAGTTGATTGTGTGATTGATGCTTTCATTTGCATGGATAGAATTCATGTCTGAGCAAAGGGGAGAGATCACCATCTGGATAAAATGCAGAGTAGATGAGAAGATTCTTCTATCTTGCCTTAAAAAGAAACAGATGGAGGAGGGGTAGGGAAGCTAAGCTTTGAAATTTTAATAAACTCAGACATAAAAATACAGCGCTATTAAAATGGAAAGCCAACTAACTGATTCCTCAGAACCTGCACATCTGACTTAAGAATACATCAAGGCAGAAATTGCCAAAGCTGCCTGAGGGTTCTTATAGACCCCATTCCTGTTTAATTGAAAAGGAGTCAGGTTTCAGTAGTCAGATGGCTTTGGAAATATTTGCACAAAATCATGAGACAGAAATGGTTATATTTCATCTAGAATTCCTCTTGGGAAATAGTGATAAACCTGTCTAACAGTTACCCTGCTCCGCACCACATTACCCCACTCAGCAGCAGTAAAACTGGATTGCAGTCAACAGCTCTACCCCCGGGACTGGCTTGGAGGGAATCCAGGGAAACTATGTGGTGCTGTCTGCAGCCATGTCCCATGCTGCGCTAGTCATGGCAGTTGCTGCTGCTCAGGGGAAGGAAGGTCCTCTTGACCTCACCAGGAAATCTGTGCATGCCCATTATTTGAATGTGGATCCTGGAGTCATTGAAACTGGGAAGATTTCGAACGTTGTTGGACCCAGCTGAGTAAAACCATGTGAAGACAGTGTCTGTGAAGCTTCTGGATTTGAGCTGATAAGCCTGTGTGGCACAGTGCTGGGGACATGTAGTTTCAGGTCTTTTTTAACTTCGATACACACTGGCAAATCTAAGCCTGAATGGCTTTCTGAGAAACTTTAGATTCGTTTCAACAGGAATTAGCTTTTGACTTACTTCTGAATTCCTGTGAGGCACCTTTCAGCATCATTAAGCATCTGAATACCTTTGCAGATCTGTCTCTGAGACATACATCAGTTTTGGATGGGAAATCTCCTGTCCGTGGCAGATAACTGTGTTATCGTATGCAGTCAACCTCCCGGGGAATCTGCTCCTCTGTTCTATTCAGAGAAACACTCTAGGCTCTGCTTAAGATGCGATTTATACTGCATATATTTATATTGCATATAAACCAAAGAAACAGTGAACACCCATTCATGTCAGGCCCTGGGTCAGTGAAGTGTGCACAGAGTTGCTATGTATTTCCTCCAGTGAAGGTGGTTTCTTTCCATCACTGCAGGAAGATGGAGCGTACTGGAATGGATGTGTGCAAGAGAGAGATCTTGCAATAATGCATGAGCTGGTGTTGGTTCCACAGTCCTTTGGTTACTCTTCAGCTGTACAGGTTTGTCATACCTTAGCTCCATGTGATGATCAGAAGGTGGGTTGTAGAGGTATAAACCTTAGTTAATGAATGCTTGCCCTTTCTTACAGCCGTGCTAGTGCAGAATGATCCAGAAAAACAAGAGTGCAGTGAAACTGGTGCAGGTAAAGAGTGGGTTTGTTGAAGAATGGTTTAGAAATATCTGTTACTTTAACAGAACAACAAAATGAGCTGTCAGTACTGTCAAACCAAGTACAAAACTGGCATTATCACACAAGGATTTGCAGTGAAATATTCAGCTACCTGAGATCTTCAGATAGTATGTTAAGTATTGTTCCATGATAAAACATGTGCAGGCAGATGCCTAAACCCACTCTTTTCTCCTGTTTGTGGTCCACATGTGTATTTGCGTATTCAATTGCTTTATCTGGCTTATCTGCTGCTTTGTATTTATGGTTTCTGCTGGTGATCAAGAGTCCAATTCTTATCCAGAGCTGATCATTCGTCAGCTACAGGGATTGACTTATTAAATGAATGAACAGATGCTTTAGTTGTAGTGGTAGTTTTGTAGTTGCTGTGCTAAACCCACTTACTATTCTGCTGAACAGTGTGGGTTTATTAGTTTAGGTTTTCTCCACACTGTTTCCACATCCTTTCTCTTGCTTTGAATGCAGACCGCTTGACTCAAGTGTCAGCCTTCTGGTTTGCATATGCAGAGATCCAAGCGAGACAGGATTCAGGCTGGCAACTAGACGAGTTCTGAAGTGTTAGACCACAGGAAAAACCTTTTCCCTTTCCCTTTCCCACTCTTTCGGTGAAGGTCTGTGTGTTCTTTAGCTACTGTAGTTCTTACGTGGAACACAGGAGGGCACTAGAATTACGTGCTTTAGAGTAAGTACTTCAGACCTGCTTCTGGTCACGGACTTTGTGATGACTCTGTTAACTTCACATTTGAAATGCCGAGTTTAGGTAAAAGTTTTACTTCATCAGACTGATAATTTACAAATACACCGTTCCTTCAACTGTGAAGAAAAAAAGACCCAGGAGTAATATGACATCCTTAAGTGCACATAAAATGGGAATGGACCTTAGTAGCCCCCATTCTCTCCAGCTCTGATCTGGAACATAACCTCACTACTATGGTTTTGATGCAGGGTTTATATATAGCGAGTTAATCTCTGATTAGAATTTAACTGTATCTCCTGCTCCTGTTTGCGGCAGAGAAGAACAGGGTCCAGGCTGTTCACGCAGCCCTGTTAAACAGCACTTGAGCATTAAAAGAAAGAGAAGGAAAAATGTATTTGGTGGTATAAAATGAAATGAAAGGCTTTCTGAAATAAATCCTCCTTTCAGTGATAGCTGAGATTGTTTCCTTCATGTGCTCCTGACATTTGCAAATCTTGATTTCACCTGAAGATTCCTGGGTTTGTAGTGAAGATGCCTGAGCTGTGCCAGTGTTTTCCAGCCCAGGTACAGCAAGTTCTTGGCAGCAAATGAAAAACGGAGCGAAGCATGAAAGATAGGCAAGTAGTAACTAGAGTGGTTGGTTTTATTACTGAAGTAGGGGAAGTTGGTGAATGTGTCATTTTAACTGACTTGAAGTGTTAGCACACACATAGCACCTTGAATTGCAGCGAGGAATGGATAGCTTGAAGCACTGAAACACTTCGGGCATCACTAGAGCAGCCCTCCAGGAGCGGATGGAGTGTTCCCTGGGCGGGATGGAATGCAAAACCAGCATGGCTTGCTCTGTGCAAGGGCCGCAGAAAAGCCATATCCCATTCATAGCAGGGAGCATTTGGGAATCCAGGCAGTCCAAGATCAGAGCAGAGAGGCCTAGAACAACCTGTTCAATTGTCTCCCTAGCCTGGCTACATTGCTCTTCATGTTAAGGTCTCAAAGTGCTTCACAGTGTTAAGCTTCCATAAAAACAGTCTGGGTGAAACTTCCAGAGTAAAAGGATTTGCAAAGTATCCCAGTATTTGCTTGGATGCCCCATCCTGTGGCAAGGGGATGGGCTCCAGGCAGTGCCCTGTGCTCTCTGTGAGCCCCCAGCTCTCCAAAAACACCCCAAGGACTGGGGCAGTACTAAATCTTTAGCTAGAGCTGCAGGGTTTTGTGCGTGAGAACAAGGACTGCAGATGTGTGCCAATACAACATCTGATCATGGTTGGCTGGGTTGAATTAGTGTTTTATAAATGATAGTTAAACAGTTCCAGTTAACTAGTTGCTCGTCTCTTCTATTTTCTTATCCTGCATATTGACATACTGTGTTGAAGCTTCAGGTGCGGTTTCAGTACTGAAGGAGCCCGCGTTTAGCCTCTGAGCAGCAGAGTTCTCGTGCAGTGGTTCAGATGTACACATCTGCATGTAGCTGGGAGCATCTCAGTCATGTCATGAGCACCCTGGGAGAAGATCCAAGCATCATTTTAGAGAAGGGTTTGGCTTTCTGGTGGAAACTGGGTGTAACATTTCTGCACATGACAGCTGGATGAGTAACGTGCTGTGTGTGTGACATATTCATGGGCCACACATTCTTGACAGATGACAGATCACCACATATTGTTAGAAAAACAATTATACAATGATACTGTAGCTAATAGTGATATCAAGTGTCCTTATGTTCAAAATTCTGCTTGCAAGGATCAAGTTTTTTTGTTAGAGCAAATATAAGTAATGTATTACCGATACTCTGCCACTTAGAGGCACCAGTGAAGATCAAGTCAAATTAAACTTCCTGGAAACACAGGTGGGAGAGTCTGGAGTATGGAACATGGGGCAGGGATACGGGCTGGGACCAGGCACTAAGAAAAGATGTAGTTCCTTGGGGCACCTGAGATCTGGTGAGGACCTGGATCTGCTCAGCTCGAACCGAACCCTTTGTGAACCATCTGCTGCTGTGATTTGCAATGCTGCTGCGTAATTCAGGGCCTAAGGAGTAGGTGTTACTGATTATCCCTCTCCCAGGTGGCCAGCCCAGAAGCCAGCCAGTCTGGTCGAGGTCCCAGCACTGCCCTGCAGGAGCCCAGGCCGTGAAAATACTTTATCATCAAGTCCCAGTTCCCAGCACTGCGCTCAAGTGGAGGTTTAACGTCATCGAGTGCCAAGTCAATCTTGCACACAAGAACATTGTGTCTTCAGCAGAGTGCAGTCCTGTGACCATTTTGCTCAATGCGTGGAGTGCTTCGGGAATAACCCTTTTGTTTTCATAGAATCGCAGCTTGGTTTGGGGTGGAAGGGACCTTAAAGCTGAAACAGCTCCAACCCCCAGTGGACACCTTCCTCTAGCGTAGGTTGCTCCAAGCCCTGTGTCCAACCTGGCCTTGAGCACTGCCAGGGATGGGGCAGCCACAGCTTCTCTGGGCACCCTGTGCCAGCGCCTCAGCACCCTCACAGGGAGCAGCTTCTGCCTAAGAGCTCATCTCAGTCTCCCCTCTGGCAGTTAAAGCTATTCCCCTGTCCTGTCCCTGCATCCCTTGTCCAAAGCCCCTCTCCAGGTTTCCTGCAGCCCCTTCAGATACTGGAAGAGAGTTCCAAGTTACTAATGAGTGACTTTTCCCGGTCTGTGTTTGTAACAGCGGCAGAACGCCCGCGCAGCTCCCACCAGCGCCCTGCGGAGCAGCGAGGGGCGGCATCCCCCATCGCGCCCTCCCCGTTACCGCTTCCCCCCGCGTTCCCCGTTCTCTCCCCGGTGCCCCCTCAGCACCTCGCGGCGGCGCCGGGCCGCGCTGCGGGGCGGGGCGGGAGCAGGTGATCCCCGCCGGGGCGGGCAGCGCCGCCGCCTTCCCCCTGCTGCTGCCGCCCGCCCTCTCCTGCGCTCGGCGCGGCGGGGCCGGCTCCCAACTTGTGCGCTGCGGGAAGTTTGGTGCCATGGCGGAGCGGCGCGGGGCGCCCGGGCCCCGGCAGCGCGGCGGGGCGGAGGCGGGCGGGCGGCCGCGCTGAGCCGGGCCGAGCCGCGCCGCGGGGACCGCCGGCATGGCCCGCTGGATCCCCACCAAGCGGGAGAAGTACGGGGTCGGTGAGTGCCAGCCCGGGCCGCTCGGCCGCCCTCCGGCTCCTCTCTGTCGCTTCCGCGCTCGTCGAGCTCCGCGGCTCGGCTCCGGCGTCCCTCCGCGGGTCCTTCCCCCGTCTGCAGCCCTCCCTTTGCCGCTGCACACCCCTGGCTCGCTTCGCCGCGCGCACTTCCTCCGTTCTCCCTTCGGCTGGTGCTCTCTTTGGCTTCCAGGTTCAGCAGCGGGTGGTCAGTGTGTGCCCGCAGGGATGGAGGCGGGGGTGTGTGTCCGGTTCGCGCCCTGGGAGCGCGGGGTTGCTGGAATCGTGCGTGTTCAGGACTGGCCTTTCGAGTTTTGCCTCTCCAGCGTGTTTCACAGTGAAGAGTGCTCTAACGTAGCAGCAAAAAATGACTGTTTTCTCGTAAAGATGTGGCTCGAAAAAGTGCTGACAGGACAAGAAGGCTGTAATGAGTGAGTTCAGGACTGTGGGTGACACCTTTGCAGGGGGGGAAATCTTGACATAGGGTGAGGCGTGGGGAAAGCTTGATGGACGCCTTGTGCCTTCTGCCCTGTCTCCTTCATGTGTGAAAGGAGGCTGTCGGGTGCTGGCTCACTTTTCCCTAGGAGGAGCATAACCAATGGAGGTGCTGGTAAGTTCTCCTTTTCTTGAGAGTTTGACAGATTGAAACCGCCCAATTTTGAGGTTGCTTGTGAGGCTGGGCAGGGAGCAACAGACCGGAAACCACTAATGACACAAACAGCTTATGATTGTCTTAATGAAGAGCGGTCTTCTGTGCTCCTTGTTCCACAGTGGTCTTCTTGATGTGAGAAAAGTGCTGAAGTTCATGCTCGCAAAGTGTTAACTGCCCAGCTCCCCTGAGGCTGTTCATTCCAGCTCAGTCCGGGAGTTTAAACGTAAAGGACCTCATCCTGCGCTCTGTTTCACCGAGTGCATTTGAAGTGGGTTCCCCACGTGATTTCACGGTGGCTTTGCAGAGAGGCAGCCTGCTTCTTGCAGGACTGTGGCTTGAGCTTCCCGGCTGTTACGCACAGCACAATCTTATCTGCTTTCTGCTCTGGTAACTGGGAGGGTGTGGAGTATTGTACGCCCTGAACTTTGTTTCTCCTGTGCAGGTAACAGCCCAGGCTGTTTGTATAGGGGAGCCCGTCTGTACGGCTTGATGAGGTTACTCTGAGCATCAGGAATTAAAAGGTTTCGGTATTAGATTCAAACTCTGTAATGCTGGTACAATTGGCTGGATTATGATGGGTTTTTGAAGCACAGCTTTGAGCAGGGCTCTTCTACCTGAAGAATGGCCTTGGGCAGTGGGATGAATCAGAGGCACTCCTCTGGCTTCCTTTTTATTAGCTTCCGGGGTGGTATTTTGTGCTGGCTTGAGCCAACTGCTGCTGCCGACAGCTCCTCTCCCCAAAAAGTCACTGGCTTGTGAGTAAGCAGGGCGGGGGATAAACTGCCTCTGCCCGCACGTCCCCTTACACCTGTGTGTTCAGGCAGCTTCAGATACTTCTTGCCCGTGTATGCGGACATGTGAACCAATGTAATGCTGCAGCTCGTGCATTCAGTTTGCAGCCAGAACTGATGGGATTAACACACAGGCAGTCAACAGAAGTATTTATGCAGAGGCTGGCTTTATCAGGCAGTGTTTGATACATGGCATTAATGGAATAGTAATATTGACTGTGTCAGCACCAGTGTGGCAGCAGGGCCAGGGCAGGGATTGTCCCCCTGTGCTGGGCACTGGTGAGGCTGCACCTCAAATCCTGTGTTCAGCTCTGGGCCCCTCACTACAAGAGAGACATTGGGGTGCTGGAGCAGGGCCAGAGAAGGGAATGGAGCTGGTGCAGGGCCTGGAGCACAGTGTGATGGGAACGGCTGAGGGACCTGGGGGGTTCAGATGGAGAAGAGAAGGCTCAGGGGGACCTGATCGCTGCCTACAACTGCCTGAGAGGAGGATGGAGCCAGGAGGGATCTGGGCTCTGCTCCCAACGCCAGGACAAGGGGAAGCGGCCTCAGCTGCACCAGGGCAGGGTTAGATGGAGCTGAGGAACAGTTCCTGCCCCAAAGGGTACTCAGGCGTTGGAACAGGCTGCCCAGGGCAGCGCTGGGGTCACCATCCCTTGGAAGTGCTTAGAAATAGTGTATCCGAGGCCCTTAGTGAGATGCTGGCCTTGGCAGTGCTGGGGCAGTGCTTGGACTTGATGATCTTTAAGGTCTTTTCCAACCCAGTTGATGCTATGATTGTCAACTTGAGGCTTGCAGACTTGTCAGGTTCCTGTCTGCAGTTGCATCCTGTGTGGTGGTCAAGCTTGTGCTCAGGTTGATTCACTCACTGATTCTGTGCTGACTTTGAAGCAGTTGGTGAGGATTGAGAGGGAAGTGTGAGCTGGTGGGGCCAGTAATCTGCCTGCTGACCAAGGTACCTACTGGTGCCAGTTAGCAAGGTGGTTGTAATGAGGGTAATGCCCCTGGTTTGTATGATACAGGCCATGGATGGTGACAACTCCCATTCGCTGGTGGCCTGGCTAAGTTGCTAGTTGTGAAGTGTGAAGATACAAGTTCTTTTCAGACACACTGTGGCTGTCAGCGTTCTGTGCTTCGGAAACGTGGAACTACTTACATTTATTTTAAACATAACCCTGCAAATCATACCAAAGCAGTAAGAAATTCCAAGAAGTACACAGTGTGATTCAGCGTCACTTGTCTGCTCCTTGCATTTCAGTTCAGAATGGTTTATGTCCTGAATTATAGTCTACACATTTTGTTGCTTGTTAGGTTGTTGATTGCGGGTTCAGATTGACTTGCTGCCTTCTAGTTTGTCCTCGATTGGTTAAGCCTTTACTATGGATAGTACAGATGGCATATGGACTGTGTTTGAAATGGCAGACAGCAGAGAGTGCGAGATTGGGAACTGCAGCACTTTTAGGGAAGCATACGTGAGAGACAAATGGTTTACACTTTCTCACTTGCAGTGGGTTTGCAATGCAGTAGCAGATGGGATTTTGGAAGCTTCAGCCTGGTAGAAGGGCAGAAACACAGCGGATCATCTGATGGCAGCATCTTGCCTCTTTAAGCAGTGGAATTTTCTGGGTCTCACAAAGCTTCCTTGCAGTGTGCTTCACCTCTTGTTTGGGAAGGGAAGATACTGTTGGGAAAGGTTGAGAAGCTCTGGGACAGCTTCTTTCCCAGCCTCTTCTCCTCCTGTTCCAGGGATTCCCATTTTGTACTTCAAGCGTCTGCAGACATGGGTGACTGTTAGGAAAGAAATGGCCTGATTTGATCTGATTGCAGAAGTGTGGCCACGTGCTATGGGTACAGTACTTCAGCCATGACCCCAAAGAAACTGTTTGTGATGGTGGCAAAAAGCCTTTCAGTTTCAGTCCGTATCTTTTATTTTATTGGGGTTTTCCCCCTTTTTGAATTGTTTCTTTGCTAAACTGGCAGGTAATTACCCCTAATGGTCATTTTCAAGCCATTACCTCTTTCCCTGCTGCAGGGACCGGAGCATGGGACTGTTCTTGTCGCGAAGAAGTATTTACTTTGTCAGAATACCATGTGGTGCTTGAGTTATAATCAGCTGCATCATGTCTTAGGAATGGCAGTAATTTTTCAAATGTAAACCAGTGCCTGCCAGCTACACTTGTGATTTATGGGAGCAGAAATGCAAAGGAGCGGAGAGGAAGAGAGAGTGCTGCAGAATGTGATTTCCTTACTAATGGTTTGATTTGTGGTAACTTCTGATATGCTGAAGCCATCAGCTCTTGGCTTCATTGTTCAAACCTCGTATATCTTCTGCAGAGCTGGCTCAATACAGTCTGATCAAAGGAGTCTCACAGGCCTGACAGTAGCACATCATAGAATCATAGAAGAGTTAGGGTTGGAAAGGACCTTAAGATCATCCAGTTCCAACCCCCCTGCCATGGGCAGGGACACCTCCCACTAAACCAAGATTAGAGCAAAACTCTTATTTGTTTCAACTTGCTGCTTGCCTTATGCCTCCCATTCCTGCAGGATGCTTCTAACTCAAGTCTGCTGTTGTGCGTCAGGTCCCTGACAAGGGCTCTAGAAGGATGGAAGAGCCCATTCCTACTGCAGAACTGTGCGTCTTCCTTCCCGTTGATAGAAACACTCTACACTCATTTTTCCTTCCTTTTGCTTTATTGTGATTTGTGTCCAGATTGTCGTGTTGATGGGAATCCCAGCATCGCTTCCAGCAGGGACAAGTGAAAACCTGGCATTGCTGACAGCAGAAAGTGACTCTTCAAAGTAGTGGGCAGCACTTTCTTTCTGATCTAGTTCCCCAGCTTTTACTGCTGTGTCTGTGGTTTAGTTGACGTTCGGGTTGGCGATGCTGCTTCTCACTTCCGCAGTCCGTCCTAGTTTTTGTTAATCCACATTATCCTGAGCCTATTTCCTCTTACTTTTTGTGATTACTCCTCTACTGCTGAAGTAGTTCCCTGTGAAACTAATCCTGTGGACTTCAAAGGCATTGCTGACGTGAACAAGACTAGTCACTATTCCTTTTCTTGTTCTTACTTTGAAAAGCAACGTTTCTAGAAGTGTCTGGTGGCTTCTGGAGGTGTTGCTGCAATTAAAGTGGATCCCGTTCTGGAAGGTGCTGAATCTGGGCAAAAACTTCCTTGAGATACAGTGGAGATAATAACAGCTTCCTGCTCTTGGGAGGCTTGGTACTTTGATCCTCTAATAATAGAACAGTTTATCGCTTCAGCTCTGAAGTTCTGATGCTGTTTCAGAATGTCGTGGGCAAATAGTGGCCAATTAGTGCTGAGAGAGTGCTTTTTCCTTTTCCTTTTTTAATGCAAGGGTAAGTAGCTTTTAATATTAGAGACCTGATTCTTGCAGGTCTCCATTCTCAGTGAGGGCATCAAGCTGCAGAGAGATGGAGCTTAATGTAAAGGTATAAAGTAGCTGTAGAAAGTGAAGGGAAAGCTGCAGTGCCAAATTCTTTCTCTCTCTGCATCTTATGCAGTTTAATGAAAACTGATGTGCTTACTGCAGATCGGGAGTAGCTTGTTCCTCATTCTTCCTGGCAGCAGAGGGATCAGTATTCTGTGGCTTTTTTCCTTCCAGAGCAAGACCTGTAGTTTGCAGCCAGGATTTCCTGTTCCTCATTTCAGCACTGTTCTCCTGTTTGCCATTTGCTTGTTACCTGAGATAGGTGGCAAGATATAACCGCTTTGGAGTGAAAGGTGTCTGGAGCTGTGGAGCTGTGCATCTCTGTGCCGTGCCAGCTCTCTGAGTGGGGCTTGTGTCATTTTGCAGACATGAATCAATGAAACCACAGGTATCCATTATGGGAGAGGAATCTGTTAGGAAGCCCATGTTGAATGGGAAGGACTGGAGGTACAGAGGCCAGCTGCAGTGCGTGTGGTTATGTGCATCAAGGATACTGCCTGTCTCAGCTCTGCCAGCATGAGTTAGCTCAAGTGCTAGTTTCCAGAGAGGTGCTGTCCAGTGGAGGTGAAGGGTTTCTTGGCAGCACGTCCCCAGTTTCTTCAGCTGCAGTGGGCAAAGCCATGCTATGAATTCTTCTCATTCAGATTGCAGGAGAGCTTGTCTGTCTCTTTCTGAGCACATGGATGGAAAGTGGAAGGTGTTGAAGGCCTGAGAACAGTTGGACAAAGATGTATGACTGGTGGGTCACATTTATTTGTGGCTGATGAAGTGGGATCCCGTAGCTTTATATTCTCTGTGGGTCTATCAGCTGGAGTTTGTAGTTGATGCGTGTAGGTGTGATGCTAGCCAGAGACAAGGAATTCTAAGTCAAGTGAACTGTATGGTAAAGAGCAGCCTGTAGGCAGAGTTGGGCTCCATCCTCCACTGCTGTACTTGGTAGACCTCCTCTTCACCCTAACTCCCTCTGGAACGAATGCAAACAGCAGAACTCATTAGATAGTAGCTCTCTTGGTTCTGTACAGTAGTTATTTCCAGGTTTTATTTCCACTCCCTTTGATGTTTTGCCCAGTGAGAACTAGGACAGTAATTTAAAGCCAGTGGCATATTTACTTAATTCTTTTGAAAGTGCCACACGCTTTCAAGTTGGGAATTAGCTGAGTTGTCCAATTTATCAAGTGATGGGCTTTTGCTTTTACTAATCTGCTTGAAGATTTCATTGCTAAAGTTACTCTTGTACTTCATGTATGTGAGCACCAGTTGCATGTTTGCAGGCTTAGAGGGGAAAAGAAAGGTTATTACAGATAGACTTGGTAAAATTCATTTGCAGCCTCTGTACTGTAAATGAGCATTTGTTCCTTCATAGATCATAGAAATGGAAATGTTCCATGTCAGAGGGGTTACTCTTGTGGAAACTGGATTTCTGACCTCTGGTAGGTATATGCAGTTGTTAAAGCCAGAATGTCAGTACCACAATACTCAGAAGACCAAAGGGGTGGACCCCTTCTTTTGTAGTGGACAACCCAAAGACTGGTTATGTGCCCGCTTTCTTCTACATCTCTTTCTCTAAAATACACAGCACAGAGAAGATAGATAATACTTAAGTTTATTGAATTCCCATGATACCAGTAGGCCTGAACACAAACCAGATTCTGATTCAGCTGAAGCCAATGCAATCCTGTTGATTTCTCTGCTCAAATGGTAGTTGAAACAGGGTTAAAATGATTGCTCTTAAAGACAAGACTATGATTAATATATTTGGGGAGAATACTAATCATTCAGGCTAGATGTTACTGCTCGGATTTCAAAGAGGCAGGATAAAGCTCCAGGGCATGGGAGAAAGGCACCTTACAATAATATCAAGCACCCTTTAACCTAATAAGATCTATAAGGCTCCTGTCGTTGTGGTATCTAGTTCTTGCAGCCTCGCCAGGAGATGAAAAGGAGCAGTCTAGTCTTGTATCCTGCATGCTGAGAAGGTCGCTGGGGAAAGCGGTTGAATGTACATCTTGGTTATGGAATGAAGTGGTTAAGCACACTAGATAGATGTTTTGTGAAATTAGAGCTGGTAGAAGGTCAGCTTTGATAGCGCCAGATCTGAGGTTTCTGTGTAGCAAGGACAACATTGGGAGCTCTGGCTGCACTTTCTTCCTCCTTGAACCAACTTACATCGCTCAGCCCTGAGCACCACTAACTCAGAATGGCAGTTCCGCATCACTGCCTGCTTCTGTGTCAACTGGAGGATGTGGCTCAGTGAAACTGCAACATCTTCCAGCAGCTGGATTGAGAGCCCTTAAGTCGAGGACCACCTTCCAGACTGGACAAGCAGTGTGTTGTCATCTTTTTGCACTTGGGAGCTGCTTTTGGCACACGAGTTCAAAGCGTCTGTTCATTCTGCTGCAACACTGACATGCTATTGCGTTTTTGGTTAGCTTGAATCAGCCACGCCTGAAACAGGCTGTAGACTTAAAAACTGGTCTACACTGTGGCTAACACCTCATTGTTTTATTGTCCTTTCTTGTGTTTGAACACTGGGAGGTGTTCTCACTGACGGCAGGAAGTAGATGGAAGGCTGCTAATGCAGTAGGAACCAAAGTCGAGGACATTTCTCTAAACCACAGCCGAAGTGATGTTGCAGAAAACCTGAAATGATTGTTGTGTGAAGAGGTATCAAGAGAACCGGATAAGGTTCACAGAAGTGTGAATCTTCAAGTAGAGAGGCTGGGCTGTTTCCTTTTTCCATCTGTGCATCTGCAAAAGGGGACATTCCATGATGTTCCAAGGAGACTGGAATTGCAGGCCTAGGGGGTTTTCATTGATGTTTTCTGCTATCAAGCACAGATTGGGTATATTCAGGAGTAGGCTGGCTCTTGCACTGCTAGTACTGATTTATTTCTCCATTGGCTCATGCCGCTCCCTCTTACTCCAGACATAAGCTGAGACAGATAATGCAGATTAATTCTTTATCTGAGCTTAACATCCCTAAGGGCCCATTAGAGAGCAAATGATAAAAGGAAGTAGAGAGCCTAGTGAAGAAGATGCCACAGCCAATGATTTGTGCGTGGGTTACCCATATGTACAGTGGATGCATAGTAACTGTTGTGTACTGTGGCTCTGCTATGCCCTATCTGGTACACGTTTGCAGTGAGATGGTCTGTGTGTATAAAACCAGCAGAGCTTTAACTCCGTATTAAGGTGGGTAGAAGGGAAAATTGAGCTTTGGGAGACGGGGGCTGTTGTGTAACTTTTGAGGGCACGGTGGGTCATTGCAAATCCTGGAAGCTCTGAATTGATTCAGGGTGAAGGCAGAGTGGGTTCTGCCCAGGGTGTCTGTGTAAGTGTGTTTGGAGAGACTTATTTTTGGGTGTACGTCTCTGTCCTTATTGCAGTGTACGTGCACCTTGAGAACAGAATCTCCCTTATTTTCCTACGGCTACTGTGGTATAAACACCGCAATAAATATTTAAGGGGGAGATGACTAATGGGAATTCTGCAGACATGAAAAGATGAAGATTATTTCATTTTCGTTTATAATTAGTATATCTCTTCCTTGCTCTGGCAGTTCTGAATCATCTCAGTTTGCCTGATGTGAATCTATGAGGCTCTAATTAAAATACATAGTCTAATTTGTCACTGGGTCTGCCACTTGCTCCAGAGCATTGTTATGGAACTGACTGCAGTTTGAGTCCGTAAAGACACAGGAGACCATTAGATCATCTAGTTGGAGCACTTGGGTGATGCTTGTGAAGCCATCCCTATTCCCAGGGGCTGAGTTTGTTCAGTTGGGGTTTTTTAAAGCAATTCAGGCTTTAGGAGATGAAACCATTCATCCTGGAATCTGATCCACTGTGTGACGGAGAGATGCGAGTATCCACAAGTTGATGATGGTGAGTGAAAGCAAAAATCTTCCTCAGTCCCAGGTTTCGAAATCAGTCTGTGCATGACATGATTCAAAACATTCGATTATTTGCCCATCCCATCCTCAGGGTAATATTCTGTTACTCAGAGGAAATCAGGAAAACCCTACCAGGTTTTTGGTGCACTGTGCATCAAAAGGCAGGCAGACGCCTTTCCTTGTCCTGGGCACATAAGCAGGTAGCGCCCTGTGTGGGTTTGGTTATTGAATAGTCTTAGGTTGAAACTGCAAGTGTAGGAAGGAGGGACACTGGATGTTCCTGCTTCTCTCATGGTTCTCAAAAGAAAGGAATGGATATAGAAACTTGATAGTTACTGAACCCAAATTAGACAGGTGATGCCATATCCTCCTGCATAGGCAGGTGGTATGATTTCTCCATTGATTTAATGCCCTTTCTTAAAATCATAGAACCCTGGAATGGTTTGGGTGGGGAGGGACCTTAAAGCTCATCCAGTCCCACCCCCTGCCACAGGCAGGGTCACTTCCCACTAGAGCAGCTTGCTCCAAGCCCTGTCCTTGAACACTTCCAGGGATGGGATAACCGAGTTTAAGGGTAAGTAAAAGCCTTTCCAGGTGTATTCCTGTGTGTAAGGCCAGCCTGAAATTTGAAGTACAGAAGATGTTAAAGGTCCACCTCCATCTCATCACGTGTTTGAGGTCTCTTGATGGCTGTTAATGAAAGCATTTCCGTCCGTGTAATCCTGCTGTTCTGCATTATTTGCATTCAGAATGCAAAGCAGTCACTTGGAACTTTGTGTGGAACTCAGCATCAGCCCATTCAGGAGTGATTTTTCTCATAACCAGTTAATGTGCATGTTTCCAGTGGTGAACTATGGCTTACTTTTTTGGTTTTGAAGTCATCTGAATCTTCATTATGTTGTTCTCAATTCTTCAGACACAAATTCCTTGGAAGCTACCAGAACATTTTTGCTCCAACATCAAAAAGCCTTTGTTCCTGTTAAGAATTAATTCCTTGGGCAGTTCCTTGTCTTTTAAATAAAGCCACTGTTTTTTTGGTTGCATCTTGGCAGCAGAGAGCATACCAGGCTCCTCCAAACGGGGCGTCCGGCAGAAATGCCATGGCTTAATACAGGGGTCTGCGGCAGAAAAGCACATACTTCTGTTTCTGTACAATAGGTTTTGACTCTTCAGTTGAAAGATGTAATGGGACGAAGTCTGGTTATTGCAAGAGCTCTGAATGTGATTCTTTGTTCAGAGGAAGCAAGGCACAGCCCTCTCCTATCAGATAGTGGTGAGGGCAGGCTGCAGAGAAGTGGGACATGGTATTTGGAAGCGGTTATCGTGTCTGTGATGGGTGGAGGGGCGGTTATTTTGAGCCAAGTTAGAGATAATGGATCTTGCAGTGGCTGTGCTTTTCAGGCCAATAATCCATGTTTGAAATGCATTTGAACAAGTTATTGAGGGGAGGATTCCATTTCATTCTGCTCGGAATTGCACACAAAATAGTATGTGACAGTTTCTGCTTCATTCACTTCAGTTTCAGACGGTTTAGCTTCACTTTGCTTTTAGAACAGTCCTGAAAATGAGTTAGTCTGGGGGTTAAAATGGTCTAGGAATTAATACTTGATTTTCACCTTTGAGCATGCCGCAGATGAAGCGGGTGATGTTCGGTTTTTCTGCCCTTGGTTTCTCTGCATGCAGAAGAGGCTGGTCGCTGGCTTTCTGACCTGCGTCGGTGGTACTGCGTGACGGACGCTGTATGAGTGCAGGCGATCTCGCATCCAGGTGTGTGTTGGCTCTTTAAAGCCAGATGTATGTGTGGCACTGGAGCCCATTGCACCACCATCTTCCTTCCATGTGGATGTTATGGGCAGACCCTGAAAAAAGAGCCTGGCTTTCATGGGATCTGCTTTCATTGAAAACTAGAGCAGGCTCCATGAGCTGCTTCACAGACCTCTTGGAAGTGAAGGCTCGTCCCAGAGCTCTTGGACAAAGTGAAGCACTGTGGGTTTTCAAAGTGTTTCAATTTTGGGTTTTCTTTGTAATGCAGTCTTGCTGCTTCTCATTTTCTACCCTGTGCATGACATTGAGGCTTCTTGCTGCTTTAAGTACCACTCTGGAGTTTCACAGAAATGTGCTGTGATTAATCTGCCGTCTTCATGCAACTGGAGGGAGTGACATATCTAAACCTGCTCTTCCCATCATAATACTGCTGTGTGCCAGCCCACATCACACTCTGTGCCTTCTCAGGAGCATCCAGCTCACTGTTAGTCATTACTCAGAGCCCTGGCTACCCTGGAAAGCCCAGGTTTCCTGCCTCTGCTTTCCTTTTGTGTAGCCCTCGGTTCTGGTGATGACTGTTGTGTGATGCTCCAGAGGAGAGCAGTGTACCCCCACATGCAGCGTGCATGCCCTGTTGTGCAATGCCTTTAAAGTTCCTTCTCCATCTGCTGCGAGGAATCACCTTCTGCCCCGAAGCATGAAAATTGCGTCTCTTTATCTTCACCTCCATTACTCTGGCTGCTGTCATCAGTCATAAAGTTATCTGTTGCCCTTTCAAACCGGCCCCAATGTTGACTCCTCTGACCTTCCCTCCTAATGAATTCCATGGGCTGGATGCACTGTTGAAAAACCCATCTCTTAGACTTTCCACTCATCAAACTGGGGACTGTAAATTAAATAATACCTTATATTGCCTCTAGTTATGCTCAAAAGAATGTGATCGCTCAAACCAACCCACTGTCTCCTTCTCATGGATCATGTTCTCCACCTCTGCCTCTTTTTATTGAATTCACTAGACTTGAGTGCTGCTTTTCATTCAGGATGATAAAAGGAACGAATCACTGTTCTGAAGTGAATTTCAAGGGACAGAATCTCAACTGAAGTTTAACTTGAAGCAGAAAGACTTAATTTCAGATATTCCTGCAAATTTGGGGACAAAAGTCTGGGTTTTTTTTTGCCCTTTTCCATTCTTGCTGCTGTCAGGATTTATGTGAAGGATTTTTGTATTTTCATGCCATGACCATGTTTGTTATGTGCAGCTTCCTTTTCCTTTCAAGTCTGCAAGAGGTCAGATTAAATACACACAAGGAAGAAGAGGCAAAGCAATTCAAATAGCTGCAGATGGACTCTTTGGGACAGGAGTGACATCAGGCAGCAGGAAGCATCAGTAAAGCTCCCAGGGAAAATATGCCAGCAATTTGTCTTTTATAACCTTGTGTATAACCATTGGGTAGGAGATTTTATATGCAGTGACCCTCTGCTCTTGCTTAATTCAGTCCAGCAAAGGAAGATACTACCAGTCTTGCCTTTTTTTGGATGTGCAGAAATGTGTTCCTTTAGCTTCTAAATACTGCACATGGGATCTGAAACCATTCTGGTAGAGAAGGGAAAGAGAAGGGAACTGCAGTGTTCAGTTCTCTGTTTTGTGGCTGTTGTAATCTTTGAGGAAGGGAACTGCACTGTTCAGTTCTCCATCTTCTTGGGGCCATTGTGCGCTTGGGGTTTGAATTAACTGTGTGTTCTCAAAAGAAAGGCTTGTCTGATGGCCGCCCACCTTTCTGTGGGACACTGGGTGCTGCTCAGACTGCTTTTGTCTGAGACTGAAGCAGCAACTTATGGAAAAATACAGCCTGGTATTTATATAATGTCTGTTTGTCCCACCGAAACCCAAGGCATCTGTGAAGGAATCCCTCTCCATACAGGCACACGTGTGTTTGTAACCAGGAGCCGTTTCTCATGGAGAATGAGGACAGGAATCCCAAGCAGTGTTTTAGGACAGAAATCAAGGCAGTCCAGCTGTAACCACAGGAGGAAACTTCAGTAGACAGAGTGTAATCAGCCAAGGTTGAAGTTGGCAAAGGGGCTCTCCTTTAAATCTTGGAAGCCTGTTGACAGTGCTCTGGGATTATTGGTGTCCATAGAGTGTGTGATGCCTGGACTTCACCTGCGGAATGGCACCTCTGGGTCGTGCAGCATCCCAGCAGCTCAGCGGTGACTCCAAAGGAAGCCCGGGTTGTTTTATCCATCCACACTGCTTCCTGCTGCACCTTGGGGAGGTTTGGAGATGTCCAAGTCATGGATTGCAACATCACTCCTTAGCGCTGGGGATTTGGCAGGTTTGCTGCAGCAGAAGGCATGGCCGCAGGGCTCCACTTCCCTTTGGGGTGGGCGCTGCACTTCCCTGCTGACTCCTGCAAACCCTGGCGGGGCTATTTTCTGTATCTGGCAGAACAGTTTCTTTTTAACTGGCTCAAATATAATATTAACCAGTTCTGACCATTCCTGATCTTGGCGTCTGTCAAAGCAAGGTAGTTTTAATGGATTACTGTGATGTGCTCCTGTGTATGTTCGTGTTTGTCTTTGGCCATAAACATGATCCAGATTTTTCCGCAAGGATGTTGGTGAGATTTTTACTTCTGGGCCTATTCTGGGGCCTTTAAGATGTCTGAACTCAATATCCAGATTGCCAAGTTCTTAATTTCTTAAACTTATCCAAGTTTTCATCTTGGCTTACGACACCGTTGCAGGGAGGGAGAGGAAACTGGATGTCAAAGCCTTAGGAGCAAAAGTCCGGCAACATTCCTGTGACCCACTGGAAAACATCATCATGGATTCAACCCATCCTCTGTGTGTATCTCCAGGCACTGGGGTTATAGTAGGCATGAATTAGAGCCGCTGAGAACAAACACGGCCCCTGCAGCGTAAGAAAAGAAGTATGTGTTTGCGATCAGGGTCTATTTCAGATCCTGAAGGGAATTCACGTCTCCTGCCTGCTTCTCTGGGATTATTTATAGTTAGGAGCTGGTGTATGTGAGGGAATTTCCGGTGTGGTGAGCCACAGTCATTTGTTTGTGCTGGATCCTTTCCAGGAGGCAGTATACCTCCTCCTGATGGAAGTGATAGGCACTGGATGGGAGTTTCCTGGCAGAAGAGCTCCATTTATTGAATTTGCTTCTTGAATTTTCAGAGTTCTTCAAGCACACCCCCTCTGAATCTGCAGGATTTTCCCAGAGCCCCCTGCAAACCTTTGCAGCATTGCTTTGCCTTCTTAAAAATCAATGCTTGTGCTTCTTCCAGTAATAGGTTTTCTTGGGGAACAGATTGGGCTGTGTAAATATGACACTTGTGGGTGTGCATTTAAGATGTGAACTGTACTTAAACCAGCGTAATAGGGAAAGAAATAAGATAATCTCATTTAGGTGGAGGAGTGGTCTGTTCCGATTCAATTCATTGAACCATAGCAAAGCATTGTCCAGGCTGCTTTATCTCTTTTTTACCTGAACCGCTTTGAAAGCTAATTCGGATTAAACCTTCTCACTTTAGAAGCCTGCAGCAGCCCCGAGAAAGGCTTTTCTGCTTTGCCCAGTGAATCTGTGCACCTCAAGAAAGTTCCAGAGAAAAGGCAGTTCAGAAGCCTGGGCTTCTGGACTTAATCCTATTCCCACTGGGAAGCCGATAAGCATTTGGACTAGCTTTGTCTTTGGTAGGGATTAAATTTGCAGAGATCTCAAGTTTTCATGCTGAGATTGGTTCTTGTCGGGGAAGAGCCTTTAGCAGTGAATAGTCGGAGCCGTTTAGGATGGGATAGTGCCAGTTTTCCTTCGGACACGCAGTTGATGTTGTTTTGCCGGTGCTTGTGAGTGCTCCATTGCAGTTAGTGCTGGGAAACGCTAATCAAAAATGACCATTACCTCACTGATCCCTAACCTCTGTGTGAGGCAGCAGTGACCTTTGCTGGGCAGGCTGTCAGTGAAGTGACAGGAGGCGGCTTCTTCACAGTGTCGCAGATCAGTGTTCTTAAAGGTAAAAGACAAACTTTGTTGGCTGTTAAGAATGATGTTTATTATCCTTGCAGGAGATGATGATAGGATCTGGAAATAGATCTGCTACAAGCTTTTCTGGTGTATTATATACACAGGACAGCGAGGGGAATTCGTAGTGCTTTGTCATAATCATATTCTGCCTTTGACGCGTGCCATGATGCCAGATTTCAATATCTGGTCACTTCACAGCTTTCATGACTGTGGTTCTCATTTCTCTCTCCCCCCTTCCTCTTTAGCCATCTACAATTACGATGCTGTGCAAGATGTGGAGCTCTCCTTGCAAGTTGGTGACACAGTTCACATTCTGGAGATGTATGAAGGTAGGTCGCAGCTCACTGCCAAGTACTTTGCAATGGGTTTTGAAAGCAAATGTAACAAATTCAGATATTTTTTAACAAGAAGATGAATTTCAGATCTAGATTTGCAGCTTCCAATATGTGCAGAAGCACAAAGCTTGCTACATAGAGTTAGCTGCATGCGCTTTATTGTTGAAGCTGGATTAAAAAGGCATAAACCACAGGAGCAGCAACCAGATCTACACTGCCCCTGGCAGAGGTTTGTCAAGGTAAGATGTCACCGGTGTCCCAGGGCAGCGCTGCAAGAGAAACACTTCTGGCTCTTGTTCCTGTTTTCGCCCCACACCTGCTTACCTTGGCTCCTCCTTGTGCCGGGCCTCCTTCAAGAGTCATGTGATGAACTGATCCAGCTAGAGCATAGTAATAATTAAAAAGAAAAGTAGCTTTTAACCGCAATTATTGCTTTGATCTGAGACAGCAGAGGCAGTGGATGAAAGAAGAGGAGAGGCCAGGTCTAATTGTTCCGAAAGGAATGTTGGTTTAAGCCATAATATCACGAGCTGGCATTATGTGTTTTCAAATGCCTCCAGTTATAGAGCTTCCATGCCTTTTATAGGCTGTTTCTCCCAATACTTTGGGAAGTTCTTCATAATACATACCTTAATGTAAAGCATCTTGCAGAAAGGAAAACAAAACCCCTGTTCTGAACAAGATGCAAATCACACTTGTGCTTCAGATCTACTTCAGCTGAGTGAAGCTTGCAGTATTAGGAAGGGAGCGCAGCCATTGAATTATTTTACAGGATGTACTAGAAGGCTCTCCAAAATTTAAACACTCTTTCCAAAATACAAATTGAGTTGTTTTCACGAGCAGCATCAGGTTGAAAAGGACTCAGTGTACAAAACCTCTTCAGTAGCTCCGCTGGGAGCAGCAAGCTGCTTGTTTAGCATTTTGTTCATAACCAACTGTTCTTTTTCCATTTCTCTTTGACCTTGACACAGGAAACAGCCAATTCCTACATGTCAAAGCATATTGTGGTGCCAAAGTGTGTTTTTACACTGATACGTGTGATAGTGGTGAGTGTGTTTGGTAGAGAGAGAGGGAGAAAAGGAATAAAATCTGTATGTAATAGTACTAACTTAGGAACTGGATTTGTGAAAAGACACAAGGAAGAGAGAGCACCAGGAATGGAAACTGCCCTCATGAAGAGGCTGCATCTTGTACTTCCCATAATGTTGAGGTATTTTTTTGTCCTTTTTAAAGCAACATCATTGTTCAGTCTTACTACTTGGTTTGTAATCGGCTGTTTAATGGAGACACAGTCCAGAATAGAAAGTGAATACCCAAATCGCATCCCTTCTTGCACCTGAAGTACCCCAGTTTGGAACTTCAGCTGGAGAAGACTGATTGTAAACTGTTTGGTTAAGTGAATGTGTTTTGACTGTTTTCATATGCTGAGCCATCAGTGTGGCATCCTCATTTGTGACTGAGCACCTTGGAGTTACTGCACTACAACTGAATACTTCTGGAAAGACCAGCCAAAAATCCAGGCCAGACATGTGTGAATCTGAAGTGCAAGATGCAGATTGTGTCTGAGATCGCAGCTCTGCTGTGCCTCTGGTCTTGTTTCCCATAAATTCGTCTTCAGAACTCCAGATTCTGATAGTCTGTCTGCCTGGGAGGAAATTCTTATGTCTCATTGTATCTCTTTTTCTTTCTTCTGGAACATCAGCTTTCAGCTTTGTTTCCAGATATCTGTGGGTTGTGTTTTTGAGGATTAGTGTTCCCACAAGAAGCTTTTTTCGCTTTCTCCTCTTGCTGATGATGTGAACTTCCAAATACAGCTCCAGGCTGATAGGAGTGAGGTTTTGTTCACCAATCACTGCTCTTATCTGGGTACACAAGTCCCAGTTTAGAAGAAGGTTCCATTTAACCAGGGCATTGGCTTTGCCAGAAGAAAGGCTCTGGGATGCCTTGTGAAGTCCTTCTCTTAGTGTGTGTGTTATCCCTGCAGCTCCTGGCTGAGGGCATTCCTTAGGCTATCAGAACATGCCTTAGGGAAATAAGGAGGAGTTTTCCAGGACTGTCCGGATGCTGTCACGTAGTGGTAATAGCCGCTTGGAAAATCTCACTCCCTGCTCTTGTTCCCTACTTCAGGATGCACAGGAGCATCTTGTGAGTTACCAGAAGGTTTTCCGTGCTGTTGAACCACTGTCTGCTTCCAGCTCTGCAGTCATCTAGAACGCGCCTCCTTTTTCCTCCTGGTTGAAGCCAGCAGGTATTCATTCCTCAGTTCAGGGAAGGCTCTCTGTGTATCAGCCAGCCCTCAATTGAAAGCTCTTTGTATTCTGCATCTGAGGTTTTGGCTGGCTCCGCTCTGTCTGTAAGAATTGAAGTGCAGGGTTTGTTCCTTGACAGCAAGGCAGCAAAGTTGAAGCTTGTGCTGGGTTTTGGTGTTAACAATAAATGTTATCTGACTCTCAACTAGCTGAATAGCTTTGAGACATAACACTGATACAGCTAAGTCACTGGGAGACGTGTGTGAGGAGCAGAGGAATTAAAGCGCAAGCCAGGAGGTGTGGATGCACTTAGGTGCAGGTCACAAACTTCTAATGGTACGTGGCTTTGCAGACTCTTAGGTGGATTGCCTGCAGTCAGGTGCTGCTGTTGTACTGCCTGATGGCCTCACAATGAGAAAAAACACCTTTAAATTGCAGAGTCCCTGCTCATTTATGCTAGTGCATGCTATCAGGAGTTTGAGGCCTGTTGCAAAGGCTGGAAGTCCTTGGAAAGCTGGCCAAATTTGAGGTGAGTCTCTCTCATGTAACTTATTGGTAAAGCTTTCTTTTCCATGCCTAAGCAGATGCTTTATAAGTGCCAGTTATAACTACACAGTTAGGCATTGTGAGTGCACCAAAGGATAAGGGAGTGATACCATGGTAGATTGTCCATATTGCTGGGCTGCAGCTTCCCTATGTCAAGGATTCATCAAAGGGTGATCATCGCTATAAGCAGACATTATATACCTCTCCCAGTAGGTTCAGCTTGGACAAAGTTAAAGTGAAGATCATCAGAGCTGGAACCACAGTGAGTAGTTTGAAGTAAAGGTTTCAGATATTTCTGGTACAAGCTATAATGTGCTGATGACCACTGCAGCTTGGATCCATATAGGGACAACCTCAGAGCTTCAAGCATGCTTTGAAACTCCCTGGTGTATTTATTAGACATGAAGATCCAGAGGATACCCGTTTTCTTAGACTTGCCTTCCCTTTAAAGCACATACACCCTCTGTGAAGGATGGTTTTCTTGGTTTAGGGGTCTTTTTCATGCTGCACTCTTGTAAACTGCAAAGCAAGGGGTTTTTTTTTCCCTTCCTTTCTGGTTGGCCGTCTGCTTGCAGAAGGCCGTGAGGCCTTTGTGCAAAATTACTTTATCCACTTGATAATAAGATAAGCAGAGTGTGCTTATCCAGCAGGATTGCCAAATATTGTTAAGACTGGGCATATGTTGCAGAATCCGAGAGAAGAAGGAAACTTGCTGCCCCCAAGGCTGCTTCGGTGCAGGATTTACTCTCTGGGAATCTGTCCTTGAGCAGTGAGCTGGGGAGGATACATTTCTGTTTCAGGGAATCTTCTCTAATCTGCAGTATATACTGTTATTTCATGCAAGCTGTGGGAAATAGCCAAGTAGTGGATAGAAGGAATGTGTGCCACATGCTGTGCTTCCTATCAGTTTCTTCTTCCAATGACAATAAGTTTGTGTTGAATTTGATCCCAGTTTCAATCTTTTATGTTTCCTCTGACCACTGTAGACAACTGAAACAATCCCTTGCTTTTTCAGTGCAGTGGTGTACGTTGTGGTTCTGAGAGGCTACACCACAGTGGAAGAGGAACAGAGACCCTGTGGTTAAGCACGTGATGTGGGATTGCATCACTGGGGATAACTTTTCATCACCTAAACTATTGTCTTCTAAATCATGACATGCAAAGGTAGAATTGAGGACAAGTGTTCTGTTTAAAAACAAAACCCAAAGCCAAACTCGATGACATTTCTTTGCAAGATGCAGCCTGCTTTTCCTGCTTTCTTCATTGGGCTTCCTTTTGAAAGAGTGCTGTAGTGCCAAAACTTGCCCTGTCATCTCCAGCACCTCTCTGCTGAGGAAAACACTCAAGAGAAGCCCTGGAATAGCCTATCATTCCCATGAAGCTTTAGGCAGGTTTTGGTTTCTTTTTGAAGAAGAAGTCAAGGAATCAGTTGCCCACCAGCAAAAGCTGTTGGTTCCTTCGGATACACTGAAGAAGAGAATTGAAAATTGGAGCAGGATTCTGAAAGAATTGCCTGAGATCCTGGTTGAAAGACGTTTGTGTAATAATATACAACGTGCTTTTATGCAATGATTGCAAAATGTTGCATAGGAATGTGGTTAATGCCAAGAGGTCACATTAAATATGAGGAAGCTGAGAGGCTGAGATGGAATGGGAATCACTGGGAAAACGTTCTTGTTAAATTGCATGAGCTTTGTATTACACCCTAAATAACCAGTACTTGGCCATTCAATTAATTACAACTTAGACAAAAATAGAGCCTAAATCTTCTCATCCCTAATCCAGTACCTTATCCATTGGTCCATGATCAATGGATAATCTTATCTTCACCCTGTGGAAAGAATGGAGCTTTTTCTCTGCTTCTAAGTTACCGCTGGAAAATTTGGGGTTGTGTGGTTGAGCCAATTCACTTTCTCATTGCTGGGGAAAGGGGACAAAGCTGTGCTTAACCCCCCCCCCCAAGAAACCAAACCAAAACCGAACAGCCCAAATAACCCCACCAACCTCCGCGCAGAAAAACCCAAAGCAAATCAAAACTAAACAAGTCCCACCTTAAGCTGTGATTTATGGTCAAGGGGTCTCAGATCCATGATTCTTCATGGAACCTTCTTTGCTAAATATATAATTATATGGGGGAAAAGTAACCAAGCAAACAGCTACCCCCCCTCCCTTCCTCTTTGCCTGATTATTCCCTTAAATCCCTTTGGCTCTTGGTGCTGCTCCCTCAGCCAGCTGCCTGAGTGTAATCGTCTTGGATCGGTGATGTCTGTCGTGATAGCTCTGCACGTCATTCATGCACTACAGACCTTAATCTATACCCTCCATGTTTGCTAAGAGTCAGTGTTTTTAGTTCCAATTCAAGTGGAACCTTAGGAGAAGAGGCATAAGCCAGTGCTCTAGGAGCACTGTTAACTGAGAGCTGGGGTTGCAGCATCCTGACATTTGGAATGATGTTTTTAGCGGCTGAGAGCCAGTGAGAAAGTGCAGGCTTGCATCCTGTCCCAGGATGGTACAAGGGACATTATGTCTGCGCAGCAGCCTTTAAAGTGGAGCAGATTATTCTTCCAGAGTGTTCAATTTGTTATTTTCAGTACAGTAACTTCTGGAGGGCTCAAGGTGACGGAAACTGTTGCTTATGGCAAGGAACTGGCACTCAGTGGAAAGAGTGCTTGAGCATGCACAGCTTGTAGACGGCCCAGACAAATGACATGGTGAGGGTGGAGAGAAAAAACCCCTTTGTCCTTCAGTTTGGAGGCGGTGGAAGAGGAGCGGGAATGTCCTGCCCACAGCTCTGCTCTCTGCACATTAAGCAAAGCTTGCTTGAGGACAGCAGAAATCCAGTAAGTTTCATGCACAATCAGAATACTGCTCAAAACCCGGGTGCTGAAGAGAGAGGAGCCTACATCTCAAAGGGATGCATCTGAATTGTGGAGACCACAGCTATTACTTTGTACTTAATTAGATCTTGTCCAGATAATATTGAGAAACAGTACTTGTACCAGGGCAAGCAGGTCAGGGTTGGGGCTTTTTTTTGCCTTACCTAATAAAACATTCTCTTTCAGCCTTCCTTTGAAGGAAGGTTTTAGGCTGAGTCGTAGGAGCAAATAAAGAACCTGTACGAAGTGGAGCTCAAGCACAATCCAGAAGATGATTTGGGTGAAAATGCACTTCATGAAAAAGATGATTTTAAAGGGACGAAGTGGAATGGGACTGGGATACTTGAATGTATTTCTCTTTGCCAGATTGATGCTGTATGATCTTTGGCCGGTATTTCTGTGTGCATGTCTGTGTGTCTCTGCCTCATCTGTCAAATGATCAGAGCAGTAGTTCTGTGCTGTATGAGCTTTACGGGGCAAGGATTGCCACTTTCAAAACACGTAGCATGGAGTGCCCTGTAAGTAGAGCCCCAATGGATAACTAGAGTAGATGTGAGGGTGTCAGTCCATGGTAGTAAGAGACACCTTCTGCGCTACTCTGAGGACCCAAGTAGAGCAGAGGTGGCTTCACAACAGTAGATCTCAAATAAGCAGGTCCAATAGATAGGAACGTGATGAGAATGGCAATGGCTGTAGGCAGGCAAAACTAAGTATGAATGTTTTTGTTTCCCTTCGACAGGCTGGTACCGAGGATACACGCTCCGGAATAAATCCAAGAAGGTATGAGCTCATTTTTCAGGAGCTGATTTTGATTTCACACCTTGCCAGACCCCATCCAGTGCTAGAATCAGCTGTGCTTCTGCCGTATTTCTTGTCTTAATGTTGTGGAGGACTCCTGATCTCCATGTCCTTTTCCTTAGTGATAGAAAGAAATGTCCTTGAGCTAAATGTTTCAGAACCATTAGCTGGGTACTCCTCCACTGTAAGCATGCGTAAGGGAGTTTAAAGTAGCAAAATTGACTGTTGCATGTCTGCATACACCAGCTTACTGCTTTAACACTATGGTCTTGGACTGTACACATCCAGCATTAGTTCTATGTAATGCTAAGATTAGAGTTTTGATTTGTCTTGGAAAATAGTCCCCAGAATTATGCTTGCATGGATCTCAGCCAAACTGCTTGAGGTTTGTGAAACCAGTCTGAAAACTGCATGGAAATCTGGTTTCCCATAGGAATCCTGGCACCTCTCATGTGGTAACATCCATCACAGCCTCCATTTTTCAGGCGTAAAGGGAGTGAAAGGGAAACAGAAAAGGATTCCAGCATTCCTAGAAGATTTCCCTTAAATAAAGGAAACTTGGAGCAGGTGAATGTCTCCAAATGGTGGTGTATTAGGAGGCTTCCTAGAGAGCCGCAGGTCCAGGGCAGCTTGACAAATGACTCCAACAGTATTTTGTAGCAAGGGCAGATGAGTACAACTGATAGTTTGCAAGAGTTCGTAGGATTTCAGTCAGGAAGATGAGAGTGGTTACTGTGAAACAGAGACTTCTCTGAGGTGCTTATATCAAATACAGTGCTCAAGCTTGCAGCCTGATGCTCTTTGTGTGACCTAACACATTTCTGTTAAACAGTGAACATCGGTCACAGCTCCTGTTCTGATCATGCTCTTACCCTTTTCCCTGCTTTCTGCTGAACACATTTTTGTCATGTTATATCCTAGGGTGCAGTTGATTTACTTGATTTCTGTATCTATTTTTAGGGCATCTTCCCAGAAACGTATATCCATTTAAAAGAGGCCATTGTGAAGGACCGGGGGTAAGTTGGTGCTTCATGAGATGTACTTTTTGGTAGCATTTAGAAACCAACAAACAAGCAAACAACTTTAGTGGTGGTTGCAATGAATGCTACTGCTCTGTGTGTGCAGCAGTGCACAGGACCTGTGCGAGTGTGACTTCTTTTTGTCAGAGCATTGTACATACCAAGCCAGTTGTAGGTATAGGTGCGGGAGAATACTATTTGCAAGCATGAGAGAGCTCTGCTAGACAAGTTAGCAGTGAGGCAGGTCAATCAAGCTACATTTAGCTCCTCTAGGGACTCCTGCAAGTCATAACTTGGCTCCTGCTTGCAGCCAAGTAGCAAACAGAAGTGTGGATTCCTTCCTGTCTTGGAAAACACTTAAGGAAATGACTCCTCATTTGATTCTTAGAGCTGATTCTGTGATCATTGTAGTGGAAGGAAAACAGCAGTTGCAAAGGAAGAGACTTTAGAAAGTACTTTTTTTACTAACTGTGGCCAGGTTACTATTGCAAGTGATGATTCTCCCAAACCTTATTTCTGTTGAGCATGTTTCTGGAATGGATCCATTGATACTAACAGGACAAAGAAACTTGAAACATGTTTGCATTAAAAATGGGTAATGAATGTGCCTGTATGTGTTGGAGAACCAATTAAACAACTTCAGAATCTTGGCATCATGTGAACTGTGTGAATATCCTCTGAAACTCCATTTATGTGGTTATCAAAAAAGGATCTTGTACTACTGAGTTTTAATCTCGAGTGTAACACCTTTGTTTCTGTCTCCTTCTTTTTTATCCAGACAACATGAAACAGTGATTCCAAGTGAATTGCCCCTTGGACAAGAGCTCACTTCCACCCTAAGGGAGTGGGCAGTTATCTGGCACAAGTTGTATGTGGTAAGGTTTCTTTAGTGGTTGGTATTTTGTTACGTGACCCCAGATGAGATGAGATTGGGCTTTTTGCAGAGTGCTTGAAGACTTTGGAATAGACCATTATGCAGAACTGTAAAACTATCAGTATTGTCAAATTGGTTTTTAGAGGCTAAAAATATTCTGCTTTAATCCATGTACTTGCATAAGTGTGATGACACAGCACTGATGAAGCATTGATTGGCACAAGTCACACTCATCATCATGTCAGGCGGTTGGGGCTCTGTGTGTGTCACAGCTCACTAGTAAAAGGCTCCTGCTTTGTTGTGTGTCTGTCCTGTTGAGGGCAAGGTATGTGATGTTCTTTTAGCAGAACCTTTAGCAAGTATGAGCTATGCTTTTCTAGGTGTACTGTAGGTACTCAACAGAATGGTGGATCCTCACCCTGGAGTTTCTACAGCTCAAATAAGCAAGATGGCCAAAGGATGGGGAAAGAATTAGGGCCATGTGTGGAGGGCAAAGTCACAATAACATATTTGGATGTCAATAGGGCAGCAGAGACGCCTCTTGTCTCCTAAATCTATTCGGTAGCCTGACCCTATGATAGTCACCTCATAGAAGTCAGAAGCCAAGGAAAGGCGTAGAATGGGTGGTTTTGCTGAGGTAGGTGCATTCTTGGTCAAAGAAACACAACTGGAGTTCACAATGAATTGCCTTCTTTTGAAGGTGATTATTAAGGCTTATTAGAGAGAATCAAACTTGCTTTTTCTTGGGTTAGTAGTGAGTTGAGCCTGTGTTGTGTGTGCTCTGAGACTTCCATTCAGATGAGGGGATGGGTTTAAATTATCTCTAACCATTCACTTTACCCAGAGCAAGCTTTCCTATTGAGAACTTCACCAGGCCACAAGTACATCTTGTGTACCACGAAACCACAAGAATTTATTCCCCCCTCTTAATTTAATGAGAAGCTGTATGTGAGGGTATGACTGTGTGAAAAGAGAGGTTTGTTCCTGGCTTTTCTTTTCCCCTCGGTAACTTTAGCATCCTAGCCTCAGAATCTGTTTTTCTTAAGAGCAAAAATCTTTCATGTTCCTGTGCTTAACCAATAGAAGTCTTAAAATAACCTTGGAAAATGTTGTGGTTAAAAACGGATTTGAGTTTATTTTCTTTTCCCCTGCAGTATGTATATAAAGAAAAGAGGAATAAGAAAGGCTAAAGGAGGAAGGGAGGTATTTGAGGAGAAGAAGGAAACAGGGTTGATTTTTTTCTCTTTGGCAGCATTTCACTTCTTCATTTCACAACCCACTTCTAACACCAGTGGGTATTATCTCCACTGCAAAACAGATACAAAAATGGGTGAGAGTTTTTGACTTTGTGTGGTTCACAGGAGCCAGGTAATATAAACAGCTGGGGAAATAACTCAGCTTTAGCCAGCTGTTACAGTGAGGTCTGCTCTGTGTTTCCCTGAAAGCTAACACCGGTTGCCTTCTCTTTATCATTATTTTCATGCAAGTTAAGAACATGTTTTCTTTCTTTGTTTGCTAAATATGTCTCTGACATCTTCCCCATAGGAAGCAAAAGACTCATATGGCCCAAATCAAAAGGAAGATGGCTATTTATAACTCCCTTTAGATTTGTGTTCTCAGGGGACAAATTAGGAGTAGTTGATATCATTCATGTTCTTTGCAGAGAGCAGAGTGGGGAAATAATTGAACTGAGCCTCTCTTTCTGGCTGTGTGGGAGCAGTTGGGGCTCATGGTTAAACATTAACAGCTTTGCTACAGAGAAGTGACAGTAGTCAGCTGCTGCCTGAAGCATTGGCCAATTCCTGCTGGCTCTTGGGTGAGATGTGAGAGTCAAGAACCTCTTGACTGTCATTTTGGAGCTGCATAACTATAAACATTAAAGTTTAATGTCCTTTGATTTGTGGCACCTCCCTCTGAACATGAGCTGCACTTGGCACTCAGGGCAGGTCAGAATCATCCCAGTAGCTGGCTCGCTGTGTGCTGGTAGAGGCTGGGTTCTCTTTTGAGTGATACAGATGATTTAGCTGACACTTCTAAAGGCTCAGTTGCTTATCTTAAGTGCATACAAATATGGTAGGTTACCACATAGCCATCCACATTGTAATTATGGCATCAGCCTTGGAGCCTGAAACTATGGGAAAGAGGTGATAAGTGTGACTGATTTCATTAGGGTGGAACCAGTAAACAGCATGAGAAGTATTTCCATGAATTAAAGATGATAGCAGTTGGAACGGCAGAGGAAGCTCTTCACAAAGCAGGTTTTGGTGTCCTGTTCAGTCAGTGCTTTCTAATTACAGATGCTGCATTTATAGCACAAGATGGAAATGCAGTGACTGATGACAGCAGCAAACAGGAGCGAGTACCTGGGTAGACTGGGGAGGTAGTGCCTGGGAATCCAGTTGTGTGAACTTCTTGTTGCATTCATGGACAGTCTCTGGCATGGTAGATGCTGAGCAGCTGCTGCTGGGGTAGTGCTTGAAAGCATGGGATGAGAGAAGACTGATTTCATTCAGTTCTGTACAGATGTGTAAGGTGATATTCAGCCTTATACACTGATAGACACCAGCCAGAGAGATCACTGTGTTTCTACAAAGCTGCTCTGATTTCCATGAAGCTCATATCTGCAGATCACACATGGGCACACTGATCCATGTGTGAGTTCCCTGAGGGTAGAGTATGAAGCTTGACATACAATGTGCATACTGTCAGGGAAGCAGTGTATCCCAGATGCTGCTGCATTTACTGCTACTCCTGTTTTTAATGGAATGGATTTTGGGGATGTGATGGGACAGGGTAAGAAAGTAGGCAGCCATGGAAATGGAGGAGGAGTAGACATGAGAAGAATCCAATGTGGGCTTCAGTGTTGGTCATCTGTGGTATTTATGTGTTGGTATCACCTTTAGAGTTGTAAAAGCAAATTAAGTTTTTGCCTCGGAGTCTTACAGTCTAAACGGGCAAAAACCCCTGGAAATAGTAATGAGAACTGATTTGCTGAATGTCACACGTTCTGAGAGTGGCAGAGGTGGAGAGAAAGCCTTTGTGTATGACGTTGGCATTCCTGTCTCAGTCTGCTGGAGCACAGTTGCAGTCATTTAACATCATCTCTCCATCCTGTATATCGAGATCATCCATCAGAGCCAGAAATGTGGTTTTGTCTGTGATGTTTGTCTGAAATAATGTCCTGAGGAGAAGGTGAAGACCCCAAATCTTGAGACACTCAAACCTTGGCAGTGCCAAGTACTTGTTCCATGGTTCTCATCTTGTAGTGTTGTAAAGTGCCAGTGTCTCAGGTAGTTCTAGTTAAATTCAACTTGTATGACAGATTCAATTGAGTGCTTTTCAGCAGGATCACTGAGCTCATTGTTTCACAGTGTCCCTTTTTGTCCTGTAGACTAACAAGACAACACAGTTCCGGCATGTCCAGCAAATGACTTACAGCCTGATAGAGTGGAGGTCACAGATACTGTCTGGAACCCTCCCCAAAGATGAGCTCGCTGAGCTCAAGAAGAAAGTCACTGCGAAGATTGACTACGGCAACAGGTAAACTCCAGACTGGGTCTTGAGGGGAGGGGAGAATCCAAATCCCGGTGAAGGATATAGATGGTTACTAATGGAAAATAATGGAAATGACCACGAGGCGAGCGCTGAATTAAGTGTGCACTGGAAAGGGGACAGTAGAGCTTCCAGTTCCCATCACAATGTAACTAGTCTGGCAGGTGGGCTTGTGGCAGTTGGTTCTTCATATGCCAGCAATCTCTTTGACTTGGCAAGAGACCTTGCCTGTCTTCATTCTGCATAACTGCTGGCACATGATGGCATTTCCCGTGGAGCACAGTTTGTGCCTGGCTGGCAGGAGCTGGGATTTGGATGCTGGCAAGGAAGTAAACTCCTTTCTCAGCAGCTGAGTAATATCATTCTATAGGCCACCAAAACTCCACCTTTCATTAGTTTGGAGAGAACAGGGATTGTCTCCAGAGCTCATTTATCTGCCTGTCAGACTTGATTCAGGTCAAGTAAGTCAATTAAGAAGAAAGCTTATGGTAAAGAATAATAATCAGCCATAATCTATAAGCTTGCTAGGAACACTTGGTGTTTTGTTAAAAAAACAACCTTTAAGCAAGAACAAAGGAGATGTCACCTTAAAATTAAGTTACCTGATGAATTATTTTTCCCTGTAATGGGAAAAGAGAGAATAACTATTTTGAGGCAGGGAAGCCAGCAATGTGATTATTACGTGAATGGAGTTGGTTTGCATTGGTGCAGTCCACAGTTGGAGCTGTGGTTTGTGCTCTTTCAGTGACCTCTGCTTCTTAACATCCTGTCGTTTCTTTTGTCTTCTGACTTGGATGCTGTTCAGGATCCTAGGTTTGGACCTGGTTGTACGAGATGACAATGGGAACATCTTGGACCCAGATGAAACCAGCACAATCTCTCTCTTCAAGTCCCATGAAACTGCATCCAAGAGGATCGATGAAAGGATACAGGAAGAGAAGGTACATCTCTTGTCATTGGCTTTGTCCTCTTCAACTAACTAGTACCCACTGTATTTTTACATTCCTCTTAAGATTGTGCTACTTTGGCAGCAGAACTAAACTCTTCTGTTTGTTTTTAATGGAAGTGCTCTCCTTTGTAGTCCCTGCAACAGAATTTGGACCTCCGAGGGCAGCCAATATTCAACACGACACACACATACAGCCTGTATGTGAACTTCAAGAACTTTGTCTGCAATATTGGAGAAGATGCAGAGCTGTTAATGAGCCTCTATGATCCTGATCTCTCCAAATTCATCAGGTGAGGGGTTTCTGTGGATGCAGAAGTAATTCAGGTATCATGGGGGTCATCCTGAAGAAGCAAGTGAAGGTTAGAAAGGAAGATCCAGCAGATCCATTTTTCCAGTTCTTTTGGTTGCTGCCCCAGTGGAGATTTGGAAGGGGGTTATTGAATTTCAGATGAGATTTTGGAGAAGTCAAGGTTCTGAGCCCATGCACTTTTAAACAGGGCATTTTGGGGATACTTAGTCAGCATCCCAGATTGTCTTTTTATATTCTTAATTATCCCGACAGTTGTCACTAGTCTTGAGACATTTGATTAATTGCTTCCAGTTGAATCATGTATATGCGTGATGCTTGCTGTCAAGTTAATGCAGGTTCACACCTAAAAGTTGGGCATCTTTTGCCAGTGGGGGAAGATATGGAGAACTTTATCACTGAAGCATGTATGTGTCAGGCACACTCTATCTCCATCACTGAAGTTATCAGGTGTGGACATGAAGTCAGAGTTTTATAGGGAGGTAACTGAGGATGCTCACTCACATCCTGCTTGCCTTCTGCTTTCATTGCAATGAGTCATTTCAGAACCACCTTGAGTTAGATTTTTTGGTGGAAATTTTCAGATATTCCTAAAAGATCCAAATGCCTTTGAGCTTTTGCTGGGAAATGGAAATTTCAAGTGTTGGCTGATTTAATTGTCCTCCTTTATTTGCAGTGAAAATTACCTGGTTCGTTGGGGCAGTAATGGGATGCCTAAAGAAATTGAGAAACTGAATAACCTTCAAGCAGTCTTTACTGTAAGTTACTGTATTTGCACCCTGGGGATTCTTACCCATGCTGCAGACATGCGAGTTTTGGGTTCTTTACCTCTCCCCTCTTCCCATGGGGCAGGGACAGGGTCACATGCAGCATTTTGGGGTATTTTCATGGACACTTAAGATGTTATAGGTGGCATCAGAGAAATGCTGAAGCATTTTGGGGTTTTTATGTACGTCAAAGCAGCAGTAAGGGTGTATTATTTTGCACAGTACTGTCAGTGAGTGTTGCTCACCCATGCGATGCTGAAAATCCTATTAAGCTCTTCTCTGTTGGAGCCTGACTGCAATGAAAGTCTAGGCTTGAGATCACAGTTGTTTGGTTTTCAGTCCATTGCTTTGCTGATCCTTTTCTGTGCTGGAGTTTGTTACTTGCAACAAGATGTTAATGGAAGAATTGCACATGAACGGAGTAACTTCTGACAAGTAGCAGAGGTGGCACAAACGAACTGCCTGCTCATCAGGATGTAATATTTTGGCTATAGACATCATTTACTCTCTTTCCAGTGCCGTGTTATCGGAGAAGAATGAGATGGTTGGAAATTGCTGTGTGAAATCACCAGTGTTTTGTTGTTTTTTCCTCTGGGGCTCAAAGGGAACAGGTTTTACTTGTAAAAACCCAATAGATTTCTTTTTGTGTGTGTGTACAGCCTAACAAACCCCATTGTACTCCCTCCGTCTTCTTCCCTTCCATTGCCAAAGCAGACTGATGTAAACTGGATTTTCAATGATTTCTAGGATTTAAGCAGTTCTGACTTGATCAGACCGAAAATCAGCCTGGTGTGCCAGATTGTGAGGGTGGGGCATATGGAGCTGAAAGATGGGAAGAAACATACCTGTGGACTCCGGAGGCCCTTTGGTGTGGCAGGTATGACACATTCCATCCGTGGAGAAAGGAGCATGGGACAACGGGCTCCCAACCGGGAAGTGTGTGTTGTGTGTCAGCAAAGCCTACTAACCTCTTAGTGTCAGCATCTCTGGCTTCCAAATGGAGACGCTGATACTGAGCTGGATGTAGTACCCCTTTGAGACCTTTTAATGAACATTGTATATGGAGATGAAATACTGTTCCTGTTCTCTTCAGTCACTCCTTAGAATGATAACACACTGCTATCCGCACAGTAGACTTTTTCAGATACTTATGAAGGAGGGATTTGCTCCTCAGGACTAATAGGATAAAGCTGGAGGTGTTGAAGGAGCCTTGGTGAATGAGAGATCCAATTTCTGTTCAATTCCTGTGATATCTGGTGAAGAGACCAGCTTGAAATTTGTGGTGGAAAACAAATGCAATATAACCAGCATTTGAAATCTAAGTGTCATTTCTTTGCCTTGAAATGCCAGAGTCCCACCAGGTTTTTATCAGAGAGTATATTCACATTCACTGCCATAAGGCTGACTTACACATCAGTGGAAAAGTGCCTTTTAGATAGTTGAGATGAGAATGATGCTGTCATGAGTGGCATTGGCCCAAAATAAGCAATTCTTGTTTCCAGGCTCATAGCAGAAAGTTATCTCTGTGTTCTTTAGAACTTGGCAAATCTGTGTGATGGGCTTGTGTCATTGCAGTGATGGACATAACTGATATCATACATGGGAAGGTGGACGATGAGGAAAAGCAACATTTTATTCCATTTCAGCAGTAAGTACTGGACTTCAGAGTGCATCACATATTTGGCTTGTTTAAAGCAGTTGTCCTTTGGAGAAGGACAAATTTGTATGGGAGCCTGGCACTGTACCAAGGTCTCTACAAATAGATTAGCTTACAGCAGTAGTCAGCTCTTTGAAGGAAAAGGTTTTTGTGAGTCCTCTGAAGCCCTTGTTCCCCCCCTTGGTTTGCGCGTCTGCATGGTAGGAGAAATTGCTTAGGGAGTTGTGGCAATGCAGCTGAAGTTGCTAGGTACCCTTATCATCTGAGGTAAGAAAGAAGAGCACAAAGGAATGTTGTGGGCTCGGAGGGATGGGACCTTCAGAACTATTAGGGGGTCGAGAGGCAAGATTTCCAGAGACACTTGAACTTAGAGCTCGGGTATGTGCTGAGCTGCTCCTGTGTGAGGCCCGCAGCTGGATTTGGTCTCACAGGTCTGCAAGGTCTGTGGATGGAAAACAAGAGCTGTGGAGCTGGCTGGGTTTATGCTTGTCCTGAAGGCTGCTATAGACAGATGTAGTCACCGAGTCTATAGGTCAGTGTTACTTATCCTAAGCCTGAGCTAGCACTGTGGTGCATTTCCTAGTTCGAGAGTTTAAATGTGTTTCATTGGGTTTGTGTAGGTGAAGAAGTAAAAGAATTCCCATGGAATCCTTTAAAAATAAATTTCTTTGGAAAACAGCCAGTGTTGGCCAGCCCTTTCCTTGCAGAGCACATGTTCGCTGTTAGCCTGTCTGCTTCCTGGTCCCTCTTGTTGTTCTTCTAGGATTGCCATGGAAACATACATCAGGCAGCGACAGCTCATCATGTCCCCACTGATAACTTCCCATGTGATTGGAGAAAATGAGCCCCTCACTTCTGTCTTCAACAAAGTCATTGCTGCAAAGGAAGTGAATCACAAAGGGCAAGGTATAGCAGTTGGGTGAGAAGCTAATGTAAAAACCTGGTGCAGGGAAGGGTTCCCCTGGCGAACAGGGGAAAATAAATGGCTTGGGAAAGTCCAGAACTCAGGAGTTTGCTCCCTTCCCTGAGCCAAACTGATAATCTTTGTAGTGTTTGTGAGGGGGGCTCTAACTAGATGATCTTAAGGTCCTTTCCAACCCTAGCTACTCTATGATTCTATGATCTGTTCTGGCTTGTGTGAAAAGAGCTTCTCTTGCTGATGATTTATTTACTACTAATGCAATACTACTTTTTATACGGACAGAAGATGTCTTTAAGTGAACATGGCTCTGGATTTAAGCTGCATTATTCAGGATTCTTCTGCTCTTACTTGTGTGTCTGAACTTTACTCAAATACACTGGCAGGTTCAGCTCAGAAAGTATGTAGTTTATGTCAGAGGATCTGCTTGCACAGTAAGGTCTTATTCTAGGAACTAGAGAAGTGGGCAAGTGAGAACCAGCTTGGGATATTTAAGGCATTCTTGCAGGCAGATCACATGAAGCGAGTTTTCTGTTAAGCATAAGCTCAAATGTCCTGTTTTCATACTCTTTGTTTTTCAGTAAACAAGCATTACCTTTCTTTTCTTAGGTCTTTGGGTCTCCCTGAAGCTGCTTCCTGGTGATCTAGCGCAGGTCCAAAAGGATTTTTCCCACCTTGTAGACAGATCAACTGCTGTGGCTCGCAAAATGGGATTCCCTGAGATAATCCTTCCTGGTAAGTCCCATGTGCCTCTCCCCTGCCGTGGGCTGAAAGAGGCATTTCCTGCTATGAACAGACTTATTTTAAAGCTGTCTGAAAACTTGTGTTCATCTTGCTTTGAACTTCCAGCTGATCTTTTATTTCTATCAAAGAAGTGAAAACATCAGCTTCCTTTTTATATTGAAAACTGATAGTGCGTACGCTTTGGGGAAGCAGACCTGTCTTTGGTCAGAGAGACATTTTTGTTGCATATAGGTTTGACCCTGCTTTATTTAATCCATTCAAAGTGGATTTGGTCCTCTACAGCTCAGTACATTGAAAAGAAGTGAAGTAGACAGAGGTTTATTAAAAGGAGAATGGTTCATTTTAAAAGGTTTTGTATAATTTGAGATGAAGATGAAATGGTGTGATGTTGGGGTGGTTAAAGGCTCAGTAAAGGCTGAGAAGAAGGTAATGATAATGTTAAATGTCAACCCATAAAGCTGTATGAGAAAACCCAACTCATTAAGGGCTATGAATTTTAGGTGATGTTCGAAATGATATCTACGTCACCCTGATACAAGGGGAGTTTGACAAAGGGAAGAAGAAGACTCCCAAGAATGTAGAAGTCACCATGTCTGTGCATGATGAAGATGGAAATCTCCAGGAGGTAGGAGGAGGTTACAAGGCTGCTGTCTTTGCTAGATGATAGTTCCAGTCCGTGGGATCTTAAGTATTGCATGTATGTAAGAACTGTCTGATAATGAACAGGAAAGATTATAGAGGATCTGAGTGACCCAATTTGAATACTTGTTTTGGTATTGATTGGGGTTTTTTATAATCAATGAGATGTAAGCAGATCTTTGAGACTCTGTTTAAGTTTCAAAGAGTTGACATGCATTGAGCTCTCTTGACTGGAAAGTGCAGACTTGAGTAACTGTGGCAGTTATATGCTCTGAAAATTTCAGACCCAGGATACTTCTTGCTTTCACTCAAGACCTTACCTCTTCTTCCCCCCCGTCCTTGTCTTTTTGTCCAAAGAAAGCTATCCATCCTGGGGCTGGTTATGAAGGTGTCTCCGAATACAAGTCTGTTGTTTATTATCAAGTCAAGCAACCTTGCTGGTATGAAACTGTGAAGGTAGGAGTGTGGAATTTGCAGTCTTGCTTGCTTTGTTTCGAAAGGGAACTAGTTTAAAACCAGTAGCTGCGTCAGTAACAGAACGTCCTGTAAATTAACTGGAGATAGAGAATGCTGGTGCTGCATTTTTCCCTGTGTTATCATGTGCAGGTGTCCATTGCAATAGAAGAAGTCAGTCGTTGCCATTTAAGATTCACTTTCCGTCATCGGTCGTCACAGGAATGTAAGTACCAGAAGATCTGCAGGAGCCTTGTCCTCTTCCTACTCTCACTAAGGTTTTCTGAGTAGCCACCAAAGGTGTAGCGCTTGCATTTCTACCTATTTCCAGTGTTGTGCATTTTCTTGCAAGCAGCCTTTAAAGAAGGTTTGGTGCTGGTTTTGTTCTAAACCTGAAATGAGATGGGGAGGAACATATTAGCCCCCTTGAAAGCCAGTTGTCAGTGTTCGTTGCTGCTTTGGCTTCTGTGTGCATGGTGTTGGTTTTAATTGATGTCAAAATTCAGTGCAAGTCTGATGGGCTTCTAATGATCTTCCTATAGAAGGATTTCTCATTAGGGTGATGAAAGGCAATGAGAAAGAGCCCTGGAAGAAGATCAGCAGTGTAAGACAGATGTGTGATGCTGTTAAATAAAGAAGCTGCATGTAGTTAGGTGCATTATGGCTAGTATGGGCATAAATAAGACAATTCCTAATAAAGCTTTTTTCCTTCTGTTTGCAGCTAGGGATAAGTCTGAGAGAGCTTTTGGCATGGGCTTTGTGAAGTTGATGAATGCAGATGGCACAACACTGCAAGATGGCAAACACAATTTGATTGTTTATAAGGTAGTTTGGGCATTTGCAGTCTTCATTTTTGTTTGACTAATCAGAACAACTCTCTTGGCTGACTTTTTTCCTAGCAATGTAGATATCAGCATTGCAGAGATCTTAAATAACTTTTCTAGGATAATAGGGTGGTAGATGTATAATATTCACCTCGACACTGTGTGGCAAACAGGCAGGTGAACACCTGCTTTGGAGGATCAGTGTGTGATGAGAAGAAGGACCTGGTGCCTTGAATCGCAATAAGAGGAAAATGTTAATTCATTGCAGTAGAAAGTGAGGGGAGCAGGAGCCCTCCTAAACTTTGTGGCTCAGCTCTGAAAAGAGCGGAGTTCATTGGCAGTATGGGCAATTTCTGTTCCCTAAAGTTAGGGGCCTGGATAATGTGAGTAAACAATAGCCAGGAAAAGGTGTTTAAAACCCTCTCTGGCCATCTTGAAGTGTGTCTGCAGATGAGAACTGCAAGAGTTCAGGTGAGGTGTGCTTAGTGTGAGATAACCCCTGTCTTTGCTGTGTTTAACCAACAGGGTGATAACAAGAAGATGGAAGATGCTAAATGCTACTTAACTCTTCCTTGTACCAAAACGGAGATGGAGGAGAAGGAGACCCCCTCGGGGAAGAATTTGCACCATCTAACCAACTTCACACCCACTAAAGATAGTACAAAAGACAGCTTCCAGATTGCCACTTTGATCTGCTCCACCAAACTTACCCAGAATGGTAGGCCTTGCATGGGCAACCGAGCCGTATCGTATTTGAAATAAAGAGGGTGCTTTCTTTAGGCAGTTAACTTTAATCTTGCTGTTCCGTGTTGCCGGTGGAATCATGTTGCCAGTACAAGCTGACGTTACACAGCTGCTAGAAACCATGTCTGCATCTTAATGTCATTTATACCGGAGGTTTCAATTTTAACTATAAGAACCACCTCCAGGAGGCTGCTCTAAGGTAAACACAAACACTACTGAGAGAGTCACACACCAATAAAATTCCTAGCTTGAAATGCCTTCTCTTGAGTGCATGAGAAGCCTGCAGAATTGTCCACCAAATGCTTTGTGTTATCAAATTACACCAAGGTTTCCATTCCTAGCAAAACTCAACTTTCTTGCCAAGACAAAAGAGCCATCTCAAGGTAATATTCTATACATCAGCGTGACTTTTCCTTATAAGCTGGATCTAAAAATAACCTCTAGTCCTTGTTGTGTATTGTTGTGCAGCCATGAAGTCAGCTGTGATGTTGTAATCTGTGTCTAATTGCTGATGTTCTGTCTTGCTAGTTGACCTGCTGGGTTTGTTGAACTGGCGTTCTAACTCCCAGAACATAGCTCACAACCTAAGGAAGCTAATGGAGGTGGAAGGAGGAGAAATTGTAAAGGTATGCAGAGAGATGTGAGTCTCCTTGTTATGCACACACTTAGATATATACTTGATATGGACCTTAAAGGGTTGTAATGGTGCTGTATCCAAAAGCTCTCTGTACAGGCTAGAAGCTACCTTTTAGCTGCTGAGCAATAGGCAGAAGTTACACTTTGCCCCCAGAGCTCTCATGAGTGGAAATACACAAGTTAAATGTTACCAGGATCAGGGTGATAGTGGTGACTTTATTTTCCCATGTATCCTGAACAACTGAAGTAAGTGTTGTGTCATTGCAGACCAGTCTTTATGTACAGTGTCATGCCTTAGTACAGTGTAATGTGGTTGCTGTGGCCCAGGGCAAGCCTAAACTATAGAGAAAGAACTAAGTGTGTGCAGTAGGTCTCTTGCTAGATAAAAAGGCAGTGGAACAGAAAAGTGGGGCTACTCAGAGCTGGTAAGAAAGGGATCCTGCTTGCTATAGTGAGCGAGAATAGTGTGATGACCGTGACAAGATGTGAATGAACACAGGACTAGGATCCCTTTTTCAGTCTTCATCCATGGGCAGCTTTCACAGATCAGCTGGGCTAGGCCGGAAGGGGGAATATGATCAAAAGAGTAGGCTCTTGTACAGGATTCCTGTTCTCTTTTCCCACCCTTTTACTACTTTTTTCCTCAAGTTTTTGCAAGACACCCTCGATGCACTTTTCAACATCATGATGGAAATGTCAGAGAATGAGACCTATGACTTCCTCGTGTTTGATGCGCTGGTGAGTGAGTCCTTTGTGCATTTGGAGTACTTGGTTCTCAGCCATGTTTTCAGGCTGTTCCTGGTACTTCCTTCAGATGAGTGATTGATAATTTGCTCCAAGAAATCAATTGTATTTAAACATTTCTTAAGGCATCTTAAGGACTTAGACACGCAGTGAGCTTTTTAGTAATCACAATGAAAACAGGAATAAATGTTTACATAATTTATAGTCATTTCTTCAGATAACTTTTAAGTTGTCTGCATCAAGGCAGTCTACAGCAGAGAAGAGCTATTATCTATCTGAAGCCCTAAATGAAATGTTCAGGGTCATGATGGTGTAGGGTTTGTGGCTGTGGTTGGAACCTCTACACCCTAAATCCTAGCCAAGGATTTAGGCAGTAGGGGTGTCTGCTCCTGAGAGCCTTGAGGGAAGGATTGTAATGACTGGGTAAAAGACTTCACAGGGAGTTTTCTGTGTCTTTGGAGAGGCTGTGTACCATGTGTGTGAAAGTGCACCAGCTTTGGTGTTCAGTAACAGAGTTGCTTCATGCTGATCTACAAACACGTACGTGACAGTTCAGGAAGAAAGATGAAGTTAGATGTATCCAACTGACATGGGTCAGAGGAGCAAATACAGGGGGGCAGAATGTCCTGGCTCTAATGCATGTCATTGTAATAACAGGACTGTTTGCTGTGATCATCAGAATCTCAAGATCTAGCTTGAAAAGTACCATTTCTTAGTTTGAAAGCCAGCCTTCAGCAGCTGTGCGCATAGCAGCTATGACAGTGTTACCTGGACTGTGAGTAGTGCTGCTTCCTGTATCACTGCTGTAGCTTTGAGGAGTAGCTCCCTTTAAGTAGCTGCTATGACCTGCCTTCCCTCCGAGCAATGGTGCAGCCACACACACCACAGTATTTAGTCACTATCAGAATATGAATAACACTGTCTGCAGCATTAATGCTTTTAGGAAGACAAACAAAACCCATGAGCCAGCAGAATGAATGACGTGCAGCAAGAGCCTGAGTTCTGTTTGAGTGAGTTAGAGGTTGTGCCTCTCTACATCTGTTTCCTTTTGCATTTTTGGCAGGTATTTATTATTTCTTTGATTGGAGACATCAAGTTCCAGCATTTCAACCCTGTACTTGAAACTTACATTTACAAGCACTTCAGTGCGACCCTGGCATATGTGTAAGTATTGGTAACCACAAGCCCACAGACAGTTACTGTAAACTACGCTGATGTGATGAAGGCAGCATTGACCAGACAAGAGTGTTCTACGCTTTCTTCTTCTCTGCTTTCAGGAGAGAAAGGAACTCTGTAATTACTCTTTTTACCCTGTAAGAAGTTTCTGTTATAGAATTCCTTTTTTCTGTGAGGAAAAACCACAGCTATTGTGGAAGATCCTGTCCCAAACTCTGTGATTCAGACTTTCTTTTGACCCGTAGTCCTCTGTGTCTGTGATGTAAAAACAGCTTCATGTTTTTCAGCTTGATTTCCTATTGGAACAAGCTTAGTGCAGTCAGTTTGCGTACATCTCTCCCTTATAACTTTGGAGTGCTTTGGTCTAGTATTGCTGCTAGGAGGTCTGGCATCCCATGAAGCCAAAGATTTTGAAGGAAATGGGCTGTGAAGAGGAACCCTTGTCTGCTATTGATTTATTAGGCTGTAGTTCCTCTCTGGAATAAGGAAGCTGGTCTTCCATAGAAACCTAACTGTGTCTATATTAGTTCTCCTTTTTCTTTTATTTCCAAAGGAAACTCACCAAAGTACTGAACTGTTACGTGGGAAATGCTGATGACTCCAGCAAGACAGAATTGCTGTTTGCTGCTCTGAAAGCCTTGAAGTACCTGTTCCGATTCATTGTTCAGTCCCGAATATTGTACCTGAGGTGAGACCAAGGTCATTGCCATCTTTATATCTCTCCTTGTGTCAGTGGGGTTGTTTCCAGTCAGCACCATTGGGGGGGATATTCTTCAGCATGTCCTCTGTCTTTGAATTGAGAGTATCTTTCTGCCCATTGTAGCTGGAGAAAGTTAAGTTGAATAGAAATTGAAATACCTAATTTGAGGAGGAGAATCCTTCTAGTGGCATTTTGGTAGTGCTGAAGAGGAGCCCATTCTGTATTAAGTAATCAAAGCATAGAATGAATTCCTCGTTTTAAGAAACTTTGAGAAACAAATGCCCCACAGTTACTTGAGAGGTGGTGGTGATACCGTGTCCAAGCAGGGCATGGTCAACGACAGTGGTTTTGCTGTAGCCTCAAAATGTGTTTTCAGAGATTTACAGTGAATGTTTGGACTGCTTTGTTCATGTTCATTTTGGCTCTTTTCTTTCATAGAGAATGAGCTACTTGATTCTTGGAACCCAAGCAGAATGTGGTGCAGTGGCAGTTTGAAAAGTGCAGTGTTCCCTTAGAACAGATTCCAGCAGGAGCTCACAGCAGAATCCCTAATGCCATTTTTGCACTCACATCTTTGTAGAAGGAGACTGCATTAAGATGTTGTTCCATAGGATAAAATCATATTTCAGCTACTATGACACTGTTAGCCTAGATATATGTGTGTAACTAGCCCTTGCTGGTCTTTGCAGGTTTTATGGGAAAAGTGAAGCTGGGGATGAATTTAATGATGCAATACGCAAGCTCTTCCTCTCCTTCAATGTCCTCATGGACCGGCCTTTAGAGGAGGCTGTCAAGATTAAGGTATGCATGATGTGCAGGGCAAGCGAAGAGCTTTTATTAACAGATACAGTTGGGGGAACAGGGCCAGAAGAAGTGACAAGCTTTTTGAGGCACATGAAGCCCATTCAGATGAGTCACACCCTACCTCTGACTGTCTGTTTTAATGAGCTGTATGTGGCAGGAGAGGAATATTTAAGCCCCAAAGTTTATCAAATAAAGATGAGAGCCATGGCTTTTCTGGAAGCCCTTCAGCACCTGCTAGGGTGAAAGCTGACAGCCAATGAAGATGTCATCTACTGCAGTGTGCAAGACACTTCAACCAGTAACACCAAGCTTGAGGGTGATGGAGATAGAAATGTGAAACTAGTGCAAAAATCAATGATGCTGGGAATGAAAGTAATGAAAAAACAAATGGTTCATGGATTTATTTTAGCTTTTATCCTTGTTCATCTGGTGTCAACCGGATTGTGAGCCTTCTGTTTGTGCTCTGAGGAGCAGAGCAGCCGTGCAATGAGGCTGCTAAATTGCTAAAGGCAATGAGGCCTTTAGATTGCGTTATTTCAGTTCTTGTAGCCAACGTGCTTTTCTCCGTTCGAAGGAAAGATTGATTCTAAACTTCTAATTAGCACTTGGGTAATTTAAAGCCCAGCTTTGATTCTCAGGCTGTCAGAGTATTTGGCAGCAGCCATAGAACAGAGACCTCTCGTTGCTGTTGCACCTAGTTGTCTGGATGCTACACTTGTGGAAGCCATACTACTGGCTACATAACTTGTAAGTACACAGAACACTTAATTTTGAGTAGTGTTTTTCGTATCAGGCTGTAGGGAGCTTAATCCCTGGGACCGCAGGATGACTGTAGAAACAAAAGAGCTTGGCTTCGAGTCCTTCCTCTTTCACCTTTTCCGCCCTGCGCTGCAGATGTCTGATTGCTGGAGGCTCTTTGGATGCATAAATTTGGTCTTAAGCCAGTTCTCTACAGGTGTCCACATATTTGCTCTTGACAAAAGCTGGATTTGCCATGTGAACTATGGGCATTGTTGTTGAGACTTTACACCCTTTTAGAATGAACTGACTCATCTAACTCAGCTTCCATGTGTGTTTTATGTCCTTGTTTTTTCTTCTTGCAGGGTGCAGCTTTAAAGTATTTGCCAAGCATCATAAATGATGTCAAACTAGTATTTGACCCTGTTGAGCTCAGGTAACTTTGTTTGTCCTCTAAACCCTGCTTGTCTGTCAGGAAGAATGTTGGAAACTTTCCTAAGAGCAGCCACTCAGATAATGACATGATGATGCACATACTCTGTGTGAATTTGAGAGGGCACTTGCAGGGCTCTAAGGGAAGTCACTTTAGTTCAGAGGAATCTGTGCATCTCTTCGACACTTTGAGATTTAACTGGAAACCCAAATTTGGGGGCTGAGAAGTGGTAGGTTGAAATGTGCAAGCTTTATTCTTCATGAGTCCTGAAGTAAACCGAAATGTGTGGGAAAGGCAAAGCCTTGGTCAGGAAGACAAAAGCTGTATTTGTTGAGGAAATAGACAACGCTATGTGTATTTCTGTTCTTTGGTGCTCAATAGCTTTGCCCAGAACCTCCAAGTCATGCCTCCTTGTTCTGACACAAATAATTTGCTCCTAAACAGTAGACAGACATCAAATGTACATGGAATTTAATTTAATGGAATCTCAGATTGAAATGAGTCATCACTCTTGATGAAAGGGGCATCTGGAAGGATGCGCTTTTGCTGTTGTATGGAGCAGTGTTGCAAGTTTCAGCAGTGGTCTGCTGAAGCTTTGCACAATTCTGCTTTCATTTTGTATGAAAATAAGTAAGATTCTCTTCTGCTGGCACTGGAGGGCAGATGGCATTGCCTGTTGGTTAGCTTTTGTGATATGTCTTATGTGTCTTGGGATACAAGCTTCATTTTCAGAGGTTTAAACCTGCAAAAGATTGGGTTCCACAGTAATGTGTCCGGAGCCCACTTGCAGGTAACATGTCTACACAGTGACAAAAGTACTTGATGTGCCGAGGTGCAGGGCAGCACAAGCGTAGGGTGGACACCTTGGTGAAAACACTGACCATCTGCTTGCTTTGTGGTTTGCACACTAGTGTCCTCTTCAGCAAGTTTATCCAGAGTATTCCTGACAACCAGTTAGTTCGACAGAAGCTGAACTGCATGACCAAGATAGTCGAGAGTGATCTGTTCAAACAGGCTGGTAAGTAGCAAATCAGAGTCTCTGGGTTCTGCATGGGGCCATGCACCCATCAAAGCAAAAATGTCTTTCAGGTTCCTATGTCCTTTATATCAGTCATCTGCAGTAGTCTACTGTTAAATCCACCTTTAGACATGCTCCTTTCCATGGAACAACCAAAACCTTTTTTGCTGTTCAGTCTATGTAATGCCTAATACTATATGATCCTAATGCAGTCTCGTGATTTAGAAGGAGGCAGAAGGCCCGGGTGTGCTGTTTGATGCAATACATATGATGGCAGGTTTTATATGACTTTGTCTAGTCTGTTAGTGGTAACTCAGGCTGATTTAAGCATGTTTTGGTGTTCAAGATAAAGTTATGAGCAGAAAGCTACTGTGTGGGACCCAAGTGTGCTGAGACCAACAAGATGTGGTGCTCTGTTCCAATTTTCAGAATGCAGAGATGCTCTTCTGCCACTCCTAATAGATCAGCTAAGCGGCCAGTTGGATGACAACTCAAACAAGCCTGACCATGAGGCCTGCTCACAGCTACTTAGCAATGTTCTTGAAGTCCTGGATCGGAAAGATGTGGTGAGCATCAACTGTCAAGGGTGCAAATGAAGGTTGATTCTTCTTTTGAGAAGTTATGGCAAAGAAGTGTTCTCTGCTTATGCTTTGAAGAGTTACCAATTTTTCTGGAGAATTCTAAGGAATTGCCAAATTGCTGATGTTTGCAGAAATTGGGTTGCATTGCTGTAGAGTTTTTTGAATCTCCTTGCACATAAAGTAGCTGTGTCTGAGAAGGAGCCTTGAAAGTTGAATTAATGGGTATCATACAGTACAAAAAGCAATTACTTCCCTTTCTAGGAACCAAAATATTATTCCTGGGTATTCTGGGGGCTTGTTGAATTATTTGGAGGAAGCTGCAAAAATACTTGGATTTTGCAATGAAATAGGGACAAGGACCATTATTCAGTCAGGAGAACACAGTTCACCTCACATTAATCATGGAAATTGATTCAAAGTTGCTGTGAAAAGACTAGTTTGAACTGAAGAGGAAACAAAGCCAAAGCAAAGCACCAGCTTTGGTTTAGCTCTGCCAGGATGAACTAATGAAGCTGCTATAGATCGGTTATACTAGCTCTCCACCAAGTGTATACCTACAGTATTCAAATTGATTGCTTCTGTGTTCTCAGATCTCCTTTTATGCATCCTCTGATAACAGTTAACCACTGTCAGGGCAGCATGGAAGAGTGTACATTAAGAATTGTCTCAGCTTTTCCTCACTGACTATCCCCAGGGGCCCACTGCTGTCCACATCCAGCTGATCATGGAACGCCTACTGAGGAGAATAAACCGCACAGTGATTGGAATGAGCAGACAGTCTCCGCACATAGTGAGAGCCTTTTGCTTGCTTCACTTATTACTTTACCATTTGTTGTAGTGGACTTTATTCTCCTGGGAGATTTCAGCATGTAGCAGTGGTTTATGAAATCATCTTTCCATTTCCTGCAGGGCTTCTGTGCCACTGAAACATGGCTTTTGGTGGTTTTCTGAGACCAGGTATTAGGATACACATTGTCCTACTCCAGCAGCAGATTGAAATGAGTCACAGTCAGCTGTGATTTCAAGTTCATTTGGGCCCTTGTGCACAAAGAATTTGGTTTCAGTGCAGTTTCTAATACATAGGGAGTCACTGCTGAAAAAAATGCTGTTTTGTCACCTAGGCTGAATAGGATTAAATGAAGCATCTCTAAGGGGCCTTTCTGACCACTGTGTGGCATCTTAGAGCATATAAGTAAGTTGGTATGTTCTAGTTTGCCCTGTGCTTCATCTACAGAGAGATAGAAAAATCAAGACCTGGGCAGATATAACTGTGTTTTATTTTTAATAACTCTAAGGTCAAGTTAATGCTATTCCCAATGTCAGCTGTGAGAATTACAGTTGGACACGGTAAATCTGAAAATCATAGAATCATTTAGGTTGGAAAAGGCCCTTAAGATACGATGAAGTGGTTCACGCAGGAAAATAATCAAATGTTCTGTTTTTCCTATTCCAGGGTATTTTTGTGGCCTGCATGACAGCCATCCTGAGGCAGATGGATGACTTCCATTACAGCCATTACATCAATACTTTCAAAACCAGGCAGGACATTATTGTAAGTCAGCCTGGCTGGGGAATTAGCTCAGTCCATAAAGCATTACACTCTGTTTCTGAAAGGTCATTTCAAGTTACCGTGCTCAGTTTGGAGTGATTATACTGAATTCATCAGCAGTGACTTATGGGCACCTAGTGCCTCAGCCATGGGGGGTGCATTGACATCACCCTGCTGGGTATACACAGTGGATGCTGCTGACTCAGTACAGCCTGAGAACAGCATTTACAGCATTGAGTTAAAAGCATCTTTAATGTCTGTGCAAGTAAAAAGTTAGGAACCAGAAAAATGAATGAAGATGAAGAGGAAAAGCATTTCCCCCTCTCTTGCTCTCACTGTATCTCTTTGTGGTCCTCTTTATCTAATTCTTTCTGCTCCTCTAGTTTTTAATTAAATGCTTTAGTCTTGCTTTAGTGGGCAGCAATGCAAATGGTTCCCTTTGTGTTGAAAACTGAGTCCAGTTCATGTCCCCAAAGACTTTCAGTACGAAACCAGGTGAGACATTCAGCTTTTGTGTTTCTGGAAGCCCTTAGAATTAACAGCTGTGTCCAGATTTTCCTTCAGACTGCCCAGAACAAGAGCTAAACCCAGCATTTATGCAAGTCTCTGAAGCATGACACAGCAACTGTTCTGGCTTCTTTGTCCCCGTACTCCTTGTTGTGCAACTTAGTAGTGCTTGCTTATTGAAATACTGGCTGAGGAAGAGCCTGGAGTTGTGTTCTTCCTGTAAAAAGCCAGATCAAAACCCACAAGAAAGTGTTTGTCATTCATTTTGGATGGCATGGTGATCTCTGTTTCCCTGTGCAGTTGGAATTGCGATCTGTTGGGCAACATAGCCACCTACAGGACACACATTTTATCACTTCTGCATCTAAAAGGCCACTCAGCTGCGTTGTCTGGAGAGCACTCATCATCCAGTTTGAGACCTGCTTTTTTCTATTACCCAAGTAATTTTTTGTGAAGGAAGGACAGACAAAGCCAAGTTGATTTAGGAATTCTCTTAGTGTTCCTCAAGAAAATGGGTGAGAAGGTTTTCAGTGGGGTTCTGTAGAAACACTGTATCTGAGGAAGAAGGGTGCTAGGAAGTCAAATCCTTTGTAGATTTTGATAAAGGTGGATTCAAGGCATAATCAGAACAAATTATACATTGATTTGGTCTCAGTTCAGAGCTTTTCCTTCTCCTGAAGAGCAGTTTTGGGTAGGAGACCATCATAACTGAAATCCAGTGTAAGGTTAGACGAGTGCTTCCTGAAATGTGAAATCCTTCCATCTTCTGAAGCAAGCCCGTGTTTGTGGGGTGCAGTAGCTGTTAACGCCAATAGAACGTTGCATTTGGCGTTACTCAGTAATTGGGTTTACTTTTGTTGTTGTTGCTGGTCTGAGTTTGCTCTGGTGTTTTCAGCCCTGCCAGAGCATCATTACTTGGTTGGTTTAACACTGTTAGAAGTTAATTCATACCTTCAAGGTGCCCCATGTCAGGTCCAGACCTTTCCATCAAGCTTTGATTTAATAATGCCTGAAGGATTTTTGGTGAGGCAGCACCAAATGCCCATTTCTCTCTCTACGTTGATGTCACTTGCCATTCTCTAGAGAAAGCTTTTCAGCTCAACAGATGGATTGATGATGATGATTTGATTTTCCTGATGATATTTGCAGAGTGGTGATGTCTCATGTGAACTTTGTGGCCCTCTCATTTTTGAATGCTTATGTCTTTGTAGGGAACAGAATCCATTTATATGCTCATAGGTACTATTTATATCTGTAGAGACCACAATATAGAGACCAATGCTATGGATATTATCTCCTTTTGCTTATCTCTCTTCTTTCTCCTTTGTTTGGAGCAGTTTAGTGTTTGCACAAGTCTTTTCCTCCAGTAATGTTCTAAATTATGTGTCTGACAGCATATTCTCTACCTTGTTTAAGTGATCCTTCTTAAACTGGACCAGAAAAGGCTTAACTAATTGGGAAGGGAAAATACATTATAATTTCCATCTTTGTGGAAGATACTGCATAGCTCTGTTGTACTGTCGTCATTCAGCCATTTGGAAACAAGTCCTTGAATATTGGTTTTGCTTTTTAATCCAACTTGTGCACCAGAACTCCCTACAACACAGCTTAATGCAAAACAGTAAAGACAGATTTAATTAAACAGCTCAACATGTTCTGTGGAATTATTCCTCCTTCTGTAATTGAATGGATGAGATGTCAGAAATAATTTAGTTATTGGAATATACCCAAACAATAAAAGATCCGTCTTAGGAGGTACAGTGCATTGGTTGCTAATCAGTGCAGTTGTTCATCAATGCAGTTGAAACATCTGCATTTCCCTATATTTTCCTGTGGATAAATGATTACCATGTTCAACTTGATGGGCTGTGGGTTTTATTTTTCCAACAGGACTTCCTGATGGAAACATTCATTATGTTTAAGGATCTGATTGGAAAAAATGTCTATGCAGCAGACTGGATGGTCATGAATATGATGCAGAGCAGGTACTGAGTTGCTGCTATTTTAAGTCTTGTTACTGCTTTGGAACCTTTCTGCTTCTGAATGGAGGGGGACTCACCCGAGCAGGCTTGTCACAAAGCCTTCTTCTGTTTTACACTTTCAGGGTGATTTAAATTAGATTTCAGTAAATTGCAGCGCTTGCATTGCCATTTCTGTTGCTGGAACTGGAAATCTTTCTTCTCCTGCCCAAAGGCACACAGTGAAAACCATGCAGTCTTTCAACCAGTCACTTATCTGCTGAAGAGCACAACATAAACCAGAGAAGCCTCTTTGGTTTCAATTCTAGGGGAATCACATGGGAAACATAAAGCTAGAGTTGGACATGAGTGGTCTAGGGTTTAGTGTGCTGACCTGTGAACTTGAACTACTCAGCTTCACTTCTGTCCTCTGCTGTGGGCTTTGTTTGGCCTTATGTGAGTCATTCTTCTGCTAAGTCTGTACAATTTGAATGGCTTTGGCTCGCTGTCTGTTGTGCTGGGTAGCAAAGCATGGCCCAAAGCTGCTATCCACGAGACAGCAGGGAGCATTCGTTCTTGTCTCCTGAGCTTACATGTAGAAGTCATAAACCCAGAACTGCGATGTTAGCCACCTTTTACTTCATGTTTTTTTCTCTTCCAGGGTTTTCCTCCGGGCAGTGAACCAGTTTGCCTCTGTACTCAACCGTTTCTTTCTGGATCAAACCAGTTTTGAACTCCAGGTAATAGTTCCATTGGGTTTGGATTTTCTTATGGACCCTGGTCCTGAAAGGCAGGAGGAACAAATAAACCCCCCAGTTAAGAGATACGTTGATATGGAAAATGTCTGTAGTCTTTCCTAGCAAAGCAGGAGAATGCAAAGCAGCTCTGAATTACAGAACTGTGGTTAGTGCAGCAATAAGTTGCAAGCAAATACAACTGCTGCAGGCTTTCCGAGATCAAGTTTAGCATTGTGCTGACTAGCTTATTTGTGCTTAACTGGTTAAGAAAAGATACTGTGTGGGGATACCGCTGTCACTGCCTTTAGTTGGCAAGTACAGGCTAAAAGGAGTGAGAAATTTGAAGTTGCTGTGTGCTTGTGGCTTGCCTGTGATGGCTGAGAACACACTCATCTGCCAGCTCACTGTGGGTACTCTTCCTCATTAACACTTCCTACAGCATCTGGGGCTGTGTAGCTGTGTTGTAGCTGGTTGTTGCTTTTCCTTTGTCTTCTCTTTTAGACTTGTTTCTCTTCCACAGCTCTGGAATAACTATTTCCATTTGGCAGTGGCCTTTCTCACTCATGAATCCCTCCAGCTGGAGACCTTCTCACAAGCCAAACGCAACAAAATTATCAAGAAGTGAGTTTCCATGTACAGAGTTGCCAGGTCTCTGCTTTGAAGAAGCTTCATTGGTACCATTCCAGACATACCCTTACAACCTTACAGTGAGAGGAAGCATGTTGTAAAAGTACTTGACGAACGAATGATGGTAAAGGGAGGAGGGGTGACCAGGACAGGTATCAAGTCTTTACGCTGTGGATATTGGTCTGGTCAGATCCTGTTGTCTGAGCTGAACTTCAGCACCTTGCCAAAAGATTCTTTCCACTGTAAGGTCTGTAATAGGTCTTGCCATAGTTCCCAAAGCAATAGCTGATGCAGTTCCTCCTCCATTACAGAAGGTAGATAAGAAGAATCCTAAAATCTCTGCAACTTCTTAGTCCCCTCTCTTCGCTTTTTCTGTTTTGAAAGAGCACTTCAGAGGCATTCATCAACCCAAAAGGAGTCATTTTTAGTAACTTGGCCAAATTCACAAAGACACTGAGCAGCTGTTCCTTCTGCATTTAGCTGGAATCAAGTGCCTAAATGTCTTTGTAGACTTGACATGGAATTTTGCTAGGACATACACAGTTAATGTTTGCCATCTTTTGTCTGCAATAATGACAGCTTTAGGATGCCTGGCAATTAAATATTCTTGCATTGACTTGATAACAGCAGTTAAAGCTTTAGGGAAAACCATGAAATACAACAAAATTCCGGCAGAATTGCTTGAAGCAGCAGGGCTGCAGCTTTGTTCTACTCTCGGGGACTCTGCAGTCTTCTGTCGTATTGGCACGTGGCCATTCTCTTTCCCTGCGCATTAGTGCTGGGCAGGGTAAGGAATTAAAAGGATGAGGTGAACATCTAACAAAAGGTCTGTAATACTAAGGAACTTCTTGATAGACCTTTAGTAGGGAAGAGTCCGTGAGACCCCTTGCTATTCAGCATATTTAGGTTTGTGTGTGCTGTTTGTTTTGAGGAGAGGGCAATAGATCCTTGGGTTTGCCATTCATGTCTTCAGCAGCTTTGAAAGGCAATTTCAGTGTTCAGGCCTCTTTCAGCTTTTTTTTTCTAACACTTTTTTTCTAGGTATGGGGACATGAGGAAAGAAATTGGCTTCAAAATAAGGGATATGTGGTATAACCTGGGTGAGTTCCAGCTAAAGAATTGTCTTAGCTGTGTTTCACATCCTTTATTGCTTTATGAAAGCTGCTCATGTTCAATGTGGGGAAATACACTTAAGATTCAGCAGTTCCAGCACACAGAATCTCTTTCCTTTCTCTGTGAATAGCTTGCAGAAGCTGCTGAGAGGATTTCTTAGCTTCCCTTTAAAGGATGTGCTGCCGTATGAACAACAAGAGTATGATTTTCCTGAGAGCCTTTGTGATTTGCAGCGCTGCACGCAGCTCAGTTCAGTTCTTCTCTTGGACTGCTCCTGAATTTTAGAGCTGTACATGTTGTTTCTACCTTAAGTATCCATTATCTGCATAAAATACACGTTCCAAGTAGAATGTCTGTGGTTTATGGGCTTTTCTTCATGGGAATAATGTGCTTCAACTTTTGAATATCCAAATCCTGCCGTTAAGATGTGTCTGCCTTTGACGTTCTTGCAGGCCCCCACAAAATCAAGTTCATTCCAGCAATGGTAGGCCCAATCCTGGAGGTAACCCTGGTCCCAGAGCCTGAGCTGCGGAAAGCCACCATTCCTATCTTCTTTGATATGATGCAGTGCGAGTTCAACTTCAGTGGGAACGGAAACTTCCATATGGTAAGGGAGCCTGGTATTTTCAGTGCAGATGTTCTGCACTGGGCAAGGAGAAGAGAACATTTAATCAAAAAGAAAACAAATACAAAACCCCCACACAAAACAAGCCTCGTGCCAAGCACGATGGGAAGATCCTGTGGTTTGTAGGAGTCAGGACTCTTCTGACCCTGACTACCTTTGCGTGGCTTGGATAACGAATGAATTCCTGTTTTCCATAGCTTTCTGCATTTGCAGATGTGTGAATGCCCACATCTACTTTGAGAAGCAATTTGAAGTCCCTAGAGAGTACTCTAAAAGATAATGTCTATTTCCATTTATAATAGCAATATAAATTCCCCCAAGACAGATCTTTGGCAGTAAATGTAAGTTACTCTACAGAAAATGGCTGGGCAGGCAAGTGTTAGGACTATGTAGTTGCTTATGTACTGACTAATCCCTCATTGACTTCAGATTTGACAACACATTTACGAATACTTATGCTGTCATTACGGAAAGGAAAACGGGTACAAAGGACAGGCACAATTTCCTTGAGGATACACAAGTAAAAGGACAGAACAGGGAATGGGACCTGGATCCCTGAGTTCCAACCCTGTGCTAATTTCTGCAGGAGTTACCTTTTATTGTTACTGAGAAAGCACCAGAAAGTAAGGAGGCAAAAAAAGGAGCTTCACTTTTGCTTTGAGGTTAAGCTTTCACTGCAGTTTCTAAGGACCTGTTCTTCCAGCTTTCCTCTGGGGATATCAGACATTAACATCTCAACTGGCAGGCAGGGGACACTGTAGTTATGCTGCAGACAGTCTTCTCCCTGGAGATGAGTAGAAGCCATCCATCCAAAAGGCAGCCACCTTGGCATTTCAGACTCTTGTCAAATGTGATGTGCATCTCCCTGAGCACCATCCTTACACTGGCTTAGACCCCAGCTTCAGTGTGCATATGGGATCTTTCTTCCCTTGGGGTCATCTGTCTTTGATGTGGTTGGCCACAGGGTCTTGGGGGTTTTCGGAATCAGTAGAAGGAAGCAGGATGCATGTGGCATGGATTTTCCATTCCAGTGCTATTTCTATACCAGCTATAGCTACAGCTGGGATTGTGTACTTGACCTGCTTGCACATAACAGCATACCTTCATGGCTAGACAGGTAATAACACAGGACTTGGTTCTTACATCATGAGAATTTGCTTTAATTAGCAGTTACAAGTGTTTATGATGGCTGAAGAGTTGTGACTTGCCCTTAGCTGATGGTGGTAGTTCAGTTTCCATAGGGTGAGGGAATGACCATGCTGTAAGCTGGCTGATAGAATGCTTCTCCATCCTAGCAAAACTGAACTGTTAATGGTGGGGAAAAATTACCCTAGAGCATGACTTTCCAGTGACTGTAGGATGAGAGAGGGAGGACTGTATTTCTATGGTCCAATCTTGTCTTGCTTTCTTGCCATTTTTAGTGTGGTCCAGCAATGAACATGTCCTCTAGCTAGGCTTGTAACACCAGCATCTGATGGTGGGGCGGTTCAGAAACACCAGCCACAAGCATTGCTAATGCTCAGACCACGCTCCTGAGGGCTGCTGTCTATTGGATTGTGGGTTTTTGCCTTTTCAGTTTGAAAATGAGTTGATAACCAAGCTGGACCAGGAAGTGGAGGGTGGCCGAGGGGATGAACAGTACAAGATTCTGCTGGAGAAACTGTAAGTTTTATAAAGCATGTGAAGGCACTTTTTCACAGCTCAGTTGGCTATTTTTCTAATGCAGAAACGCTCTAATTCATTACTGTGGTGAATAGGGAAACAGTGTTAATGCTATGTGGGTATTCTGAGACTGGTTGCCTTAAAATGATGCTCTTATTCTGGAGCAGCAACTTGCACAGCTACCTTAAACTTGGCACTGAAAGCCCAGAGGCAGGTGCCAAACTGGCAGGGAGCTTGTAAGCTTGGGAACAGCAGGCTTGGAGTTAAAGCAGAATCAGAGCCTTCTTTTAACACCAAGAGCAGAACCCAGGTTTTGATCAGTAAGACACACTTTGACCTGCCTGACTTGGGTATCTCAGGTCTGTGGGGGCGATGTGCTGTTTGGCGCTATGCGAGTCTCTCGTTAAGGGAGTGTATTTGACTTCTAGCTGAGTGCCTGGTTGAGTAATTTACACTGAAATTCTACTGAGCATCACTCAAACCCTTACCTGAGGTTACCCTTCTGTCCCTCTGGGTGTATCTGCAGCCTCCTGGAGCACTGTCGAAAGCATAAATACCTCTCTGCATCTGGAGAAGTGTTTGCTTTGCTGGTGAGCAGCCTCCTGGAGAACCTGCTGGACTACAGGACCATCATGCATGATGAGAGCAAGGAGAACCGCATGAGCTGCACTGTCAATGTGCTGGTATGGGGAAGGCTGGGTCTGGAATGCTGCTTTACTGACCTAGCTTTTGTGGATTCTGAAGGATTTTTGTATTTTCGTAGGATTTTAAGTTATTTTTTATGCCGTTTCTGGTTAATGATGGGCCAAAATCAGGCTACCAGCTATCGACAGCTATAAAACATAAAGAAATACAGTCCAAAATCAAGTCCTTGTCTGCATGGTAATCTGAAGCCCTGAAATACAGGCAGGGAAGATGGCTCACTGATAGTTTGACAAATGTGGGCTTAGTCTCTATTTCACTGCAAAGAGCCTGTATAACTTCAGACAGGTCACTTTGTCTCTTTGACTCACCCCTTTTCTAGAGGTGATAGTAGCCCCACCTCTTGTTAAAGGGATGGTCACAGGGATAGATGCACCTAAGTAGGCAAAATGACAGCAAAGATCTTTGAAATTCCTAAACCTGGTGCTTCAGTTAACTCATTTAGAGACAATCACACAAATCCATGGTGCTTCACATCGTAAGTTTGACTTCTTTCTATTGGCAGAATTTTTATAAGGAGAAGAAACGAGAGGACATTTATATCAGGTAGGCTGTTTCCCTCCAGAAACCTGTATGTGTAGCCTTTATTTCTCTTGGTGTCCTGTATACTGATGCAGTGGCCTTCACATCAACAACTGCTTTCTGCTTCCTTAGGTATCTGTATAAACTCCGGGACCTGCACACCGACTGTGAGAACTACACAGAGGCAGCTTACACTCTCCTCCTGCATGCAGAGCTGCTCCAGGTACTCCACTGAAGCCAGTTTTAGTTTCCACTGTCAGGGTATGGGGTTGAAACAAAGTGCAAATAGCTCAGAATAAACAATTCAGCCGGTTTTGTTAATGTGAGTTTGCATTCCCTAGGGTCTCGTGTTCATTGTGTTTCTTCTCTCATGTGTTCTGACTACATAGCTGAAGGGATGAAATAAGGATGTTACTAGCATCAATTTGTTCCATACTGTTGGTGCAAGAGAGCGCTGTAGTGAGCTGGGAGAAAATGGCCATGTTTGGGGTCATAGTACAGGTTTTTTCCCACTTTCTCTGTGAACACTGCAAAAAGCAGTAGCCTACGCAGTCTTAATTTGGTTTTGCCAACCTCTTCACGTCTTCCACAGATGAATCGAGTGTACACATCTAGTTAGTGCTCTGCATCAAACCTCAAGCCAAAATCACGCCAGTTTTGCAGCTAGAATTTAACTGCAAAACTCCCTTGTTCTCCCTTTGCGTTGCTGCTGGATTTGTCTCGAATGCATCCCTGCAGAAGTGGAGTCTCTCCACCATTAGGATTTGTTGATCTCAGAAGGTTCTGGTTCTTTCAGCTTTGCCTTTTTCTCCTCTGTACCAGTGGTCTGAAGAGCCGTGCGTCGCTCACCTTCTGCAGAGGGACAGCTACTGTGTCTACTCACAACAGGAACTCAAGGAGAAACTCTACCAAGAAATTATCTCCTTCTTTGACAGGGGCAAAGTGAGTGTCTCTGCAGTGTTCCTACACTTCACCGGTAAATCCTTGCCTTGGGGAACGTAGCTGGCTGAAGTTGGTTTCAGCAGTAAAAGCAAACGTGATTCCTGATGGGCCTTTGATGCTTAGGGCTGGCTTTTTAATAGGGACTGAAAACCCTGTTCAAGATACTGGACAGATGAGAAAAAACCTACTGGTGTTTGTCTTTCTGGGTGATGGCTTTTGCATTGCAGTACGAATGGCTTGTCTGGCTGATACTGAGCTTATGGCAGTTGCACTTTGGATAGATGGTTCTACCAGAGCTAAATGAGTCAAACACAAGGAAGCGTGATGCAGTGAATGAAGTTTTAGTGTAGGAGGAGACCACCTGGGCTTTTCTCCCTTGCTGTTTAGTTTAGACATGTCCTTCCACCTCTTTGTGCCTCAGTTTTCTCTGTCAGGAGTAGCAGTGGAAACCTTTGTAAATCACTTTCAGATCTACAAATCAAAAGAGCTGTGTGACTGTAATAATGATCGCAAGAAACGTACAGCGTGGAGGCTGAGAGAAAGTTGGCAGTGCATGAAAGTACTGCCTGAATGAGAATCAGCTGAATGCTTTGTTTACCTATCTCTGGTAATGAATGCTTTTAACCGAGCCTTTTATGTTGCTTGTGCTCTTCTTCCCCCACCTGCCTCCCTTCACCCTCCATGGAGATGTGGGAAAAAGCCATTCAACTAAGCAAAGAGTTGGCTGACATGTATGAAAACAAGGTCTTTGATTATGAGGGACTTGGGAATCTCCTGGTAAGGCTTTTTGTCTCCATTTTCTCCGTTCTCTGCTGACTGCTTCAATTAATATTGTTGAGCAGGATTAGCCTAAAAAACATTATGTTGAAGACAGCAGTATCTGAGGGGGGCCTGCAGGGATGCTGGAGAGGGACTCTCTTCATCAGGGACTGTAGCAATAGAGCAAGGGGTGATGGGTTTAAACTAAACAGGGGAAGTTCAGGTTAGATATAAGGAAGAAGTTCTTTACTGTGAGGGTCTTGAGGCTCTGGAATGGGTTGCTCGGGGAAGTGGTAAATGCTCCATCCCTGGAAGTGTTCAAGGCCAGGTTTAACGGAGCCTTGGCTGACATGGTCTATCTAGTGTGAGGTGTTCCTGTCCATGGCAGAGGGTTGGAACTGGATGATCTTAAGGTCCTTTCCAACCCCAAACCATGATTCTATGACAAACAAACCAACATAATCTCCATGGTTTTGTAAAGCTTAATATTAGAAGAATGTTTTCATGCTCTTTCTTCAGTGTGTGGTTTTGACCTCGTAATTAGCTTGGCAACATCGTATGCAGATGTTTAGCATTTTTGGTGTTAACCACATCAGGTAACATTTGCATGGTGTATTTTCAGGCTCCATAAATCTCATCACCTTGTTAGTTCTGTGGTAAAGCTGCTGTGTGTGAACACAGCACTATAGAATCATCTTGGTTCTGAATGATGGTTTTTAGCAGTTAAAGATGTTAAACCAGATGGTCTTTATGTTCTTTCATATGAGAGTCATCTGCCCAGTTTTCTTTCTGCCAGTTCTCTGACATTTGTCACCATTTGTGTCTGCTCAGTTTCAGAGCATATTTAGTTTTAATTTGTGCTGCTGTAGCTCAGGATTTCCAGCATCCTCCTGGTGTCCTGAAAGCCGTGGCACTGCTCTCATGTCTGCACACCAGGAGATGAAGTTGATCTAGCCCAGAAAAACCAAATATTTAACCAAGTAAATGGATAAGTACGAGACACTGTATCAAAGCACAGTTTAAAACGTGTTCTGGAAGGGAGAACTAAGAGCTCAGGAGTTGTCACTGGGGATGTTGCTGCAGCCTGGCCGTGTCCCTGAATACTCCAAAGGGAAAATGCTGGGGCCTTTTTTCTTTTTCAGAAGAAACGAGCTACTTTTTATGAGAACATCATGAAGGCAATGAGGCCTCAGCCTGAGTACTTCGCTGTTGGATACTATGGTCAGGGTTTCCCCTCTTTCCTCCGGGTAAGAATTCTTCAGCACTCACGTTCTGGGGTGGTGGGTACCCTAAAAGTACTTTTGCAGAGCTTCCAAGATGCAAACTCCTTTTCCTTTGAATGACTCTGCAAGACAGAAATCCCTTAAGTGTTTAAAAACACTTCAGTGCATGAAAAGAGACAAGTAAGAGACCAGATCTTTCTGTGTTACCAGCTTTAATAAAGTTAGGGTGTTGCAGTAGGGTTTGTTAGATGAGTGATATGTTCTTATACGGACTTAAACAGAATCTACCTTTGTATTTGTGCCCTACAAGCTTCCTCAGAAATATGATTGTTGCCATTCATGCATACATATTTGTGCCAATGGGTAGCTTGTAAAGAATTCATCCTGTTGCTTTTCAGCCTGAATCAACCTTATTTTCAGGACAGGGATCATTTCAATGCTCAAGCACATTAGTGAGAGTCTGTCCCACGCAGAAGGATTAAAATGCAAAGGAGCTTCCTGTTTGAGATTGCTGCTAAGCATTGCTGGATCTATGCTAGCTATAATACACGAATCCAGCCAAAGTGAGTCAGATGGGCAGGGTGCAGCACACTAGAAAATGTTCCTGGTTATGGTTTAAAACGAAGGAACATTCACAGTTTCAGACTGGAGTTGTTATAGAAGTTATGGGCCTTAAATGGAAGCCAAGCTTAATAAAAAAGAAATATGTTAACTTGGAACTGTGTAACCGGATGGCATCGAAGGCTTTCATCTCCAGGTCATGGCTTTGAATCCATCCCTTCCAGAAACCACATGTTATCTCTCTTAAAATCAGCCCCCTGGCTGAGATTTCACCTCTTGAATGTGCTTCGAGTGCTAGAAAGGACGAAGGTGTTCAGTAACGCTTGTGTGTGGAACAGTGGATTTTCTAGACAAATATGAGGTTGCCATTGCAGGGCCTTGCTCCTGTTCTCGCTCCAGCCTATGTTTCTTCTTACGTGTTTTGGTTGTTAAGCCGGGAGACAGCCCTTTGTATAAACTAGACCTGGGATTCTCTGTGTGTGTTTGGAAAGCTCTTGCTCATGGCTTTGTTTTGTGTTAATTCGCTTTTTCTTCTGCTACCCACAGAACAAGATTTTCATCTATCGTGGCAAAGAGTATGAACGAAGGGAGGACTTCAACCTGAAGCTGCTGACCCAGTTCCCTAGTGCTGAGAAGATGACCAGCACTGCCCCTCCAGGAGAAGAGATCAAGTCTTCTCCTAAACAGTGTATCTTTTGGTTCTAATACGTTTTGGCACATTCATGGTTTGCCTCTTGCCTAGAATAACCAATTCCTAGAATTGGTGGACAACAATAATAAGCAAGGAACTTCCTGCACCATGGGGACCTTGAAGGCAGGGACTGGCATGAAAATAAGAGTATCCACAATTGCAGTAGTGACCTTAAAATGCAGTGAAAAAGAGAGCTTGGTATTGTCAGAGTTAAACAAATTGCTGTTAGGATGAAACCTTAACAAATGGCAGGTCAGGATTTCTTGTGCCACCTTCTCAAAAAGGTGATGTTCACTACTGTAGGATAGGTGTGGTCCAGTTTGGTCCTTCTAGGTTACGAGGTGAAATACAGGCAGCGGAAGTGAGAGATTAAGTAAGTGGAAGTATGTTCTCTCCTTGCTTGCAGTGAACTAGCCTTTAGGAAGTAGCTGTTGGTTTGGTTTGGGTTTTGATTCCCTCAAAGCCATCTTGTAAGCAGTGTGATGTGATTTGGCTGGTGGAAGCTGTTGGGTGAGCAGCGCTTTTAAGGATTTTATTGTTACTATTTATTCTTTCTGCTGGTGGAACTCCAATCTGTGTGTGTCAGAACACACTTAAGGCTTAAGATCCTCTTCCTCCTAATTGTGAGCTTGACCAAGTGCAACCTAGCAAGAGTCTTGTTTGTGACTTCCAGTTGACAGGAAGTGTGCTCCTGGAAGATGTGTGTCGTCAGTAACAACCCAGTTACTGGGCTTCTAGCCTCTGTTATACAGGCCTGTGTTACACAGGCCAGACTAGAGAATCTGATGGTCCATTTTGGCCTTAAAAGTCTGCACATAAAGGCACAACTCAAGCAGTGATACCAGATGCTTCCCTTGCAATAAGCCTGCCAAGCACTCAATCCACATAGGAAATTAAAAGTCATTCAAGACCAAACTTGGTATCAAAAAATGCCTCTTCTGTTGCTGCTTTGTTTCAGTTACTTCCTTAGCATCTGTTTGTGTTTGTTGTAATGGTTTTGGCTCCAGATGAACCTGAACTGCAAAATTTGGATCCAGATCTGAACTCTTCCAAAAGTTTGGGGGTGTTTGGTTCCGGGTCTTTGGCATAGCCCCATTATAAAGGGGAGCAGCTGCATAGTTTGGATTTGGTACAGGTTCTTCTCGGACTCTTACAAACACCTTCAGAAAAGATGAGGAGTTTGAGTGCCCAAATCTCTTGTTGTGTTAGGCAGGCATTGATGGCTCTGCAGCGTGGTTTAATTTCGTGCTTTCTTAACCTCCTTTGTCTCAGGCTCTTTTTTGCTTCTAATCTTTTCTCATTCTTTTATGACCAAATGTCTCGTTCCTCCTTTGGTTGTTTCAGAATAGGGTCCTGGAGGTACTAGGTGAGCTCCGCACCATCCTGGGGAATGCCTACACACTTAAACACGAGTCTTCCACCAGTTCTGAACTGGAAGCTGTGTAGCACACTTAGCATGGCTTGAAGCCCAAGCTAATAAGCTCTCCTGAGAGAAAGAATGTATTAGCTTGGGCTCAGTGCTTGATCTAATGTGGCCATGTGGGCTTGGATTCTGATCTGGCTGGTATCCAGCTGGCTCATCAGTGTGGGCAGAAAGACCTTGTCTTTGCTTTCCAAATGCTGTTCAGAACTACCCTTAGTGAAATAAAGGATGTATAGGGCTACCTTGCCCACCAGTAGAACAGTGCCACATCAGGGTGCAATTGGCAGGTGATTCACAGGGATAATCTGTGAATGAGAATCAAATTGTTCATGCTTTACTTTGCCATACAGGTTTTTACTTCTGTAAAGCCTTCAATTCCACTCTGGAGGAATGATATTGTTACTTGTTGTGTTTAGGGATACTAATACTCATTTATTTTTGCTGTCTGTCATGGTTCACAGGTGCAAAAGCTGAAAGTGAAGTCGGTATTCACTGATTCAAACCAGCCAACTTTCTTCAGTTAGCTTTATCCATCTAAAAAGTGGGAGGGAAGGAGGAGCTCCTTCACTGTACCGGAAGAATCTGGCAAATAACCATGGGGTGCTGAGGGAGAGAAGAGAGACAGATGCACCCATTACAGGACCTAGGGCAGAATCTTGTTTCCTGTCTCCAGAGCAGGAATCAGTAACACCCAGGCTTCCCAAACATCCCGTCAGGGAATTTCAATAGTTGGAAGTATTTGTACGGCCCTTATCTTTGTGGCTTTTAGTTCACAAGTAGAGTACAAACTGCAAGAAGCAATGGAATGCCCATGGTTGTTGATGAACTAGGAAGTATTTTTCTTCAAATGTGACAAGAGTATAGGGAATTGTTGAGAAGTCTCTGACATTTGAGGAAACCAGGGAGGGTATTTCCCTCCCTCTTCTGTTTTCCAAAAGGGGTATTTCATCCTTAACTGTAGCTGCATAGATTTGCAATGCTTTATTGTGAAGCCTGTGATGAACCTGCCGCCTAATTATAAAGATAAACCTGTTCCTGAACAGATCTTAAAGTAATTTCTTTTCCTTTTCCCTCTTTTCCTCTGTGTTCTTCTCAACTAGCCCAGGCACAGAGGCGGAGGTGCCTTTGTGTCCTGTGTAAATCATTTCACAGTCCAGTTTAAACTTGGTTGGTTTTGAGAGGAAACAGAAGAACATTTATGTAAGGAGGATGGGAGGTGACAGAACTCACCCTTTACTCTGCTTCTTTCTAGCTACTACAGAGCAAACGAGGTGCAGCAGTTCACACACTCCCGGCCAGTCAGGAAAGGAGAAAAAGATCCAGACAACGAGTTTGCTGTGAGTCCTGTGCTTTCAGTGCCAGCTGTCTTGAGTGTCTGAGCTATGAGCAAATAGTTCAATACATGTATTTTGTTGGTGGCATTTTGAGCAACACTGTCACTTTCCCCTCTCCACCTGGGCAATGGCGTTTTGGTATTAAAAATACAGAAGAAACAAAGGGCTGTACTTCACATGTCAACCTTCACAAATGTGATAATGTCAAGGGGCTCCACAGCTGAAGTTGTAACATTCAAAATCCTTGATCTGGCATCCATAAATACTGTGCTGTGAGTGATGTAGCCATCCATGGGGAGGCCAGCCACTAACCCTGATGGATTAGTTCAACTTCAGGCCAACTTCTAAGGTTTGAAGTGGAGAGTGAGCCTTGGATGTAGTGTCATCACCTTTGTCCTTGCTGCCTATGAGGTGTAGCGTTGCTCATGTGCAGTGTTTGGGCATGTTGCATATAACTCACTAAATATGCTATAGTAGCAGTCCTGCTAGTAGTGGTCCACATGGAGGGTAACAGCCTGCTGCTGCTAACATTGATAGCATTGCAATAGAGTTGGTATTTCTTGCAAACCGCCCTGGATTCCACCCCAGAATTATTGTGTTAAGTCCTGCCAGCTCGTTCTGGAAGCCTGGCTCTGTGCTCCGCTGCAGAAGAGAATTAAATTGCAAGACCAATATTTTCTTTACATCATGGAACTTTATTTCCTTCTCTAACTAGAATATGTGGATAGAAAGGACAACCTACACAACAGCGTATTCATTTCCAGGCATCCTCAAGTGGTTTGAAGTCAAACAGATTACAACGGTGAGTTCTGCACATGGCTTGGGTCTAATCCCTTCTAATCTTTCATGAAGCAAAGAGTCTTGCAACAGTGAGGAGAAGTAGTCCTTCCACTGTTAGGCTGCCATTCATATACTAGTAGTTACTTAACTTCATATTCAGTGGAGGCAAATGATCTCTTTCTTCTTTCCATCAGGAAGAGATCAGCCCCTTGGAGAATGCCATAGAAACGATGGAGCTAACCAATGAGAAAATCAGCAACATTGTGCAGCAGCATGTCTGGGACCGGAGTCTTCCTGTACATCCTCTCTCTATGCTCCTGAATGGGATTGTGGACCCAGCAGTGATGGGAGGATATACCAACTATGAAAAGGTCTTTTTTCACTTTATCTGTAGCTCAGGCTGTTGACCTCTGCAGTGTTGAAGACCTGGATTGAAGCCTTTAGTGACATGGCTTAGTGGTGGACTTGGCAGTGGTGGGGTAAAGGTTGGACTTGATGATCTTAAAGGCCTTTTCCAGCCTGGTTGATTCTGTGATTCTGTGGGAGATCTCAAGTTCAGTTTTCAGCTACTGCTCGGACTTAGTGCATTCTGTAGCTGTATCTGTGTGTTCTGAGCTCAAAGAGAGGAGAAAAGAACAAAGATGAGAGATTTCCCCTAGACTACAAGGTGGGAAACATACACATCTTTAGTGCTTAGTTTTAGTGCTGTGTATTGCCACAGAAATGAATAATCCAGCTCTTTTGGGCCTCATTTATGGCAGTGCTAATAACATGATCCTACCTCATGGGGGCATTGAGGTTCTTGGTCAGCCCAATGCACAGCGCAAGTAACAAAGGAAAGCAAAAGAGCTCGTGTTTCTTCATTGTACTAATATAGAGTGGTGAGGCAGATGAGGATTTCTCCTTCCAGCAGATAATCTGTCTTTGGTGTATTGCAGCAAAGAGCACCTATTTCAGGAAAAAAAGCGGTATTTCCTATCCAGGTTTATTCTATAATTCAGTTGACTTCAGTTGAACAATGTATGTTCTTCCCTTTTTGTGATGTTTAACTTCAGGTGTTTACTCCCAGTATCTGATGATGGTATTCCCAGCACAAAATACATTGCTGATTTCCATAAACTGAGTGGATGGTGTTAAAACACATTTAATTCTACTCAGATGTGTTCCAGTCACATGGAATGAAGTGCAAAAGTTAAACGAGAGAGGGTCTGATTTATCTGGGGTCTAACTGCTGATTCCAGAGGAGTTGCATATGCCTTGCCAGGGCTGAATTTGGCCCTAAACCCTCCCATTTTGTGAATTAAGGTTGACATAAAGTTTAGAATTACAGAAGTGGGAGAGCAGTTAGAACGAGGAAACACAACGTATCTGAACCACATCTGGAAATACTCATTTCTGCTTCATATTTTCCTATTTCAGCTGAAGATCGGTACAGAACATTTGGCTTTTGTGGGCGGCTGAAATCTTGAGTTTTAATTGTTTCATTGTAGCCAAAAGCCGAAGTCTGCGTTTCTAACGTGCACTTTCTTCTTGCAATAATTAAACACTTTCAAGAATAATCCTCTGGGACCTACCCAGCAGTCCTTCCAGAGGCTGACCTCCTCTTGACATCAGCCTTTTGCAGGATCATACCTCTAGGCCTATAAACACTTGTACATACAGTCCGGGTAATGGAACACAGAGGCTGAAATAGATCAGAGACGCGTTTTCAAACCAAGTGAAAAATTATTAGGAGTTTTATCTAGGAAGAAGAAAAATGAAGTTCTCCTGACCAGGAATTGTGATACATTTTCAAGGCACTTAATGTGACTTGGCACAATTTTGAGGCTTCAATCCAGGAAAGTGTACTTGTGTTTGTTCAACTTTAAACCGAGACCAGACTGTTGATTAAAGGTTAAACACATAAGAACCACGGGCTAAAGGTGCTTTGTTGAATCAAACCATGAGTCAAAAATCTCAGTGCAGCTTGTATTTCTGCTGTGTCTTTGTGACAAGCTTCATGTGATAATGTACTTAAGAGCTTAAATCACGGAGCTTAAGGAAATTGCAGGCAGGAGGTGCCCTGTTCACCTTTCTGCCGCTGTGGTGGTTGTTGTGTCGTGTACTGTAGGTCACTGTGTGCTAAAAATGAGTCTTTTGAAAGTGAGAACTCAAGAGACTGGATCTGCTACTTGCACTTGTGCAAGAAGTGATGTAACGTGGGTTGTTCAGGTCAATGCTGGTTTATGAGGAGTTGGAACTGAAGAAATGTAATGTCTGTCTCATTTTCTGTCTCTGCTTTCAGGCCTTTTTCACAGAGAAGTATCTTCAAGAACATCCTGAAGATCAAGATAAAATTGAACTGCTCAAGCAACTCATTGCTCTACAGGTATTGTAGTGGGAAAGAAGTGGGAGCACTGTATGTGCAGATGTTTTTCCGGCATCGTCGTTTTGGAGAGAGAATGGAGATAAATGCTATAAGAACAATCTGGAAGCTGCTGCGTTCTGAAATTGTGGCCTAGAGTGTTCTGTGTGCCTTGTGTTGCTCTAAAATACTGTTTTAGATTTAGGTTTTTCCCTTTTAGCTTTTACCTTTTCAGGAAATCATCAGACCTGATGTTCTGTCAGTCTGAGCATTGAATGTTGTCTCTCTTGACCTGCATAGCAATGGAAAACTGCCCTGTTTTCTTGCCATGCAAGTTGCATCCCTACATATTCCCACACAACAGGGCCCAGTTAAAGCTATCTCACAGTCACACAGCTTTAGGGGCTAAGAAGTGATACTCCAACATTTAACATGCTGTGTTTTCTAAAGCAGAATATGGAATCTGAGTGGGGAAGAGAGAACCATAGGTGTAGGTGGGGAAAGTGTTCACGTTTCTTGAACACATAGAGCTTGAACAGTCAAGGTACGAGTCAGTGGCTGAGCTTCCTTACTGTGTGGCTGGTTTTTTTGCCTCTGCAAACTCAAACCACATTGATTTATGTCCTTTAAGTGTGCCTGATATGTGGCACATACACAGAAAATTCCTTCCTGGAACAGGAGAGCTGATTTGTCCTTTTGTAGCTTCTTTTTATTCCTCCTTTCAGATGCCATTGTTGGCAGAAGGGATTAGGATCCACGGTGAGAAGCTGACAGAGCAGCTGAAACCTCTGCATGACAGGCTGACAGCCTGCTTCAAGGAGCTGAAGAAGAAGGTGGAGAAGCAGTATGGTGTGATCACTTTGGTAAGCATACCTGGGTGTTTAGCGTTCTGCCTTAAAGAAACACAACTCTTCCCTTTCCCACTTGCGGGTTAGTGTTACATGACTTATCACAGACATGTTTGTCTGCAGCCTCCCTCCCTCACCGAAAGGAAGCAGAGCAGGTCAGGCTCTGTGGTGTTGCCCTATATTATGTCCTCCACGCTGAGACGGCTCTCTGTCACATCTGTGGCCTCGTCTGTGGTCTCTTCATCTTCCACATCATCTGACAGCACTTCTTCCAGACCGGGCTCAGATGGGTTCGTAATCATCAGCTTTTACATGGGATTTACTTGAGTGGGGATATGCCTTTGCCAGAATTAATTGCTCTTAAAAAGAAGATTTATTCCGTACACAATAGGAATTCTTACACATCAGACTTTAAATGGAAGATAGTGTTGTTATTCCCGTTTACAGATAGGGGGTTTGAAGCTCAGCTAGGGATGGTTCTGGGAATTGACTGTTTCTGAAGTCCCAGTTACCTATATGATACTGAAGAGGGATGGAGGCAGTGTATTTCAGATGCACACTATATTCCCTCTCCAGGAATGCTGGGAAACAGAGTTGTAAGATACTGCAAGGTAATTTAGTTTGATGTGGTCTGCAAAGGGGTGCACAATTGTATGGTGCTTGTTCCTCCTTACCTATTTGTAGCTGCCACACATGAAAAGATTTCCTGATGTCACTTCTCCGTTCATTTAGTTTGCATCTGTGACAACCAGGGGGTCTGGGTGACTTGCTCAAGGTCGCACAGCAGACTCCGTGGCAGGGTTCAGCAGAAAATGCAGGTCTGGCAAATAGCTGGAGTAACTGAGGAGCCCAAGTCTCACTGAAAATGCCTTGATCAGAGCTCAGGTTTTTGCAGTAGTCTATTGTTCAAACTAAGAGATCGCAGCTTTTAGCAGACAGCACTTTATATGTCTGATGGACTAATGTTTCCTGGTTTTTCACTCTCGGTGTGGGCCACAGACCTATTCTGGAACCTCTCTTGGAGAGAAGAGTATCAACAGCTTCCAGAGCTGAGGAGCTGCCCATGAAAGATGATGGTGATAACCGGATTAGCAAACTGAAGCGGAAGGAGTGGAGTATTAGCAAGTCTCAGGTTATTGTAGAGAAAGAGCCAGAAATGGAACTGACTTCCAAAATGGTAAGAAAGCCTTTAAAAACTGTCAATAGTAAAATCCCTAGCAGGAGCTTTGGTGTTTCCATCAGCCATGCTTGTCATTGGGAGCTTCACTAAATGGTGGGAGGGGTTCAAATACCAAAAGCTTTGGTCATCTGAGTCATTCTGGCTTTCTTTTTTATGTGGAAAACTTGTGTCAGAGACCCAACTGCAGTTTGGTTTAGGTATGCACTGGAAGCATGGGGCACCGATGTTTCATCTAGGTGCTCAGTGCCCTCGATTCTTGTAGGAGTGGAGGACTCTGTGATGCACTCAGCACCATGTAGAATTGTTCTGGTTTTGTTGGAGCAAGCAGACAGTGCGAGCCCACTCAAAGAATCCAGCTGTCAAACCAGATGTTCAGCTGCTATCAGTCAGCATCACCGCACTCATCAGACATACTGCGCGGTGAAGATCAGTTTGATAGGCTGGGGAGTTGAATAAAGAAGGTCTGGTACGTAGGTCACCAGCTTGGGACTTGGAAAAACTGGTTCTTCCAGTGTGTACTCTGCTGCAGACCTCCTGTGGGAGGGCAGGAGTGTTTACTCCTTGAGCAGATAATTTGCAAGAGGAATAAAAGAGAATCTGTATCCCCACAGGACTGTTGTAATGGGGAATGTGGTGGAGGCTGTTTGGCATTAAGGTTGACAGTGGGATTTAGAATGAACACCTAATATAAGGGGATAAGTTTCAGCCCAGGAGTAGAGTTGTTTGACCTTGGAGTATTATCCTGATTGATGCAAAGACTGTGTTACCCTGTCAGAGAGCATGGGAGAATTGGGCATCTGAGTATTTAACCTGGTGATTCAGTGATACTGATTTGACTTAACACAGGCTGCATAAACAATGAGAAACACAAGTTCTTCTATTTCCCCTTTTCTCCCAAGACCTCAGCTGAATCTGGCAGGGACAGGTTGTGCTGCTATATATTCAGGAATTCTCATCAAATCTGAGTGGTGCTGCCAGCCCTTGGAGCCTGCAGAATATTTATAAGAAGGGGGAAGGTGGTTCTAGAATCATGTCGTTTGGTATTGACAGGCTTTCAACCCCAGAGGAGAGCCTGCGGTTGTTAATGTTAGTGGTTCATGAGACCTGGCCTTCTGCCTCTGGGAGAGCTGCCCTTGAATTCAGTGGGTTTAACCCACAAACTCTGGTATCAGCTGCTGATCACTTCATAAAGTAAAATTAGAGGGAAGAGATCTGGGAGAATGCCCATGGTGTTGACCAGTTCACTGGGATGCTGAGGCCATATTCAGGTGGCCTCGTTACTTGAATGAAGAGCATTAGGGACGCTGGAAGGAACTGGGACAATATCTCCCAAGTCCCATATGCAAGGGGTTTGCTCTATAAAGCCTGAAATAGTCTTGTTTCACCGCCCTAAGGAGCTGGATGATGCTAATGGTCCTGACTTGCACCCAAATTTCATCCGTGTTTTCTCCTTGGAAAGACTTATCCCCTTCCAAACCTGTTTACAGAACTGCAGGTCAAATGCAGCAGTTCTTTAGCCTGATGTCTTCCCTTCTCAGTTAATACACTAAGGTCATTAAAAGCAGTTTACTGTTGCTACACAGTAAGGTCCCGCAGAGAACTGAATGTGTATAGGAGCACAGTGAATGCCTTTTGACATGGCTCAGCTCGTGCAGTGCTTTCACTCTTAACGTTTCACCTGACTGCACCTTTCTGTCTGTGCATGGCTTTTCTGGAGCATGTCGGTGCCTCTGTGACAGGTCTGGTTATCCCATGCGTGTGCAGTAACCTTGCTGACTTCTAAGGGGTTTGTTTACTTTACTCTCTGTTTCAACCAGGGCATGTCAGGAAAAGCACAAAGGCCAAAGAGTCTTCAATTAGGAGACAACAGACTGACTCTGCTTCAGGGTTCCTCACTCCAACAATCAACACCTCGAAGCCCACCACCCATCACTCCCAAAACCCCAAGAACCCAAAGTAAGTACTCTTGTTTCAGAGCAATAGTAGGAGTTACTGTGTATTCGCTGAGGTAACCTCACTGGGGAGGGAGGGAGGGAGGAACTGCTCTGAAGTACTTCACAGAAAGTGACTCTGGGCTGCTGCTATCTGCAGACATCTTTGTCAGATAACAAGATTTGGCAGTGCTATCAAAGGCACTACAGTCATACTTCTGACTCCCATGTCACTTGTTGCAATCAGTGTATCAGGTGAACTCCAGAGAATAGTTTTTCCAGTTTCTTCCTTCTTTCCTCCTGTATTGACTTGAGGGAAGGTATATTAAACCCAAGGAGAGCCTCACATGCAGTCAATGTGGATGCTTGTAAATGCACCAGATCAGGAGGTTACAGCACGTACTAGACTAATATCTCCTGTGGACTCACTGGGTGGAACTGCATCAATCCAGCATGGTATTTCTCATAGCTCTGTGGCTGCATTTTCTCAGCAAGCCCTGAAGGCTTTGGTAATTCATGGGCAGTAACTCCCATCACATGGCAGAAAGTTTCAGGAGAAGCTGCTCTGCAGCTTGGGAGCTCAGCCGATAAATGTGACACCTGAAAGAGATGGAGTTTATCGTTGGCAAATGGAGTCTTTTCCCTTCCTTGCGTATCCAGCAAGCTCTGTAGTTTGTTCTGAAACAGCAGATCAGTATGGCTAAGGTAAAAATACAGCTGTGGTGTCATCCCTGACAACTTCCTTGCTTGCTCTTGCCTTTCTCACTCTGCTGCTCTGTTTGAAGTTCATACGTAGGACCTGACTGTCCTTCCTCCTAGAGGGATGTAATTCAGAATCCAGTGTAGAATATGAACTGAACTAGCCTCAAACTGTTGTGAGAGGATGAAAACCAAAAAATACATGTCAGACTGGGATGGAGTGGGGAGACAACCAGAAACACAAACAACTGCAGGAATACTGTATGAAGAAAGATCTGTGAAAGGAATTTGAAACCTCATTCTTGTACTTAGCAAGAGCTTTTAATTGCCTTCAGTAGCAGGGCAGCTTCCCAGGAATTCTTCTGAAGTTTGGTGCTTATCTGCTCCATCAATTGGAGTTAAAATCAAAGTGAATTCTCAGGTTGAGGCCCAGGCTGAAAGGAAACCCCTGTGAACATTGCAGATGCGATAATGGATTCATTTTTCTCTCAGGCATGCATTTTTCACATAAGCTTAGATTCATTGGATGAAGATAGAACTCTTCTGGGCATTTGGAACTTAAGGGAGATCCAGCTGTGCCTCTACTTTGACATACCCATTCAGGTTTAGCTGCTAAAGCAGAGAACTGTTAGCAGACCAAAAGAGAGATTCATTTAATATCTTGTGCTTAGAATCCTACACGGCCAATCCCATTTCCCATTCCTTTCCCACCTACTTGAATGTCTTTTCTCATTACTGTTCTTGCTCCTAGGTTTTCCCTCCTTACAAGCTGATGGACTGGCAAGTGCTGGCTTACAGAGCACCCCACCTCCCCCTCCGCCCAAGAGCAAGCCCTATGAGAACAGCAACCCCAGGAATTCTGTGGAGGTAAGGAAATGAGAGCTGACATTTCTTTGGAAAACAGCTTTTGAGGAGGAGACACCAGTGGAATTTTCCGAGCTGCTTCTAGGGTGGTGCTGCTTGAACCTTGTCTCATCGGTTTACTGGTTCACTCCCTGAAACCACCAAAGAACAAGAGGGTTTTTTGCTTCAGGAGAAGGCTGTCAAATGCAATCCCTTGGTTTTGGATTCCAAGTGGGAGTTGTGTTGTCCTGGCTTAGGCAAACTGTGTGTGGGGGTGGGAAGATCTATTGGAAACAAACAAGCACAATGATTGAGAAGTTTCAAACCCAGGATCAGCATAACCCAGCACTGTAATCCTGTCCTGAAAGAGAAGGGGAAAAGAGTTCACACATGTTCAGAAATGATAAATGTCTGCTGTGGAGTTCTCAGAATAATCTAATTTGTCAATGTATTAGTCACTTAAACAGTCTGTATTATCTCACCATCTTAGTCACAGCCTTTTGCTCCAGTGCATGAAGTTGGTTTACTTCTAAGAACATCAAGTTGCCACTTTTCTATGCTCTAAACTGATGTTTCTCTTACACTAGGGGATTCCAAACAGCTTGCTGATACTTCACATGCAAATACTCTGGCCATTGTGTCAAAATCGTTTCATCTGCCCCTGAACTAGTGCTCCTGATAGGAGACTGTAATTGCTTACCAGTGCACAGCAAAAGAAAGCATCCTTTTGTAACTGTGCAAGGGCTGAATGTCTTCCCCAGTCCAATTTGCCGAGAGGATTTATGGAGTACTTTAGTGAGATGAACTGGAATTTGACCAAAAAAGAATGTAAAGAATGATTGCTCTGACAGCACAGGAAGACAACAAACCTGCTGATCACTTAATTCTGTTAGAGAGAGATACAACACTGGCATAAAGCCTTGAAGCATGGGATAAATAGGAGGGCTTTCTACTTTGCCCTTCATTTGGTCAGGATTGACTGAGAAGAGGCACTGCAGCTGCTGTAGGTGGTGTGAATGGTGGCACTATGACAGCTCGAGGGATGCTGTGGAAGTCACTGGTTCAAGAGGATTAATAAAAGAGCCTCCTTCCCTTGAGTCTTGTAAGAAAACTAATTACTCACATGTGCTGGCTTGCAACACTGACCTTGGCTTGCAGCCCAATGAAAGGGATTCAGAGGCACTAAGGGGAGATTGTAGAAGTGTTTTCTGAAGGGTTTTCTTGAAAGAACCCGCTAGAGCAAAGCACAAGAAGCATCCTGCAAGCCCTTGTGTTGGGCAGGGGGCTGTGGCTTGCTTTAGTAGACCTTCACTTGCTGCCATTTAGTGGAGTTCCTTGTACCTTCCCGATTTGGAAGCATTTTGCAGCCTTCTGATGCCTACTTGGTGCAACTCATCCAGCCAGCAAGATAAACATCGGTGAATTTTGAAACCGTAAGGGAAATGATTTGAGTGCCTTTCTACTGATAAACAGGAGTGGGACAGAGGGACAAATGGCTCTGTCTCGAAGTCAGACTGCAGGTCAGAAGCAGCTAAAGTCTATCTGCAGCTAAAGTGTATTATAGCAACTAAAACATACCTTCTTCTGTTAGCTCCTGGGCCTCTGTCCTTGTTTGCTCTTGTGGTCAGCTGCATATCGTACTGAGAGGCTGTATTGAAGGATTTGGTCCTCAAAAAGAAGCATCAGGCAGTACAGGACCTTTGGGCTTTTTGTTTGATAAAGCAAAATGCCTTAACTTGCTGGCAGTGGTTTATTTCAATGTGTGGTTTTGTTCTGTCTTCTCAGGTTGCTCCACCACTCCCCAGCAGACGTGAAGCCAAACCTCCCCCTCCACCCCCAAAAACCAGGAAATCCAGCGTTGTCTCTTCAGAGCAAGGCTTGTAGTGAGGATCAGCACTCGCTGGCGCGACAGCAAGCACCCAGAGTGAAACGCCTGCTTTGTTTTTACTGACAGTGCTGGGGCCCTCTGACCCAAAACAACCAGTGGTCTCGCCTGCCATTCCATTCACTCCCTTTGGGGTTTTCTTTGGGAAATACCAAAAGGAACTGATACTGTGACTGTATTCCCTATTCTCTGGTTTACGTTTCCAGTTCCTAGACACTAATCACATAGCAGGAGAGGTCACCCTGCTGGAATTCTTCTCTTAGTCTTGTCTGTCCCGAGTTCTTTCACTGATGCAATGTCAGCAGCTCATTCCTAGTGTAGATCTGTCACAGTAGTGATTTGCACCAGTGTTTGGAACAAGGTAAGCCACACCAGTATGTGTCCTGCAGTGTTTTCACATAAGTTCATTGCACTTCCCTCCTCCTGTCCCTGTGGCATAGCCCAGCCCTGATCTGCATGAAGTGAAACAGATCACAGCCAGCCCTGAGTTGTGAAATGTCAGCTCCTGGGATGTCAGGTGCTGGTGTACGATGTGTGGTCTCCGAAGGTTCTTGATTGCAGGCAGAGACCTGAGCATTGTTAGCAGAATAAGGTCTTTTTTTTCTGCTAGTCATCATATGTATTGAAGATGAAGTGCAGACATTCTGCCTTCACCTTAAATACATCTGCCATCTCTGCTCTGAGTAGTGGCAGTTGCTCATTCCCAATGGAGAGTTTAGGTTCACCAGTACTTTGTCATAATTTCACTGTTGATTCTGGTTTTAACACTACAGAGCAGTTGATACTCCACCCTGAATTGTGTTACCTACCTGGTTTGTGCCTGCATCTGGGACTTGGTAGAATGTTTCATCTTGTGCTTTTTAATAGGGTGCCAAAAGGTGCCTCACACCAGTGAATATGTGAGAAGAATAGAAGCTGCACTGAGACCAGCACTGTACTGGTACCAGCAACTGAGAGGATGGAGTGCACAGATCTAACTATACATCCTGACCTCAGAAACAAAGTCTGAATGTTACTGTAACCTTTACTTTGGTTGGGTAAATTCACAAAACCATAGCTAATTCTCATCCTGGTTTTCTCCCTGCACCCATCTGTGGCAGTGCTTGGCACTTTGTTTTCCAGCCTCCCTTGATCTGGGTTTTTAACAGCCACTGGACTTTAAGAAGCTGTTTAGATCTGGGATGCATTTGGAAGACTCAACTATTCACCACTTAGTTTCCTGTTGCTTCCTCTAGCTCTCTGCAGCTTTTATTTCCTCAGAGGATGAGATAATGTGCTTAATTTCTTTTTTGCTTATTTATTTCCTGCTCTGTTTGAGTATCAGCATCAGTCTTTGTATAGAGAAGAAATGGCACCAGATGGGCCTTAGGCACAGCATTGCTCTGTGCCTGAGCGCACACTGGAATCTGGCTGGTGCAAACCAGGACATCCGTATTTGTGATCAGTGCTCCTCATTTTGCACCTTTCAGGGGTACTTGCTCTGTGCTGCAGCCCTGAGGTGGGAAGCCAGAAGACAGTTCAGTTTCAAATGCTCTTGCAGTGCATTTCTCCTCTGTTCAGGGAGAAACAAAACCAAAGCAACCCCAGGGTGGTTTTTGTTCAGACTGAAGTAGCCCTTTCTTTTGTTCTTACACATTCCTTTGGCTTCAGTGTGGCTCTCATTAAAGAAACCTGCAGAAGCTGCATTTGCTTTGGTGCCTGCATGGCCCTGTGGAGCAGACTGCTCTCATGGAAGGACCCTATTGGATTCACATCACAGAACAGGTTGGAGCCATTTGGAAGTTGCAGTCGCATCACGCACATCTGCAGCCCTGTTGTTGCTTTAGCACACATACAACTGCCTTCTGCGTTGCTGCCTTCTCAGGGGAAATCATCTTGGAGACCTTCCTGGACAACTCAACTATGGCTCCCCCCCCTCTCTCTGTGGTGCATTGTAGGACTTGTCAGCTCCCCATTATGTCCTTGGATGTAGATGCTGCTTGACTTGAAAACCACAGGGTTTTCTTGTCTTTCATTTTTCGTCCACTTCTTCCTCTTGTAACCACTGTCTGCCTTCTGCTGCACGCACGAACGAAAGGTTCAGGTCCTCTGAAACTCCTCACTTGAACCAGAACTTCTTGTCTTTTGCTTGAGGCAGAACATCAGGATGTGGTCTGAACTGTAGCAAAGTGGGTATTAACTCCACCTCTTTGTTAATTCAGTGCCTTCCCCCGTTCTGCATCTGCCTGTTACCTCAGTCCTGGGTGCATTTGTTTTTCAGAGCAGTTTGGCTTTTAACTCCTGTGGTAAGCGGGCAGAAACAAAGGACTCTGTGTAGGAATCTCAGCTAAGGGTTTGTCAGCTGTGGGGAAACAAACTAGCTGTCACCTGGGGGGATTTTGGTTCCAAGTGACTTTTGAGTCCGATTTCCGTACTTTTTTGATCTACTTTAATCACTTTAACTCATACATTGGGGTTTTTTTTCCGGGAGGAGGAAACTAGTCCGTGCAAAAAAGCCTCACTGGAGGAAGTCTGACCTTGGGAGGAGCTGTTCAGCCGATCTTCAGTGATCCTTTCCATAACGCTCTTCTGTTCTCACTGTTTCGGGTGTTCTTTTGCGGTTCTATAGACGAGGTTTATGAACAGGCCTTTCATTTGTATTTTGGTCTTTGGCTTTTACTATAGAGCCAACTCCGGAAAAAGCAGGGAAGGTGCTATCTCCTGTATGCTCTGCCTTGCAGTCCACTGTCTCACCTGGCAGGTTCCTTAAGCTTGGTCTTGGCGTGCTCTCCACGCAGGTCAGGCGTTTCTCCGTGCTGCCTTTGTTGTCTGGCCAGTTGGAGACTGTTGTAGCTGAGGCATCACCCTAACTGGAAGGAAAGGAACAGCTGATGCCTAAAGAGCACAGAGCAAGAGTTTCCTCCCTGGGATATTTTGGGCATTTCATTGGCAAATCTGCCGGAAAGGGGTTTCAGGTTGGGGGATTTTTCCTTCCTTAGCATTACTTTTGTTCAGTCTGAAGTGCTATAAACTCTCTCTGTTTCTCCTTCTTGCCTTTGGGAACCTAACTCACAAATAGGTGTTCCATTTTGATAAATGTATTATTCACATTGTGGTGTGTGCGGAGTTCTGTTCTTAGCTGATATAAGTCAGCACAGTCTGCTTAGAGGTACGAGGAGGACTTTCTGTACTGATGCTTTGGGGCTTTGTGCCAGTTTCAGGAAAGAGCATTGTCTTCTAAGTGTCAGATTCTTAAAGGCAGTTGGGCATTTAAGTGTGTGAATAAGGATGGGGCCTGGCTCATTTTAATTAAGTGAAATAAAGTGCCCACACTTAGGAGAAATCCCACCGGGCCACTGGTGATTTAAGTGTTCTGCTCTTTGCTGTGGTACTTCCCTGACTTAAATGCTGAGATTAAACTTTCAGAGTCAATTTAAGGTCTCACTACTTCGTTTTCAAAATCAGAATCATCTTTCCACGTTCATTAGGTGCTTTTGGAAATGTCATCTACTATCTTTTAAACTGGAGGGCTAGAAATGGGAGTAGAACGTTAACCTTGTCGTCTCTGCACACCAGAACTGACAGCGAGCAGCAGCGTCTCTACCCATGGCGTGTGAATAAAACAAACCTCCAAGTTAAATATCGGGTCTGCAGAGAAGACAAACTCTAATCCCATTTCATAGCCGTGCTCTTCAAAGCTAGTGTTACATTTCGAGTCTCAGAGGATTTGGGTTTGCTTTGGAGAAATATGCTCAACACTTCTTTTCTGGAGCGTTTAATTAAAACTTGTCATGCTGTGATAAACTCCTTTAAAAATGATGCAGGCTCTAATCCGCATCAGGGAGGAGGGAAACAGACAGCTTTCCATTGCAGTGGATTATTGGATTAGGAAAGGACACCAATTCCAGTGAGAACGGCTCTGGGATCGGCAGTGGCAGAAAACACCATCATGTCTATGCAGTGGGTTTGGAGAACCTGCGTCTAACGACCTTCACACTGTGCAGCCCAGTGTGTGCTCCACACTTGAACAGTGAGTTAGACTTGGAGCGATGATGGCTCAGATTTTCTCTCCTTATTTATTTTTACAAGTGTAAATGGAAATAGTAAGTTTAAGATGTCTGTAATTTAACTGTAAGCTTGTTTATGGTGAAAGCATTCCTGACCCATTACTGCTGCCTTCTTTTAATGCTTTTAATTAAAAACCTTCTCTATTTGATATTTACTGTTGCAGACCAAATTACCTAGGGGATCAGGGTGAGCTTTTCTTAGGACTACATGGGAAGGAGAAAGAAAAGGAATAATGTGATTTCATTCAAAGGCACAGGAGGTTCACCTAATTCTGCTCCTGTTAATATGAAAGCATCTTTAGGACTTTGTGGCATTACAGAGAGTACACAAAGGAGTATAGAGCAGCTTAATAAAAGGTGAAAAGCATCTGCTGATGCTGTATGGGTCTGACTGTCCTGATTTAAGGCTGTCTGAACCCCTGGACATGCCTGACTGCATACTTTAAACCTGGTTTTCACATGCATGGTCTGCAGTTGTCTGTTTTCTTAAGCAGAGGTGTAAATCCTCAGCAGCTCTGACATTCAGCCCCAACATGCATGGTATTAATTGATGTAGTTTTTCACTGTTAGTATTACAGAGGTTTAATGACGTGATAAACCTTGGGACTTGTTCATCTTGAATTCAGGGGAATATGTATGTTGTGTAACAGTATATTGTGAGTGGTTTGAGGTCCTGGGTGTGATGGTTTAGTTACAAACGCACCTCTGCAGACTGCAAAGACCTTTTTCTTTTTCCTCTTTCTTTTAGTTCTCTGCAATTGAATCAGCAGAAAATACAGCTTTTAAACTGGCTCTGAAGAAAGAGTAGGAGCTAAGCTTTGGGAAGGGAGTCTGCATCTCTCTGGGTAAATGCCATCTGATTCACTAAGTCTGTAAAGCAAGGTGTATGGATTGTCACGGGTTTTAAAATGTATTAACTGTTGTAAAGTTTGTAAATACCTTTTTAAAATAAATGTAGTTTTTATGAGTGAACCAGTAAAAGAAGAGCATACAAAGGTCTTTCATGCAAGGAGTACACAAGCGCGAGTGGAATTCCATCCCAACTGTAAGCTTAGTCTTGATTTTTAATGTCGAATTACTGTTTTAGCCAGAGACCAGTGAGATCAGACACAGGCCTTGGCCAGGCATTGTCTGCATATGGGAAACAAAGGCTGTCATGGCCAAGTTCTCATTGCAGGACACAAGGCAGACCCTCTGCTGCTGAGTCCCCACCACTGGACTGGAACGTGTTCTCTTTTACATGCAAGCTAGTAATCAACACAACAGTTATCTTCTACTATTTACATGCAACTGCAGAGGATTTATTCACATACAGCAATCTGAGCAAAGTCCATTTGAGCAGAATGGAGGGGTTTTGGAAGAGAATTTTGATAGCTTTGACATTTTATTCTGGGTTTGCTGTTCCCTTTGGCTTTGTGGGTTAAGGCTTCTTTCGTCTGGCTTCTTCCATCAGGCTTTCCTGTAGACACACACATCATATACTTCTTTTAAAGAGAAGAAACAACTTTGATAATGGAATTTTAAGGCTTGGTCAGATGCTCAAATGCTCATGGTCTACATGGGAGGAGGATTAGAATGACATGAATCTGACCCGACATGATCTCTCTGCCACCTGCCCCAGGATCCGATCATCCAGTATAATGTAACTGACACTTATAATGGCCCTTTTCATCCCAAAGTGCGTGACCAACTTTACATCTGTTGGTGGGTCCAGCACTGCAGCAGTCCTTGGGAGTGTAACCCAGCAGCTGTTGAGCACCACACATTGACAGCAGCTCAAGGCAAGCAGCATGAACTTGAACAAAGCAATGTCTCTGTGAGCTTGAGCAGTTGGCCAAGAGAGCAGAGGCAAGAAAGCAAAAGCATCACAGGGTCATTACGGAGTGGCACAGTTGCCCTGTTACCATTCTCTCTGTAGGTTTAGTGCTGTTTGAGTGGAAACTGTTCCTGTGTCACATCCTGCTGGGTCTGGTCTCCTGTATTTCTGTATGTTCTTGCCTCAGTCAAAAGCCAGAGGTGTTTTGGATGGATGCCCTGGCGGAACACGTTCTGGTTTGCCCTGATGTGCCTTAGCTAGGTGGATTCTTGTTTGTGCTCACTACCAGCTTCTCCAGGAAATGATGAACATAATTGGAGGTGTTTTTCCACAGGGTGGACCATTTCCAGACACCTCCCCCTTCATTGCGTAAGATTCCTGTAGCAACTCCAGGAATGTGTTACATTGGAAAAGCTTCGTCTGGAAAAAGCTTTACTTTGTTTTCAGTGTCATTAAGCAGCTAGAAGTAAGAAGGCCACATAGTTCAGGCTATGCTACAGGAGTAAGACATGCAAACTAAGGGTTTGATGCTGAGGTTTAGGAGCTTTTATACTGATGTATAGATTATATGTCTATGTGTATTATGTGTATGGATTAGCAGCAGGTTCTGAGCAAGCCTAAGAATTGGGTTGGAAAAGGAATCCTATAAGGGTTTGTATTGGAAGGGACCTTAAAGCTCCTCCAGTTCCAACCCCTTCCATGGGCAGGGACACCTTCCTCTGGAGCAGTTTGCTCCAAGCCCTGTGACCAACCTGTATGTTCCATTTTATGTTCAGGACAAACAGGATTAAAGATGACCTAAAAAAGACTTCATTTTTAGGTAGTTCCTGCATGGAAATCCAGTGGCAGCCTGGCTCTGGCCTGCCTGCAGCAGTGGTACTGAATTCATGGGCCTTCATTCGGGCCAGGTTCCTCAGTGAGAGCCGCAGTGTGTACTTGAAACTTCTGCTCTTGGCTTCACAAGGGAAGTACAGATTGAGAGTTTCAGCTTCTGGGACAGCTCAGAGACACTTCCCAGGAAGTGGTGACCATCTGGCCCCATCAAGGTGTTGCTGTATTAATTAAAGAGCACATTTTTGCTTGAGAGTATTCTCTCTGTGGCAGTTTGGATGCGAAGTCTCTGCTGTCATGGCATTAGAGCATCTAATGGAAAATCCATTTCCCAGCCTAGGGACCTTGGGAGCTGCAGCTTCCATATGGCTTGATCCTTCAGCTGGCAAAGAGTGCCTTTTGAAGTTAAGCATCTGTGAATGCTGCATAGATTTATATTAAGGTAGAGTGTGTTTGGCTCGGGTTTGATTTAGTGGGTAATGACATTGCTACCCTGGAGCATAAGGATAGCGTAGCCCTGTCCTAGGACTGAGGTACTCGAGGATGATGGGGCACAGCCAGCATTGGCACGTGTGAACTGAATGCCCCTTCCTCCACCAGCCTTTTTTCTCTTCCCTTTGTGTGCATTCCCAGCCTGCACCCATCCCCTAATTTTCCCATAGGGATAGAGTTACAGCCATTACTCACCACGGCGTCCTTCAGAGCACTGAGCCCGGAACGCTGGGACAAGCGTGGGCATTCCGTCCTCTGTGCTTCCCCCATTTTTTCCAGGTCACTTGCAGTCTGCAGTGGGAAGCGACGCAGCCTTTGAGAAAGGAGGTTTATTTCTGCTGAAGCAACGCTACCCTTGTACAGACAAAGAGGAAACTCTTCCACTGCGCAACTTCCATTCACCTCTGTCCCAGGTGCCACAGCCAGCTTAAAGCCGGGACGCTGGAACTACCGTTACAAGGGACTACATAGGAAGCACTAGAAAGGATGGGGAAGTCACTGGGGGACGGAACCTTCCACACCAGCTTTGTCATCTAACTGCTTACCCTCTAATTCAGTGCCATTTGACAGCCACCCCGTGCCACATCTCTGGATGAATGTTGTCTAACACAGCCCATCAGAGCATTGGCTGAAATGTAGGGAGAGGATGGAATCAGGTTTAACCTGGAATTCAGACTCCATCATCTCTCCTTTGGAGCAGGCTGCCCATGCCTCTCCGTCCTCCTGTAAGGCTGTCAGATGTCCTCTTCCCTAACAGTTACTTCCCAGTTACTACTTTGAAACAGTATGCAGGTATATACATACGTACAGGTAGATAAATATATAGACATAATGATATATAGATATATAGACATAATGACATACATAGACACATACGCAGTGAAGCTATGTCACCTCTTTTTTGCTTGCCTCTTTTACAGACAAGGGATCTTAGCTAAAGCCGCAGGGTGTCTTACAGCCTAGAGCCCACCTCCTGAAATGGTCCCATCGTGTTTTCCGCGCTCCGTTTTCCTCCCGGTTGCAGGCCATAAGACCAGTGCTGGGCCGAGCAGATGTGCACAGACAGGACAAACAGGAGGATGCTGACAGAGATCTTCCTGGACTTCTCCATCCTGTGAGAGAACACAACATCCTTTTGATCATAACAACATCACAGCTCCATTTTGACCTTACAGAACTACGGAGGTGCTGCAGCTCTGGATCTCCAGTTCTGATCTGCACCCCAGTGGCATTGTGCTGACGTGGGAGGTGGATTTTGAGCCTCTCCAAGTGTGGATTAGCTCCTTATAAAGAGATCTAATAGCTGAAAAATCTGGATGAGGATCTGCATTAGGATTTTTGATCCCCCTTTCAGAAGGCCTGGACCTCAAAGGTTCCATGGAGGTCCCTGCTGAGGTTGGACAGATGGGTTAAGTTTAGCCGGTTTCCGTTCTATTATCCTTAAAAGTGCTATTTGCAGTCCCTTCTAACGCAAGTTTCTTCTGGTACAAGCATCTGTAAGCACTGAACAGGTAAGAAAGGAACTTGGTACGCTGGTCATTCCCGTTACCTGCTTGCTGAGAGAGGCTGCGGAGTAACTCCCACTCTTCTGCCTTTGAAAGTGCCCTGTGAGCGTTGTCCTCTCAGGTTTTATACACGACCACCTCAAGGCCAAACCCTTCACAGCAGGTGACTTTACCGAATTCTATCTCCCAGGCTGCAATTTTGTTCTTAAAAGTGTTGTAATGCAGCGGGGGTAAAGCACATAATTGGAGCACCCCTGTGCAGCTATTAAATGCAGCTGGTTTCTCAAAGAGCAATGAAAGTCACAGCCTTCCTTAAGGAGGCTGTGAAGCTGCCATTCAAGTCCAGCTGATTGCTGCTGTCCCATGGCAAGTACGCAATCTTTTCTCGCAGTGAGTTCTAATTTGTAAGTAAAAGTTTTGGGGTGAAGTTGGAAGTTGTTGAGGTCTTGAACTGGGGGAGGAATTCAGCTTAGTCTGTCCCTGCATATCAGGCATGAAGGAAACAGTTCTGGCCTGCTTGAACAAGAGCCTGGGCTTGCACGTGTGCACAGAGCTCCTCCAGCTCCAAGCCCTGCCATGGGCAGGGACGCCTTCCATAGAGCAGGGTGCTCCAAGCCCCTGTGTCCAACCTGGCCTTGAGCACTGCAGGGATGGGGCAGCCACAGCTTCTCTGGGCACCCTGTGCCAGCGCCTCAGCGCCCTCACAGGGAAGAGCTTCTGCCTGAGAGCTCATCTCCATCTCCCCTCTGGCAGTTAAAGCCATTCCCTTGTCCTGTCCCTACAGGCCCTTGTCCAAAGCCCCTCTCCAGGTTTCCTGCAGCTCCTTTAGATATTGGAAGACAGTTCCAAGGACTTGTGTGTGTTCAAGGACGCGTGCTCTTCAGTCCTGGGGGTGTTTGCAGCGCAGCCGTATGTAGGACTCGGTGGCTGTTTGCATGCAGGAGTTAAATTCAGCAGTTTTGCCTGCAGGAATGCATTTCTTTCCCCACCTGGCAGCTATTTTACCTGCTCCGCGTTGTTTTGTGCAGCACTGAATCTGTCTTGCTCAGGGTTCTTCAACCATCCTCTCCTCCTGCTCCCATGACTTCTTTGACATGAATGGATTAAAAGTCATTTAAACAGTAAATAATTTCAGGAGGATTTAGTGACTAGCAGAGTAATTCTTCCTGCTCTAATGCTCCTCCCACTCGCAGCAAGGGTGGCCAACATTTAGCTTCAGCTGATAAACTGATCAAGCTGTGAAAATAGTTGGTTTCAGTAGGAGAAACGTTACCCCTGCGTAGGCACATGGCTTTGGAAGGGAGGTTTTCCTGTAACTCCTTTCTTCCCTGATGAGCCTCCCCCAAATTAAGGTTATTTCAATGTAAATGGAAGATTTGTTCATCCTTAGAGAGGACGTTTAAAGAGAGAAGGGGGCTGCTTAGGCCAATAATTGCACCTCTTATTAACCCACCACTTTAATGACGGTCTGGCCTTTGCATCTTTCTACAGCTGTGTTTCCCTACAGGTTTCTGTTCTAGCTGACCTACCAAGAGTGGCAGGAAGGGCACAATTGTGGTGTTAGTGAGCTGCTGCACCTCTCTCAAACTCTAAGCCACAGCTATTGGCTTCCATAAAGGAGCCGGGAGGTTAAAGAACACATCACAGCTGGTTTCGTTTGCCCACCGATGCTTTTAAGGATCAGTACAATGGCAAGCAGTAAACCCCTCTGATTTTGGCAGCATTCCTAGCCTGAAGATGTGTACCGGAGGTGAGGAACTGAAGGACGGACTAGATTTCCCCCAGTTTTGCTCTCGAGGTGCTCTCCAGCACTTACTCAGATGCGCTGCATTTGTACTGTTGTGCCATAGTTTGACTGAAATAGTGAGCGCTTTATAGACCAAAGGACAGGGTTTTTGTGCTTTAGCGCCTCCCTGCTAAGTTCAGCTGCTGGCGCTGTGTGATGATCATCTCCGGGTGTGCCAAATGGTGCACATACCTGTGTGAAATCTGACTGCACCTATCTTAGTAACCACATATTGAGGGTGCGATCAAAGCAAAGCTGAGGAGCGTTGCAGATGAATGCCAAGTTAAAACCCCAACTGCCTGTGCAGAAGTAAAGACATCTAAACCCCAGACAGCTCAGCAAGCGCGTGCTCAAGCGGGGATTGCTCCCCATTTACAAGAAGACAACCCAGACACTTTAAGATTTCACACTTTTATTAATGCAATTTAAATTAGGCTGGCACCTGCAAGTTCTGAATAGGCCACTCTGGGCTATTCGTACAGCTTTGTCATAGCAAAAGAGGTACCTTCAATTCAGCTGTGAATGAATGATGCCACATGCTGTGATTATTCAAAACATAGTGCATCAGTGGAAGTTCAAATATAGTTTATACACAGTGATTATGAAAATAGAGATATTTTTTCCATACAATATTTTACTTCTGCTAACTACAAAATACGATAAAGAAAAATAATTCATTTATTTCTCTAGCCCTAGGAATCTTCTACTGCAACATACACATCACTCTCGATGAAAGCGATGAGGTGGGAGAAAGGACTCCAAAATCACGCTGAAATATCCCTCTTGAATCTAGAGTTGTATTTCACCAAGGATTTGGTGTTGTCCTGGAGCCAGACCAAGAGGCCTGGGAATCTTGAGGAAGGAAAATCCCAATTCTGACCCACAGAACACTGGGATTTTGAGTCCCAGAAGTTCACGTCATATGCCTGAGTCAACCCAACTTGAAAATAAGGGAGAATCCAGCAGTTCCCCCCCACCAAATCTATGCTGGTCCTGAACTAATCTTTCTAGATCAATGGCAAAGCAGCATTTTCATAACAACTACTGAGACAAGAAGAATTCTGCTCAGAGGACAGGAAATCTGCACTGCAAGTAAAAGACAACCCACCAAAGTGACAAGCTACTGCCAACAGTGTCACATTCCGGAAGTTTTAGGATACATTGGTTCTTTACTCCCAGTAGTAGCTGTATTTGCTTAGATTCAAGGTTAGTTTTAACTTTGGGGTGGTTTACGTAAGCATCTGAGGTAAGAGTTCTTGATGCACCACCTTCTTTTTGGTATAGTTTCTTCATGTGCTTTTTGATTGTGTATAAAATAAACGTGTTAGATGAGAACTAGATGGACACTACGGTGGAAACAGCTTATTAAATGAAGTGCACCACCACTTAAAGAGATGCCCTGGGCCTTTCTGCACTGCAGAAGTCACACAGTTCCCTATTTGCTCACAGGTGAAGCAGTTGTGGAAAGGGTACTTTGCCCTACACAAAATGCTTTTAAAGCCACTTTAAGCAGGCCAGAAGTGGAACACTGAGATCTGGCTGGGAAAAGCGTTATGCCCATGCTTTCAAGGATTCAGTGTGCAGGAGTATTTGCATAGTACATTAAGGGGAAACTGGTGCTATATATTCCTATACTGGAGTAACAATGGAGGATGGAGCAAGTGCTGTGGCCACAATGCTTGTCTCTGCTTTGGGGACAGTATTGTATTTTCCTATGTACATTTAATTCCCCACAAAGAATGAAAGCTCTACAGGTACTCCACTTTGCAGTGGTTGGCACATCTGAAAGCGAGAGAATTCTTCTTACCAGCTGTGACTGATAGTGCAATTTCACACTAATTTGGAAAGGATTAAAGACATCCAATTTCTGAGCAGGGGGTGTTTGAGTTGCTGCGTAGGCAGATCCCTGCAGTGGAAGCAGCTTCCCCTGCACAGTTTAGAAGATGATAAAGCTGTTCTATACCTGTGTTCAAACTACTACAAGGCAATATGACAGTGATGACAGTTAACTACTGTTTTCACCCCAGAAGAGTACCTGAAAACATCCTGTGGACATTGTCTAAGCCACGTGTGTCATTTAGCACACTGCATGATGGAAGAAACTAACTGTAAATACACTAGCCTAACTGTAAACCTGAACTTTGTTGCTACTATACATGAATAACATTTTCTATTCATATTGCAGCTACAGATTTAATAAATAGAATTGCATATATTGTGCTTTATAAATTAAAATGCATTCCAAAGTGAGGCAATGCTAAACAATGAATCTGTTCGACTCTCCCCCCAAAACCAGCCCATTTCCTCACTCTGTTCATAAAGGTAGAAACAGACACTTTCTGTTTCTATCTTTTAAACAAACCCTCCCTCCCCCAAAAGTGATCAAAGAAGAGTTTACTTAGGCACTACTGCAAATGTCAGTTGTCTAATAATCATCACTTCTAACTTAATAAGGGGAGGAGGTGAAGAAAGTCACAATAGAGGTTTTGATTCCTTCCTCTTCAGCATATTCTCTTCCCTATCTGACGCTCTGAGACATGTGCAAAGGTGTCAGCATCTCTTCAAAGATAGCTCCTTTTACATTAGATCCCCTCAAGTTAGCTTCTTGTAGATCACAACCTGATAGATCACAGTTCTAAAGGGTAGAAGAAAAATCAATGTTAATTGAATATACCCAGAACTTACTTAGTTCAAAGCTTTACCTTTCCACAGAAACCACATCTGCCTCCAAACATTTCAGTGTAAGCTTCTCGTCCATCTCTCAGGTTTTGAGTTTTATTTACTTCTTGTGAGAAGTAACTTCCCACAGCAGCAGCAGGAGTTATTTTTCATGTTGTTAAGACTTAAACTCTTCATATCGAATTCTCTTCCAGGCGTTACTAATGCTTGCTGAACACCGCCAGGGAGAAGCTGCCTCCTGCAGTCCCACCAAAGAGCACTCTGAATACTTCTCTAGGACTTGAGGAAGAGTCACGTACACAGCTTGTAGTCAGCTAGTTTGTTTGTCTAACTGTGAGAGCAGTGTATCACACACCACCAGTCAGGTAAGATTCCATCCCTGTTCTACAAATGGTGTCTCAGGATCAAAAAAGTCCCCCACAAAGCCAAGCAACTGAGTTTCTAAGTTCTTCAGTGATGGCATGATCTCACGCTATGAGTTAAGTTTAGTAATGTTTCCACGCATCACTTTTGAGATGATACAAGCCATTCCTGTGGCTTTAGGGTGCTGGCAAATCCAAGACATTAGACTCACCTGACAAAGTGAGGCTAGAATGAGATTGCTTACATCATCTATAGCTCACTAAGCCTGAAAAAAGACTGGTTCGCTCAAAGTGGTTTGAAGCTGGAGACCTCAGCCAAAAGCCAGCAATCGCCCCAATTTTATCAGTTGACTACTTAGTGTATTAAATGAATCATAACTCACTTCCAGATCAGTTCCTGCCAAAGTTGCTCCTCTAAGATTGCAGTTTTTTAGTTTTGCATTTTTCAGCGTTGCAACTCTTAGATTAATTCCTGTCATTTGACTGCCTTCCATGTCCACACCTTTCAGGTTGGCACCTAAAACACACAAAGAGTAGTTTTATGAGGAGAAACAGTCAGAATCACCGCAGCTCCAGAACAATGCTTCCTCAGAACCATGTAAATTGATAGAGATCAAGGCAGAACTTGGAATTTAATGATTCCACGGTCACACGCTCAGTCCTGTATTTGTGCCTTGTCTCATGAAGACATGGACTGTACAAACCAGAGCAAACCTTTCACGTGCCATGTAGCTTTACAGACACGTGGTTCAGTTTCCACAAAACCTCCTTACCTTCCAAATTAGCTTTAAGGCCTGATGGATCTTCAAAATTGCACCCTTTTAGAGATGCTCCTTCTGCATTGGAACACAGCATTTTCACCCCTTGAAGGTTGGCACACTGAGAGAGACACATCAGTGAGATTGGTAAAAGCTCAAAGATGAACAGTACAAGAATGAGCAGAGAAGAGTTTTCATTTCTGTTTTGGAAGTGAATCCTATTAAAGCACAACAGCCTTCTTATTGTGAGGAAGTGCAAGAACTTGCTATACGATTACTTTATCATCAAGGAGGCAGACAGTTATCACTCAGTGCCCTTTTCCCCCTTTTTTACCTAAGAGCATCAAAAAGCTTGTGATCTAACTAGAAAACACTGAAAAACTACGTGGTTTACACTTATCTGCTTGTTCCAATTCCTCTTCCCTTAAAATAACTTCCCTTAAAGTAAAGGACAGCCTGGACTTTCCAAGACAGCAGCTCTTACATCAAGCACTGATCCGGAGAGGTCAGCTCTCTCAAGATTGGCACAGCACAGGTTGGCGTGCGCCAGGTTGCACCGGCTCAGGTTTGCCATCTTGAAGTTGATGTATCGAAGATCGAGACGTGAGAGATCTGCTCCGCTGAAATTGAGACCCTAAGGACAAAACAAGGAACCCCAGAATGAACCCCAGAATGATGCTGCAGGGTGTTTCCCCACCAGACATCAACACTACAGAGCAAGACAAAGCCTGCATTTTCCTACCTGACAGCGCAGCTCGGACTTGGTTGGGGTTGCCAGCAAGAATCGGACAAACTCCTTGCGAGATATAGGAGAATGATCCTCCGCTGGCTGTGAATTCTGTTGAGAGAGTTGTTTAAAAGCCAAAATAGACAGGACTAACATTATATATTGCCTGGAAGGACAGGGCATGTGCAGTTGTGTATTAAAGAAAACAAATTACCTTAATAGCTATTTCTAGATGTTCAATTAGTGAATCGATACCAAAAAACCTGGCTTCTTCCAAAACACCTACCAAAACAAAGCAATATTGGTTATGCACAGGGAGGTGTTAATCACGAGAGCACTCTTCTTCCCTCACTGGAGAAAGCCACACTAAGAACATGCCAAAAACTTTGGGTTAATCCATCTTTACTGGTGGAGAAGCATCAATTCAACTGACTTTCCCTACTTGTAACACATTTTAGCTTCACTAACAAAGAGGAATAAATAGAACACTTGAAGTTTAAGGAGTCTCGAAGAAATGCATAAACTCATCAAACTGACAACCAATACGTTACATGAGATGGAACTGGACAGAGGAAAAGCAAGCGTGTTTGCAGCTAAAAGGAAAAAGTAACTCAGAAAGGATGTTTCCAATACCAGTATTAGGTTAAAGACATCAAATCCAGAATCACAGCCAGATATTAACCCATCAGGGAGAATTTTTCGTGTTCTCTAGAGAAATCAGTTTACGCAGTCTGCCTTCATTAAACCAAGCATGAGGAATTGCTATGCTTGAGAATAAATTCACCGAAGAAATATCCCAAACACTCAGATGAGCATACAAAAGTGCCACTCATTTTACCACCTTTACCTGAGGGTAAACTTTAACTTCCAAAGAGTAATAATTTAGGAGATGTCATACAGGTAATACCTACCTAGCAAATTAATGCCATCATTTACAATGAGCTGTCCGTGACGCAAATAGTTCAAAATTGGCTCAAAATACTCTGGACTGCGGTCAATTAGGAATGCTCCTCTATGATCTTGCTTATTTCCCCAAGCATCTGTTTCCACAACATATATATAATTAAATTTGATGTAGTAATAGAAGAGCATTTGCTTCAGTTTCAGAACTTTATTACCAAAGGGGACTGGATTATGAAACATTCCACTCGAAAGGGTGTTTCTTAGAGAACAGGAAGGAAGAGAAGAGTGTGAGGGGGCAAATAACCTTAAAATGAACTTGCTCCTCCTGCTATAAAGCACTACAATGTTTTATCACATACATAAGAATTTTTTGCTCAAATCAAAGCAGAATTAAGATTTTAGTCTGTCCCCATTTCCTAAAGGCTCTTGTGCAGTGTTTGCTCCTTGATTTCCTTGACAAAAGTCACCAAGATGCAACAATAAGATGAAAACTTCAAATCGAAGACCCCAAAATATTAACTATGGATGGAAATTGTATTTTCAGTTTGGGAGATAAGCTCCATGGGCAATGGAGAAATAATTATTTGAAAGAGCTTACATGTTCTGCTACGATGCTTCAACATACTTCTGATATTTTAAATTATGAACAAGAGTCTCAACTTGATAGTGCCTTTTGCCTACTTTGCTAATTTGTTCCTTAAAAAAATAAAGCTTATTTCAATATACTAACCTTTATCTTTAAACATGTGGGCCAACATACTGTCAGGTTCTTTGTTAACCAAAGTGCTCCTAGAAAACAAAGGCAGCACAATTTCAGTGAATGTTTTGCTCACAAGACAAACTTGGGGGTTCATGTGTGTTTTCTGCCCTTGACAGCTTGAAGGCAATGCTGGCGTGTGATACACGTTCCAACAGCTACCATGCTGCTACCTTCATAAAGTGGGATAGCAAAATATGTTTCTGACCTGGCGTATCATATCTTAAATACAAAGCACTTGGTTAACTGAAATATTCCAAGGATAAATCCAGGCTGTTGAGGCTTTTCACCAGTTTTACTTCATGTGTAAAATGAAATACAAAAACCAGAGAAAGCATCAGAAGTCAAAGACCTCCAACTCTATCCTGTTATTTTCTAGCTCATTTGCAAGAGCACCAGAAGCCTCACCAACTGTTATAACCTATTCACTGAACTCAAGTCCTTTAAGAATGAACCCAACAAGTTGTTTCTCTACCGTGTAGTGGTGAAGTATCGGCCTCCGACATTGAGCGTTAACCAGTCTGTGTGGGACCCTGTCAGTCCTTCATGAGGTCTCCCATCAGTCTGAGGATCTACACGGGGGAGAAGGTCATGCTTAGAAAAATGGTGACTATTTCTGAATGCTCCACGTGGTAAGAAAACACAAGAAAATAGACTTTTAGATTTACATTCAAGCAACACAAAACCTCTTTCCATTAAACAAAAGGTTAAGAGAATAAGAATTAGAGACTTACCAATGAATGGTTCCCCTTCACAGACAAACAGAACATCATCGTCCCTGAGAGAGGAAGAGGAAAAATAAGATTAATCATAATTTCTTCTTCGTTTCCTTCAGAGTGGGAACCCCTCCTGATTTGTTTCAGGTAAATGATAATCAATTACCATTATCTAGAACTTCAGTATCTGATTTCCAGCTCTATTTTGCAGGTTCAGTGGATTGTAATGTGACTGACTTTACTGGAGATGTTATCTGAACCACCCAGGTAGGCATCATTTCTGTTACTCAACAAGTCTAGTTTTACAGAATAGTTTCTCTTCTCCCCACTCTGGGAGCATTTATTCCACAAAGCCCAAGCAATGCTGGAGTTTGTCTCCTTTTTAGAAAACCCTCATCCAAGTGCAGACTAGAACACTGGGATTTTCCTGGTACAAACAGCACACCATGAATCAACACAGGGGATGCTAAAAGGCATAAAATACAGCTTCAATCATTATCAAGTTCTGATTCACCAAGATAGAAATGCTTTCAAGTTCAAAAGACAGTATTACTTTTCCTCGAGGCATGAAAGCACTTTTGGGCATACTGCTGGGAATGACACTATCTGTTTTTAAGGAAAGCACTGGTTATTGATTCAGGTCAGAGGATTAACAGGCCAGTGAGTCTCTTAATCCATACCCGTGATTTGACTTCCATTGTCTAAGCCTTACCTAATCAAAGCGATATCATCAATGAGTCCACCTTTTCCATTGTAAACACTGGTCGCTTTTATTCCAAGCTTATTACTAGCCACAGACAGCAAATCTGATAAAGTCCCATACACAGCCACAACCTGTGGGAGAGAGAAGTAGCTGCAGGCTCTGTGTTCATATGGCTTCTGTCAGTTCAGACTGGTTACCAGGTTATCGATACCTTCTTACAGAGGGAGGAAGAGCAGGTACAGATCTTTACTATTAAAAGGAAACAGACCAACTTTGATGTTAGAAGCAGACCTGCCTTAAGACAGCGTGACCTGCACATCTGTGACCACAAGTCAAGGGACTTGAGGAGGCAGTGAGAGAATGAGTCTTGGTACTATATTATGTACTATAATGGTACTATATGGTACTATATTATTCAGTTATTTATTTCCCTGAAGAAATACTGCTGTTTGCTCTAAGCCTCTCCAGAATTTATTTCCCTCTCTAAAATCAAGGATTACAGTCCCATTACTGTCTTCACTCCAGATGTGGATGGGAAGAACTGGAGACCAAGGGTAGCATTTAGTAGAACCACAGGGCCATTTCCCATGCTGGCTGTGCCTAGAAACACGACTGTTTTCCCTCTTAAGGCAATACATCATAGGTTTTAAACACACAAAGAGAGTTTAAGCAAGATTATTTGCTGGCTCTCCAGCAGCGTGAGTTTGATGTGGCAGAGGCCTGACATCCTGCAAGACGAAGACTTTCCTTAGGGTCTGACGTAGTAACTTTTGTTTGAGGAAGAATATACTGCAGTATATTGAGACTGTATTGCAGTATATCAAACTGAACTTTCGCATTTACCAGACATACATAAAACCACCCAGAAAGGTAGGGCATCCTGCACTATCTGAAATGATATGCTGCAAGGGCAGCAAGCAAAAGCCCATAACAAGAAACTGAAAGTCTGTTTTTCAATATGCTTGTGTCATATCATACCATAATCAGAATCTCAGAAGCACAGGAGGCTTTAATGTAGGCACATTACTGCACCTCATTTGGGGGTTGGAACTGGATGATCTCAAGGTCCTTTCCGACCCGAACCATTCCAGGTTTCTATGAGGAAGCCGTGTAAAACCGGGAGCTGATTCATCCACAGTGACACATTACACAGTAAAGAAAAGTCCTTTTTCCTCCTGCTTCCAACAGTGACATTTCAGGGAGGGTCACAATTCCCGATCGCTTCCCACCCTTCCCCAGGACGGACGTGGCGGGACCCGCACCACCAACGTGACAGCGACCCCGGCGGTGGCTTCAACCGCGGCCCCAGCGGCGCGGTGGTCCCCGGTCCCCGCAGGCAGGCAGGAGCCGGGGTGCCCGGCGGCGGCACCCGCAGGCCACGGGGCCCTCCAGGCCGAGGGGCGGCCCTGAGGGGGCGGCTCTGAGGGGGCGGCTGAGGGCCTCTCCTCACGGCGCGGGGGTCCCGCCACAGGCACCGGCGCCTGACAGGAGGGGAAGGGAGAAGGGAACCGCTCGGGAAGCGGGCGGGGGCTCGCGCGGGACCCCCCCCTCCCCGCCGCTCACCTTCCCGTTCCGGGGGCTGCCGTTAACGAACAGCGTGACCCGCCTCATGCTGCGGCGGCGCCGGCGGCCCCGCTCCTCCGCCCGAACCCGGAAGGCGGCGGCCGCTGACCGACACGAGCGCGGCCAATGGCGGCCGCGCCGCCCCGAGCGCGGTGCCCAATGGCACCGGAGAGGCGGGCGGGCGGGGAAACGCCCCCCCGGGCGGGCCGCAACCAATCAAGGGAGGAGTAACGCCCCTCATTTGCATAACGCGTGAGTCGGCCCTGATTCGCAGCGGGCTGTCACGTGGGCGCGGATCGTTGGGGATTTGAAAACGGGGGCTTAGCGCGCCGCTGACGGTTGTGATCCTTCCGCGCGTAAGGAGACAAAGAGTCCCCCGTTCCCGGGGGGCCTTACCGGAGACCGGGGAGGGGGCGGGGTGCGGTGCCTCCCCTCACCACCCGCTCTCATTCTGTGCGCCTTTGGCCGTGGTGGGCGGTGAGAGCAAGGAGGAAGGGGACGAAAGGGGCGAGGGCGCGGAGGGATACTCGGTAGTGCGGTTCGGTTTGAATGGCTGAGGCGGGACCGAGCCGGTGAGCTGAGGGGAAGCGCAGGGGCGGGCGTGAGGGGGCCGCGGTAAGGTGGGGTGAGCCGGGCCGAAGGTGAAGGAGGAGGTGGGGAGCCCTGGGAGGGTACCTGAGGGGTCTCGAGGGGGGAGCGGTGCGCGCTGATGGGGAGTTGTGGGCCCTGAGGTGATGGGGGTGAGTCCACACGGGGAGCTTCTCCCCGGGGTAGGCACGTCTCGTTGGTACAACCGGGTAGAGGAAGGTATCGAGTTCTAGTGTGGGCTTAACGACAAGTTGCGCGTGAGGTATTTGACGGTTTAATTCTGTCGCACCAGGTGCGGAAAAAGGCATATATGTGTGGAACCAGAGTTTCAGACTGGCGTTATTGAGTTCTGCATGCTTAACTTAAAATTCAAGGAGCTACATGCAGAAAATCTTAGCCTCCTAAATGTTCTGCTTCATATTAAACTGCTAATATTTGTCGTGACACAGCAAAACGATTACAGTGTGTTTACAGAATCGTGGTTTGGGTTGGAAAGGACCTTAATATCATCTAGTTCCAAACCCTTGCCATGGGCAGGGGCACCTCACACATACTTTGTGTTTAACACACTTTGTACTAGCATGAAACTGAAGTTTGGTGAGGAGCGGAAGCGCAGTGTGAAGCACTTCTGTGCATACTTAGAGCGTCTTTTTGTGTCCTTGCTGTGGGGCTGTCTGGAGATAAGGCTCTCCCTTTCACCTAGATTGGGTAGAGGTTTGAGAACGGTGGCCAACTCTTGCTCTTACTCTATGCTATTAAAATATCTTCTTTTCCTTTTAGCTAGGTGCGTGTAATTACAGGAGAGCAAAGGCTGGCTGTGTGTTCCTTAGAGTGAATCACTAAAAATGCGCGGGCGACCTAAGAATGTTAATGTTCCCCTGAAAGTTAAAGAAAATGAGAGTGTTGGTCCTGAAGAGAAGGAGGAGGCCTTTTGCCCTGATCTCTCAAAAGGCCAGAAGGTTTGCAAAGTGACCAAATCAAAAGTCATCAAGGCATCCAGGAAGGAGAATGTCCGTGATGGGAACCAAGTGCAGTTGCAAGAATGCGACCTGAGATACAGCACAGGCCTCAGGAAGGAATCGTGCCACAACAAGGAAGAGGATGGTAGCTGTCAGTATACTCAGAGCTTTTCTGATACACCAACAAGGGATGTGGTCATTGAACCTTTGAACAGCAAGGAAAATTTGTCACGAAGTAGGCCTGTTTCTTTGGGTGGTGAATGCTATTTGACACCCAATAGGTACAAAGCAGAAGAATCTGATTGTGGAATATTGGAGAAGCAGAGGAAAAACCTTGTTGATTTTGCAACTGCAACAACTGGTGGATTTGGGGTTACTCAAGAAAGCTTCACTATACCATCTCTTGGTAAGGCTGGAGTGCCTAATGACAGTTGTCTTCCTCAGAGGGGTATCTAGGGTTCATCTAGTCCAACCTCTTATCAAAAGCTTCAATTCAGGTCAGGCTCAGGTTGTCTGGCTGAGTTGGAATGTGCCCAAGGATAGGACTGTGATATGATGTTGCTGTAATTCCCTATTGAATGTTTTTCTGTACGGTTGATTAGGTGTTGGTGAGTTTCACAAGGCAGTAGTAAGACAAATCCTGCAAATATTGGTAGACAGTTCCTTAATTACCAATGGGAAAAGTAAATACAGCTCCTTGGTTGGTACGTAGTTTAGTTAAATATTAACTTGCTTTTAGAAAGCTAATTTGGTTTTGCTCAGGAAGGATCCTTGAGCTGAGCAGCTAACTTTAGATGTTTTCGTAAACATAAATCACTCTTAAACAAGCAAAAATGCCATTTTAAGACTTCAGATATTCTTACTCCAAAAAGTATTTTAGTTTTTTATATTTTCCTTTTTTTCCTGTTTCAGGGAAATCTCCAACTCCATTAAAATTTAGCCGAAGATCAACAATTGGAGTACGGGGGTCACCAGAAAATAACGCCCTTATTCAGTACCTTGCCCAGCAGAGAAGCAACAGGAAAAAAGCAGCTTTTGCACAGGTGAGAGTCTTTCTTTCTCAAATATGGACATATGCTGGCAGCATGAGAAGGCAGGTGTCTGGAAGAAGCCAAGAGGAGGAGCAACCATGGCCTGGATTTTACTGACTTCCCTTGGGCGCCGTATGTTAGAATGGAGGGATGTTAGAGGGTTTACTTGTACAGAGTTTGGAGTCTTCTCTCCATGCCCAGCTTGCTCGTATATTTTAACTTGTGTGCACTATAACCTGTATTTGCCATGCTTGATTTTTGGCTAATTAAAGTGTTGATAGTTTAAAGTGAAGTAAATGCTAGCATAAGTATTTTGGTTTATAATCAGACATTCTTAAGGTAGCATAGACTGTCAGAAACTAAATTATGGACCTGATCTAGAGGGGCAGATTTTGAGAAGCAGTGAAACTTAACAGATTTCTTAGTACAGTTCCTTTTTTTTTTTTGCATATTTTTACCACACAACTCAAATTGAAGTCAGATTAAATACAAGATTTGCTTCTTCTCAGAGCTTCTTTTGTGCCAAAGTACAAATAGAAAGTAATAAGCCCATTTCATCTTGGGGAAAAAAACAAACCATCTTGTGGTTAATTTTGTTTTAGCAGGTTAGTCCTTCAAGAAGCAAACATGCCAGGTCATTGAAGGACAAGATAGATGCTTTTCAAACATCTTTTAAATCAGTAGAAGAAGCTGAAGGGGAAACTGGCTCCTCTGGACCGTCACAAGTGGATGCTGCTTGCCAGGGAACGGGCTGTTGTAAGTTGGTTATATTTGTGGTCAATGATTTATTTTAAACGTGAGGTCTTCCTTTAGGCCAGAAAGTACTAAACTACAAACAGTTAATATAAACAACAACAACAAAAATGCTCCTTTGTAAGGTTTGGCACAGGCTTTGTTTGTTTAAACCCATCTCATTTCTTAGTGCATCCTGCATAGTGGTTTCTCAGAATAGCCCCAGAAAAAAACCCCAAACACTCGTGTTTTTTGGTGACTGTTTTCTTAGGGTTACTTTCTAGATTTATACCCTCTAATACCTAGTGAAAAGTAAATTAGTGTTTTCACACTTTTTCCATGAAACTGAGAATTATTTTCCTGATGACTGGTTTTAGCTGTGGTAACTGTTATCTCTCTCGATCATGATGTACAGACTTGTTTAATAACTTTGAAGTGCAGTAATTTTAGAAATGCCATTACATTACTGAGGTGTGACATCCTTATTAAGGACAATAGTAAGTATTGCAAAAGCAAGTCAAGGCAGTGCTGTGATTTTACTGTGAGAAGATCGTAGTGTGGATGCTTCTACAATGCTACTCTGGTAGCAGAAACTACAATGCTTCTCTGGTGTTGGTGGGCCTAGTAACATTTCTATGAAAAGCACAAACTTGCTTTGTTTTAAAGATTTGGCTATTTTCTAAGTAGAACCTAAAATGCATGGTTTTTCTTTTTCCTGACTAGAAAGTTCCCAAGCTTTTTGAATCTCACCATCCTTTGGGTGAGGAGCCACAAAAAGAGCATTCACTGAAAAATCTGAAGTTTGTGGTTTGTTTGGTTTTTATCTGATGCAGCTCAGAACAAAGTACCTTTTGCAGAAGAGCAGAACCTGGGTCAGTGCAGTGAAAAGTTCATGTCTGGTGACAATGGAGCTGATCTGAAAGAGAATCCAAGACAAAATTTGACCAGCAGCAGTAAGCCTGATACTGAGATCTTGTCTTCATGCCAAGATGCAACTGTCACTGAGCCTGCTGCTGCTGTTTCAAAGGTACTTTATAATGTAAGTGTGGGCAAAGGACGTGGAAAAACCCATAGCAAATCTCCCTTGAAGATTTTCATATCTTACTCTTATAGAAATAGATAATTTTTTTTTTTATATATATATATAAAATCTTGTAACTTTTTCTCTAGGAATGGGTTTATGAGCAACACAATCCTATTGAGTTGTTGGAGACTGTTGTAATTGAAGATGTCTTAGAAACAGGCCGTGGTAAGAGGATTCATCACTATTACAATCTCTGTTATATTCTTATTAGAAAGTAAAAATACTTAGAATATTTGCAAGGAAATGTTTCACAAGCATTCATTCCATGTCAGTCATCATGTCTACAATTAATAATGCAGTAGAAACCTGATACAGCTTTGACATAAAGGCATAACACTGAAAATAATGATCTTTTTTCAAGTACTGCTGCAGAGGAGGCTCAAGTCAAAGTTTAAAACTGCAGAGCTCGTTCAGTACAACGTAGCATTAAAGGTGTTTTTACTTAAGCACAATTCATAGGAAGGAAATAGCTTTTATGAGAGGAACTGAAATATTTGAAAGGTGGGGTAGGGCCTCTTGGGTGGTGTGTTGGCAGTTTGATTCTGATAGGAAAAGCAAGCTTAAACTGACACACAGGCAGGTGATAATTGTTTAGGGTTTCCCTTAGTTTTGTTAATCAGGCCATTTATAGGGAAAAGCATAGCTGAGTACTTCATGCTTGTGAAGGAAAGAGGGATGTTAATGTAGAGAGTGCCTCTGTGCACATTAGAGCATACATATTTTCCCCCTAGTTTACATGGATGAGAGAGAAACCCTTGTGTAAAATGCCTTTTCCTTCTGTAGGGCTCCTTTTCTACTTTTCGTGTAGCACAATAATAGCAGAGATTTGGAAACATGGATTTTTTTGTGACGTTGATGCACAGACTCTATAAGATGTGTACACTTATACCTCATGTTGCTAATGCTGTAGTCTTCTCAATTTTACTTCAGTTTTTAATTGCCATATTTGTCTACTTGCTCTAAAGATTCCAGTTGTGAGCACATCACTAAAGACGTTACAAGTAATGTTATGTCAGATCTAAGCAGAAGGAAAGTCAGCTTTCCAGAAGAACCCAGCCTAGGAATGTGTGATGAAAGCAAGGCAGTGGTCACACCACAACACTTAGGAAGGGGTTCCCTGCCTGAGCGCAGACAAAGCGGCTCCCTGTTGCGATCCGTGCTGAAGAAAACGCTGACCAAGGTGGGTTAACTGACTCACATGGAGTTCTAAGGATGAACTTCTGCAGTCATCAGTGAACTACCAGAAGCTGAATTGTTGCAGATAATTTTTACTGATTAAAATGCATTTTGAAATAATTTAATGCTCTCAGTGGATATCTGTTTGCTGTTTGGTCATCGTGGAAGCTTTGCTTGACATTTTCATGGTAAGAGAAGATCCATATTATGTTGTTGAGTTTTATTCGTTTAGGAAACAAGTAGGTTTTTTGTAAGCACTAGGACTGATTGTTAAGTCTTGCTCACAGAAGAAGGTATTTTCACTTTTGATTTGGACAAGGACAATATTTTAATTAAATGGTATTGACTAGATGATTGTATTTGATTTTGATAGGAATACTCAAGTGTGATTGACAGAGGAGGAGGTGAATCTCTTTCAATCCTCAGTTGTGCAGAAACCTTTGAAGCAGTGCAAACAGGTTAGATTCCCTTTTTGGTTTTTAAATAGCCAAAGTATTTTGTGGCATCGTAAAGCTTTGCCTCTGCTAATTCTGAAGAACAACATGCATTAACCACCACTGAAGTAGCTCAAGTGTGGCATCCTACTACGTGAAGGAGAAAATAAGGTTAGCAAGAAAAATAGTGTCTATTAAAAGAAACTAAAAAATCACACCCTGAAACTTGTACCTCTAACACCAGAATAGAATCACCTGGTCTTCAAGACATTTCACACTTGTCAACTGGAACTTGTGGAACAGCCAGTCATTCCTCGTCTGCTTCTTTCCTTAATGCTTGATACTGTAGTAAAGCTATATTGAAAATTCTGGTGGAATCCCCAAAACATGTAAAGGTGGTATTTTGCTGTTTGCTTGGGGGGTGGTGATTTTTAAGGGAGTGTTAAGACCCATAAAAAGCCCTTGAAAAGTCTGCTGTCTGACAGTTCCAAGTCCACTAAGCAGCCAGTGTATTTTATTGCAACAGAGGAAACAGAAACATGGAGCTCCAAAAAGCTAAAGAAGAGAGTCACTTTTGGAGAAGTCCTGAGCCCAGAAATATTTGATGAAGCTTTACCTGCAAATACTCCACTGCGCAAAGGAGCAACCCCAGTCAGTCATCCAGGCCTTCAAAGCAAGATCCTTTCTGCAAGGTCAAGTCTCCTTGAGGAACCGTTCCCACAGCTGAACTTTGATTGCAGCAATGTAAGGTTTTTGTTGGAGTCTTTTGTTTTTTTCAAGCCATAAACCCAGCCTCTTGGTGTCTCTGAATGTTCAGGTTTGGTTTATTTTTTTCCCCAGTCTGCTTCCTTTTGAAAAGAAATGGCTAAAATATTAAAATAGAGCCTTCTGGAAGCTTTAGAATGGCATTGAGAACTTTTGCTTTTGGTTTCTGAATTCTAAGTAGCATTTTGGCCTGTAGAGCTGTGTTTAAAGTTGAATACTGGTAGCACGTGAAATGTTTTTCACTTTGCTAATTCATATAATTTTGATGCTGTCTTTTGATATCTATTTCTTTTTGCCATATATGCCATATATGGCAAATGAGCTGTCATGTTCTTTAAGGAAAGAAAGTAAAATCACTTGTCTGTTCCAAGCACTGATAGAAAAGGGGCTTTTCTATATCTATCTGGTATAGTATACTGCTAAAATTAACTTTTTGTTTGTTTAAAGGAATGTATTGAGCCTCTTCAAGAGTCACTGGAGGGTTCTGTTGCTGCAGAAGACCTTTTACCTGTTGAAACTGCAGAAGGTAACCCCAACTTTGTTTTTTTTGTCATTAGGGAATGAATCTTTCTGTCTCTGAAAACTGAGATATGACACAGGGGTTGGGTTTTTTTCATACAAAGGGATCTATTTCAATCGTGCTAAAATGGAAATGCTCTTGCTTGCTTCTATTGGTCTTTGCAGTAGCTGCAGTGTTTTCCTGTTCTTTTGGTTAACTGGAAGTTACTTGACCTTGTATTCTTCTCTGAAAGTGCCTGATCTAATTAGACTTAGTGCTTTAAATACTTTGGCTTACTATCTTGATTCTGGTGTTGTAATTTTGGAGGTTTTAACAGCAAGACAACAACAAAAAGCTGAAGGGGGATTGTGCATGCGTACACATATATCTCAATGAAAGTTGTGTAAGGACTTTGTTACCAAATCCTCACCACTTTTTGTTTTCCTCTGTTTTGTAAAGCAAGCTGTAATGCTTTTATCTTGCCATGTTTGATAGAGCTTAAGACTGTTACTGGTTATTCAAGACTAAGATGAATAAACATGCTGTGCAGGATGTTGGAAGTGACATGGATGCTTTCCTCAAAATGTGATTAACTTTTTGTGTTGAAACTGAATCAATAATCTTATTTTCTTCATATATAACAGCAGAAAGTGACAAATCTGATACCACAAAAACTCCTTCTACTACTAAAAGGAAGGTGAGTTTAGTGATGACATTTGTTTTGGTTTTTAACTTCTTCAGGGGGAGTTGTTGCATTTATAGCTCCTGATGCTTGTAAGAGTTTTACAGGCTTAGCTATGAGGGTTGTTTATGTCCAGCTATGTGGAGATATATCATGTTAATGCAGATAATATCTTAAGGAAATCTCATTTTTGAGTGAAAGTGGGCTACCAGTTATTAAAAACATTTTTGGTTATAGTCTAATGCATACATTTATTATTGAATTTTCCAGGAACTTTCTTAAATAGTCTGACAGTATTTAGAAGATTTATGCATAGACAATCATTCATAACATTAGGGCCTTCACTCATGGGAATCTAAAAGCTTAAAACCACAGAAAATTGAGGAGAATGGAAACAAAGTTTTCTGTCTAATTTTTCTATGTGGTTGAATTTCTTTGAGTCACAGGAACATGAGGTAGAGGCTGATAAAGTCAAGCTGATTGTGCAGCCTGTGATGACTTCAGGTATCGCTGAAAATGTGGTTCCCAGCCGAGTGCTGAAGCTCTTCATTCCTGTTACCCTGGCTGTTAGCCATAAGGCAGACACAGTATCAGATGGGAATCTCTTATAGCTGAAGATGAACATTTTCTATTTTCTCATTAGAGTCTCCTCTTTGTACAAACAGGGCTGTATTGTACTGTGTGAGAAGACTAGCTCTATAAAGTTTTCATTTCCAGTTGTCAGTGTTTAGCTCTTACAGCATCATCTGTGAAATAACAAGACTATTGCAATGGTGTTCTTGTAACACATGAACCATGTTTTTAAAATATGCGCAACACATGTGCACCCAACAGCTTCAAATTCGTGTTCTTCAACAGTGTAGCACCATTTCAGAGGAGACCGATTTCAGCATCTCAAAAGCCACAAGTAATCAGAATGCTAAGGATACTCAAAATCCAGGAAAGAACAAGGTTCAAAGACAAAAGAACGTAACCACATCTGCTGCCAAAAAGACACAAGTAAGTGTCAGCCAGTTGCAGCTGGTGATTTTGCCTTTATCTTTGAATTTGGACACTCAGTCCAAGTGTCTCTTCTTGTGTGTTCTAGTGATTATTTTGATTTATTAAAGGTTTTCTAAAGGGTGCTGTTTCCTGTTGCTCCCAATATTCTCTTATATGGGAACATTATAATTGTGCTTTATTCAGCCTTCTCCATCTTTTCAGAAAGTAAAACATACAGGCTATGGGAAAAAAAGAAGGAAAAAAGTAAAAAAATCTTTATATGGGGAGAGAGAGATGGCTTCTAAGAAACCTCTTCTCAGCCCTATCCCAGAAATTCCAGAGCTTTTCTCTGCCTCATCTTCAAACTCAACAAAGGCAACTGCATTTTTTTCAGGTAATATGGTTTTGAGTTTTGTTTTGCCTTGCTCTTCCTGGTCCTTCTGGGGTTTTATTTCAACAGTTACATAGAAAAACTGTTGAGGGTTGAGTTCTGTGCATAGGTAAAAGGCCCAGAATACATTTTTCACTTCTAATTGCTTCTTTTAATAGTAGAGTCCAGAGGATCTAACTGGTTGCTAATCTCCAACTTGGTAAGTTTAGCTCCTGTTGGACTCCAGTGTAAATCTGACTTTGACTTGATGCCAATGTTTTCAGTCTTTAAAACTAGTAAGTTGGGCATGAATAGTGCAGTGTTTCTACTCTGCTTTTGTGGGATGGTTGTTTAGAAGGCTACTTGTATGTAAGTAAAATACTATAAAACTTCTGTTGTAATATTTAACAAAAGGCTTTGTCCATTCACCATTAGAGTCAAGTAACCACCTGCTTATTCCAATCCAGAGGATGTATTTTTAGAAGATACCAAATCTGGAAATGCTGGCAAGGATGTTCAACAGAAGCCGGTGGCTGAAGGAATAGGAGGGAAGAACACCCTTGCGATTCATACATCCTCAGGCTCTGAGGACCAGAATGCAGAAGAAGCCAGCAGCCCCAGTGACACAGTGTTCCAGGTGCCAGAGGGTGATCTGGAGCCTGTGCCTGGCAGTGAACAGGAGGTAACTGATAAGCTTAAAAATACTGCTAGAAAATCGGAATTGTGCTTGATGTTGTTGGATAAAACAAGTAATGTTTTGTGGAATTAAAACCCGAGTAATTCAATATTGGAATAGGCTGCCTGGAGATGCTGTGGAACCCCCAGCCTTTAAAGGAGGTATTCAGAACTTAGCAAGGCTTCAAGCAGCAGAAGTTTAGTCCCGTATTTAAACCTGCAGGATTCAGCGTGTTGGTTGGGGTGGTTTGTGAGTGGTGAGACTTAGCAGGAAAACAGTTGCACGTGTTTAGTTGTCAGGTCTTTGGAACCAGGTTTTTGTGGGTTACATCTGCCTATATTCACAAAACCAATTTCTTTCCCCAGTTTTCAAGCATTGTGCTAGATGCAAAATGTGGTTTTGATACATCTGACCATTTCCAACAAGGTGAAGAGACTGCCCGTGTAAAAAAGGCAAAAGAAAGTGGTTTCTTGATAGAAAATGAGAAATTACAAGAAAATCTCCTCGATGAGGCAGAGCAGCTGACGGGGCTGGAGCTTCTGCACCAACAGGACATGAGTGAACATGCAGATGCCCAAAGAACTCAGTGTCCGCAAAAGGATTCTGCGAGAAGTGGTGCACCAAGAGGGAGAAGAAGAAGAAGAAGCAGCAGTGCCATGTATTTTCTTCCCTTTGGAAACTGTCTTCCACTTTGTTCTTATAATGTGGAAGAAATCTTCTCTGCTCCTCATCTAGAAAAAAAGAGTGATAACAGTGGTGGAAAGAGAGTGAGGCGCAGCATGAGACTACATAAAGGTGCAGAAATTGAAGGACTTGCATGGATTCAGTTACCCAGTGAGATCCAGAAGAACCCTCCCCTGGTAGCTTCTGCTTGCAAAACCAGGAGAAGGACAATAAGCACATCCACCCTTACAGAATTTGAGAACCTTCATTGTAAAGGACAAAATCTTCTCCACTTTTCAGCACCAGGGATGAATGACGACTCTGTTAATCTTGCTGATGGGCCTTCTAAAAGATGGAGGAGGAAAAGCATGTGTGAACTCACAACTCAAGAAACAAGAACTTACTCTCCAATCCGGAGAAGGAGCAGGAGACCTTCTGTATACAGGAAGGACAGAAGTAACCAGAATCATGATGATGAAGTAGAAATACCTCTTGAAAATAACTCTAACATTTAGTGAGGTTTCATCTGATTGTCTAAAGTGGAGGTCAGTATTAGGCTTATGTTCTCTCTCTTAAATGCTGTTTTCTTCTCTCTCCCACTTACATTTCCTTACTTACTATTTCTTGATTTTTCTGGATAACCTAGAAGTGATTTTCCTTATCTTGATGCCTAAAATGCTTGAAGATCAGAACTGTGTGGAAGACCTAGTTTGGCTGAGGGCATTGCTCTGGTAGAAAGTCATGGCAGGTATCAGGAAGATAAAAAACTTATATGATGAACTGAATTTGACATCACCCCTTTGCTGTAGTCTCCATCCTTGCTTACATGTTCTCAGACTTTGTGCTGTCTACAGATCAATAGCAGTGAAACACTGCTAGTATTAGAAAAAACCTCAAGTAAGACAACTGTTATGGTTTAAGCCTCTAAAACTCACGAAGTTTTCCTCACTCACTCACTCACTTCCCTCTCTTTCTTCCCCTAGTCCCGGGGGGATGGGGGGGAGAATCAAAAGAATGCAACTCCCACAGGTTGAGATAAGAACAGTTTAGTAACTAAGGTGTAACACAAATCACTACTGCTACCACCAGTAATAATACAGGAGAATACAAAGAAAGATAATACAACTGCTCACCAAGCCCAACCCAGCCAGTGCACCCCCCAGCAGCGAGCCCCCAGAGCACCACCACCCCCTTCCGGGTCTCTGCCCTCCGTTTTTACATCCTGGACATGACGTGCTGTGGTATGTAATAACCTCTTTGGTCAGTTTGGGTCAGGTGTCCTGTCTCTGCTTCCTCCAGCTTCCCTTCCTCTCTAGCAGAACATGAGACTCAGAAAGTCCTTGGTCAGACCAAAACATTACCAAGCAGTAACTGAAAACACTGGTGTTATCAGCGCAGTTCCAAGGCCCCAAACAAAAACACAGCGCTACACCAGCTACCAAGAAGGAGAAAAATGACTGCTGCTGCTGAACCCAGGACAACAGTATACAGAATTTAAATAACATAGATGTGCATTTGCACACTTGTTATTGCAGTCTGGGATTTTCTTGCTAAATCTTTACACTTTTGGTACCTGCGCAGCAGGCTGGCATTTTAGCTCTTGGAACTTGGTTGTGATTAGACTGGATGTGTTTAGCAGACCACCTTGCTCCATTTGCTCCACTCAAATGCACAGTGAGTGTAGGAAGCTGCTAAACTGGAGACGTGTCAGCAAATGTGTGGCTGTCAGTAAAGAGGAATGACTAGATAGCTCAAAGAGACAGTCTGTGGTGACAAGTTACTTTCTAGATACGGCTCTTTCAATTTAAAGAACAGGATTCTAGCTTAAGCCTTTGTTATATTTTTGCAGTTGAAATAGATAAAATGTGACTTTGTCTTTAGTAGTTATATCTTACTGTTGTAAATTATGACTGTCCAGCTATAATTGCTTGAAGTGTTGATGTTTCCCATGTGCTTGAGCATTCCTTATAAATTGCTTTTGAAATCTGCATGAATTTTTTTCCAGATTTCAAAATTATCCTAAAAAGACCCCTTGAGATGCTCTGAAAATAAGAAAGAAATCACTTCTGGCTTGAAGGAGAGGAGTAGAAGGCGGGAAAGCTGTTACCATCTTCTGAAAAGAAATTTGCTTTACCTTCTGGGCACAAGCAAGAGTAGAGGTCCTATAAGTAAGGCTGAGTTTTGTGTTAGAATTAATGAATTCTGTTTCTGCTGTGAAGGCTGGACATTAGGAAAAGAAAAAAAAAAAGCTTTTAAATCTGTTGTATTTAAAACTAATTTAAAAAAATAAATTGGTTATGGAGAGTGAAACATTCATCATACAGTAAAGCTGTGCTCCATCTCTGGCTATGTCCAAGCTTTGGTGTGTGTGTACTGAACAGTGCATATTCTCCAGAAGTTGACCTGTTGTCTTGCTGTTTTCATTTTTCTAGTCTGAACAATGTAATAAAAAGTGATGACTGTAGGTGGTCTCCTTACACATTTGCTGTTGCTTTCATTTGTCATCCTGTTGTGTTTCAGCCGTAGTGAAATACCTGTGCCAGCTTGAAGGAAATAGCTTTCCATTGCAAATGATCTCTGCTGTGACCTTGGTTTTAACATTATTGATGTGGAATAAAATACTTTTTGTACTTGGCTGCTTTTATAATGCTTAAAAGCAAACAGAGCAGTTTAATTTTTTTTATGCATGTTTTACTTTTCTCTACAGCCATCATCAGTTTGTCCCAAGACAAGAACTCCTAAAGGCAACTTGAAAGAAACTTCACTACTTAAGTGCTGTTTATCTTATGCCGCTTTAGAAACGTTACTGAAGTTGCTGCAGAATCATTTTGGTTGGAAAATGCTTGTAAGATCAAATCTGTTACCTGGCACTGCCAGGTTATGACTAAACGTGTCCCTCAGTGTCACATCTAAATACCTTCAAACCCAGTTTTCTTGATGTTTTATTTTGAGGTTTTCTTTTGTGTCTCAGTGACTGTTTGAGGCTGGGAGGCAGACGGGTGATAGTTCCTTGTATTGAACCGGTTGCAGTGCAGTCTGTTGGCTTACCAGGAGAGGGCAGTCTGACATGAGCTTTGATGGTTTAATATAACGTCCACACAACAACACTCTAGGTGAGGTTCAAATCTAAAGCTCCTGGAGATTAAAGCTAATAATAGCTGCTCCTTGAGATTAAAACTTATAATAGCTGCTACTTCTAACATTAAAAAATCAATCCAGCAACTGTGCTACGCATTGAAATGAATTTGGAAAAGTGAAACTGCTGTCCTGTATTCAGGTATGACTTTCCATATAGAAATCACACACTGTTCTTAAACACGGTAGGGCACTGCAGCTGTGTGTGATGCTTGAGGGCTTCACCTGAAATGCTGCCTAGAACATGCTTTTCCTGATATTGCTGTCCTATGCATCAGTTGCTGCAGCCCTAGAAGAGTATTCTCTCTTGAGGCTTCTTGAGTGGGAAGGCTGAGTGCACTGCAGATGTGAAGTCAAGTCAAAAAGAGAAGAGCAAGGATAAGGAGAAGAAAACAAAGCTTGGCTTTTCTTCCTGGCAGAACTTGCCAGGTTGGAAAGGGCTGTTAGGAATTAAATGTAGATGCTTGATGGCAGTTTGTATGGCTTGCATGAGGATGAAGCTGGATCCTACAGAGAAATAAAGAGACTGCAGTTAATGGGACTTAACCTGGAGAGGACTTGAGAGGAGACGAGTCTTCATTTATGCAGAAGGTTGTTGTAAGGGGGAGGTAATAATCTGTTCTCCATATCTATACTGAATGGGACAAGAAATAATGTGTTTAAATTAGAAGAAAAAATGTCTCTGTTAAACATTAAGAAAAAGTTCCAGCAGCAGAGATGGTTGATCATGGGAATACATTGCCTTGGGAAGTTGTGGAATCTCCATCACTGGAGGCTTTTAAGAACAGATTAAACAAATATCTGTCAGGAATGACATATGATCCTTCCTAGGGGTAAGGATAGGGCCTGGATGGCCTCTTGAGGTCTCTTCTGGCTGTGTTTTCTGATTGCTGGAGATTAGGGTTGCAAGAGGTGATTTGGGACTTGCCTAATAGCTAAAACCTGAGGTAGAATCTGTCATGGAATAGGGAGCTGGAGGACTGCTAACACTGGGAGCTGTTTAGCATGGGAAGGAACTGAGGCACTTGGGAGAGAGCTCTTCATGCAAGGCTAGCAAAATGTGCTTAGTATGTGGAACATTCGGATCTCGAGTGACTCACTGCTCTTCCTCAGAAGAGTATAGACTCCTGAAGTGGTGTAACCTACAGCTTGGTGTCCTTGCTGTTATACAGGAAGTGTAACAGCAGAATAAACAAAGCTGTTCCACTTACAGGTTTGCTTTTCTACAAGTGAGTTGACATTAACCTTCGAGTGACCAGCAACTTCACTATCCCCATTCAACCAACAGAAGAGCTTTCTGAAGACATCTCTTGGCTGCATTGCCATATTGGGGTGTAGAAATTAAATTCAAGGTGTATTGTGTGCCAGTGCAGACATGTGTTGGGATATTTTAAATTTGGAGTCCTACTTTTCAGCTGTTGATGTGCTTTCCAGGGCTAGTCTTTGCCACCTTCGACTTGGGTCACTGTTTTGACTTTTGTGCAGTATTGAGCTCCATGGCAGTCTGTGTATTATAGTGGCATCTAAACAAACCTATGGTGCTGACCAATCTATCTTTCATCTACTGTCCCTGCTCTTGTAAAGGGAGTATTTTTCCTCTCTTTAGAAGGTTGTTACAAAGCTTACTTTGTGTTTAAAAGTACTTGACTAATGTTAAGTGCTGTATTGCATAGGCTCTAAATGGCTTCAAGTAGGATAATAGCACTAAGTGTATGTTGCCCAATAATTGCATTTACCAGATTGCCGTGTAATTATCATGCTCTGACTGACAGAAAGGACAAGTGTGGCTCCTGGAAAGACTGATTATTTTGCTGCTCTGTAATTATGATGTTGTTAATAAGGAAGAGTAATTACACATCACTTGTGCTATCCTGTGAAGTGCAGGCTTGATACATTCTCAGATAGCTGAGTTCTGAGCTGTAAGGAGTATTTCACAGCTGGCATGGTCTTTGCTTAAATTTGCTTAATGTAAGTGAGGTAAAATATAGAGAACAACAATACCCACGCTTGAATTCTTCAGGAAATTTTAAAGGGAAAGTGTCAGTGTGTTCCAGGAAGTGTCTGATGCCAATTTTTTTTATGCCAATTTTGTCGTAATGAAGATGCACAAAAGTGGAGAGGATATGACCAAGTGTTCTCGCATGGGAGTTAACGGAAGTAAAGTAGTTTCTCCAGCCTGACATTCATGGTAAGTGGGGGAAAGAAAATAACAAGAACTATATGTTTTTCTGCTTTTTTTCTTATACTTCAGTTATATCTAAAGCTTAACCTGGTCTTCAGCTTATTCTTCTCTACTTGCTTCTGACTATTTGGGCCATAGAAGGGGATACGGAACCCCCTAAGCGTGGCATATAAAATTCACTATTATATATTCATTTATTCTAGCTGCTGTTTAGAAATGCACTAAAAAATTTGTGGTTTACTTTTCCCCTCTCACTCTGAGTCCTTCAGCACTCTTATACTTCACTTAAACCTGGAAGGAGTTTAGTGATGAACTGATCTGTGCCCAAGGAAGCAAACAGAAAAGCATTGTTAGATACGTGTACAGGGAAATGGAGAGAGGAAGGAAAAAAAAGCATCGCTGAAGTATGCCAAGTGTAGCTTAAGCACACAGAGCAGGAGTGGGCAGTGAAGTAATCCTGTTTTCAAGCTGCTAACAGGTAGGTGAGCTATGGAAATCAATCTAAACTAGTAACGTGTAGTTGAGTATTCCTTCAAATTGCACATTTTTAAAATGAGGAGGTAAACAGTGCAAATCAAAATGCTTTTACTTGAAACAAGGCAAGGTCTAATTTCAGTGTGTCCCAGGAGGAAAGATGAAGTTGTGCCTGTGACTTACAGACAAGAAGGCTAATGTATTGGTTTTGTAATTAAGTCCTGTAAATTGTGCATAACAGAGCAATGAACTACTTTAGCCAAGCTTTGGAGGGGGAAGAAGAAAAACCTGTGTGCGCTGGGAATGAGGGCATGGAACATATTCCCTAACTCAAACCTGAAAAACCTGGTGTTAGTCTTGGGTTATTTCCAGTGACCCCTTGACTCCCATCTTCCTGCCCCCTGCACAGATTTGGAACTGGTCAGCCAGTTCTGTTTTTGGAAGGGAGAGGAGACAGATATAATGAATGGCTTTTATTGTGCAATATTTCAAAACCTTTTTGACTGCATTCGGATGGGATGGAAAATGTTCTACCCTGCACTGCAGCCAAAATAAATAAAACATATTCCCTAAACCTGGATGTGTGTTTCACTCAAACTGGCAGTAGTTCGAGCTCTACTCTGAAACAAGAATTCAGTTTGACAATTTTTAGGCCTTGTTCAGCTGTATGTAACAGCCAAAGAAAATACTCAGAAAAAATTAAATAATACACATATTTACAGCTTGCAGGTGGCATTAATTTTTCTGTGGCTCGTCGTATTTAGTTTTAAGAATCCCTCTTAGTTGGGCTGCATTGGAGAGTTAAAATATTGTCTTTTTCTTAAATTAGTTTTTTCTTTAATGAGAATAGTCTCTCTGAAGGAAAATACGTTTTATGGAGCTCCCTGATGGGTGATAAATAGTTGTGATTCAAGGCTTTAAGAGTTTAGGGTCTACCAAGAAACTGAAAAATGTACAAACATAAGACCCAGCAAACCAACAGTAAAACCTCCTGACAGGAGCCTGCTATGCACTGGCTTCCAGATCCACTAAAGCTTAGTTTAAATACACTGTTACGGTGCAGGCTTACTGCTGGTTTTAGCATTGCCAAGCAGTTCAGTGAAGTCCTTGCACTGTGTTACTGGGATATTCATGTTGTGCAACATGTTTTATAGCCCGAAGAGCCATATTAATAATTTTTAATTTAGGCTGTGAAGAAGTAAAACTAAATGATCAGAACAGCCACCATGCCCAGACAGCCTCCACCCTGCAACCTAAGCTGTTATTCCTCACAATCCCACCCTGCAAGCAAAAATCCATTTGAACAAATAGTATGCAAAACTCTTAATGATTTTAAGTAGATAAATGAGCCTCATTTTTTACACCGTTGTGATCAAATCATTAAAGATTACAAGCAAGGTCTCAAAGTCCAAAGAGAAGTTGCAGGAATGGATAGTCATCATTCCTTCAAAGCCCTTACGATGTAGTGAGTAAACAAGGTAGGAATGAGAAAATTGGGCTTTTTGTTCCCTCTGTGGTCTGGGTTGAGTTTTGTTCTGTTCTTGAATTAAATTGTTACTCAATGTCTTTGCTCTTTGTCTTCTATTTGCCAGCACTTGTAACATCAGGGTGAAAAATACGGATCTAATATCACCATCCATTAAATCAACTGAGTTATACTGAAGACACTTTTGAAGCCCTGTTTCACTCTGTCATAAATAACCTGCCTATGTCATACAAATGTTTGGACAAACAAATGCACTTAGTTCCATGTTCAGAAGGTCAGTAATGCTGAGTTTTGGTAGTAAATAATATTCACTAATGCAAATCTATTAAGGTTGTAAGGGAATTCACATTTGAACTGTGACTTGGATATGTTGAGTATCCTCATGTGTGCTATTGAGGAAAAAGTAATTGTGTGGGTACAAATATGAATGATGAATAAAAAGCTCATTTTGTTCTCCCCTCAAGAAAAAAAAATCTTAAGTACCCGTGGTGTGTTTTGCCAGGAAAGCTTTGTAAGGTTTATATAAGGAGTAGGTAATATACATGTAGCTTATCTTCATTCCAAGCATTACATAATATAAGCTATGGAATATAAGCCTCAAACGTTCACTTTACATTTCTCTTTTGCATCTCCTGCTGCTCGCTTCTCACAGGAGAAGAGGTCTGTTGTACCTTGTGGAGTTTCCCAGTGCAGAAGCACTGTGTTCCACTGCCTGGGGTTTGGAGTGTTCTGCCCTCTGCTCTGTCTCACTTACCTTGCTTCTCTCTTCCCAATGCTTCCTTCTCTTGCTTAATACCCCCATGTCCAGCTCTTGCCAGTCACAGAAATGACAAGTTGCCTCACATGTGAGGATCCAAAGGGGGAAGCAGAGCAGTTGGTAGCACAGAGAATGGCTTTATACGCAAGATACTACGAGCTAAGCAAATGAAAGCGTTGCTGCCAGGAGCTTTTTCTAATGTTTGGCATAGTGCCTCTTAATAGAGCCACAAAAAGCCTCTGTCACAGCCAGATCTGTGGCGTTAAGTGCCTTGGAATTGCACCTTTGTATAAGAGTTAAAGCAAATGATAAGGCTTTAGGCAGAATTAAATCTGTGGTTTCACACTGACACAGAGAATAGCCAATGTCTTAAATTGGTCTGCTTTTATTAGCAAAGAAAATCTCTGCTTCTGAACGTTTCTTTTTTCTCATTCCGCTAAGGATCAGCAAGGGCTTGGGACTTAGGGTGGTAGTTGAGGAGAAGCCTTAAACCAAATCCTGAAACTTTCCTTTTCCATATTTTTAGCCTGCCTTTCTTCTGCTTTCAGTATTGAATGCAGCACAACTACTATGACCGTGCCAAAAGCTGTTTAAACAATATTAAGATGTTTTCTTCAAACTTCTCCCTAGGAAGATACTCTTTTTCAAGAGGAATGTTTTCCCTGGAGCATTACATCATGAATTGGTTCAGTTCTTGGAGTAAGAAATTGGACCAAATGGTGGAGAAGGTCTCCCGGGGAAACATACTTAGGCTGTTAAGTATTCCCACCAGAAAGCTTAGAAACCGCTTACACATTACCATTCTGTCCACATTTAGCCTTTCACCTTACTGCAGCTGAACAGAGGGGAGGGGGGCTTAGACTTTTTTTAAGGAAACTTGAACCTCCTTTGTTTTTGTCATTACATTTTTCCCCACTCTTACTGTATCTTGTGAACTGAACTCTAGGAGTGGAATGTCTCATTTTTGACAGTAAAGCTGCAGAAAGATGAATTTGTTTTCTATGCAAACTGCTAATGAAATCTTCATTATGAAAGCTTCCTTGGAAACTCTGAATTTAGGGGTTTTTTTGAGGGTTAAAAGGAGAAAAACCTCTGAGAAGACCAGAGGATGGAGGGATTTTGGGTGGATCAATGGGACAGCAGCCATATGAACAATGTCTGAGCTCTAACAGTATTGTGTTTCCTCTTGTGTATGGTCTGGTTCCCAATCAATGAAGGAGGCACTTGATAATTTTTTTCATATCAAATGAAAATCTCGGAACAAGGAGAAGTGTACTCCTTAAACTTAGTAATGCAGATCAACAGATGGAGTTTTTTCTTTGCTCTGCTGAAAGCTGATGAGCTTGCAGTTTCACAAAGGTCCACAGTTTGTTTTGCAGACAGTTAAGGACCTAAAAGCAAGTTGGATTTGGAAAGTTTTGAGCTGTTCATCTTTAATTCACACAATTACCTTACAGGATATAAAATGAAAACACATCCCAGTGTAATAAAACCTAGGAGAATAACTTCCTGGACAGACATGCCCCAGGGCAGGACACTTGGTGGTTCATCAGTGGCTTGAATTGGACCATGGAGCGGAATTAGAAAGAAGCCTCCTATGCTACTTCTGAGTCATGTTCCCATTGGTGTTTCGGGCAAACCACATTCTACTGCCCCAGATCTGTTTGATGGGCAAAGAGAGAACTTTTGTATCTCAGATCTTTTGCTTGGTACCTTCAATCACTCCTTAGCAAAACAAAACCAAGCAAAAGCTTAACTGAGTTTGGTTTTCTCACTCAAAGGCTATGGCACTCTATAATCATAAAAGAAGGTTGTGACCTACAGGTGCTTCCTCTATTCCTATTTGATATCTAATCTTTCTGAGAAGTGTTTTATCCCAGGCAGATTCTTAACTGTTCTTAACAAGAAAGATCATGAAGCTGGTCTGGTTGCTGAGGGACTGGCACTGAAACTGGTGACTGGAAATTGGCACAGGACTTTAAAAGACTTTTGCCAAAACCCATTTAAATTATGTAATCACATTAAACACACACTAAATACACTGTGCATATTACTGCTACATTCAGGTTATGAAATCATTTAATAAGAAACTGTGTAGTAGATATATAAGATTGCAAGAAGAGAGGGACTGTTCTGAAGCACACTGAAATCAGAGGAAATCCTCCTGTTGGCTGCCGTGGGTTCTAGATGGGAACATCCAAGTGGTACTGTATTTTTTCAGTAGGGGAAAAAGGTGTGATTGCAAGATCAGCACTTGGACCTGTTGTCCAGAACCGTGATGCAGCCACCTCTTCAGATGTTTCATTTCTGCCACAGAACAAATGCAGCAAACTCAGTAACAGTGCAGACTTCTGACACCGGCAATTCCCAGAGCTTCTGAAGCCTCTAAGGCAGCAGATGGGCTGCTTGGTCTGCAATACTTCTGCTGTCTCCAGAGTGACTGACAAGTCATGTTAGTGTTCTCTGGAAACAAAGCTCAGCATAACAGCGATGAGGCTGGACCAGAACTTCGACTGGAGTTCCCTGTGTACTCCATGGAAAATAGTAGTCCTGTAAAGGTCTCTACTTGGAAATTACTTGGGTTTGGACAGTTGGTGTTAGGAGTTTGAGAGATTATCACTAGCAATGAAGTTTCGATTCCACTGATGCTTCCATTTTAATTCACAAACTCATTCCAATTCAATTCCTTTGCAGCAGGCCCTTTTTTTGCCTTCATATCTCCCACATTGTGGCTCAGAATATACTCCTGCTTAAAAACTCTGAGCCTTTGCGCATCTCTAGTAGAACGGCCACTTCATCTTCCTGCTGCTGCTAACAAAATGTAGAAAGATAGATTTACTTTTGCTTCCCTCCTCAGCCAGTTTTTCACTGCAGAACAAACTTTGAAAACCTGATTGCACCAGATGATTTAGCTCTATGGCCAAATAGGCCCTGCTTGATTAAGATGGATTGTAGCTGTATTTGAAGCAATAGTAATTAAGACTCCCATGGCAAGCAAGGAAAAATAACAAATCTAATAAGAGCTTATAGGGAACTCTTAAATTGAAAAGAAGTCCAAAATTCCAGAACAGTGGTGAAATCTGTTTATTAAAGCTCATGGAATTATTGCAATCCTGTATTTTTTTTTTTGTATTTGCATTGATATTTGTAGCTTTTAATTTTAAAATGCTTAAAATTGGAGCAGAAACTGAAAGCCTGGATTTTTTTGGCACAGAGTAGACACTTTCAGTTAACCCCCAAGATCTCTTTAAAATGAGATGAACTATGTTAATAGTCTATTTCTAATAGGTTTTTACACAACACATGCAGCTGATAATGCCTTTCTGTCACAAGAATCTCTCATTTCTAGATTGCGTCATCTTCAGTAGTATATAACTTCTTAAAATACACTGAAAATAAAGTCTGTGAGGTCTAATAAGCATTATGAGGTCTCTTGGTCCTGAGCTTGTGTTGCTCATGACACTCCAGAGCTCTCTCGATATTGCACAAGTCTTTTCATAGTTTGGTGCCTCAGTTTCTACATGTGTTCGAACAAAACAAGCACCTCTTGAAGGCAGTGGAAAGTACATTTACAGTGTGCAAAAGCTTTGACATGATCACTGAACTATTAGTGGGTTTAACTATTTCTATACCAATTCTAGCTCGGTGTGCAGAGGTGAAGCATTTAATGTCTGATGGGCAACAGCACTAATGATCCTGCTCTTCAGGAACAGCTGACAGAAAAAGCCCAAATGATGTAAGGATGGTACTGCTTTGAGAAGAGAGGTGGCTTGTTCAGCTTTTTAAAGTCCTTAAGATAATGTCTTTTATATCTATGATTGATTTATTTGATATTTATGCAGTTGGCAGTGGGATTTGAAATATAACATAAGCACTTCCTGAGATGTCAGTACTCCAATGTTAGTGGTCTGAACAAGGATGTAATTCATATCTGCAGGTGCTTACTCTGGTATCAAACACTTCAATAACATCATGCTTGTGGAATCCGGCACTCCCCAGTGTCCCATTTGTATCCTGATATGCCCACGTCTTTCCTATGTGTGTTTTTCTTTCTTAAGGAGCTCTCATTTCCTTCAATAGGATATGTTTTATTTCATCCTTTTTCCTGCATTTACTCATATTAATGTCACCGCATGCACTGGTAATAGCTCGGCTTGGAAATAACCCGTATATCCCTGAAAACACTGGGCCTGAAATTCAATGCCTGGGATACTTTATTAAGAAAGAATGGATGTTTAAGTGAAGGGAGGTAATCATTTCTTTTTTGGACTCTGTTCTAGCCCATTCAGAGGTGCATCAAGCACGCTCAGCCACAGCCTGATGCCCTCTGCATTGTTCTGGTAGGCGCTGTTTGAAAGTCCGGGCTGGAAAGTTTTCTGGGTCTTTTCTACAAAGGGGCCATAGAGTTTGAAAGTGGATGTTGCCAGATAGAGGATAAAGAGACTGTAGATACCTGTAGGCTTCTCCTAAAAGAATGCCTCCAGAATGAAAAGGACAGAAGTCAGCTCATAGAATCATAGAATGGTTTGGGTTGGGAAGGACCTTAAGATCATCCAGTTCCAGTCCCTGCCATGGGACTGGAACTGCCATGGGCAGGGACACCTCACACTAGACTATATTTCCCAAGGCTCTATCCAACCTGGCCTTGAACACTGCTAGGGATGGAGCCGGATGATGTGTTCTTGCAACTCCTTTCCTTTGTCCCTTCTTCCCATTTCACTCCATCCATGAAAAATGTGAGGTTAGTTTCCAACCTCTTTAAGTGATGGTAATCTCTTCATTTGCTTGCAAAGTGTATTTGCACGTTTTGTGGGCTCTGACTATAAGGTGGTGTGAGAAGTGCTAGTTAGCACTTCTCTGGAATGGCATTGTCCCCTTTCCAATTGCTTTGGAGACACAAGTCTTAAAAAAACTCCTCTAGACAAGGCAAAAGAATCTGACATGGAAGGACTTGAGGCTTACAAAGGTTATAGAGTTGATTACCAAACACAGCAGTGACAGGAGGGATCCCATTTCAGAAGCTCCGAAATGCCGCAAGTTCTTAGTTAGGAGGCCCCTTTGGAGCAGCACTTTGATTAAATGTACTAGAGTGTTCAGTGCATGAAATCTTTTTATTTCCTGTCATTATCATGGTACAATCGCAAGTGCCTTTTTTATTATTTTTATGGATGTGCTCATCAGCTGTAGCTTTTTCCCATCCCTGGGGGAATTTCCCTGCCCTGAAAAGCTGAACTGCACAATATCTAGTAGAAACTAAATTCTTTTCCCAGCTGGTAGGTGGTGCAGCACCGGCGTCTCTAGTTAACAGCGCTCTACTTGGGGAAATTTGACAAGCCATAATCTGTTTGAACAACTCACTTGGGTAAGTTAGTGCTTCATTGTAAACCCTCGTTGGTGACTGAGCTGGGAAATTGCAATGAACAGGACTGCTACAGATTAAAAGGTCTTGCTTGCAACTCGAAATACCCCTTTACAAGGCATAGGATCTGTATGAATACATCTTACTCTAAAGCCAGCCTAGGTTTAATGTTTGTTTGCAGCAAGATGTGATTCTTGGTATTAAAGCTGGTGGAGTAAGCCCACATTTGCAGTGGAAGCAGACCCATTCCTTTGTGTTGCCACAATAGCTACATTGCAGTGGCAGGTAGATTTTTTTTCCTGAGACATCTTTGCATTAGGCTGCATAGAAACTGATTGATTTAGAGAGAAACCTTGCTGTGTTAGGCTGGCTTTGCCTGAGATTGGATGCTTTGTTCTTACGTGTGTTTCTGATACACATTAAAGGTACAAAGCGTGAATAAATCTGGGAGAAAATCAGCCCTGTAAACCCTGTTAGGATTTCGTGACTGTCGTTCAAGGAGCCATGTGGTGACAGAGTCAATGCAGATAAACCAGCTCTGGCTCCTACTGCTTGAAATAAAGAGAACCACTTCAGTTTGAGCTACACAGGAGCTATGACCGAAAAGGGAATTTATCCAGTTTAATATAATGGAAGACAGTGGTCCAATTATGCTGAACCATATTATGGGTTGGTATGATGAGAATGCCCTTATAAGATCTGAGAAGTACAATCTAGTGGGGCTTATAAGATACTTAAAACCCCACAGATGGGATTGGGAGAGGCGTACAGTATTCATGTTCTTTCACTCTCACAGTTTATAAATAGCAAAAATGCAATTTCCTGCTTTCATTCAGGGCAGCTGCAAGTCTCACTGGCCTGTGGCAAATGGCCAGTTTGACTCAGGATTAAGCCCAAGTGCCACATGCATCTTACCTGCTTCAGCCAAAGCTGTACTTGAGCAAGTGCTTAGTATCTCTCTCAAATTTCCCCCTTCTTCCCATCATCACACGACTTCGGGTTTCATTTTAAACGTTTTCTTCTATGATCCGGCCTAGAAAATAGGTAATTCTCTGCTACCAGCAGGTGGGAATGGGGAATACAAGACATTAACTCGACTATAATGGGGGAAGAAACAAAACAAAGAGGAATTAATTTCATTTCCTCTCTTCAGCAGGTGGAACAAGTCTGCCTGCCTGGATGAAGTGTGTGCTCCTATCCTCCCCTCCATGCAGCCTCTTCTTCATCGTTAGGGTTATTTTTCCTTTTAGCTGGCAGGACTTCAGTTAATCTCTCCTGAGAAGTAAGCAAATGTGATTGTTTTTGCTGTTTTGTCTTTATAGTGTTTCAGATATCCTAGAGCTTCTAATGCTGGGAGAGGGCAAGTTTTCCCTTCACAATTACTCACTGAATGTGCTGAAGGGAGGCAAAGAAATAAACAAGTCTAGAAATCAAAACTGCCATGGTTGCCAAGGGTGTGCACTTCCTCAGTGATGTGCTGCAGGAAAGCCACACCTCAAAACACTGAATCTCTGCAGACAAGAGCTTCTTAAAGGTTTAGCAGTTCCTGTGCCTAGAGAAAACGTTGGGGCATGCTGGCCTGCCTGTTTCAGAGAGGTTTAACAAAGAGCAATGCATAGAAAACAGTGATAAACCCAAAAACTCTGATAAACCCAAAACATAAAAAAATTAATGTTTTTCATTCTCCCTTTCACAAAAATAAGGTGATTCTAACTCCAGATATGCTAAAATTCGGGAAACAAACTACTTCCTCATTTTCTCCTCCTTTACTGCTTGAATGTTGTGGCTATCCAGCCTTATGGGTGCCTTTCACAGCCAAACCTATTGCTAAGGGAGAGGGATCGCCAAGCCAGAGGGAATTGAAGAGAGGGCAGGGGTGTGGTGAACTGCTGGGTCACCTGTGGAGCAGCCTGGGCTCAGGTGCATTTGGTTACCCCTGATTGCACTCAGCACCAGCCCAGTGGTGCTGGGCTTTGCAGAGGGTAGGTAAGTTCTCTGAGAGGTTTTTCCCCTCAAATTTCTTTTTATATTTACTTTTTCCCCATTTCTGTGGCATAATGAATGTAATTTTGAAACTGTGACCCCAGAGCTGCCTTAGAGTAATCTTGCTTTGTGTCTTGGGGATAGGACATGGTGTTGCTCTGTGTGTGAAGAAAGCTATGTGTTTGGGTGATAATGATAATGGTTCTGCTCAGTGGGTGCTGAAAGCTCTGGGAATGAGTGGGGCTCTCTGGCTTTTCATAGGATCTGTTCCGTGAAGTGATTCTTCTGAATAAGTAATGCCTGAAATAAAAGAACACTCCAGCCCTGATAGCAAGATTGCCCTTATCTGGCTTTGAGTCTCATTTGGCTTCACTTTGCTGCCTAGGCTTGTTTCCTTCCTGGAAGGTTCTAGAGGAACTATGAAGCTTTGCTGGCCATGCAGTGGAAAGGAAAAACTGTGGTCCAAAATGCTCTCAGATGCTGTCTGCAGCCATGATAAGCTGTCTCTCAAGTAGTACCTTAAGTAGTCTCTGGTGGCTTTGCTCACTGTTGTCCTGGGTTAACTCCCCCTGGGTTCATAGCCTTCAGGTTCTTCCTAGATTTCAATCCAAGGTCTCATTTTACTCTGCTTGCAATTAGTACAAGGGGATATTGGGGCGTTTGGTCAGCAAAGATCTAAGCTAAACATGACATTGGGCTTTGAATGAATTTCAAACAGGAATTCGAGCTTTGAAGGCATTAGAGGGCATATTTTTGCTTTTGTGGTGTGTGTTGTCTGTAAAAGAGCAAAAGGAGAGGGCTGGGGTTTGATTTTAGCATAAAACCTGGGAGAGTTGGGTAAGGTTGCTTGCTCTGGACACTGCTGGGTTTGAGTAAGCTGAACTGGGGCAAGCATCTTGTCTGTCCATCCTCTCATCCCCATTTTGTGCTGCACATCACCAGCTGTAAGAGGTTTGTTAATGCAGATTGGAGGCACCTGAGTGATGTTTTCAGGGGGAGGGAAGGGAGCAGATACACAACTTATGGAGACCAGCTTTGACAAAAGAAGGGCCATAACTAAGCAATTGGATGTATCTGGGGAGTGAAAATTATGAAGTGGAAGGTTAAGCACTAGGCAGATCCAAAGTTACACAATCGTTACCTCTCAATACAGCCTATAAATGGTAGGTAGCATGCTCTAAGAGCTGTGGAGCTGTGTTGGTGTTTGCTTTGCCCAGGCTAATTCACCCTTCTGTCTAGTAGGTAAATTAGCCTAAGCAGAGTGGGTGCTAGTGGGACTAAACCACTTCCTGCAAGGGCAAGAACTAGAACTAGTTCAGGTATCTCTGGCCAGTTGTTGCATTGTGCCCTGTGGATGTGGCTGCCATGACGGGGCACGTTAATTCCCCTTTCTGTCCAGCTATTTTCCCTTTCACCCTTCACGTTTCATTCCCAGTCTCGTAATGATTTAAACACATGCTTAACGTTATGCGCTGTGCGTAACCCTATTGATGTGCATAAATCGTGTGAGATAGGGTTTACACGTGTGCTGCAGTGAATTTATTCAGAGTAAACTCAAGCACATGGGCACATTCGCACAGGATCAGGGCCTCGGGTGCAGGGCAGGATGGTCTTTTACTGTGTGCCTGGACAATGCAATTTATCATAGCAGGGAAGAAAACACATCCATAAATGAGTGCAAGGTGTCTGCCAGCACAAATCCGGTTGCCTTAAAATTGCAAAGGTGGAAGTAATCTTTGAGGATGGGGAGGGGTGGAGGGGAATGAGAAGTTATTAAAAGCAGAAGAGATCTCGAGGAACCCAACTTTGTTTCATTCTGATGAAGAAGCTTTGAATACAATAGGGAAAAAGCATTGGGAGTAATTATCCAAAATGGGTGGCATAAATCCGAGCAGAAAGTAATACATCAGTTTTAAAGCTACTCATTTCAAACTGTGAGTTAGATTTATTTGACCTGCATTTGGGAGCAAATATTAATGAAAGGGCGAAGGCAGCTTATGGCTCTTTCAGTTCTTTCATTTCCCACTAGATGTCTCCGGTGTAAAAACTAATTATGAATGTTCTTGATTTAATTTGGAAAAAAAATTGGATGAAGCTTTTTTTTTTCCTTATTTCTTTTCAAGTATTGTGCTGTTGTGCAGCTTAACCCTTGATCTTTCTGCAGTAACTACTTCAGCCTCAAGTATGACAAGAGGCTGCTTAGAAACGATGCAGTTAATGGAATACTCTTTAGTAAAGAGTTGTCCAAGTATTATGAGAATCAAATCTTTATTCCTACCAATTCTTTGGCTTCCGTCTGTAACATGTAACTTAGCTCCCAGCTCTGATGACACATGTTCCACAGTCTGTGAAACTTCCCTGGTTTTTTACTTATCACAGTATTGGTGTGCTCTGTTTGAACTTGGACCTCCTTTATGAGAAAAACTGCTGGGTGAATCTCCAAAAGTGGTTTCTTTTGTCTCACTTCCTGTTCTCTGAAATTAATGGGGCTCTAAATAGATATAAGCATTCGCTTATGTGGATTTCACTGCAGAGTTGGGGCTTAACCCTAGAAAAAAGCAGAATTTCTGTTGCCTGCTGATGAGAAGTTACTAGAAATGCTTCTGTTGCACAAATTGTGCACAAATGCACAAAGTGGCGTAGTGCTTCAGGTAGCAGTGGTTTGGGATTGACCTGCTCAAGTCATTGACCTGCTCATACTTCATTTAAAACAAGTTTGGTTGATTTGTCTTTCTTTTTTCTTTTTGAAAGCCTGGAGCTTGCTGCTATCTGCATGATGGTTTCACCCTGCTGCTATCTGCTGAATATCCAGCTACAGCAGCCTGGACAGTTTATGCGTGGAACAAGCCAAAAACCCATCTCCACATTTGGCCTTTTTGAGGTAAGGACCAAAATGAAAATATCAGGCTTGGATTAAAGCATAGTTAGTTCCACTCCTGCAGATCTGCAGTTAGTTTTGTATTTGCTTTACCGTTGTGCATCTGTTCTCCGAGTCCAAGTCGACAGGTTGTCAAAATCTGTGATCAGGTGTGAAATTTGTCATTGACTTTCGCCTGTATCGATGGTTTAGATTTCTAGGAAAGATTTTCAATGTGTGTTTTGGTAATTCACTGTTGAAACGTTTCTGTTAACTCTGATGGTGCTTTTAGTGCTGGAGTTTCATTGTCTTCATGGCCATTATTATCTTCAGCAGCAGAAAAATTAGGTCAGTACAAGACACTTGTGGAAAACATCCTGGTTTGTATCTTCCCTGCACCATTTCAGTGTTCAGCTATGAGCTCATTTGATGGTTACGGCTTTGAGCAAGACCACCACAACCAACAGTGTGTTAGTGTCAGAACCAGGCTGCAGCTCAGATACTACCATGGCCCTTGCCAAGCCCAAGCAGATTGGTGACAACTCCTCAAGTGGAATTTAGGGATGTGCAAATTCAACAGCTGGTTTATTGTCCTTTCCAGTCCTCTCTTACACTCGGCTGTGCTCTCCCAAGATAGACATGCCATTAAACCCAGTGTAATCACTGGCACAGCAGGTGTATTGAGAAACAGACATCGAGCAGTGTTTTAAATAAAAGGCATGAGTAATAATAATAATAATATTAAAAAGCAAACAAAAATCCCCACTGCCAGTCACCACAAGAAAAGGTATCCACTGGGAAATGAATAATTGCCCTCTGTGGACTGCACAGCATATGCTGGCTGCATCCTGCTGCCATTTTCATTTCAAACTGTTGAAGTTAAATTATAGCATTATAAGGAAACCCACTTCAAAACCTAAAGCTTAAAGGTACAAAGGCAACAACGATCCAGCCTGAAATGTCTTCATAGCTATTACGTAGATGTAAGACTTGTGATGGATAGCAGAAAACAAGTGCACAAAGAGTTCTTTTACAACTCTCTTTTTCCCACTTTAATGGCAGTGAAGCATAAACAAACATTGCCAAAGAGCTGCTGGCATTTTTCTGATTGCTTTATTTCACTCTGCTGCTCATATTACTGGGTGCTGGGGTGTAGTTTGTCAGGAGCAAATGTTCTCTGGTCCGTTCTGTGTTCAACATCTCAAAGATCATTTCCCAGAATGGTCAGGGAAAGGCCTTGCTGTCCCACCTAATTCCATACTCCTAAACTGAACCTCTCTGAATTTAAGCTGTGTGGTATTTGTGAGCAGTTGACTTTGAATATACTGGACAAAAGATTTCAAACTTGTTATGCATTTTTCCACTTGTGTTTTCTTGGGTTTTAAAATCTGGCTGCTTGAAGGGGAATGAAGCTCCTGAAAAGTTAAGTCTTCCCCTTTAGTGGTTTCACTGCTGGTTGCTTATGCAAATAGGTAATGAGAAAAGGTGATTCCTTCCAATCCACCTCCAGCTTCACTCCTAAAATCAAAGGCTTCATAATTCAGTGAAGCACCTCGGCATGTAGTAACATTCACACGGTGTGAAGACCAATCTGATGCATCCTGCCTCTTGGCAGCACTTAGCTTGAACTCACATGAGCAGTGCTTGCCATGGAGCCTGTCTGAAGCACAGACAGAGGAAGCCCATATCTGCTTGTGAAAGGCATAATCTCAGCTGTGTGAAGTGTGGGGAGCACAGGTTACACACCATGCAAGTATGGCTGAGTTGGAAGCAACGGTAGCTGTGGTTTCTGGGCCACTCCTGTACTTTGTTAAATGTATACATGTGCACTAAGCAGCTTTGTTTTCAACTGCTGTGGGGGTGGTACTGATGAAATAGCACACAGTCAGCCTAAAACACCATCAGCAGGGACCTGCCCTTCTTTTGCTTGCTTTCTTAAACTTGCAGATTTCTTTCTTGCCCTTCTCTTTCTTATACTGATTTACTGGATTATATTTCAGACTGAACCCTATTCTTCAGTCTGGCCTTTCGGAGGTAGTTGCAGGTCTCAACGCTTGCACAGTGTGCTGCTGTGTGTGCATCTGTGCTCTCTGCAGCACCTCACAGAATCCCCAAGCTTGACAGGAGTCTGTGGGCACTATTATAATTAGATAATAGAATAATTTCATATGCAATTGAAAGTGCTGCAGGGAAAGAAGAAGGATGTTTGGGAAAGTGGATTGTAATTACTTGAGCTGGAATTTGGCCAGGATACAGAGGTTAGTCTTGTGAAAAGTACCGAGGGACCTTCAATGAACACAACTAGTTAGGATCTCAGTTAGACTCCTGATTTAAAAGATGAAGCCCTCACAGCCTGGTGCCCCCATAGTGTACTCAGGCAGGACTGAACAGAGCTACCAGAAAAAGCCACAAGCAATTTTCCCTGACAAAGGTAAAAAGGAAATCAAGGTGACTGGGAGTGACTTTTATTCTGCCCTAAATTGTCCTTGACATTTTCTCCAACACTTTCCACATGAAACAAACAATTGGATTCAACATGAAATTGTGTGTGAGGGGAAGCACCTCTCTGCTGAAGAGAGCTGGGATTTCAAGGCTAGTGGCCAATGTGATTGTATGGTCATGTAAAAGACCTCAAAAAAAAGGGGGTTTGGCACTGTTTTCAGTGGACGATGAGCACAAACCCTGTGTCACCTACTGGAAAATCCCAGCATAAAATCTGAGCCTTAATCAGACCGAGCAGTCCAGTAATGGTTCAGTTTTCAGTCCTGGAGAAGACGCTGGTGTTATTAAGGAAGACTCTGACTTCTCCCTGAAAGGACCCTTCTTATTTTCATCTTTACCGCTAGTCAGAAAGATATATACTCTCCAAATAATAGCAGTTTCCTTGTGCTGGAGTTATAGTGGCTTTGTGATACAATAAACAGTACCCTGTCATAAGTCTTGTGTAAAAAATGGCCTGACATTTCTTTAAGAGTAAAGAGAAACACTACAGCAGCGATGACCTCTGCGCAAGGTCACAGATGTTTTGCATGGTGGTTCCATACTTCTACGCTAGGATATATTGCTTACTTTTCACAAAGAGTTTTCCTGAGGAATTACAGTACGTTCCAAAACGTCGGCTGAGCTCCACTCAGCCTTTCAGGGCTCATTTTTTAACTGATACTAACCAGAGTAAATATGGCAGGGTGGTGGGTCACTAACTTTTTGGTCCCCTTCCTTTCACTCACTTTGTACCTTAAAACAAAATAGTCTTAAATGCCTAAAGGTTCAAATTGGATGGAATTTTGCAGAGTAAAATGGAGCAGGTCTTGAGGAGGTTTGTGATTCAGCGCAAGTTTGGAGAGCTGCTGAAGTGTTTGGAGATTTATCAGGGCATCTGCAGCAATTGAATTGGAGATCTTGCCACAGTAGTTTACTCATTAGATTCCTTGTACTTCCCAGTATGTGTGAAGTCAATTGGTGGAACGTCCTGCCACCAGCCGCTGCTGAAGAGCTCTCTGGTGTGTGCAAATCCTGGGGAGAAGATTTGAGGTTTATATCTATATTTTTTAGTGCCAGGTTGGATGGGGCTTGGAGCAAGCTGCTCAAGTGGAAAGTGTCCCTGTCTGTGGCAGGGGGCTGGAAATGGATGAGCTTTAAGGTCCCTTCAACCCAAACCAGTCTGGGGTTCTATGGTCCCACAGTGGTATAAATAGAGCTATCTGATTTGAGAGGACTATGCTATTTGCTGCTGATAGATCCAGTTGTGCATTTGACCCCTGTATATACATATATTGAATGCATCATCAACGAGAAACTTGCTAGGGTCACCAAAAAACGTTTCCCTTAGGACATGTCACATTTGTGGTCCATTCCCTTGGGATGCTGTGCAGCTGGGTTCCTATTCCTGTGTCAGCTCAGACCGAGGGTAACAGAGCTCCCTGAGCTAGGGGGGGAATAGCGAAAACCTCACTGATTTACCAGCTGAAAATGTTCCTGGACACTTCAACCAGATGGACAGAAGCATGCCAGGAATCCAGTCCATCCTGGTAAAGCAGGGATTCAGCCTGATGATTTTAAGTTGAAATAGCTGTGATAATTCCCTTTTCAAACTGTCTAAACTTAGATATAAGGGTAACCCAAAATCAGTGCTGGTTTATCTTCATATGGTAAGCAGGAAAGAGCTGCTCTGTGAATATCTGGAGCTCTCTACAGTAAAACCAAGAGCTAGAGCTGAGGCCAGGAGTCCTTTTCAGCAGGTAGAGCCTAGGTTGCCATGCAAGCAGTACCAGCTGAAAGGCAAAGGAGTATGGGCGAAGATTTTGGTCATTTATCCAGGTTACCACAGCAAGTTCATCTGAGCCATTATCCCAAGTTTCTCCATAGAACACATTCAGCCATAGCACAGCAAGGCCATTTGCTATCTCCAGTTCTGCAGATGGCTTCTCTAGGGTAGTTCAGTGCTTCATAATGAGTCTGCATTTGAAGAAAGGTGTTGTTTTGTACATACAATAAGAAGTCCCTACCCTAAACAGCTTAGCCCCTCAAGAAATGTAACGAAGGGAACAGGGAACACAAGGAATGTTGTGTTTCTTTTTTTCCTAAGATCGTACAGCAAAGCCCAGGAAAGAACACAGTTCCACAGACTTCTGCTCTGCTGTTTTATCTGTTGGATCAGGCTTTTTCAGATGCTTTCAGGTAGTTGAAAGGCCAGGTAGCAATGGAAGGTGAATAAAACCCAGATTCTGCTGAGTAGCATGTTCTTTGGTGAGTACTGTTATTGAATCTGGTGGCATATTTGCAGAGTAAGGGCACTAAGGCAAGCAAGGATGTTCTTGTATAAGCCATTTTGAGGCTTGATTCTGGTTCAGCAAGGAGCAATCTCTGTTCTCTGAGCCTGCCCCACTGTATGCTCAGAACTGTTTCTGATGTGCTTTGCAGTCAAATAACGTAGAAGTTGTAGTTACCACGTGGGATGAGTAAAACACATAACCCAAAACTAATTTGTCACAGTTTAATGGTGTGATGCCCTTCCTAGTAGGGTAGAAAATGATCGTCTCCATTGCCTGGGGGCAGGATATCATGCAGGAACACTTTCCCTGCTCCTTAAATACTGTCCATTGGACATTCATTTACTTAACTGACTTTCTGTTTAAAGGACAAACAGTATTTAAACATCAATACCCTTTTTTCTCAGAGATCTGTGGGTGTTTGGTGTTTGGCTGATAGGGAGTGGTAGTTATCTGGTCATTTCAAATGAAGACTTAATTTAACTGTGCGCTCCGAGTATGGCAGTGGAGGGTAATGATGACCTTAGGAATTGCTTTCCCAGTTTTTATGCCATAAATGCTTTAGAAGTACCAAATAAACCATATAAATAAGCCCTGGATAGTACTGCTGGGTAAGATTTAGTTACGAGCTTTTCTGTTCCAAGTGTGTTTATGTGGGACAGATAGTCTGTGCCAGTGAAGATCGCATGGACTTTAGTATAGTGTTGTATCTATATGGTGATGTTCCAGAACTTTGTTACAGACTCACAGACTGCTGGAATGGTTTGGGTTGGAAGGGACCTTAAAGCTCATTCAGTTACAACCCCTACCGCGGGCAGGGACACCTTCCACTAGAGCAGCTTGCTCCAAGCCCCGTCTAACCTGGCCTTGAACACTGCCAGGGATGGGGCGTGTATTACCCCTCCTGGTTTTGATAGAGAGTTAGATTTCTGCTGAGAACTCTGCTCTGTATTTGACATTAACTTGGACAATCTTCTTCTCCCTTGCATGCACTTGAAAACATATCCAAGTGCACTTGAAACCACCCAGGTGGTTGGAAGTGACCTGGGGCTTTGGGGTGGTCCCTTCTTTGCCTAAGTATGAATGAGTCTCTGTTGGATTTGTATCAGTGCCTGACTCGCGGCATCTTCCATATCTTCCTCATTCCTTAGTTTTTAGATGTGTATATTATCATTGATATTATCATCTTGAGCTTGCGTTGGCACCAAAGTTTAGATCTTTACAGAAGATAGCATGTTGATAATAGTTCATTTTAGTAGGACCCTGCACTTAGGAAGTTCAAGGGTTTTAATAAATTAAGGTCAAGGTACCAGCTGCAGTTTCTTCTATGGGGAAACTGAGGCAGGGAGGCATTTTCTGGGTTATATGGCAAGTGATGTAAATGTATGAGTGGGGTTTGTTGGCAAACTGCTGAGCTGCTCTGATCGTGTGATCTAAACCAATAGTGCATAAATCTTGAAGGGTAGGATTAGCAATAACAACTCCTCCAGGCGGAGTTCCTGCTTCCCTCTCTTGCCATTTGCTCTTGTGAACTGGTGACTTGAAAAGGACTACCAGGCATGAAAAGCTCCTACTTTACACAATCAGTCAACGTAGTCCCGTGGCTTGGCATTGCATAAATTACACTGAACGCTTTTGTCCCTGGGTAAACTGTAATAGGAGAGGATGAACCAGGAGGTAGCTGGAATCACAACTGTTAATGACAAAAGAAAACTTTTAGCTGGCTTTCCAATGTATGTTAATATAGTGTCATTTAAAAGGTTCCAGTGAGGGCTTTCACCCCTTGACCACTGCTTGATCCATGAAATTGCAGAGCAAACCCTTTGTTTGCCGTTTGGTGCAGGAGTTTCATCTGCTTTCCCTTTCTTCTTCATCCCTCCCCCTTCTTCCTCTCAGCCTGTCTTTCCAACTAGTTAAAGGAACTCTGGATTTGGTCCTGGCTGTTCTTTCACCGGGGTTTTCAAACAACAAAAAAGTCTCTTTATCTTAAAAGCAAATAAAAAGAGGCTGATAATAGAGATAACAGAGTGGAAAAGGAGTTCAGAGATAATCCACAAGGGAAGATACTGAATTTTCTCGAGAAGGGGACCTGGACCCTTCCTTACTGCTCCGATTTTGGCGTGTATTGTTTTAACCACAAGATGGCAACAGACAGCTACCTACAGAGCCCGCCCTTATCGCAACTGGCAGCCCCTAGTTGAGGTTTCTCCCCTTTATCTTGGTTACTTTATTTAAAGGTATAGTATACAGTGACCTTTGCTGCCTTGAACTCTATGGAGAAATGTCTGAGACATGTACAATGTGCTTCCTTTGTTTAAATAGACACTGTCAAGGTGTTGTTCGCTCTGTCATTCAAACCCCCCTTGGGAAGCTCACCAGTAGAACAAATTTTCTTATAGGTATTTTATCCCCTTTGCACATGTAGGATTGTTTGGAAAGGACTGTCATTTCAGGTGGGGAGGGAAAGGATGCATTTCCAGCTCAGCAATTTCAGAGGTGACCTTGGGGGATGTCTCTTTGCTCACCTGTCTCTTTGTCCAGCCTCGATTTCCCACCTGTAAAATGACTCATTTTTGTGGGAAATCCGTAGGAAACCTGGACCATCATGTTGCTGTATGAGTGAGATGAGCACATGCTGGGGGTGGGTTGGTTGGTTGATTGCTTGAGTTTTTAGAAGGTCATATGAGAAGGGAATTTAAAAGCACAGCTTGTTGAAAGATGCTGTGGAGTGCCAGAATACCATAGTGTATATTTGGGAATCAAAAGTATGAACAATGTGAGCAATACCTTTCCTGCAACTCCCCTGGAAGGAACATCTCTGCTGAGGCACGTACATCTTCCAAGCTGTTCTGTCACAAGAACCAACAGGGTATTCCCAGTCTTGGCCTCAGGTGGACTTGAGCAGTGTCCGCTAGAGAGCAAAAGCTGTCTGTGTGATACATCTTCTGTGTAGGCCTGAGGCCATTATCTCTTATCCCCTCATCTACCGAAGTGCAGGCTAGAAATGGAAAATTCTCCTTATTTCTGCAGTTATTTGCAACTGAGGTCCTCCTGTGATTTTTTTTTTTCTTCATTTAGATTGAGCTGTTTGCTATCACTTTAAAAACAATAGACTCTTGGGTGGGGAGGGGGGTTGTATAGCCTTCAATAATTAGACTCGAAAGTGCCAAGGGACATGACAAATGAATCTTCACTGAAAGATGGGCTGAATATTTAAACTGAATGCACACAGCTGGTGATCTTGTTCTTCACCATGTGGCCAAAACCTGCTCACCTTATTCAGAAAAGTCCTACTGAAAGGAAGACAAGCAAGCTGTAGAGAGGTTGGCACACAGAGTGGTATTAAGGGTATATCTATTTACATAGGAATCATCTTGTTATCAGAATGGCACTTACTTGACTGACTCTGGCCAGTTTGGAGGGCTGTAGCGGTCAGTTTTTGTGAGGTATTCAAGTCATTGAGTTATACTCTAGTCATAGTTATACTCTAACCTGGCCATAAGCTAAGATTTTCAACTTTCATTATAGGTACTGATCTGAGACCCTTAAAAAAGACAATATCCAAATCAAAGAAAGAAGGCAGCCATAGAATCAGACAAATCTGTCGGGCACCTGCTGTATGAACGAGGCACTGAGAATCTTTAGCTGGTTTCAGTCTTAACCACAGTGTGCAGAGGTTGCTGTGCTGATGTAGGAGATGCTTTGGTAGGGCTCATCCAGACCCAAGGGGGTGACACGTTTGCTTCAGTTTTAACTCTTGCTGGAGATCTGGGAATGGATGGACGTGGTTTCCTTGGCTTTTCTGGTTTAGATAGGATGCTTTCAGGATCAGAGTTCTGTTCACTAGGTAAGAGAAGCCACCTCCTCTATGCCTAGAGAAGAACTCTGTGCCTTCAGGGCACTTAACAGATGGTTTCCACCCTTACAATTCTGCCGTGCACACAGTGTTTGCTCGTACACTCAACTGAGTGGAGGCTCATGACAATAACGTGCTCTGAAACTGTACAGTTACATGAACTTTATGAGCTTAACAGGAACATAACTATGCATGTCCTTGTGTTGGAGTTCTAGCAACACGTGTGTTAGGTATGAGATCAGGGTTTAATTGTGTCTTGTTTTCTAATGTAGTTTACCTCCCAGTTAGATGAGCTAGTGATCATTGTTGAATTGCAACCTAGCTGCCATGTAATTGCACAGGTTCTCATTGTGATGCTATTTGCTATTAACTGCTATACCCCCAATGTGTTCTCTGAAATCAATAAAATAAGGTTTGTATCTTGTTTGAAACCATTCAGATTCCTGTATGTGAGCACTGACAGTGTGCTCCTGAGCAAATAGCGAATTTACTTGTCAAAGTTTGAGGCTTGCTTTTCGTTTGGTTGGGTTTTTACAAACAGATTTTGGTTCTCAGGTGGTTCTTGCTGCTTTCTTCAGTGCATGTCTGCGATCTATGCCCTCTGTAAGTAGCACAAGGGTAATGCTCCAAGAGAGGAGCTACTATTTCATGGTTGATAAATGCAGCGATAGTACCAATGCAATACAAATGATGCAATATTTGACTACATGATTGAGGTGTTTTATTTCACTATTATGATGAAACTGTCCTGAGTTAAATTCCATTTCAGCCAGTGGACTAGACAGAAAAGTTTGTTGGTTTGTTTCCTGTAAAGTGTCTTTAATATCTAATGAGCTGACCATGAGGCATAAGAATTTGTGCAAGAAAAATCGAATATCATAAAAAATAGGTAAATATTTGGCTAAGCTTCAGTTACATTTTGTTTCTTTTGTTCCAAATGCATATAATTCCGTTGAAAAAAGGAAGAAGAAAACAGAACAGTTCCTCAGCAGGGCCTGATTTTTCCTTCCTATTAATATGAGAAGAAATTCTTGGTATTTTTGCAGCTTTTGAGTCAAAAATGCTTTGATTTAACTTTCTGGTTGCGTTCCATTCTGTTGCCCCCTGCTTCAGCTGCCATTGCACTGTTGCTGAGAGTAAGTTAGGGTGAACGAGCACAGCCGCGCCCTGCTTTAGTGCACTTCCAGGTGGTGTTGGTGTTTAAAACAACTGTTGGAGAGGCCTCAAAACTGCAAACAGGGCTTGGCAGAGGGGCTGTGTGTTCAGATCCCTCTTAAATAATGAAAGAGTACAAAGCAAGTGAGCAAAGGTATCAGAAGCAAAGCCCTTCAGTGTAGCACTTGGTGTGAACGTGAGAACCTTCCCTTGGCCCCCTGCACTGCCACGCATACGGTCTCGCACGTAATAATGTGACATGCTGCACACTGAGAAACTATTTTGTTGAAAATATGAGTAAAGCAGCATCTTTGCTTTTCCTGGAAAATTAGTGCTGGGCTATGGAGGTGATTTCTTTTCTTGGAAAGGTTTTGCATAAAAACTTCTGTTTAGCTTGGCGAATACAGATGTAACCTGGTCACTTGATTAAAGCTCTCATTTGCTTTATGTCTTCCATGCAAGGACCACCTTCTCTGGGACACAGATTGGCTGCTTCTGGTTACTGACTACTAGTTGTCCTTTATATTCACCAGTAGGCTTTGTATCACCACTTGGCATCAGCAAGCTTGCCAATGGCAATGCCTTTTCCTAGGAAAAGAAAAAGGATGATCTAATCAAAACTAAGAAACATGCACTTGAATTCTGTGCTCTTTTCTTGCGTTGAACATCACGGGGTTTTTTCCTTTGTGCCTCATCTTGAAAAACTGGGATTTTTTTTCTTTTCCCTCCTGCTTTAAGAGTTCCCTGGGGTTTTAAGGTGAAGTGATTCAAGTTTATCTCTGGCGATCTCAGATCTGAATGCTCCTTTAGGAGGAGGAAGAAGAAATGGACATCTGGCCTGAATACCGATTGCACTGTAAAGATGTTTGGACTCTGACTTTAACAATGTGAGGCTCATGGAAATGTGTGTTAGAACCTGGATTTTGCAGCTGGAGTCGAGGTGGAGTTGTTTGGAATCATGGGAAAGGTCTGGATGGAATATTTGGTCTTGATCTTTAACTGGTAGAGGTTAAGGATGGTGTTTTATGGTTCAGTAGTTCAGGGAGTGCTTTAGTTGCTCAGTAATGCAGCAGTGCAGTGTTCTGACAGCATTTTCTTTTAAATGTCTTCTGATGCCAAAATGTGGCCATGACTTGAGGCCTGAAACAGTGTTTTGGGGTATTGAGCAGGAGCGAAACTTACAGGGGATAAGATGTCTTCACCTCTGCAGAGCACCTTAAGATATGGAAAGGAAACTCTAAATTGGGTCCAGATTTATCACCCACATGCTGTATTGTCTACATGCACAGAAGGGGATTTGTTAGCATTATCATTTACCTAGGTAGCGCTGAGAAGTGTGATATTGTGGAACATATGGGCTGCAATATCATGGCAGAGTAGCCTGTGTGAAGGATGCAGCAGCTCAGAAATATTCTTGGTTTTGTCAGTTTAAATGCATGCTGTTTAGAACGAATTGAAGCAAAACATTTGGATTACTATGGCTTGAAAAAAATGCTTTAGAGTGCCTGTCTTCCTACCTCTTGTTCCAGTTCAGTGACTACAATTAAGAACAAAAATACCCAAGACAAACCCAGCAAAGTTTGTTATTCTAAAATAGAAAATAACGCCTTAGCCACGTGAAGTCAGAGAGAGTCTTCGTTGCCTGACACGACTGAACTCCAAAGAAGAAATGGTCTGGTTCTGAAAGATGACGAGCCTTTTCTTTATCTCAGTAACACTTAAATGAGTGCAAGCGTATCTTGCAGCTAAGGGTAAATGCACTTTGCATGTCCTGTGGTATTCATAGAATCATAGAATAGTTAGGGTTGGAAAGGACCTGAAGATCATGCTATTCCAGTACCCCTGCCATGGGCAGGGACACCTCACACAAGACCACGTTCATGCAGAGGTTCTGATTCAAAAGCCAGTGATCTAGGGGATATTCCACCTGTGTCACTTAGGGTTATTGAGAAATGTTCTGATTTTAGCAGGAGATGTATTTTCAGTTATTTAAGAGGCTGATCCTGTCAGTGAAATCAGAGGGCAGCACATAGTTCCAGCCCTATTCTATCACTTGTTCTCCGTGCATTAGCAAAGCCACGATGCTGCTGAACCGAACTCCAGCTTTTGTCACTTCTTTGGAGGATTTGTCTTCACATGCCTTTTGCATTATTGTAACCGACAAGTCTAAGACACTGTCTAATGTTAATTCTGCTCATTGCTGCCAATTATAATCAGAGCTAGTCAAAATAAACAAATTAAACAAATAAACATGTCAAAACATCTCAGCCCCAGAGAAAATACACCAAGTCTGAACTCTCTCAGTGCCGCAGCAGCCCCGATGTGCTGCGTATTGTAAAACGTTCCATCGCATTTTTCACCTTTTGTCGAGGAAAGGAAAGAAAAGGTGGGTCAGTTTAGAATTACAGTTTAGTTCTACCCTGCTAAAGAGTCTGCAACTGAAACCAAATGAAACCCAAATGTGCCTTTAGCTCCTTCACCCAACCTAATGATCATCTGCTGTATGTTTTAAATGCTTTTTTAGGGTTTGGGGTTTTTCCTCCCTGAGTGATTCTTTGCTGTCAGAGTGCCAAGATGCTAAATCATTGTAGGATTTGGACAAGATGCAGGTGAAAATATACCAAATGCGGATATACACTTCAATATAAAACATGCTGCTGCTGTGACATAACACCATCCAAAATGGTAAAATACTGCGCAATTTAACTTCGAAAGTACCCCAGGATTAAAAGAGAACTACATAAAACATATTTTTGCTACACGGAGGGGACGTTGTAGCCTGGATTTGCTAAAAATCAGTGGTAATGGGAGGAGGGGGCAAAACTTTTTAGTGGTATGTTAACCTTAAAAATATGTTGTGAGGTTCAAGGGAAAAGCTGTCGCTTTAGACAGGTGGTTCTTGTAAAGAGGTGATCTTTTAAAGTGCACTCTTGCAACAGCAAAACCAGCGTCTCGGCAGAGATAAAGCTACAGTGCAGGTGACTGCTGGCAGTCTTCTCTTGTCTGTCACAGCTTTCAAACCTGCTCTCAAAGCTTGCATTTGGAAGGTTACTCGCTTCTTTAATATAAGCCACGTGCACCAAATACCTGTTTCAAGTAGCTGGTGAGTTAGAAATGGGTCCTTGAAATGCAGCACATAGGCGCTGTGGGCTTGCCTTTACAAATCTGAGGCTATCCCTTGTTGCATGTGTAATTAGAAGACTCGCTCATGTGGATAACCAGTGGTGAGACTGTGCCTGAATTTCTTGGGAAGGAGCAATTGTCTGTTGTAGATTGCTGTGACCCATCCCTAGCAAGGTGGACAGGGCTTGGAGCAACCTGCTCTAGTGGAAGGTGTCCTTGCCCATGGCAGGGGTTGGAACTGGATGAGCTTTAAGGTCCCTTCCAGCCCAAACTAGGCTGTGATTCTATGGTTCCACTGAGATCACGTATGCCAAGTTCTCGAAGGCTATGGAGGCATGGGATGGAGAGACAGCCTTAAGGTAAAACAAAGGGGAATGCCTCAACAAATGACTGCAGGGATTGACTGAGCTGCGTAACAAATACTTGCTCAGCCTGAAATAACATTGGGAAGACATTGCTCAGCCCTGGAGAAAAATCCAAGGCAACTTCCTCGAGGTGTGTTGGATTTTGCAAGGCAGTTTGAAGAGAGTGTGAATTCCCCACAAAAATATACAGGGCTCTTAACTGCCGAGGTTCTTCCTTCTCTCCTTCCCTTCCTTTTCTTCTCCCCACAATGTTTTTAATGTACACAGGGTCTGGGGAGAAAAGGAACACTGTGCCTTTGAAATGTTGTTTGCTGAAGACAGTATATAGAATCTTGGTTATTAACAGCCTCTCACAAGACAGTTATTTTTGGAGTGGCCTCTGAGGAGGCAACCTCTTGGAATCGAACTCATTTATTCTGCGTTTCACTGTCCTGCCATTTCCTGCAGAGAGAGGGGAAAAGTGAAACCACATGTTTTGAGGAGCGAGCGTAGGAAACCCCACTGAAGACAAATGACTGCTCCTCTCCCCTGGCAATTAGTCCGGCCGGGCTGTTTGCCAGCCCAGGTGTTCCCGACTGGGTATAAATTTGCCAAAGAACAATGAAAATAGCAGCTGATTGTGCTGACAGATTCTTCTGGTAATTTCCTGTTGTTTGGCATCTTCAGGTTACTTTCCCACAATTACGGATCCTGATGAAGTCCTGGGCCTTCAAATCCACTTTTTAACTGCAAACAAAGTAATAGCTTGTGTGTGTGTGTGCAGATGTGTAGCCCTGTCCTCTCCAGCCCCCAGCCTTTCCCCCTCATTCCCAGATGGTTTAATTTAATTCGTTTTGCAAAATACATATTTTAATGAGTCTGAATTTAAAAAAACTATTTGCACCTGCATCATATAGAATTTCTTGGCAGTTCCACCATGGCTTTTGCCAGGATTCATGCTTATTCTATCACTTAAACCTACCTCTTGGAAGGCTTTCCTCTTGTGCCTTCCATTATCTTCTACATCAGGGCTGCTCGAGAAACACTCGCTAATGGAACAAAGCCTTGAGTTGGCCATGGGAGGGGGGAGAGTGATTTGACAGCTGGAGATGCTGACAACAAGGTCGTGTTAAAAGTGAGGGGTGTCTTCAGATACCAGGGGTTGATTCTGGATCTGGGGGAGAAATGGCTCTCCCTGAAGAGTTACAAGTTTTATCGTCTAGAAGGAGAGAGGGAGAGAACAGAGGGAAGGCAGACTTTGCAGTCAGCCGAAAGCTTCGTGCAATCCAGTCTGTCAGGAAGTTATAAATACTCGTTTGGGTTTCTTGAGCAACTCAAATTCTCTCTTTTTTTTGAGTTGGAACAGAGCTGGATGGGCACCAGGGGACATTGGCCCCAGGTCCATTGTCTCGTTCCTTCTCAGTGTGCATTCCAGAGAGATGGAGAACAGAGCACGGGGGGTGGGGGTGGGGGGGGAGTGTTGGAGGTTGCTGTGCTGTGTGTAAAAGGGAGCGGGAGAATTCTGTCCAGGCTTTCCTCTGTGCATTTCCTGCTTGTTTTGCTATTCCTAGAAGATCAGCTTGAAAAGTAACCCTGAGTTTGGCAATACTTTGCAAACCATCACTGACTTGTTTCCATGGTTTAAATGTGCATTCCAGAGAAATCGGACTTCTGTGATTTAATAGGAATAAATGTCCTGCTTTGTCGAATTTTCTACCTTTTATTGTCCTTAGAGGGAGGAAATTTCAACTTCTTTGTGGGGCAGGTGAATTAGAACTAAGGTTGATGAGAACCACCCTGAGGTTTAACTTTTCCTCACAAAAGTGCAGTTTTGGCTAATTAAACATTCCTGCCAAAGACCTGCCTTGCCTTAAAAACCCAAACCAAACCCCAGCCAGAACTCAGGTAGATGCTCTCAGCCTGGTTCCTCAGGAGGAGAGGACGGACACCTATTTCAATGGGTTGAGGACCTTTTCTCTCAGCTGCTCTCTGTTGGCCACTCACAGATAGGATGGGAATTATTGAGGTGCTAAGGTTGTGTCTACTATCCCAAAGTGTCCCCTTCCTTGAGACCACCATTTTGATCCACTTACGGAAACAACTCACAAAGTATCTTCTACCTCATGGGACCAACTTAGCCCTCAAGGTTCCTTTTAAACTCCTCAGCAGAGATCTCCATTCCTTCCAGGTCGTCTCTGGTTCAGATCCTGCTGACAGCCTTTGCAGGGCCCATTGCAGTTCCGCCAGTGATAATGGCTGTTACCAATGCGGGTCCCATGTGTATTTCACCGAGCAGGTTAGGAAAAGGAGGGAAATCGTGTTGTGAAACTCCCCCCTCGCCCTCTGGTTTTCATCAAAACATTCTTTTCGGTGGAAATCTTCTCCCAGCTGGAGTGTCGCCTTCTGTTCAAATCCCTAAAATTAGACTGAGAATCTTCTCTCACTTAAACAAATCCATGCTGTCTGCTTTACAGTAATTATCCTTCTGTAGCAGTGGCAAAGACACGCAGGTCTGCAACGTTCTTGGAAGATGAAAAGCCCCGAGCGGCTCGTCTTGGTCCTCACGCACATCGGGAAAGAGGTAGAACACATGGGACATGCAGGAGGGGTTGAAATGCTTCTCCCCATAAGCAGAAATGTGCTACCTGTGCTGCGAATCCACCTTCCAGTGACTATTTCAGGTTTGTGGCTCTGGGGAGTCACCAGCTATCTACCCACTCAGCCCAATTCAAAGCCTACTGAAGGCAATTAGAACCCTGTCACTAATTACCAGTGAGACCTAAAGTGTCTGGTGTTACCAGGTCCTCCTGTCTGTAGGTCCCATCTCGGTGCACATCCCTTCCATGTGTCACATCCCCCTGTTCAGGAGTTGTGGTGACTCCATTGGCTTCTTGTCCCTGGGAAAGCTGATCCCAGTTACTGGTCTCCCTGCATGCTTGTGTGAGATCAGGCAATAAATACTGCATGAATGTGACATGTCTCTAGTAGGACCTTGCTGTCTCCTCATTGATTTACAGTGAGTGAGCGACACAGCATCGTGCAGCCTCCATAAATCAGGGCTTGTGTTCTCATTTCATACTGTTAGTGGTGTGCTGGGGGCTCATTCCTGTTGGGCTGAGCACTGCTGGTGGTGTGATCTGCCTTATGGTGCTCTGCACCATGTCAGGTGCAGGAGGTCCACGCTGCTGCTGGGTCAGCCGTGCTGCTCACACTTTCATTAAGGGGGCTTTTGGACTGTCTGTTGTTTCAGGCAGTTTTGTGGGGTTTTCTTATTTCTTTTTTGACTCATCCTTAGTGAGTCAGATGGGTCTGAAATGGGATTGGTTCTATTTCTGCTCCATGTCTCTCGCTGACCAGTTCGCCCTCCACCCATTTTATCTGCCTCTGTTTCCCCCTTTCCTCTCTGTTAGGAGCCTTGTTTTTTCAGGGCAAGGACACCCTCTCCAGGACTTGTTCAGTTCCTGACGCGGTGTGACCATCATTTAATCTGTGTTTTTATGGTATTCCAAAGACTTTAAACCCTTGGATTCTGCCTCAACTGGCGGAGAGAAATGGAACGTGGATCTGTCAGGATGTACTTCTGCTTCTTTTACAAGCTTCCTGTATGACTTAGGGCAGCTCATTGTGCAGCTCTGCCTCCGTTTCCCTATCGATGACACAGAGACAGCACCTCTGTCCTGCACACTGCTTTAAAATCTACAGGAGATTTTTGCCAGAGCCAAGTATTGTTCCATTCAAATTAAAACATCAGTGTTTAGAACCTGGTCCTACTCTGCCTTGTGGTTCAGTTCTTTGCTGTTCGCTTTAACCTTCAAAAATTACACTTGAGCAAGGCCCTGGCTCATAAATCTGCCCCCAGACAAACTGAACAATGAGAGAGGAAGGAAAACTGCTCCAGCAGGTGGTTGGCAGGACTTGAACCATAGACTCGAGCACCAACACAGACCTCTGCGAGTTGGGTGCTGAAGGTGTTGCTTTGTTAACTGCCTGCGGAAGCGAGCTCTTAAAGTGTGTTTCTACCAACCACTGCAGCTGAGGAGGTGACATGTTCTTTACAAGGATTTTACTTGCACCAAATGGGATTTTTAGTCTCGTTATAATTCAGTGAAAATGTTGCTTTTGGAATGTCCCACGCTGCCCAAGGAATTCGATCACCCAGGTCCTTATAAAATGAATGCAAGTGGAAGTCTAACCCCTAGTGGTTGCAGTAAAAATGAGTATTGGTGTGTTCTTTTTAGATAACAACCCTGCTTAACTGGGAGACACGGCTAAAGGAGCAAAGTGGGGCCCTTTGTCCAAAAGCCTTTGCTGTTTTCTGACTATTCTGGTTTTAAACCATGCTTACCATGTAGCTCTAAGCACAGAGGACTTTCCCACCAAACAGCAGGCTGCGTCTCTAAGGAGTCAGTTCCTCTTCAGAAAACATAATAACCTTCATATTAAAAAAAGCCCAAACCCTGCTATTAGACTTTGTCCAAATGCAGCATTCTAGCAGGTAGTTACCGTGTTTCTAGACAGAAAAAGAGAGAATGCACATAGTGTCTGTTAGATCTAAGCAGGACAATACATCAGATTCTAAAGCATACTTCCTGTCTATGAGTATGAAAAAAAGATGGGATGATGTCTACTTTTTCTTCTCCATGTACTGTTATCTTTGGATCAAGCAAAGAATGTTGGAATACCTAAAAGCATTATCCTGGCTAAAGCAGGGTTGGCATAGGCAGGGGAAGGAAGATCAGTGAGGCACTGTGTAATGCCAGAGAGAAAATGATACTCCATAGATGTATCATTCCATCTGGCTGTTGAAGGTTGTGGAAATGTGTCTGGCCGTTTTGCATCACTGCATTAGGCTCTCCCCAGCCATTGGCTTCACTTAAATATCTGCCTTTCCTTGAATTACTGTCTTTGCACTCAGAATACATTGATGAGATTTGAGTTTTGCTGCTGCTGCTGAGCATTCTCACCATGGGTTTTGTAGGTGGGAAAAGTGGGGATGGAAGAACTGGGTAGGAAAAGAGGGGGATGGAAGAACTAACTGGGAAGTTACTGAAGATACAGTCAGAAATCCTGACTGGTAAAATGCAAAAGCTTAAATGATATCTACTCCACTTTTTGTAGGCATTTGCAAATAGGCTACTGGACTCCTCTTAGTCTAATCCCCTTCAGTGGACATGCCAGGTTTATGTTACAGTCTGCTTTGGAAGAGGATGTGGTCGTATGTTATTGATGTACTTTTCTCATAGTTCTCCCCACACGAGTGAATTTATACAATTTGGCTTAATTAAACATGAATCTTTCCTGTTAGAAAATTCTTACCACTACAACTGCACAGGTACTGTTTCTTTACATGTGCACTCCTAGAGGATCCAGCAAAGGAGTCATACTGGAAGAATAGGTTCCATGCGGAGATTTGTATTAATTATTAAGAGGCATCGTTGGCTGACGCTAGGATAGCTTTTCCAGGCTACTAATGATGAGGCTTGTAAAATGGGCAGGAATACTGTAACGATGTGTAAGTAGTGCTGATTTTGGTGGTGTTTTCAAAACCAGTCTACTGGAAATCAGTGGCATTTGGGTCCCTCAGTGACCTCACTTTTGAAGCACTGATTTTCAACCCAAATGAACTTCTTAAGAAGAAAAGGAGCCTTGTAAAGGAAATGGACTTGTTTGGTAGAAGGTGATCTCTCAGGAACAGGACGTGTGCCTCACGTGTGGAGATGCCATGTGCTGGATGTGAGCGGCTCCGGGGTACAGAGCACACTGTGAGGTGACTTTCAGTTGCAGACAGGTCAGGTACTAAAAACTTCAGTAAAGGAAGACTTCAATGCAAAAACGCTTGGCAAACCTCAGGTGCATGCTGGATTTGGTGCTAGCGTTCTATCGCTGTAAGAACAGAATCTTTCCCTTCCTGTTTGTTAATGTTCTTCCACTGCCTTTCAACCTCAGGCTTATGACCTCCACACACAAGCTCAAAAATGAATGATTTTAGTTTTCTTTTAGCCAATGCCTGCATTTCTTCAAGTCAGTTATCATGTGTTACATGACAAATGAGCTTCTAGAGCACTGAAACTTCTAAGAATATTATTGTTCTTTTTACTCTGTTCTGCCTGAAAAACAACTTGCTGCCTCTTAGTGTTGGACAGAATCCTCAGGTACAGAAAATCCTTCAGCTGAGGGAATGTCTTGAACTGTGCGATAGCTTCTAGGTACGTTCTCCAGATCTTGCCATTTGCCACCTCTGGTGTTATGTGTTTAGCTCCTGAGTAGAGAAAATGTGTTTTCCTGTAAACCTGTATGGAAATAAAATGCTTAGGTTTGGTTTGTTCTTGTTGCACTGCTTTCCTTGGGTATAGCCATAGTTAACATCCCATTCCATACTGAGCTGAAAAGACAGAAGGTAAACCCTGCCGGAGCCCAAACTTCAAGTGTTCTTCAAGGGCTGCATCACGTACCATGTCAATCCATCTCTGGGAAGAGTATCTGTTGAGCCGGTGCTGGCAATGGGTGGGAGCCTTAGAAGTGTTACTTGACTTGAGGAAAGCATGAAACATGTGGTCCTTGAAGAACTTGGGAACCCTTTCATGGGTGTGGATGCTGGACCTGTCATCCTGCTGAAACCTTATGCCAGTGAGCAGTATTCAATGCTATTAGTTGTCCCTGCACTTCCACTTGGCTGCAGTGCTCCCACTGTTCTATGGGCGCCGCAGTGGTGCTGTGTGGTGTTCAACAGCTGCTGCTCGTCACCCAAGTGGCAGCTGGGCTGCACTTGAGCACAGAGGTTCCCTTGTGCCCTGTTTCTGAAACACTTTGTGACTCCATCGGGGATTAAAAAGATGGATGTTATTTTAATAGAAAATCTGGGAGCTGGAGGTGAATCTGTTCCAGGCAGTCCAGTTTGACATATCTGACAGGGAATCGGCTATCAGTAAGGCAGGTGTTCTTCAGTGCATTTCAGTCTGGGTCCCTGAAAATCATTATTCATGACTGGAAATCTTGTACCTGTGTTTTAAGTTTTCCTTTTTCCTCCCTCCACCCCTCACTGTTTGAAGCTAAGCAGCCCAATGGTGGGAATTACCAGTCTCTTGGAGACACGGAGGATTTTCAAATGGTTTTCATGGGTTTTGGAACAGTTTAAATTTGGCTGATGTCTTTTAGTAGGAATTCCTGGATTTTTTTCCTCCCCCCCACCCCCCTTCCCTTTGCAGTTATGAAAACCAGGTTTGCTGCCTTGGGGGAAGGGAGCAGGATGAGGGAAGCGAGGCTGGGAAGCAGAAGATGAATTTATTCTGACTTTATCTTTATTTCATTCTCCCAAGTTAAATTCTGCCCTGTTTCACTGAGGCCAGCTGGTTTTAATCATTTCAAGAGAACACTATTTATTAAGTGTCTGTTTCAGGCAGTGTCAAATCCTTCAGCTCCTTCTCTATTCTCCATTGTAAGCAAGAACATCAGTAGCCCAGGTGGGCTTTGAATAGCTTCAGAAAGTAGGTAGGTGAGAATCTATTTATTACTTACTGTAGATCTCAGTAGACAGAGACTCCAATTAAGGCAGGAGCTGACATACTTAGCCAAGGCTTTCCAAGCAGAGGATGCAAAATGAGTGAATAAAAAATTAAATAAACCACCCCAAACTTCTGCATTTTTTTACTCGGTCTGGAACCATAATTCCTCGGTCCTTTTGCTTTCATGCTGTCTTCCCTGTGCATATGAATGCAGAAAGCAGGAAGGGAGCTTCTTTTGTTGAGCTTCACCAAAGCTCAGGTGGTACTAAGAAATGCAGAAGTCCATGATCCTGCGGATAACTTTCATTGCTGTAGGACTTTATCCCCCTTTGTCCTTGTGCCTGAATTAAATGAATTTATACCACTGAAACTGCTTCAATTGACACCATTGTAACTTAGATCAAAATCAGATCTCTGGTATCTCAATTTTAGAACCTCAGATAACACTTTGTACTTATGTGCTAAATATCTGTGTTCAAATACACAAAAGAAGCTTCAAATGTTGAAAGACAGATCATTCATTGTAATAACGAATGTGCAGGTTGTAAATAGACTGAATAGCATGGGGGGAGTGAAAAGAACAACAGAATCTACTGCAGCTCTGGTACCTCCTGCTGTCATTCTGAAGAACTCTAATTCAGTAATAGGAGTATCAGCCTGAGGTAGTTACTACAACCTCATTTAAACAACTTGATTGGGAGAAGGACTGGTTAAATTCTTTTTCCTCCTCATTTCTATTGAAACTTTGATTTTTCTATAGTATTTCAACCTTTATTAAATTGCTTTGCAAACAAAGTGGGGAAAAAAGCAGAGAAAAAAGTCCACCCATCATCACAATTTCCAACTCTGGATGCTTTCCAGCAAACTGTTCTTGAATAAAAACAGCGCTCTGTCTTCAGTGTAACATTGGCTCTGATGCAGAGGAATCACTGCATTCAGTTACACTGCAGATAGCTGTAACTGAAAGGGATGGGGGGATGCAGAGCAGAGAATGATCAGAACCATTAGCACTGGTGTAGTGACTCGGTTGGAATTTGTGGTAGTTAAAGCACAAAATGCAGCCACTGGTACTTGAGGACGCCATCTCTAAATGTACTTTTTGATTCCCCTTTTCTGGAAAACTTGCAGGACTCTTAAGTGACTTGCACTGCACCCTGATCTTGCTCAGTAGTGCAACACAAGATGGCACGTATGCTTCCTCAGCTCCTCCAGAATGCTATTCCCTCAGTTAAAAATAAATGGAAAGCTACTGAGCTATTGCATTAAAAGATTTCTTGAAGTGCTTGGCCAGACCTACATTTTGGTGGGTTTCTGCCTATGTTGTTCAAACATAATTCTCTCTTTTGAATAGAGGTGCTTGGCTCAGGACTTGAAATGCTTAAAACTCAGGGTGTGAAATAAATACATAAAAAGAGGGAAAGAGCAGCATCAAATAAAGGAACAATTGTCAGCAAAAACTCACAGAAAGACTGTTTCAAGGAAAACCTGCTGGTTTTTTTGAAGGCATTTAGGTAACTTTCGATACTTCAAATTGGTGTTGACAATCCTGGGGATACCTATCTTTAAAAACCTATGAGTGACAGTGTTTTGATGGTGTGGAGGTTAACCGCATTGAAGCCATTGGAGCTACAACTACTGGGTTGCTTTCCAGAATCAGGTGTAGTCTGATTTTCGGGCATTTAAATTACTTGTAACTGCCAGCGACTTCTGGAAGAGTTAAAAGGGAGCCCAGGAGTTGGTCCTGGAAAGTCTTCCACTGACAGGTCCCTAGCTGGTGTCTCTGTGAGCATCATCTACAAGCTGAGAATCTCCTGTAGCCCCTCTTTGAGTGCCTGATGGTTTTAGTCAACCTACCCCTGTTTGTTAAGGGAGAGCTGGTGTAGTCCAACAACACAATACATGAATTATTGATCACACCAGCATGTTAAGAGGACTTTGTTGTTCACACTCATCTCTTCCACTTGACATTTCTGCAGCCTTGTGTCATTCTGTAGCATATCCTCTTCATGTTAATGGCAATTTATCATTAATCCATTTGAATAATACTTTATTTTTTTTTCCAATGGAAAGAGACAGAAAACATCTGCATATTGAGTTATATTAGCTACAGTTTGTGTCTCAAGTGAGACTAACTGACAACCCTCATTTATTATGACTGTGTAGGCTTAATTGGGTTGACGTAGGATTTGGACTTTGTGAAAGGAGAAGCAGTTTGAAGAGCCTTTCAGAAAAAAAAGACACCACTTTTAGAGAGGGAAAGAGGAGGGAGAAGAGTGGGAGAAGAAGGAATAAAGAATGAATACATGAGATAATGGTGCTGAGATATTCTGTTAAGGCCCATACTTTTAGGAGGTGTTTTAATAATGATGCTTAAATGAGAGATTAGTTATTAAGCCATATGGTTTGTATTACAGCTCTCATCTTTTGTTTCCTGCTTATGCTGTCAAGCATTAATGTGATTGTTTTGATTCTTAATGTCTTAATGCATCATTCCTCCCGATGCATTAGGCTAATAACTTTGGCCCTTTTAAGGGCAATGCCACCATTCATTACTCTTCCTCTTTTGGCTGACCAGAAAAGTCAAAATGAGTGACTTGGAAAATACCTGCATGTTCCAATGTTTATGTTGCCAGCACATGGAGATCACTGACAAACCTGAGGTGCATTAAAGCTGCAGACTTCCCCCTGTGCTGATGACATGCGTGCAGTATCTAAGTCAGCTTCCCCAAGGCAGTTAATGATCTCTGTTGCAAGTGAATGTCATGGGAGTTTGTTGCCTTCACTCTGGACCAGGCTTCAGGTAGTTCTTTGTAAGTCTTTAGGAAAATAATGTCTTAAATGCCTTGTAATTTCTCACTGTTTGGGCAAGTGACTGCATCTGTTTATGTGCAGTGCATGGTTTTATATTAAAGGAAGTCTTTTATACACTCAGACGAGTCACCTTTGGGGTGAAGTATAGTAGTAATAGCTCAAGAGTACAAGATGATTCTAGTCTGCTTTTCCAGCGCTGCCATTGTTGAGAACTTTGGAGTCAAGGTGCTTAATTAAGCTTGTTTTTATAGAGCATTTACAAAGCTTTGCTTTTAGAGCATTTTCCCAGATGGGAGCTGGTATTTCCAGTGGAGTGGTCATCCCTAAGGCTGGTAATAGTCCATAGAGGTTACCCTTCACAGCATCACAATTTCAGTGTAGGCCAGCAGCGTAAATTGGGCGCTTTGGTGGAGCTGACTTCTTGAGGAAGAGTTTAGTTTTTCATATATTCTAATGAATTAGAATAGCAGTGAAACCAGTGGCTTTAATTTGCAGGGTCTGCTGTGAAGGCTTGACCTTGAAATGATAAAGTTTTGATAAGTGATAAAAGTTGTGATTAATATAGTTTGAATGCCTGTGGATATGCATATATAGACAGAACATACAGACAAAACAGGCACACACAATGTATTTTGGCTGTTTGTATATGCGTTTCATTATCTGCCTTTACCTCTTGACAGCTCAAATGCCCAGAGCATGATTTGCTTCAGCATGAATCAGAAACTGTTCCAAGCAGTTGGGATTATAAAAATTCAATGCATTTTCTATGGGGGCATTTTCACTGGCGTGGTTTCCTAATGGGGTTATTCATGTTCTTCCATTCTGAACCCTTGCCTGCAATTTCAGTTGCTGAGAGCTTCATGTGACACGAGCAATGGCTCAGCCTATGTTCTGTTGTGGAAATGATGCAGTGAATTGTATGTGAAATCTGTAAATCACTTAGGAATCCAGTGGGATGAAAATCAATGTGAGATTATTGTCATTCTGTGGTCACCCCAATTTATACAGTAGAAATAGCAAATGCAGCAAGGTGGAAGGAGGATGAAAGGTGTGACGAGCTGTTCACAACATTAAAATGACCAGCGTCCGCTAGGGAGTCTGTTATATATTCAACATGTCACTGAAACACTTGTGTGATGGGATTGCATTTGAGAAGGTGTCAATATGAAAGACAAGGAAATGATTTAAGTACAGGATATACCCAGTAGTATTGTCACACAGACTGAAATGTAAATGCACAGCAGTTCGCATGAGAGGAAGAGCCAGGTTAGAAGCTTTAGGGAGATATAGCAAGTATATGGGAGATACGTTTTGCTGGGGAGCTTATCGAGGTGGTTGGTAGTTGGCTTTGGGGTTTTGGGGGTGGGAGGTATGGAGGGGGTTTTGCCTTTCTTTTCAATCCCTACAGAACATTTCTAGTGTTTCCGTAGACAAATGGGGTGTGTTAAATGCAGGAATGCAACAGACTGACAGAAACTTTAAGGAACTGAAACTGAAGTATTTAACCTGTTGAACAGAAGATGAACCTCAGATGGATAATACAACATGTTGTTGGGCCCAACAATTGTATGTGCTCAGTTCAAAGGAAAGTGGATTCCTGTGTTTTGTTGTGTCAGTGTTGTTTCCTGTTGCTTGGCAGAACAATATCCTCTCATGCAGAGGCAGTGGAGGTGAAAATGCTTGTAACACAGAGAACTATAGAACTCAGTCAGTACAGTCAGCACTGCCTCTCTCCCCTTGAGCCTGACTTAAACCCCAGCATTCCTTCCCAGGGAATGTTGTTCCTGTTGATCAAGTCCTAGGTGCAGTTAATCAGAACCTGTAATGTGTGTGTGTGGAACAATTGTTTCACCATAAGTGAAAAAGGCTTTCCTTTCTATTCCCACCCCACCCAATGGAAATAACACTGCAGATTCTAATGCAATATAAAATGTTGATTGATCCCTGTTATCTCCGGAGCAGAGAAAGATAGATAGGAAGGTGTCTGTCTGACAGGGTTCACTTGAAATCTCTTCAAGTTGCTCAGTCTTGCAGGAGGAGGAGGGGAAAATCAAAGTTGAGAGAGGAGAGGGTTAAGACAGCCCCAGAAGCATGAGGTGAAGTGATAGTTTTCCACTTGGGGATAAGGGCTTGCAGCCATCTTCACACAGTTCATCAGTTCTGCAGAGCGTGTCATTTCCCTAAAGCTCTGCACTCCTTTTCACCCACAAAATTGAAACTTGCACAGGTGTGGGCAGCATGGATAGGATTAAAGGCTTATTCCCCCTAAAATGTAGACCTGTCTGTTTAAATGAGTGCCCTCATCCTGTGAGTTCCTTGCTCTGTGTGAGTGCTTGAGATCCTTTGCTCAAGACAATAGCATTAAGTCATCTCCCACACTGACTCTACGTGGCTGAGACCCTGGAGAGAAATGCTTCAGACTCTAGTGGCTGCTGAATTAAACAATGAGAAATATATGCCAGCTCTTTCGATTTGGTTATTAATAGGTTCTGTGTCTCGTGCTCCAAGGGGATTGTCCTTTCTTTTGAATTGCTAGCGGGGAAGCATTCAAGCATTCAGTCACTGTAAATGGAGAAAAATGGAGAAGGAGAGAAGAATGTTTCAGGAAAGATTGGAGCACGTCTTCAAACCGGTGAGACCAGGGACCTGGCTTGCAGAAATACCCATACTCTTGTTTCCAGTAACTTGGTTTTAGTACTTAAGGGGTCTTTGAAAATCAGGCACTGCCCATCTGTACATTTTGTAATCTCCTGATACCCAGCACCTCAGCAGTTGCTTGAGCTAGGAGCTGATTCCTAATCTGTGCATTTGTGGGACACTACACTGTGAAATCCCTGCAGTGCAATAGCGCTTGCTTAGGTGAGCAAGTTCACCCTGACACATTGGATGAAGGCAGGACTGTGGCGCTCCCAGGTATTCTATTCTCTTCCTGAATTTTCAGTCATTTGTGAATGTGTGAAATACTCATCCTGGCTGATACTTGTGAATATGTACATGAATTTTGAGCTCCTCTTTCACTTTTCTGTCAATCCTTTAGGTAGTTTTGAAAGTCTTAGCTTTGTGGTGGTTGTTTCTCACAAATCCCTGGTGGTTTAATAAACACTTGTATCTTGCTGTTAAGATCGCTACGATTTCAGTGTTTAAAAGGCTTATTTCTGCCTATGTGAGACCTTTTGTAACAGAATACAGGATTCTGAATTCTTTAATTCTAATCCAGTTCCAGGATAATTTCAATTGGAAAGGATGTCTGAAGGTCATCTCCTCCAATCCCCCACTCAAAGCAGGGCCACTTTAAAGTTAGATCATATTGTTCACAGCCTATAAATGGGGTTATATCGAATGAAAATAAAGAAGGCACAATCCTAAATAAAACACAGGGTGTTTTAAAGGTGTCCTTTTCTTTGGGAAACGGAACACAGCCTGCCAGTCTACCGACACACTTGAGCTCTGTGTTAATGTGGTCATTCCCTGAAGTTGAAGTTCTTCAGATGAGCATGGCCACAAGTCTCAATGGCCGTTCTAAGTTGGATAAATAGGAAAACTTTCAGGTGATGTTAGTTACAGGTGCTGAACAGTGGTTTTAAATCTTGGTTGGAGGGTGGTGAGAGTGGAGTGGCAAGTGCAGGCCTGGCACCACAGTTTTCCAATGTGTTCTTGCATGATATTCTTTTGTCAAAATATATAGCAGTGATTTCGTTTACTCTGGTCTTGTGTAAATGATAGCAGGGTCATGCATGGAATTAAGCTCAGAATATTTGAAGTGAAGATTCTATGAATGGGTGTTGTGATTTGCATTGGGCACTGGACCATCAGTGTGGCTTTGCTGCACTCACATGTGTTTGTGTACCACTTGGTACCAGGCAACTGTTCACATCTACTTTTATTTGGTGTGTTGGGCATCCATGGGCTAAGTGAATACAAACTGGCCAAACCCTGCATATTGCTCTGGATATTCCTTTGGCAAAACAGTGACATTTAACAAATCAGGAAATGCAATGAGTTAATTAAGGAAGAATTGTCTATGGTTTCATCTTACCTTTTATTTCCACCCCCACCTCCTGCAAGTCTATGCAGTGGAGCTACCTCTTGCCCCTTGTGCCAGAATGATGAATGGAGGGACCACAATGAGGTCAATTAGCTAGGGTCGGCTTGAAGCTGAAAGGTGGAGTGTGTTTCTTTATTGAACGCTGCATTCACACTCCAAACCGTGACCTGGACTCCAGTGATTTATTACAGGGGCAGTGTTTTGATCACTTACCTTCAGTACCTTACCTTGGCTTCAGAAAGCAGGTTTTCACTGTCAATTAAAATCCAGGAGAAGAATTCCATTCAAAATCCAAAATGTGAACCCCAAGAAAAGGATGGGGAGCCTGGTGATGGTTTTCAGAACTGTCTTTGTTAAGTAACAAAGAAATTGGGTTACATTCTGTCTCCGAGAGGGGAAAAAATTCATCCAGAGCTGAACTTTTACAGCCTTTTTCCTGGCTGATTTGAAACAGAGGAACCAAGTCTGTCCTAATGAGTTTAGAAATGGTACTAGGAGAAAAAACTCTGCACCTACTGTCTCTATGGATGCATGGTGGAAGAGGCAGGAGAACAGCCTCCTGCTGGTTTTCAGAAGGTTAAAAAGAATCTCATGTCTATATAGAAGGTCTTTATTAATGAATAGTGCTTAGCAGTTATGAGGCATCTTTCAACAGAGGATGTTGAACTGTGCTACATGCACTAATGAAGCCCCTTGATGATGTAGTGGTAAAACAAATCGCTGCTTGTCCTTGGTCTAGACAGAAGCCTGCTTTATAAAGATCATGGAAAGTCCTGTGTGATAGTGTAGAAAAACGTTCTGATATTATCTTCCGCAATGGTTTTGGTTTGTTGCTGTGTTCCTCTCATCCCCCGCCCAAGCCTAATGGTGAGGGATAGAAAATCCCTATTAGCTGATCAGGTCCATCCCTCCCACTGATGCAGCATCACTCCCAGAAGATTATTTTTCTGGTGCATCATCCAGAGACTTTTTTAAATGACTCCTGCAATAGACAGTTAGCTCTCAGGGGGTGGCTATTCCATCTAATCCTGCTGTCCATTTGCATGGCATGGCAGCTTTCTCACAATATACTGTAGGGGCTTTAAACCAGAAAAGGATGTGGGCATCTATTGCCATGCATTAGTTTTATTTTATTGTCAATATCTGTGTTACCCTTATGGGAAAAGAACCTTCAGTGAAAACAAAGGAGTTCTCATCAGTAGGTAGTGTCTTGTGGTACCCAGGCATACGTCTGATCTACATGTGGTAGTGTCTTGTGGTACCCAGGCATACGTCTGATCTACATGTGTTCTGATACTCGGCATCCTTTCAGGCAGTTGTCACACCTTGTCTGCTTTATGTTAGGAACAGGTTCACATGAGCCAGGCTACGTAGCTGTGCAGTCTATCTCGTGGGGAGGGGGGTGCTTTACCCAAATCTCTTTGCTGTTTGAGAAATTGCGGCAAGCATCTGATGTGCTGCAGTGGACAGGCTGGTCCAGAGGAAGACGAACTACTCGCAGGGTACCTGGAGAGCTCTGGAATAGCAAGTGTTGCTACGCGAGGCTGGACTCGGTGTTCAGAGCTTTTAATGTATCAATAGAAACCCCGTGATGTTATTGTCAAAGCAGCGTACATGCACATGGTGCTGCACAGGGTGTAAAACCAGCGTAGCAGTGCTTGTGTCCTCCAATAGCCTGGGCCTTGTTTCAGTGGGACCGGGGATAGCTGCAGTACTGGTCTTCAGGTCAAGTTCTAAGCATTAGCAGGTTGTGCCCTGCAATTGAAGGTTTAACTTTATTTTATCTTAAAGAGATTTGCTTGGTTGTGAACCAGTTTAATTCATGCAGCTGCTTCTGTTTCTTTGCAGAATTTAAATGACTCATGGTCTTTGCTGTGTTGATCTTCACAACACCTCTGTAATGTAGTGGTGTGGCCTTAAAGCAAAGCTTCCCTTCATCTCAGCTAGCATCTTGGCCGTTTGCCTCCCAGCCTCATTTCCTAAGCTATGAAGCATTGGCTTTTGCTTGAGCTTTTTTCTGAGGTTCAGTGTGTGCAGAACCTCTCCCCTGTCACAGAACAAAATAGACAAGATAACACTCCCAGATTAAAGATGCTATTCAAGTGAATTTCCTCTAGGATTTATCAAGAAGAGTAGAATACCATTCAAGTTCATCTGAGATGTAACTTGGGAGTAAAGTTGTACTAGCTATGGGCAAGGAACTTTCTTTTCAAGGCAGGTACAATAGCATTTTTTTCCCCTGTATCTTCATGACATTTGTCAGTTATTTCCTCCTCTGTAGTTCTCTTCGCCTTTGGTTTCTTTGGCAAAATTTAAGCCATGAGAGTTTTAAAAAAGAAAAGAGACTTAAAACTTCACCTTTCCTTGTAGACTTTGGAGGCATTTCTATGGCACCTTGTTTTATTCCTATAGACTGCTGTTGACCTGGTGCCTATTAATTTTTATAAGACTTTCTGCATGAGGCTTTGTAAGGGAGAGACACGTATATTTAGTCCCCGGCCTGGTAAATTTTAATGACAATTTTGCATGCTTGACTTAATTCCTATTTTTCAGGTCCCAGTTGTGTCTATCCCTCACCTGGTTCTTTTAAGCCTTGGTTCTTGTCTTTTGAGTCTGATCTTATAACACACATAAGCACCTAACTAGTCCCACAGATGTTAACAGAGAGGATTTTTCCAAGGCAAGTTAGTTCCCAAATCTCACTGACTTCCAGTGGGAGCTGATTCCAAGCTGCTCCCTTTGCCTTCCATGTCAGTAGTACACTGCCATAATGACTAAAAGAGCTGTAAAACTGAGGATGAGAAAGAGATCTCTTACTGCTAGTGGAAACCTTCCGGAGTCCTGTATTAAGTCGTACAAGATGGATATGAAATAGTGTAAAAGGTGATAATGTTCTGTACTTTCTGTATAGGCAAAAGTAGGGTGAAAAGGTACTGTTTTTTCTCCTGAAATCAGTCCTGCCTCACTGAGGTTACTGATGCTTAAATGCAAGTTGCTTTTCTGGAATGGGGCCACTGTGCTCAGCATCTCTCAAGATCTCACTGTCAGTGGCAGTTTGATTGCCAAGGAGGTGCACCAGCTCATACATACCAAAAACCTTTGCAGTGTATGTTTGAACTGAAGGGAAACCTTCCCATCTAGAGATATTAGAACGGGATTGCTGCTAAGCTGAGTACAGCCATATATTTTAGCAGCAGATTTATTTCTTCTCTGGTCTGTGAGATGTTGTCTTTTTCTTAAAAGACACGTGAAGAATGAGGTTTCAGGAGCTGCAATTTGTCTTTGAAAGAAAATCTTTGTATAAGCTGCTTTATTAGGCAGAAACTTCACTTCTGGGGACAATAAGTTGTGGAGGAAGTTAGTTATGCCATGACTGGCATTTGGCTCTTACCATTTACAAACCAGTAGACCCGTGACCTGCAATGTCTAGGTCTCGATATGTACTTTAGTGAAGTTAAAAATGCCTCAGCAATGCCTTATAGCAATGTGATTCAGTTTTTATATTGAGAATATGCTGATTTTAGAACTTGGAGAAGTTGGATTCAGTCACAAGTTGATCCAAAAGATGAAGAATGAGCCACTTGTGTTAAAGTTACTATATTTCCTCAGAGGTGGCATGGGACAGCTATAAAAACTACAGCTACCTTCTGGCAACCAAATGCCTTTGGCTGTACCAGTTTCCAGGCAGGATTGTCCTCCCACTGGGAGCTGAAAAACCAGTCTCTTGTAATTGTTCTGCAAAGAATACTCATTCCTGTAGTTTGCAAGCTAAAATGTCACATTATTAACCCCTTGCTTTCTATTGTAGCACAGCTTGACAGAATGCTACTGCAATACCTGTATGCTCATGGGACCTGCCCCTACATGTTTTCCTCATGTGAATATTTACTTGGAAATGGTACTGTAGATAGCAACAGTTCATATGTCATTACTTGTTGGGATAGTGGGAATTAAACCAGCATCCTCCTGTTGGGAATAAACAAAAAGAAGCCCAAATAGTAACTAATACCAGAATGAATTTTCCATTTTGTCATATAGAATTTCACTGAGGGTTGTATCCAAACCACTGAATTACATAGGATAGCCTGTAAGCCCCCTACTTGAAATAACCCATGGAGATGATCTAATTCAAACCCTGAAGGTTTTAGAGGTGTATTTATATAGGTCCCTTTTGGGTTTCTCCCCAGTAATCACTATAAAACTTTCCCTAAAGGGCACATGAATATATGTAAACCTTGGAAGGAGCAGAAAAATAAGACCAGAGTTATGAACCAAATTTTCAGGAAATGCAAGCTGTTGTAATTCTCTTGAAGGCAGGTACACCAGATACTGAGATCTGCTCAGTTTAGGGGAAAAAAGCTTTCTCCCTCTGGCACAGAGAAATGCTGCTTTTGCATTGCTGCAGATGAATTTTGGGTTTATTCCTTGCTTTTTGAACAGGCTCAGGGTGCCCGTGAACGTGTCTTTTGCCTTTGTGTAGGTATAGAAGCCCTTCTGATAGCTTCCAGCAATCTCTGCACATAGCTAGTGGTCTTGTTTTAATATTTAATCGCTAATTGGTATGATGAGCAAGGGACAAATGGGGGAGCACTCTGACATCTGATCTCTTGAACCGATTACATGCACTTTGCACTACATGTTGTTTATCATGGTCAGGCTAATTTCCTTCCCTGAGTGCTGATTTCATTCTGCACTCAAAGAAATCTCAATGTGGGGCTTGGGAAGAGATACCTTCCACTTTTGGGAAAGGATTCCAGTGTGCATTGGGCTCCTGTTATTGACCAGACTTCCCAATAAAAGCAGGGCAAATTCTGTTGGATGAATGGAATCAAATATTATTCCATGCCTCTGCTCTCTCTCTGTGTTAAGGCTTCATCTGTATTCACTCTGTCCTTTTATTCATTCCCTTTCTCCTCTATTATCTTTATTCTTCTATTTTTCAGCTGAAATTTGAGATTTCAAAAGTCTTAAAGGCAAAAAGAATTCCACAACCAAACAGAAACTGCTAATTCAAACCTGAGAAGAAGCTTTTCTTTCTTTCATTACGATGTTGATGCTGATGATTATTATTATTTGGAAGAAGGTGGTGAAAAAGAGAGAATTTGTCATTACTGTATAATTTAAAATTGCACAGCCTACAGCCCACAAAACAGAGCATGTAATTACACACTTACTAGAGGTAACAGCAGTGCTGATAATTATTCTTTACACAGGAGAATCTCGCTGATATCCCAGAGTCGGAAAGTGGGAACTACAATATCTTTAATACCATCCTTAGAGACCCTCATAAGCAGAGGAGAAGTATGAGGAGGCACACAGGGTCCAGAGCAATATCTTCATCGCGCCAGAATGTCAGGGGCTTTAGTACAGCAGAAATCAATAGATTCAAGTACATTTTTTTTTAAGGTACAATATTTTTTTTATGACCCTACCTCGAGAAAGTGCTGCAAAGCCTCCAAAGAGGAGCAGCCTGGGCTGAAAGGAGCCTTTTGAATGGAAGCCATGGTGCTTTAGGAGGATAGTGAGCAAAGATTTATTCATTTATTTATTTATCTGGAAGGCCCGTTCTGCTGCGAGGACGTGTTAACCGTTGCTCCGCTGTAACCCTGAAACTCCTTTGGCATTCAGTAGCCCATTATTTCTCTACCTATGTTTTTGTTTCTCTTGCTCTCTCTACCTGTTCTCAGCCTTTTGTTGTAGCCTTTCTGTCCCCTTGATTTGAATAATTAGTCATTCAGGTTTCATCTCACCTTTGGCATTTCTCTTGGTGATGCTTAATCTGAGCTAGAAAACAATCTGAGGGAGGATTTTCCCCATTCCTCTTTTTCTTTAGCAGTTCATTTAAATCAGGGTATGATTTATGCACCAAAAATTGTTCCCTTTATTTATGCTAAGTGGTATTTTATTTAGCAGGTAATTAATTCGGGGTTTAAGGAATAAAATGCTATTTACTATGGAAGCAAACAGCAAAACTTCCCATTTTTACCATTTTACTTTACCCAGTTGGCGGTGAAGTGATGGGACTTTGCCAATGGCAATTATTTGTGGAGGGAGGGTCTACATTAATGTGTTCTTATAGAGGTGAACATGATAAGGTAGACAGAAAATCTGGTGGCACCTAATTTTCATGTGCTGTTGGGTCCAATCAGGCTGATTCTCACTCTATGTGTGTGAGTGTCCTCTGGGTTGCTCTAACTTAAGCCATCAAGTTAGGTCCGGTGTGACTGCCCGCTGTGGATCAGGGAGTCCTGTCTTGCTTCTTGATGGGCTCAGTTCTGCCTCAGATCAAACCTCTCTCTGTGTGAGGATGTGGGTCACGGTCACAGGGAGTCACTGGCAATAATAATGTACATGGAGCAGTTGGGGAGGAGTCTTGGGACATAAAGTTAATTAAAACCCCCTGTTCTTACCATCCCTAATAACAAACTTAAAGTGACATAAAGATCTCAGAAGTTGAGCTGGAAAGGATATCCAAGTGTTTGCTCTCCACCTTGAGCACAGACTGGCAGCTCTTGTCACCTGATTGTGTGAGGGCAGGGCTGGGTTTAATAAGGAACTTTGTATCACCCTAGGTATTTGTCTCATAGTGTTTCTGTATAGAGGGGAGATGGAATTCAGGTGAAGACCCATGCGTGTTCCTTTGCTTTGGGAGGAGGTAGCAGAAAGATCTCAATTGCAGGCAGGCATTCTCAGTTCCAGTCCTAGCTGTGGCTCAGGATGCTCTTGTGACAGTGCTAAGTCACCCAACTGCTTGGTGTCTCGCTTTCTCCTGTGTGAAGGTCACTAATTTAGGCAATGTGCAGCATGAAGGGCTTAGGTTTTGCCTTTAAGGCAAGAAAAATATATAGGATGCAAAGTGTCTTGAACCAGATCTGAGTTAGTGAGGGATTTAAAATAGCAAAACAACAGAGGAAGCCCAGCCTTGTAGCAATCAAAACAGAAACGACATCGATCTTTTTCTGCTCCCAATTCTTGGTGCGGCTAAAAACTTAACAAAGTAGGATAAATGGTCCTCTGGCAACTGTAAAAGAGCAACTAATGCCTTGCAAGTTCTTAGGACTCTTCTTGAGGTTTATTAATAGTGATTGACCTGAAATGAATCAGTCTTGCAATCTGAAGCAATATATATATATTATATATACAAGTTAAAACCTCACTGGAGTCACTCAGAAATCTTATGTTTACTTGGTAGTTGCTTGTATTCCTTCAGTTTCTGCTTTGCAGGATAGGTCATAGATGAGCAGGTATTGAATAGGAGGGGTCTGGACTCAGCCTGTGGCTTTGCTCAAGATTCCCAGGGTGACCTTGAGTAAATTGCGAAACCTCTTTGTGCTCAATTCTCCATTTTCAGACCTTAGTAATTTGCTCTGACTTTTAACGTAATGCTGTCTCCTGGTGGCACAGAAGGTTGATGTCCGGTTGTTTGGTGGAAGGCTCAGGATCACGTGGTGAGCACGTGCCTGTGAGTAGGTGATGTGAAAGGTGTATTCAGTTGTATGATGGGAAGCACCGTTCTCATTACTACAGTGTGGGGCTACCTTTGCATCTCCTGGTGCCGTAGCAAGAGATAAAGGCCAAAAGAGTAAGTATCGTGCTGAGGGCAGGAGCTGTGACAGGTCTTTTGTCTTCCCTGACTTCTTTGCATTTCAGAGTCAGATAAGCAGTTCCACTTTCGGTCTGTCCCCTGATACTAATCCCCTCATCATCTTGGACTATGTGAAACCCCCCTGCAGTTCCATGGCTAAAGCTGATCCTTTTTTCTGAGACTTCATTGAAGTCTGGTGCCAAAAGTAAGGTGCTATTAACATATTAATGCCTGCATACATCAATTGTGATAGTTGATCTGATATCTCTCTTTGCTTTTTCAGCTGGATTATATCCTTGTGTTTTGTGATTCCCATGTTATATGCCTAATTATTATTATTTCACACTTCATAACATTTTGGTAACTAAAATGCTCTAGGGTTCAAAACTTGTCTATTAAATTTTAGCCCAGAGGAAACTTTGCATCCAGTTCCAACTTCTCTCCCCAAATATGAATTTATATTGGAAATTGTGATGGATCCTGCCTGGGATTGGTGCAGCTCTGATAGAATATTGTAAAATGCTGACTTTGTTACACATTGAGATGGGGTATTTTCTCCCCCTCCCTTCCTTTCTTTTGTGTAAATCTGTTTTCACCACAGGAGCACATGCTGTCTCTTCTGGCTACAACACTACTTACTAATTCATCGATTCATCTTTAATGAGGCCCCCTGCCAATGTTTAAATAGCATTCGGAACAAAGAAAAAGGCAACATTTCCAAACCAGCTGCTTCTCTCCAATCTGGACATAGCAGCCATTCGGAATCTCAAGTAAATTTGTTTCCTCCCTAAAGTTAGTAATTTATAATTTAGGTGTAGCTTTCTAATGAATTGTTTGCAGGATGGAGGAAAAAGAGGGTGAGAGAGGAATGAAATAAGGAAAGAGTTTCCCTCGGGCTGTTATGCTACATGAAACCAACACGGTGTCTGTGGATTGCACTAGCATTGCAGATGTAACAGTGGGAGAATTCTCCTTTGCAGCCGAAATCGTTTGTTGTACATTGCAAGTTGGTACAAGGACATGACAGAGCAAAGTTTCTCTGCCCCTCTTACAGACAGCTTCACTATGTCAAGTAGCTTAACCCTTGTCATAGTTGAGTTGGCTTCAGACACTGCTCTTACCAGGAATGTGTGTTACTTGGGTCACTACTGTTCATAGACTGGTTTCTGTTTTCTCTGAGGACTGGATGAAAAAGTTGTGTAATTGTTTCAGATCAGGATCCCTCTGTCATGATCACTTGCGTCACACTGAATTTTGCAATTCAGCTGAATTCACGTGCTAAGGCCTGTTGTTAGGATTAACTTGGAATTCCTGGATGATGTCCATGATTGAAGCACTTCTCTATGTTCGCGTGCCCTGTGTTCTTGGAGGATTACATTCAGTGTGTACTCCACAGAGTTACCTTTACATAGATGGAAAGGTGAACAGTAGGAGACAGGAGAGGGTTATCACTCATATCATCATGAGATTTATGGAGGGTGAGTGTCCCAGCCCTCACTAAGAGTCTCTTGCAGTTATCCCAATGCCTTGAGTTAGTTGTGTAATTGCCACCAGGATACTGCCTTGCCCTACAGTGGCTCATTTTTAAAGGCTACTTACGGTTCCCATTTACTAGAGACTGCAGTCGTGCAGATTTCCTCTAGTACTGTCCTCATTCCTAAGAGGAGAAGCCCACTTAGTGGGTTTGGTCCTCTGAATTGGTGCGTGAACTCTCTGCACGTCCTCACTGTGCCATTCAAGTGTACATTGTGTTTGCTGTGCCCACTGGCCAACTTCAAGTGATCCTGTAAGCGCTCCGCACCCAGGGGCAGCTTTTTCCTTTACTTATGGGGTAAAAGATCCATTCAGATCTGGGACCTTGAGGTTAAGGGCTCCTGTCTCCTGCTTTAATTCTTCAGCCTCTTCAAACCAGTTTATTTACCTGCACCTGAATGGTAAATGAAAAGGCTTTCTTTTTGTTTTCTCTCCCATTTGCAATAGCAGAGGAAAATGAAGCCAAAGCACTTGAATTATAGGGTTTTTTTGTTGTGACTTGGCTCAAGATACAAGTTTTTAAAGAAATTATCTTTTAGGAAGAAAGTGAAGGACGTCAATGGGCTGCAGGAAATGCAAAGCTAAAGAGAAAAGGCTCTTGACTTGGCGTGGAGGCTTCATTGTCTGAAAAGGCAAAAACTCGTGTCAATTTTTATTTTAAGTTATTTGGCCAAAATTAAGCAGTTTCCATGCATCTTACATGGTTTAGGAGTTAAATATGGTAATAATTAGAATGTGAAAACTCTAAACATAACCACTTCCAAGAAATAATTGTAAATATTTTGTCAGCAGCCAGATTTTGAGAATTTATGACCAGTTTTAGTTGAACCTGCATTCAACCTGCATTCAATGTAGAAAAAATGTCAGTTGTAGTAATAACTATGGGTATAGAGTACAATATGCATATATTTCTCCCTTGTACAGAGTAAATCATGAGAGAACCAACAGAGATGAGATTAAGAAGAATTCAAGAATGCAAACCATAGTGCTGTGTGGTGTTCATAGAATCCCAGGCTGGTTTGTATTGGAAGGGACCTTCAAGCTCATCTGGTTCCAGCCCCTGCCACAGGCAGGGACATCTTCCACTAGAGCAGGGTGCTCCATGTCCCTGTGTCCAACCTGGCCTTGAACAGTACCACGGATGGGGCAGCCACAGCTTCTCTGGGCACCCTGTGCCAGCGCCTCAGCACCCTCACAGGAAGAACTTCTGCCTAAGAGCTCATCTCAGTCTCCCTTCTGGAGCTTAAAGCCATTTAAGCTGAACAGGGGGTGTTCTGCTTATCTGGCAATGAACTCCTGAGGAGCGGAGTTCAGGACTTCCATAGTCCTGTACTCTATTTGAGGTTACTGTTCTGTAAGCATGGGAGGTACATCAGGGCTCAGAGCTGGCAGCTTTGCGTGGTGGTATTGATGGAGAGAAACCTGTGTCGGTGGCTGAAGCTGATTATTGTGTCTGTGACTTGATGTGCTCTGCACTCTTTTCTATGGACTGCTTTCCTCTTAAATTTCTCCTTGGGTATAAGGGGACCTGCTTGGCTGTAAATCACTGTCAATGTGCATTACATTTACTTGTCAGGCCTTGCGTCAGTATGTGATACTGATCTTGCCCAACTTCTGGCCTGGCAGCCCAGGTTGTAGAGTGTCAAGTCTTCTGTTCCAGTCCAACCCCCAGTATTACTCACGGTGGTGGACAGCACGAGCCATGTTAGTGCAAGCATTTAGGGTGAGCTGTGTCCTTGTAACCAGACCTGCTGTGGTAGAGATTCCCCTTCTCCTTCATTGCAACACAACTGTCTTTCCTTGACTGTGACAGATGCAAATAAATGGGTAAATATTTTAATAGCCACGTGCTATCTAAATGGCAGGACCAACGTTGGCAAAGAAACCCCAGGCAGAAGAGGGGAAATCCTTTGGAAAAAGAGAGAATATTTTACACTTCCATTAATGTCGAACCTAATTTGGTTTCCAAAAGGTTGTTTCTGCATTAAATAGCAGCAAAAGTCCTCCAGCCTCAGCATGCACATGTGCAGGCAGACTTGCCTAGAAACAACAACAAAACAAAATGAAGGCAGTTTGGAGGCATTTCCTGGGAAAAAGATTCATGAATCTGTTTCCATGGAAGCGACAGCGCATCCCAAGTGGCAGTGAGAGCTGACAGAGCGCAGCTAGGAGAGTTAAAGTGCCATCCACTTCTTCCTAGCAGAGCAGGGGGGCAGAGGTGGGGGGAGTCGCTTCTACAGAGAATACAGGGGAATGTAAAAGGACAGCAGGACATATGGTTAAATGGAAAGTCTGGAGATCCGGGTTGGTTCTCAGCTCTGCCACAAACTTCCTGTGTCCCTTTGGGCAGTTCCCATAAGACATCTTCCAACTCCTGCTGAAATCAATAATTGATTTCATTGGGCACTAAATCAGAACCTGAAGCATTCTGGCCAGTGTTCAGACTGCCTCTGTTGGCACCTAAGCAGTCTATGGTGTTTCAAGTTCAAGTCCAGCTTAGTTTGCCTGTTGATCTTTTACTTTCTCCTTAGGAATCAAATACTCTCCTCATTTTGTAGGGTTTCTGAGAGCCTCAAGACCAGGGCTTTTAATAGACATCTGTTCAGATCTTTATACAAAACAATGTTAAATCCAGTGCTTGACAGATCTAAAGACATGGCTGCACCAGGGAAGCCTTTCTTTGTCTTTGGATCACATACTTACACTTGTGACTGGGTGTTTCTTTTGGTGAAATTCTCTGGCCTGTGCTATTCAGGACATTGGGCTAAATGACCTGATGGTACTTGCTGACCTTAAAATCCAAGAAATCATTCTACAGGCTCCTGGGGCCGTGCAGGGACTTCTGCAGGTCCCCACTAATGACAGTGGCTTGCAGAAGGGCTGGCTCCAAGGGTTTCCTCACGTAATAAAACTCCAACTCAGTCTGTTTGCAGTGCACATACTTGCTATTCAATGCATTCATTAATACAGCTGCTAAATTTCAGTCCTCCTTCAAAGAGCTTTAACTACTACTCCATAGATACACTGGAGTGCAGGCCACATGCAGCAGGCAGGGTGAATAGTTGGAGTACTCTGGGTTGCTGGTTGTTGGTTTTTGCTTTTTAAATGGTTTCTGGCAGTGCATTGCACTGAGGTAAGTGCTTTGTTTCTCCCTCAAGTGGCACTCTGCTCCCCAGGGTTTCCTTGAGGAGCACATCCACTCAGGTTTGTTTCTGTTAGGTATGTGCTATACAAGCTTTTGGCTGTCTTTGCCAAAGGAAAAGACAGGTTACTGCTACTTAAAAGAAATATTTTTAATTGCATAGTATTGATTTTCTTTTTTTCTTGGTGGAGCATATGGGCTGTTGTCGATGGATGTAGTGGAATATGGGGCTGGTTTATGTGGATAGATCAGCGCTGAAATAACAGTACAATGAATGGGGTTTAAACCCATGCACTTAGTTTGATGCAAGGCTGTATGTCAGCTACCCAGAATTTGGCTTTTCTTTTGATGCAATGAAATCCATAGAACTGAGTATTTTCTGTTGTACTTTCAGCATTAATGTAACACCATAGCAATGTAACATAGCCACCAGCAGCTGCAAGCTGATACAGTGGCTATATTGGAGGCTACTGAAGATTCCTTCTCTGCTGTGCTCTGTGGCTTTGGAAGGCCGGATGGCCAGGGGTGATGTTCCTAGATTTTTACATTGCTACTCCTTGCACAGTGAAAGAAACTGCAGAGCTCTCAGCATCCCCAGATACGCCTCAAGGTAATTTTGCGAATGCTTGGATATAAACAGGTTAACATAGAACTGTGGAGTATAGCCTTCTCCTTTATCATTGCTCTTATGTGTGATGATAATAGGCAGTTCAGAGCTGGTAAAAGACATATGCATGTTGATACAGGACCAGGGAGTTCTAAAATTGTTTTCACATTTATATGTAAAGCAATTACTGATATATAGATATTTTTTTCTCTGCCTCATAACCTGAGCAGTGAAGCAGACATACAGGAAGTCTTACTTTTTATTTCACTCTGGTAGGCTTGTAAAGCATGCAGCTCTGGTGTACAGTGCAACAAGAGTCAAATGAAACTTGAAATGCTTTTTTATTGCATTACTTGTAGCCCCATAATGCAGCAGATACCTTTAGATGAGGGAAGGGGGGGAGTGAAAGAGCAGCATGTGCTGACAGCTGACTACAGTAGTTTCATAGAGGTGCATTCGCAGTGATCAGTGTGTCTCTCCTAACACATGGATGTTTCCCTCTACCTTGGTGGTTCTAATCTGTCGCATTTAGGGCACTGGGGAGTGCAGTTTGATTTGTCACCAGTTGTTATTTTGGAAGCTGCTGGGAAGGATACTCCTCCAAGCCTGCATGTTCTTTCCTGAGATCTAATGAATTCCTTTGCTGAGTGTGTGTTCCTCACCATGCTCATCCACAAAGGTGAAAATCTTGTAATCAGGGAGAAAACCTGAACAGATTTGTTTTCACATTCTGCATTTCAAAGAATTGATTAAATCAGACCCAGCAGCTCTGTGCTGGAAGAAGAGAGGTGATGTTGTAGTCTAACAACAGAGCTTAGGTCAGGAGTATCCAGAGTCAAGCCCTCCTCATGCCCCGCTTTTCCTCCCAGCCCTCAGAATATGTACTCAATACTGACAAGCAAAATCTGGACCCATTTGTGCTCAGCTTTGACTTTAGCAAAATGCTACAGCAAAAGCCACTTGGTTTGCTCAAGGGAAGTGTCTAGTTTTCCACACAGAGCTGGAAACCATGGGAGAGCCACGGAATACATCTATCACCAGTAGTTCATAATCCATTGCCTCATATCAGCCTGTGGCTCATACTCATGCACAGGCGTTTAGCACATGAAAGTGGTCATTTAAAGCCTACTTAAAGGGAAAGAAGAGATGAAGGTGAGCAGTGATGTCTGGCTGCATCTTCCATCTATCTTGGGGCTTTATACTTGAGGTTCTACAGCCTGTCATTGTGACTTTGCCTAAAAAAATCCTAAACAAACAAAACCAAGAAGGGGCAGTTTGGATCCTAGGTGGCTCTGTGGAGTCTCCGGAGTATCTGCTTTTATTGCATCTGAACCCTATTTCTCCAAGGGTGGCTGCCAAAGACTTCAGGAAGGGATGGGCCTTGCAATGAGGAGGGATTGCTATTGTTTGACCATCATTTTTAAGGGCCAGGAAGACTTTATGAAGATTTCATCTTCTGAAAGATGTTGGTTTGACATGGTATCCCTGAGATGTAGTTTCATACCAGGATCCATATCCCTTAGCATTCCTTCATTTGGGAGCAGCAGTTATTTTTAAGATTTTCAAGTCATAACCACTGCTATACTGAAGACATAAAGCTGCTGGTGTGGGGTTTATTGTAGGGTCAAGGCCTAGGATGTTTGTTTTCTGCAGAAGCTGGATGTGCTGTACCCTGAAGCACTCTGTCTCTTGTATGGCATCCTAAATAAATAGATTTACATGTGCTGAAAGGCAGCTAATCAAACAAATGAGATGGCAAAATACCTCTGAGTATTTCAGCTTTCAGGCACCTTCTGACATATGGACATGACTAGTTCAAGTTTGACTGTATATGTTTGTATTGCTCTAATACATATAAAGGCATGGTTACACAAGTAGGGAATCTGGGGCGCCTTGCTGGGGGAGGAGAAGGCAAGGAAAGGAAACAGCAGGGAAATGTGAGGCTCTAGAGAGTCCACATTGTACAGGTGAATTTGTTTTAGAGATCTTCCTGAACAGGCAATTCTTAAAGCTAAAGGCTTTTAAAACAAATAGGGGAAAATGCTATTATTGACAAAGAATTCTTGTGGAAAAATATTTACATAGATAAAAACATTTCAAGTGGCATGTTAGGAGCAGGAATAAACCCCATCTCTTGTCCTGTAGCTCTCGTATGTTATTCATGCTTGCTCTTTGGTTCTTTTCATGTCGAGATCTCAAAGCATTTTGCAAATAAAGATGTAAAGTGTTATCCTTATTTTATATAGGAACGGCTTAGAGAAATGACTGCAGTGTAGGAGCACCAGAGACCTGAACTAAAGCCTGGGTCTGTGCTGTCTATCAGCTGGATTCTGTAGGTGCCAGTTTTGGTGAGGGTGGAACACATGATGGGATTAGTTAGCTCAGAGGAGAAAGCAAGGTGGAGCAGTTCCTGGAAGGGAGAGAAGAGGGAAACCCAATACCAAACATTGAGGGGATTTAGAAGAGATGGAGAAAGCAGATGTTGGGTAAGGAGCAAGTGAGGAGATTTTTTACTATGGGTGGAGTGGCTTAAAATGATAGAAGCTGACAGCAATGGGAATCTAAGATGTGTGTGCTTGATTCTCAGTACTGTCAGGTAACAGAACTTCCTGGAGCAGCTGTGAGCAACTCTGAGGAGCAGCTCCAAAGCACTGTAGGCGTTTAACCTGCAGCCCTTTAACATGCCAAGAGGCAGCAGCCCCTGACTCGTTTTTGTACTTTTGTAATTGCCAGCAAGCTCCTAACGCAGGGAGAACTCACACCTGAATGAGTCTGCCATTAAAATCTGACCCCTGGTCCCTGTGCTCATGTGCAAATGTGACACACACCCTGAGCACAAATGATTGTAATGGTTGTGCGTACTGAAAAGCAGAATCTGCCCGTCCAGGTAACAACAGATCTGAAGTTTCTGAGACTAAAAATGTCACTCTGGGCCTGGATGAATGTTTGATTTCATTCCAGGCATAAAGGAACAAATTGCCTGTAATGGCAGCATCACCAGAAATTCCCTCACTTTTCCATGTCACTTTCAAGTGCCTGGTTGATATTTTTTATGGATTTTTATTATACAGCTTGTTATGCAGCAACTACAACCATGCCAGGTTCTTGGGGATCAGCATGCGGGGGGGCGCTGAGCTATAATAGGAACTTGTACACTCGTGGTTTTAATATCTTTTACTTCAAAGCAAGGAGTTGATGTGATCTTTCATCATCTCAGCTGTTGTTTACCAGCTTCCTACAGATGCTGTTTGAACTAACAAACCCCACATTTCCTGGCTGGAGTGAGTAATTCCCTCGGTAGTTGCAATCCCTTCACTTGGAGGCTTAGTAGTCCTGATTGAATGATGCCACTAACAAGAAGGGGATAAACCATTTAAACGTTCCCTATCACCTTTCAGTCAAATAATAACTGGCCAAATTAGCTTGGCTTAGCTTCCCAGCCCCGCTCCTTATTTACTGCTTTGAGGGGAAACGACCAACAAGTCCAGGGCTGTATTTGGAGTCAATTTACTCCCTGTATCAGAAACAGACAGACGTGTTCCTGATACAAGGGCTTCTCTTTGGCACTGATCTATGAACAGTGTGTTGTTTCCTCGCAGTCTTTTAAATCAGCTGAAATCTAGAAATTACAGGTGAGGAAAGAGCTGAGAGGTCATCCGTCCTGAGCAGATCAGAGCAAGTTCTTTAGCGCCTGTGATTACTGTGTGTGAGTATCTGTAATGGAGAAACTGGCAGCCCTCACAGACAGGTTCCCTTCCCCCCCTCTACCTCCTCCCCTTTTTTCCTCTTTTCCTTCTACAGAAGTTGATGAAACTTTCAAATATAGTGAAATAAATCTATTGGAATAAAAATAGGCTGAGGAGTTCGTGTGCCAGAGCGGCTCTTCAAACAGATGCCGACTTTCCTTCCAGTGAATGGGATTTTCTCCCTGTTACCTGAAAGCTTATTCCAATGTGTACTCGTACGTATGTTTATGGCAACAGTATATAGCTCCAAGTGTTAAGTCTGTGCACCTCTCACACACACTGTCCTTGTCCCAAGGAGCTGAAGGTCTGAACAAGGAAGTGTTGGGAAGAAAAGTGGAAGTGGCTTTGGGAAGTGACTTGCTCAAGGTTATTTAGCAAGTAGGTGGCAGCGATGGGAAGCAGAACATGATTCCATGGGTCACTTCTTGTACTCTAATGCACGCTCTTTGAAGGAGTTGTATTGGTGAAGAAATGATCTTTGAAACTGAGGTTTGTGGTGGACCCAGACTGGAAGCAGAGTACGTTGAACATTGCCTGCTTCTATAAAGGATCATCTCGCTGCAATGAGTTTCACAGTGCTAAACAGTAGGTAGTGGTGGCTAGTAAACATCCTTTTAGAATTAGACACTTCTATATATGTATGTGTATATATATCTGAATGTAGATAATATGAATCCCATGAAGATGTGAGGCAGGAGCTGTGTGATAGTCTATGGAATGTAACTGCTGAAGGGCCATAATTCCCTTTGGTTGTTCTGAGCGTACCTTAAGCCTCTGTGGGCTCCCCTCCTCCTTTCCTGAGCATTTATGTGGAAAATTGGAGGCTCAGAAACCTCCCAGGCACAGGCAGCTGAAAATGCCCCTTTCTGGGTGCTAGCAGCTTGCAATCAATACCTCATGTCCGTAGACTCTTGTCTCCAGTGCAATTTTGCTGCACAAAAGTTTAATTGACCTGAAAGAGAAACTTCACTGAGTTTCAAAGCCATGGGTGCACTGAGCAAAATAAAGCTTCTGTAGGGCGCTTCCATGTTATTTCTATCTTGACTTTGGTTTTTTCCCTTGCCAAACAGCCATCTCTGGGAGCAAAAGGCAAAGCCCACTCTCCTCTTAATATTTCCTTATAAAACAGCATTCTGAAATGAAAAGGAATTTTTCTAAGCAGCATATGTGAGAAAGTGATGGAGAGTCTTCTTTCATACACGTCCAAGAATAATTTTTCCACTGTTTGGGATGCTTGGCTGTTCAGTTTGCATCAGAGGCCTGGGACCTTTATCAATCAAAGAGCCACTTTGTCATTAAATGGAATCTGTGAGTCGCACTGAGATTAAACTCCATGTAGAATCTGGGAAATAAGGGTCTGATTCGCAGTTACACCAAGGGTCCTTTGTGCACCTACAGTGGCATAAGGCCCCCAAGACTTTATTTTGTATCAGATCTTTCATAAAATCTATTCACCCAAAGTGCTTTAGGGTTAAAATTAATTCAGTTAATGAGTTAAATAACTGCCAAGGGAGAGAGAAATTAAGAGTCATGGGCAAGAGGGAAAAGAGATGCTTCCAGCTGAGTTTAGAAGAGAGTGTGAATGAGGTGAAGGGGGAAAAGAGATGCTAAGAAGATGCACTGATGGGCAGGAGCTGCAGAGGAGAAAGCTCTTATGCCCTGGGGGTCAAATTATGTGAAGGAAGGAGGAAGGGCCCTTTTTCCTACAGGAGAATTGCTCCGATAGAAGTTAGATTTTAAGTGATCTAACATATCACAGAAGTAGCAATATAAGCTAAGGGTTCCCATTTACTGTACTGCTGCTATAAAGCCTGCACAGGCTGCACAAACACTCATCTTTTATTGTTTATTTATAATGCAACAGAAATGACTCCTGGAGTGGATTCCTATTGCATCAGGCATTCTAGGAAAGCAAAGACTGACTTTTGACTCCCAGGATCATTTGGGCCAGACAGGACTGGAGCTGTTCCAGCCTCAGTACAGAGAGCAGGCTATCATTAAATTCTCCCCTGATCTCATCAAAGCAGGAGCTCTTGTAGGGCTCTGTGGATAATCTGCCTCTGGCACACTATTGCAAACAGCAAAGGGGGGTCTCTTTCCTGAACCCCTGGATTACTTACCTACCACCCTCAGGGTTCAAGGCTCTCTCTGAGTATGACCTCCAGGTATTCCTTCCTCTTCAGCTGCACCTGCAGATGGGGGTGAGGACCAGTGTGCTAGAAGATGCTTCCCTTTATCAGCAGCAAATATACAGCTCAGGACTACACTTGTAAGAGAGCAGCAAAGCTAAAGCAAGTGGTAACTGGTGTTTGTGTACTGAAGAGCCCAGGGTACTGCGCTTTCAGAGCTTGCCACTACTTTACTTAAGTGCAGATATTTATTTTCTTCTATTTATTTTATATATATTGCATATATATTATAATATTAATATTAACACTATTTAAGGGTTCCCCCCCTTTTATCTTCTGACAGTGATTTCTATTGATAAAAACACTTCATGTGAACTAAATCAAATCAACTCAAGCATGTGTGAATTTTCCATTCCTCTTAATTTTGAAGAAAGAAAATTTCACAATCCCCACAGTAGCAATAGTTTTATGTATAGTTCTTAGTAACCAGAACCAGAAGAACAAAGCTTAGTTGGGCACAGAACTATGTAGACAGGTACTAGAAGAAGTGTTAGTAGTGCTGAGCACCACATCTTGACACTCTACTGGAGACAGTAGAGTTCATCTAAAGATACTCTTTCACTGAAACCTTGGAAGCAACTAGCAGGCAGTGTGGCACAGGAATCACTGTTCCACTGGTACCACTGGCAACCCAGAGCTTGGAATGTACTTATTAATCTTGTTTTCAGCAAGGTGGATAAATTACATTCTCCTGCATCTCCATTCCTCCGTGGCTTTAGCAAGGCCTTCGTTAATATTTGTTGGGCTTCTCTGCATCTGACTCTATCAGTGGTCTAGACAACAAGGAGTATTTGAACTGATGTTTTTCAAGTGAGCTATACTTAATAGAATGTCTATCTCTGTGCAAGGCAGGACTTCATCTGAAGTGCCTCTGAACCAAAAGAAACTGTGCTCAACCAAACTTTAAACAACTCAGAGCTCCTACCATGCTTAGGCTGATGACGTTCCTTGCACTTTAAGAAGCCTCTGAGCCTCACAAACAGAAGTTTTATGTGTAATAGTTTGAATACTAACAGCCTTGATTCATTTCCCTCAGGTTCATATCACTGCTCTATCACGGTGCGGTTATAGTGCAAGAAGGTGCCTTGGAAGCTTGGAGAATAGTAAATGCAGACCTGGCTTTGCTCAGCAGAACTTGTTCAGGGCTTTACAAGAAAGTTTCAGACAAACCCATCCGACAAAAGTTGGTTTAAAAAAAACCAACCCACAAAAGCCTCAAAGCCCAAGTGCCTTATTTGAGGAATATAAAAAAACACATCCTGGAGATCCTCTTAACTGGGATATAGTCAGCCTTTGGGTGATGTAAGAGGGAACCTGCCCTCCCTTAATGTTCACTCTGTGTAAAGTTTGCTGTTATGTCCCAGGTTACTGGGAGCTGTTTAAATCAAGGCAGTGAGAGGGAACTGTGAGCTTTACTGATTGTATCTACATAGCAGGGGGCTGAAAAATACCTCGCTTTACATGCAGGTGGGTTCCATGGAAGGAGGATTCCCCTGAGACACGTTCCTTCCAAAGTCCCACTTAGAAAGTTGGGAGGATTCCCAGGACATTGTGTGCTGCAGGTTCTGCTTGAGAAGGTCCTATTAAAACAGCTCTGGGTAAGAGACATCCACAAGGGGTTTCCTGCAAGGCCCTAGAGCTTGAAAAGGCTCAGATTTCCATAAATCCTTTTGTGAACCCAGAGGCAAGATTTGGATTGAATATGCTGAGTTTGTGCCACTTTGCCTGGTCAAAATCTGGAACTGGGTGCCCGTTCTGAGGGAAAAGAACAAAGAAGATAATTTTTCTAGACTGTATATGTTCAATGCACTCATCTTTCCCATATGGTCCTGTTCTTATGCATGCAAGTCTGGTCTCCGTGGCACAGGGATGAACACACAAAGCTAAGGGTCTGCCCCTAGTCTGTTGGTTTTGGATTCTTGTGCATCCCTCTGTTTGATTTGGACATACCTGGAATCACAGAGGGTAAGTCTGAGTGAGTTTCTCTGCAAGCCTCATTTGCTTCTCATCTGTAAAACTGGAGAGATAATTTCTGCCTTACGGGCATGTAAATGTTAATAGTTTAGTCCCCAGTTCAGCAAAGCACTTGAGCACATTCTGTTGGAGTAAATGGAATTTTAATTCTGTGATTACTTTGTTTGGTGAGCTACAGCCACAAGAAAACACTTGGAGATCATTGGAATTAGAGGTGTTCAAGAACTCTAAGATGTCATTACCAGTATTTTGCAGTAAATAAACTGTGGTGATAGTTTCCCACTACCTCCAATGAGTAATAGATGGGGTTTGGATCATCTTAAGCCCATATAACCTGAGGTGCTGGGCAGTAATGGTCTGGCTGATTGGTTTTGGTTGGTTTGGTTGTTTTCAGTGCAATAACTTGGTGGCTTAGTGCACTTTCCTGGACTTTGGAAATGCAATTTCAGTTCTTTTCTTAGATCTGTGTGTCTGCCAGAGAATGGATGTTAGTTTGGGATTAGGAATTCTTAAGCTATCCTGTTACAGATTCTGTATTTTGCATAAATGATGCTATAATATAAATAATAGCTGTAAATGGCCAAACACTAAGCTTGGAGAATTACACTAGTCAAGCTCTTTGTCTCAGTGGCTAAAGTACTCTGTTCTGCAACTGTAATGTCCACAGCTGCCTTGTTTCTAACAGCAGAGCTGCCAGATCCAGAGGAGGAGAGTTGTAGGGAAGAGCACACACAGAGGAAGAACACAAGAGATCCCCAGAAAAGGAAGGAGGAGGCTGCAAAGGAAACCGTGGTGCCTCGGCAGCTTGTTTCTATCACCTCCGAGGGCTGATTGCATGCGTATCACACACAGCACAGAGCTCGCTTGTCTAGACAATCGTCTAATTGTCTTACCCCAGTAAGTAGCAGCCCTGGTGACATTCCAGACCTTGACCTCTGCCCTGTCCAGCGCCAAAGAAGTGCCGTTAGGAATCATGTAACACTGGGTATTAAAGATTGTTGGAAAAGGCCATGGGGTCAGCCTACTGTGGAGTTTTAGCAACAATGCTGAATATAGCCGACTCTCAATCCTTCCTCCCTTCCTCTGGAGACCTGCGCTTATTGCAGGAGAGTGTTAGTATGATTCCTGTGCTTAAACTGAAAGAGGAGGCTGTGCTAGAGCCACTTGGGGCTGTGCTGGGAAGGAAGAATGTCTGAAGTCTGAGATTGCTGATGCGTACTTATCCTTCTCTTTATAAAGAGCTTTCTTCCTTGGCCAAGAAATGGGCTTCTGAATATTCTAATTGGACACTGTGGTTTGGGATGTCAGAGGATAAGCCTGTAAAGAGACTGCAAGCTGGAGCAGCAGGGTTGTATGTGCTGTAGCACTATAAATAACAACAGTGGCTGTGGTTGAGGGGTTTAAGAGATGGGAATCTGAGTGCCAGTGCTGCTGAAAACCTGAACAAACCTGCTGAGGACGGGGAGAGGGAAACGGCTACAGGAGTTTGTGATTGCACTAGAAATTATCTGGGCTTTCAGCAAGTCTTCTGTATTCAACTCCCTTCTCCAGAAGGGTCCCTGTGTGTCACCTATCCTGCATGAGACTCCTCATGCTATTGCTGCAAACCCCTGCCTTCTGCCCATCCTGTTCCACACAGCTGCCATTGGAAATGTGGTTTCTTGGCACTTTGGAAGATGAGGCACATTGCTTATAAACTGAGGGTCCAGTTCAGGGAGATAATGAAGCATATTGATAATTTCAACTAGACCTCACATCAGAGATTCTCAAGTTAGCCTGGAAATCAGTTGTTTAATAACAGCTATTCTTACTGCATGAGTTTGATTTTCTATTTAACACTCAAGTTAAGCCTTGTAAAGAGTGAGAAATGAGTGAGTTTGGGTTTTTAAATGAAGTAAATGCATAGAAATTCTCAGTGAAGTCTCCAACTGGTGTAAACAGGGGGAACACTTAAAATCAGTGGAGCTATGCCAGTCTCCATCAGTTAAAGATCTGCCTTTCTATTCCCAGGCATGTTAAAGGTGTTACAGCACAAATGACTGCAAAAACTCTTGCTGAAAGGTTTCAGGCTCCAAGGCAGATCAGGTATCTGGTCCAGGGAGGGCACATCCATTGCTGCAGAAGGAAATAAGGGAGAGAATATTGTGAAGTGTTAACTGATATTTTTAGAAGCTTTATAATGACAGGTCGCATTCCCAAGGACTATAAAGTGGCAAAACTAACAGTGATTATTCAAGCGGGGCAAAAAGATCCAGCAGCAATTACAGTTTAACACTGGGTGTGGGGAAAATATCAGAAAGCATTTTATGGGGTTTGGGGAGTGAACAGCTTGAAAACCGTAATTTGGTTAGAGATGGCCAACATGGGTTTTTGATGTGGGTTTTAACTAACTTAGGATTCTTGGAAGGTATTGCTGCCATGGGAGGTATGGATCTTGACTGGATGGCATGCACTTGTGCTCTGGTTTTGAAGTGCCAAACTGGGATGCAACTGTGGAGCTCCTCTTCGTTTCATTGAACTGTGCTGCTGAACCTGTTTGAAATGTGTTTAAATGAGGGGAATGATGAACTCTCTTAGGCAGGGGTTGAAAGCCAGATTTTATTTGAAGATGTGAAACGGAGTGTGTTTTTTCTTCCTGAAAACCTTAAAGACCATCACATGGGTGGGGAAAGAATGGAAACTGGGCAAGCTGGACTCCCATGCCAAGCTCTGTCCGCTCGGGGAAGCTACTTCAGGGAAGGTTCTCTTAAATGAGCTTTTCTAGGTGTCTAACTGCAATTCAGCTGCTTTCTTGAGGTCAGACAGAGACCAGAGCAGTATAGCTGTAGCAGCAGGTCTTTGCCCGGGCACAGGAATCCTGTTTGCTTGAAGAAGGCTGAAAATAAAATGCGGATGTTCTCTGTTGCCTTTTAAAATTGCAGGCTGCAGCTCAGGGAATGGCTCTCTTGCGTTTCCCCCCTGCCTTGGCCACTGAGCCTGGGAATCTGGCCACCTCTTTCTTCTGCACTCCTCTTACTTCTCAGACCTCTGTAATCCCCAGAGGGCTGGGGCAGCCTCCAGCTGCATCGCATCCAGCAGATAGCACAGGTATTCCTGATCTCAAAGTGCCCAAGGCCCCTTGACATTACTGGATAAAAAAGACCAATATTAATAATATTTAATATAGCTTCAAACAAAGACACAGAAATAGGATTATACCCCTGAACTACCAGAAAGCAGCTTAGGATCTGGTACAAGATTGTCTTTTAAAAGAATATGTTTCAGAAGAGATTCACTGATGATTTCCAGGGTAAGGCTAGAAGTTTGGGTACCAAACTGTGTCGTAGGCTAAATGATTGACTGGAATTTTGTTTCTTTTCCCAAAGTATCAAGCATCATCACTGCAATTGATTTAGTACTTCTCATATTCAGGCTTTTTGGGTATGATGCTTCAAATGTACTTGCATGCTTTAGGATTTTAAGTTATGGAGGTGTTCTTGAGAACTTCTCTTTCCAGGATTGTCTTGTGTATGTATGGGAACTGTATTTATTTGAGCTTATTTTATCCGAAAGTAGAGGATGTACTGAGCAAGAAGGTAGAAGTGCCACCCCCTTTAGAAGGGCTTGAGTTTGTCTGAGGCCAGTAAATGGAGCGTATACAATTAATGCAGTCAAATATAAAATGCTAAATATTGGGGGCTATGCACACAAGCGTGAGTACGCTTTCCTAGGGAGGAAAGCATTTGCTGTTTGGGCAGCTCGACACACAACAGAGTTGCTGATTCCTTGGCTTTTCCTGGTGTTTGTAACCAAGGACAGTCTGGTGCAGACAAAATTATTTCCCCTCAGGAAACAAAGGCCAGAGGCCTGCTGTAGTCAAATAGAAGTGTTCAGAATTACCAAAGGGCCTGAAATGGTGGAGGTAATAAGAAAAGTGGAACTGAATGCTTGAGGGTCTGGTCTCAGCTGGAGACAGCCACATGGTGCCCCCAAGGGCCAGTGTCTGAACCCCACCATCAGAAATGGCCTCTGGTCTTTTGCTGGCATCCCTCATACCACAGTAACACCTCAGTGCAAGAAAAGCTTTCCACTGCTGTTAAATGGGTTACGGACACAGTAATACGGCTCCTGTGTCTACTAGCCAGTAATTAACATCCCGTTAATACCTCCAACATGCAACTCTGCAATTCCAGATTTCCCATTGCAATGTAATGGACGTGTTTCCTGCAACACCAGGGAGCATCCTGCCTATTGTGTGTGGTAAACAGCAGCTACGTGTCCTGGGGAAGGGTGGGGAATGAGAGCCTGTAGGACTTGTCCCACTTCACGAGGTTGTTCCAAGATCAAGGTCTTGAAATTTCAAGTGGTGAAAGATGAATCCTAATTCCTGAAAACAGAAGAGCTGGCAAAATGGAGGGAAAGCTGGAGGAGGCAGTGGGCAATCAATACAACTGCCGTGGACCGATCGCTCCCGTGGGTCAAGTCAGTTAACCTCGGGTTTATACTGTGATCTGGTCACAAGGAATAACAAGCAGGCCTCACCAGAATGCCTTCTGCTGCTTCAGTGCTAGATGCCATGTTGGGTGTAGAACTATTAAAGAACAAATAGGGAAACTGAATTTAGCCTTGGCTCTGTGTCTGTGCATTCAAACTGCTGTTTGCTGATCCACAGCTCATCAGCCTGCCCTAGGGTACCTCCAGTGAGAGGTGTTCCTTGTGGTTTAAAAGATCTAATTCTAACATTTGAAATGGGCTTACGACTTTTAAAACATGTTAATGTTGCCTGAGTCGATTCTAATGTAAGAGTTGTTGCTTGTGTATATTCTACTTCACCTTAAGGTGAGGTCTTTGCCTGGACATGATGGAGTCAGTCCCTACACCAAGGAATTTAATACAAGCAAATGGGACAGTTAGAAAGGGACAAAGGGAAACTGAGGTACATGGGGCAGGGAACATTATTAGCCTGTCATGTGCAACAGGTCTCTTGGCAGGGGCCAGCAAACAGCTTGGATCCTACACTGACAGTGCTTTAGACTGTGAGCTACTGGATCAAAAATGCCATTCTTTGTTATGCAGAGATCCCTGTTTTTGGAGGGAATAATTGGAATATTGCAACCAGAATCCACAGATTCTACCTCCTAACTCAAAACGTGTCTTCAGCTCAGTTGGGAACTCTTTGGGGCCAGTGGTTGCCTTCTGGTTTTTGTGATTATAAACACCTTGACACAGTGGAGTCATGGGCCGTGACTGGCTTCCCTGGGTGCTGCTTCAGTACCAGTAACAACCACGCTCAGTTGCCGTGTCCTGCAAGGAAATGGTTGGGAAACACTGAGCAACCGTGTGCTTATGTTATTGTAAACCCAGAAATGTTTACTCTTTATATTTAAATAGGTTTGGATCATTGTGGATGAAAGTGAAACAAGATATAAGCCTGCAACGACATGCATAAATACATAATTAAGTATATTTCCTTTCCATATGGAGAGGATTAGCTTCCTTGCCTCAGCAGGGAGTTGCTTTATTTGGTGTCTGCTTTGGGTGTCCCTTTCTTTCTGACAGCTTACAGAGGTACTGAAAGGGAATTTCACTCACTGGTTAATGAATGCTGGAGTAAGGACTTTGAGGGCACGTATAAAAGAATAAGTGATTACCTCAGAAAACAGAAGTTTAGGGACCTTACGGGCTGTCCTATTATCCTGACTTCTCTTTTTGACCCTAAGTGGGCCCTATGGGATGATATTGCCTACCTGACCCAGACTTATTGCTTAGTCATAAATCGAGACAGAGGGAGATGGGTCTAGTAAATGCTGAAGTGTCAGCAAGAGCTCCCGAACTCGGGTTTCATAACTTGAGAAATATTTTATCACCCTTGTGAGCCAAACCTCTGAAAACTCAATGGGACTTGAGAGTTGCCTGTATTGATCTGAAAGGCTGAGTTGTATTGAAATATTCATGGCAGAATGTGGTGTGTCTGTGGATGTGTGGTTCGGGGACCAAGATGTAGGCAGCTTTCAGGCAGTGAAACATCCTCATTTCTCATTTAAACTAGATGAAGGCTATTAGGTGACTTGCAAAACATAGTTAAAAGGGAATGAACCTGTGTTACAGCAACGTTCTGCCAGTTCCAGAAATGCATGCTCATTATTACGGTTTTCCTTAAATGACAAAGTGCTGGGAGGAAGAAGTCAAGGAGATCTGATAAAATTAGCACCGCGTTCTCTTGGGGATCCCTGGGCTTGCTTTGTTTGCAAAGCCAATTTGGACACTGCGTCTTTGATCTTCACTTTCGGTATTTGAGCAGGCATGTTTAGTATCACTCATTTCACAGGAGATTTGGGATTCAAGTTTCTTCAACAATCTCAAAAGCAGTACATTAGAAGGGGAATTGTCTGCCAGTCGTCTTAGAATCTCAATACCCTTGATACTAATTTGAGGTGATGCATTTCACCAGATGTGTCTACCTGAACGATGCTTTAAGCCCAAGAGGTTTGTGCTACTGCAGAGTATTAAAGTTGCCTCTTCCCCCCCTTTTCCTCCCCTCCTTTTTTCTTCCAAGAGCAATTGAACGAAAAGCATCCATAATCTGCATGTAGGTGTGACACGTTACCCATAGCTGGAAGGAAGAGCGTGTGTCAGGCAGGGTTTGTTCAAAGGGTGGAATAGAACCAAGAAGAAAACCACTGTCAATAAGGCTTCAAGAAACTGATGCTTACATAGAGGCTGACGGGGGAATGTATTTACCCAAACTCCAATCTGCCTTCTTACTTCTTCCCTGCAGTACCTTGGTCACTTCTAGGGTATAGGGTCAAGCCTCTGCTGATCCCATGGGGATTGACACCTCAAGGCATTCAGGTTTTCAAGTGCATCAGTTTTCAGGGGGATTTTAGTGCATCCGAGCAGTTTCTGTATAACCACAGCAAGAAATGGCACAGCACTGCCCTGCCTTGCTGAGGGGATCCAACCAATCTGACTGGGATACTCAGTGGCTCTGGGCAGGGAAGTTCTTCAGTCAGCTCCGTAATTATGGATGTACAGGGAAAGGCTGAGCGGAGAAAGGGGAAATGGAGAAAAGGCAAGACAACAATTAGTCTTGAAGAAAAAATATTGGGCATATAGGCTGCCGGTGGGCTGGGAATACTGTTCTGGGAACAGGCACCTCCGTAATCTTCACAGCAAGGCATGGAATGCAGGTTATGGAGTCCGGATCTCAACCAAAAGGGAAAATAAGGGCAATTAGAACTGATTTAATTCTTAACTCTCCGTCATGTATAAATCCACCTATGGTTAAAAATAGCCCTATGAAACAAACCCAAGCACTCTCGAGAGGCATTACTGCAATCAGTGGCTCAAACTAAGCAGAAAACCAGGCTTCGTGTGTCTGAGGTTTGCTGGTATTGCTGAAGAGAAAGGAAGCAGCTCATTCCCTCAGTCCATGGTCCAGGGAATGGACTATGAATGGTGCTGGTTTAGGATTGGTATTATCAGAAGCTCATTTCTATCCATGCCACTGGTACAGAGCTTCCCCGCAGTAGGTAAAATGAAAGGAGGAAGAAACCCGTTCTTGCCATTCTTTCTTCATTTCCATTCCTCAGTGGCAAAGTAAATGGAATGTTTAAGCAACTGACATCAAAGATTGGAGTTCTCTGATGCTAAAAAGCCCATTAATCACAATTTTAGAGTGTTCTTTAATTACCCTGTAATAAAATGACACACACAGAGCAGGAGGAAAAACTGTCGCTTTGAGCTGCTCGTGCTTGTTTGTGCTTCTGAGCTCCCCAGAAATCCTTGTTGATCCCTCTTGCTTCTGCTGCCTCATTCATTCTACCCCAGCTGTGGTCTGTCGTTAGCTGTGCTGAGCGTGCACGGAGGCAGGGGGGACAGGCCTGGCCCCTGAGCTGGTTTCTGGAGCACAGCACGGCAATAGAAACCTCAACTTGTGCGGGGATGAGGCGGCTGCGGGAAACAGCTCATCTGGGGTCGAAGGCAGTGTTGGTGCTGAAGCCTTTTGTTTCATGTGGTGTTTAGGCTACAGGGACCATTCCATGCTGCAACTTCGATGGACACCATGGTGCTTCAGAACGTGGGTCAGTGTTGTGTCCTGGGAGAGGAGAACCCTGAATCCCTCTATCGAAGTGGGAGATGAAGAACCAGTAGATGGGGCTCAGGATTACTGGTAGGACCAGTGCAGCTCCTTCCCATCTCCTTGTGTCTCCCACCCTGGAAAATGGCCTCTTGATACAAGAGAGAAACACGAGACCCCGAAGTGGGTTTGGTTGACACTTTAAGGGATGGGAGCTGTCAAAACAAGATAGCTGTGATGAAGGAGACACCCCCCTCCTCTGACACCGTGAGATGGGAGTTCAGGCTCGTGGTGGCTCAGGAACGCCTGGAAATACAAAGCAAACCAAAGGACCAAAGTTTTAAACCAAAGTTTAATAAAGCTTTCCATGTCCTTCAAACCCTCTGCAAGCGGTTAATAGTCGAGGTTATTCCTAAAGCTGGGAGCACCAACTGCCTGTGCAGAAGGGGACTCCAGCCCTGTCCCTTTGAGCACTGCGAATGACTCCTCCTCCTGCAGGAGGGGAATGTCTGGAGCTGCGGGGGGGGGGGACACGGTCCATTCCCTGCACGCCCTCCTCCGGGCTGGAATGTTTTGGGGTTGAATTTGCTGCCATTGTGAAGCTCAGCCAAGAGGGTAACGTTGTGGTTGATCTGTTTTCAAACCCAGGCAGTTGTTAATGAAACAGTTGCTGTTTTGTTGACAGAACAGTAATTACTTGATCTTAGGACTTTGTAATTGCACAGGCCCCTCTGTATACAGCACTAATTACATTAGCAATTATATGGCATTTTAAAGACAAAGAAATTACTACAGCAATTGCAGTGTCATAGGGACCCTGCTGGTGAACTTCAAACCGGTTCCTGCAGTCTCAGGGAAGTCCCCATCCACCCAGAGCAGTGGAACCAGTCTTGAGAGGAGCGGGGAGCCCGAACTTCTCACCAGTGTTGGCTATGGTCTCAGAACTGATCTGAAGTGTTCTTAGAAGCCTGTTTGCTTACACACAGGGAGGCTCCTTGATTCTGACAGAGCTGTAAGCCCTCAACTGAAACAAGCAGCACCCTCGCAGCAGCACGTTACTTTGGTTCCTGCTGCCATGTCCGTGTCCCATTCCCCCTCCCCGTGCTTTCTGCCTTCTGGTACAACTGGATCGTGTTAACCTGAAACATGGCTGTAAGGGCTTTGGGTCAGGGAGTGTTTCCATCACTCTAGATGTTGCCCTCCATGCTGGGTGCAGATTGCGAAGCCTTCACAGTGTAAGTAAAGTGATCTGTGCACGCTTGGGTGCTGTGCCAGGAGGAATGCGAACATAAAAGACATCCAGTGCTTGTATTATTTTCTTTACCACTTATTTTGTAGCTGTGCTTCTGGTTTTCAGGCCGGAGGGGAAAGTAATTATATGGCCAGGTCTATAGATGGCATAAATTGGTGCACCTTCACTGAGTGGGGCTGACGATAGCTGAGGATCCGGCCCGTGTCTTGTCAAGTTCTGAGCTTGTAAACAGGGTGAGATGGTATTATTACCAACAGACAATCTCTGCTTGCTTGCTTGTGAGCTACTTATCCCCCCATTCTTCTCTCCCCTCCCTTTTCACTGCTCCTCAAGGGCTGTTGCTATCAGCATTTCTGACCAATTCTACCCATTCGTGTTCACAACAACCTTGTGTTGTGTAAGGTGGGTTTGGAGCTGTTGCTGATTTTGATGGTGGAAAGATCAGAGCTTTCACCTCCTCACTGCACACCTGGTTACTGACTTATATTTAGAACTACGTGGCCACAGCCTGTGTCCATGCTGGGTTGAGTTTGAGAATACAGATAGGGATTAATGGGGATGAGTTTCCCCGAGTACACTATAGGTTTATATGTTATAGACCTCACAGAAGACCACCGAAAATTGCACGTTCCACCCATGTGCCCCTGGAAAAGGAGCTGGCAGTGGCCAGGTTTGTGTTCGGTTACTCCTGTGTCTTTCCCTGTTATTGCCATAGATTTGCCCTAATGCCAGGGAAGCAGGATAGCAGAGCCTAGAATCCCAGCCTGGTTTGTGTTGGAAGGGACCTTAAAGCCCATCCAGCTCCAACCCCTGCCACAGGCACGGACACCTTCCACCAGAGCAGGGTGCTCCAAGCCCCTGTGTCCAACCTGGCCTTGAGCACTGCCAGGGATGGGGCAGCCACAGCTTCTCTGGGCACCCCGACAGCGCCTCAGCACCCTCACAGGGAAGAGCTTCTGCCTGAGAGCTCCTTTCTCCCTGCTCCTCACAGTGCATCGTGGGGCAGAGTTGTGGCACCTTCCGCATTCCCCTTACCCACGCTCTGTTTGCTCAGCAGGGTCTGCCGCCACCAGCAGCTAATCCAGTCCTGTGAGCGGAGTTAATGAGACATCGCTGCTGGAACAACCCGGAGAGATTAAAGCTTCGGATCTTTGCACCTCAGCAGCTGTGTGTTGTCACCAGGAGAAACGCTTGCACTGGTCTGGCAGGTGCCTCGCTGCCCGGGTAAGTGGCTGTTGTTTCACCAGTTCTTGGAGTGAAACTCAAGTACTTAGAAAACAACCAGCGAGGGGAGACCCGCAAAGGCAGAAAGCAGGTGGGAGGGCGACCAGCTGTAGAATACTAACAAACAAGGGAGGTTTCCCACCAGGACACTGCAGTTATCCCACTGTTTGACTCCTTCCCTCCCCTGAAGGACTAAACTCTCACAGAGGTGTTGGCCACTTCATTAATCAGGTGTAGGAAAGGCCGGGTCAGAGGAGACTGCTACTGACTTGTCCTGGGAGCAGCAGAGTCGTGTTCTGGCTCTAGCAAACTGGGGGGGGACACTTCCACATGGAGGTTTGGTTTGAAAGCCAGTCACGTAGTGTATAGAACCACCGAAACAACGGGGTTGGAAGAGACCTTGAAGATCAAGTTAAGTCCGACCCTCACCCCAGGCCTGCCAAGTCCACCACTAAACCATGTCACTAAAGCGACCCTTTTGTGAAGTGTTATTGCTTAACAAGACACGAAGATGCTCAAGAATAAGGCCCCCGGAATGCTCTTAAATGAAGAGAATTCCCCCCTTGTTTACAGTACAAAAATTTTATTTCTGTTGGGATAATTTCAAGTTTCCAGCGGAAGTGGAACATTTTCATTTTACAAACAAGAGAGGCTTCCATAGGTAGGACCATTAGAAACAGTAACCCAAAAAAGCTATCTTTACAAAAGCTCTGTGCATAGCAACTTCAGACCGTGGATAACTGACAAAGCAAAACCCCAACAGAACGACCAGCCGACCCCAAACCACCCCCAAAACTATACAGGAGGGGAAAAATGAGGCCTTGATTTACAGAAGGGCAAAAATGGTCTTTCAAAACCGTGCATATTGGAGGTGTGCAAAGGGAGAGGGAGAGTAAGATGCGATACCAAGACAAATAATGAAACAAAACATACACTTCCAAAGGTAGGATGGCATTTGTAGTTACCTATCGCAACGCTTTCATTTCTCTAGTGGCGAAGGAAAGCTGTTAGGGAATACTGAACAGCAGTAACTAGAAGAGGACAGATTTGCTTATTACACTTGAAGAAAACCCTTACACATTGATTTTTACATTACTTTTCCCTTTTGTTGGGTGCTTTGCCCACTGCTAAAGTCCTTCTTCCATGGTCAAGGATTTCTGACTGTAGTTATTTACATAGTTTTCTATGTAAAGCTACCAGGAAGTTCTACGCTCCGCTCAGGTACGGTGATTTCCATGCACGAGCCAAATTCATGTTCTAAATCATTGCTGTGTTGAATGGTTTTCATGTGGCTTGGGTCAAACCAAAGCTCTTTCCCACATTTACACAGGCAGACACAGTGGTTTCTCCTCCTGTACTCGACGTAGCTTTCTGGGGAGGTTTCCTCTTGTGTTTGGCGCATGATTCCCCCACCTGAGCAACTGGAGGGAGCCAAAAGAAGCAACTCCAGTGTGAAGGGGATGTTGAGAGGTTCAGAACCATCCCTTTCCTTTTGGGTTTACCCTGAATCTCCCCAAGACACCAGTGAGCTTTGCTAAGGGCCTGTGCTCACTAAGCAATGGTGAGAAAGAAGGTGGACAATTATGAGAATGGCTTTTTCCAGGAAATGTTCCATTTTTTGAATTTAAAACCTTCCTGAGATTCTGAAATGCAACGCTTGCTAAAAGCTGCGGGAGGATTTAGGGGAGCCCCTGTTGCTCTCCAGCTCGGGATCCAGAAACTCCTACCCGGAGTATTTGCTGGGCATAGAATTTTGTGTATAAGAAGAGGAATAACATGTCAGAAGTGGCCTGTACAGAGCAGGGGCTGAGAACCCCCCTCCTGATGCTTTGGAGCTGTTTGGGGTTTTCTAGTAGGTCAGAATGGGAGGGAGCTGAGACATCAGAAATGAACCTGGTACATCAAGAGGTTGCTTGGAAATCTGGACTCAGTGTAGCATTGACTGACATTTACGGACGTTTCACTCCCAACTCTAGGAATCCTGAACCTGGATTTCACCTGTGTGCGTGCAGAACTCCAGACGTGTCTCTGGACAGCCCACTCGGCCTGGCTGGGACATCACCACCTAGGAATGCGTGGAAAACTTTTCTTGGTGTTCTTTTATGTCTTGCTCTGAATGGCAATGCCCAGGTTAGTGCGTGACCTTGCAGCCACAGTTAACGGTGAGTTACTTTATTTCACCTTTTCTGGAATGCGGATGCTTTCAGTAGCCTGACTGTACGGCCCTGACTTAACCATACTCATGCTTCTTAAAAACACGTTATTCCCACCACATCTCTATTTGAAGTTGCTTCTAATTGGGTTTTCGCTGATAGGACAAACTGGGCCTCGAGTTTTAGAAGACAGAAATCCCCTCCACCTTTTAGAAACTAAATTCAGTAGCATTGAAGAGGCACCTAACGAAGCCCTGGCCAGGACCTCACAGTGGGGTCAGGATGAGAGGAGGGACCCTGTTCCACAGTCTCCCCGGTCTGTGCCAAGTTCTGGTTAAGAAGCACCCTGTACGTCTTCACATATGTTAAATACATTCTCCTTATGAGCTGAACCATGCCTCCATGGTGAAAATGGAGAAGCTCTACTCAAGGGGCTGCTGTTACACATTGGCACAACACATCCCTGGCACCCAAGTCCTGTCCATGCCATGTGGGTTTGTGGGTCCCATCCCACCCCCCAGCATCTGTGGCTAGATGTGAACCACAGGTCTAGAGAGGAGCTTCCTACTCTACTGCTACTCCACACAGGCTCCAGATCACCTCAGCCTTGTCCCCGTTCTTCACCATCCCAGGTCCAGCACTGAACATCAGGATCACCAGGAATACTGTTTTACTTACCCATCGATAGAACTACTGGGCGCATGGACGAGGAGAGTTTCAGGGGCCATATATGAAGGGTTTATTTATTAGCATAAAGATGTTACCATAGGAACAACTATTCATGCAGGTAGGAATTGTGTGTCTTTTAGTGGGGTGCAAGTTGTGTGCCTGATTTTTTTCCTTTAAAAACATCTTTCCAACAATCAAATTCTCTCCATGGTCTCTGGTTTAGTCAGGTAACAAGTGATGGGGTTTTAACAGCCTTGTTCTCACCTTCCAATTTCAGGAGAGAAGGAGAACAAACCTGTTTCTTTTTACTCTAAAACGCATAAAAATTCAAAGCAATCGATTACTTCTATGAACTTCAATATATAAATGGAAAATACTTACCATTTGTAATGACTCAGGATAAAAGTGCATAAATTATTCCAATACATATTTACCCTTATAAATGCACCCTTAATATGGAGTATAACTGAACTTAAGGTGTTCTAACTACATGGAAGAACAGGATGTTGCAGAACCCTCTCCCTCATACATTGAATCTATAAAACACGCTCAGTACCTCATGACAAATCTGATCCATTCAGATCCCTCTGGGCCATTCCTTTGCCAGGAGGGTCTTCGAGGCTTAGCAGTTAATCTTAGTACCTGAATATCTGAATTGAAACCAAAACTGGAAGGGGGGAAGAACGAGAAGGATGCAAATTCATACATGAACCAGCAACCTGGAGACCACAAGGGACGTGAAAGTTCCTGCTGGTTTTGTTAATCAGAAGGAATTCTGTACATCCTTGCACATGGAGTCAGTCGGAGGGACCAGGGAGGAGCAATCGCAGCGGTAATAATATATCTCAAACTTATCACTACATTTTTGCATCATTTTTCTTCATTGTACAACTGGAGGAAAAAAAAATCCAAAAGAGGGTTTAATTTCTACCTCTACATACAATAAGTTACAGGTTTATTTATTTAAATAATTGTAAAACATCTTACATTTTTCAAGAGGTTAAACTATGAGCAAATACACACATACACCAAAGTTCCATCATTCACGGCAGTTTGTCCTAGAAATCCTTTCATGCTGGTACCCTGTTTTGTTGAATTGTTTTTTTCTGCATAAACTAAATCGATATCTGAAAGGCTCCGTAGAAAATAGAAACTTCAACTTTTGTCCCCTACAAAGTAAAACAAATTGTATCCAAAATATCAAACTTGAATCCTTTTGCCGATTTCTTTCTCCTTTTCATAGTTTACAAATCTCGGGAAGGTTTCACGTCTGTCAGGAAAAGACTTTGCGTTTCGGGTTCCGTTCGGGCAACTGTTGTTCATCCCGGCTCGTGGCTGATGCTTCCTTCACAATGCTTTAGGAGTTGATGTGGTTGTGTCACAAATATGAAACGGGTAAAAGATGCAACTTCTGTCTTGTCCAGTCCATAAAAAATGTTCTTTTTTTTCTCTCCTGGGCCTGGCTTTCCCCCCAAAAGAGCTTGTAGTGCTATTATTTTCCTTTTAGTGGTCCGTCACAATAAGTAGTTTTGTGCTGTAAAAGAAAAATGAAAACAAAAAAGAGGAAAAAAAGGAAGGGGGAGAGGAGCAAAACTGCCTCTTCCTTACATCGGGGGAACGACAAGGCCAGTCATGGCTGAAAGAGAAAAGCGACAAAGATGAAAGTCTGGCAAATGTGTAAGAACAAACCACACGCGAGCCCGTCAGTTGAGAAATGGATAAAGCAATTCAACCCTCAGCAGGTGAATTTCTGGAAACGGGAGCCCATTTTTGGGTGCTCATCTCCTGAGGGATCCTTGGAGACGGACGTTGCTCAGAACCGCCCTCAGGACTTCAGACTTCCCACGCTATCTCAGGTGGAACGCTCCAAACCGTTCCTCAGGACCCTGCTCAGTTCTGGGCTTCACTTCCCACAAAGCCTGTGTGCAGAAGGGTCATGTTGGGAGGGAGGGAAGATGGGAAAGCAAGCATGCCGCTTATGGGGCCTCGCCAGGGAATTGCAGGTCCCCATTCCTGGGACAGTGACAGAGCTGGGTTTCTTAATCCCCTTCCAGTGGAACTAACGGAGCAGCCTGTTTCTCGCTCTGTTCACCCCATGTCTGACCCACTGCAGTTCTTCCCTGGCACATTCCCAGAACACTGGGCTTATGGAAATTCTTTATTAGTCACTCTCCCTGCCTCTAATTGCAGCTGGATCCTTCATAACTGACTCCAGCAACACTGGAATCTGCCTGGAACTGGTGCTGTTCCCAGAGGTTCTGAGGGGTAAGCGAAGTTTATATGTATTTATATAACAAATGAGTGAGTCATCTTTTCAAAGGGGCCTTGACACAGTGCAAGGTCCTAATCCTGCACAGATTTATGTTCACTGAAATTTGTGGGATTATTCATGTGTTTAAAGCCCTGTCCTGGGGGAACTGATTTCACCCTTGCGTTTGTGGTGGTTATAAAAGCGCTTGGGGCGAGCTCCTCGGCTAACACGACTCTTTCATTGGAGCTGTGTTTTTAAACAAGCGGGGCCATGGGCTTGGATTTAATACAATGGGAAAAGAACTATTTTCATAGTGAGGGCTGGAGTCCCGGCCAGCTCTGGCAGATCCCCGAAAGAGAAAGTGAAAGCAAAGCCCCTTCGGTCAAGCACTGACTTCTGCTTGCTTAGGAATCTCCTGATTTTCAAACGTGTTTCCAAGCAGGTGATTTACCTGACCCTAACTACAGCAGGTAAAGATCTGGATGCCTGGTTTAGGGGGTGCATTAGAAGAAGAGAGATTTTCTGCTAACACCAAGGAGCAAGCTCCTCCTCCTCCTCCCCAAACTAAACCATGGCCCCAAGGGTCAGCCTGGCACTGGAGCCTTCTCCCTGTCTGTTAACCACAAGCCTCCCTTTCTGGTTGCTAGGAAAGCAAACTCGGCTTAAGTCTTGGATTGATGCCCTCGTCTGTATTCCACGGGGCTGGAAGCAGGGGTAAGTGTCCCCCCATACGCAGGTATCCCGTGTGTATCTGTGTGAGCTCCGCCTCGTCTGCGTCAGGCAAAATCATCCAGGGGGGCTCAAAGGACTGAAACCTGGCTCTGGGGTAACCTGGCTGGTCCTCTGCTTACAGCAAACACAGGAGCAGTCCCAGAGGTGGGGCCTGTGGCCACCTTCCCTTCTGGAACAGCCGGAGTCAGACTGGGGGCAATCAGATTGGCTGTGCAGAGGCAGCAGACCCTGGTACTGGGAACATGGATTAATTCCAGCCAGGCAGGGGCTGTTCCTGAGGGGAATAGCACACATTGGCACAAATGCTTTTTCTGATTCTCTTGTTAACAGCATCATTTTCATTTCTTTTAAGCAAGGAAAACCTTTCCCAGCAGCTCAAAGCAAAGATCAAGCCTGAGTTTGTGCCACAGCTCTTCAAAGTATTTGAAGAGCACTCATAGAGACATCATTTTGGGAAGTTCCTTACAAATAATGCAAGTACATTTTTACTGTATAACTGGAATATTCTGTTCTGCAGCAGTCCTGGGCTCAGGCTACTGATAGCAACAGCAGCACTGCCTCTGCAAGCAGGAGAGTGTGTTACTACCCCTATAGGGGGTTCTGGTGACCCCTTTTCCCCCCCATTCCTCCTCCTGAGCAAAGAGCAGGTCCCTGCTTTCCCCTCCTTGCTTTCCTCTCCTTATTTTAGCTCTCCCAGCCCAATTCTGGTTTTTTCCCTCCAGGCTGTAAGTGCTCCGGAGCAGAGACGCTGCTCAGAAGTTGTAGGGATGGAACCTGCCACTGGGCCAATTCAGGTAAAACTGTACTCTGACACAGAAAGGACAAGCAGAGGGTAATTGTTTCACTGTCATTTCATCCTAAGGTTGCAACTTCACCTCCTTCTGCAACAAAGGAGGGTGAGGAATATTGGCTGGAATTCTCACCTGGTTTTCCCAGCTCATCTGAGCCGCTTTGCTCCATGGTTCTCTCTCTTTTTACATACCCTCATCCATCCATTTCCACCCCACCTCCACTCCCCTTTGGGGCTGCACTGTCAAAAGCCTATTCCCAGCCTGTATCGCTTTTTATTGAATGTTTGTGAGGTTTGGATTAAGGTCTTACACTGCTAGCAAAGCTGTAATTATTTTTGCCTGTATTACTATATATTGAATCGATGTAACTTTTCAATAAAGGTGGTTCAATGCAGGACACTCCCTGATGAGTTGGGAATATAGAAACCACAGTCATTATCCCAGAGGGTCTTTTTTTTCCTCTTGGAGGGAAATGGAAGAAGAATTAGAGATGAGCCTTATTGTATTAACCTTGACAGCTTGCAATTATCAACTGAAACACTTCATTAAAATTGTCACAGGGTTGGCGAATTCTTTTATAAATAAATAATCCAACGTGGATTGTACCCAGATGCTCCGGTGATGGGCACCTTTAATGGCTGTAATTAATAACCATCACAGGCCTGGTGTTCACAAGTAGCCCCGAAAACTGCTGCCTTGCTTTGTCGTGGAAAAGAGCTCTGCAATTCAAAGAGCAGCTTGGTAAGGACTGGCCACATGTGTGCACATGCCTATCTAGTTCTTCAGTGCTTTGTTGGTGCCTAAATACTGACCTGGTTTAAAACTATGCTTTCTAGAGGAGAAAGATGGGTGCTGAGCATTTACATTCACTGTCCCATCAAAAGCACTGCTTTCTCGTTTGTTTTTCCTCTTTTGGCACTAGATTTCCAGCAAACTCCAGTCTTGCAGTTCCACAGCTCTTTGAAGAGGTGAACAAAGTGCTCCAGTGGTGCTACTCTGAGCATCTTAACTGAATGTTCCTACCCTGCAACACATCTCCACGTGTGAGCTGGCTGCAGGTAAAGGCAAGGCTGCACTTTGCAAGCTGCCAAGCTGCCAGTTGGTCTAATAAAAGCTGCAGCTTCTACCCACAGACTTCACCGTCCTGCTGAATCCCAGCACTGCGACCACTAGAAAATGTGTGGACTTACTGTCAATATTAAGACCACGCACCCATTTATTCAGTACCATCATTCATTATTAACGAACTAAGGAACTGAAAATGATAAAGGATTTCCAGAGGAAAACCCAGCTGGCCTTCATGGAGCAGAAAAGCAGCAGTGGCTCTGCTAAAGGGCACCATCATCCTTTATACTGGAATGAAAGTGAACTGAATTCCAGCTCCTGTGCAGGATGGTTCCAACTGAGACACGAAAAAGCAGCCAAAAGCTTTGAGTTTTTCCTACAGAATTTGTTTCTTTCCTCCAGGAAATTAACTTTTTTTTTGCAGCAATGCTTCAGTATCTGATGGAAGATTGAAGGTTGGCATTCATCCGCTCACCGTGTCTAACCACAAGCAGGTAAGATATTTATGAGCAGTGGGTTTGTCCCTCTTAGGTAACAAGCAGGTTAAGCCATATTTTATGTAGGATGTTTTTAAACAATCCAGCTAAAACCACTGACAGCTCAGAGGTGGAGAAGTCAACTCGGTCTCACCTGTAGAGTTGTGCTGATGTAGGTACTGCCTCACCATGGTGAGCTGTGTAGGCACTAAAGGCTGCCTCAGCAACCACTGCGATTTAATTCAAGCTAATTAGGAACACCCTTAGAATCAAAATACATGTTTGCAGTGTCACACATGCATTAGTTCAATTACCAAAGCACGCAGGAATGTAAAGCCACTCTGCAATCAGCTGTTCTTCCAATTAGACTAGAAAGCAGCTAAGTTTTCACCTCCAAGATGTCAACTGTGAATCCTGCCCAATATCCTCCTTTTATCGGGGGGTACACCCAAGTCCTGGGTATTTTCTTCCCTTAAAAAAGGCAGATCTTTGGGTTTTTTCCCATTAAAAACGGAGCTCTTGTCTAGCTCAAACAGCTCTGTGACATATGAAGAGCGACTAAAATTAACATCCCATCAAATGAAAGATAAGTAATCAATAGTAACAGGAGATATTTTTGTTCAGTTATGTGTTAGCAAGAAGATTTAAATAGCTCTTAAGGTTTTTATTTTGGAGCAGGCTGTGCTGCTTATATCTCTGCCAATAAACTGGGGAGAAAACTGTACTTGATCTTCCACTAGATCGGATTTAATCAGATGGCAGATACATGTTTCTTGGATCTATTGACATCACGCACACAGCATTTGCTGCCTTTGGCATAATTAAATCACTGTCTTGGCTCTGGAATCATTCTGATTCAGGCAGAAGCATATTGCTTGAACATTCCTAGTGTGGAAGTGGCTCTGGTTTTTTTTACCTGGTTAAAATCTCTGGTAAGGGTTATTTGAAGAGTTGAGTTAAGAGTATATTTATCTGTTGAGTGGAGCTGGGCTTCAACACAGAGCAGCAGATCAGGCTCTGCACTGGTACCACTCAGGAACCATTGTGTTGTGTGAGCAAGCCAGGTCATGGGAAGCCCACCCCTTCCAAACTTTTCACAGCAACTATTTCTCTCTTTACCTGTTTGCACAGCCTTTTAATGCAAGGAGAGTGGAACCCCCTGTGCTGTTGCCACCCCTAATGTGGTCAGGACAAGGTACTGGTAATTAATTAGGGTCTTTACTATAAATACCTATATCTCTTTAGGAAATCGTCCAGGTGTCCCCTTTGCTAAACTGTTTCTGAGGATATCAGACTTCAATACCTTGGGGTTGGCCAGGATCCTGACAGTTAATGGAACATCTGACCTTCTGGGGCTTGCCTGCTATTCCTTGTAACTGAGCTTGCATTTCTACGTTGAGATGTGCTGAGCTGGCCAAAGGGAATCTGGGCACGCAGCAGTCCATGCTGTTCCAGCAGTTTCCAATTTGCTTGCTTTTCCTATCAGCTGCCTTCCATCTGAGATGAGTTGACTGGGCATTTGTGTACTTAGCATGCTGGGTTGCATCACATCACATCCTATCTAGTGCCTTTTTTAAACTGCCTCGACATATGACATGAACAGAGCACACAAGTGTTGTGATCAGGATCACCTGCGCTCAATTTGGAGAGCATATAGAACTGAGTGGTGTCCAGTATGGATTGCTGCTTGTTCTCTGCCTGTAATGTCCTGTTACACTGTAGGAATGGATAGCAGATGGCAGGTGAGAGAGGTAAGCAGGAACACATGGCACAGGGGGTTATCTGAGGGTATCCCACATGTCTCGGCTGCGTTGTGCACCCCAAAGCCAGTAGATAGGCAGGCTTCATGCTTAGCCAATACTTCTGAGTTACAGGATATTCTCTAGCAGCTGTCCAACTGTCTCCAGCAGCTTTTAAGCATCACCAAGACCTTCCTCCCAAAAAATTCCAGCAGTACAGTGCCTGGAATAACGGGAATGCCAATCTGAGGATGAAGCTTGTACATGTACAGCTACTGCTGTTTAGACCAGTTTTAACCCAGGCTTAAACACTTCTTGGTTGACGTATGTGGAAGCTATACTCTAGGTTTGCATTGCTGCTTGTGAGTGGCACGCCGTGAGGTGTGGGTAGTAGTTTCAATGTTGTCATTGCAACAGGATGTTGTAAGTAAGTAGGATGGAGACTATCACCAGAAAACTTTTGCCTTTGATCAAAAGACGTAACTAAATTACATTGCAAACATTACACTGGGGTAAAGAAATCCCCATTGCTGAGATCTTGCCCTAAATTATGGAGGGTGGGGAAACAGAGGTAATGTCAAACCGCTTGCCTGGAATGCTTTGGGGAAGGAGCCTGCATCTACTTACTGCTTGCTCTGCACTTTTGCTGTTCTATCTTCATCAGTATTTACTGATGCTGAAATCTGAGATATAAGTAAATAAATTACATTACCAGCTCATCTATTCTTAGCTTACAGTACCAGGCAATGGCATAGCCGAGGGGATTAACAACCTCCCATTGCTGCAGCCCAGTAAGTCCACTCAAGCAGCCTCTTTGGGACCCTCCTGTTGACTTTCTGGCCACATCTGTCTGTCAGCACTGTGGGAACGTTAATTTGGATATCAGGCTGTGTGTATCTGGATCCTTTCCAAAGCATGTGCTCCCCAGCTTGCATCAATTTAAATACTTCAGTTGGAAAGGAGAATTTGCATCTATGGCTGAAACAGTTCAATAGTTACAAAGACCTGGCATGGCAGACGTGAGCAGACGGGATCTATTCTGCAAAGCAACTACTACCTTTGCTGGGAGTCATCTGTTGTTGCTCGTTGTTGCAGTCTGACTGACAGGCCCTGGTGAACTGTGTGTGCTGAAACCTTATTTAAACAACAGTGTATTATTGTATTTATGTATCAGGCTGTTGATGTACAAGGAAGTATCCCACAAAGAAGGGGATATGGTTAATAACTTTTGTATGCCCAAGTCTCTGCATCTGTATATGCCTAAGCTATTTCAGTGACTAATCATAACCTTAACTGAGACATTAGTCCTGAACCCCTCAGGAGTGGACTTTTTGTCAGCAGAAATGCATGGATGCAAGGACAGGACTTTGAGGTTTGAGCTTTTACGTTAAACTTTAAAGTTCTAGTTTTAAAATCATTTATTGATTACTAATTTATAAATTGGAGACGATACGGTGTAAACACTAAGCACTCTAATACTTGACCTGGTTACAAAAGGATTAAAAAGGAGATAAACGCTTGCTAAGTGGAGTCTTGAGCAGCCGGGACAGACGTGGTAAGTAAAGGAAAAGTATTAACTTAAAAGTCAATGGGGTTTTTAATCTCTGTTTCTTTGTGTCTCCCTGAAACAATATGAGTGATTTTCTCACTAAACTGATCTGGGGTTGGCACTGCCTTAGGTAACTTCATAACAATGAGGCCTTCCCAGCATAGCGGTTAGGCCAGCCTAACATTAAAGCAGACTTAAATCTGTTCCAACCAGACTGATTCGGCTTTAGATTAGAGCACTGTCCAACTGGCTTAAGCTAAACAAGCAAACTGTTGTTAAGCTGATCCCCTTCCTAGGTAAATGTTTCACTAAATCAGACCAGGTACTGATGATGACTCTTGAGGCACCAAGAAATAATTTACCATGAATAAACCCATACCGAAACAGTTTAGATGAACAGCTACAACTGTTGGGCCATCAAAAATACGTAAAGGTTACTTTCTTGTCATCCTCTTTAAAGAGTGGAAAGGAAATTCCATTTCCATCAGCATCTTCCACAGAGAGGAAGATCTCGGGGAAGCAGCTTCCTGCCATGGGGCAGGGAAGAAGCTGTTTCAGAATTCTCTAAGTTTGCTTTTAAAAACGTAATTGGTTTTGTTCACCACACTTAGAATTTCCTTATTGTATCAAATAATCATGCTCTACGTACATCCCTGGGGCCCAGCTAAGGATTTATAAGGCACCCAAACCAACAGGTGCAGGTTGTGGGGCTCATTCTGGAATTACCACTGGCTCTTGGCATGGCTGTATTCCCAGAGCTGTGTCTTCTGGGCTATCTCCAGTGAAGTCTGAAAGAGCCAGATGACTTCCCAGGCCCTATAAAGGCTGTTTTTATGGAGACTTGGAGCATATTTAAGTGTCACACCCCCCACCCCCAGCCTGTTAAAAGAAATAATTCAGTACAGGTTTCCATTCTTATCTTAATACTCACATTTGTTTTGCAGATCACCTTTAAAAAGGCTGTAAATGTACCATAGGGCTCAATTCCCAGTATGCGCCTAAACCTTGCAGCAGGTTTCCAGCCATGGGCCGTTACATACGGGGCTGTGTGGTAACTGCAGGGCAGACACTCGTTTTACAAGTCCCTGAAGCCTAAGGAGGAGAAGTTGTTCCTCACCAAAGATCTGGTACTGAAACACAGAGTGGGGCAAATCCTTCTTGGTCTAAATGAGTGTGTATCCCTGTTGTTTTAAAACCAAATAGACAAAGCTCAGCGCATCGCTTTAATCCAGTTGGATTGGGTCAGATTTCTACTACCCAGTCCTGTAATAGCCGTGTAATGGTATTCAGATGATTCCTGTGTTTACCCAGACTAACACTGTGTGCTTTACATGTGCAGGCTGAATATTAATTGTACGTTTCTTACCTCTAAACCCATTTCCATTGCCACTAGAGCAGGCAGGAGAAGGAGACCCTTGGGGTCTGATGACAGGAGCAAAGGCACTCTTCTGTTTGACAGCAGGGAAGACGGAAGAGGAGAATGGAAGGATGGAAGAAGTGCTGGAGGAGCCAACTGTCGGACTTGAAGACATTACTGCAAAAGAAAAAGGTGAATCCTTATTAGAAACACAGGCACAGAAGTTTGGTGAAACTGCTTAGGATGTCTGCCTTCTTTTTATTGGTTCTACTACAAGAAGATCTCGGTCTCACTCTGAGCTAGGGCAGGTAAAGAAATTATAGCTCAGTAAATAGCTGCTCAACTGTTCATTATTTTATATATGTGTGTGGGTATATATATATAAAATGCATATTCTTGCTAGAGAAAAACCAAAGCATGAAAGGAACAGTGACTTGCTAATGGTAAAACTAGTAACTACAAATGGAACAATACTACATTCCAGAACTGAATCCCATCGTTGTTATATTTCTGGTTATGATGGTAACACAGTTTCACAGGAAATTTAACCCACAATTCAGCTCTCATTGATAATGCAGTTCCTTCACATCCGAATTATTTTAGGGTTGGTTTTACGTAGGACTCAGAGTAGCCTCTGCTAAAAGTGATGGCTCCTTGCTTAGTCTGAAGTAAGTTGCAAACTGTGCCTTTTTTCTCACTGTGGCCTTTGCCACTTTGGAATCTGTGTAAGGATAAAAAATGAAGGAAACACGAGCAGGATTCAGTATCCTCCACTGACAAATGGGAACACTTTCTAGTTCATACTAAAGAATACCAGAACCCAAATCAGAACCTTGCACAAAGGTTTCACTAAATCTTGAGTGCTTCTCTTGAAAGACATCACTGGCTGCATTTCCCGATGTGGTAAATGAAGTTAAGCAGGAGCAAGAATCAAATGTAAGAGGAGCAAAGCACGTACAGCCATAGGGGGATCCTGTGGGAGAGCCGTTGATGAAGCCGGGCGAGCCGGGGACGCCCAGGTTGGACATGGGGACGTTGCTGTAGCCGTTCATGCTGTTGCTGGAAGTGCTGTAATTGGACTGTTGAGGTGTGGAACTGGAGGAGTAGCCTCGGGGTGAGATGCTGCTTGTATTGCGAATGTAACCTGGAAGAGAGCACATTGCAGAACTTTCTCCCGTACATACCCTGCTAAAGTAAAGGACTTGTTTAAATCCAGATTCATTAAAACATTTAAGGAAATACCCTTAAATTCAGGGGGCTTTCTGCACATGCTTTCAAGTTAAGCAATATTAAGTGTTAAAACAAGGTGGGAAGCTAACTTTCTGAAGTGAACTGAGGTGTATTTTTCTAATCACAGTTGATTTGAATAAAATCTGAAATCTGTTCTAAGCCCTGGACCGCAGCGTGTGTGTGCTTCTCGCTTTCTGAGGTAGAGTCCATCACGGATGGGGGATTTTCCATTGTTTTAGTGGGAAGATTATACTTCTCAAATTATTAATGAATCACAAATAAAGCCAGTACATCAGTAAGGGGAAATTACAACCCAGATCTAGTTTGCAGCTTGACTCTGTATTTTATATCTATATTATATGCAGTATCTATAGATACGCAGGGGAAAGAATAAACTGGATAAATAAAACCATCTTTTGTCTGTAAAGAAAAATCACATATTTGAGAATCAAAATTTAGCCTCTTTTTTCTCCAAAAGGAGCCCTGAACACCACCACAGCCACCAGCATTAAAGTACAAGGCTATTATTACAGCTGCAAATGGCCTTTTTTCATGCTTTCATTAGAAAGATGGAATCCAATACCTACTTTAAATGTGGTTACCATTTAGATATCAAACCAGGTGCTTTCTGCCCCTTTATATTATGAAGTTCTAATTCAGTATATTATGAAGTTCTAATTCAGGGCCGGTAAGACTTTAATAAGAGAAGCAGCAAAATTATCTACACGATGACTTTTAACCCAGCATATGTACTATTAACTTCCTCTGTCATGGTTTGACTGCTGTGGAGTGTTAAACACTGCCCTGCTCCTGCAGTCAGCCGCAGACTGGGTGTAACTGGAATCAAGTGCTACAAGTCCAAATATTCAGGAGTCAGAGAACACCCAAGTTTGTGTTGCTCCCATGATGTGTTAGTGCTAATTTCATTTAATCAATTAGGGCATGTTTTCCTAACTGTCAATGATATTTTTCATGCAACATCTACAAGTTACCATTAAGGTAACACCACCAAAGCAGCCTTAAAAAGAAAAAAAGGGAATTTCCCACCTATTTAATCATGTTGCTGTGCCTGTCTTGTATGAAAACAGCGATACAACAACAAAAGAGCTGTTGCGGGGAGCACGGGGGGAGGACTGGGGTGAAGCTGGTATCAGAAACTACTCAAAACTTATTTCACACATAGCAAATGTGGTGCCTGAGAGCTGCGACAGACAAAGCCCCATCCAGAATGGCAGCATGCCTCCATTCCTGATGCCACCTTTGTGTCCATAAGCTGAGCAGGTACAGAAGTTGAGGAACTCCTGTGGTTCACCTTTTACTGTATAAATTAACACTGCACCACCTGCAGCACTTACCTTGGTTGTTCCCCTGTGTTGACTCTGAAATGCTGACTCCTAACTGGCTGCCGTAGGAGTTAATTCCCATCATACTGCTGTGAGCGGGAGAGCTGGACAGTGCGGGGATCTGGGCAGGATTCCGTGGCACGCTGTAGAGAGCCTCTGCAATGTCTGCAGCTCGTTTCAGGATGATGTCCTGTGGGACGAGGGGGACGAGGTCAGAAACATGCACGGAGAAAAGCTCTAGTGTTGATTAGCAAACCTGACCATGGACCGCTCCCCTGCTGAGGACTCATTCTGACCTGGTTGTTGTGTGGCGTTCCATACAGTGCTTCAACTAGGTCAGCAGCTCGTTTCAACAGCATTTCCTGGAGGATGAGAAGATGCAGAACACTGATATTCGGACAGAAAAGGATTTCAGTGCAAATAGAACCTTGGAATTGTATTTTCTGAAGAGACTGCTGTTTGTGTGTGTTCATCCTGAAAACTGGGGCCCTTCAAGAGCCATTGTTTGCCACTTATCTGACAAACGGAACCCTTTGCAGTATCTCAAACCTAACACCAACATCGCGGTACATGAGACGCGCCGGCTCCGTGCTCCCGCTCATCGGGAGCTCTCCGTAGTCCTGAACCTGCCCTCGGCTCCAGAAAGTAAACAGAACTTGCCAACATACCCAAGTGAAACAGGAACTGTTCCCTTCTCAATTTCAGTGGATATTCTTTGGTACAGACGCATAAAAACTGATTGATCCCCACATCCATTTCTGTTTTATAAATAACAACAACCAAACAAACCACTTTAGCTAGAAGGTATCTTATGTTACCTCTGGTTATAGGGAAAAAATGTCACAGTACAATATCCGAATACAACAGTCTTTCATCATGCAATTGCATCATGCATTGGTCTTTTGGTGCTGCACTAAATAAAGGAATACAGTCATTAATGCCATACACTGTGCTGGATGCTGCATCAACACCGTGCTATGGATAACTGCAAAGGACAATAGACATGACCTGGGGAGATATCTGCACTGGATGCTCATTTTATCTGCACAGTGTTTGAGCTCTAACAGATGAAACTTACTGGCAGCTGTGGGTTCCACACAGTCACATTCTTGTTTGGACCCGGTGAACATAACTTATGTTCAGATGTAACAGGCATTCAAGACACAATTTTGTCTCTTTTATAAGAGTTAAAGAACACATTTAGTGGGCTCAATGAAAAGCTTAAAACTCTTTTACCTTTGCTAGCCTTTCAGGGTCCCCAGGATGTCTTGGGATGACCTTCTGCAGTCTTTGGAAACCATAATCTATGGTAGGTTCATTTAAAGCTGAAAAGAAAAGAGAAAAAACCCACCACATTATATGAGTGTGTGCATTTCTATATCATCTATATCTGTACCTATCTCTAATCTGTATCTGTATCTTTGTCTAAGCTTCATTACCTACGACAGACAAGTTTCACAGCTTCTCTCCAGAAAACCCCTCCTTGCCTGGGTCCCTGGGAGGTGTCACTGCCTCCTGCTCAGGTGAGCCCTGAGCACTGTGTGCAAGACAGGCTGAATAATAAGCTACTCACTCACTAATCTCTTCAAAGACAATCCTTACACTTGTGACTTTGGCTTGCTTGGTAAGAGAACACAGAAATCACGACTCCTGCACTTAAAATACCAGCTTGTGATGCTGATTTCTCATCTATCAAAGGCTGAGTGAATAATCTGAAAGGTATAGCAGGGAGGCACTGCCACAGAAATACCCCTTTAAGGATGAATGTGTTTACTTTGGGCAGAACTCACTGTGTCAAGCAAGTTATGGTACAAATACCAATTACAATAGGACAGAAATGAAAAGTACCACATTTGCTCATCTAATAAACACACCCCCAACATTTTGCCATCACAAACTAGGGCACAGCTATTCATTAGACACATTATCGTCAGTGGTGTGTGGCTATGATGCACGCAGAGCCACTTCACTGTGGTGATGTTAATCTCCAGTGGATAAACGGAGATATTTTGACCCAGATCCTCAGTCAGTAATAGCTGGCAGAGCCCTGCTGCCATCGCTGATGATTTCATAAGACTTCAGACACTTCAAATACTCTACTTTGAAATCATGGCAATGAGAATCTAATTTCTGACAAGCCCAAATTGAACTCCACATTAATACAGAAACCAAAAGTCAAGTGCTCTGCATACTCAAAAGCTTCGACTGCCTCTAATCCATTAGATTACAAGTGTTTACTAACACAGTTACAGGTATGGATTTTAGGATTTCCTTATACTTCAGAATGCATTAGAAATCAAATGACACATTCCTGCTGAGACTCTAATCCCATGGCACATTCAGTAAGTACCATCTGTAAGTCCGTCAGCACCATCCTCGCTCCGCCGCTTCCACCCTCCTGCATCATTTGCCCTTCCTTGGAAAAATAAGACTGATCTTTTACATAAGCAGCGACATCAGCACAGGAAACCCCAACTGCAGGAGATGCCAATGACATCGCCCAAAGCATGCCCAGCACCTCGCAGGAAAACCGCTTCGGACACAGGAGGACGGGAGTACCCAGGCAGACAGCCAATTACAGGGGTGCAGATTCTCTGTTTATCTGTGCCTGTCTCTGGTATAACAACACGGAGGTAAAAGGTCACATTCCCCACTGAGAGACATCTTATATTTACTTTCTACTGAATAATTGTGGCATGGCATGAAGTTTAAATATTACAGGAGATAATCGAGGGGGAATTGAGCAGAGAAAATCCAGACCTGAGAATTTAGTCTTGGCTATACTTAGAATGTCTTTGCTCTCCACTGGGAGCCATTCTGGTTTGCTTAAGTTTAATAATACATATTTCAACTGCCACAGAATCTACATCCCATTTAGGAAGGGGCTTTTTTTTGGGGGGGTGGGTTTTTTTGCCAATAATCCTGAGAATTATAGGCCAATTCTCTCAAGAGCCTATGTATCATCTTGTGCCATCTCTCTTCTTGATTACAAGTCGAACCGGTGAAGTTACAGAGCTCAAGCTAAGCAAAAGCAATGTAAAATCTATAGGAATTCAAACACAGATACACAGAGTTTGCTTAAAATAGCTAATGGGAATATACAAAATGCGAATTCAAGAAGAAGAAATTGGCTCTTATTCAACAAACATTTTTCCAATGGATTGACATGGATATTTTCATTCTAATAGCAGCAAATCACTTCTCAACAATGAACTGTTCTAAGAAGGACTCGACCATTTTGAACCAATGTCTACATTACGTCTTTCAGCACAAAAGGTTCTCTGTGCAGCTTGCAACAAAATTGCCTACTCCTAATTTTACTCATTATTGAAACAAAACTATCTCAATCATTAAATCCTCTTAAAAAACAGCATCCAACATTTGGGGAAGTAAATGGCACCTTTTCAACTGAAGGGCAAGACAGAGAATCCACCAGCAAGTTCAAGCAGCTTCCCCCCAACACCACTTCCACTGAGAAGAGCTGCTGGATCAGTGGTGATTTATCTAAGTGCTACGTAGAAATAGGCCAAAATGATATCCAAACGCTTTTGGGTTCATGGATTCAGAGACCATAAAAGGGTCGGACACAGCAGCAGGCTGTGCTCATTTCCTACAGATCAGAAAGTGGATTCAGGTACAGGAAAACCCTCTCAGCAGCTCTCAGATCCGGTGTGTTGGGGTCTCTTGAACGTCCCAGAGCACAGCTTAAAACACTGAGCATGAAATCATGTGTGCCAAAGAAGAGCAACCACCTGGTGAATACACTCGATTGCCAGAATCTAAACCTCGCTCCAGCATAACTGCTTTACCACCAGAACTGTTGCAGTCAGCAGAAGGGAGAGGTCTGAATGCCCCACAGTCTGCCAGGTTTTATCTGGCTCTGAGTGGCACAGTGCTTCCTCTTTGATACTGCTCCTGACCCTCCAGACCCCACGCTTTCAGGCTAAATACAAGTCTCCAGCTATTCCGACTCACTGGAATAGGAGAAGAAACAATTTCTCACACTTGAGCACCCGATGCCATGACATCTGTCTGCATTTGCAAAACCTGAAATAGCAGCTCAGCCCCATTCATCTCAATGGGGACTAACTCAGACACCCAATGATAACAGTGCTGACATTTAAAGTATTAATTATTTCACCACACATCAAAGCACATCAGGCTGTGGAAGGAAGATGATGTTATGAAGATCTGCCCAATTCATCATGAATGACAGCCCATTCTCCTATTGCCAGTGTGAGCCCTGGGAGAGGAGCGCTCTCCCCTTTGCCAGTCAAAAAGGGACCCTAGCAAAGTTCTGCAGCTCCCCTCTGCTTTACTCCAGGGAGCAGCACACCCTCTGTTTGCAAAGTCTGAATGAGAAGAAACACAGCAAGCAGAGCTCTAGAAACATCCTGAACCCAGACGACTGAGCCAGGGGGAGCAGTTTGTGCCGGGTGATGTCTGACAACCTTAAAGATGTGAGAGAAAGGCACCAGTGGCCTTAAAGCCTGAATTCCACCTTTCCCTGGTGAGCGCCTTCACCGAAGCCAACAGTAAAGAGATGTTTGGTATTCACCTGACACAATAAAACCTTTCCATGTTGCCAGCTCCAGAAGCTCACTTCCTACAGTCACACTCACCTTGGGCTTGGGAGGTACCTACCCATGGGGTACTCCGAGGGGTACATCATGGTCCAGGGTGGGAAGGATGCTGCTAGAAGCATCCTGTCCTATCCTGTGTTCTGTTTGCTGTGTTGGTAGCAGCTTTCCAAACACCCCAGTCCCCCCCAACGCGGCATTGCCTCCTATTGTGTGCCTGTCTTTCCTAGGCTAAAGCAGTGGCAGAGCAAATGCTTTCTGTCACATCAGTTGTGTTCTGCCCACACAAACTCTCTCTTCCAATTTGTAGAGCTCCCTGCACCCTTGTAAGTGTTGTTCCCCACAAGCAGGTAACAAGACCTTCTCACATCTACTTACAAGCTTTAGCAAGCCAGTACCCTCCTACCCGTGGTGCATGGCACAGAGACTGATAGAGTACAACCGGGAGTCCGACATATCCTACAGATTATTTTATATTGCACTGCTCTGACAAGGCAACCCCAGGAGGATTTCTGCTCAGCAAGGAAAATTATGTTCAAAATCTCCCTGATATACACGTCTCCAGGTTAGCATCTCTGTGACAGAGTAAATGCCGAGCCGCGATCAAACTTAAGATATGAAAGCCTATGAGACATATCCTCAGCTGGCGTAAGCTGATGTAAGCGTTATTAAGTCAGGGGAACTATAATGGAACTACTTACAGCAGCAGAGCACTGAGTTTGTGTAGTATTAAAAGCAGAATATGAGGCTACTGCTGGAGTAGCAGCAGAGAGAAAATGCCTTCCTATTTTAGGAACAGCTGATGAAGGAAAAGCAATTCAGAACATGGGGGTGTTTGTGTAACCTCTGTGCTCACCTGATTAAGGTGCACACAGGGACTACATGTTTAGTAGGGGTGACTTCAAAATAGACCTTTTATCTCTTGCTTTAAGTGTATACTGCACCACTAACGCATGTAAGTTGGTTCAGCAACTGCCATTAACACCTAACAGGCACTTCTCTAGCTTCTTGCTGTGCTCTCTAGTACACCCTTAGATGTCCACAGAATCCCATTGGCTTCACTCACTGTTATAAAAGTTTTCCATCTGGGAACCTTATGGAAAGGCCCACACATCACGTTTGAGCGATGAGAGGACTGTGATGGCTGAATGATAGTACTTAGGAGTGGGAACGCTGACAGCCCCACGCTAGAACAGCACACCATGCAAGGAGCCCATTAGAAATACACATCACAGGACACGTACGAGCTCCCGGAACAGCTCCACCGTGACACACCTTGAATTTATATCTCGGTTTTATATTCATCTTTTCAACAGTTTAGCATTTTCTCCTTCCAACAACCTGTCTTATTGTGACTTTAACAAAGGAAGACTCAGAAACATTAACAGTTAAATATGAAGGGTGTAGGCAGATGCACACAGTACTAAGATCATTGGTCTTCTGTTTCCGTATTTTAGAACAGTATTAGGGTTCTCCTGATTAAAGGATATGAGCAGAAACCAAGAGATGTATTTCCCTGTCTAACTTTCAGCTTTCCTGTATAACCACAGGCCTCACGGCCCTGCGGCAACATGGCAATGGAAGCACGTGTCTGTCTGTAGCTGGTTGCCCATGTCCGATGCAATGGGACCCTCTGAGATTTGGTTTTCTATGAATAATTATTCTTGTTATACCTGGGCAGTATCCACAGGCAGCTACTCAGAAGCTACTCATGACTTGACCCTTTGTGCTTTTCATCTGAGGTTGTATCTTGGCCATTAACAATTATGGAAGACTTAATACAACATGATCCTGATGGCACCAGGGCTCCGGTTGTTGCTGCTGATCCTAGTTGTGACAGAACTCCTACATCTTCCCATGCTCCTAGCTTGCACGGTTCCACACTCTTTTGTTATTAAACTATTAAGGTTTCCCTTATTACCAAGCAGGTAACTGGTATTTACCAAGAGCTGGAAATCTATTAAACCCTCCTTTTTGCTATTTGATGTGCTATTTGCCTGCTACACTCTACCCAACGAACAGCTGCACCTCTCTGCTGCTACTGAGTACCTTTTACAGAGTGCTGTGGATACATGCATGCATTCTGAGGGCAGTGGCATTTAAACAACCTGGTGTCCTGAGGCTGTCTTCCAGTAGCTTCTCTGCTGTCTCATACCGTGGTTGAGCTCTTCGGTGGAGGATTACTTCAGCTCTCTCTTACCATTTTCCACCTTCACAAAAGAGCACCTTTCTGCTCCTGTCTGATAAAACCTGACAGAAACTGGTTCAGAGGTTCAAAACCTGTTGTGAAAGCTCGGAGGAAGACACCCAGGCAGAAGGGCCCTGACCGCCTGAGCATGGCTCGCCCGGGTTAACACCAATGCATTTGCTCCCAGCAGGATTCTGATCGCGCAGCCACAGCCAGGAAAATAAAAGTCACCATGTTGTTTTCATAGCTCAGGAGCTGTTTTTACTGCGGAGAGCAGCAACAACCTGGGGGAACTGGTGACAGGTGAGGCTGTACCTAATAGCTGTGCTTATCGTTTTGCCTGCCATGGCAGGAGAGCTGCAGGCTCCTCGGCAGACAGACTAGAGAAGCTGCTGTTCCACCCTCACACATCTTCTGTGAAATGCTGTTTTGGAACATGTGGCAGGAAGCACCCACTCGCTCCTCAGAGAATGCCAACGGATCTATATCCCCATGCCAGTACCAGCAGTAAAGCAGGGGTAGTATATTTAACTCCATTCCCTTCTGATGGCACCTACGTGCATCTTTACGTCCCTTCTGGAGGAAGCACTCTAATTAACTCAGTTAAAGCACTGCACTGCAGTCTGACTTTAGTCTCCCCTACGTGGTACAAGTTAAGTCTTGCACTTACAACAGCTTTACATTAATAAGATGACTTTTCTTCATATTCCTATTACACATCTCTCTATCACTCCAGTCCTAACCCCTTTCCGCACAGGTACCAAGGGCACAAAGTAATGTTTGTGCTGAAGACACTGGGAGAGCAAGGCCTGCAGAAGCAGAAAATGGCACAGAAGAACTTTACATTGCAATCTGTAATAATAACTAGAGAATGCCTACTAATAAAGGGGATAGAAAGCAGCAGAAGGCAGTAACGGGATCCTCACAGATCATCGGTTCTCTCTCAAGGTCCTGAAGTGTCAGGTTTTCATTCACGTTTTTCCACTTTTGGAAAAAATCCAATTCCCCCAACAGGTGGTGAAGTTTTTACCTCCATGTTTTTAACAAAAATCTTGGCTCTTCATTCTTATTTTTGAGTTAAATTATGACATAAATTTTGACAATTCTAACACACAAACACTACAGAAAAAGGATTTTCTGGCTTAAAATGAAAACCAAACCCAATCCTTCCGTTTTGAGAAATCTGACCACGATTTGGTGGGAGCAAGTCATTCAACTTAAATGTAAATCCACCTTTAAGAGCTCAGCACAGCGTTATTCTCCAGCCATGTTTAATAGGCTCCAGAAAGCACAGTGTATACACTGTATGCCACAACTGGTACTACTGGTATGGCCAGTTCAATGAGGTGGTCATCTGGGCGCATCTGATCTCTTCAGATCTATAGGTAATGTTCCTCTGCCAGCAGAGGTGAATACAGGGCACTAAAGATGTTGATCATCCATGTAAGAATAAAACCACCCCCAACAGATCTATTTTCCACTCAGCTCATTGGCTTCACTCGATACAAGAGGCTTTCCTTGCCCTTTGGGATCATCTTGAAAATTAAAGGTTACCCCCAGCGAGAGGGCAATGTAAAATGAATCCTGTCATAAATAAAACATCACCCAGTAGGTAGAACAATGCTCCCGCGTTCCTGTACACTCAGTATACCTATAGGCAGACCCATATCATAACAGCATGGCTCTAATCTGGAAAAAATATTAACGTGTAGTAACAGTGCCTCAGCAGCTCTGCACAACAACGAAGCTATCTCCTTTCATGTCCAAATGTCACAACCGGCAGAGTGGCCTTCAACCAGCAAGAGGCTAAATAAATAAAGCAAGCAAGCAGAGAGCTGTCAATACCGATTACCAAAGGAAAGAGCCCCCAGTTCCTCCCGCGTGAATCACGACCACCTACCTGTGTAAATAAACCTGCCTGGTGCACCCTTGCAAAACTGTTTGGATTTGTATGATAATGTCACTTCAACCACTCCGGGAATGTGACGCGGAGGTGTCTGAACTCGGATGGCGTGAGGCGTGATCAGCTGGGAAGTAGCAAAAGGAGAGGCACGATTAAAACACGTCGGTGTTAGTCCCTTGCTTTCACTTTTCACCCTCCAACCACGCTTTATGGGTAAATGCATTGCTTACTGCTGCAATGGAGACACCACAGATCAGGCAAAAGTGTTACATCTGGTCTAGTTTCTCGCCTTCAATAGAGGAAGACTCATTTCAGGATAAACTGTCACCAGGAAAATTGCACTGCTGATGCTGACCGGTTGACTGCTGGCTTATTTCTGGACCCAGAGGAAATTCTTCCTCCTTCTCAAACTCTAACCCTTTCTTTTTTACTTTTGTTACCTTTACCGTCTCCAGACACCTAGAATTGTTCGGTTCCGTTCTGGATGCTACAGAGCAGCTGGGCTCAATAGCATCACATAGCAAGTGGCTCCACAGAGGAAATATGTCCCAAAAATTCCCTTCACACAGGCTTATACACCCTACCTTACACACCACAATTTTTATACCATTATTAAAACAGGAATTAATTAATTCCTATTAACACTGTTTAGCAATAGGGAGGCACCTCTACCCACCTCACTCCATACAAGCATGGTCCCAAACACAACTTGCAGCCCATCAAAGAAGTTGTCTCCGATGATGATGACCATTGCTCCACCGGTAGTCCAGCCTTCACTGGGGCTGATTGCTTTGATGCACGGTGTGGCTGAACAGAACAAAAAGGACATCAGAGCATCAAGTTATAGGGTTGTTTTCCCACTCAGATTTGAGACTCTTTGCAAAAGTAGGTGTAAACCCTTGCAGGAAGGCCTAGGACAAGTCCCCTCCGGCCATTCACCCTTTATGGGTGCTTTGCCATTCCATGAAGCCCAACAAATCAACGCACAAACAAATACATAAATAAATGAAACCATGTTTTCTGCCTTGGTGGTGCTAATGACTTGCCTATTCATTACTGGCACTTAACTTTGTGTCATTAAAGCCTAATAGGCCAACTGTAGTGGGTGGAAGAGTGAAACACTAACATGATTGTGCAGAGGCTGTCTGAAAAACACCCCATTCATTAGCATATGATCCCACAAAAAGCCAGTGGAAGGAGAGAGAGATCAGATTTATCAAGTTTATCAATGAGTAAAAAAAGATAGGGGAGTATCAAATGTTTCCTCCAATTCCTATCAGGAGACAACTTCTTGATTTTAGAGAGTAGATTTTTTTTCCCCTTCTCTCTTCCATATGTTCAAGGCCTCTGGACTATACATCCCATCAGGAACCCAATATGGTTTCCAGGCCATAACCAAAGTCAATCCATCACTCCATTCCCAATGTTGACAGGGTCAGAGGTGGAGGGGAACTTTGGCAGTGCTCCAAAAACACGAGACTCCTTTGAACAGCCAGTCAATCACATCCAATCAGTCAAGGAAAAACTGGATGGCTTCCTAGGCTAGGAATCCTGGGATTTTCCTTCTACCATTTCACTGCCCGCTGGGGGAGAATTAACACCACTCTGAATTCTTTACTGATTCAATCATTTTCTTCCAGTTCATTAATTCTTCTTTTAGGTTGATACAGGGCACAGTTAAGAAGTGGGGCAGCAAAACATTATAATGAAATAATATCCTTTCTTGTCTTTTCTACTAACATCACTTGCTCTTCTCACTTTCACTAGCTGCAGGGGAGGGAAAAGGAGACACAGATAGCAGCTTCTAGCTAGTGTCTGCGTGAGTGAGGTGGAATGCATTGGGAATGAATGCAAGGGAGGGGGAAAGGAGGGGCCAACCGGTTTGAAGCTTAACAGATACAAGTATTTGTAATTGCTTTAATATAGTCCAAAACCCATCCTGTAGCCGGCCATGAGCCTTGCTTGGCCAAACAAACTAAAATCAATTAGTGTCAGTCTCCTTCTGTGCATTGTTATGCTTTGCACATAGTTTGTTTAAGGGAACTGGTGGCACTTTTTCATACACATCTTGTGCTGTAACAGTTCTGTTTAACTAAGATGTCATGTTGCCTAATTTGCCTGAAATCAAATCTACCCCAGCTGAACGAGAAGCCTGAAATTCAGATAATACTCCGTGGTTTTGTGTTTTTCAGCTCTGCAGTACACACTAATTAATAAACCGGGGGGAGGGGGAGTCTCTGAGATGTAAAGAGGATCAGGTTTTGCATGCAGTAGACACTGTTTTCCTGCCTCTTCCTTCGCTAACCCCCCTGAGGTTCTGTAGTTCCCCTTTAGCCTCCCGAAAACAAATAGAAATTGAAGAATGGGTAACATGCTTTCACATCGGTGGCCTGTTCTTCACACAAACGTCCTACCTTCTGAAGGGTCAAGTCTCCTTGCTCTCCGGCCATGCTTGGAGTTGTTGTGAACAAACATGTTGTCAGACACTGCCAGCACGTGCCCATCGACATTCACTGTTGTTGATAGCACAACCTACATGTTCAGAAAGGGAAGAGAAAGGAGGCAGGTAAACAGCGTGCCTCAAAATTCCACTTGTGAGATATGAATTATTCCGTTCAGTTAAAGCCCTGTTCTGTTTGTAAAATGGCACCATGTCCTGCAGGGTTTATTGCCCAACAAGAAGGGAAGAAAATGTTTCCAGTCTTCATTCTAGGCGTTAATTCCATTTAACACAGCATCCTAAGGGCCATATAAAGTCCTAACTGTATAATGAACCATCTACTGCAGATGGCCCTAAATTTAGTTCCCTATGATGCACTGTAGCATGGCTGATGGCAAAGAGGGCTGAATATACCAACCAGGGGGGCAGGCTGCAGAGCACCACAGCAATTTGCCCTCTGATACACACAGGCAGATTCTGAGCCATCTGCTGTACTACGCTCACATGCAAATGGATCTGCATCTGCTTTAAAAATACAGGTCTCCATTGACTGAACAAAATGGAAACTCCTACTCTGTGAAAACAGCACTTTGGATCACATCTGGGGTCTCACATCCGTGTGCTTAGAGCCTCCCGAAAATCATCTGAGCCCAAGGACTTCACAGCAAGATGCAGTTTCTAAACCTTACCGCCCACGTTGCTGGGTTCCAGTTGTGCATCAGTTCTTAGAGGAAGGGTATGTTAATTAATCCCACTTAGTTTTCCTTTTACAATAGAACATCCAAAGGTGTACGTCTTACAAATCCGGAAACATACGTGCCTTTAAACCATGAACTTTTAGGAAAACCCAAACAAACTGTGTTTTAACTACTGAAAGAAGCAGCATCTTAGGGAAACTTTCAAGTTTCAACCCTTAGTTAGTGCAAAACAGCTGAACTCCATTCAGCTGCCACACAGCCGCAGTAATTCACAGCTATTGAGAACCCAAGCCTGGGTGTGTTCTGCAGTTTTCACAGATGTAGCTGTCATAGTCTAGGTAAGAGAATGTCAAGCTCTAATTGTTGATCAGACTACATTCAGAATATAGCAGGAGAAGCCTTGCCCTCTATGGGGCTCTACTAGCTTAAAGAATACTTACTTTCTTGAGACAGATTTAATTCATTCCAAAAGGCTCTTGTCATACTGTACTCACACTTCTCAGGCATTCTTGTCACAAAATGTGTTGCTTTTGTGTGCCAACTGATTTCATCATTGCACATTTGGGTGGAGTGAGACTCGCATCCAAAGGGAACATTTCCCGCATGACATAGCTGAACCCACTCAGATGCACTTCATTATTTTCCCTTAAACAATGGAAATAAATTTCAACCTCTCCCTGGCCAGCCCAGAGCACACTGTGGCAACGGGGGAATAGACCTGAATTATTCCAGCGTCTGAAATATTTACGACAAGTGTTGAAATTGTAACCAAATGTAAATAAAAAGTATATCATGTATATACAGTTACACTATATCATATATACACATCTCAGCTCGCATACACAAGCACAGTGAACACCCACCCACCCACACGCTCTTGGTATGAGATCTTTGTAAGAGATGCAGACTTCCAGTGTACGCATTCCCTGTCTGAGTAACCATTTGGGTGTAAAAGTTGTGCACAACACACGAGCCACATTCCGGTATGAGTTACAGAGATCCCTGCAGCATGAGTAACAGCTCCTCTTAAAGACAAGCGCTGAGCATCCTCCATCCCCTGAGCCAACAGGGATGGAAGAAGCGCTTTTAGACCTCTCTCTGTGAGCGGTTCCATTTTTATTCACCTCTCCCGTGCACCACAGGGGGGTCAAAGCCACTTGGCAATCCACAGGCTGGGACCTGGGGTAAATAACTACAGCGTTCCCGTGGACAGGACAAAACACAAAGTTCAGATCTGGACCTGAACGCTGGCAGAAGTTTTGGACCTGGTGCGCAGTAATCTCTAAGGCACTGCTCAAATCCAGCAGAGACCTTTGTGTCTTTGCTACAACACTGCTAGCCATCATTATCAATGACGTGGAGTAAGGACATCATCAGACTATGGACATAAAAATTACTGAACTTCTTCACTTTGCTCCAGTCATTCCCTCTTGCCCGATGAACACGAAAATCCAATTGTTTTATACTTGAAGATTAAAAGCCAATGTTTTATGGATAAAAGGAAGAGGAATGTGCATTCCACTATGGTCTCTAACTCCCAGGCCCTTCCCTTTCACAAGCCAACTGCTTTCCCCCAGTGAGTATTTCCTGGGTCATGAAGGGTGACCCCTTCCATCTGGAATCAATCAGTCAACTCCTGACAACTTCCTGAAACACCTCACTCCATTTCCTGTTCTCTCCCCCTTCTCTCTTTCCCCCTGGTTTGCTTCACTCTTCAAAACTGCAGGCCACAGCAGCTTAATGTTAGAGGGTCAGACACAGTTAGACTCCAAAACACTACACAAGAACACCTTTGACCTTCAAAAATCTTTACATCTTAGCTAAACAAATCAAGGTCAACATTTCTTACCATTACCTTGTTAACCATTTCTATGCATTTTTGCCCATACCCTTCTGAACGTGTATTTACCAGTAACACTTGTTCTCCTAACGTCGTAAAACATTCCAGGCCTTTTGTTTAAAAGAACCTGTATTTAGTGCTGATGAAAGGTGATGTGCAAACTTCCATGGAGACTGAAAGTCCCAGATTTGTCCACAGCACTGACAAATTACTGGCAAATCTTTTTGGTGCTTTCTCTTATCCTTATCTGACGGCAGTGCTTCTTGGCGATGATAATTTGGCTTCTATGCCTGTTTACTTGATGGTCTTTTGCCTAAAATAAATACTTAATGCTAACTGGAATCCTCAGGGAATGATCTGAGGACATCAATATCTGACAGAGAGGCCGTGGATTCCAGTAATTGTTGGTGAAGGCCAAATGCGACACAGGCAGCATAAGGACTAAAGATTCTGTGCTGCCCAACAGCTGGATCAACCCATCACCTCCACTGCAGTTTCAGAGGACACCCAATCAAGCAAGGAATCACCAGGCCAATGTGTTATTCCTCCATCCATGCAAAGGAGGGTCCATCTCCAGGAAGAGTGAAGGAGTTCCAGGCTTCTAAGCAGTGCTTTCAGCAGTTGTTAAGATTCTCTCTGCAAATCTGCAGGAGTCTTCTTGTTAGCTGGGAAGCCACAGACATAAGATGATTCCCCCACAGAACTGGAGGAGTGCGTGTGCTCTATCTCTACGTTATCTTTGTTTCCCAGGTGGATTTCTGTAATGAAATTCCTGCTCAAAAAACCACAATGAGGGTTCACCTACAGTGACATTCAGACTGTCTTTAGCACATTAAACTCAGGTTCTCTGAGCTGCACTGCTCCTCTCCCACTTCCCTGCACAGGGTTGTATTTCTTTACAGACCTTTACCAGGGTACTGCAATTTTTCCTTCCCCGTCAATCCATCGTACCAGTATTTCTATATTCTAAAGTATGTTCCTCTTCAAATCACGTATGTGCAAGTAAATACACATCACCACATGTACATAAAAGCTGTATCACTCATAGACACCTTTTTAGACATATGGTACAAACATTCCAGGCATAGAGGCATTTACTTACATGTAACGTATCTCATCACTGTGTAAATGATCTCTCTCAAAAAATTCCTGTTACCATTCCAAGTGTGGAAAAAATTCTTTATGACATTGTACATCTGGAAACAATATTGCATTCCTGATGCACTTTCCCTTCTAACTCTCTAGTCACAGCACCCTCTTGGTTCAACTTTTCAAAAGAAGAACTACTATGAGGATTTGAAAAATTATCATCATTATTAGTATTTTCCAGCTGGGTGGAAGGAAAGATGTCAGGCCTCATCCTGCTGTCTTCACTTGGACAGGGCTCCCATTGATGTCAATAGGCGTTTTGGTTGAGGGAGCAATACAGGAGTAGAGGCTGGAATATTATGTGTTTGCTTCATAGCCGGATTAGGAATAAGATAAACTATGTGGAAAATGCCAACAGCCTCCCTCTGCTCAAAACTTCCACTGAATTCTTTGGGATAGCCTCCCTGAGACCCTGAGCCTGCTGCAGACTCTAGGCTAAGACAAAAACCTATGCACATAGCCTTCATGCAGGCTAGATGTGGTTCTGGGCAACCTGATCTTGCTGAAGATACCCCTGCTCATTGCAGGGCTAGATGACCTTTGAAGGTCCCTTCCAACCCAAACTAATCTATAAGTCTATGATTCATCTCAGGAACAGAGCCTCCAAAGATTTTAGGGGTACAGGGATAGGAGAGCAGCCTCATCTGTGGTTTGTTTTTAAACAATACATAGCTCTGGCAACTCCCTGTCACGATGGATATTTGGTCTCGAGATCCAAGCACATTAAGCTCCATGACTGCCTTCTCTTCTGCACGTGCAGACAGTCCTTCCCTTACTCATATAGAACCTAAAATAACATCACCCTTTTTTGTGTCAGTCACTATCTGATGAAGAAATGTGCCAGCCATTGATAGCTTTAGACTCTGCTGATACTCGTTGCACTTGTTTTACAGTCCATACCTGGGAAATTAGTCTCCCATAACACTAGTCCATGCAGTATTCACCTCTTTAACAACAGGTCAGCAATTTCTACCCATATGCAAGAGACCGTGGGGGTCTCTGGCACATTCTTGCACTGTCAGCATGAAAAGGATTTTGATCTAGACCCGTTATGTTTGATTCTTGCTCTCCCTTTTTGCTTTTCCAGCCTGCACTGCTGCCTCTCAGTATCGCCCCACCACTCTTACCCAGTTTTCTTTTTCCTGAATGACACAGATCCTTCAGTGCTTCGTATTAGAAGCCAGCTGGGTGAATTCTCAAACACAGCCAGCTTTGCTCACGTGCCTGATGATGAACTGATCCAACCACTCTGAGGTCAGGCAGGAAATCTCCCCAGGGACACACCTTGTTATTTTTCCTTTCTCTTTTTCCCCTAGAGCATCTAGAGGGGGATACCTGCCAGGAAACACTCCATGTCATGATTTCTGCTGAAAACAGAGGGCAATCGCTGACCTTTCTCTTTTTGTTTCTAAAAAGCATGTTGGTTCAAAGCTGACCATTGTTAGTACTGATGTTCTGTTGCCTTGTACCATTCTCTCTGTAGGATCTGTTTAATCAGTACGTTACTGGATGAAGCAGAATTCCCAATCAACAGGAGTCTAATGCGTTAGCACCAGGTCTCAGCTGAAGCATTTTAGCTGAAGTGCCTCATCTTAATTCCACAGAATTATTGTCCCCCATTACACACCGGTCGTTACCATTAAGCATCCTTGGGCTTCAATCAAGTTCTCCAGGAGAAGTCCTCATTAAACAGAGGGCATCATATTTGTTTTATTCTGTTCCTGAGAGAATCACTCACTGAGACTACAGCAGTGACAGCAATGACAGTACCTGTGTAAAGTCAGCTTTGCAGCTTAGCTGAACTCAGTCAGCAGTATAGCTTGAGGAGGTGATTTTAACCTGCTTTGTTTCAGTTTTCCACTGATAACCTTTGGTCGGAAGTATTTTAATTGATAAATAATCGGCGTTTGCTTCAGTTAAATTCACAAGGATATGTTACTCCATCTGCATATGTTAACCGGGCAGCCAGCAAGTAACCATGAAAACATCCATTAGTTCTAGAAAGATTCCCTCTCCCTGCTTTAGCCACTGTCGTAGTGAGTGATTCACAGTAAAATTATGTTACTTGCGGGGAAAAAACCCACTAAAATAATGACCACTCATCCCCTGACTTCTGAGGTTTAGCAGTTTTTCAACAGCAGAAAACCTCTGTATTTGATTTGAAAAAATGAAACTTAAAGAGATTTCCATTGCATCTTTGAAGCTCTACTCAATATCAAAGCAAATTTCAACTGGTGAATGTGATCACAAAGCAGCTGCTGTTGCTCTCCAAACTGAAGAATTATACTAAAACAACACCACTTTCGGCATCTGGAGCTGTATTAAATTTACAATGCGGTGTTAACGTAACCTTTCCATTCCTTCTTCTCCTCACCCTCCTTGTTTTAAACGAATATGATATAAGTGAAATTTCACATTTAATTTAGTTTAATACATCATAGCTCTGCTATAAAATATCTAAATCTTATAACCCATCTAGAAGCAAGACTGAGGCCAGGGTCAGAGACTGGAGCCCAGTGCCCTGGAACGCCGGTGATCAGCCACGGCAAGCCCAAACTGTGTCACTTCACACCCATCTCTAATCAGAAGCACCAACTGACACTTTTCCAGACATGAGTGCTGGAAGAACTCAATAAGATGCATTGTACTGCACTAATTCCATGTCTCTTATTTATATTTGTGTCTCAACAACAGAGCCAGAGTTTTGGGCTTTCATTCAATTTCCACTGTAGAGCAAAAACGGCTTTTGATGGGACCCTTTTAGTTCCAGATTTCAGTAGCAATTTAAATGAGAACTCTGAGATAAGGGATTCTCTCTTCTGGCTTTTTTTAACCATAAGAGAGTATCTTAATGTCTCGTGGAGATCTGACAAGTTGAAAATGAATATATTTCTGCAGGAAAACATAGGAACAAATGAAAAGATTCTCAACAGCATTGCTGCACAAGTCTGTCTGCATAGGGAAAGTTAAATGCGCACAAATGTTTCAAAAAGAAGGGCCCTAATAACAACAGCTGTACAAATAATTTATGGGAAAAGAAACAATAAAGGTTTTAGATGTAGTTCAAGAATAAAACATAGTGAATTAAATCATAAGATGAATAAAGTACCCTACAGCACTGAGCCTTTTGACCCTGCTTCAACTGTGCTCACACATGTTCCTGTGCTGGGACGACGAACAACTGACCGTCCTTTCAATCCCAATAAACAATTCTGCACGTTGATTACTTTGCCTGACGTAAATCTTAACAGCTAAAATGAAACTGGACATGTTCACAGTGTGCAAGCACATCACCAATGCTCCAAGTAATCCAGGTTTCTCTCCCCACTTCTGACTTTAAGGGGACCATTCTCAGCGAGCAGCAGGCAAAAAAGCTTTGACCCCGAAAAACCAAACCCACAAACTACCCTAAAAAATCAACCAGAAAAAGAAGATCCAGAGGACAGAGACAGTGGAGCACTCAACAACACTCTTAACTTCCGTTACACCCCGGGAAGTCGTGCTGCTATCCTTATAAACAAGGAGGCAGGCAGAAAACAGGGTGTCTTTGCTGGTTGTCCTTCCGGCTCATCACGGCTAATTTCCCTTGGAACACTGAGCTTTTCTACTCCCAATGTGTAGAATTTTAGCAGCTGAAGTATGTTTTGTATCTTTTTTTATCCATCCTGACCTCTGTAGGCCAGAACAAAGCTCATCAACCGACGTGTCCCATTTGGAATGAGCCTGAAGGAAGATCCCTTCGCTCACAACCTTGAGTGCTTTGCAATTTGTCTCAAAGGGTTCATTTCATTTTTGTGATGCTGAGAAAAAAGTTGTGTGGACATTTTTGGGTTCGAGAAAAAGTAAGCTGAACCTGGTGGGTTTGTCTGATCTTGATCCATTTGGAGGTTTGAACTTAAGGCTCACAGTGAAGCTCAAATGGGATGAACTTGCACGGACTGAAAGCGCAGGAGGAGTTTAAGCAAGCCCTGCAAAACACAACCAGAGTTTCACTTGGCTCTGTTTTTCTGGCTTGGCAAGTTGCAAGGCAGAAAACCCAGATGAGGAGTCTATCCCAGCTCATGTTCTACTCCAACACACCGCTGCTTTTGGTACAGAGATCAGAGGCAAAGCCGTACTGTCCCACGTATAGCCAGGTGGGCTGGCTGCAGGCATTCTATCAGAGGCCATGGGGGTGCTGCAGGACCCACTTTAGTTTCCCTGTTCAGTGTTTCACTGGAAATGTGAAGGTACCATTCAGGGTGGGGAGATAAAGAGGTGAAACAAAGAATAAGGCTGAGAGTAGAGATAGATTTCAGCCAAAACCACTTAGTTCCAAACTCCTCCTGCAGTTCAGCACCTGATTGAAATCTCAGGTTTTAGCTCACTCATGGCAACCAGCACGAGACTGAAACCAGATCTGAACTGCTGCAGTGTTCAGGTGTGTTTGCATCCAGAGGTTCTATTTGGGCTCTTACAAGGAGTATTCTTTGTAACAGGGCGGTGCCTGGAATCCCCAGGTGCTAATTAGGATACCCTTGTGCAAGATTCTTTACCAGCTCCTAACAAAACAAAGCAGGAGGCTCTGTATTTATGTTCCATCACATTCCACAATCAGCTCTTTGAGCTGCTCTCCGAGCTAACGAGATCTGTTTACATGCTATAAATCCAGTTTCCCTTTACTCTCAGGTTTTTGGGCATTCTTGGCAGATGATAACTAATTGCTGGGGCTTTCTTTACGGAAATTGCCACTTGAAAAAACAATAAAATCAGTACAAATTCCTAACAATGAGCACCTCTTTTTTCTCGTGTCTTATCTCTAAAACTGAAGAAGTCACTGTGGTTTCAGGTGCTCCTCTTCCTATTTATTTCTGCTTAAAAAAACCGATAACTTTTCTATTCTTTGCCTGTATTTCTTTACCATTTTTGGAGCTTTCAGAAGCTTCCATTTGCAGTCGCTCCTAAAACCCGAACTCTTTATTTGGGTTTTTTATTAGTACCTCCTGTGAATTTTTCATTGCTAGTTAAAGTAAAACCAACTGAAACTACTTGTCCATGAAAACATGTTTTGGTGGAAAGTTTTAAACAACTCCTGTGGAGTTTTAACTTCATTTATAAATCAGGAAACCAATGCAAGTGCCCAAGCAATGAAATGCGAATCGCCACACCTAAGGACGGCACCTTCCCACTGCAAGTCTTGTGGGTCACCAGGAAAGCCACACGTCCCTGAGGAAGCTAAAATCCTCTTCGTGCCAGGGATGTGGCACAAAGAAGGTACAATAATGAGGAGAAGTAGTAGTAAGAGCGTTTACAAGGATAGTCCTGATATCATCAGTAGGTTACAGAGGGTCTGGCTGGCCAAGCATCCCTGCACTCCCTCAAAGATTCTCCTGAATCAAGACCATGATGCTTTACCAAGGTGAGCATCCCCATATGGAGAGGTGGAAATAAACACTGGAGCAGTGGTGCAGCCCAGCCCTGACCTGCAACCCCATGTCCCTTCACCAGACCAAGCTGCCTCACACTCAACTGCAGGAGAGCCAGTTCCAGCACCACTTTCCTACCACGTTCCCTGCCGTGCCACCTTTCCCACTTCATGGAGACACAACAGTGCTTCCCCGATGTAAACCCCTGAGCACTCCGTTCACATTTCTCAGAGGGCTAAGTTACAGTTAGAACATTAATTGTAAATAGTTGCTTAAAAGGTTGGGAATGAAAGATGGGAGACTGTGCCTGCCTTTCTCCTCACCACTGACACACTTCACCTCCTTCTGTGTTTTTATTAGCTGGTGTTCACAATACATCAGCGACAGCTATGATGAAACCAGTGGCAGATTTTGCTGCAAAGCAGCTGGGTCATCCTCCCATGGGTCTTGTTGCTTTGCTGTGTGAGATCTTAAAGTGACCATTGCTATTTTGGCTTCTTGTTTTAAAAAAGAAGCTAAAAGGGAGGGTATGAGAGTGTTAAAAGGCAAAAAAGATGGAAAGAGAGAGGGAGTGGAGGGAAATGAGGAGTCTGTTTGTGTACCACGTACAGAGCTACTTGGAAAATTCTGAGGCATCTAAGTATCACAAACATGATCCCTGCTGTGGGCAGCTGTATGTGCGAGTGCTTTGCCCGAGGGTGTCAAATCAAATATCCACTGCTGGTTGGTGCAGTACATCACTTCCCCTTGGGGATTCAGAGTGGAAAAAGAGGAAAAAAGGGAAAAAAAAGGTTTAAACACAACAAATGGAGAAAAACTTTAACAATATCTGATACGGTTCATCATATACTGTCATCATATTTATGTATGGAGGAGAGAGGAGAGGGAAGAGAAAAAAAGCAGACAGGTTAATGCTGAGCCTCATAAGACTTACCTGGAACCGTCTCATGTCTCTTGGGTTTCCTGCTGTTTTCAAGCAATTCTGATTGCACTTGAGAAAAAATTTTAGGAAGAACCTGGAAAGATAAAGAACCACATCACTGCTGTTGACCCTCACAACCACCTCTTGTTGGATCTTGTTTTAAATATACATGGTAGTGATTTACATGGTGGTGTATCTGTAGACCAGGAACATAGCAAAACAGAATTAAACCAAACACGAGCAAATCCTGACAAAGAGAAGTTGCAATAAATCAGGTGAAGTACGACCAATGTGAGTGTAATCCGCTCTGTGCTGGGCTGCTAGCCCGTGTAATTCAACAGATCTACTCCGATTTCTGCCCGTTGCCTCACTGCATGTTTGACCACACAGTTTCAGTCTCCTTCTTTATCTCTTCCTTGCATACAAGCTCTTTCTTTCGCTGTCTGAAGGGATTTTCCATGAAACAATACAGAAGGATAATGTCATTGTAAAAATTACAAAAAGCAACAGGGCAACTGAAGCAGATAAGCCCTGAAACTACTGAGAATGTGTTCCAAACCAGAGACAAACGCAGCTCCCAGAAGCAGCCGATTTCATCATGACAACGGTTTTTAGTTATTACGATTTCACAAACTAAAGCAGAGAAGCAGAACTGCCAAGAGCCCAGATTATAATCTTACACAGATTTGGAGAGAGGATAACGCAAGCACAACCTGAAGGAATATGTGAGCGCTCATGCTGTCCAAGCAGATAAACCCATTAACATCGTACAAAGTTCTCATGCCAGTTATTTTTGCCCTGTCACATGCGCCTATCTTTATGTGTTATTATCAGCCAAGTTTAGCTTGTCATGTACACAAATTGAATCTTCAGACTGCTGCATTGGTTTCCCCAACACCTTGCACTAGAGCTTAAAGCTTAGAAATATTAGGCAGGCATTTTTCTATACGATTTCCATGAAATCGTGTGTCAGATCCAGGGAGGAAAGGAGTCATCCCTTTGTTATCTGATTCATCCCATTACGTTTAGGAAATTCAGAGGTAAAGAAATTACATGAAAAATCAGAGTTGTTGGCTTAAAAACAGAACAAGCACCTCTTGAAAATTCAGACCTAGCAGGCAAGGATTATTCTGGCATCCTCTATCACAAATGGAAAGATTCACTGCGATTCTTTTCAGTTCCAATTGTTGGACAAACGCAGATTTAACTGCAATAATTAAAGAAATCAAAAAATCAAAGACTTTGAGATAGATTTTGAAGGAAAAACGACTTGGCTGGAAAAAAAATAAAGAGTCGAAGGACTGATTTGGAATACAAAGAGCCATTTATTTATTTATTTCGCTTTGCCGAGTGCTTTCTTTACAAAAAAAAGCGGCTTTTGCAGTAAGTTAAAGTCCCAGGTGAGCCAGGCCTATTTCCCTTTCTGTTACTATGACAACGATTTTTTACCGCAGTCCCTAAGTCCCTTCAGAACTCACACATTCATGCCTTGAATTAGAACTTTAAAGGAGAAAGATGTATATTTCCTGCCTTTACCACCACCACCCACCCAAAGAGTCCTCGCACAAGACAATAAAGCAGGAATCCACTCGCCCTTGTTACTGCTGCTTGCTCTGCACCACTTCCATCGTGGCATTTCTCTTCCATCTGCCTCAAACATACAAAGAAATATCAAAGGATCTGATCCGTTTATATGGTGCTTGAACAAACAAAACCCTTCAGAAACCTCATGACAATTGAACCCACAAAAAAGAGCCAGATAACGTCATGTAAAATGACTGTCACAAAATGCAGCCTTCCAGTGAGCTTTGTAAATTAAAAGCACAGAATCCCACACTGGTTTGGGTTGGAAGGGACCTTAAAGCTCATCCAGTTCCAACCCCGTCCCATGGGCAGTGACACCTTCCATTAGACCAGGTTGCTCAAATGTTCCTTTTGGCCTGAAATCTCTCACAAGTATTTTTTAAATAGCTAAAATACTTCTTCTTCTCTGTGCATTTTGGAGACTGGATTTTATTTTCATCGTTCCTTCTCATGTATGACTTAGAGAGCTCCTGGTCCTTCCTTTCGCACAGATGACATCCTGCCATGGTCCCTCACCATGCTGAGGTTCATCAGCAGAGACATGTTCATGCTCAACTGTCAGGGGGCAACTTCTCCCAACAGAGCCCTGGTCACCTCCATGTCTTCTCAACTAAAAACGTTACAGAACCTCATGCCCAAGGAGCAGCACTGAGTGAATATATTCTATCAAATATGACTTGCTGTTTTCTCGTGCTAAAATCTGTGACCTCTTTTATTTGGGTGATTTGGAAGCAAGATTTTAACTGCAAGAATGTTTGCAGAAGGAAAAACACGGCGTGCTGGCGTGAAGATTCACAGGAGAATTCGAGTCAGAACCGTTACTCACAAACACTCCTTTTTATCCTGCCCTCTTCTTACAGATATAAAATCATTATTTGCAGATTTACAAAGAGCCTCTGTTACTGAGATCTACCTATGGAAGGGAAAACTGCAGGATGGAACCAAGCTAGATAATGAAACCAAGGCAAGTAACTTTTACATGAAAATCAATGTGCTGCTGCTAACTGATTATACTGGAGGGTAACGCAAACTAAAACCCACAAGTTGTCACTTCCAAGGCAAAATAAATCGAACATAATCAAATTAATCAGGAAAATGTGCTGTTTCCATTTTAAATGTTTTAAATGCTCATATTCTTTTTCATCTAGAGGAGAAAACTGATCAACATGAACTAAAGGACAAAGAAAATCAGAGCAACGAATAGTAAGAGAACTCGCTGTGTCAGCTGGGCTGGGTTTGGAAGAGCTGTAGGATACTGCAACACCCGGGTCACACCAACCCCGAAAATGCAGATACAGAAAGGTAAAAATTCCAAATGACCCACTGGAGACAGCTTGAAGAGCCTGACCTTTTGGAACTGCTGAGCACCTCAGCTGCTGAAAATGGTGCACCTTTAAGATAGCACAAAAGCGGCATCAGTAATTCCTCGCCTCACTTTTGGAAGTGCTGGCTTTGGTTTTAGTGCTTCAGCAGTATTCCCATATATTGCCAGTGCCAAGAGGTCTGCAGTTGCTTTGAAGCTCACTAGATATGCTGCACAAAGACAGTTTTCCCTCCCATGACCCGAGATTTAGATTCAGTTCTATTTAGATGCACACACAAGAAACCACATCTCTCTTTTTCTCCTCTTTCAGAGTTTCTCCACTCAAATTTTATCCAAAACTGGGCATCTGCATGAAGTATTTGGTAGGTCGATATATATACATATATATTTTAAGTGGTTGCATCTGGGAAAGGCATTAATATTTATTGCAGCATTCGAATAAAAATGACTTGGGGGGAGCAAAGAGTAGGGAAGGTTTAGCGCTAAATGAAGCTGGTTTAGGGGTAACAGGAGAATTGCAGAAAAGCCTTATTAATTTTTTTAAATGAGAACCTTTTTTGGCTTTAACCTCCACATGCATTGAAAAATAAAAAGCAATTTAAAGAATTAGCTCCTTTTCATGTTTCTTTAGCTGGCCTTCATTTCTCACTAAGGAACATCAGCTATGAGTTTAGCAGATAAGTCTGAGTCCAGCCAAGCAGAGCAAGTGTGGCCCACTCACCTCAGAGCTCGCCATCTAAGGGCACTGGGGGAAAAACTAAACACTTTTAAATCACTACCACTAAAACTCCTGGCATTACTGTAGAAAACCTGATTAACTTAATGCACAGACATAAAATTAATGACAATATAACTATAGGCTTATTCTTTTTTCCTATTGTCTCTCTTAGAGTCAAGCTTTCTACCTACAGCCTGATACACTCACAGAGGTCTCCTAAAAGCCACCTTAAATATAACTCCCTCTTTTAGGATTTAAAGGAGCTATGTTAAAAGTTGCTGCACCTCCTACTGGGAGTCACCGAGGAGCAAGGTTGATGAATCATTTAAGTGCCCCTTTTTCACTTCAGTACAAAGACAGCTGTGTTATCTCAACTGTTTCGCAGCAATACCATGAGCAATGGGATCTGACTTGGTGGGAAAGCAGATGGGGAGTGCTCCTACAGCCCATAACACAGCTGAGAGAGGCAGAAGAGATTCCCCTGTCAATGGGCTCTCAGTGGGCACAGAGAAAGGGGAAGGGTCAAGTTCTTGCATCTCCCAAGGTCTTTCCAAAGAAACTGCTGACCCACACTCGCACCTCATTGACTTATACCTATATATTATATACAGACATATATATTCTTAGGTTCTATATATTTTATATAACTAGATAGATAATTAGGTTCTGTAGCCACCTGAAGCAACTTCAAAATGTGGCTAGAACTAGAAAGCAAGTTCCACACCTCTGAGAATGTTTCTCCTTCATCTGAAATGATTGAGAAGAACCTTAATCAAATCCTACTGGAGTCAGGAAAAAACCGTTCTCTTGACTTCAACAGGACCAGACAGAAGCCCTAAAGAGCAGCCCCACATGCAGCAGAAGGTGGAGGTTTCAAAGAAAAATGCATTAATGTCTTTTTAAAACCCTGCCACAAGACCTGGGACTGATTAGTCTCACCACATGGAACCACAGAACTAGATAATATGCTTTGCGTTTTTATAGCGCCATTCTGTGGGACTTAAACTTCAATTAATTCTGGCTCACAAAACCCCTCTGCAGCAGGTGGTGGAACTCACCATTCCACAGGCAAAGATGCCAGGGCCTGGGAACTGGGAGGGAATTGCTCCCCATAACATCGCAGGTCTGCCACAGAGCTGGGACTGGGACTCAGCTCTCCTGACTCCTGGTTCTACATCTTAACTAACCTTCTTTATCCACCTTTTGTGTTTTCTTAAAATACAGGTACAGAAGCAAGGGTTATAACGCTGGTTTTATCTTATGAGCAGCCTCTGGATACACTTCCAAAATATCCCTTGTAAAGCAAATACTGAGCTAATCCTGTCTTGTTTGGGTTACTGTAGAATTTGGATTCGTGGCCTTAGGTTTTTTTTGGCACAATCCCACCTCATCTGATCATGTTTATCAGCAAACTCTAGGATGCTTCAATCTAATGAAAACATGAAGATCTGGTGGCATTCTGCTTAAACAATTCAAGTGCTTCCAGAAAGTCACAGAGCGAACCAAGAGAAAACTAGAAGCTGTTACTATGGATAGCTTTGCTCCAGTTAAACAATATGAAGATTAAATCTACTATGAACTGTAAAATAATCATTGCAGTGAGGGCCTGGCTCCAACCCCATCAAAGCTCCCGTCCTCCCCTCGACTCACCCATGTGTGTCTTGGCATTGCAGACTCTGAGATAAGTGTGACCGGTAACCCTACCCCATGGCACAACACGGCAAAGTAGGCTGCTGGGCTCAAATGTCTTCCTTTCAAAGGGCCTGGGTCAGATTCTGCACATCCATTTGAAGGTCAGTGCTTAAAATCAATCAATCACATTTATTTGATACCATCACTTTGGTTTTAATGAATATCACAGTAGAAGACTTCTTTATAATCTGAACATTTATCTCTGGAGTAATTTCATTCTATTATGTTGGTGTGTTATTAGGGAGCTGATGAGAAAATTTCCTGCTCTTTTCCAGCAGTTACAGTCAATGTGGGATCAGGCTTTGCACAAAGGCATTCTAATGAACATACACCTTACAGTGTGCGAGGAATGAGTGAGGTTATCACAATAATCCAGGGTATTTATACAATACTCCACCAACAGCAGCTAATTCATCTGCACAAAACTCCTGTGCACAACGTGTGAACCTGGTTTAACAAATGTGAAACCCAATAAATGTAGGTCAAAAGGCTTTTTGGAGTTTGTCAGAGATTTACTATGAGGGAAGGGGGCAGGACTCAGATGATGTGAGGTCCCAAGCCTGGGCCAGGGGAAGAGGAGGTAGCTGTTCATTTGTCACTTGGTTTTTGACTGAAAGCTCCACTTGCACCAAAACTGCACATGGACATTAAGCCAGTTCCCAACAACTTCCTCATTTCCTGGGGGAAAAACCAAGGAACACTTCTCTATCCTCTTGCCTTAATTCAAAATACTTTCTCCAGCGATGGGACCACCAATCTGGTAAGACCTTTCTCCAGCTGCTGCATGCAGAGGACAACCAGACTATGCAAGTTAACTCTCAGCCTTGTGTGGATGAGTTGAGGGGTTTGCAAACCTAAGGGAGATGAAGCAAGTGATCCTTCAAGGTCCCTTCCTCACTAATTCCTATTTTCACGCTTCCACCTATCCTTCCTGCCACATAAAACCCCTCCACTGCCACTGCATTCTCATCTTACCTCTCTGATGATGTCTCGGCTTCTAGGCACTGATCCTGACCCCCTTCCAGAGGATCTTTTTCCTGTGCTCCACATTTCTTTCCCAGTTTCAAAATAGATGCTTGCCAAGGTGAAGTCTGCTTCTGCAGAGTGTAAAGAGTACGGTTCAGGAGTAACTTGTATTACTTCATTAGGGTGGTTTGGACTAAAATCTACAGGACACAAAGATCCTTTGTGTTGAGGAAAGCCTAGATCAGAAGTTTCCTGTTTAGGCCCATCTTTATTATTAAATTAATACTTAATCAATCAATAATAAGATGATCTTTAAGGTCCCTTCCAACCCAAACAGCGTGCTCATTCCAAGATGAAATGCAAAGCACATGAAGAGATGTAGATCAGACAAGCGTAATAGGGAACAGGTGGAATTAGCACTTTTAGCTTTAATAAAGCAGAAAAACTCAAAAAGGCCTGTAAAATTCCCCAAGACATTGTGTCCCTCAAATTAATTGGAAACTTCACATAATCTTAACTATCAAAGCACTTTTATTTTCCAAGGCTAAGAGTCCAGCGTCATTTACCAACATCCACTGTTTAACATCCTGCTTTCCTTCTCCCACACCGAGTCAATCACTCCAATTTAGGTTTTAAGTTTTGATGTGGGACCAGGGTGAAAGCACTGACATCCTATATTTTAGACAGATCGAGAAAGAACATTGCACCTTGAGTCCACAGCAATGGTTGGGCTTGAATTCATGTCCATCTCCCAGCCTCATGTCTTCACCACAGAGCAATTCCTCCTCAAATCTCCCATCTCTCTGTAGCCTAGAACATCATATTGCTCTCTGCCCTATACCTAGTGGCTTTCTTTAAAGCTTAGTTTCCAAATTAACAGGAACTGAATGCAAACCTGCAATGTTATCCAACCCCAAAACACGTCAGTAAACTTGATGTTTATGTTCTGTACGTTTTCCACCTCCTGCACAATTCTCATCTCTAAAGTAGCTTCCGTTCCACTCCTTCTGAGCAACTGCAATTCACACTCATTTGGTAAATGCTTATTCTGTCTTGCAAAGCGATTCCATTTTCAAGAAACAAGGGCTGGGGGGAGCGTGCTGCCGGTTACACACAGTCATTTCTCGGTGCTCAAGGTAGTTATTTGGCATGGCCACATTTGCTAGGAGAAAAAAAGATCTCCAAGGAAAACCTCCTTGTTTGTGCACTCTGATGAAAACCTGACACCATTAATGAAAATAATAATTGAACTCTATGGGTTCGAATTGAAAATGAAACACAACACTAACAGCGTGTTTGTAATTGCAATTGGTCTCCAAAAAGTCTTTGGAGGGCTCTCTGCAATCTGAGCGGTTTCCCTTTCCCTTTGGGTTTTCCTCCTTCCTCCCACCCCAAAACTTTCCAGTAACTTACAAGACAATGGCTAAAAGCTTATTTATACTGTAAGATCCATATTATTCATGCCATTTGGCACTGGACCAAATTCCATAGCATAATCAAAAGTCAATAGGCAGGGAGGTAATAGAGGAGAGGATTGGGCTGACGGGCTGTTGAAAGGGATGTTCAGATAATATTCCCTGGTTTATTACAGTATCTATGGGCTCCTACTGTGCTAAGCATCAGACAGTCACATTGTGAAATTGGTACTGGAGAAAAGATACACAAAGGACACGAGGAAAGAAGGGCTTTTATACACACTTCACTGATGGGGAAGTCAAGGCACCTAGAAATTAAGGGACTTGCCCCACAGCACAGATCAAGCCAAGAACCACCTACCACTTCTGCATGCCAATGCTTGTGATTTTACTTGTTCTTTCTAACAGTGACAAAATTTCATAGAGCTCATTGCCCCAGAACATAACACCCAGCATAACACACAGCCAAATTCCTCTTCATTCCACTTGGGTCCACCTCAGCAGAACCCAATGGTTTGGTGCGGGACTGTATCACAGAAACATAGCTCTGCAGTACTGGTTACATCTATTTATTCTTTGGTATCCCTTTGTCCTCATAGCGCTACATAGGTGCAAATTTAACTCAAATTCTACTTTCCAAACCCTATGGTTCATTTTTCAATGGCAAAATAGGCCCTTATGATTCCTCTATCTTTTGACTCTTCCATGCTCTTCACCACCTCTCTCAAGAGCGATCTGCCTACCGAGCCATGCTAGACTGAACAGTGAGCACCAATTACACCAACAGCCTTTTTACTGCTGCTGGTGTTTACTCCTTCTGCCAGATGGCAGTGGCCAGAACATAAAACCCCTTCATCCTGCAGTTAATGCCCAACTTGGGAATAACTTTCCGGTGACTCCAAGAGATCAGGAAGTCGCACTGATGCAAATGTTAGAGATGGAAACAAGGTTAGGCACCTATTTTACACCTGCCAGAGTGGGTATCACTCAGCTGTAGGCTCTCACTCATTTATGAATACAAGAATATTGCCTGGCCCTAAACTGCATTCATCTGAACATGCATTCATCTGCTAAAGAGGCAAATTTACAGCCCAGCATCTTGGGTCCGTGCATATTTTGCCTCCTCCCTTTCCTGAGGCCTATTCAGTTGGTAGATCTGCACCTACTGTACTTCTGGGTCTAGTCACAGATGACCTTGAATGTGAGCATTGGTGTAACATTATATTCCTATGACAGATTTATAGATTGGCAGATCGTGGTGCATTCAGCGCATTCCTTCCCTAAGACAGGACAGCATCCAATGTTTGTTAGCATCATTAAACTAAAACTGACTTTTCACCTGCTCCCATACCATATGCAGCTGCAAATTTTTAAATTAAACTATGAAGCCATGCATAAATTTACATATATTACAGACTAGCCTCTCCATTTAACATGCAAATGTACTCCAATGTTTCAGAACACCTTCTGTCGCTAATTAATTTGCTGAATTATAATTAGACTAATCCTGCATAATTAATAAGCACAGATTTTTTTTTAATTTCTAAGCAGCCTGATGAGATCATTCACTTCCTTCTATAAACTGCTAAGTAACTGTTAAAAAAAATCTGGAAAGAACATATGTGAAAAGGTATGTTTGATGTCGCATACAAATTTAAACTAGCGGGCAAGCTTCAAGAAAGTCAAGATTAATATAGGTGTATGGTTGAGGCACAGCCCTCTGATTTCCAGGGGCATGGAACAAGATTTTCTGTGCCTATTTTATTCCTTTTGCTTTTACCCATCGGACCTCTCAAGATCATAGACTGAGACAGAAAAGGATTACAGAGCTGTCTGTAGAATTAGGAGATGTTAGGATATTCACCCACCGTTGTACATCAAACCCCTCTCCCTGTACATGCTGTGTGTGGATAAGCTCCTTTGATGGTATTTGGAATTGTTTTCATTTCGGCTGCCAAAACCAACGGAGATCATTCTAGTGAAACAATTAAGTGCTATTAGCACTGGATTCATTCTCTAATGATTAAAATGAAGGGTCTTGCTTTAATGTTGAAGAGCCTGGACTCACAGAAATATGCATGCCAATGTGTCCTGCAAAACGTGCAGTGCTACAGGCTGTAGACCAGGGACTCTGCTCCTGGTGCACAAAGCAACCCTTGTGCATCAAACAGCCACAACCTGAGGTTTCACCCAGCAACTAGGTGCAGAGGAAGAGGGAAAGAGCACCCAAAATATCATTGACTATTTTGCAAACAAGATACAAAATACAAGTACCATCTTGTATTTCTGAGGAATATGAACATTTCTAGTGTGCACTAAATAAATTAATACATTTGAAATGATTCCACCTTTCCCTGCAAACATTTATCTCTGCTTGCTAGTCTCCAAATTTCATTAACCTTTTCAGTACCTTTGATGTAGCACATATGTGCTAGAGGCCAAAAAGCAGCTTCATTTTGGGGTATGAACTCTGTTAACTGGTAATTGGTGAGCCTCAAATGAGATCCCACAGCTGATTTTACCTTTCCAGGACATTAACACGGGACTGGAGTGGAAGGGTTGGGGTGGCAGTGGGCAGAAGACAGGCACATGGACTTCCCTTCAGTATCCCTGGTGGGGTTGACACTCAAGGGGACTTGACTTTGCCTGGTTTGACTCTTCTGTTATTTCAAGGCAACTGTCCTAAGAAGTTACAATAATCATGAAGATACACAGCAAGGTAAGATATGTTTTTAGTGGGCTTATTATGAAGTTCCTCAGGAAAAACACTGCTAAGTCACACTGGACTACAACTGCTAGACTAAGATGCACATCTCCAGAATTGAGCAGGTCCAAACACCAGCACAGAACTTCTCTAAGCTCCTGATTCAAAACCATGACTAGACATCAAGCTCAAAGCCCAGGTTTCATGCAAGAAGAGCCAACTGGGGCAACTGCACACATTGAAAAGCAGCCTGGCTTCTCATGAAACACATTGTGAAAGCCATGCTCCTTTAAAGCACTGTAGCTTGGACACCCAGAAATCAAGACAAGGTAAAACTCAAACACTTGAGCAGTCAGTTTGCTATGAACTCCTGGCTGCAGAAGTTATTTTGCTTCTGGCAAATACTACAGGAGAAATTGCTTCCCTTCGTTCCAGCCCTCCCTCGCTCACATTCACACACACGTGCACACCCCAAGTTGAATGTGCACTGATGTTAACAGAAGAGGAAAATTGCTTCATGACCTTTCCAGTGATCAATTTACACCCTGAAGCATGAGACTGCTTTCATTTTACTGTGTATATGTAATACCTATTCCCACATCACTTCAGACAATGCAAAATCTGCTGTTCACCTATTCAAGTGCACATGTTCAGATCTGGTTTTAGTGGTGGCTCCTTCAAGACCCCCACCTGGCGAGAGAGCTGCTCCTTTTGCACAGCAATGGGGACCCATTCTTCTGGTGAAGGTCATAGTTTGGATTTCCCCCTTCATCACTACAGCATATCTATGTGTATATTCATGATGTTGTTATAGAGCTTTGTGTTCAGCTACCGAGCCTTACCTCTGGCTAGAGCAAAACGCATTTCCCAGGGCTTCTAGGAGAGATGCTAAGTTAACACTTTGTAATTCCAGCTCCTGACCTTCCACCTACTGAAAACGAGAAAGGCCTGTGAAACGTACCAAACCCAAAAAGTAAACACCTGATTCCTGGGCCTCTTTACACAGCAGGCACCGACCTGGCTGTGGGCCTTGAGGGGAATTGCAGGAGGCTGCACGACAGTGACACCACATCTCAATGGACCAAACTTTCTATCCCCCACCCAGCTGCTGATCACCCCGCTCAAGCCCATGATTAATAAAGTCCCTGTGAACCAGCAGCTTCCTCTGCCTGAGCAGAGTGGTCATTCACCCACTGGGTTGTTTGTGCTTGTGTTTAATCTCATTAAGGTAAGACTTCTGCACTGCTCTGCTTTGTAACGAGACTAATGAGCTTGTGTGAGGGCTCCAGCTGTTTCCAAACACAGCAACTATGATCTGTATTCTTCATCCACTTCAAATTCTAATACTCTTCCATGATTTGGAGAGATCACAGGGATAGATTAAACTTGATGCTCAAAGAGGTATTACAAAAGCCAGAGATGACGCTATTTCAGGAGTTCAGCAGTGTTAAAGCTGGACACTACCCCACACTGAACTGACTTTAAAAGACTTCTCAGGGAGAAAATCCAATCCCCTTTATCTCTTGGAGATGTGCAACATATTTTTATGGATACATATTCCATGGTTTACACACTCCAATTGCAGGCATTCACACATCCATGCAGAGCACAGATTTTAAGCTGACAGTTGGCTTATTGATTGGAAAATAGTCATGTTTTGATGGTTTAAATAACAAGGTATCCTTCCCGATGCATCATCAATAATATGCTCTCTACTGAAAAAGGTCTTTTGGCAGTTCCCTAGCTTCAGGACTTCCCTGTCCCTGGTGTAATGTGAGGTTGGTTGGTGCATGTGGTTAACGTTGATTCTTTTCCCTTCTCAAGTTCTGCTGCAGTCCTAATTTCTGGACCAAAGTTTGTGAGTGCCTGTAACATTTCTGCGTTCCTTTAATCCAGCTGTTTACATGTTAAATAATTGAAAAGCTGCAACGGCAAACAGACATCAAGGGAGGCTAATGGGAGTAGCACTGGCATTCCAAACACGTCGTGTGATGAGGCATTCAGACTACGGAGTCAGTGCCTACCGTGTCAGGACAGGTTGTGAGAATGAAGGTGTGGAGCCTGTGGCAAAACATCACACATCAGCACGAGCCTATCCAGAACACTTAAAGGGACTGCTGAGCAAGGCTGGGCCCAAACTGCACAGAACTTGTAGTGAAAAGTATATTGGGAACTTCTGCATTATAAAAGCTAATACATCTCTTCATCAGTTTGATTCAGTTGCACACGCAAATTAAACATACAACACAAACAGCAAAACCCCACAATTATTTCCATTTCTGTACCTTGTAGACCCATTCCCTAAGCTCATTTAACAGCAAGGAGTTGCTGCATAATTTGAATGTAAGTAGGATAGTTTTGAGTTAAGAGTTGGAGGCTGACAGGGCAATGTTTGGCCTGAGGCTAAGTGGGCTCCACTCAAAGCACTGTGAATTGGCACTTCAGCTATCTTAATTTTTGTCTCCATTGCTAAACTCTTGTTCTGTTTTCACTAAAACCACTTAAAAATGAACCTTAACCTCACTGACATCAAGTCAGCTGAAATGGAAGTAAGATTCTATGCAGGTTTGCAGTAGCTTTGTTCAATTCAGTTTTCAAAATCACTTCCTAGGTTGTGTGAAAGGTGAAGACTTGCTCCCTGGAAGTCAGCTACTGCGTATTCCCTCTTTGCTCCATGGCACAACTGTGTTTTCCCCCAATATGCAAAAAGATCTTAATGGCTCCACATCATGACATAATCCCTTGCAAAGGCTCCCTTGGAGCTGTTAAGAAGTATCTACTGGAATATCTATGGAACAAAGATTTTACAGGAGTTACAGCCCACTGGGCTCAAAATCCATCTTCTATAAGAAGCCAGCAGGAGAGAAGAAAAGACCAGATTTCCACAGATATTTTTCCCTACCAAGAAAATTAACTTTGCAAAGTTTCTTCATGCATTAATGTATAATTACATCTCCGATGAATGCTGTGAAGTTGAACAGCATCCGATAAACATTTCTGACCTGGGGGAATGGTTTTAAACTGAAAGAGGTGAGAATGAGATTAAGACATTGGGAAGAAGCTGCTCCCTGTGAGGGTGCTGAGGCGCTGGCACAGGGTGCCCAGGGAAGCCGTGGCTGCCCCATCCCTGGCAGTGCTAGAGGCCAAGTTGGACACAGGGGCTTGGAGCACCCTGCTCCAGTGGAAGGTGTCCCTGCCCGTGGCAGGGATTGGAACTGGAGGAGCTTTACGGTCCCTTCTAACCCAAACCAGTCTGGCATTCTATGATTCCACTGTGACTTGTAAGCATACACTTCTTAACGGGCCTGTATATGAAACGGTGCATCACTGGTTCAATAAAACAATTACAGTAACATTTGCTCTGTGAATTCACAGGCAAAAATTAAGTTTAAGGCAGAAATTTTAGGTGAAGAGGCGTCACTCATTCCAGCAAAACGCGTTTTCCTGGGGAACCAGCAGGAAAATGTTGCATTTCTTTTTAGAAGATCAGCATTTACTACAGAGACCAGCTAGACGACTTGCACATCTTAATACACATGCTAAAAAGATGTGCCATAGCTTTGAAGCTCTTGGGGTTTAAATCTACTAATCACACTCAGAAGGAATCATCGAACCAATGAATATCAAGGCAGAAACTTTGATCTCTGCCAGGACACTTTAGCATTTTAGAAGATTAATCATTTGCTCTAATAACAGATCCCTCTCATCTCTATTCCCCCTTTCCTTCTCCACCTTCCAAACAGAAATAGCCAACAGTTTCAGTTTAAATCCGGTAGATTCCAACATCATTTTTTGCTGCTGAATTTAACTACCAATCCAGAGGCCAGCTTAGGAAAACATTCACTCTAATGCTTGAAGTGAGGCATCAGAAACCATTTAACGTGTTCAACATAATTACTTTGTACTTATCTATTAACAAGTCAAATATTAGGGGGAAGTGTCTTTTACACAAAACAGAGGGTTTCTTTCTAACAAAATGTAAAGCCTGCTCATTTTTTTCCTTGTTGAGTAAGCGCATATTCCTGAGCACCTGAGCAGGAATAATAGCGCTGTTATTATGTTTGGCAATGGCTTCACCGGAGCTTAGAAAATGACAAAACTCAGAGAAAAGAGAAATTGTTTTTCTGAAGGGCTTTTCCCCACCACTCTCTGCCCCGGCTGGGTTTGGCTGACCATGAGTGTGAGAGCAAGGGCTGGCAAGCTGAGCAGGCTGACACCTGGGGACTGTGAACATCTTTGCCTCTTAATGACAAATCATTTTTACTAAGAGCCTATCAAAAGCTTTTAAGGAGGGATCAAGGCCTCACTGTCCCAGCAGTTACAAAGGAGCAGGAGATACAACAGTTCCTTCCCTGAGCCTCTAAGGATCTAACAAGAGGAAATCGGTTCCAATCTGTTGCTTGGATCCAGCAAAAGGTTTTGTCTTACCAAGTAATGTTCCCATCTCCAAGCATTTGCAGCTCAGTCGTTACAGCTGCAACCAGACCTGGACTGGCTGTAAGCTGCTATTTAAAATCAGAACTGCTGAATAAACTCTACTGGTTTCTTAGGAGCGGTTTGTTCCTTTTTTGGGTGGTTTTCATTTTCCTACAGCACCTTGTAGGGAACTGCCTGTTTGCTCTAAAATTTGGGTTAAAATGTTGTAAACTGCCTGTTGCAGCTTTAATGTGACTGCCCACTAAGCAGCATCCCCAGTGGTTAACATTGTTTTGCTAATGGCTGTTCACAAGCCATTAATGGCTGTTCACAAGAACAAATCCAACTCTGACATCTCAAACACACTTGCTTAAAGTTAGCAGTAATTCTTTGACGAAAGTCTTACTTCAAGACTTAAGTCCTATTTTAAGAATCCATGTTCTACTATAGCCAGGATTGTGTGAGTTCTGGTGTCTGCCCTGCAAATGCAATGACCACTCCAAACTCTGCTCTGCATTGTGTTATTAATGACAAGAAATTCATAAAGCCGAGCATCAAACAGCAGTGCAGGAGAGAACAGAATGGCATTCACAATTCAGAGATTTTGGAATAGGAATCTGTTTGATAATGCTGGAGATTAAGGATTTGTTACATCCTAAAAATGATCACAGCACAGTTCAACGCTGCACACTGCCCAGACTTATGTGGTCCAGCAACCCTCACTACTTCCTCAGTACATCCTGTTACTATCGTTCCATATGCATTCTTATGGTCAAATAAACACTATCCACTAAATGTGCACCAAGCCTTGCCCTCCTAGGCCTCACCGGACTTCTCAACAGACAGACAATGATCATACAACGGGTGAAGTCTGAGATGACTCAGGGTACAGGTACTTGAAAAGAGACAGGTAACAACAGTTGCATTCCCTAGAGACTGAGAGCTGTAATCTGAAGGGTGAAATGCTCCAGTCCGCGGAATACTCTAGATTGTATGTTAAGAATTCCATCATTCTATATAATACCAGTATATGCATGTGAGAGCATATTTTTTCAGGTCATGTGACAGAAGACTATCTACATATGTGCATGAGAAATCAGTGATTGCTCACACAAGCACTGAGCCACGCTCCTCTTGTAACTGTTTATCATGAGTGCAGTGAACTCAGAACTTCCCTTGCATTTACAGTTCAAGCTCAAGACCTGAAAGCTGAGCTTCCAGAGGAGCTCAGCATACCTGAAATCACAAAACTAAGCAACGTAAGGACTGCTTCCAACAAGTGCTTCCACTGCCATTAATACACACACACATAAAGAAATAGAAGAAGCTGCTGCTGCTCTCAGCCTCCACCAACATTCCCCATGTACTGCGCAGGGCAGCCAAGGTTTGTGTAAGGGCCCGGTTTGAAACATCTTCACATGAGCCTCATTTTTTCCAAGTGCTCTTAAAATTTCAGATGCAACACTTCCAGACACTTTTACTCCACATTTTTTGTGGCTGTTACCAGAAAGGTTCATTTTATTACTCAAAGACACTGAATTCGTATGTGTGCACCTCTGTGAGTGCGTGCATGCAAAGGGAAAGGCTTAGAGGGGGTAAGAGACATAAATCACTTCAAATTGCTACTGTAATAAATGTGGACAAAAGAATAAAATTTGTCACCAACCTAATATCACCATCAATGTTTTGTCTAGCTACATTCCTTCCAATTTGAAAACGGTTCAATACCCCTTTTACCTTCAAGTAGCAGCACTTAATAAACAGTGATGGATGCTTTTTATTCCCTTTCCCCCCTTCCTCCTGTTCCAGGCTTTCCTAGGTCTTTTACAAGGGGATTGTTTAGCTTGGGGGAAATGTAGATCCTCCATCCTTCTTGCATTGACATGCATCCCTCAAGGAACAACGACCATATTTAATTCATAACCCCCCTTGGCTACACAAACATACAACTTCCCATCAATTAGGCAACACAGAGATGCTGTTAAAAATCAATGAGCTTATTATTAAATATATTTTCTTTTCATGTAACAATAATAGTTATTGCTGCTCCATTGTTATAGTTGTAATATCAGCTGGATAAGCAGCCCTTAGAAAAGGGGCTGATTGCCTTTTGATCAGCCAGTGTAACAGCAGAGTATCAGAACCACCTTGTCCTTGCTGTACTGCTTGACACAGATGCTGAGGGATAAAGGAAAACTGCCCAAACGGATGCTTCTTGAATAAAATCATCTAATGTGAGTGGAACACAGCAGTTCCTGAATATTTACCTGCTTTTTGTAGCCGGACACAGAGATGCAATGAAGTACCAGGCACTGAACACCCACCGTACACCAGCGCATCAAACCAGGCTCCTATTTGTGTTTGCGCTGTGGTGTGTTTATTAGAAATTACTTGGATATTTTGACACATGCCACTACTGAGGGAGCTCCCTGCCTCCAGCAGAGATGGGGAGCCTGTGCCAGCTCATGCAAAGGTTAACAAAAATTCCGCACACACACACACAGACCCACAGTGCACAGATTTTGGCAAGTACATCACATGCTGTCTGGCCACAGCTGATCTGAAGCGAGTCCCCTGTAATTATGGGAGAAGGTGGAACAGGTTTCCTGCTAATTGGAAAATTCTGCAAATGGCACCACTGAAGTGAATTGACAGTCGTTGGAATATTAGCAAAATGAGGGAACTGATTAGGAAAAAGCTCAGATGTGGACTTCTCTTTTTTCATATTAAATAGTGCCCGAATCTACCAACAAATTGGTAATAAAAGCTGAACTTCATAATAACAGCTGTTATTTGACCTGGAAGCAAATATATCTGTGCACATATGCACACATGGATACTACAGACATATACCCACATGTGCATCTGAACGCACTGAGTGCATAAGCCCGTATTATTCCTGTCACTCTTCTCACATTAAGACAAACACACAGAATGTTGGCTTAACTTTTTAGAAAATATGTATTTTCCCCAAAATATTTACACACAGCAGTGGAGCAAAGCTGCCTCTGAGAACAGCATCAAGAGGCAGGTTCTAATGAAACTGTACTCGCGCTGCGCTTCAAACACGTCTTGGAAGATATTTATTTACATCCTGAGATCTCCAAGTGGTTTGTTCCTAAGGGAAGCTGGATTTCTATTGAAATTTGCTTCTTGATTGACTGCTGTTGAGAATTCTAGTAGCAACTCCTCTTTGTGTTTTAGTTTAAACTGCACGGGAAGCACAAAGTGGGATTTGGCCACGACTTTGGCCATCCATCAACACTTGGTGTTTGTGTTCGTTATTTTTCAGCTACTAGGAGCAAGGGAAAAGCAGACGTGAGGGGGAAAATAAGACATTCTAATTAGAGACACTCCTACAAATACAATGAAATCCACCTCTCCATAACTTCATTACAAGTCATTGTTTTTTCTACAATCTTCAGTTTAGTCTCAAAATAATCCCCAAGGGCCTGATCCTACCGCACAGACGGCATCAGGAGCTCTTACAGTACTAACAACTTGCTTTGCCACAATGATCTCTCTGGTTGCTGAGACCTCCTGTTTCCCATCAGCTTCACTAGCACAAAAAGATGCTCAGTTAGCCACTGGCTTTGAGGGTGGGAAGGATGTTGCTTGATTTTATCTTTGCTTCTAAAAAAAGCTTAGATACTGACTCTCCTTCTCAGAAAGAAGTCCTAAAGGTGCTAATATAATTTAGCCAAAGATTCCTCCCAGGAATTCCACCAAAATCCTTAAAAAAGAGATGCTATCAGTAGATTAGTGATATTTCTTACACAACCCAACGGAATTACAAAATAAATATACAACTGAGTGTGAAATCCTAGAGACAGCCCAATAAAACTTCAAGTTATCATTTCAATAAGAACCTTCCTCATACCAACGATATTTGTATTACATCTAACCCAATGCAGACTCTGCCTGTTCACTATGAATTAGAAATCACTTTATTCATCCCAGTGATATCATAAACCTAATAAAGACTCTAGGATGATTACATACCACACTAAGAACTAAAATAACTGTATGGTGTTCTCCATGCCCAGCACAGGCTAAGCTTGAATTGATTTTAAGTATAACATTTTCAGACTTAAGAGATTTCTCTGTAATGTAGCACTTGTTCCTCTTATTTGTATATTTATAGCATTTTATTCCCTTCTCTGAAATTTTTATTGTAGGTTTGGTGAATCTTTTCTCATACTTTACATTGGGGGGATGTTCTTATACCTGCATCTTATCCAACAGAAATAATTATATCTAACGTATCATTTCACTTGCAAGAATAAAGAACACGGACAGAACTCCAACAAAGAACGAGGGTTTCTAAGCTGGATCACTAGTTCATTTAAATAAGTACATGTTTGTGAGGAGAACCTCAGCTATACCTCCAGCATCAGACACGATGTCTTTACAGAGCAATTCCAACAGCATAATATTAGCTTATATCCTAATCAGATTCTGCAGGACTTCTGCACATGATTTCCTCAGCACATTTCTGGTTGATCTGATGAGCAGACAACATACTGTTTGCATTTCAGCATCCACGTTTATTTTCACATACTTATTTAAACAAATCAGGGAGTCAAAATAATGCCAGCTCCAGTCTCTTCATAGCGGTCCCTAGATGACAAGAATACACAGCAATTCCCAGTCCTCCTGCTATTTTGGCCTCTTCAGCATCTGATATCCCACCCCAAGGCCAATTCAAATCAATGGACTGATTTTCATCAGCTGCTATGGATTTTGGATCAGGCCTTTTGGTGCCAAAAATTCAGCTAAAGATTTTCTACAGGAGCAGATCCGCATGCTCACAGAAGAAGCTTGAAAACCCACAAACAGCAGCATATGAAATGGAAACAGAGAGGATTCCTTTTTAAAGGATACTAAGAGAGGAAGGGCATGAATAAAAGGATGTTATGGTTCAGTATGTTGCTTTCCTTCCTATGGCTGTAGATGCTGAATGTGTTGTCCCAGTTTTCATACCCTCAGAAGGAATTCTCCCTAGGTTGAAAAGATACAAAGATCTTCAGGACATCTGCTGTCAGTCCTAAGAGTAGCTGGGCCTTGAGAATAGGAATAACTAGACTCCACTCCACACAAAGCAGGGGGTTCTTTTCCACCTTTCCTTCCTCAAGTTTTTGCTTCATTTTCCATTTTTGGTGTGCTCCATTTCCTGGTTTGCCTTCATCCTGACAATTCCACTTCATGAAAACAAAAGGGAGGAAGGGGAGAGAAGAAGGGGAGGAGGAGAAATCCGACCCAAAATAAAAATAAGAATACTACTACTAAAATAAAAGTCCGTCCCAGCCAGTTCGTGCCAAATACAGTTAAGGGTGGTTGGGGAGAAGGGAAGGAGAAAAAAATCAAGTCACTTTCAATCAAGTGTCACACCTTTAAATAGTGGTTAAATCTTTGCATTATGCAGCTCATCCCTTTTACAACATGGGGTTCCCGTAGAGAATTCCCTGTTTACACTGGGAATTCCTCCAGGAGAGCATCAATAAAGCTGAACAGATGTCAGGGTGGAATGCCAGCGGCAGTGGCTGTTGTCAGGGGTGGTGGGGAGAGAGTCAGGAAACAATAAGAGGCGGCATCTGCTGCACAAAGCCCTTGCGTGTGGGTCAGGGTTTGCCAGTGTGTTGAGATTCCACCCTCTCCTTTGTCTGGGCACATTGCCTCTCTTGTTCCTGGATGACAGGGGTTGACACATGTCACCCAACCCTATCAGAAAGGCTATTTGTTTGGCTCTTGCATATGCACCAGTGTTTTTGACCTCCTCTGCTTGGAATACATTGAACAACCCTGGAAGGGGGAGGTGAGGGAACCTGGAGGGGGGGGAATAAAACCCACAACAAAACCCCCAACCTCCTCAGTCCTCCCTGACACACTATTTCATCACGCACCCTGTGTCCAAAGTGAGGATGGAGATGCCCTATTTCATTAAAAGCCTGATTGATGAAATGCAGCTAACAGGAGAACACAGGAACTGAAATACTCCTGAAAGACAAAGTCCACACAAATACTGGAATCAGATCTTGTGTAATGTGGAATGTATCAAAAAGCAAAGTTACCAGCCTACAGAGAAAACAAAAATCAAGCTAAACTTCAGGAGCAAATGACAATATTCAGCTGACCTCCACCTTGACTGCAATTCTCATCACAACCTTAACCAAAGGCTTGCAATAATACTCCATGCCAAAGCTTATATGGAATTTGAACCTCAGCATGACTTTGTATCCTGATCTTCTGATGGTTGCTATAATAAAGAGGATTAAACCATAGTGTAATAGCAAAAAATATGATGTAAATACAGAGAGCTCTTACTAGTGTTAAATAAGGAACAAGGAGGCTGTTGTATGGCAGATAAACAGTTTGAATACTGGAGTCTCTTCCCTCAAAACTGGTTAACTGAGTACATTTGAAGATCCTTAATGGAATTCTGACAGAGACTATTACTTACTCGTCAGAAATGACATCAAGAAAATAAAGACAATTTGTATAACTTTCACCCTTTATAAGGAGCTTCTCATTATTGTATTATCCTTGCCTTCAATTAATGCTCTTAAATTCTTTTCAATATTCTTTACTAAAAATCAACAGATGCCCCAAACCATCCTTTGAAAACTGCAATTTTCCTCAAAATAATCAGATACAATTCAGAAGTAAAAATGATCAATTTGAAGAAGTGCAGTAAGGGAACACCGAAAAGTAACCTGCAACCAAGTAATACTTGGGTTTAATTCCAATCACCAAGTTAGGAGCTGCAAACAAAGCCCCAAGGCCACAGCTTCTCAACTGGCAGAATTCACCCCGTTGCTGCTCTTAAGATCTGCCACTTATGATCCAAATGGGAACGCAAGGAACACCATGGGCCATGATCCCTGTTGCAGCAGTGGATGTCAGACAGTCGGGGGGGGAAGGGATTGCTAAAATGAAATGGCTGGAGCTGAGATTTTCACATCATCTTTTGTCTCCTACTCATCTAGCTGTGAAAGGGAGATCCTTTTACATTCCCGAGTTGCAGGGAAGGAGAGCCCGGCCTTTCATCCTATGGGATTTAGCGCCACGTTCCAGGCTGGCACTCTGCACAGTCCAACCTTTGAACTCTCTTCTCTCCAAGTTTCTCCCTTATTTTCACGAGTTCAAGCCACACACACACAGAGCTGAGAATCTCCCTCTGATCTTTTATCTCTATCTGCTGTAGAGGTTCCATGTTTGGGGTGGGGGTTTCTTTCCCCATTTGACAATTAGACATTCTTTTTGGCTGCTCCATAGCCAGCAAAGGTTAATTGCTCTTGCTGCTGTAAAACCCTGAATTCTGATCACTTGATTAATGAGGTATCAGAAGCCACAAGTAACCAACCCTGGTTTTGAAGGGAAAACACTGAAATCAAATGTACTTTTAAAGATTTCATGTTTCTCCCGCTTCTCCTCCCATCACTGAGCTGCCTCAGCGGCAGGTTTTGTTTTCAGCACAGTCAGAATAAAGAAATCACTGCCCCAAATCAAGCTTAGAGAGGGAGAACCCACAGCATTTTGTTGTGGGATGTAACTGCTTTAATTTCTTGAGAACATGAAATGGGAAATCCTCAGGGCAAGGTCCCTGCCTGGCACATGAGAGCAAAGCAGCACAGTCCCATGGGCTGGGAGTCAGCCCAGCCAAGCATGCAGTGCCCACTTCCCAAATTCCCTACCTGCTGCTTTCACTTCTCCTCCTGTCATCAACAACAGCACGGAATACGTAGATTTAGATGAATCCTCAGCTAAAATGAGTCTTTCATTGGGGGATTTAAATACGTCCATGCAATTTAAAGCAACATAAGTTTCATGTATATTTGTCTTATGTCTGCAGTGGAAAATAAAAGGCGGTAAAGAGTATTATGCTCCCATTTGACTCCACTCAGGAGCAAACTGATCTTTCTCTATTTGCGGTGTAGATGCACTTTGTCACAATAAACCACTGTATATTATGTTTATATATGTCCTTCAGGCATGTCACAACAGTTTGGCATTCTGAGTTGCTCTACCACTGTGTACATTAAATAGTCATGTAGTTACATTAAACAGTGGGGAGTTCACACTTCACAACCACTCAGTGGTTTAAAACAGATGTGGGCTGTCTGCTGTCAGGCTGTAATAGTAAGACTTTGGAGGATCTTGGTGGGAATTTAACCTCCAGATGATTGAATGCTCCCCGGCCTCTTCCCACCAGAGCTCCCCCCGCCCGGAGCCCACTTTTGGAGGAGGAGGATGTAAATAAATAAATACCTGGGACCTACAACTTTGGTAGGAGGGAGTGGGGGGGAGAGGGGCCATTTGTGATGCAGAGGACTCTCCAGCTTGGAATATTTTTGAGTGGGGTGGGCTAGCAAAAGCACCCAGGGATTTACTGACAGGAGAATTTTTGACAGTTGATGGACAGATGAATTCCGTCATGGAAGCGTTAGTCGAAAGCGGCAAGGCCAGATGGAAACTCACAGCTTGTCTTTAATATTAATTTTCTCCTCCCCCCACCCCCCTTCTCCTTTTTTTTCTTTTGCAGGAGATCAGAATTCCCTAATTCCCTAAAATGTTTCAATGCATCTCAAGGTATTATTTTTCCAATGCCTTTACCCACCTACTCTTAATAAGAAGTGCTCCTTTGTGTTAATGTGATTTTTTTCTCTTTCCTCTCTGCTTATTCCCCTGCCCCCCCAAGAGTCAAAAGAAATCAAGGAGAAAGGAAAAAAATATATCAGTGTAGCTACACAGCTGTTAGAGTCTGCCTGGGTTACAACACAGAGAGAGAAACACCTCCAAGTGCACAGTGGTTTAAAGGCACAGAGGAATCTGGTCTTTATTTCGCAAGGTTTAGGTGATGAGACCCAAATAAATAAATACCTGAAAAATGGACAATGAGGAAGGAAGCTCTATGGAGATCAGCTACAAAGATGGAAGAGCAACTCTGCGCTGTCCTCCAAAGAAGGTTTGTCAGCAGTTGTGCAGAAAGAAGTCTCTTGATTAAAAAGATTTGCTATGACAGAGAATCAAGGATCAGCCAACAGAAGTCACCCTGTTCTAGATTTTTCTTCCATATTTGTTCAGCAGCTTGAGTGTCAGAGCATCTCCCACAATCAAAATCGACTCCCAACATCCCAGAGTGGCCCTTTGAAAGAAAAAGGAATCCTGAACAGCTTCATTTCCCTAATATATACTTGTGAAACTGATGTAAATAGACAATGATGCTTATACTGAACAAGTTTATGAGACCATCTCCCTTTTCAAAAGCCCTATATTCAGTTGGGAATATACCATATGGTTCCATCATAATTTAGCACATAGGATCCTATGTATATTTACTCTGCAGAATTCCAAGAGAGAAGCAATAAAGAGTTTTTGCAGCTACTACAGCGAATTAAATCCCCTGGATGCAAGTGTAAAAGACATGGGCACAGAAGTGTCAATACTTGTAAGAAAGGATCTCTTCCCCCAGACAACTCACCGGACCAAGCTTAAATGTTCCTAACAAAAGGGTGCTCAGTCTGGTTGTGCAATCTCAATGATGTGGATGAGGGATTTGAGAACACCCTCGCTAAGCTTGTAGGCAACACCAGGCTGAGTGGGAGCATTGATGTGCTGGAGGGTAGGAGGCTCTACAGAGGGAAGGGGTCATCCCCCTGCACTGGGCACTGGTGAGACCGCACCTTGAATCCTCTGTTCAGTTCTGGGCCCCTCACTACAAGAGAGACATTGGGGTGCTGGGGCAGGGCCAGAGAAGGGAATGGAGCTGGTGCAGAGCCTGGAGCACAGTGTGATGGGAACAGCTAAGGGACCTGGGGGGTTCAGATGGAGAAGAGAAGGCTCAGGGGGCACATATTGCTCCCTGCAACTGCCTGAGAGGAGGCTGTAGTGAGGTGGGGGTCAGTCTCCCAAGTATCAAGCATTAGAACAATAGGAAACAGCCTCAAGCTGCGCCAGGGGAGGTTTAGGCTGGACATTAGGGAAAACTTCTTCACCACAAGATTGTCAAGCATTGGAACAGGCTGCCCAGGGCAGCGGTGGAGTTACTAACCCTGGAGGTGTTTAAAGGACTTGTAGATGCGGCGCCTGGGGACATGATTTAGTGGTGGACCTGGCACTGCTGGGTTAACGATGGACTCAACCTTAAAGGTCTTTCCTACCTAAAGGATTCCATGATCCCAGCAAGTGAGTCCAGAGATACTCTCTGGTGATGGTTTTGCTCCAATCTAGCTGCATATTAACAGACTGCAAGATGATTATTTCACATTAAAATTAGAACATATGCACATCTTGTGTATTTGTTTTCTTCTCAGTCTTGGTTATGTGCAAACATTTGCAGCGTAGGATGACTTATGTGCAGTATGATGCCCTTTTGTAACTGCAGGAACTGAACATTTGGCCAAACTGCTAAAATCAGGGGCACAGGATGGAACTGGAGTTTGGAGGAAGAACAAAACACTGCTTTACTGGGGCAGGCATACTCCTGTGCAGAGAGCTGTTTGGTTTGAAGCACTACTCGCACAGAAGTAATTGTTAGCACAAAACTCCAACTTCAGCAGAGATTCCCTGTAACCGGAATTGCAATTCGCCCATCACAATCCAAAATGTGGGAAATGCGCAAGGATCATGCATAGATGATGCAAGAAACAACTGATTCTATGACTCACATTTAATGTAAGCACCATGCCTAGTTAAAGCATTTTTGCACATATGACCTATGATTGTTTCCTCATACGCACAGTGTCTTCTTGTGACCCCTCCTCATAAGAACAGACACATTTACTCACTGCTTCACTCCAGTGTGATCCTGCCCTCCCTGACAACAGACTTGGAATCCAAGAGCTGCAAACCTTCAGGAACTGTGGATTTGGGTTTAAGGCAACAAAACAAGCTAGGAAAGCGAACACAACAATCTCCACTGGATCTGCACCAAGGAGTAGCTCAGACTGAAATATCGTATCCCAACGCCCATGACTGTGAATCTGGAAAGGAATCCAAACCTTGTGGCTCAGACACATCCTTACTCACAGCTGCAGTTTTCACAGAGTTTCTCCACAAAAACAGCACCATTAGCCACCCACACAGGTCAGGAAGTCCTCTCAACCTTATTAGCAAATCTGGTCCTAGTTTTGAGTCTGGAAATGTACCATCCTCCTTCTGCAGCCAGCTTCGCATCAATATCCCCAATTTACACTAACTTTCAAATGTAAAGAGTTTTTGCGTGTACCTTAACATGAAGGTTGTGAATTTTGGCCTTCCTCCGTCATTAACTGAACACAATTACCAACAGCCTTAATCAGAGATGAGTCCCACTGGGTTACAACACTTATCCTGTGAGCAACAATCTCCCAGATATATTTAAATCAGTAAACTGGGATATCCCCTGAAACAAGGTACTTGGGTACCTCTCAAACCATGGAATGATTCACAGTTAAATAGGAATCACATCACCTACTGTCCTCCAACAAGAGACCTCTAAGACTGACAACTGTCCAGTGAGCATCAGTTCACTTTAAGCCTGCATGCAAAGATCTGCAGATTTAAACCTGAGACCAATTTTGTCACAGTCACAATTGCACATGTCTTGGATAACAGAGCAAGGATCTCAGCTGTGGAAACATTTCTGATTCCAGTCAATGACATAACCTTTCAGTCACTGATTTAGATACCATTCAGCATGAACAGATGATCCTAAATGAACAGACTGCTTCATGACAAACCACTCCTGCTTTGTCAGCAAAGGAGTTTTAATCATAAAATGGGTGATTAAGAAAAGGTGTCTGACCCAGCTTCAGCAAGGGATACAGTCTGTGGAAAAGGGAATGAATCAGGGATGATTCCCCTAGAGCACGGCTATTAGACAGGTAACATCACCAAACCTTCATCACCCTTGGTGCAGTGGGCATAATGAGGCAGAACAGCATCGTCAAGCACAGGGGGGTGGCTGAGGGGGGATTCCCAGAAGAGGTGCAGCAAAGAATCTTCCCCTAAATAGGCCATCTGATCACAGAAGGATCAGCAACCAAGTCAGCACTTTGTTCAGGTTTCAGCCTGAGCCACGGGGTAAGCCACAGACCCAGACAGCTTCAGGGAGCTGCACGTAGAGAAACCTCTTGTGAATCACAGCAGGAACTCTTTGCGTAGCGAAGGCAAATTAAGCAGAGCGCAATCGGTGTACACAGGGCTGCGAGGTAAAACCCTCACAGCTGCACAGGTTTCATGGACACTATGCGCAAACCACATTTATTTTAGGGGAAGGGACTCAGTCCTGTTGTGCTGCCATTTCCATGGCTGCAGAGGACAGTGCATCAAACTGCTGTGCTTCAGTACTGCTATACATGCAGGAACTGAAAGATGACTTCCAATTAGAAGGTGTTGTATCAGCAACAAACATCATTAATGTACACCTCTTCCCTTGAAGGATCTCAATTTGGTTTTAAACATCAACGATTTGGTGTTTAAATCAACCCTCCTCATAAAAAGGTACCAAAATAATTTATTCGCATGGAAAAAAAGAAAAATCACTACAGAAAGCTGCAATCCAGAGTACAATAAACCAGATGTCTGGGCATGCAGTAAATGGTAAGGAACTAACATTTCCCACAGTTATGGCCAACCATCTGTAGTTCCTGGGTACATAACGATGCTTACTGTTAAATATCAACAGGTTACACTTCCCAGCCTGTGACAGGAGATTCCTCACGCAAACCTCTGCTCTGTCAGAAACTCCCCATTCCTACCTCCTGCTGCAGTTCTCTCTGCTTCCAGTGCGGATAGGGCAACAAAATGTGCTAGAGAAACACATCTGATTTGTCTGCATGCAAACAGTTCACGGATAAGACACAACAGGAGGATCTCCAAAACCACCCAGCACGCTGCTGCTTTTTGCAGTGTCTGCTGCTGCCCAGCCGACAGGTTCCCCAGAGCGGCTGTGCTGCAGTTAGGCATTCCCAGCCCTGCCATCAGGCTGACAACCTCCAAGATGCACCGTGACAGCAGAAGTCCCAAGGTAACAGGCTGCTCAGTGAGGACCTTGGGCTCTGAGGAGCACCTTTTCAAAGAGGGGAGGAAGATACACACTGCAGCCACTTCCCCCAGTGATCATCTGTGTAAGGCAACTAATGATGGAGAAAGGCAAGTTAAAGGAGCTCGTGAAAGGACTGTGAAAGCCCTGGGTTTGTGAAACCTAGTCTGCACCCCCAGTGCAGAGTTGGAAGGAACATCAGAATATGATGCTGTCATCTTGCACATAAGTCCATCTCTGATGCTCTTTTAGAGAACCCAAACTCAGAATAAAGACCACTGTACTCCCTTCCCAAGGTACCTAGTCAAAAGCTTCAGCATTACCTTTCTTGATCTAGCAAAAGGAGCTGAGCATGGGTGCAGAGTTCTCCCTTTATTGCCCTCACAGTGAGGGAGGAAGGTGAGTGCAGCCGCCGGCACGGGGCTGGTGCTGTCTGTACACATATTGCACTACTGTGCATCTGGTCGGCATTTACAGGGGGTTTGCACTGGTAGTTGTACAGCTGTTTAGGCATGTAAGTAGCATCTATACTTAAAAGACTCCATGAAGGGAAGGGTGGGTGGAAAGGGAAGAGATAGGAAACAGAAATGGAGAAATAGGAAAAGGAAGGTTGCCAGATGCTGCTTTAAGAGCAGGGATAACAACCCTTTTAATGGCCAGGATTTGGGTCCCTTAAAAATGCATTTCATTTTGCAGGTTTATGTTCTTATTTATTAGCATCATCCAGGAACTGACGCAGGAAAAGGCAAATGTTCTCAGCTAATATTTAGGCCACTTCACAATGATTTCACAAAGGAGTTTAACAGCTCAGCTCTGAAATCCTTAGCACTGACATCCACTTTTGCTTGTATTTGCTTGTCTCAGCTGGCAGGTTTGATGACTCCTGCTCTTCAGAGCTGCTCAAGTACCAGTGATGGGTATTCAGCTCCCACAAGAACCAGGCATGACCTGTGTGTCTCATTCTCTTAGGAAACCCCTTAAAATCTGGGGGTATGGGCAGAGAATACACAGTATTTCACAGTACATGCAAAGGAATCTACTTCACTTAAATTCTCATCCTAAATTCGGGGAATTTACAGTGTAATATTTCTCAGGATACAGCCTTTAGGTAAAATGACTGCATAAAAGAACCTGCAGAAGAGAGTTTTGGATGTGCTAACACTAAGCAGTTCATTTTAGATGATCAGAGATTAATTGTGCAAGCTGAAGCCAGGCAGTGCTTCCAAGGAGGGCAGTCAGAGTAACAGCAGAAACTGTTAGATCTGTGCATCTAGCTCCTGGAGATATGCCAAGGGCCTTGAAATTTGCACGGGAATTAGGCATACAAAAGTCACTGATTTACCCCCATGTTAAATCCCATAACATCCATTAATTATCAAACTATCTAAGTGTTAAGGCTTGAGAACGAGTTGTTATTGCAGGATGGAGAAGCCTTCCCCACCTGCCAGTTCTTTGAGCTCTCAAGGGCTGGAGAATCATGGTTCTGGCAGAGCTGAGAGGCAAAATTCATAACAAATAATAACATAAGAGAGCTGGATTAATTTTTTAACGATACCTTGAAATATAAAGGAAATGTTGTGCAACAGCCACTCAGTTACGAGCAAAACAACAGCTGTGAAAAGGCACTACAAATTCCTTCTAGAGCTCAAAGGACAATAAAGACTTTCTGGAGTCAAGACATTTAATACTTGAGGAAAATATTAAGTGATGCTTAGACACCAAAATATCCCTTATTTTATATCTTAAGAGAAAGAAAAAATATCCACAGACAGATGACCAAGTCCCAAACTTCAGCAATCAGAAACAAAACGGCAAACTAACCTACAGTGATTTAGTTAACAGCTTATAATTCACTTCTTATAATATGAAGGTTTATTATTATTGCTATTGACTGATTAAGGTCTTACTTCCTCTAAAACAGCCCCCTTCATTGCCATGATTCCACGAGATCTAACCTCTCCTCGAGCCTCAGCTAAAAAGATCTACCAGAATAGCTTGCACCAACTGATACCACAAAGCATAAAGGTCTAGAGAGCTCAGAGACAATCAACTTGTCCACCCTTTGGCTTCACTTCACCTCATCCAAGCTTTTGAGGCTAACGTTAGTGTCATTAGTACAAGCTAGCCACAGATATTCCACTGGAAAACTCTAGGAATGCTCGACTGATTTCACTGAATACCAACCAAATAGCAAATAGTTGTTCAACCTCTCCCTGTCTTGTTTTCCTCATTTGTGTTGCAAGTGTCACAGCAACACAGGAAGTTCTGTATTAAACTGAACTTAAAGGTCACAGAAGTCCTTTGTAGGTGAAAAGGGTGAACTCTACCTGCACACCTTCCCATGTGTGAACACCCAACATGTCAGCGAGCAGCTTTGCAACAGCCTTGGGCTAGGTCCCAGTGCAGTGAAGCCATTTTCCTGGACAGGCTCTTAAAAGAGTCAACAGGGCACAGCACAGATTAAGTTACAAGCTGAGGGTCTAACACCACGAACCCGTAAACCACAGCATAATTTGGTCAAACATAACTCAAAGACTGCCATTCATTTTTGCTGCTCTCAGGAAACTGTGGTCTTCTGCAACATTGCGCTTCATTTCCTAATATCCACTGCAAAGTAGACACAAAATGCTCACTTTCCTATTCAGTAAATGACACACAAAACAGGGATCAATAGAGAATAGGGCCCTTCAGAAACCTACCATGACATTTATGACATAGATGTTTAAATACCCAAGTTAAAGACACAAGATGCCAATTAAAAGTAATTGTGTTGTAGGATCTCTGGGGTGAAGGCAGTTACCAGGAGACCTGCTTCATCCCTGGCCTGTTTATTCCCTAAGCTGCAGCTCTGCACACAGTACTGAAGGAGTGTGCTTCCGCAGCTGAAGTCCCAGCCCAGATTTAGAAGACCCAGATACTACCCTGTGCTCTGCTACAGGCTACATGATGATCTGGCAGGCCACTGAGACCCTATTTCCTACTTTATGTGCTCAAGTCAATAGGAGACAAGCGAATAAGTGCCTTCAAAGCTCACAGCACTCGAGTTTACCGAGTGTACAACAGGAGTGACTTCCCTCTGTCACTGGGGCAATCTGAATCAGATATATAGACAAATACTCAGCGGCAACTGTAATATGGGCTATAAAAGGACTTTGGGGAAAGAATACACCAGCATTACTCATCAGATGAACTGCAGAAATGGAAACAAAACTGTAATTAGCCTGCCCAACTGCAGGGGAAAATGGGTTCATAGTCACAATAGTTGAAGCAAATAAGCCTACTTTGTAATTAGGAAGAACATACCCACTGTCAGTTGCCACAATGTGGGCTTATTTAAATAATACATGATAAATTCTGATTGTGCAACCATATGCCTTGGGTTAGGCACAAATACTCTGCTGCAAGAAGAAGAAAGGAACAAAACCAACTGGGAAAATGATAAGGAAAACCTGTAAACAAGACTTCTGCATCCAAGTCCCTTTATGAGTCCAGAAGCACAACCCTTGCCTGACCTGTCAGTAAGGACTCAGAGAAAAACTGTTTCACAAAGCCATTCAACATGAATGCCTCTCCTTTTAGCATTATTGCCCCTCTGTTTTTTCCCTTTTTCCCCCTCTCCCCATCAGCCCCCCCCTTCCACTTTCTACATCTGTACTTTATTCAATGAACACATCTGCATTCTTTCTTTCTGTTTTTGGCCAGAAACTCTATCCAACCTTTATCACTGACACCTCTCTGCAGTTTCAAATTCCAGCCTTGTGCCAAATCCCCATTTCCTGCTGCTTAATTTCCATTCATTTACTCTTGTTTTTGCTTCTTCTGCCATTCCCAGCATGGACCAGCTCCAACCCAGCTTCTTCTAATTTTTTAAGGAAGGCTCCCTATTGAGTGCTATTGGAACTTGATCCTCTGCTCCAAGCCAATGGCTGGCTATTGTTTATACTACCTAACAACAGTTGCCAATATTACTGCTTTTTTCCCTTTCTTTATTTCACTCTTTAAGTGTATATCCTAAGACCCAAGAGAACTCCTCTCCACATATGGTGACCCATTAGGTCTGGTTTTATTATTACTTCTGCAGAATCTGAAGTAGCCTCTTTTAATATATATATAAAAGAAGTTTTAAAATATATATATATAAGAAGTTTTAAAACAAAAATACCAAGAAGAAAGTCTTGTCTTGGTGTCTTGTTTACACAGGTCTATTGTTCTGGCCCTGCTCCTACCTGTGGAATAAACTGGGATTGGGCTTGTGATCTTTAAAGGAAAATCATCCTCTTAAGTGGTTCAATAAAAGGTGTTCCACGCAGATGAAGCCCAAAAGCTGCAGCAGAAGCAAAGTCCTCACCCTGAACATCAAGAGTGCAATAACCTTCAAAGTTCTCAATTACACAGAACAAAACATCTCTCCCCTTCTCACACATAACGGAAATACTTGTAATAAATAGGAACCGGCGCCTTGGTGCTCTCAGTCACCCCAAGCAGATGTCATCTACCAGTAGAGGATCTATAAAGGACTGAAGTACAAGGCAAATACAGTTCTACACAGACACCGTAAAGCTCATCCAGTTCCAGCCCCTGCCATACCGCTAGAGCAGGTTGCTCCAAGCCCCATCCAACCTGGCCTTGGACACTGCCACAGATGGGGCGGCCACAGCTTCTCTGGACACCCTGTGCCATGGCCTTACCACCCTCACTATCCTGTAATGTTCCACCTTTCTATTCCAGGCCTGCAGGTGGCTCTGTCTATATGAAGATTGGAAGCCCACAATTTCTCCTAAATTCCTAAAACCAGGCCTCTTCATCCTTACTGGTACGTCAAAGACACTACAACGAGCGCTTCAAACTCGACATTCCAGACAAACTCAGCCAAGATGAGAGCAAGGCTTTCCCTGAAACCACAGGCCCTTGGACTGCATCTTCCCAAACAGATGTTATGTGCCATACTTGGGAATCCGATTCTACATGGTCCCAGTGAACCAATGCTCAGCATCCTGGTGTGGAGCACACACACACTGTTGAAATCTGGGGTGCAAATACTCCTCTTTTGCCTTCTTCCACTGCCTACCAATGTTTCAATGGCACAGAAAGCAGGTAGAGCTCGTGGCTGCCATCGAAATGCCACAGCAGGAGGACAGCAATAGCAAAGTGTGTACACGTCCACATGAGTGAAGCTAAAAGTGATGGAAACCATCTGTAAACTCTGCTACAACAACCAGCAACCTTAAAATAAACCCTCTGACTGTGAACCAGGGCATTACACCAGTTTTTCCTCACCAGAGATTTCTACCTGAGCCAGAAGCAGGGATCACAAAGGTGATACCTATTCATTCGCAAGTATTCTGTACTTCTAACCTTTGTTATGGTCCAAATGGCTCAGAAAAAACCTAAACTGTCATCAGAATGATTAATAGCATTTCATCAAATACAGAAACAAATGTGGAGCTTCAACATGCGCAACACAAGAAAAAGGAAAAAGATATTGCATTTTTCATGGCGAGCAGAGGTATCAAAAGCAAAAAGAAATATTTTATTGTCCCTTTTTTAAATAAGGGCTCTGATTTTAAACCAGAATTCTGGTTTTAAACTGAAAATCACATCCAAATTCCAGTTTAAGAATTGAAATTTCTTATTTTTAGTATTCTATTTCGTTGAGGATTTTTCATTTGGGACCTCACAACTCCTTAACTGATAAACTGAATAGTCTCTTAACAACGCAGCTCTGTTCCAAACACTTTGTGAGCTCTGCTTAATGCAAGACCCAGTCACCAACATCAGCAAACTGCTGTCAGACAGGGAACAGGCTGAGGGGGACGAGACTCGCACAGAGAATCTGCAGTACATTTCGTAAGTGACTCACATCTTCCCCACCTCTTCACTGAGATCCGCTCCCCAAACGCGGCCATTCCCTGTAAACCCTGTGCAGGATGACATATGAAGACCAAACCAGCAGGTATCAAGATTCTGGCAAAGGCTGCGCAAGTTTAATGCTAGCCAGTGCTAGGAACAGTCATTGTTGGCTATGGAGCTCTGTAATTACAAATGTAAGATTATTCACTTGGAGACAGATAGCTGATACATCCTGAAGTGAACGCTGAACCCAAGTACAAGCTGAGGGGCTGGTTTTTGTCCTCCACAGAGAGCAGCCTTGGGAAAGCCAGCTGATTACTTCATACCTCAGTTTCCCCACTAAAAAAATTAAAGCAAATAGGATAAAAACTCTCCATGCTATCATAACTGAGGCTGGGGTTTGGGGACTGTGCTCTAATCCTAGCGCTGCCACTACCCCGCTGTGAAATCCAAAGGAAGTTGTTTCACATGCCTATGTGGTTTCTGTGCTCAGCACCCTGTGTTTATACAATCTGTTTTGAATGCAAGTTCTCCGTGGCAGGAGCTGTCTTCTGGTGATGGTGAGCAGCACCTAACGCAGGCAGGCCTGAGCCTCGCTTCCCCTCTGAGCACTACTGCAACACAAACAAGTCCTGTAAACTGGGATGGAAAATGTAGGAATCAGTACGGCTCACAAGGGGGGAGGTTAACAATCCAAACACGAAGTGTAACAACACGAATAAACCCAGACAACTCCATGTCACATATTTTGCTGCTGACTTGTGCGTCGGTACAAATCCCATTTTGTAAGAACCCTCTAACTTATGACATCATTCCAAAGGTATCTGTGAGTCTCTCCCCCCTCCCGAGCCCTGTGGCAGGCCTGCTACTGCTCTCCTGGTAGCTTTGCACCCTCGGCGGCCTGTAAATCTTGCTCAGGATAAAAAATAGGGGTATCAGCACAAGGCACGTATTCCCCCCTGTGCATTTAAGCCCTTCTTAAAGCTCCAAAAGGAAACAGCTTTCAGCTCACTACAGCGCACGACTGCAACACAGGATATTTTTCCAGCTCACTGATATTTCATAAATACCATTTGTTGTCATGTGGTTAAATTAAAAACTCAGGATATCAAACATCAAACAGTATGTTAATGTCAAGTATGCTTGAATAAATACTAAAGAGTTCAACTGACTGAAATCTGGGGCCTAGCAGCTAATTAAGAAAGAAGCAGGTGTGAAAAAAACCTAATTTAAGCAATCTTTTTTTTATATAATTAATAATGTTTACTTGTAGTTCCCCTCATAATAAGGCTCCAGTTTAACCTCCAGAGAACTGAGAGCTGTAATCCAGCGTTTTAAATATAATAATTGAACACGGCGCTTTTAAAAGGAGATCAGTTTTCAACCCCGGCTAATCTGCCTGGCACCCACTCAGAGAGAGTTTCTAGTGGAAATCATGATCAAGCTCTGTATCAACTGGACCAGCTGCCAGGTGATCCCGGCAAATCCAAACCCAACCCAGGGTCCATCATGCTGGTACCTGTCGGAATTACAGAAGTAACAAGGAATAAAACGTTAGGGGTGAGCGCTGCAAGAGCCATCCACAAAGCAAACAACCCAAGGCAGGGAATTTGGAGTTTGCTGGTGGGTCTGGGGCTCCTCGGAGGAGCTGGGTCTCTGTGACATTATAGTGTAGTTTTACATAGGCAGAAAAATAAAGAACAACATTAAGCTTTTTACTTGAACTGTTCTGGCAGCATCCAGCCAGCCAATCAACTAATCCAAGACTGTATTTAATGTACAGTTTCTTTCCAAGAAGGCAAATGGAAGTATGGGAGGAGAAAATGGCTACAGATGTAAAAACAGACCTGGAATATTTCATTGACATGACATATCTACTGCATTTAATTAAAAGAAGAATGTATGGGAACAATGCATCCTACTCAATCCGGGTCGGGGGAACAAAATAGGACTGGATTAGATAGGACAACTCTAATTCCCAGAGAGACTCCCATATTTAATGGGAGCGCCACATGTTTGATATGTAGGGAAGCAAGTGGGTGTTCCTGGACTTGATCCACTATTCATCATAATACCACAGCCTTGTTCATTCCCAGTGAGGAGGCTTAAAACCATGAAACCATATGTAGAATATTAAAAACCAGTTAAAGTTAAAACAAGCATTATGAAAGAGAACACTGCAGCCAAGAGCCCGCCGAGCGCTCGCTGCTCCTGCTGGTAGCGGCTCAGGGAGTGAACGCCATCGCACGCATGCACACGCGTGTGCACACATGCACCCACACTCCCCTTTACCCTGCAAAGGCTCAGTGCAAATGATGGTCCCTCACCAACACTGCAGTGAGCGCATTATCAATAATGGATGTGACGTTAATACTGACTTTAATACAGCATCAATGCTTTAATTTATAATTAAAGATTAGAAACTCCAGTTCTATTCCTCCACCCCTACTATCTGGTGGTTCAACTTTTTTCCTGACATTGAATTGTTTCTCAGACACAGTCAATAACTTCACTATATTCTCATTGCCGTTGAATTAATCATAGCTCTACCCTAACCACATGGAATTTAATTTCCCATAAGAGAAATGTTTACTTTGGTTTACTTTGTTGGAACTCAGCGTACTTATACAGTCTATAAAGATTTACTGTAACATATTTTGTTAAGCAACATTAAAGCCTGTGCTGACAGATCTTGTCTTGCATTACTTCACTTATATTCGGATCCTTAATGCTTTTGCTATTCACCACTGTACCGAGGAGGCATCCGGGCTAGCCCAGATATGCATGTTTCAGAACTACATGAAATGCATGAATCTCAGGGTCATAGTCTGCCTCGAGTTTATTCATGGCCAACTGCTCCTTACTTTGCATGAGCTTTTATTACAGCCATTAGAGCCACCAGGATGAATGAACAGAACAACTTTGCTATTTAATTCCTCGTTATGAGTTAATTTGATCTGAAGTGATTGCATCCGAGGAGCTAAAGGAAGTTTAAGCTAACAGTAACACCAGATGAAACAGCCCAGGGACAGAACTTTAAGGATTTGAGGACTGTAGCCTAATGGTGCAGAGAGGTCAGTGCATTCCTCAGGTGTCTCTTTCGCTACTCCTCCTTTTATCAACCTGGTTCATTTATACTAGAGCATCCCAATGCACAGCTCTTGCACTTGGTATGTGTGGATGGTGTGAGCAGGAGTTGTAACCTGAGTGACAACACTGGCATCAGCACCAGGACATATGGGCACTGCAAGGTGGAAGGGCAGTGCTGCGGTTCCCACCAGCTCAGCCCAGCACTGAGCATCAATCCCTGTCCTCTAAAGCTCAAGTATTCAGAGTTGCTGAAGTGCATGGGAATCATGATAGATCAGCACCCATGAAAATTGAATTTGAGGTCCCGGAAGCAGAAAATTCCCATAATATCCAAGCACTGGAAAGCAGAGTGACACACCCACATCAGGCCTTCCCTCTGCACAGACCACATTCAGACATCATGCTTCTGAATTTTAAGCAACAAAACCTAGAGTATTTACTGCAGCACTGAGCACATTTGGGTAGGGAATCCTGCATGAGAAGCTTCAGCCTTGTGTCGGGTGGTGACTGGGACCTGGTCATTTTGCTTTTGCCTTTCTCAGCTGATGCACTGTCTCTACAGCATACACTTAGTTCACATTCTCACTGTGAGATGGACTTTCACCCCAGGGTCCAAAAAGCAGTGGGAGAAGGGGAAAAAGTGGGAAATTAGTAAAAAGAAAGTCCTGGGTGTATGAAGCTGTGGTGAAATCAGACCTATCGCTGCCTGCGGATGTGAATCCAGTTCACATGCATCCGCGTACGCACATTCTGGGGGTGGGAGTTAGCAGCTGGGCGGGAGAAGGGAACAGTGATTTTTAGATATATTTATTAAATCACTGCTGAGAACAGAGGGGGAAAGAAGAGCCTGGGAATCTGCAGCTGAGGCTCAGCTGGTGAGGAGACAAAGAGGAGCAGAGTCTGCAATGCAGGAAACTCATTTTGAAAAAGAAAAAGAAAGAAATCCCTCCCCAGATCTTCACACCCCCCAAGAAACAACATTTGTCTTAAGGAGGCAGTGCAGGAATCAGTACAGGGTACAACTTAACGTTAGGATCCTGTCTTGCAAATACTTTGCACAAAGACAGCAACGGACATCCCCACCAGTTTTAAATGGAACTACTCACATTGACAAGCTTTACAGTGATTAACTGTTGACTGTGAGGCAGGTAATGAAACCCCTGTCTGCAGACAAGGGGACTTCAAAGTCCACGCAGCTGCTCCCTGGGTATGGCAGATGACCCAGGGGCTATGCTGGTGTGAATCCCAGTCTGGTTTGGGTTGGAAGGGACCTTAAAGCTCATTCAGTTCCAACCCTGTGCCACGGGCAGGGACACCTTCCACTAGAGCAGGGTGCTCCAAGCCCCGTCCAACCTGGCCTTGAGCACTGCCAGGGATGGGGCAGCCACAAAATGGTAAAGAGATTGGGAAGAGCAACTCAACATCAGCCTTTCCTTGAGCCCTCAAATAGTGCTTCAGTTAAAAACCAGGATGGTCCCTGGATGCTGTCGCTTGGGATCACATCGGTGCAATACCTCAGCATCGCACCAGGTGGCTTCACCAATCCGCTACAAATACTCCCTAGCCCCGATCTATCCCTGGTTTGTGCCTTCTCTCAGTGTTAGCTTCTGCCTGAAGAGTGTGCAAAGGCCCATAACCCGGAGGAGCCGTGCTCCGCCTGCCTGCCGAGACGCGCACAGCGAAGGGAAGCGGAGCGTTAATCCCTCTGCTCCTCAGCTGCATTGTACGTAAAGTAAAATAGAAACAAGAACCCTCCAGAAAACTCTGTTTAATCAAAACTGCTCCATGGACAGCGATTCATTTTAAGGGCAATATTTCAACATTCCAATATTCTCATTTCATGACCAATGGGTCATCACACTAATTTTATTACAGGTGGAATGTAAACATATCATCATGTATAATATACAGTTTACTTCTTAATCTGTGCTTATTATGTTGCAACGTGACACTGAAATTCAGCCAGAAGATTGGGCTGACTGGGGAATAATTCCTTGTAAAATCAGAGCTGGGGAAAGAAGATGGTTTTGGTTTTGAACTACTTGCTTAAATAAAGCATAGCCCTGAATGAAGCTTTTCATAAAGGGTGCTACTGGTTTGTTCCTTTCCCTGTCTTCTTCCCTAACCTCGATTTCCGACACAAAAATTCCAGAATAGGAAAAAGAGGAAAGAAAAACAACTGGTTAAGGACTACTTTAAAAAGCTGGGAATAACTGAATTATAAACACCATTATTTTGCAAGTAACTGAAGGGGGTTTGATTTGAAAAACGTGGGGTTTAAACATATGTAGAATTTGCTGCTATTTGTAAGCTCTCCCCATGAAAGTCCCCTAAATTCCGCTTTTTTCCCCCCATCATTTCAATCCAAACATACAAGCCCAAGACGCACAAGCCTGGATGAAAAACACAACTCGCAATCTGACTCTCCTCTCATCTCCCCCCATCTGCCCCAGCCTTCTGGGAACAGGAGCCTCTCAAAGCACCACAGAAGCAGGTGTAGACGTATTTTAAGTAACAGAAAATCAGTTTAATTAAGCTCTCCTCAGACTTGCAAACTGGGAGTGTTCCTTTTCTTCCCCTAATAAAATAGCCCACAACAAACAGACCTGCTCATGGGTCAGTTCTCACCCAGCTTCACACCTCAGCACTTAAACGCTGCAGGAGCGGTTCTATGCTTGGTAAAGGCTGGGAGGTGGATTTTGGGGACCCATCTCAGTTTGTGGCCTGAAAAATCCCAAGACCCCTCACCACAAGCCAGGGCCCCGATGTGCCACACGTCCTGCAAACCCAGGAGGAAGCGCAATCCCCGCTGGGAGTTGGACCAGATGATCTCCAGAGACCCCTTCCAACTCTAACAATTGTGTGACACAGCCCTTCCAACCAGAACTGCACACTGTTGGTGCTGCAGTGGAAAGAATGCCATGAATTCTTCAAAAAGAATCATTTGTCCATTTCTCTCCAGTATTAAACTGCAGCAATGTTTGAATTTCTCCACTGTAAGTACAGAAGTGCTTTTACTCTTATCCATATGTGGGAAACTGAGGCACAGCAAGGCAAATGCTCAGCTTTTCTAGCCAAGCTTATTTGTTTCTAAAAACCTTTCTAGACTCCACACGCATTCTTAGATACCACAGGTTTCCAGTCACAAAACCAGCCTATGACAAAACAGGAGTCAAACCAGAACCTTTCCCTTATTTCATATTGTCCTAATGGCTGGCCTTCCCTGTCTTTGCTCAGAGAGCTGCTCACAGTCGCAGTACCTGTGTAATCAGATGTGCTGTTCCCCCAAGCGATACCAGCCCTCATCAGCAAGAGCAATCTTGACTGGTATTAAAGTTATTCCATGCCCACAACTTAGTCAAACTTACAGTATCCCCAAGCATTCCCACAGCTTCATGAATGCTTGTTGAAAGCTGACAGGAAGTTCTCCTTCAGCTGAAACTGGACTCAGAATTATGACCTCCAAAGGTCTGATGATCTACAAAGCCTTAAAAGCACTGACTTACAGTTGCATCCACTTGGGCAGTTGTAAGGCAGGAGGGGGATTCTCACATACACACAACGAATGGATTCCCCACACAAAAGATCTAGGAACATCCAGGAGCAAGATGCAACACACTGATGGTTCTGGCTATTGATCTATGAACCCTGAATGATATTGTAGCTAAATACAGAAGGAGGAGTTTACAAGAGAAATTATTGCAGGCAAATGGCAATTGGCATTTTAAATCACTCTCTGAAATGGATAAGTTCATGTATGTCACACTTGAACCAAAACCCCTCTTCTTCCATTGGTTAGCACCTCTAAGCCAGCAGACAGACCCCCTTCATGCTGGGGAAGTCACCTGCCATGTTTACGCTTTTCTGACTCACTGACTTTAATTATACGTCTGGATTTGAGAATGAGCTTTGCAAAGCCATAAGCACAGAGCAGGCGTTTCCCTGCCCTGAACCCCTTTTCCTCTGGGGCAGTAGTGGTAAAGGCAAAAAGAATTAAAATAAATCAGCTTTTTTCACCTTCTCTTTGTTTCCAGAAAGTGAAAAATAACTTTGGGCTTCGACACGCTTTGAGCCACGTCTTCTTCTCGATTTTTCATACCCAACAAAACCAAGAGGAAAGTTAAACAAACAGAAACGTTTCTGACCTAAGGTTAAGTGTCTGGCTTAAGCTGACAAAGCCCAGGAAATTGGAAGTTAAAGCTGATACTAACAAATCCTGGCTCTTCTGAAAACTACAAGGCAAAGACAAAATGGTTCGAGCTATAAATAATGCCTGCCACAACTTTTCATCCTGAGGATCAAGGCCACAGATGGAGGCACAAGCACACACACAGCCCCACTTACATTATTTAAATGTTGGGTTGTGCACTTAATTCTTCCCAGCTTCATAGAGCCCATCATTTCCGCCAGGGACCAGCGCTGTGGCTGGGGTGAGCATGTTAACTAAGCAGCTCTGCAAAGGGCTCATTATTTACCTAGAAGGCCAGGAAACCACCGGTGGAGATGTTTGGTCTCTCAGGTAAATAAGGGTTTAGTCTGCAGGAATGAAGAATTCAAAACCCTTTTGTAAGACTCCTTTAATAAAATACTGAATGTATATGAGGATATTTTTATAATGGAGCATGTTAAGCCTGATTTTTATGTTAGGGCCTCATTGCATTGCTTTGACAATACTGATGGGGCTGAAAACCAGAAGCAGTTGTGATTTAAACTGTCAGAACAGTATGAAATGACCACGGTCATCCAAATTAAAGAACTAATGTAGCTTCTATCTGAGACGCTCTGAGACCCACTAAGGAAATCACATCAAGAACTTGGGAATGTTAGTAACACCTTAGGAAATACGGTACAATGACCAGACTGCTGCTATTTCAGCATCGATGCTGAGATCAGCTTCTCCTTTGCCACAGCAAATCATTTTGACTCCTTCAAAATCCAGTCTCAGTTCCTCTTAAAAGTCTGTGTATTTTCCTTCAAGACACAGAAATCAAAGCACATGCAGTGAAAAAATGATGTATTCAAGCCAGCCTAAGATGAACTTTTACTCTCAACTTCTAAATCCATACACAGCATTAAAATCCCCTTTGGAAATGGGAGAGACCACTCCTGCAGCACACAGAGAAAGGGAAGGTGTGTTGAGAGTGTGACTGGCTGTTAGAAAAATCCATATTAAACCCCCAAACCCAAAGAGGGGCATGGTAGAAACTTTAAATCAAATACACCCTTCTGTCCTCAGATGAGGAGGGGAAGGAAGAAAAAAATCTTGGCTCACTAAGTGAAATGTTAAACTGTTGACTAAACTTGCTCGAGTTCTGTGCTCACCATACACATGCTGGATGCTGGCACCAGAAATCTGGAAATGCTTATAAACCTACATTGCAACATCAGTCACCAACAGCTAGGCTGCAATCAGGTTTGTTATTATACAGGCTCGGCTGTGCTCTACTACACAGAACAATACTTGGGAATTCAGAGAAGCGAGTGGATGATCCATAACCTTCTATGTGTCCAAATGAAAAAAGGGTTGCCAAGGAAACACCCAAATATCAAAATTGAAATATAGCTCAGCCCTTAATGAGTCCAAAAGGAGCTGTAGGAAGTTTACTCAAGTTCAGCAGAGACTTTGGCTAAATGTGGGGAAGACATTATTAAAAGAGCTCCCAGCTCTGTGGTGGAGGCAGAAGGAGGAACAACACAATTTTGCAATGTAACTGTGTTTAAACCCCTCTATTACATTTTCCTTCTCTTGGGACAATCGCAAACGCCCCAAACGCAATAAAAATGTGCATGTTACCGAAGGGAGGCAAGAAAAGGAAAACACTCATTTGGGGACAAAACCAAACAAAAAGAAGGGAACCGGTAACGTTAGCACAGCGATGCAGCCTTAAAAAAAGGTACAGTTTTCCAAGAACTGCATTTTTCTGACATCTTGCGCATATTGAGGTCCATGGAGACTTCCCATTTTCCACACTCAGCACTTTGAGGGTCAGAGAGGTCAAGGTACCAGTATTCCCAATGGATCGCTGATAGTTCATCCAGAACAATCAAGCTACTGCCTGTGCCTCCCCCCTCGTTACCAGCCTGACACCAGGGTAGAGAAATCACCACCACCACGAGGAATGAGAAATCCAGAGGCAAAAGATTAATTTGAGACAGGCTGGGTCTTGTCTTTTCTTTCTTTGCAGTCCTGACACCCCCAGCCCAAAAACACAAAGCAAAGTTGCCCTCCATCTCCCACCGTACATAACTCCATCCCAAACTGCTCCTTGGCACTTACAACAGCTGAGTATGGGAACAGTTTCTACATTTCTTATAGCTTTATATCATGGAAAATTAGAAACTCCTGGGAGAACTTTGGGACAACAACTGCCTTTTTTTTGGGACCTTTCAGAAATCACCTAGGACAAAGGAAATGCAGCAACAGGTAAATGAGAGTAATTCAACAAAAAACATCCACCACCAAAACCAATTACTATTCTTGTTGAGATGCTTCTTTCCAGCTACAGAAATAACAGTATTTGCCTGAGAAATCAGGCAGGAAAATTATTTACTCAAAAAAAATAGTGACTTCAAATAGGCAGATGAGTAATCTTCCTGCTTTTTGCACACAGAATTGTTTGCATACCTTAACTAGGAATCCATAACAGAATCACTGTTACCATTCATTAATACGTGTGTTTGTGTGCTCGTTACTAACTACATCATTCATGTGAAGCATTCCTCTGCCTGAAAAGAGCTGGAAACTTCTCATGCAAAATAAGTGGGAAGCACCCAGTGCTCACACAGGATTTTCTATTTACCTGAACAGTCATTTTCAGAATCTGGCGCTAATTCTATGCTAAAATAACTTCCAAAAGAATTCAAAAGAACCCCAAGCAGTTGCTAAACCACCTTACAACACCATTCCTTTTCAGATGGAATAGTTAGGCCCCACACAAAAACAATGTCTATTTTAACATGCATTTCTACTTAAACAATCATGGTTTCTCATTAATGTTTTGCAGAGTTTACACAGCTACCAATGAGAAGGAAAAATCTAAATCCAACAAAACAGTGAATTGATGCTTCTGGCTTAAATCTTTACAAGATTTTTACATATTATTTAAACCAATAGCCAATTAAAGGTAGCCATGCACACACATATAAATAATATGAATTATGAGTCAGTTCTGACTTGTTCTGTCTGATTCTAATGAATAAGCTCCTCATCAGATAAATCACATTGCATCATGTGTTTCATAAAAGTAAATTCATATTTTTAACTGGGATGTGGTTAAAATTGTTAAATCATTATTGAATATAGTTCTGAAAAACCACATGCAGTTTTTCCATGTTATTTCCCCACTTCAGAATGAAAATCAGGAGAAGTTGGCCAATTTGGCAGTCTCCCACCATAGGCTGCTATTAAACACTATGCAAGTGCTAAGCTTTCTGACTTCCATAAAGGTTTGTAGGCCCCAATAGATACTGAGGGGCTATTTGACATCTTTAGGAGCACTCATAATATTCCGGGCAAGAGACTTAGGAAAATGACACAAAGTGGAAGCTGCACAAATATACAGTCACCTTGAGCTGAACACGGCTGTGATTTGGGTATGATTCCCCCCCCATTTCTTGCATTTATTAGTTATTCTTATAGAGTTTCCAGTGCCTGAAATTTCCAGGCTTTATATATTATTAAAAAAAGGGAAAGAGACACAGAAGTTTACAGGGGAAAAAATATCACTTTGGAAGTGTCTTTGCTCAAAACGTGAAGCCTGATTGTTATTCTCCCAATTCTGTGCTGTAGGAATCATGGCTCTAAGAAGAGAGGAAGGGAAAAAAAGAAAGCAAGCAAAAACAAACCATAGTTGTTGCATTCTCTGCAGCGACTGTAAATATTTTATGACTGGATACCTCAGAGCAAAGTATCAAGATAAAAATTCTCTATAATTATTTGTCTAACATACTGAGTGAGGGTTTGGACTTTGCCATAAGTCCTTAATGCAAAGAACTTGTCAACATCAGCTTGTTGAGACATTAAGAGGATTTCTTTAGGTGCCACCTTTTAAACTCCAGTATTAAGCCACAGCTTCCAGTAAATTTACCCTGTGGTAAGCAATTCCAGATGAGTTCTCGTGACAGGCTTCAGTCTCAAGGTACTTATTCATCGCACATTAAAATCTCATGTTCCCAAGACTGGGTTGTTTTCTGACTGATATCCAATTAGGGAGTAGAGAAAAGAGGCATTTCCAAAGCTGGAGTTGAACAAAATAACCCAGAGCAGTAACTCACTGATAACCACCAGCAGCAGTTGGTACTTTCTATTTACTAACAACAAGTAAGGTAAGCTGGAAAGAGATTAGATCAAAACCAGACTTAGCTCCTCAGAAATAACTTCCCCATACAGCACATCAGCATTTCAGTCATATAACCACCTTCAAAACAGCTATGGAAAATATGTGTACATACTGAACTTGTACATACTGAGCTTGTAGTCCATACAGGATCATTCTTGCCAATCCATACACTATTAGAACTGAGTAGCAACAACACAGATGTTTACTGGTTGTAAGAAAAGTAGTGTAGGAACCATTTCATAGATAGGAAAAACAAGGCTCATGGAAGTGAACTGAGTAACCCCAAGTCACTGAGGAAGCTTATGACAAAGTCCAGAATTGAAAGCAGGCTGCTTCAGCATTACATTTCAACCTCAGATGATCACTCTTCTTTTCCTCTTCCACATCAGTTAAAACCGTCAGTCCCACTAGAACAACTACAGGCCTCTGACAACAACTAGATCCCGATACCTTTCCGCAAGGAGTTAATACAACACACAGATAATGGTGTGACAACACGTGGGGGTACTTTCCTGTCTTCTCACCAGCTTTTTTAACAATGAAGAGCTTATCAACTTGAGTAGATACAGTAGGTTATTACTCCTACAGAACAGGAGGCTGTAGAAGCTACACAATCCTAGAGGAATGCCTGGGGAATCGGGAGCAGGCGTCTGGCTTTGCTGCGGTAACACACATCGTGCCTCATCACTACTAAATCAAACAGGAGCCATAGCTGGGCAGGAAAGATCAGTGCTGGCTTCAAAACTGTACAGATTAACTGTCATGCTGCTGCATTTGATGAGTACTTTGCTATCAGCTTTGCTAAGAATAAGAAGGGTTTCCCAAGGGCCAGGATAGGAATGGGAAATTTTAGTTCACATCTTGCTTTGGAAACTGAAGGCCAGATCCATTTGGGAGCTGACATGGACCTAACCATGGTGCGCATCTCTGCTGGAGAAAATAATGGCACTTCACCCCCATGAGGTCCATGGTAGGTTAAGGAGAAAGCAATGAAGGCACCATGACCAGAAGAACCATGAGTTAATATGCCCCTCTCTTCTTGTCCCCGTTTTCCTCTCCTTTTCCTAGTTATCTCAGAATGACTTTGACCCACTGTCACTTTGAAGCAGTCAGTAAAGCACCAAGAACCCCATCCAGCAGGAAAGTCGGTCGTCACAGGCTAATGGGCAGGTCAGCCTCAGCCCTGGCATCATCAGCAGTGCCTGTCACTGACCTCTCATCACACTGTGGAAACCACAGTGAGTAGTTACGCTTGCACGAACCTTACCTGTCCTGTGAGGGGAACATTTGATAGAGAGACAGAGAGACAGATGTGCCAGAGAATGAGAGACACATTTGCCTGAAGCTACAGCAGTGAGGTCTGCGGGCCTGCTGCAGGAGCAGGGAATAAAGCACAGAGAGCAGGAATCCTTTCAGGCAGCAGCAGGCAGCCTCTCTTTTACGACTACTAAATGCCTGGCTTTCTCCCTAAGCAATTTACAGTGCAGCCGCGTGTCAAGATGGCTGGTGGGAACCAAGATGCTCCAAGTTACCCAAAATAGATCAGGGATCCTACTGACAGATGCCTGTGGTATTTGCCTGGCTAATTTGCTTTTATTACGGTGAACAAGGCTTCTGTTAAATGTTTGCTCTCTACTTCAGGTTTATGATGATGGGGAGGTTTATAGAGGTGTTTGTAGAACTGGTTCTGCTTTTGTAACGGTGTGGGTTTATCAATGTTTGTATTAGCCTACTTTCATCATGATGGGAATGTATGTTTGTAATAGCCTACTTCAATTATATTGGATGCTTTATTTAAGAGGTCCTAACAGCCTCCTTTTAACACATCTGTGTGAAGACTTTTATATTCAGCTGGTTTTATTAGGTAGGAAAGTTGTTGTCCCTATCTCTGCTAATACTAAAAGCTTTCTACACCCATTGACTGTTCCCAAAAAGATCTCAATGTAAAGCAACCCTCAGCAAATACTTAGAAAGCACTGGCAGAAATTTCAGCATGCTCGGCAATATACTGCACACACACCAGTTGTCCATAGGGTTTACTATGAAAACTCATAAGCCAATGGACTAACGAAGAAAGACGAAGTCAACCAATACCGTATCAAGATGACAAGGTGGCTCATCACTAAAGTTGAAGGTTATTTTGATAGAAAAGACTGGGAGATCTTAAGTTCCCAAAGGGGTTTAAGAAGCTGGAAACAGAAAACAAGAAAAACAACCTCATGAAGGCCTTGGTGCAGCAAGAGGGCATGATGGAATGGAAGAGGAACTGCATGAGGGTTACATGAAAGCAGGAACAGTTGTCAAATCCAGAGGGATGCAAAGCAAAGCTCTAACAACGGGAATGGTTTTTACTTGCTTGGGAAGAACAGAAAATTGTAGTCACCCATATATGAAATGATCAAGTCTCAAAGCGGAACAGAAAGAGATCTGCTTTAAAGGAGGACCTACAAAGACAGCAAGACAGTAGCAGGAAAAGGCAAAACAAAAGTGAAAAGAAACAAAAGGAGAAAAGCTGAATCTGGTATCAAGGACATGGGAACAACCACCAGTTACCTGTGGGTAGCATTGTACACACATCAAGAAACAAGAAATTAAGACTGACCTTGAACCTATGACTCTTTAAGGTAATGGAGCACTAAAACTGCTTGGAAGTGAATCTGACATCAGCCTCAGAATAAAAGTCTTATTTGACAGACTTGACAAAAAGCAATGAGGATAAAGGTCCCACAGAAAGGAGCTGTTGGAGAACACAGCATCAAACATGCTTGGTAATACAGCACCTAACAGGTGGAATCAAAAAGCAGCCAATCTAATCCATTAAGTTTTGCACCCCGATGGGAGGTAGAGAAAGTATCTTAATCCTTATTGAACAGATGGGAAAATCTCAGGCACAGATCCAGACCTCTTTCTTTCCCCCCCTCCCAAGCCACAGAGCAGACCTCATCTATTCCCTGATGTCCTTTTCTTTATCTCCCTACTAGACAACACACACCCTGCAGAGCAATGCAGAATACCCAGAGTTCTGATTTCCAGTCTCCTGATCTAACAGTTCAGCAACAGGACCCCAAAACTACAGGCACTGGCTTATGTCCCAGGACTACTCAGGAGAGCAAAGTTACATGTGTGTTTTAAGCATCTCCAGGATCAAGGCTATCTCAGTAATTGCATCTGTTTTCACAAATATTGTTTTATGAGTCAATCAACAGGAAAAGCACAACACATTACAGATGTGAGATTTATTACATCCTAAGTAAAAAGCCCTTAATAGCCTCAAACTCACAATCTCCTACTGGCATTTGGAGTTATCTGCAATGCCTGCATCACCTTGCACAGAAAAGGACTCATCATACCATGCAAAGCTTTTGAGAGAGGGCTTCACATCATTGTACATCATCTTAGAGGCTTCATGACTCATTGAGAGCAAGTCTTATTCTCTCAAAATCAGATTTACTTATGCAAAGTTTCGTTTAAATTACTTATCAAAAAACCACACACACACATGAAGACACCCTCTGTGGCTAAAGTCACATGGGTGAACATTTCACCTGCAAGAAGGAGGCAGGGGTGTACATTTGTTTGTGTGTATGATGGGAAGATGAAGAATTATAACTGAGTTATGTGTACTCATACACGCTAAGTAAAAGCAAACCCCTCATTTCCTCCTCTGCACTGAAACACAGTCAGACACTCCCAGTCCCAGGAGTGCCACCCCCATGGACCACCAAAATGAAGCTGAACAAAGGAGGCTCAATTAGATTACAGTCAAGGAAAATATCCTGTTTACTGATCATTCTGATCTTTGGAGGAGGAGAGCAGCTGAAAAAACCAAGTTGTGGAGTGGGAGATGCTTGTTTCTGTTTTCTTGCTTTGCAGACAAGAACGAAGAAAGGAAAGAGAAGGAAAATTCAGGCAACTTTCTGCTGGCAAATGCCATCAGAGGGGCTGTTCACAACACTGCTAAAGAGAAAAAACCATTTCACAAGTTCCCCTTGTGGCCTCCCTTGCTCCTCCTCCCCCATCAAAAATTCATAAAGGGAATCAGCATTCTTTACCGAATGGGTCCCTCAGGTGCCATAGACCTTGTTGGAGAGAAAAGCTATAAATATCGAATTATACACCTCATGGGAAGAAAGGGCGAAGATTCAGCTTCAAACCCACTGCGCTGTCCCCAGGGAAACTCACTCCAGACTCCAGGTCCAGCATGGCAAGGAAATGGGTCAAGTGTCTCAATTTTGAGATCGGCAACCTCTGACACCTCTAATGATGCCCAAGTCCCCTCCTCGCTGTCCTGCTGGACCCCATGCACCACAGACTTGCCAAAGTCCCTTCAAGTGGAAACATAAATACCCAAGTCAAGCAGCAGTGAGAAGCTGTGCTAAAGGCTACTTCAGAAGTGTTTCTGGCCCATTAAGGCAAGTGCAGTGCTCAGATTATCTCTATACCACTGCAATACAGTGGAATTAAGGGCAAGTGCACTTGAAACGGCAAGTCCTCTGCGTAGGTTTTGTTGTAGGTACAGTGTAAATTCCACATTATGAGACTGTATGAGGCTCAATGACCATTTTGCTTTCTCTCAATATTTTCAAGTTGCAATAAAAGATAAAGTGTTAAACAGTGAAAAAGCCAAACAAACAAAAACCATTCAGTAGAACTGCTCTCCCTAGGCACAACCCAGCACACGTTCACCACTGAGGTGCAGGAGGTCAGAAGAGCTGCCTACGGCTCAGCAGTGAGCATCTCCAGGATCTGGCCTCTCCCCATATTTTTCTCATCTGTGGCTTAGGCTGGCGGTAGCAAAAGTCACCCAACAGCAGAGAGCAGTAAGAAAAACACACACTGCTACACAAGCCAACCTCAGCACATAAAATTGCAGCACCACAGTGTGGTGCATCTTCACAGATCTTTGAGAAAATATGGATGAAGGAATATCCTCAAGTAGTCCAAGCAGGAGTTACCTCCTGTACAAGGGGAATGTATTTAAACCCAGACAGGTTAACCCTCTTGCTTCCAACACTGGCAAAGTGAATGAAATGCTGAGGAAAATCAGTGATCATCATTCTTTGTTTATTCCCAAACCAGGTACAAGACAGGCCGCAGCCAGACAAATACAGTGTCTCACATCAAGGCTACCTCTATCGACCTCTTGTCACTCTGAGACTACTAGCAATATGTTACTTAGCTCTCATGCCACTGTTGTGCATACCAATTAATGCTTTCTACATAGTTCCTGTGGCCTCTTACAGCTATTTTTTTGCAGGGAAGAGGAAAAGGGGAATGTGTGTGGTTGCAAGCATCAGATTGCTAGCAGAGCTGAGAAGGAATTGTTCTCTCAACACCAGAGGGGAAGTGCCCTCCAAACTCATCACTATCACTGCTCCTGCCACCTTCCAGTCTGAGAGCACTGACGTTTTTGGTGCACATCCAGCATTTATAACCAAGTCCCGGGTAACACTACACCTCTACACACCACCTTATGTGGTCCCGGGTAACACTACACCTCTACACACCACCTTCCACCCAAACAGCAAAGAGGCCTTGGTCACATCTGTCAACATCCCCAGATCCCATGCATTCATCTGAGTGGCTCCTACTACACACACAGACATGATGCAGATCAGATGTGTCCCATGTGCATCAGCTTACATGTCGCACACACAGGGAGTAAGGATCCCTTGAGTCACTCTGCACTCCAACTTGAAGCCACACAGCCCATGCCTGCTCATTCAGAACTGCTGGGCAGCTTTGCTGAAGCCCAGAAATCTGCTGCAGTTACTGCTAGATGCAGGAGAGCAGACAGCCATGCTTTAAAATGCATAAAGACTGCAGACACTGACAAAGGAGATCGTTTCCTCCTGTGTGTTGGTAAAAGAATAGAAAAGGAAAAAGAAAGTGGACTCATCAGTGCAGAGCAGTTGTGGACACAAGAGGCTCTCCCACCCTTACTTCTCAGCATCCTTACAAGATGACGTGATGCCCACTATGCACAGTAAAAGCTTTATCTACAGATAAACTCTTTTCAATGTTTATCTAGGTAACATTTGTCTAAAGATTATGTACCTAAGAAAAGTTTTAACATCACAGATCAGAACTCCAATGAGTTCTCCTCAGCTTCTGAGTTCTTCCCATACATAACGGAAGATGGAGATGTGCCCAAATGAGCACCCCTCAAGATACCTGCCAGATAAGAGAGAGCAGAAATGGGACAGTGAGGAATACATCAACTGGAATTCTGAGTATCTAGAGCAAAAGGAACATTAGATCCCAATCTGAATTTTATGGCTTAAGCCCTTCTTTTAATTTTAGCCCCAAATGGTTCATGGATAGAAATGAAGTACTCAGAAAAGATCCTTTCTGAATCAGTTGATTAATAATGAATATTTGCAGTCTCCTGCATTCACCTATAAATCAGCTCACAGATAATTCATTTAATATTCAGAACAATAGATACAGGCTTACCAAACACAGGCCTCATTACACACATGAGCAGACAGAGGTACACAAAGCTAGATATGGAGCACCTAAGATCCATCATTTCAGGGTGTAAGAAACTTGCCTGCTAGTTCAGGTTAGTGTGGGAGGCCACATTCCAGAGTCCTCCCTTTTATTTTTTCAAAGGCCGTACATGAGAATTCACGGGGGTGACCAATGGGGAAATGAGAAGCAATTAACAACAATTCCCTACTCACTTTCTCCAGGTCATTCCTAATTCCATATACCTTTGTCAGCTTTATAACTTCCAAACTAAGAGTCTTTATTTAGTCCTTCCCATAAGAATGCTGTATCACATCATGATCAAAGAAGCAAAGCATCTATAACAAATACCTCAAACTGTGTGGGATATTTCTATTTACAACAGAAATAATTTCTCTGATATCCCTTTAACATTCTTAGTTCTTCCCCCCTCAAACAATGCTAAAAGCGGAGGTTGCCCAAATGTGTATGGAACAGGCAGCTTTGGAACAAAAGCATCACCCTTGGAAAACAGAAGCTGGCTGCGTCAAACCAAGGGTGCAGGTAGCTGAGGGGAATAATGTTCTTACTAGAGAGAAAACCAACATTTCAGATCTCTCGGGTCAATGCTATTTCTCTCACGCCAATGTTACTTGCAGAAATTTCTACTGTATGCCTTCAATTTTGCCGAGTCAAAGCAATTTAGAGCATTGGAACCATGTTATTTGCTGCAGTCTGAAAAGAAAAGCTCTCCACTTTGAGCAGAGACACATTTTAAGACCACTATCATTTATGTAAACTCATCTTTCCATGGACAATTCATAACCGCCCTGTTTTCTTCTCTTTTGCTTATAACACTTCCCACGTTGTGTTTCGGTGTCATTAAATGCCCTTTTATTGCTCCCTTGTTGTAGGTGCCTGAGTATTAACCAGAGCTTCAAGATTTACAACCTATTTTAAACTCAGATAATGATGTTTAATTTGTTATTGGCTGTGTAAAGGTTAACAAAGAAATAACTCAAACTATTAGCAAAGGAATAACGCATTACAACAGGGCAATTAAGAGCTATATCTGGCACTGCATGAAAAGATTGATCTCATTTCAAAAGGAGCTCGGTGATCCGCATTCACACCCCATGAAGCACAGGGGTAGCACCCAAGTTCATCCTTTGCATGCTTTCTGTATTGTTCAGTTGGTTTTCATCAAGGAACTTGCAGAAGTAACTTGCTGACAGGGGAGCACAAATCTACCTGTGAGGTTTGAAAGACAGTTGTGCCCCTGGTATCTCACACCACTCCTTTCTGGGGCTTACCTCTCCCTGAGCAGAGTTGGCAAAATGCAGTAAGTAGCATTTACCTGCCCATAAAAGCCAGCTAAGCTTAGCTTAAGCACACCTCCAGCTGCACAGTGAGCTATGTCTTTGTCCATAACTTGAGTGAGATGCAGGCTCGCTTCCCTCCACCAGCTCTGCAGTGAAAGAGAGGCACCATCTGAAACTAATGTACTGGAAATAAACACAAATCAATGTCCTAAACGAGAAGGTTTCAAACTGATTTTATAGACCTGCTGCAACTGCACCCCAAGGCCTTGCTGCCGAACTGCAGTGATGTGGATTCCACTGATCACACATTTTGCTGGGTGGAGGAGGGTTTATTAAGTCAAAATCACTGCACTGTTACAGTTGTTCTCATTCAGATAAGTCCTTTTTTTTTCCCCTCATCCTTACTGAGGCTGTTGGGCAATTGCCGGAAACACTATTTGGAAGAGTTGGGGAGAGGTTATTGGATGTAGGCCCAGCAGCTTTTGGAAAAACAGAGTAGAAACTATGCAGAATTCATGGAAGAAAGACAAGCAGATGCTGCTTGACAAGATGGTTATATTCTTATGTCAACAAATTAGTATATGAGCAGCCAAAAAGCCCACACAGAGGTAGCGCAAGCAAATGTGTCCTTAAGACATGCAAAGGAAAACACAAACTCTCCCTGTAGGATCTACACCAGCAACCAAACCACTAGGACCCTCCTCAGCAATGCACTCGAGACCAATTCCCATAAACTTTGGATCAAGGCACAGGAAAGGCTGGGTACAAAGTAAACCCAGGCCTGAAACTTCTGCAGCTGAGCTGTGTTTTTGAACAAATCCTTGCATTTGGGAACAATTCCAAACCATCTTCCATGGGGCTGAAAAATATGGATGGGAATGAAAAAACATGGACTCTGCAACTTTGGCGTGAACAGCATCCACTTTATTTCTTTAAACTCTTACCCAACACTGCAGCCAAGTGCAAGTTCAATCAGAATTCCCAACCACTGCATGGGAGAGGAGCATGCCTCCAGCTGGTATAAAATGGAATACTTCAGCAGCTTTAAGACTATTTCTACCAAGCCCAAAACCTACCTTAATAGTTTCTTACACATCCTTTTCTTTAGATTTCTTTCCTACCTGCAAGCTCTACCTCCGTCTTTCCTGACACTTCCATCCCAATTTGACATATCTTGGCTCTACACTTGCGGAAGCATCAAGGGGGCAGGGGTGTAATCGCTGTAGGATTTTAGCAGAAATTCTAAGCAATCTTATAAAATTCTGGGGAACCTTCCCATTCTACCCTTCCCCCACCTTTTTCTGCCTCTTTTCCCTCCTCCTAACTCTTACCACATGTTGTAAGAGCCAGACATGAGTCAGACCAAGCTACTTCAGCAGGAGGGAGGAGGAGGAGGGCAGAGTGGGGGGGTTCCTTTAAGAGTGGGGCTATTTCCCAGACTGCCCATTCCACACTCCAGTGCTACCTCACACAGCACCAGAGACTGGCCATTAAAACCAGTCCTGCCAAGGGGCTGCGAACAGAGATCCAACAAGGAATTCAAGAAAGTGGGATGAAAATTGGGGAATTCATTCCTTTCTCGGCCAGTACATTTCTAGTGGGTGGACACTGAAAGCCATCAGCTCTGGCACACAGGCTCCTGCTGCTCTCTGGTCAGTAATGGAGACTGATGATGAAGTAGACTTTGTGAATTATGTCACTTCCATGTTGAAACAAGGTGACACCTAAGGCTCACAGCTATGGGTTGGCTCTCCCATTGCATTTGTGGTTTATCTGGTCAACTTGGTTTTGCAATCTGTTGCCAAGACGACTTTTTCAGTACATCTGCTAAACACACAGGGTTTGATCATGGATGTTGCCACCAGACCCAGCATTTGACCTTTCAAATACTATGATGAGCAATGCATGAGTACAGTTATTGGTTAGTGTCAGGACTCACCAAGCAGCTAGCTATGCCCTTCCTAAAATACAATTCCCTACTCTCAGTATCACATCCATACAGAACGTTTGTAAACTTTTATAATTGTGAGGTCTGTAATACTGACTGGAAATGAATGCCAGAGGCCAACTCTACCTCAAAGTTATACTAGTTCTTGCTTTCATTCTTTTCATGTTATTGAATACTCTCTTTGCTTATGCCCCTGTTCAAGGCATTACCACTTTTGCAGTGTTCCTCTAAGACGAAACACGCAGCTCACTGTGCCATGAGTCTCCGCAGAACTTTCAGACTAGACAGTTTGTATCCAACACTTTTATTTCTCCTTATGTTAAACTGTTCCAGCTCCCAAAAGTGTTTTTAATTACATTTGATTTTTGCTGTTGTTAACTTCAACAAATCTCTACTCCGTTCCCGTCAGTGCCCCTGAGGCAAATGGGCAGCTTAAAGGTCCGTGGAAAAGTGTAAGTGATGAGTTTTGAATTATAAAGTGCAATTCAGTTGGCATTAGGTATTGGAGAGATAGGAAAATCCCCAGGAAACAGAATCATCCAGATGGATTTCCTGCAGAGCCAGCTCAAATATCTCTGCATCATATTTGCAAGTGCTTCTGGATCCAGGAAGACTTACTTACACAGAGACACAGAGCAGGCTTATGCCTGAAAGCTGGACTGTTGTGTTCAGAGCCCTGCATCCAAGGCACTATGTCCTACCAAAGCTAGAAGTGCTGGAAAATATGATGCAGCAGTACAAGTGCCTCTGCCTGGAACCTGTGTAGACAAACATGTAACGCATTTAATACTGCTTCCAGATCAGCATCATCTTTGGCCAGCAGGATTTCTGAGCTCTATGCTAATGGAACAGCACACCCACAACCCAGACCAACTCCCTCAGATAAAAGAAGGAACAACAGACAGCACTGTATTAAAAGACAAACTGCCAATGCCTTGATTAAAGGAGAAGAGGGTTTCAGTATCCAGCAGCAGCTCTATTACCCGCTGCATTCCTCCCCAAGGCTCCAGGCGAGCAGGCTGCATGGGAACAGCACACAACAATGCTGCTGCTTCTAGGATATTGGTGTTAAAAAAAATATTGATGAACTACTTTGTCATTGTTAACAGCATTGCTGACAAACTCACAGCAGGCCCACTGAGAGGAAGACAGCAGCGTGTCTACCGAGTGCCTGTTGTAGCTGAGACATGTGCTCTGAATTAGGCAAGGTGTGTAAATTCTGACAGCCAGAGCTCTTTAGAGAACGCCCAGGTCTGAAGGATTCTGCTGCACTTTTGTTGTTGCTGCTGCATTTCCCTGTAGTTCTTCTCTCAAAAGAAACCTTGCTCCTTGGAGAGAGCGTTAACAGGCTCCAGCTCCTCAAGTGTCATTTGACAGAGAGAAAATTGAAATGCTAAAAAGAAACTCCCGTTTCCTTCCCTTCTTGCATTCATTATTTTATTCTCTCTAACTGGAGCTTAACCTCAGAGGAGAAACAAGCACCACAGAGGCTGGAGGAGATGGGGGAGGAGAACGGGTGAGACAGACAACCAAATAACATGGTTTCCTTTACAGAAAGCCATGCGTGAAACTAGCACCCCCGTAACGTCTGGGAAGACCTTGTCTGCAGCACAGGCTGCCAGCCTGATCCCAGAAAGCTTCATTTCCGACCCTAACTGTTCTAGGATTTCCAGGAATGCCCCAGCCAGGGCAGGAACACTCAAATAACAACCATGACAATGCCGTGTTGAAGGAAATCAGGCTACACTGCACTTGGTCACTACAATAACAACACAGAGACACCTTGGAAGGACATCCATCAGTTGACTGATCAGGTAAGCTGGTAATATAATAATTAACTGGAAAGTATTTTTACTACTACAAAAGCTATTCAATCCATTGAGCAATACTGCTAAACCACCCAGCTTCATGTCCTGCAATTTCATCTTTGGTTTTGCCTCCAGATGCCCAAGCCCTTTTCACATTCTCTACCAAGAAACCATCTGAAACAGTTGTGCTACAGTTATCTCCATTACTTTTATGCTCCTTCCAGGAAATGTTTTGACCTTCAGAAGTGCAACTGTTCATCTTGCAGGCATTTACTGGCAGGAAAAACACTGGGTTTCTTTCCTTCCAATAGTTGAAAATACACTTCCAAGTTTCAAGAGCTTCTTGCTAAGAGAAGAAAACTTTGCATAAAAAGTCTCAACATTAATAGTTACAACCACAAAGCATCAACCAACTTCCAACTATTTCTAATTCCCACCATTACCAGACATTTGAGTGGAAGTTTCCTTGTATCGGCCTATATATAGAGACACTGTTTACTGAAAGAATGATTCAATGACAGATTGAACCATCAAACCCATCATGTCCTCTTTCTGTTAAGTTCTGACTTCTTTGGCTCTGAAATCATTGTGCTGGGAGGTGAGGGGAAAAGGTGGTTTTACACTCAGTGCAATCACAGTCATTTCAATCCCATTCTGCTGCAATGCTCAGAAATGCTCTCGTTTTGATATAATTAGTGGTTTATTGCAGGAAAAATTAACCAAATGAAACTTTATCAGCTGTTTAATTAATACTCAGTTTGCCAGTGCTTTTTGCCAGCTAGCACTAAGCTGGAACGGTTCTTTCAGCTACTGCCATAGGAAACACCCGCCACTGGTGCCTTCGGTGAAGCACACACTGACTTACACCTTTGCCATTCAGCCAAGATGCCCCTCAATGAAATGCAAAGGGGGACACACAACCAAGGAGCCGTTGTGATGTGATGGGAACGATTTCTGGTATCAGTTCTACAGCATTCCAGGACTCACAGCTACAACAGGGTATACAAACCCACCTTGTCTTAGGAGGGAACCTCGGCAGAGGGACAGCAAGAGAATTGTACCTTCTGTTTGGTAAGGAATAGTCACCACCACGGTACTTCCCTGCCCAACCTGATGCTGGTTTTAAAGAGTTTTTTAAACCTTACTTACATTACTCTGGTAAAAGAAATTTAGACATCAGTCGCCTTCGAGTCCTATTTGGAGTATTGCCCATACATAGATAGAAGAGCCGGACAAATCTTAGGCTGAGATCCAGAACTGGGAGAGTATTTTGATCAAGAAAAATCACAGACTTGTATCAGCTCAGTTCAGGAGTTTTCTCTGGAAAAGAGTGTCCCAGTGGAGACAAACAGGCTTCAGGGGGAAGTGATGCAGCAGCATGAATTGAGTCACGCATGGTAGGATTCTTACCTCCAGAGTCAGCCTTTTCAATGCCATCTTATGACAGGGACCTGAATGATGTCTCCCAAGTTCCAGACTTGTGACTCACTCACAGGACACTCCTTCCAATATGGGATCTTGTTATTTCCGACTTTCCCCTCTCTATTCTAGGCCTAAACGTTTACATCAGGTGTCACCGGCTGGGAACAATGGGTAGATTGAGTCATTTCTCCCTTGGAATGGAACTACAGAGCACCAAGGTCTGACAGCAGACACTGCTGAAGTGCTGGTCTGAACCAGTCCCAGTTACACCTCCTGCTTCCCAGTCACAGCCAGCATTGGGTGATGACATTTTACAGTGGGAGGTCACAGTGCATTCACATCCTTCCTTCTACGATCATATCCTGCCTTCCCTATCACAACAGATGGGCTACAGCATTCCTACCTGCTCACAAAGTAGCTGGGAACCAGCTGGGTGGGAGCCAGCAAAGAGAAAGGTTCAAAAAGAGAAACGTGCATGAGACGACCCATTCAACAACCAGTTACTGGTGCAAAGGGGAAGAAGGAAGAAAGAAAAATATCAGACAGGACGTCCTGTGGGTGTTCAAAACAAAAAGACTGACTCTGATGAGAGACAAAGGCCTCAGCAATGTACAAACACTCCTTAGAAGACAGTGTGCCATGGGGAGAAGGGGACACAGCACACAGGAGTAGTAACCAAATGGGATAGCTACTCTCTCTGAAAAAGCACATACCATCCAACCCACCAGGCCATGACAACAGGTACAGGAGATGTAATATTATCATTGTCTAGCCGTAACTCTATAAATACATTCCGACTTGACAAATTCTTGGAGAAAAGCAGCAGTGAGTGTCTGCTGTTATGGGTCTAACGAGCTGCCTCTGAAATCCGAGCTAAAGACAGCTCCCTAGTGGCTGCCGAGCCCAGAGGAAACCTCCTTCAGAGTCCATCAGTGCAAACCGGTGCTGACAGCTTGGGACTACACAACACACAGATTTATTTCACAGACAGCCACAGACAGGAATTTAGCACCCCAAGCTGGCCTCCTGCTTAGCGGAGAAGGCGTTAAAACGCAACCACGCAGAGCCTGGCTCCCCCTCCCCGCACACGTTTTCCTCCCTGACCCCTCCTTGAACAAATCACAGTAGCAACTCATCAATTTGGTCACCTGCATCAGGCAGCAAACCACCAGGTTCCTCCTTTTCCAACTCAGTCTCCCCTCATACCCCCCAAAAACATACAGCAACTTTTAAAACATAAGCCTTTATTATTAACATTATTGTTGTTGTTTTCCCCCAAAATTGCTTTTGAAGATTAAAAAAGGATTTGCAGAGTTTCACATCATTGCAGTTTAAGGACATGATGATAAACTGGGGATTGAAAACCCAGGTCAAACTGATGAGTGCAGGTCCTCACGCACCCCAGTATTTAGACAGACAGACGAACTTCATTTCCATTAAGACAACAGCAAAAGCTCTAAGAGCTCCCCCAAACCAGAAGGAATTTGATACAGTTGGCATTGTGGGCAGTGCTGCTGATTTACAAATCTCGCCTGCTTGCACATCATGCCCTATTTTTAGAGTTTTAGGAAACAAAGAGCCCTTCTTGCTGGCTATCTTCTTGTTTGGGAAAAAGGGAGGAGAGGCCTTTGCTGCCTATTGCTCCACCAGCTTCAGAGCAAGTTTTTATTTGCTGATTAAGAAAGAGTCTGCAACCAGCAACAGGAAGATCCAGCCCTTCACAATGCTCTCACACAGGTACCTTCCTGATGTCACTGTGATCGCTTTTAGATGATTTCCCTGCCATTCAGCAAGGAGCCATCAGCACTATGGCACTCCTCACTGCTTTCTGATGCGCAGCAAGAAGCTCATCTGGCCCAGAGTAGCCAGGCACTGTATTAACCAGATTGCTCAACAGTGACAAAGTGTATTTGCATTCCAAGGTGAAATCTATCAAGGGGAAAAGATGAAGTGTGAGATTTCAGAGCAGACAAGGTGATCAGATACTGACATTATCCTACACAAGACAGGATAGGGTTACCATTTTCAACTGAGCTACTTGTTTACTCTCCTCCACCCAACTTTACCCAAGTACGTAAGACTCCAGATTTTTTTAACACCAGATACAGAGGTGAACATCAGGGATAAAGCTTCACGTTGCTCAGGGTTTAGCTTAGATAAGCATCCAGCTGAAGCCTATGAGGATGAAAAATCAGATAGGAAGTCTCCTCAATACGGACTCTATAGATAGATATAGATATGTATATATATAAATATATAAATATATATATATCTCAAAAGCACTTCCACAGGTTGGGGGGGGGGGGGGGCGGTTTGCAGCCCTACAAAAACTCTTAGAAGCTTAGGAATTTAATTTCTTACCAATACATCATGGAAACTCATTCCTAAGGATCTTATCTCATGGAAAGCAGCAAGGGATAGAACTTTCAGAACTAGTTGGAGGTGACACACGCAAATGAGATTTATGTTCAAACTCCTGCTTGTCTGAAGGCTGGTCTTGTTTTCTTATTCTTATTCCCATTAATCAAGCTCATCTCTGCAGGTTTCTTTGTCATCTCCAGCCTCTTTTCCCATTCCACTTCTTCCTTGTTGCCCCGATTTCCCAAGACATTTCCACCCTGTATTTTTCTAAGCCTGTTCATCTACCCATATAAAGCAAATGGAGATTAAAAAAGAAGACAACACAATGGGGAGAGATGAAGCTCATTACAATATAGAAAATCAAACTAAGCAAGGGGAAGTCTATTGTACACTTGGAAGCATTAGAACTGCTTGTAGCTGTGGCTGTACTGATGCAGCACATGAGATCTACGCTTCTCTCCAGCCTTTCCAGGCTGGGGAATTCAAGTGGGCTGATTCCTCCCCTTTGGGCTTCCAGAATCCCTCCCCACCAAAGCCTAGAGAGCATCATTAGGATACATTGCAGAAAGGCTCAGAATAACAAGACTCAGGGCAATACACCAGACATGAAGCGAGGTGGGTTGGGGTTTTTTTTACCCACCTCTTCACACCAGCACTGATCTTCTTCCTACAATCATCTTTTTCCTCACTGCAACCTCGCCAAGGGCAATATTGCCTCTTGATAATACAATCTTTGTATGCACCTTCAGAATTGAGAGTGATCTAGGGGAATTTGAGGGTTAGAGGAAGAGGATTTCAAACCAAACTTAAGAAGGAAGCACCACATGGAGCTAGGCGATGCGAGATCAGAAAATAACACCTCCTCTCTGACCCATACTATAGATCTCACCTCCTAGTGTCCCACTTCCCCTACATACACATAAGTCTCCCTTATATCAGCACTGTATTTAATTGGGGTGGGATCAACAGCAGCAGCAAGGAGCCATCTCTTCTACTACTGTCTGTTTAGTACTAGGAAGATCCACACTGCTAGATGCTCTATACATTGGCAAGACAGTTTTTGACTCAGAGCCTACAACCCGAACCAGACACAGCTGAACAGCAAGACCTTTCTTCTGTGAACCCAGAATTAAAAGGTGTTAAGAACAGCCATTTCACTCCCAGTCTTTCTCAATTAAGCTCAGTGTTCAGCATGGCCAGGTCCTCTCTAGTTCTGATTTATCCCCCACCCACATGGCAACTCCAAAAACTGATGTGAAAAATTAAACTCGTTGTTGCAATTTGCTTAGCTTAATCTAAAGCAAGAGCATTATGTCCCCCCGTGAATGCTACTGCAAGTGGCTTCGTAGCCTGACCCTTACTTATAATCCCCTGTAAATTCACCCAAAAAGTCATGAACTACATAATATTAGTTCTTACAGACTGACATATTTCCCTGATCTTTCATGAGCCACATGGGGAAACAGTTTTCGCCTGATCTGAATGCAGAAGAAAAACAGTGATCCTAATCAACCGTTTACCCTTAGTGGCTTCCCTAAACAAATCTGGGAAAGAGCTTAAAGGCTTGGGAATATCCTCGACCCTGCTTGATGCACTGTAATAACCCTACCTAATTATACTGATATAAAAACTAATTGGAGAGATAGCAAATGTCAGGGTAAGATGCAAATTGTAGGGTGTTAATTGCTGAACAGGTGCTGGAATAGAATTAAATGAGCATCTTGATTAGGAGAGTGGAAAAAACAAATGTGGACCCCGAAATCAAGTTGGCCATGTGAATTATTTAGCAGCCTCCTCATACCAGCCAAAGGTCATGTTGATGTGACCTCTGCTTTGTGATGGGTGGGCTGCCAAAACAATAGTCAACTCCAGGAGAAAACAGGGCTTAGAAGGGAGAGGAGACTACCCAACGTATGGAACTTTCAATGGGATAAGGAAGGAGCTTTTTTCCTTAGGGGACTTCTGGGTGGATAACATATAGCAACTTTTCCGTAGGGATCATTGCAGTGATACGCACTAGTCCTGGAGCCAGCAGAGTCCCAGTGCAGGTATAATACCACCTTGTCCTCTGGTGCCCTTGCAAGCACAGAAACAAGGTTACTGCCATTTACAGCAAGTACCTGGGGATATGAATGTTGGTCCAAACAAAAATGAACTAAAAGCCAGGTTTTTAGTCCAAAAATGGACTCAAAGCAGGATTTTCAGTCACAGCCAGTTCTTCAGTGACACTACTATGGTAGTAAATCTCTCTGTCACAGGCCCCCAAGAAAGCCGTCTCATGTTCCAGTTGCCACTGAATTACCAGCAAACAGATCAGATCAAGCAACATTGGCAAGTGACAAAACCGACTGAAATGTTGTGCTAATTATGGAGAGTTCTGGAAACCAATTCTTTAGAAATTACTGGAAAGATTTAAATGGTTATTCACTTCTGTTAATTGCTTCATATCACACTGGTTCAAACAACTGAGGCATGAGACTAAAGGAGACCTTTTCCACTGAGCTCACTTAATAAGCAAACAGGTCTCAGTGATGGGAGCAGCTCATGTGAGGTGGTAGCTGAAACAACTGCATTACTTCCAAGAGCAGCTGAGACTCCATCCAGAGCAGGATCTGACCATTAGGCACTGTCCAAAGCCACAGCGCAAACCTGCACTGCAGAGCTTCCACTCTAAAAGGAAAGGATAGAGAAGGAATGACTGAAACACAGGGAAACAGTCCAGTTGTCCTGGACAGGCTGAAAGCACCAGGAGCCTCTAAAAGACATCTTAAAATTAATACAAGCAAGAGCTCAATTTAAAGCCTTTAATATTGCCAATGAAGTGCAGGATAAGAGCTGGATCTTATTTTTTGGCTGCATACTAACAGGCTACAGCCTCTCTCTCTTTTTAAGTCTTGTATCCCCAAACATTCATGCAGCACAGCACACTGCAGCTGTCTCCAGACTAATTCCCCATTAAGTACATTTCTACATCTCAGACCTCTTTTTGCAGAAGACAGACCTAAGCACAGAGTTCATCCTGGCTCCAGGAACGGATGGTGTGAAGGCAGAGGTGAGAATACGACCACCAGTGCTATTGATAGTTCCTCAAGAGGAAAACTAACTTGCACAAGACAACAGCCTAAGCCAGTGACAGAGACACTGAGCGTAAGAGAGCCAGCGCCCTCTTCCCCACCCAAATGCTAGAAGATTCCATACGGATATCTGCAACAGTACCAAGTCATAAGAAAGCCATGTTTCTGTCCCAAGAAGCACAAGAGAGGGACAGTGCTTACAGTGTCTGCACACAGATAACACACTGCAGGCAACACAGGAGCAGGCACCCTTTCAGAGGATGATGAAACACTTCCCCCAGAACTTGGGGGGCAAGGGGAGAAGCATGCTTGAGACTTAAAGCTTAAATTTATGACAGTAAGACCCAAAGTTTCCTTTGTGTCTAGGGGATATGATATACCATGGGTGACAGGAGAATAGAGTGGGTACTGCATCGCAATGCTCAGTCTCCTGGGATGAAGACACCAATTCATTATCTGCACACCATCCTTCTTGGGGCCCCCACTGCTAGAGGAGGCAGCTGCCAATCACGTTCCATTCTGCAGACTTGGTGCTTGCAGTGTGGGCTGGAAGCAGCTGCAGGGACAAACAGACTCAGTTCATTTTTCAAGTTCAGATCCATGTCTTAGAGGGGAAGGGCCGCAACTCAAATCAAGCTGCCTCTCCAATTACATCAGCTTTAACTTTGCTGTTCGGGGCCGCTACAGATAAGTGGGGTGTACCTGAAATGGCATAATGGGGTGTGGGGGAAGAAGATGACAGACACTCAATTTGTGTAGGGTTTGACTGAGAGAAGTCTTGGTCGTCTGTTAAAATCCTGTACCTGCGTATGATCACAGCTGTGCTGCAGGCTGCTACATACAGCTCTGTAGAACCATTATGTTAACAGCCACCCTGTACTTTGCCAATGCTGACAGTGTCCCAAAACAGCTCGTGGAACAGCTCTAGATTTCTTATATTGGGAAAAGTAACATGCAGGAAAGATAGGGATTTCATTATTAAACACTCATATTAAAGCCTGCAGGAGGATGAAACTTCACCCACACCTGCAGCTTACAGCAATGTTAATAGCAAGTCTTTCACATGCCAATGATCTTAAATACAGAAATATTACAGAGCTCCTAAAAACTCATTCAGAAACTAGAAAATGCTACAATTAAAATTAATGAAGTAACTGAAATCCTTTTTGATGTATATGGTACGATGCTATTATGATATCATTCTTCCTCAATATGTCACAGCATGTACCTTGCCCCGTCCCCATTTTTACCTGCTCATTCTAGCTGCTTCTTTCCTCTTCCTCAGCCCCCAGCTGGGCCCAACCTATCATCAGGTCCTAATCCTCCAGTCAAGACTCCCAGTCCATACAAAATTCCTCACCAAACCTTAAAGCCTAATTCTCTTGCCCAGAAGCACCATTTCCACCACATTAAAGCAAGCCATCAAGAGGCTGCTCCCAAACTATGTGCAATGTACATCCACAAGTGTTACAGACAAGCCTAAGTCGATAGAAGCTCTCGCAGCTGTACGACAATTCACAGTAGCCAAGCAATCAGAACCCACTGCTCTAAAATTACCTTTGATCTGTGCAAATACAGAGCATTTATCGGCTGGCTGCTGTTCTCTTGCTAAAGCAGAGCTCTCAAGTGGAGGAAAACAGCCATCCAATGTATGAGTGCACAAAGAGAACTTCATGTGCCTTCATGGATAACACAGAGAGAAATCTTGCCTATAAAAAAATACAAACCCGAAGCTACAGAAGAAAATGAAGGGAAAGGTGACACAGTCCCATTGCCCATCACAGAAATGGTTTAGGTCACTGCTTCTGAAGGGCAATTCTCCGTTAGGCGAGTTATCAGGCAGGGCTCCTCTCCTGCTTGTGCTGCTTGGCTAAAGAGAAAGCAACTGACAGTGACACTTTCTGAAGGCACCGAAGTCAAACTGGAAAATGAGAGAACCAGATGTCCCTGCAGGAATGCTGGGAAATGCTTGAGATAAAGGGGAAGGGAAAAAAAAACCCAAACCTTTAACCAAAACGTCCCAGAGGAAATTTTTTTTGAGGTCTATGTCAACAAGTGACACTGACACAACCCTGGATCCTTTTCCCCCCTCTTTAGCAGAGGAATTCTGACTGACCAAATCTTTTGTCAACATCAAGGAAAATGATTTATTCTGGTGTAGAGTCAACCTTCAAAGTCCTCGTTATTTTTCTTCGAGGTACTCAGCACCCACGTTCCTAATGAGAGGGGAGATCGGGAAAAACATCACTGTTCAAGTATTCGCTCCTGCTCCAAATTAGTATCCAGCACAATGTAGCGTGCAGACCCAGTGACACCGCGAGCAGCATTAATTCAGGGAGCATTTAAAGCTGTCCAGAACAAAACCCTCAGACAGATGCATAAGCTGAAGAGCATGTCTGAAGGAGGCAGAACCTCCTCCGCTTTACCTCTCCTCCCAAACAGCACTTTTTTAGTTTAGTCACATGAATGTGAGAATCCCAAGTTTTACCTCTTCAAAAAAGGAAACTTCTGGAACTGTAGTTCCTGATGGGAAGTTGCCAATGGCCAACAAAGCCCAGCTGGGAATTTTAGCAGTTTTATGTTTCTTTTCAGGACTTAGTTTTAACAAAATGTTTACATACATGCTTCTTCATGCTGATGCTAAATAAAAGTGCCAACTGCTTTGCTGAATTGGGATCAATTTGCTGAAATAGCTTTTTATCAAAGTTGCAGAAGAAAACATAACCACATCTCTTCAATTTGTATTGGCATCCCCACTCTTGACTTTAAGTCTCATTTCTTTATGCCATCAGGTAATTTCATCTGTTCACTGTGTTCTGGCTTTCAAGTGCTTTAAACACCTGTGTAATTACCCCCCCTATGCCATCTCTTTTCAAACACTCGCTCATCTTCCTCTAAGGTAAAACACAACGTGTGTGTGTGGCTAATGCAAACATACCTCGTGCAGTCCTGCTTTTGCAACACAGCTCTTGGGCACAGAGCCTAAGAGCAAGGCAATTATTTCTTTCCTTTCTGATACAAGCCTCTTGCACAGAGCTGCAAAGATCAAGACAAGGACTCAGCGGGAAAATGTGGTAGTGGAAAACTCTTCCCCTGAAGCAAAGGAACAGAGCTAACTAGAGCAAGTGAACACCTTCAATAATCAGGCTAACAAACCGGCTTGGTGGTGCAGTCAGCAGCAACAATGGAAAGCATAAGGAGCATGCAGAACTGATGGCACATCCTGTGGAGAAAGTTGACTAGCACTTTGAGGGAAGCACTGGGAATACAAGAGAAAGGCTGTCAGAGGAGCCACTTCCTATCACGCTAAGGAGCTTGACTCTTGAAAGGATTCATGGCAATAGACAATACCATTTTTCTTTGCTTGGGATTCACATTTCCAACGAGAATAGTTACTCCACTCTTCTCTCTTCAAAGGGATAAAAAAAAAATCCATGGAGCAGAATTTTCTGCCTTCATGCCAAAAACTGAGTAGAGGGAAAAGGGCTCAATGGGCTGCAGAACTGAACTTGCCCCACTCACTGATGGCCCCAGGCCACAGGTATGAAGTTATGACACTTGGAGCTGCAAAGCTCCTACAGTCCAGGCTCTACCAGTTTCCTTTTCCAAACTGCAGTTCCTTCCTGGAAAAGTGGATTGGGTGTCAGTCTTTGTTTTTTGGTTGGCTTCTTGCTTGGTGGTTTTGTTGATTTTTTTTTTTATTGCTAAAATATACACACCCACTTCCAGACTAATGGAATAACAACCTTGCTCCTGCTTCCACTGAAATGAAAGGAAGTTTTGATGTGGATTCGCACAAGATAAATCCTTAACCCTGTAACATACCATACAAACAGGAGCCCTGGTGGTTGTTCTCTGCTGGAATAAACAGAACAATCCCTTCAGTATGAGAAATGTCATCATCTGGTGAAATCAGTTTCATGCCATCTCCTGTCAGGTGTGACAGCACTTGAGTTCATGAGAGGGGCAAGTGATTAAGAGCCACCACAGGGCAATCAGTTGCTGCTTCCTTTTACTTTCTTGAAATAGCCTTTGTAGGACAGATACAAACCCAAGTAGGGCAGAACGGCTCCTTTTGCCTAATGGGTTCACAGGCACTCAAATAAGCTGACTGCTTAAAAACAACTCAGGAGCCACAGTAAAAGAGAGAAAATTATTGCTTCCTGCCATGACCAAATATTAAACACAGCACACACCTAATGGCTCTATCACTCCCCAGGGGAGAAGTTTTATGAACAATAAAATCCCAGCAGACTTGCACTGTTTGGACTTAGAAGCCTCATTATAGGCTCACTGATCCAATACGATTTACAAGCTCAATGGACTCCACTTGAAGGAAAAGCCACAGAACGTGGAGTTATAAATGGAATGCCCATGGAGAAATAAGCATTTGTTTGTGAAGGAAATGAGCAGAGAAGAAGAGATGGGGGGGAAAGGAAAAAAAGAAGAAAGAAGATGGGTTGGATGAGAGCAGCACATTAGAGGTCCCAATCAGAGAAAGATGGGAATATGACCTACACTTGCTGAAAAGAAATGCTGTTCCAGGACATGCTTACATGATCCAGCCTGGAACACACAAGACTTGGATTCCACTCCACACTGTCTCCTATCCGATCCTGGACAAGTCATGTCAGCTCTTACTATCATTAAAATGATAAGTCCATTGCTATCTGACTCAGCCAGTTTCAGATATACACTATATACTTTCAGTCTCAATCCTGTCTTCATTTTGCAAGGACTTTGGGAGAAGTTCCAAGTGGGACAAGTTATTTCATCCCCTATCTGAAAGGAGCAAACCCTATACATTCACTGGCAGCCCTTCTTCAGATGTGAAGCACTCACTCCAGAGCAGCTGAAGTTAACAACATGGAAAATACACGAGATCTTACCAGAAACAGATGGTGAAAGAAACACAAGGAAGGGATGGAAAGAAATAAAAGGTTCAAAAGGAAAGCAAGAGGCAGTAACAAGAAAGGCTAGGGCAGATGAAGTGACAAGTCCATAAAACCAGGTCTAGACAGAGGCCTAGAGGAGGGCAAAAGTGATAAGGAAGAGTATTTCAGGCCATAAATACACAGAGGATGCCTTCATTAAGATGCAAATACTCTGAAACATTGGCAAAGATGCGTTCAGATAGATCCAGGCAAATGCAGGCCATTTTCAGACAGCTGACTTTCAGAGATCCCATGTCGCACACCAGTGCTCTGCATTACCAGAATTTCTTTTGCCCTGTTTGAACAGTAAATTCACCCTCAGCTACTGTTCACAGAGGTGCTTTAGCTCATGGGAAACTTTGATTCCATTTCCTACTCTACTGCTACCAAACTTATTGACTCCACTGGCTCCTCGCACTGCTATTACATCTGTCCTTCTGAGAGCCCTCAGCATCAGCTGGCTGTCCATAAGAACATGACACAAACTGCATCAAATTCTCTTTACTGCAAGGACAAAGCCTCCATTTAAGAGGCGACAAGGATTTTTCCACTCTGCTTGAACTCTGCTCAGAACTCTGCCTTGCCCAGTCAGGATTCACCCTGCCAGCACCAGCAGTGGCTTTTGTCTCCACTAAAACAAAAGTCACCTAACAAGACTGGAATTTGTCCATGCCTGCTGCCCAAACTGCACTAAAGCATCAGGGAACCTCTCTGGCACGTTAAAGCCATTCCCACTGTCTTGTCCCTAACAGGCCCTTGTCCAAAGGCCCTCTCCAGGTTTCTTGTAGCCCCTTTAGGCACTGGAGCTGCTCTAAGGTGTCCCTTTAAGGAGCCTTCTCTTCTCCAGGCTCAACCAGCCCAGCTCCCCCAGCTTGCTCAGAGACTAAACCATGCTCCACTTGCAGTTCTGAAATCAGAACACATGCTGAGTGGAACTAAAGCCAACAATTCTGGCTAACACCCCCACCTGTTACATTTTCCCCTTGACCTTATCCCCAGAGGCAACTGCTCCATTCAGAGGGCTCAGGACAAAACGCTACACAGTCACACAGTGACAGCGCAAGGCTTGCAGCACTCCTGTACAAAAAGTCAGTGGAAGTGAGGTCCCAGTTCTGTTGCTTCCCAATAGATCCGTGCTTGAAGTCAGCAGCGATTTAAACTCAGTTCTTTTTGCTTAGTTTCAGAAGCAGTAACACCTTCAGCCCAGGCAGCAGCAACTAACAGCCTGGGGAGAGAATACCTTTCAAATCACTCCAGAACAACTGCCACGTAACCGCAACAGCTTTCCACATCACCCCAGTATTTGCACACATCAGTTTTCAGCATGCGTCTCTCCGTTACCAGTGAAAGGTAGAAATGCCTATGGGAATGGCTGGAAAAACACAGGGAGTCTGCAGTGGAGAACCTGGGACCTCCACAGTTCAAACTAGTTCCTTAACCACAAGTCCATCCTTTGGTTTTCAGGCACACTGAGCGAGATCTTTAAGCTCCTCCTGACTCACCAGCTTGCTGGAAAACCTGTTGTCTGTCGACATTAAAAGGAAGATTAAGTGACACCAGCCTCGAGTTTACTCCATTTGCAAGCTTTAAGTGATTGTGCATGGCAAAGATTACAAGATGTTTTGCACACAAACTAGTAAAGAAATGTTCTTTTTGCCTGAAAGGGGAAGAAGAGGGAAGAACCAAACACACACATTAGGCACTAAGAGAACCACTTGTCAAACGGCTCCGATAGTGCACTGTAAGTTACTGACTCCCCACAAACATCCAGTCTACTAAAAAATTCATAAAGAGACAGATGGCACAACAGCAGCTCTTTGCAGGAGAGCAGGGTTTAGCAGTGAACAAAGGACTTTGACTCCCTAGGACAAGAGAAGAGATCATTGTGGGGTCTGGAGGTTTGGAAGGGGGGATTGGAGCACACAGGGAGCTGAGGAGGGCTGTGTCTCCCTGGGGCTCCTCGTTTCACCCCACAGCGCCAACAGATTTGAGGCATTTATTCTACCTTGGCAGGCATACAAGGAGCGTGGAGCAGTGTAGAACAAGAACAATCCAACCCTGCCATGGAGGTGAAATCCTCGCGGTAGAAATATGAAAAATAAATCCAAAATTCCTATTGACGGATCTGAAACCACTTTCCACAGGAGGAAACTGAGGACTTATGTGACTGGCTTGAAGCTCAGGGCAACTTGTATCAGTGGGAATTTGATCCAGGCCTCTCCATTCATGCTGTTCTGCCCCTAAGCATTAGGAAATATCCTTATGTTACCCCATGGGTTTTGGGATCAGCCCAAAAGGGCGACGGAAAGGATAAAGTCCTTTTTAGATGGCTGAGATTAAGCGAAAAGAGAAAAAATAAAGCAGAAAAAAAAAAACCAACAAAGAAAAATATTAATTAGAACCACCCCAACATTCCCATTTGATGAATGGGGAATTTATATCCCAACTCTCCTAAAATGAGGAATTCAATACATTTGCAGCATCTCTGACCTTTTAATCACAAGACCAAGTTTCTTTTCATGTGCATCACTGCAGTGGGAAAGGAGGAAAACTAATTGGAATATAAGCAAAATACAGTTTTCATTTGGGAAGTATCATCTTTAAAAGAACGAGCGTCCACCCTTCTATCTGGAAGCCACCCCAACCCCTCCACTCCACATCCCTGCCTATGACTTCAACAAAGAAGGGAATGTTAGCATTCAAAGTTCACAGATTTCCAGGAATTACAAGGAACATCGAGAACCACCACTTCAGTCATGAAGGGAGGGGGAGAATAAAAACCATTACACTGCTGAAGTCTCATAAACCCACCAAGTCCACAGGTACTAACACCAAAAACTATGCTGGAAACCAGGATGAAGAGACATTAAGATCCCTGGAAACCCACCCGCGCTATGATCCACCATGGAAACACACTAGAGCCTATTTAGCTCTGATGAATTTTGATCTCGTATGCTAAATTAAAGCTTGCTCTAATATTCTGAGAGCTGACTGGGATTTGTGCTGTCTAAAAAGCTTTAAGTGTCTATTCTGGAAATGCTTCTGGACTGAACATCTACTAAGAAACCTCCTGCCAGTGCTCACACAGTCCTTTCAGTGCTGTGCTCCATTGGGGTTCTGTGTTTCCTGCTTTTTGACTTCTGCAATAGCAGTGTTGCAGGATTTGAGCTGTATCATTGCTGTTAAAACAGAGGCAGCGTTCTGAAGTCAGGTTCTGATCAGACTTATCCTGGAATTCTGACCCAAAACACTGCAGGAACCTAAATACTCCAACACTTCCTATAGACCTTTGTCGGTGGGAGGGGGTCACAGTGAATTTCAGCAAAGAAGCTCCCTTTCATATAGAAAAGTGCTAGTTTTCAAGAGCAAATGGAAAAATAACTGCAAGGTCCTTAGGATCTAAATCTAGTCCCCAGAGCAAAGGTCACAGCAGAAATGTTTTATTCAGCATAAGAACTTTTGGAATTCATTCAAGGAGAAGAAAAAAACCCAACAACAACAACACAAATGACATTTTTTTCCCACTGAGCCATTTCTTCCTTTTTAAAGAGGGATTCAAGTTTCCATGCTCTGGCAAACACCATTGAATTGTGCCTCCCTATGGCAATAAACAGGTAAACCAACACAAGAATCTAAGCATCAGTCCCCGGAAGCATAAAAAGCAAGGAGAGAAACAAAGAAGGGGGAAACACTGCACTGCTGTGCACTGCTCATGGAGTTATGGTCATTCGCAGCAGCTTGTAGCATAGTCCCTGAACAAAGCTAAATTTGGTGCACGGTTAGCTCAGTGCAACAGTGGATGGTTATAACCTCAATCGACTCAAAGGCTTCAGTAGTCTCCTGCGGTCTGTAGGATGTGTTTATGGTGTGGGCCGATGCAGAGCACAGAAGGACACCCCACATGCAGCCCCCCTCTGCACCCACTCCAATTATTATTTACTGCTAAAAAGAACCTGTAGTTCTTTTTAAACTAAGAAGAAACCCACCATGAAGGCAACACTGAACTGAAAATCTTACCTTTCCTGGCCTGCATGATGGCAAGCTGCATTTCAGAGACTGTATTCCACCTGCTACTAAGCTCTTAAGCATAGATGTTTTCTTCTAAAGAAGCCATATAAAGACCACCTGAATAAGTAAGAACATTGCTGCCCAGATTCCCAAGCTAGTTCCGAACACATACAGTTCTCCAGCAGAGTTTTCTGCTTGTTTGAAAGACAGGAAGATCAGCTCCACTGAATGTAGCTTAGGAGAGTGGAGTATTTAGTAGTACTTACTACAGTGGACATGTCTGAGGGTGACAGCCTAGACAACGAATTCATCTGTGCACAGACACGTACAGCATAAACTTCAATATAACATTTGCATTAAATGTGTCATGACGTGGTACACAGGACTATCCCTCACTCCTCAAACCTTGTATAACTGGGAAAAATGGTGGAATAGGAGCACCTGTGCAGAGGAGGATGTGATTTGCTAGATACTGACCTGTGACCAGTGGTAGAACAAGATTTAGCTTTGAGTCTAGTTGTACTCACCACACCCTTCACTAAACCATCCCACCAGACCTGACTCGCCATCATACCTTTCCTCTGTGGCCTAAATCTGATTTAGTGGTAGGAACTACCCCCTTCACGGACTTAATTCCTGGGCTAATACAGCACTCACGTCATGCTGCTTCTACAGCAGCAAGACCAGTTTCAGAACATTCAGATTGGAAAGTTCCCAAAAGCAGATTCATACCAAACATCAACACAGCCAAAAATAAGCTTGAAATTTCACAGAAAAGGTCAAGATGGCATATCTGGGACTTCTGCTTCCAGTCAGGAAACTGCCCCCACACAAACAAGCCCAGTTTGTTGCCATTGCCAACCCTGGCCCCAACCACAGTGTGTAAATACAACATTAAAAGGGAAAATCATGGGGTAAAAGGAGTGAAGAACCATCACAAAGTTCCAAAATACTTAGGTTAACTCTGTCATGAAAAAAAGAAAGATTTGCAAATCTTTATTCAAACCAGCTTGACCATTCTGAATGCCAAAACAAATTCACAAGACATCCTATGACAAATAATGCTTATTAGAATGTAGATAGAGCATGCCAGACACATACAGACATAAAAGCTGAATCCACAATCATTCCACTACCGCAGCAGCTCTCCACTGGCCCCTCGTACCAGCTGCTTCAGGAAAAAGCAGCTCTTTAAACAGTCACTATAGATTAAACTGGGGGGAGAAGGTTTCTTCCTGCCCTTTCCTTATTTCCTGTCCTCTTTCTGGAGATCTCGGTTGTTCACTTCTTTTTGAAAGCTCTGTCTGCTCTTATTCTTCCTTTTGGAATCTTGCTGAACTCCAGATCACAAACAACACTTCGAGTCAGTGAGTTCACAGGCAACTTCTCAGCCTCCACAAGTACTCACGGTTTTTAATGTACCAGTTCATGATTTAACAAACCGCTGCTCTCCCCTACTTACGTTATTCACCTAGAAACTGGCAAGCAGAACCTAGATTTGGATCTGGAACTGAGTAACATACGAAGGCGCTGTTCTACATGAAATCGCTCGCGACACCCAGACCATCAGTTTTAATCCTGCCTAACATGTTGCACTTCTGCCTTTACTCCTTCCTTCCTCCCCACATTCCTACAAAAATGGTATTTTGTTAGAGTATTACTAAGCTGCCAGGTTGCTCAAAGCTTTATCTGTCTCAGTAACCCAATTGGATCAGACCCTTGGCGAACAGAACACATTCCAGATGTATATATGGAATACTTGCTGACAATGAAAGTGATACACAGAGAACTTAGTTTAAGAGATGAACATCAATCATTATGCCAAGGTAAGCCTAGATGGACTGAAGCCAACCCACTCTTACGCTGGCAGCTCTGTCAGGAATCACGAAGCACAGACATCCCCAATGGCAGATGCTGACAGATATCCATCATCACAGACCCTCAGCCACCTCAAAGCACAGCCAACAATTTGGGGCTGCTTTTGTAGGAAAATGAGGATTTGTCTCCTACCTGTCAATGATCACGGGATCAGACGGAGTCTCATTTCTGTTGCCACAACTTTTCTTCTCACAGCACCGACTAAAGAGGGACAAAACCAAAGTTAAAGAATTACTGGGTCTATTGACAGCAAAGCAACCAGCTTACAGTCTTGTCTGCAAAGCTCCAGAACTCAGCATGTGCCTGGAAGAGTGACAGAAAATTCTGACTAGGCTTTCCAGAGGGAATTGGGTGCCCAAGTCCTGGTTGATTCCAGCTGGATTTTGGTACTTGGCTCCCCATAGTCTTTTCTGCAATTCCCAGCCAAAAAATGAAAAGCAACATGGTCATGCTTTAGACTAAGGTGCTATTTATAAAGCTTAATAAATGATTAACAGATGTCATAATGACATGACAGGCACGAGTATCATGTTATGTATGGTTAAAAGTCCATCTAAAGAAACTACTGCATTTCCTTTTCTCATTTTTAAAAGGAATAATAAAAACCAAGGGGGGAAAAAAATAATCAGGAGAAGTGTCATTGATTTCCACTGATACACGCATGGACATGAGTGATGCTCCTTTGCAGATACACCAGCCAAGTACAAGAAGTTCAATAGACTTTAAAACAGTCCTTAGATATAGAAGTCCATTAGAAGAGATTTCAGCTGTCTGGATGCTCAGATAGGTTGCTCCAACCAAAGCTAACATGGGAGGGGGAGGACAGAGTCATCCGAAACTAAGGAGTCTGCACCTCAAGTCCCATTTGCCTCAAAAGTCACCAGATCAAATTCTGCCCTGACACAAACGCCTTCCCAAATTCTGCTTTCCAGAGTCTGCTGTGGTTTTTCAAATTGACACCTGTGGAAACAAGGAATTGCTGAGGGGTTTGTACAGTGCTGTAATTGGTGCTGAGTACATTCGCAAAACTCTGAATTCCACAGTTTTCCAACTGGAAAGCAGTCCGAAGCAGAGGAATTAAAAAATCCAAATTCAATAAAATGCTTGAATTCACTGAAGGCAGACAAAAGCATCAAAGACAGGCTTCCCTTCCCCAAATCCCTAATAGTCAACTCTAAATACCCAAAAGCATTTGGACAAAAACCATCTTTCAGATATGGAAAGGAGAAAGTGCAGGTATTTGGAATTGAAGTTACAGCGTGCGCCAGGAACTTCCCGTTCATGAGTTGCAATTGCCCGGCGAGATGAGATCCAAGCAGCAGATCTATTTGAATAGCAGCTCTAACTGTTTCAACATTTCTACATTCCCCTTGCCTCAAACCTGCACTTATTCATCGATGCCAGCCCTTTTAAAATAAAAGGATACACTAAATATTTAAAAATCCCTGGGGCAGAGCCTCGAGCTGCTGTAAATTGTCATAGTTCCATCGACTTCAGTGAAGCTATGGTAATTCACACTAGCTATGAATATCCTATTCCCTCCTTCGCCCAACTTTAAGTGCATCTTTTATGCATTTCATTGCCTAATGATTGTTTAAAGGGAATTGCATATTTTTGTCCTAAAAGCTGAGACGAGATAGTTTCTAAAGAAAAAAATTAAAACCCCCAAAAGCAGAAACCCCTCACATAGAAGAACATAGATTTGGCGTCTACTTCCAACATACCCAATGTAACACTGGGAATAAACTCTTGTGCTGGTTTACATGCTGCTCTAATAAAACAACAAACCCCTCAATTTTTAAGATACTTTTGCAGTGTTCGGGGTTTTTACAGCTAGCAGAAACAGCACTTCTTTCCTCTCTGCAGTAATACTAAATGAGATATCCTTCAGTGATGTAACTTATGCAGGTGATCATAAGCATATATCCGATTGCACACTGGTAACATCCAAGCAGAACACACCAGCAGTTCCTCCATCACATCTCATCAGCTCATATACCCTTCCCAGGGCTGCCATTCCTTGGCATAGGAAATGGTTCAGGATGAGTTATGCGAGATTGGAGTTCAGTGTGGCTGGGGTCTGAAAAGAACACATTTTGGGTGATGGGAGTCAGCACAACTGTCGTAGTTCGAAGCTCTACATTTGGAATACTTAGAAATTTTCCGTCTAAAACCATGGCTTACAGCTACACTTCTCCAAATACTTCAAAACGCTTTTGAGATCTCTACATCCTGATCACACAGAATTGACTTGGTCCAATTTAAGTCAATGGCAAAGCCCCCAAGATCTGGTGGCACACGATCAAGCCTGCGATATTCTCTTAAAGCAAACCATTGGCATGACTTCACCAATACGTACACTTCTGTTACAGCATTGTGCCAGGAACATACCTTTGCTTAAAACAAGAACATTGAGGCCTGTAGTTTCTACACCTTCTCTTATTATTCTTTGCCTTCTAACTAGATCTAAAGGGGAAAAATAATGGTTTACATTATGAACAGTCCTGAAAAAAAAAAAAAAATAGCAACAAAATCAAACACAGAAACCAAAAAAGCTTCTGCGGCCAACACCAGATCTCCAAACTGAATACCCCAAAAGGCTCATGTCAGGGGCAAACGCGCACCCTTTCCCTCCTCACACTTGACTAAAATGGTTTTAAAATTCAGCCCTCAACTTGCCTCCCCTCCCCATAAAATAAAAAAATCTGGCTCTAATTTCAAACTCAAATAAGCTCCCAGCATGGTGGCCTTTGTTTTGTTTTCTTCTCCCCAACTCCTCCCTGCAATTGCATAACAAAAGTGTCTAAATTCACACCATCTGGCCGATAAAGACACGGGCCCCAGCGGCCGCCTGGCCCAGCTGATTAGAGCTCCCGTCTAGTCTGAGCCTTGTGGCGAAAGTCACAGCTGTGGGGCTCGCCTGCGCTCAATACAACTCTGTTATTAGCCAGCTGTAGGCCCTGAGACTACTTCTGTTCACATTATAATACCTTTTAACCCTCTGAGCATTGAGGGCATAGGGGGTTGCTGGCAGCAGCATAACAACTAGTTTCCTCTCAGTCGGTAATTGGAAGAAAAAGAAGAGGAGAAAAAAGTTATTCCAGGAGAAGAGAGTGTTTACCTTGATTTCCAGCCACTGGGGGAAGCCTGTGTGTCTGAGAGGGACCCACCTAACAGGAACAGTTCCCATTAGGGCAGGATAACTCAAATGAAGAATTTCAGATGTGCAAATAAATAAATAGGAGCCTCTCAGTGAAAGCACTAATTATTGAGAGCTGAGAGTTTAACTTTCAATGGGTATGACAGATTGCTGTAGCCGTATCAATATTTAGACAACTTTCCTGCTAAGCATGCATCTGTCACCATCTGAGGGAAAGAGACGGGGTTTCGCATGCACTTGTCTCCATGCAGCAGGAATAGCTGCGTGTGTGATTACATATAAAAAGAAAGCCTACCTTCAACTAGTGAGGACTGGAAGCAGAGGAGCAGAAAGATAGGCAGACCCTCCTTTTAAAAACGCCAGGCATCAATTTGGACAGCAGAGTGGGTAGTGCATTAAATTTTTATATACTGTTACTAATGCAAACTAAACTAGGGGCTTTAAAAATTGATGCTGCCACTTAAGTAGCACACAATGAGAAAGATTTGATTATTGTACTTAAAAGAAATAAAATAAAATGTCAAGTTTAACTAGAGCTGGATCCATTCCCTGGGCATTATTCAAAGTGATATGTGTAACGCCTCTTCAGAACACGCAGCATCCTGTTCAGAGCTGCTTTAGGAAAACACAACATTTAAAATCAAATGTCTTGATTAGGTTACAGAGTGGTTTTGATTTCCTTCACTAATCTGTGTTTTACATAGAAAGGACATCCCTGAGTTGGAATTCTTCCTTGGCTAATCTATCAAGCAGGAAAGTTCAGTGTAACTGAATATGTAACAGAATAATGGCTTACATTTGTAGAACACTACCTTAAATCAAGCATGGAATATGGTTGCAGGCATCAGTGGAGGCCAGGTATATAAAAGCTGAACAGTGTTTGATACTACAGAGGCATGAAGAAGCAGCAGAGCAAAAAGCCAAATTAATTTTATTTTGAAGTATACTGGAATGGGAAGGTGCTGCTGTTTGCTGAAATACTTCAACTTCTAAACCAAAACTGCAAGAGCGCAGACAGATGTAGAGATACAGGAAGAGAGGAGAAAGATGAAGTGTGCTGTTACGTTGTTATCCCAACCGCATGGAAAATCCAAACATTTTGCTTCTCTGATGTTCACCCAGTTACAGCAAAGGACTTTCCACACTATGGAGAGCACATGTTTAAATTATGTATTTAAATACCTATGCAAGTTCCAGATGTGACAGAGAGAAACAAAGGTACCTTTGCTCTTTGCTCCTACATCTACGGTCTCCGTACAGCGCGCCATACGGGTGTCTCGCCTGATACACTCCGTGTTTGTGCACCCGGATGTGAAGTTGGACAGAAGTGACCATGCTCATTTTTTAATTAACAAGAGCAAAGCCCAACAGAAGCACTATGTATTGACCGGATTCTTACTGCATTTAAAAAGTAATGGAATAGTTGATAAAATATCTAAGTACCAAAATTGATACCTTTCCTTGACAAGAAGTCTGTGCAAACAGGCTGCTCTTACCACTACATTAAAAGGCTCCTTTTAAAAATCATTAAAAACAAATAAACAACATTATCAAGCAGCAAACTGCAAACACTGAAAGAAACAACGATCAGTCCACCAGCTTAACCCCCTCCCACTGATACAATAAATCACAAATTGTGTTAAATAAAGGCCAAGACTGGTTTTGCTTTGCCTTTCTTTCCTTTTATTAAATACATTCTAGGCACAATTTAACCCATCTTAATATGAGCACAGTGACTGTTTGCATTGTTCTATGTACTGGAAAAATGTCAGGACTTTTCCCATTCTCATGTAATAAGTTCCCATGGAAGCACAATGTACATACATAAGGTACATGTAACTTCAGACTTAATTGTTATTAAAACATCCTCAACTCGTTTTACCTTCTAATTTATAACTTGACATGCTAAAAATAGTGTCTTTCTGAATTAAAAGGTGGAAGTCCCCTATATATTGTATTCACAGTATAGAAAAGGATTTATGTTTTGGGTTGAGGAGCTTCTTTTTGGACTCGGGTAAAACTAAGCAAAATTAAGGAACATGAATGATGATAATCAAAAAAACTATTCCACCAGATAAAATTAGATGAAGAATGCCTTCTAATTGCCAGGGAAAAATCTGTACATTCAACTGCTCATTCTCAAGAGGTGAACAGGAACTGGGTAAGAAATAGGCAGATGAGAAGTCTTGATTTAAACAGTGCATACAGAGGCCCAGTTTAAACCAAACCAGCGCGGGTCAGACTGCAAACATGGGGCTGCTCAATCTCTTGCAGTAAATAAGAAGAAAAGCCAAGGCAAAATAAGATAAAAAAATAAGACCTCAAATACATGTATTGAGCCCAAATCAAGCATCATCCACACGTAAAAGGAAAAATCTTCCTACATAAATAACCCCTGCAACTCAACAACAAAAATACCACACTCTTCCTACCCGCAACTTCATCAGAAAGGCCATTTTGGCATCTATGGAAACAAACTTGATGCACACCATGCCATTAATCAAGTCATCTTACCTGCACATGACTTCGTGGGTAAGCAACACTCTGCACATTTCAGGGTTCTTGTTCTGTCCTTCATAAGTTATGGGCTACAAGAGTTAAAGGCAGGGGTAAGCCAGGAGCATCGGCATTACTCATGTCATAATATTCAGATCTAAGGTGAAGGCTTTTTACCACTGCTCACAAATAAATACCTTCCCCCAAAGCCTTTATGAGCAGGGAAAGCAGCTTATACATAAATATTTGATTTTAAAGTGAATAAAAATATACAAACCATAAAGAAAAAAATTAAATAGACTTTAGAGCTTTACTTTTCAATTGCCCTCAAAAATAAGGTCTTTAAGATGAACCAGAGACAAAAAATTAACCAGAGGAAAAAAACATACAGGGCAGTGTTTGGGAAAAAGGCAGGCTGCAGCATGCAGGTCAGCACGGCACACATTAGCTATGCTCACCTGCTTAGTGACTGAGTCGATGAGTCTAACGTACAGATCCTGTTCAGTCCTGACACCTACAGCGAGACAGAAGAGCAATAAACAACGCTGCCACACACATCCTTCCCTCAGCATCACAACAAACCTGTTTAGTTTCATCCAGTGCCTTATTAAACATCCTCAGAAAGACCATTTTAGTTTTGTTCCCTCTAGTGTGTTTCCCAAGACCACCCACACCAGGGAAACTTCAGAACCCATCCCGGCACTGAAGGTGCATCAGGCAAGGGAATTTCAGCGTGTCTCAGAACTCACAGTGACAGCACCTACAAACCTTCCCCTCCCTTTACAGCGCACTGAAGGTGACTGGAGGGGGGACTCACCATTGCTATAGAGTAGCTGCAGTTTGTAATGTGTGCCGTTGTTTGTCTTTTCATTGCCTTGCTCCTGAAAGAGAGAATTAAAAATCTTCCAGAACTTACACTTGGCACATTTAAAATGCAGAAGCTGATAATCATGATGGAAGTGACAACAAAGTTCATTAAAATTCTGCGAGGTGAATCCACTGATTGGGATGTATTAACCTTCCGAATGACCCAAGGCAAACTACAAAATACTGCTGACATCTTTTCCTGTAGGAGTTCAAGAACTTCTTTTCCCCCTATTTGTTACAATGCTCTCCACTTTTTCAAGGCAATACACCAAGATAAATTTGTTCATTTCAAGTCACTTAATATGAAGCAGATTGACAGTGGGAAAACTCAGTGGGTTTGGGGTTTAGCGTGCTCATTCCTTTGCAGTAGTGTTATTTTGAGTCATTACGGATATTTATTTCCTGTGTTACAGGGAGGTTTCTTGCATGGGTTTTTTTTCTGTAATTTCCTAGAAGATAATTAATGAGCATCCTTCATAATTAAAAAATATCTTGTCCATGACTAAGAACACAATTGTAAAACCAATGTGAAGTGGTCAGCATGCGGGTTTTAAAATCCAAAAGCAAATGCTTTTTAAATCCTGCCATTGACTTTGGAGCCTTCAAAAATACCTATAATCAAGCTCAACAATAATATGCCATATCACAGGTCAGATTCCACTTCTGTGAAGGTGCTAATAAAACTTGGCAGGTCTGGCAGGAACCGAAAAAGGCACATTTGACCCGCATTAATTTTTTTTTCTATTTTTAGTGGGTCTATGAAATTCCCATTGTATTCCCGATACAGCAGAGGCTTGCAAACCTTTTTAACTACAGCAGCACACAGACGGCAATAGCTCTATCAAGGCACCTGAACCCTTAATCAAGAGCTGGTCGTATTTTGTTTGGGACAACAGGTATTAGACGTTAACAGCTCAACGGGGAGAGGAAAAGATCAGATTTGGAGGAGGAAAGAGGAAGAAGAAAGGTAACAAGCCTTACTTTATCATTTTCTACAAAGTCCACAAAAGCTGTCCTCTCTATTTCCACGGGCTGCCCCTGTCTGTCGTAGAGAGCCAGAACAAAGTGAAAGAAATTGGATTTCCTCAAGTTGGAGGGTGGCTGCTTTTCAAAGTGAGCTCTGGACAAAGCTACTCCGCTGTGGAGGAAACACACGGGATGGGGTGTGGGGGAGAGACAAAGACATTACCAGGTTGTGCAGCAGTCACAGCAAAACAACAACAGAAAAGGCAGCACACATTCCGAGAAAAGCCGGGAATCGCCCCCCTGCGCCAGTGGCACGCGGCGTTAGAGCAGTCGCTTGTCACACCGACCCCGAGCCCGGCGCTTCCCAGCCTGGGCGCTGCGGCTCCGCTATGGAGAGGCGCGGCCGAGGGCTGCGACCGGGCCGGGTTGTCATTGTAACGCCGGTGCCTACAGTTTGCTCCGAGGACAAGAATAATTTACAGACGCCGGAAGATAAGAGATCGGTCTCTGCTAAACGCAGGAAGTGTTTTATTCCTTCCTCTACCTATTTTCCTCTCTCCTGTGACACTCATCTCTGGAATGCAACACGCAGGGTGGGAAGACGGTGTAACACATTAGAGGGTCTCAAAGTGCTATCTGTGCATCCCAACATTGCTCACTTCTGTAGGAGACAAGGACCTTACAACATTTCCTACAAGCAGACTGTCAACTTGAGGACACCTACATCTTCCGTGAAAGGCAACTAGTTTCAAGCAGAGCATCCACGTCCCTCAGCAGCAAAGTTCCCAGTGTAGTGCTTAGTCCTATTGGAACTGATGTCTGGGTCTTCAATTTCGGATTTAAATTGAAAGAATTTAGATTCAAGTTAATTCACCCTTGCCCAAATCTTGTCCCTTACTGCAGAAAATGCAGGGATGTTTCACATACCTTTGGAAAGACTCGAATGCTTTTGTGTATCCACAATATCCCGAACTCCAGGTATATTTCTTAGTGAAACTAGTTGTAGCTCTTTCTCCCTAATGCTGTTTTCTACCCACTGAAGAGAACAGGGTGCATATTAGTACCTCCAGATTACTTACTAGACAGATTATGTCTACCTGCCAGACAAGTTAGGAGTCAAAGCTGCTTCGAGTTTTCAGTCCCCAAAATAGCTCCACCGCATTGGCAAAAGCGTTTGACTCTTTCGGAGAACTACAGATGTTTCCCTGTGCTTTCCCTTGCCAAATAGGTGCAGTGTGAAGTCACCACATCCGCCACAACTGCCCCTAGTTCGGATTTCCTCTCATTTTCTGCATTTCTTGGTTTGTTACAGGTCTCTCAAAGAGCCCTGGCGATGCCACCACGAGCACAGTGCAACTACTGCCACACTGCTCCAAGAGTTACAGGCTTCTTAGGAGCGAATTCCTTTTGCTTTCGGTTTCCCCGGGAATAAACCTCTTCCTCCCCTCGTTGTATTTATTAAACCATCTATTGACATTCATAAAACTCTGATAACTCCTCCCATAGCCCTCAGAAAACCTCGCTCACAGATCAGGCCGGGGGGGGGGGGGGGGCCATAGAAGTACTGTTTAAAATGTCCATGGTTCATTTGAAGTCCCATCTGCTGTCACATGCCCTTCACTTTGCCTCTACATTAAGTAAACCCTGGGGCTAATTTTACCTTCATCTTTTGCTACTTTAAAAAAAAAAAAAAAAAAAAGATGAATATACATTAAAAAAAAAAGTATCCAGAGAGCGAGGAAGAAAAAAAAAATACCTAGAAGGGGGTTTAATCGTCTTACCCCTAATGGGAAGTGACTGGAATAACGGGAAGGGACTGGAATAACGGTCCTGGGCTGACTTGGCTGGGGAGAATAAAAGAGGGTGGGAGGGGTGGAGTAACCCTCCCAAACAAGTAGAAACACCCGGCCCCAGCGCGGCGTGCTCCGCAGCCCCGAGCGCAGAGCCCCGCGGGCAGGTGCTCCCCGCCGGCTCTGTGCAGCACCCGCGGGGCTCCGCGCTGCCGCGCGTCCTCCCGTTCTACAGACTCCCCTTGGTCCCGAGAACCGAGCTCCGGTCGCTGCTCGCCCGCTTTAGGCAGCTCACGGCCTTGAAGCCGCGGGGGAAGGTTTCGCCGGAGCCTGCGGTAGCTGCAGAGCCGCTTGAATTAAATGAGACAAGATGGGCTGGGGAGGGCGGAGGGAAAGACCTAAATTTAAGTCAATTCTAACTTTATCCACTCCTATTCGGCTGTCCGACCCACAAAGAGGGAAGGAGCAGTCTGTATTACTGTTATAATCCACCCCACACACACCTCCCTTGTGCAGGAAAAGAAGTAATGAGCCGATGTCGCTGTCATCCGATCCCCGCACTGGATTTTAGGACGCTTGATGCTCTCCGGCTTTGGAGCGCTTCTCCCTAGCTCTAGCTGCACTAACTTGGGTTTTCACTGACTAGAGGAGACTGGGAAGGGGACAGAAAGGGAGAGGATAAATTTAATATCAAATGAGAACAACAACAGAGAGTAAAGGCTTGCTTCAAAAGATAAAATAGAATACAAGCAAGGGGGAAACAGGGAGAAATAGTCATGGTTACCTTTGTGCTGCTACGTTTGCATCCACAACCCCAACGTTTCTGACCCAGGACCTGACGGAATCCATTTCAGAACCTAGAGATTTATCTTTCAGAATTGGTCCTCTTCCTAAAGTATCTTGAATCCCAAACATTTAAAAAGTCTATTCCAACTAGCAACAGTTTCCTTTTGGGAGATAAGGGAGAAGAAAAGAAGAAAATAAAAAGACACAGCCTTTGGAATTGGCGCACACAAATCCCAGGAAAGTGGAGAAGTTCAGCTTTAAAACCAACTTCTTCTGCTTTTTTAAGTGCTATGTGTTTTTAATGCCTTCAAATAGAGAAAATGAAAAAAAGTTTTTCCTCTTGCAAAGTAAAAGTTATGCTGATTCAGTCTTCCCGGGTATCATCATCCTTCAAACGCAGGAGAGGAAACTGCATCCAGAAAGCGATTGCTGTTAACCAGGATCACCTGTTTCTCCACAGACACGGGGAGAAAGAATGACTGCTGCCTAATCCGAGAGGGGGAACGGGGGGGGAAAAAGCGGGATAAATTGTACAAGAAAGGAAGAAGCGGAGTTAAGGAGGGTCTGGTACCGCTCCACCGGGAAGAGCCGGTCCTCCCGCAGCCGGTCACCATGAATGGGTTACCGCGGACGTACCGGGAGGGGGCGGAGCCTGCTCCCAAATAAGGGATTACATTAGCATACCGTCCGCGGATTGGTGGGAAGCGGGCGGTCCCGGGGCCGGACCCGCGGGCGGGGAACGGGCAGCGGGGCCGCGGCACCGGGAGCGCGGCGGGCGGGCGAGGTCCGAACTTCATGGCACGGCCCGTCGGCCCCACACTAACGGCCACGTAAGGCTCCAACCGTGCTGCAGCGACGAGGCAGTCGCGCAGGTAGTTGGCTGGTTCGCTCTCGGGCGCGGGGTTTAAAAACCAAGCGCCCGGAGGAGAGAACCGGGCGGCAGCGCTGCTCGCGGGGTCTGCGCTCCCACCGTGCGAGAGCTGCCGGGTCCGGCCTTAAAACTTGTTATTATGGGCAAAATCCCCCGTTCAAAGCGAGCGGAGCTCCCCCAGCCCGGCCCGCTGCGCACCGGGACCGCATGGATTCTGGTTTCCGTAACGCACTCTGCCTCGGTGCTCTTTTTCCTCCTGCCCCCTTTGTATTCCGATCCGCGTATAGATCTGCCTCTGAAATCTATATAGCACCAACGTGAAAACAGATTTCAAGACAATGAATGCAAATCTGTGCTCAGAGACCATCTGCCAGATGAGGGAATCAGATGTTCGGTAGTTAAAGGGACAGCGCAAGGATTTCCTCACTCATGTGCGGCTTCTCTCTTTAACCTGCTTTATTATTTATTTTTAACGAGATATGACTATAATATCCATTTCCGAATAAATCCCAACTCCTTCCATCCATGTTCAGCTGCATTCCAAAAAGCCACTTTTCTACTAAATGCGAAATTATTTTCATGGAGTTTCATACAGTTCTAGCCAAAATAATCGCAAATTAAAATCTTCCCATAAAACTTTGATTAAAACGCATCCTTAATTCAGGCCGGGCTGAGGGCGAAGCCGGCGCTGCGAATTGCTCTGTCCGCACAAGTGACACGCATGGTACTGAATCAACTAATGCAGCACGCACGATCTTTGTTCCAGGACATTTACCATGCTACCCGCCTCCCAAAATTGATAAATATGCAGGAAGCGATTTTGCCAGGTTAGCGAAAGGCGAGGCTGCCGTTATATTAATGGGAAAGAAAAGCAGCGTCAGTTTGACAGTGTTCTGGAGCCGAGGCCAGCCCCTCAAGATATGATGCTAGCATTTTTGAGATGCAGTTTCTCAGTACAAAATAAAACCCACAATCCACCCAAACGGTGTGACATAATTAAAACAATTAATAAGTGAAAAGACAAGGACCTACGAGGTAAACACGCCGGCAGTACTAAGGCAGATTAGAGTGGGGCTTTTTCCTGTGACCATTTCGCAATCGGCGTAGGTGCATTTTCTCGGATAAAAGCCCCCTCTCCGCACTATGCTCATTTTTGGCAATGCCACTCCAGCCGTTTCTGCATTTAGTCTCAGACCCGGGCAGAGGCGGAAGGGGAGGGGGCGGAATTCCCAATCCATCTAACCTTGGCCGATGTATTCAGAAGGAGAAAACGTTTCCTAAAACCCGGAGTTCCTCGCTCCTGGGTGATGAAGCCGGCTCTGTCCCTACAAGTCCGCTCGGGTCCGGCCCGGCTCCGATACAATGGCGGGGGCATGCGCCGCGGCCCGGGAGCCGTGCTCGGGGGACTCGGGGCGGGTCAGAGGGCAGCGACGCGGGTCACGGAGATGCACTCTCCTCGCCCTAAACAGCTGCCACCAGAATTCTGCCCTTCAGGGACAAGCGAAGGGACCGTCCCCTCCTTGGGGGGAGCTCGGCGGGCGCTGGGGAAGCGGCACAGCCCCGCGCCGGGTCCCTCATCGGCCCTGGCAGAGGAAGCGCCTTCGAGGGAGAATCTGCACGCACACGCACGCACACACACAGAGCTAAGTTTCGCTCCTTTGGGGCTTATTTGAACAGGACTTAGTGCCTCTGAAATTATAACCTCCTGATCTAGATTGCTCATTTCAAGCACTCGGTTTAAACACAGTTTGGGCAGAGCCCATTTCTGAGACTCTTCCGAAGTAAAATCACCGAGTAAAAGCAGCAGTTACACCAGTGCAACCGCCGCCGAGTTTGGCTTTGCACTTCAGATATTCCTACTGAGGAAGCCGGTTCCGCCGGCAGGTACGTCTAACTTCGGGGTGGGCAAACCCTGCAAGACCTGCCGGGGACACCCCGAGAAGAGGTGGGAGCCTCCAGCCAGCAGCGGATCTTCCGCACCGGACTTGCACCCGGTTCTACAAACATTTTAGAGACACAAACCAGAGCGCGCAAAGGGCTCAGGGAAAGGGTTTTCGGCGCCAAGAGTGGAAGCGACACCCGAGCAGCGGCTGCGAGAGGGCGCGGGGCCGGGGCTCCCACCCTCGTAAATCGCTCCCAGCTCAAAAGAAGGGAAAAAAGGAAGGGGTTCGGAGCGGTGCTCTCTGCTCCCCTCCGGGCTGCCGCGCTCCGCCGCATGCTGGGGTCAAAGTGACAGGTGAGGCGGGTCTGGCGTGAAGCGAGATGCGCCTTTGTTAGCAGGGTTTTAACATCGTCATTTCAGTCACCAGAGCCAACTTTAGCCACTCGACACGTCCTAGCAACTCCCAGCAAGAAGAAACAGATAAATTGAAGATAATACTTCCAACCCTTTAAAAGCGTAACCTTAAACTACTATTGTTTCCTCCCAACTTTAAGGAGAAAATGCCAATGAGAAAGTTAAATTACGCCTAAAGACGACACTTGGAGGGAAGCATATGCTCCTTGTCCTACTCATTTGGGAGAATCCACCATACTTCAGGTGTCTCAAGGGAAAGAATCGTAGGTTAAAATTATCAGACAGAGGAGGATAACTAATCTTTTTCTCTTTATCCAGTATTCTCAATGGAAGGTTCATTTTTCTGGTACAGGTGTACCAGAAAAAAAGAAATGCGCCTGTTCCAAGTGTTCCTTTTAAGCTGTCAACAGCTTCAAGTTTTAAGTCATTCATGTTCAAGCACACACCAAATGCATTTTTGGCAATATAACGATATTTGACAAACAAACAAGTGCTCGAAAATAACTTTCAGGAGCCTGACACGAGCATCCACATTCACTCGAAGGGGATGCCCTGCACAGAACCGGGGCTACACACACCGCCACAGGCTGTGCTCTGAACGCGGGTACCGGGTGGTGCACGGAGCGTGGTCAGGGCACCACACAAAACTAGATGAGCCTGCTCCGACTGATGCAAGACTGCTCTGGACTTACCAAAGCCTCTACTTAACCGAAGTGAGAACGTACACGGCTTAAGGGGGAAAAAAATGCTGCTTAAAACGTTTTTAATACGAGAGGTTTAAAGCAGTTCAGGTGCATGCAACTAAGTCATGAAAGCAAATCGAGCTCTTAACTGCGAATGGAAAACGCAAACCAAGGACTTCAGCACTGAAGTGCTTTTGGTTATATTAATTAGAAGCCTAGGTTTGTATCATCAAAGTACAGGTTCTCGCAGAAAAGAACTCCCCCCGGTTGATTGCTGGACAAAGTTTAACCCCCAAGTCTAAAACAATCGATCCTCTCCACAGACAGCACGGTCTTTCGCCTCCGCCAGTAGCAAACACACAAACCCGCGGGGTTTAGCTGTAAAACCATGGGCTGTATGGTCTCTCCCTTTTTCACTATTTACTGGAGTCAGCTCTCCACATTGATCAGTGCTTTATGCAATGTGCAAGTTCCAGGCACAGCAATGCTCACGGTTAGAAGCAGTGAACAAAGGAACGCTTTCAAACTTACAAATGCATAAACAAACGTTTAATAACTTCTTCTCCACCTCATCTTTCCCAAAAGGGAGAAAACATTGTATCCAGCACATCCTCTTCTTAGTCTTCCGTTCACTCAAATAAGTTGGTGCTTTTTTCACTAGAGCAGGAAAACACATCTGCTGGGGTTTTATCCAACTGTTTTTAAGATACTGCCTTTTGCCTCAAATGGGTTTTGGAACACGTTAGCAAATAATATGTTACCATCGGGAGCGTCTGTTCCATTTTATTTTATAATGCAGATTTGAGAAGCCTTAGTGCTGAAGTTTGTTTTTCTAACCACATGGAGGTCTGAGGCAACAAGCACATTCAGGAAAAATACACCAAGTGGGCGGATATTTGTGCTGGGATCCTCTCTCACATTTTGCAGTTTATGGAAAGCAATCAGGGTCAGCTTTTCAGTATGTCTTTGTACATAAACTACCTAAAATATTCACCAGGAAGTTTAGCTTATCAGAGCCTTTCTAGTTCCAGGTACTTATGACCCAACTCCAGCTGTCAAAGAGCATCTCCACAAGCAACTGGATAAACGCAGACATATCAGAGAGCAGAATTAAATTCATTCATTAACATATGAACCAAATAAAAAAAATGGTTCCCAGTATCAGAAACATTCTCATAATGGCACTTAACCCATATTAGTCACTCAAGTGGTCTTATAAGAATTACTTGACAATATACACATGCTGAACCTCATGCTTAAACATCCGTACAGCAAGGGCCTGATTCCATTTCTTGACTCAGCTCAATGCAGCTCTATGTTAAACAAGTGTCTAACTTCAATTACAGGAATAGTCACTCTCAAGTGATGCCACAGGGACACTGAAGAGTCAGCACACCTTAAGCAACTTGTAGATAAAAACTTGATTTTTGAAGTGTTTAAAATGCAGGAATTGCAAACACCTGGAAAATTGCTTTAGTTCTTTCAGGTAGCACAGCCTGACATGAAATTTAGACACTCTAGTTACCACAACACAAAAGTACTTGGATGCAAACTGCTAGTGTAGCAGGAATAAGTGAATTTTGTGTAACTCCAAGTTTGCCAGTTTTTCCTCTGGTTGACAGAAGGGGGACACACATCCAATGTACACCTTGCTGCACTGTTTTGACTGGCTTAAAGAACAGCCTCCAGCTAGGGCTAGCTACCCAGAAAAGCCAGCTTCCAAAGTTCTGTCATTTTCCAGGAAAATATATACAGATATATGCATATATGTACACACACACCCCCCAGAGTCTTCTCAAAGAAACATTTGTTTTCAAAAAAGAAAGTATACTGATTTCCATCCTCACATAACTCAGACCAGCAGATCCACCTCAGGCTTTCCACTAACCTTTCACTGTCAGGATAAATCCAGAACTTTACCATCCACAAAAATATAGGAAGTTACAGGGTTTGATTCAAGTCTAGTACATTGTTGGAAACATTTTGAGTTCAACAGGGTTTGAATCAGATCAATTCTCTGTTGTAGAGGGGCCATTCTAAGCTTGATTATAGCATTTGATTTTCCTGTTTTCAGTGTTCATGAAGCTGTCAAGGTTCTTGAAGAGACAAACTTGCCTAATCTCTGCAGCATTATTGTTTGATAGGCTAAGAAGTTGAGGCACCAAAACGGCACGCAAGAATAAGGGTCCAACATGCTCACCACCTACAAAGACACCTCATTGAACCATTTTCCAGACACACAGGAGTCCGTAACAACTAGATGAATACCCGGGTCACATATCACACATGCAGCAGGCACCTTGGCCAGCATGGGCTCCAGGAAGACTACAGAGGCAGCCTACTTATGCTGCTCAAGGACATGGATATATTGTTGATGCGGGCTGCTTCCAACCTGGAGTTACATAAATCAGTGCAAACTGATTCTGAAAGTCGCTTTGAGCTCTGGGATTTAAAAATAAACCCAGGTTATTTGGGGCTGCAACCACAGGCTTCAAGGAAGAGCTAGTTTTAACCATTCTGTGTAATATAGAAGCTCACTTCTATCAGACTCTGAATCCCTGACTGGAGTTTATTGGTACAACCATAATACAAATAATTAGGATTAAGAGAATCTCTCCTGGGGATGGTCAATAATCAAAACATCTGCCTCCCACAAAGTTTCTTCTAAAGCATCTGGTAGTGGAAGCTAAGATATAATACACAAGAAGCCTAATCTAATCTGACTATTCCAACATTCTTTCCATAAGGCAAGAAAGAGGTAGTTAAAAGCTCAATAAATCCTAATTAGAGCTTTACAACCTTGGAGAGACAGATCAGTTCTTCTCTGAAGTGTATTAAATAACCTGACGAATTTTTTCTATTTTAATTTGGTGAAACACAACTATTAACACACCTGACTTCTCAAAGCCAACTAGACTCCTACCTCAGCACATGGCACTTCAAAAGCTGCCAAATTATACAACCAGATTGTGATCCTGCAAACCTCTGCACTGGTATTACCCACAGTGAAGCCTGATGGCATCTACCAAGTGCTCTCAACAGATCTTTCCAAGGATAGAGTCCCATAACTAATACAACTCTGAGCTCTTGTTTCTGAGAGTTAAAGTCATTAGGATCCAGTTTAGTCTAAACATTATCTTCTAGGAGATAAGAAATCTACCCAGAGTTTTGTGCCTTAATTATAGCTTACCATTTGAACTGTTTCTTTCATCACTGAGTTTAAGCATTCATAAGCAGGCTAAACATCCACGCTTTGAAACTTACGCACACCTAAATGGTTCTGATACTTAAAAGGATTTGATCAGCCTGGTTGGCTAGCATCGCATTTCCATCAGCAGTATCAGGTAAGGAAAAGTAATAGAATTCACTAAACGCAATACTATTAAAACATTTAAGGAGAGAGTATTGCTACTTTCTTTTCTTTTTTTGCAAGTTTCGTGCCTCTGACAGACAGAGTTTAAGTTTATATATTTAGTAGGTTTTACAGTAAATCTGCATAAACCAATCTTAGGTATGGCTCCTCAAGTACATTTTCCATAAACAAAAAATAGGAGAAGCAAAGCTGGAACCTGAATTTGGAGAAAGAACATCATCTTGTACACACCTGTACAAGATGATGGGCCCAAAACTGATAGGCAGTATGAAGCCTGGGCAAGCAGTTAAGTCTCTTCTAATAGTGTGCAGGAGAAAAATCCAAGCCCCAGTAATACATAGCATGAGAAGCAGATATCTTTTTACAAGCTTTTAGATTCAAATCAGCTTAAATTTAAGGAATCAGTTTAAGGGCATCAGATGAGAATTAGCTGCTAACAGACAAGTACAGAAGTCAGGCTAAACCCACGCTGGTGAAGAACTGTTAACACAACACAAAAAGGCACCTTCACGGTACCCAGCCAGAGCCAGGCTGTACAGTGGGTAGCGTCACCCAGTGTAAACTTCATTACAAACAAGATAGTTTAAATCTTAGCAAGAGCTACAGTAAATCCTTAGATCAGCTGAGATGTTTCTCAGCGTTTCTCCTGTAGATGGAAGAACTGCCACATTAGCTGCGATTCATCAGAAGATGTCTCTATTCAGGATGGTTCTTTCATGACAAGCAGCACTAGCTTTTTAGATTCATTGTGTACCAGTTCACTAATATAGGACAAGGGGTGAAGGGGATTGGAAGAAAACCAGCTCTTCATGTGCACTCTTCCCTTCAGCTACTTGCTAAAGACAAAAAATAAGCCTTTGCTGATTCCAGCTCTGTAGGGTATCAATGACAACAAAACAGATGAGTAGGTTCAGGGGGTTTCAGAACACCATCCTGAGCAGACACAGCTTTGTGGTCCACATGCATTCTTTGGCTTTAGGGAAGGAAAACACCCTCTGTTGTTTTCAAAAGCATGTGTTCAGAGCATCTGAAGACTAGAATATGTTGAAGCATATGGCATATAATTTCATTTCTTCCATTCATAATCTGCAGCAAGATCAGTTCTAGTAAGAACAAGCTCCAGCAATATTTCCATAGCTGTGCCCTCCCAGCAAGCCTATTTAGGCATACTGATGAGGTGAATATTAGAAAAACAATTAAGTTAACATTGCTATGGATGGGCTAAGCAAATTGCTTACAGCAAGTACATCATACATCTTTAAGACTTGGTCTGTTTGTTACCTCCACTGATAGAGTGGAAATACAAACATGATATGATGGGACTATCAACTTACTGTGCTTGTATACCATCCCTAGTAACTAAGGTCTAACCCAGATGAGATGAAGCTTCTTCCCAGCACTGTTAACATCAGAAGAAACAATGAGGGGAGAGAAGATAAAGCAGAGGAACAGACAGGAAAGCCAGGAGAAGAAAATATAATTTCAGCCCAGAACACTTAAGACCACACAGCACAACCATTAACCAACTGAAGGGCAGCTACTTGCTTTCACAGACTTGCTCTTTACTTACTTTCCCCTTCACTACCATCCCCTATTTGGGCAAAGGATTCTCCAAGTACCCATAGGACAGAGGGAAAGAGAACACTAACTTGCAGGAGAGACAGCATCCTCAAACATGGCCCTACCTCAAACTTAGCCAAGAGCCTGGCAAGTACCTGATGCCCTACAGGCTTGTGCCTTAATGGCTACAAGCTTTGAGACTCTCTTGAACCTCTGACATATAGTAGGGTAGTCTGAGATATCACTTGAGATAAAAATCTTCCAGTGGAGGCTTAACACCAGGTTTGCCCCAAGCTGTCTGCAGGCACCCTTACACCCAGGATTTGCTATGCTGACCTTGACTTGACTGTGCTGAGAGTGCGGGGCAGGGGGCCAGCAACTGGAACACACACTGCATGGAAGGCCAAACGGCAAAGCAGCACAGCATGTACAACCTCCAGAGAGGAAAACCATTTTACAAGATGGTTTATGGCGTCTTATTTTTCCCCATGTAGAGTATGAATAATGTTAATGGTGACAGAGCCTACAGGCAATAAAAGGCTTTTGCAGGTATCAAACAGCTTCAAACTTTGCTTTGGCTCTCTGCCAGCTGCTGCAGTCAGGCAGCGCTTCCTACTGAAGGCTAGGACCAATGTCCATTCTGTAATTACACAGCCTTACTGGTTTCCAATGAGAGAACAGATAGAAAACCTTTCTTTTTAATTCATGTGAAAACCAGAAGGGAAGAAATCTGTGTTTCATGTGCACCTGCCACTTTTAAATATCTATTTCTAATGGACAAGGAAATTGTTAGTCCCATAATCATCTGCCAAGGCTCAAAACAAGAACATAGGTTGGGAAGTCAGACAATGAAAAATTTCTAGTTTTATTATCATCCCTTGTTCAAACAGCATGTGAAAGCTCAAACCAGGAATCCAGGGCTCCCCTGTGCTAAGCTGTTCAGAGCAATTTGGAAAGGAGTTCCAAAGAGAACTTGAGTGTAGCAAGATGAAGTAAGAAAGAAACAAGAATTTTTCTTCACATTGTTAGTCTTGCACAGCATGCAGCTTAGGCCAACTTGGCCCAGTAGTAAGAACCTACTTTTCAAAGCAAAAAAACCCACATCCCCCTGCTTCCACTGCTACCAGGTTTTTTTAATCAGGCATAAAACTCTACCAGTTAAGCAAATTACTTACACAAGTCATCTAAAACACTCCTAATTTCACATTTCCAAGCCATAAAAGACAGACTCAAGTCTTCCTCAGTGATCAGTCCAGTTTGGAAGAGTGCTTTTTCAATGACTGACCCAGTCAATTTCTTCTACCTTATAATACTTACCTAATATATACTGGTTAACTTACCTAATTAGGCAACTTACCAAATAATACATTACTTACCTAATAATTTCTTTTACCTTATAATGTTTTCGCTTAACTTTTTAACCCCCCCCCCTTGTTTTTGTTGATCACTGTGAGCTAGTTTCCATACTAGTACAATTCAGCAACAGTCAAATGGGTTGTTTCTTCATTATTCATACACAAGTAGATAAAATCCTTTTCAATGAATGCCTAAGTGTAACACATTTATCCAACACCCCCACAACTTTTCCCTAGGGTCATGTTAGTACCTGTATCAAATAGTTTCAGTCAAAGTCTCAAGCCATACAAAGTGGGCTGTTTGACTTGCTGTCTGTTGTTTCTTTTTCCCTTTTTAACAGAAGCATCAGGGCAAGCCTCTCAGCACCTGCATTAGGTAAACACTATTGGGTCATTCCTATTCAGTACCAGAGGAAGTGGAAGCACATGGAAGTCAAAGTTACAGCATGTCAGCTGCAGAGTTGGGGTTGGATCTCAGGAGCTCCTGGATTCTGGGACAATGCTATCCATGAATATGCGAAAGTATTTCCCCAAGGCTCAATTATTGGCACATTTGCCACATACCCTGCAAAATAACAACATTTAAGAAGTAAGCCATCAACAGCCAAGACACAAACATCTGTTTTAAGGAACATGCTGTGGGCTGGGAACAAGACAACCTTTGCCTTTCCACCAAGTATTGGTTAAATGAGCCAAGTACATTCACTTGTATTTACAGTAGTGTCTAAAACCCCTTGAATCACTGCACTATACCCTAACATGCATGCAGTACACATAATCATGTATATGTTTATAACAGATAGAAAATTAGATACATTCAGCTTGCCACCAGAGGTAAAACTTGAGATAAAATGTTAAGAGTTCTACTCAACAGTTGGAAAGTTTCCACTTCCACACTTTCTGTAAAATGAGGAATATAGTTTACAAGTCCTAATAGTTAACAGAACCATTGTTTTACACCTGGCTTTATTATAAGATAGGAACTAAATATTTGATCATCTGACATATTTTAACACCTGCACTGATTTCCTGTCCCCCAGTATCTGAGGTACATTTGTTGCTCATAAGTACAAGAGAGAGAATTAGGGAACCAGACAAGCTGTGAAAGTTTTGACATCAGTTTCAGCTGAAGCGAAGCTGCGCTTGGACATCTGATCACTGACTTCATGACAGACATCAGCCTTATACTTTGCCATGGTAGAACCCCAAGCACAAGACCAAATTTCCCTTGGGTTATGCAGTAAGGTCCAGAAAGAAATTCTAAGTATCCAAGAATTAAGAATCTGTGTGCAAATCAAGAAATACAGGCCAGAGGAAATAAAAAGTCACGTACCTGTAGGTTAAACATAAAAGCAGCAGATAGTAGGAAAAGAGTCTATTGTGACCATTCAGTTGACAGATGCCAAACCTAAGATTTAACATCTCAATTCTATGATTTAATCTGTATCATACAGTTAAAGCTCTTCAAAACAAAGCAAATGAATTCTGATCTTCATTTCCTCCCCACCCTCCCATGAAGTTCATCTTCTGATAAAGAGAATTCCTAGCAAAGGGACAAGACTACCAACGTTGTTTCAAGCTTCCCAAGTCTGAACAGTTTGGCAGGCAACTTTCTCCTCAGACACCGATGATCCAGAAAGAAGGGTGTGTGCAGGGAAGGGGATAGCTGATCCAAGCCTACACCACTGTAGGGGTCAAGGTGATGGTAAACAGGCTGATATGACAGCAGCTCTGATAGCACTGGAGAAAGGTCCCTTAAAGAGGCCAAGGAAAGATCTTGGAAAAGGAAGACTGATGAAGGAACAGGAGGCGGCAGTGTAGTTGAACTCATGACCTAAACTGATCCCACTTTCAGGAACCTGGGAGCCGCTGTCAGCATGCCCACTGAGGCAGGAGATCCCTGTCCTAGAGCAAGAGCCTTGGCAGCTCAGGTAGAAGGACAAAAGCCAGACCTTTAAAATACCATTAAAGGTGTGATTATGGAGGCTCATCCATTCAAGTCTACAGGCCAAAGAATAGGGCTCAGCACCATCTCAATACAGGCTGCCCACTGGTGCACATCTCCACTAAGCCTCTCTCACTCAACTCATGTATACACGTTTATTAACAAGGAAATTAAGTATGCGTTTTACTTCAATCTGGCAAAGGTCACAAGAGTAATTTAAACACTCAAGAAGAGACAGGATGCTAGTGAGTCAGATATTTATGGGCACAAGCCATGTCTGAAGAGGCTGCATAGTAAACAAGAGGAAAGCAGAAGGTGGAATGGTATATTCCCAATTAATGTATCAGAAACAGATCCACAAAATTTACGCCACTTGCCTGATATGACACAGGAAGCCAGGAACTCAACCCTACTCTCCAAATTCCCAGAGCACAACCGCATTTAGTCCCTTTATAGGACAGTTAAATGTTATTCAGATTGCTTAATAACCAGGATTGAGGAAGTGCTCTAAAAGGGAAAAATCCCTCGTACCAAGAAGTGTATTTTAAATTCCTGATTATGCAACATATTAAAATATTTAATATGTTATTTCCTTTCCAGAGAACAAAACTGACAATAAAGACGAACCTGCAGCTCAAAGCAAAATAAAAAACAAAATCAAGGTCTTGCGCGTTCCGTTTATCTGGGCAACTGCCACCACCTTGTGGTCTGTACAGCGAAACCACCACCGGAATCCTGCCGTCTTCAATAGTAAATAAACCTAATGCTGTCTTGCTGTTCTCTTTTGAAAGCACATTGCTTGGACTTCGCTCATGAACGACCTTAACAGCTCTGTCTGGCATGAACTGACTGCGTTTAATGATGTATGACTTCGTAGTTGTCATTATTTCAAAGTTGATGCCAGTTCCCAACACAGAGAATGAACACAGCACCTCCTACCCATGTAAAACTGACTGAGCACTCACCGAATTTCAGAGTTGCTCATGTAACCTCATCAGTAACAATCTGGAGCAAATACTGGGGGATCCACAATCCCAGACTTTGCTAATGAAGCATTCCACAACCTGAAAACACGTCCCTCTCCTTTGCCCTATCTTTTAAACCAGTGTACCATGCCTTTGCAGCGTGACTAAAGACCCTCAGGTGACAAGCATTGAAAAAAGAAAAACATCAGAGTTATGTTTGGCCACGAGGCTATTTATTGCACAATTCAATTCAACTCTAACTAGGAAAAAGTGTATCTGAAACTGTCTTAAAGACAAATACTTTGGATATCTGCCACCGATATAATCAAGATACCCCCCTATGATGTAAACCTAGGCTGCTTTCCAGGATACTAGTGCGCACAAGCAGCAACAGCAATTTTTCCTGCACAACAGAGACCAACACGTACCTGGTTCAGGGTAATACTGGAGCCAAGAATACACCTTCCTGAAACGGACATTGACAGCCTGCAGTATCCTCCTCAGAAGCAGATTTAGATCCTCTATTTGGAAAGTTTTGGCCCATGAAGTCTTCACGCAGTTCCCACCAGCCTTTGCTGCTCTCACACACTATACCTCAATTACAAACACTGCAGCCTCTTTACAGCATTCACAGTACACTTAACACAATAGAATTCTCTTCACCAACACGCATTTGTGCCGTTATTGGCATAAAAACATTTATGGGCAGAAAAATTAACCTTATAATACAGGCCTTGAATGTCATCTGCAACTGTTGTGAATACCTGACAGAACAAGCAAACAGAAGGAAACGCTTTATTGGACACAATACAGGTAACATTATGTCCGACTTCTGCCATGTGTTTACATTTTTAATGTTTCTAGGTGCATTCAAAACTCTAACAAGAGGCCCAGCAAACCACCCTGTTACACTTCCATGTAAGAAGGATGAGTTATTGTAACAGTGCTGTGTAACACACTGGATTTTTAGATACCTGTCTCAATAAGCAACTTGCTTATAATATTTCAACATGCAAAAGTGTAACATACGGAACAACCACGCTCCTTGAAAGGCACTTAAGAGTCAGATATAATTAGGTCACAGCCATACTGCAGCATACTCAATTAAGTAGTCTCTACAGCTTTTATCCTGCTTTTCTGAAGTGCCTACAAAGGTTGGAAGTATCTAAGATTTTGTTCTTTTTTCCAAAGGATGAAGAAAGAAAGGGAAAAACGTTTAAACGGGGTTGTGCAAGTCACCTAATAGAAGCAAGGATGTAAGCCAGACTGCTGCAAGCCCAATCTTGCATGAGTCGACAGAGTACCAGATTTTAAGCTGACACAAAAGCCCATGATGGTGATTGCTGAACCTTACAAGCACTACATGAGTATTTGACCCTTTGCTCCTTGCTACTAGTCAGTGCCACAGCCATGCCCTCATTTACCCCAGATTGGACTTCCGTGTGCCCCTCCTCACCTTGCCACATGTGCTTAAAGGGTCTGCCCCCAGAGATGAAATGAACTGCTGCCACAGCACAAGCTGTTGAGTATCTAATCCAGGAAACACGAAACTGCTTACAGGAATAAGGCCCCAATAAATATTCCCCCTCCATTCTCATCACATATGGAAAGCAGGAATTTTTGTATCTCCAATATCTTCTTGCCCCCCATCACCTGTGCATGCTCAGATGGGAAGGCAAGAACTGGAGCGTTCAGATTGTTCACAAAAAAACCCCAGCAAAACCAACCTAAAAATCCTTCCCTACAGAAGTAGAGCAGATTTGTATGAGAAAATGAGAACTAGGTTAAAACAAAACAAAGTATTTCACACTCTGCAGCCCACTTGTCTATTAGATCTCAACAGAGCAGCTGGAATCTTGTGTCCAGTGTCAGACAAAACTGTAACTGCAATACCTTTATACCTCAGTTCTCTGTGCAACAGCACCCTTGCTTCTGCTGGCACAGACAGCAAGAGACATGACCCATCCACGCTGGTTTCATTCTCAAAGCCACTCCACCACAACACCCTCCCTCCTAACACTAACCCGTTAAGCTAGAAATGAGGGAGAAGAAGTTAACAAGAACACATGAAAAACCACCAAAAAACATTTGTAGAAGTAATGAATTATGCACAGCAGAATAAGAACACAAAGTACAGTGACTACAACCCCACATGCAGACACTTCCTGTGATAAAAACCAAAACTATCTTATGTTTGCCATATTTACTGAGAAAGAGATCAAGCTAAAGCAGAGAACAAGAGCACTTGTGAATTGTTATGAACTCTCCTTTCTGCAGGCCTTGGTGCCTTACCACAAGGCACTTACACCAACACTCTGGAGAAGCTTTCACCGCTCATTATTCCACCATTACACCAGTTACAGTGAACACAACTGAGTTTGCAACCCTGCTATGCAGAACACCACAAAAAAAAAGGGCAAAAGAAGTATTATTACAACAAAGAAAAAGCAGCGCAGCCTTCAACACACCATTGCCAAAGCCAAGCGAAAAACACAGCTTAAAGGCAGGACCACAGGCTACAAACCAGCCACTAACAGAAAACAACTGTAAGCACCACAAAAAGCAAATCCCCTCCCGCCACCCTGCTACAGAAAATCAAATCATCTCTTACCTGAAAGGAGCTGCAAAGGGCTGAGTTTTAATAGAGAAAAACGCCCCAAACAGGCGGAACCCACACTTCAGGCACAGAGAAGAACACTTCACCTCAGCATCCGGGGCGCCCTGCCCCGTTCTGGAAGGTTCCACAGCCCCTCAGCGCTGCCCTCAGCAATCAGCTCAATGGAGGCACCTGAGGCAGCTCGCACCTGAGGGAAGTTTTCACCCTCTCAGACCTTTCAGGCTACTTCTCGTCACCACACACAGCACAGGACGAGTAACATGGACACGTTGCTCGCTTTTCCCTCCAAATTCCCGTTCCAGGGCTATCCGCGAGGCCGGCAGCGGGGGGAGCTGCGCTTTTCTCTGTGGAAGCGGTGCTTGCAGGCACGGCCCCATCGCAAGCCTTCGGGGGCGGTATTCATTGCACGTTTTCATCATCCTTGTGGGTCCCGGGGGGGACCTAAAGGTAAAACCAAAACGTGCCACGGGGCCTGCAGTGCCAGCCTGGTACATCGCCCTCGCTCCTCACTCATGAGAAGCGGCCTCTTCTCCCATCTAACGCACTACTCCCGTCAGGTCTCTGCTGTGAGACACACGACGGCGCCAGGTGACGGGGTACACAGCCTACAGCGCCATATGAACTGCCTCATGGTGCGCATACAAAGCAAACATGTTACATGCATGCAGCAAGTGAGGTATTCCCTTGGAGAGGCGCCTTTCCGTGACGGCTTCCTCACCACTATGGAGGAAGCCGGGGGCTGGAAGTGGTGCCCAGCTCTTTCCGATGTTTTCACAGCACTTAGCACAATGGGGCAGTGATATTCCACACATCAGGGCCTGGAGGTGCCACTGGCAAGCGAAAATATTGTCTTAAGGACCAATTTCCGGGAGCAATTTCAATTTCAAACCTGATTTATTTGGAAGGAAGAGAATTTGAGCCACCTCGTGTCTACATTCACTAAGACCCAGTGAAAAATGTGGAGTTCTATCAGCAGCTCGGGGGGGCACGTTCAAATCCTGTTTTCACAGCTGCAGACGCGTTAGCCGGCCTGCAAAGGTCAGCGTTGTGAAGTCTTCCGTAGGTGGCAGCATTACTGCAGAGTTTCAATGAGCAATAGAGCCCAGCGGATCCCTTCAGCATCTCTAGAAACCTCCCCTACGGGAAAAGCCTCCGGGAAGTCATTGCTTTCCTGCAGTGCTGTCACCCAGCACAGGCAGCCACACAAACCTGCAGGATGAATTAAAGAGAAGTCCAGTAGAAGGGCTGTAACTGCATCCAAACAAGGCTTAATAATGAACTGGATATGTGTATTGCTAACTAACAGCTTTTATAGGCCTGCAAAGTCAGCCTTTACTTTCAGAGCTTTATTGTGAGAGTCAAAGGGCATATTTTTGCCCTAAGTGTCATCTTTGGGTGTCTTTGTCTTTGGAAGGATTCAGCTCTTTCAAAGGCCAGCTGTGTTGTAAGAAACATGCTGTATGAAATAGCTCTCAGGTTGGAAAGAATGTGGCGATTCTCACGTCCCTCCATTATATGCGTATCTTTTATTCTATGGACTGTTTAACAGTTGATGTAATCCCTCTGAGAAGCTATTAGCAACCACCATCAAATTAGGGTTCATGTAAAGCACTGGCTTAACCACAGCCTGAAGCTCCCTGCTTATATCCATAGTGCAAGTGGCAACAGAGAAAGCTGCCTCCGACCGCGCTGCTAGCACATCCCATACCATGCTCTGAGGAAAATATAGTATCTTCTGTGTGCTTGGGAATCACTTATTTGCTAATGTTGGGGGAAAGGAAGAGATAAACACAGCCGCTCTTCTTTTTCCAGAGCTGTTTCACATGTAAATAAGCCTTCCCTGAACCAGAAAGATTGACATTTCACAACAGTACACCAGTACTCTGGAAATCTTGCTCCAACAACCAGTATATGTTCATAGAGCCAAATAAACCTGTACATAGTGGGTTGGATTTGACTTATGAGCCACCCTTTTGGGGGGGTCATCACCCAGCAAAGATTTCCAGGCCTCATTCTTTACCTTTTCTGCTGCCCCTATGAACAAAGAGATGTATATGGGACAGATAGAGGTGATGAGGAAGGGAAGGAGTATATAATTTCAATCATCACCTTTCAGCTGTTTGGAAGATAAACAATCAGTGAATATATTTCACTGCATGTCTACTATGAGAGTAAAATGTAACTTTATTATTTATATGGGTGAGAAGCTCTCTTGGGATAATGGAGGAGCAAAGCAATGTGTCTTCTCTCAGTTGAAAACTTGACATAGTAGAGTTGTATGAAACATCTTGTGCCCAAAATTGAAGAGGTAGCAAAGAACCAGCAGTGACTCATGAGTTTAGCTCTGATTTAGAAGTTAAACCAGCATTTTCATGGAAGACCTCTGTAAAGGCAAGTGAAAAATGATTAAATGCTTTTTGTACTCTTCAGCTCACCTCTTGCAGCCAGTTTATTTCCCATTGTATGCGTTAACACATAAGGATTTCTGAAGTCAGTCTTTTCACAGCACTGGGGAAGAGTCCTGAACAGTGAAAACCTCACTGGAATGAAGACCACTACTTGCACTATTCTAATGCAATTAAATACTCATTTTGAGTTTCAGCCTTGCAAATAGCAGTTAGGTGCCCCCAACATCCATATAACAGGCATTAGAGTACTCTGAAGCTTCTCATCGCTGCCAGTGCAATCACACAGCAGTAGAAGACTCTAGAAACTGCTCTTCCTCAGCTACCCAGGCCTCTGCTTAATCAGCTTCATAGGTGCATGTGATTCAGAACTCCTGCTTACCCTTTTGCATTGTGTTTTTGGATACGGGTATAAAAATGTCCCAAAGGAAGCTGCCTATTATCTTACTGCTGCTGCTTCAGATCTCTCCTCTGGTTATGCTTTTGCTTCTCTTTCCTGGCTAATTTCATCATTAGAAATAAGGAGAAAAATGCAAAGTGTAAAAGTAAGGTACTTTTAGAGAAGGCTGAAGAAAAGATGTTCCCTGTTCTACAAGCCATATTGACTCATCATCTGACAACTGACACTTAGAATAGAAATTACCCAGAACTTGTGAACTCCCATCTCAAACCTCCTTGCCATCCTGCTACAGCTAACACTGTCCACACACCAAATGTTAACCTTAGGTACATCAAGGACGAATACCCTGAGTTGCTCCGAAGAGGTTGGAAGTATTCCTGGAGGACAGTATTAACTGAAATGCCACATACCTTTTGGAACATATGAATGGGAGAGAGCTGACCGAGCCTGGTTTATTTGTATTTATTGGGGGGGGGAACCCGAAACAAGTTTCAAAGGGGAAAGAGTGGGAATTTTTCCACTTGGATTTTTACTTGAAGCATTGACAAATTTGTCAGGCCCTACCTCAGGCAATCACAGCTCAACATCAACAGGAAACCTCACACAGATTCCCATTTTGACGACGACTGGTTTATGTTTTTACTATACAGGTCTGAAAGTTTGTTATAACTTCTCTAGGCTTCCCTCCTGTTCCATAGCATTTGAACAAACAGACCACATTCCCACTATAAAAAAGGGAATGTTTGCATTTTTCCTTTCGATTTTCCTATAAGTTAGGAAAAAAAAATTATTGTTTTGTTTTCATGACTCTCCAGTGTAGAATCATAGAATCATAGAATGGGTTGGGTTGGAAAGGACCTTAAGATCATCCAGTTCCAACCCCCTGCCATGGGCAGGGACAGCTCACACCAGACCATGTCATCTTCCTTCCAGTCTTCTCCCCAGTCTGCTCCCACTTCAATGATTACACTGAAATCCCCTCTTTTAAAAACTGACCTGAAACAAATTGCCTTGCCTATTTTAGCACATTTTCCCAGTCTTTTCTAAAGCCTGGGAATCTCTTCTCCCGTGACCCATTAATACTCCAAAGGGCAGCTCGTATCTGTCACATCGATTAGATCAGCGCTCTGAGGTAAGCAAAATTCAGGGAATGATGACCAATTGATTTTTCTTTTCTTAACACGAATTGCAAAACGCAGGGAGGTCGCAATTCCTTGTTCTCTGCAGCCACACACTGAACTTCATTAACTGTTTAATTGAACAGTGAATTCATGCCACTAGCAAAACGTGCGCTGGGGCACGCCATCCATTCCTCCTCTTCTCCTCCCCTCCTCCATGCAACCACTCAAGTTTTATCTCCACAACAACACAGAAGCCTCTCTTTGTTACAGCTGCAACACTGGCGTCATTGACTGAAGTGCTCATGCGTCCAAAAATAACCAAGCAAGTGTCCACTCTTTGGAGCCATCCAGCAGCATGGCCTCAGGCTTGGCACATCCCTGGAAATTCTACACTTTCTCAGATGGGAATTAAAACCCAAGATCCTGACTACTTGTATACATTTAAAGGGACATTTCCTTCACACATTAAGTACTTCTAAAGAGCTTTTGGTACCTGCATTTCTTAGCAAAAATTGTTTAGAGTTCTTTTCTTTCTTCTTGGCCAAATTCCACACAGGGTAGTTACTCCCTACCTTGAATGTACCAGTTTTAGATGACGGTTTCATTTTGTTTCCTTTCATGATCTAACAGCACATAAAATCCCACCCAGCACGTTTTTATATGGAGATCCAAAGGAATTTCAGGTTTTGGTTAGTTAATAGCAATTATAGAGTCATTCATGGAGCAAAAAGAAGTCAAGCTCCTTAAGGTTAAGTGCAGTGAGATAACCCAAATGCATGAATGTAGCTGAAGAAGCCATTATTGTTCCTGCTTTTAGAAAAAAGGAAGGAAGAAATGAGAGGATTTGCTGAGCTCATGCAACAAATGTGAAACAGAACAGAGATGAAAATCCACATCCCTGAAGTTCTTTGTCAGTCTTCTGGTGAAGAACTTACCCTTGATTTGTATAAAGAAAGGCTATGGGGCCAATCCCATAACCTCTTGATGTGCATCAGAACCCAATGAAGAACACCACTGATAACCAGTGCACGCAGCTGAACCCTTTTTAGGAGTCCCAGAAACATTAGACACTGGGAAAAAACAAAGGTCTTATGGTTCATTACGGCTGTCAACAGGCGTCCTAGGCATGTTGGAATGCTCCTCATGGAGATCTCGGTTTGAGTTGTCTCCTGGCCAAACCCACATTTCTAAATGCAGGGAGTAACGCTGGATAAAAACCTTCTGGTTCAGCAAAGTTCCAGTGGTCAGGTTGGGCCCTGTGGATGGCGTTTTCCAGCCCACTGTTTATTGCTTCCCCGGCCTCCCCTTCCAGACCAATGTCACACCAGTTACAGAGGAATTAGGTGATGCATCCAGGATGAATACATTTCTGAATTCACTCACAACAACAGGGCTTTCCTGGTAAATAAACCATCACAGTCACAACGGAAGCAAGGTACTTATTCCATGGGAGCCCCAGTTGATTTGGAGCACTGTGCATCACATCGTCCCTGCTGTGTGGATGGCAAACACAACTCTGGAATCAGCAGCTTCCTACGACTTGAGAGGGAAGAAGTGGCCAGGCCCTGTGGAACTGCAGATCTGGCAACACTGGATGAAACCAGTGCTACACCCAGCCTGCTTCCAACAGTTGTGCTGATGCGGGCACTAGGCAGGGGAATCAGAGGGAACAGCAAGCAGAGAAGGAACCTATTTCAAGCTGCTGCAGGAAACACCTCTGCAAATTAGCACTGCAGCCCCATCGCCTCTGATGGCTGGTGTAATTTCTTGTGGCAGATCCAAAGTCCAGTTGTCTCATAGTCATTACTGTTCTGAAAGGACAATAGAGAGATAGTGCTTCAAGCAAACAATTGCCTCCTTGTGAAATGTTCCATCTAACACAAGGAGAGGAACACTGAGCAGAGACATGGCCAAAACATGAGAAAACAGGGAAATGAAAGTGGGTACAGAAGTGACCTAAAAAGTAAAAGAATCCTTTTGCACAGATTTGATGATGACAGCTTTGTTGTGTCATCGTTCTGCTGAGGATCCCTCAGGAACCTGTCTGCCTCCATAGTGTTGGGTGAGAGCCGGCAGAAAAGATTTGAGTGTTACATTTTACTCTTCTATTCTGTGGAAAGCAAAGTTTTCCAAGCTTTGAAATGCACTTTTTTACAGTGTAGGGAAAACCCAAGGCCTTTCAAAACCCTTCTGTTCTTGTTTGGCAAAGGACAGAGGAAGAAAGACTGAGTCTTTGCTGCCGGTGGCCAGCAAGAACCTTAATTAGGGCACTGGTTTGCAATGCGACAGGCCAAGTTCAAGATCTTGGAGAGAATCAAGCAGAACAAGAACTTAAATTGAGTCTCTTGGGAGAAACATTTATGAGGGAAAAAAATCAAATGAAAACATTGCACTTTGCCTTCTTATCTGAGGTAATTTCATGGAAATCACATCCTTTAAGTAAAATCTTATTAATTTTGTCTCCAGGTATGGCACCACATAACTGCCATGAAGAGTGATTGAATAAACTCACTGTCGTGTTCCCAATATTGATAAGAGCTGCTCAAGCATACTCTGAGAAACCGAGCACTGTTCTGCTGAGGCCCAAATGTTCCATTAGAATCACTGAAGGCTGCAGCTCCATCAGCTTTCACCCTTTGCCTGTCCCGGGTGTATTGTTCTGCCCCTTTGCTTCTTGTGAGTACATGTAACTGCAGCACTGTTTAGTGAACCAGAGCACTGAACTGTGCTACTGTGAGAAGCATCGATGCAATCCCAGCCTCCCTTCTGCTGCATCTGGACTGCTCAGCGCTGATCAGAACAACCAGAGTGTTGTTTCTGCAGGGGCTGTGGAGGAAGAAGTGTCTGATTCCTTTGGCATGGAAGCCAGTACCTTGCTTAGCACGATACAGAGATGTGGTTTCTAAAGGCTTACGGTGTTTAGCAGCAGGAGTTATCCTGGCAGTTTTGTGGGAAGTCAGCTATCCTGGGAACCCCCTGTAGTTGCTCAGTGAATGGATGTGCTTGGTAATTTCCTGCCTCCTATTGGAAACACGACTGATAAACTTGCTGACTCTGCAGAGCCCCTGTAGAGTCAGGGAACTTCCACTTTGTGGGAAAGATTTCTCGTTGATGTCCAGTTTGGCTTGGACAAAGTTTTGGGAAGATGAAATTTCTCTCAACGCAGGAGACTCTTTTTACTATTTTTTTACTATTTTTTTTCCCCACTTTTTACTTTAGTGACCATAAAGAAAAATAATGAAACTGCAGAAACAGTTTTTCCCAGCGGTAACGCCAGGAATAACACACCTAGCCCCATGCAAGCTCCCAATGCACTGTTAAGCAAAGTAAAAAGAGTCAGCCCGAACCCCGTTTGAATAGTTAAGCCCTGCACTAAGTGGCTCAGATGAACTCATTTCACTGCGTGCAACACACCAGGCAACTGGTATGTGACTAATCAGTTGCACCTCGGTGCAGTGACTTGTCAGACGTATCACTGGATCCCGTGTCCTCGTGTGACCATGCTCGAAATTCCACACAGTTTACATGGGTGGCTCTTTAAGAAGATATCTGGATGCCTTTTGGATCTATCTGTCCCTGTTTACTGTGCATTGCATCATTACATAGATACGCTACGCAAGTATTAAAACCTCTACAGTTCTTGCTTGGAGACAAATGGTGATACACCTGTGTACAAATCACTACCAAGATTTCCCTCTTTGTACTTCAGCAACACATCCTGCTCACCTGTCAACACCCCATTCTAAAGTTGTTGGCAAGGTCTGTGTGTAAAGCCTGATCTAAATGTCACTGCAGCTAATGAAGGTCTGCCTGTCCTGACTTCTGTGAGAGCAGGGCAAACACACGACATACTCCAATCTAATTCATTTTTGTGCTAGGCCAATGATAACATTTCTAGTCCTGAAATGAACTTTATTGCATATCCCCACTGAAACGAGCACTGCAGCAGCGCTTACAGCAAGGGACATTTCAGGTTTGTGTGGCCAGTCTTTGCCTGTGTTGGAGAAGGCACCAGCTCCCCCCTCCAGGACTCTGAAATCAGTGTTTGATGATAGAACGATGAGAAGGTGAGAGTGTAATTATAGATCGTAAGTGGCTGAGGTGCCCCAATGCCAAAAAGTCTTAGGGTTGTGAATGTTCCCTCCCTGGAGACTTGACCTCCAGGGGGGATGGAGCACAGTATCTCCTGTGTTTGTGCAGCTGGGGGAACCAACACAAAGAAGAGATTTTGATGAACCTAGAAAAAATACCAGTGCCTTCTGGGAGGGGGAGTGGAAATCCACTTTTCCACTTCTTTTTCCTGCTTACCGTTTAAGCTGCTTAAAGGAGGTTCGGTAAGCAACAGGCAACTGTTGGATGAGCTTTCAGTTTGTAATTATGTGCTGGAAGAAAACAGCTCTAGAAACATTTCCATGGATCCTCTGGACTAGCAGGAGTCGCGTGTGCTCAGTAATTCAAACCCTAGCTGTAAGCTGTGGGTAAAGGAGAGAGTGAGAAACCTGAGGTGAAGGCATACTTAGGAGCTTGGACCTTCACCTTTCCATGCTGCTGTTACTGTAGCTTCTCCCTGATTAAAGTAGGATGGTGAGATTGCAAATCGGATTCATCCTACACGGTCATTTACATCGATACAAAGAATGTGCCCTAAAAAAATCAGCATCTCTACCATGACTGCAGGCAGGGCTGTCACACCTCCAGTCTCTGTACTGCTTCGGTATTTCCAGCCCAGCACCATCATCTGCTGGTTCCAGGATTCTTCACATCAGACACGACTTTGCCAGGCACCTGCATCTGGTATGTGGGGTCTCAGGGCACAAAAGGCTGCCATACTGCTTAACAGTGGCTTCTACTGAGTACCCTAGCACACAGAAGAGCCCTCCTAAGGAACACACTCTCCTCAGCCATAATCTTCTCACACTCTTCACTTGCAGGTGTGCTCCCTGCATCCCAAGGGGAAAAAAGAACCAACGAAACCTGCTTACAACCGGGCTAAATGCAGCCACAGTGTGTGTGAAGGATGGCAGAGCAGAGTGCCTGACCACAAATCACACCAGACAATGGCTACTGCTTGTGAGGCTGCATTTCCTTCTATCCCTCCTAAAGCATCTGCTTTGCATTGTTACTGTGAGGGAAACAAAGGCTCTGCATGTGCACTGCTGCCTTGGGCCCCCAAAGGTCCCTGGTCCTCAAAGCAGGGTGAGGAAATAGCCTCAGACAAGTAGCCAAGTTGATTCCAAGCCTGTGTGCCATGAGCTGTTTTTAAAGCACGTTATAAGCGTTTTAGCTGCAAGACTGCTCCTATGAACTAGTTCAGTGCTATCATCCCCAGTTTATTTCCAATTAAAAAAGTAGGAACAGAAGGCATTTGCTCAAGGTCTCCAAGGGAATCAACAGCACCGCAAGGATTAGAACTAAGGATTTCCTGTCCGATCTGCAAACCACACCTCTCTCCTGTTTACAATGTGAACTTATTCCCTAGCAGAGAAGCCATGTGAATGGAACAATTCATTCTGCTATTTCGGCCTCCCTTCCTTCCCTTCTCAGTTCATTCCTGGCCTTGCCTTCCAAGCCCCTTACCAGCACAACTGCGTGACAAAGCAAGCAAAGAAAGTTTTAGAACAGCTTCAGGTGCGAATACTCGAATCGTGTTTGCTAAAGGAGAGAAAGACTGAAACACATCAAAAATAGCTGAGAAATACGTGCTTTTGTTCCTGAAAAATGAAACCAAAAGATAAATGAACCTGAGCATGAAGGAGTAAGTTAATGAACTACTAAAGCAAGTCATGCCAGGTACCTGCACACGTCATTTTTGCACAGGACTCAAGCAATACCAGAGTGGCAGTGTTACTACTCAGAGTCAGTTACTACTAATACTTCCACTTGTAGTTTACCTTAAGTGCATTTCAAAGAGAGAATGTTTCTAGGCTCCTTGCATTTGCTTTCCATTTGTGTTTCTGTTTCGTTTTAGAAGTCACATTTTCACATTTCCCTCTGGGACCAAAAGCTAAAAACTCCTTGGAAAAATAAGCTGGATTTCGTACGTCTTTTTCTGATTCCAGGGCTTAGGACATCAACCGGTTCACACCCTTTATGTACCAGGAGAAGTCAGCAACCCCGAGCTGACTGAAAGAGCAAGACTCGCCTGGAGCTGAGAATCAGGAGGAAGAATGCTTGAGTTCAAAGCCTACAGTGGCATTTCATTCCACATTATGTATTTAATCATCGCTTCCCACAATCCATGTTTTCTAAGGAACATTTCTCCTGGCAAAGTCGGATCACTGATGCGCTAAGTTTCTACATGCTGTTAGCACCACACAGAGCTGGCAATTAACTTCTTAGTGCAAAATGCTAGTAAAATTACAGGCTTCTTCAAAGTACAAACACATGATTCCAAGGAGCTGACAGTAATCTCTTTAGATCAGTTGGCTTTTTATCTCTGTTTTAGTAACAATGGCTTCAGTGATACATACAAGATAACTACAGGGCTTGAGCTAAGCCTTATATTTACATGTCCCTTTTGACATTAACCTGTGCAGGTATATTTCCTCCAGCTCATAGTGACAGATAATAGCTCATTCGTTTCATTAATGCACAGAAGTACTTTGTCTTAGTAAGAGTCTAAACCAGAAGATGCTAATCCCCACTGTGAAAAATAACAGGGAAATCCTATGGAAGGCAGAGTTGTTAACACACTTGCTTTCAACTTCCTGCTTTTGTGAAGCAAAATTGTATCACAGAAGATTGAGGCTTCTCTTTCACTTACTTAGATCACCTATAGAGGGTTTGTTAGGAAGGAAAAACAAACCCTTCTCTTCCCTCAATAACACTGCAACCCTTCCCCAAAAAGAAATGCTTGTGTACAGAGGCCATAAGAGTTTGGAGGTTTAAAAATACCCCAAACCAAACCCATTTCAAGGCCCTTTGCAGTTCTGTATCTTGGCTCCTCCCCTTCCTTCAGTGTACCCATAAAGGTGGTGAGGACCAAAGCTCTTCTCACCTGTGAGTTCCTCTGTGCTTCTTAGAGATGCAGCATGTATCAGTTAAGTCTATGCATGAAGTGCTTTCCTTCTCCCTAAGATAGCATTTTATTGTAATTGTTGCTATTGCTGTTATGTTCCTTTCATTGAGCTCAATTTATTCAAAGAGACTGAAGGATATTAATTATTCCCTTTTTAAAGGCTAATAGGAGAAGGGAATCTTAATACTTGTTAAAGCGTTCTCTGGGCATGGAATTACGGGGTTTGCTCTATCTTGCTGTTGTCACTGCTACAAAGAACCTGGGTTTTTTCTTTAGAATGGTGAAAAGTGGGGCTGGGAAGGACTAAGGCATCTCTTACCCTTAGGCAGGGAGCAGCTCTACTTAGACTATTCCCAGGAGGAGGTTATCTAATCTGCTCTTAAAAGTGCCTGTTAGTGGATGTGCTGCTGAGGTTTTTGGCAATGTAGTTCGGTGTTTTTCTTGTTAGAATAAAAAGACTTTGTGAGTGCCTCGTGTTCCTGGTGCTTAGTTCAGGATGACTGGTCTCATTTTGTTTCATTTTTCACTTCTTTCCTACTGCCGGTAGGCTTCGGAGTTCCAAATTATCCTGAGGTGGAAGATTCACAGTGGCAGGTTATCCTGAAGGATGTGTTTTGTTAACTGCAGCTTCTATGGTACAAGAAGAGCTAGATCTAAGTCTTGTGAATCCCCTGTCTCATGGCTGCAGTTTTAGTGTCAGGGGGATTGTTGGCTTCTCTTGGGTTTCGCTTGGCCTCACCCTCAAATAGAATTAAGCAGTTTCTAAAAAACAGAGTTAAGAAGTTTAAATAAGAAGAGTGTAATTTTTCTGTACACTCAAGTTTTCCCTTTTTCTTAGTTTTTAACCCCACAATAATGGGGTGTCTTCTAAATGAAAAATACTTGTTTTCCTCCCTCCACACAGGTGGCTCCTCTCTACCTCTAAGGCCTTTTCCCTTCTTTTCCGCAGGCCTTGTTTTCCCTGTATCCTTGCATATATTTTTGCACTTGCTTTAAAATAATCCTGCCAAGATTCAGGTCCACGAGTCCTGTACAAATTGTGCTTAAATAATCCATTAGACTAATATTTTGCGAACTGTGGTTTCAATCACTGTAATTTAGATGTGCTCTAAACAAATCAGCTTCAGAGCTGGTTTTAAACCTGTCTTGCAAACTACTTCTGTAATGAACATGTGGAAATCTTTCCAAGTCTAATTGGCTCTTCTGTTTGCTTGCACCAGGCTACAGTTAAATAAAAAGCCTTAGTATACCTATGAGAAGATTCTGAGGCTTCCCCTTGTAATAACAGAGCTTTAACCCAGTGAACTCCACGTTTCTGAGAGGACACAAGCTACTCCCTTACCAGAATCAGCGAGGGTTTGTGTCACAGGTTTGCTCAGCAGTTACAGAACCATCGCACAGGCCTGTTACGTCGTTTGGTTTGGGAAATGCTGCTTTAGGAAATCACTGCCAGTTGCAAAGCGAACTGAAAGTCATGTACCATCCTCTTCTGCTTTTCATCACTGCTCATACTCGACTGATGAGGAGGGTGTTTTATGCCCCTTCTGAGTACTATTGCCCCAACAGCACAGATGCTTACAACTGCCAGAAACTTCTTTCCCTTTCCAAAAATAAAGACCAGTGACTTCGGTGGAACTGCTCTAGTGACATGGGGTGCAATGTATGTCTTTGCAGTGCTCAAGTTTAGGATAGCAAGGCAGGAAGTGGAACTTGCTTAAGCCTTTGTTTAAACCTTGGTTTTAGGTGAACATCTCTGGCCACTGGGGCTTTACAGGTGGGTTGAAACGAATGCAGGTTGAGTAAATACTGTCAGAAATCTCAAATGAGATCTGTGCGTGGCCACAGAGCGCTCCTGGCCCTGCAGCAGGTGTGAAGGACCTGCCCCAGTGAGGCAGGCTGGTGTGGATGTGACCTTGGGAGGTCAGAGGGGCTGGCGCTGGGAGCCTGCCTGAAGCTCATTGCCGAGGCAGGGTCTGCCTGACCGTCTGTTCAGCATGAACTCAGTGTGGCAGCATTTAGGTGTGAGTCAGCACTGTTTTGATAATGGTGGTTAGTGAAGTGGCTACTTCATTAACCAGGTAGAGACCTTTACCTGGAATGAGGAATGGGGAAATACGGGGTGAATATGGGCAAACATTGCTCCTATGCAGTGGAAAACTCTCCCGAGGCTCTTCAAGGTGGACAGAGTGAAGCGCAGAGGAGAAGGCTGCAGGGAATTGCATTGCCCTGAATTAACCTGTGGGTGACCCCAAATTGCTCAGCTACTACTAAATTCCAGTGATAATTTTGGTGATAATGACTCCCTTTATTTCTAAACTGAATTGTTGTAATTCATTATAGTCTTGTCTAACTGGTCAAATTACTGGGGAACTAAAGCAGACACAAAGTGAGTTGCTGACAGAGTTCTTTGAGGCCTTGGTTGTTTGATCGGTGATTTGACATTAATAGATGTTTTACTGGCTGCCAGTCACGTTTTACATGTTGATGTTTAAGTTGTTCTAATGGAGCTTGTGATTGATGCTGCTGTGAACTGGCCCCTCTGTGTGTTCTCCACTACCCTTTAACAAATACAACCTGAGAGGCTTTCCTGTGGAGGACTTGTGTTGTGTGAATTAACAAGTGAACACCCACGCAGTGATTGTGATTCCCCAGATGTCTTACTAATTACCCAGGCTGTGATTTAATATTATTTATTATACTTCATTATACTCTGTAGCTCAGTTAGTTCAAAATAAACCCCTGAAATGTTGGAATTAGGATCCATCCTTCTGGCACCATGATATTAAATCTTTTCTAAGAAGGATTTTGTTTTAATTATAAGGTATATGCTAAAGCTTCATTAATTTATATTGCAGAGCTAATTGCAGGTCTGATTGCCTTTTTTTTCTTAAGCAACAAGTTCTTGAAATGATGCTCATCCTACTCTGAAGGCCAAATTCTGCAGTAATTGTACAGAGGCAACGGATGAATTGGACTTGACTTTACGTGGTTGCAGGCCAATTCTGTTGGGGTTGCAAAGGATGTTTTTAAGGAACCCTGACAAAAGAGGAACGCAGCTTTCCTTCCCAGTCTGGTATTGCCTAAACATGGCCACAAATGCGTAGAACTGAGTGAATTTGTTCTCGACCTCTGGGAACCGTGGAGCTGGGTGTTAGTGCTGGAGTGATGCCAGAAGATCCTGTCTCGGTTGTGACTGCTTCCCAACTTGTCCTGTGCCTGGTTTCAGATCTTTGGATTGCTCGCAAAATGGACTAAGCAAAGCACCTGGTTCCAGAGATTCCCACACTTTGGTGAGTTGCCCCGGAATGCCCTCTCTGTGTCAAGTGCTTTTTGAGCCACTGTTGTTGTTTCCGAGATTGATTTTATTTGCATGTGGAGAGGTAAATCTGCGCTTGCCCACAGCAGTTTACAACCTGGGGATTGCTGGCGCCTGTTTGTGTGTGTTTGGAGGCATTCAGCTCCTGCAGCTCCGTGGTTCGGGCTGCACTTGGGTAGAACTCAATGTTCCGTCGCCTCTTTGGTGTGTTGAGCTGGAAATGCAGCCGGTGCAGGTGGTGACTTGGGAGACTTGTTTCAGGGCACAGTGCGAGGCTGTGGCAGCGCTGGGTTTGCAGGATGAGCTCATGAATGTCCCAGTGAAATCTGGATCAACAAGCTCTACCCAGCCCGAGGAGAAAGAAGACGTTTGCACAAACATCTGTGCAGGGAAACTGATGACTTTCACAAGATCTTAAATAGATTGTACTGAATCAATTATCCAAGTCCTGTGTGTTAACTACAGCTGAGGCTTCGACTGGGACCCAGCGAGCTAAAAAGGAGCCTTCATTCCTTCCGAGCCAGCAGGAGCTGAGCCAAGCTGGGCTCTGCTGGAAGCCTTCCTTTGTAGATCTCGCTGGCTGTCAGCGTGAGAGGTGGCGGAGGCTAAAAATGGCTCGGAGCAGGGCCGGGTGTATGCAGGGAATAGCAATGAGAGAGGCAAAGCCGCGCTCGGGCTCTCCAGTGAAACCAGAGACCGAGCCTGCAGACGTTATGGAAAGCGTCCAAGAGGGCGGAAAACGTGCATCAAACGGGATCTGTGGCCACGGCGAGGAGCTGCTGCGGGAGGAAATGGCAGGAGAAGGGAGTGGAGGGAAGCAGAGACCCAAGCCCGAACGCCGGCGACAAGGCGGGGGATGCAGTGAGGGGGTGAAGCGGAGGGGGAGCACCCCGAGGGCGATGGGGGCCCTGCAGGAAGGTCCCTTCCGTCCCCCCCCCGGGAGGAGCCCCGGCGCTGCCGCTCGGGCCGAGCGCGGCGACGCTACCCGGGGCGCGGGCCCGCCGCCCGCCATGACGCCCACCATGACACCCGGCGCTACGGGGGGCGGTGAGGGACCCTCCGCCCCGCCCTCCCCGGAGCCCCGCCCCGGGTGACGTCAGCCCCAGCTCGGCCGGCGCCATTTTGAAAGTGTAGCGTTCGGGGGGGGGCCGGAGCGAGGCGCGGAGCGGGGGCAGCCCCGGAGCGGAGCTCGGCCGCACCCCCGCTGCCATCCGCCGCCATCCGCCCCCCGCCGCCGCCCCCCGCTCGGCAACGGCGGCTCCGCCGCGCAGCGCCGAGCCCGCCCGACCCGCCGCGGCCGCTATCGCGAGCCCAACATGGCAGGTAAGGGGAGGCTGCCCCCGCGGTGCACCGGCCCCTGCCGCCGCCGGGCGGGGGGGCTCAGGTGAGGCTGCGGCAGCGGCCGGGCGGCGGGAGATGGGCACCGGGCACCTCCGGCCCGGCCCGCCGGGGCTCTGCCCCCCGCTCCGGAACGCCTCGCAGCCTGCCCCTGCCTCCGCCGAGCCGCGCTGCCGGCGCCTGTGCTGGCTGCCGGCCCCGCGTCCCCCATTCCGCCTGCGCCTTCCTGGGTTTTATTCCTTTATTTTTTCCCCGTTCTGGGAAATGGAGCTTTCCTCCCACCCACCGCTTCCTCCTTCCCTGCTTCATCGGGGGGAAGAAAACCAGGCATGGAAGCAGCAAGGTGGAGGGGCAGGGCTGGGGGGAGCGGGTGTGGAAGTTGGGCGTGCAGGAGGGTTCAGGCGGGGGGGTCTTGGCCTCTCTCAGTTTGTATTGTGCTCGTTCGCTGCATTTATTCTCGGGTGCAGTTAGGAAGGAGCGTGCAGAGGTGCTGCTGTGCACGGCGAGGTGCTGGGGGTGCAGACGTGCCTGTGTCCAGAGTGGCTGCACCCTTCCGTAGGGAGCAGCTTCTGAGCGCCTGCAAACGAGACTAAATTGGGCACAGGATGTAATTAAATAACACAGGTCTTGCTGTGTTCTCTGCCTCATTCCTTCCTGTGCCTGCTCTCCATTTGGCATCCTGGAGTGCTCTCGCTAGGTTGGAAGTGTGTCTGTGGAAGGCATCTCTTCCTTCTTACTTCTCCTTGCGATTTCTTCTCTTGGAAATGTATTCATCCCCCTCCTCTGCGAATGAATTGTCTTTTCAGCGCTTTGCGCTTGGAGGAGCGAGCAGGGGAGGCTTGGGTAGGTTTGTGCTTTGCCTTTTCCCCCTACACCATATGCCCATGCTCCACCCTCCTCTCTTTTTGTTTCGGGAGGGGGGGAAGTGCCAGCTTGGTTCAAGCAAATTGTATGAAAAAGAATTTTGGCCTTACGTAGAAAGAGCAGTGATTTTCCTTAAAGCTGCCCCCTTTAAACGCTTCCATGGTGCCAGCTGCTGTATGACAAATGAAGAGGTTGGAGAGAGGCAGGAAAATAGCTTGTATGGGAGCTGGGGGAGAGGTGTGCGTGGTAAACCTTCCCCTGCAGCTGCAAAAGGCATTTTGACATCTCTCACATAGATACTTGCACTCACCTTCACCTTCTCAGGTGATGCAGCTTGAATGTCTGTACTCGTTGAGAGAAGGAGCTAAGGGAAGTAAAGAATGCAGATTGGGCTCTGCTTGTATTCCAGCACTTCTCCTGACCCCCTTAGACCTGGTCTGTGCTGGGAAGATTATTTGGGGGCTTCTGATTTTCTTGGGTTTGACTTTTTTCCCCCCTTAACTTAGTGTGAAAGAGGGAAGAAGTCCCTCCTGTATTCTTTGTGATCCCAAAAGGCATAGAGAGCTCTGGGTTAACGTGTAGGTGCCATCTGTTGCTCAGCCTGTTTGAATTGTGTGGAGGAAAAGTTCCATTTTGACAGTGGCTTTAGGGAAAAAAAAAGCAGAGAGCGGCAAAGCCCATTTCAGTCCCTTCCTGTACGGCCTCAGCCCGGCAGTGATTTGCTCAGAATGAAATGCAAAAGAACTGGGTGGTGATTTTGGTGTGTGTTTTGGTAGCAGGGTTCAAATGAATCACTGCCTTCCGCCCAGGCAGTAATGTTCCTCAAGTTTTCTCTTCGCTCCGTGTTCTATGGTAGTAGAACTTGTTCACATCTGATTGCTTGTTTGCTTTGCTGCTCGGATTTGCTGCTTTTTGTTTGCAGGCTGGTAGTTGCTCTCGTTACTTCTGCGAAGACACTCTAAAGCCGTGGTAAAACCTTTTTTCTTTAGCCTCTGGTATGGAGGTCGAGTTCGGTGCTTTTGGAGAAGAAGGAACCGAATGGACGCTTGGTTTATAGCGAAGGGAAGGTTGGAATGTGCCAAGACACACAGCTTTTCGGTAGAGTTTTGACTTCTGAAGTAGGAAGAAGCTGGTGTGAAGCAGGATTTTCCTGCACTCTCATTTTAAATGCGCAGTTAAAGTTGGCGCTGGCAACGCTACCGAGTCCAGCGAGCTTTTGGCGACGGAGGCTCTTCTCGCTGCTGCTGCTGCTGCTTACAGGGGCTTTGCTAAAGCCGTGCTGGACGTTGGCAAACGGCTCCTGACAAAAACAGTATCTGTAAAGGAAAAGGTGGGGAGGGGCAGCTGGGGATTGTGCTGCTGCGGAAGTAGGCGGGCGTGCACAGCGCTGCCTCAAACTGTCAGCTTGGAACTGCTGAGAGCTCTTTGTGCTGCCATGGGGTCTCACGTCTGTGATTGTGTTTTTTAGGAGCTGGAGGAGGCAATGACATTCAGTGGTGTTTTTCTCAGGTGAAAGGCGCTGTAGATGATGATGTAGCAGAAGGTAAGAGCAATATTTCTTGTACTGCTTATTCTTGACTTCTTTCTGCCGCTCAGGTCGGGAGATGTGAACGCAGCCTTCCTGAAATACCTTCATGTTCTTGCATGCCACTGAGCAAAGCAAAGAGACATTTAATGTGCATTGAGATACCTCGATTCAGGATCAAACTGTGGTTTGAGCGTACCCTTCAGCACGCTTCTTAAGAGGCCTGAATTCAGGCTCCTGAAATATTTTGCTGGAGTTGTTTTCCAGGGTTAAGATTTTCCTGTCACTCAGCTTTTGAGCTGTGTTTTCTCCTAATCTGCAGAATGGGGAATGTGATACTTGCATTCCACAGGGAGGTGTTGGGAGAATTAATTAATGCTTGTGCTCTTTGAAGGTCTAACTGCTAGATAAAGATCAAGTAATTTTCCCAATCTTCCCAGCTTCTGTTAACCAGAAGAAAGCTGAATATTTGTGTGTGCTTATTATATATTGTGTGTTTGAAATCATACTGGGAATTGCCTAAAACTTTTCGAAGCTGGCAGTGACAAATGCCACCTTACACTAAGATGGCTGCCTCTGATTGTGACAGCAAGAGCTGTACTTGTTTTCTTTTCCTTGGATTGGGAATCATGAGGGGGATTGTACCATCTCTGTGCTGCTGCAGCACTGTGCTGGAGAACAGCATTTCCTCTGCTGTCCTTTTTGAGGGAAAGGGATCGTTTCCTTGCCGTAAAGTCCTGTTTGCGCCACACAGCCTGTGGATCAGGAGTTAGATTCGTTCTTTTGCAAGCAGTCGGCCTTGGCACTTACAGAATTCCTGTAAAAAAGTGGGGTTTATGTATCTTGGATGCTCGGAGTTGCAAGTGAGATTAATGTTGGGTTTAGAAAGGCAGTAACTCCTGTTTCCATTATTTCGCCACTTGACATGTGCTGAAGTTAAACTTCCAAAGGCCAGAAAAATCAGTATAAGCACAAGTGACTGGGTTTTGTTAAATAGCTGCAGCATGTGGCAGATGATGCACTTTCAGACTCCTGTCGTTTATAAGCTGCCTTTCGGAAACAAGCAAGCTGTAACAATTCTTTAAGTTGAATTTTCAGTTCTTCAAGACATCTGTTTTAAAGCTCGAACTCAAAAGTACTCAGAGCTGCAGTCGAACTTTTTTTCCATGGCAGACTTAGAATTCTGTGACCTTTCATTCCATATCAAATTAAATCCCTAATTAGCACAAATACTGAAGAAGTCGTGGTCACCTGGCTGGTGCGTGCGAATAATTCTACATTAAAATAGACACATTGACAAGTATGTAATAGTTATGAGCTTCTCTATGTAGAGTAGAAGTGGCTTTTGCAGGGATCTGGAAATGCAGGAGTCAGGAAATACTCAGTCCTTAACTTCCTTAGTATTGTACTTGGTGCTGCAAGAGATGACTTGCCAGCCTCATGCTTCCTGACAGGTTAGCACCGTACTGTGCAGTGCCGGAGGTCAGAGGAGCTTTCACTGCCCGTGGACTGACCAGCCTCTGTGCAGGCAGTCAGGATGCTTCCAAAATTCATAAGAATGTCCAGTTTTGGTTTTGTGGAGGAAGCAACTTCTGATTTTGTGGCCCAGTGAGCAAAGAGGAGTTTAATTCCATTGTCAGCTATGGCAGACTTGGGATGAGTCTTAACATGCAAGCCCTTTGATGTAATGCAACACATGGTGAAATTTTGGTGCCTGGATCCTGGAGAGAGGTCCGAGGTTGGTGTTACACGTGGTTGTAATGTATTTGTTGAGCTGCGGTTCTCTTCCTGTGTATTCAGCTCTCACAATTCATGCTGGAAACGGTTGAAAGCCAACTGTCTAATCAGTGCAAGTGCAACTTCCATGCAATCCTTTGAGTTCTTGTTATGCTTTGTAATGCCTCCCTGGGATACTCTTGGACAGGTTAATAGTGTATCAAGCTGGTTGCATTTTTCCTTTTATTAGCTGCATTTCTAGCTTTAAGCTTCACTTGAATGAAACAGCCTTGTGTGATTCCTGCAAAAATTGGAGCAGCAGCTCTGCGTGCTTCTGGTCCCTCTTCAGAACACCTGAGGATGAGCGGAGGTGGCTCTCGGTGTAGTCTGAGGACCTTTTTGCCTCCCTGGCCTTGTGTCTTCTTTCTTGTGGCAGGCACCATGGTGAAAGCTAAAGAAAATCTGGCTGTCTGAAGCTTTAATTAACCACTGTGGTCTGCAGCTAATGAGTACAGACTCACATCACCTCTGGGACTGAGGACAGTACCACATGTACTGTAGCACCCAGGCTGTGGATTATTGGGGTTTTTAAAGGCAGTAGAGCTCAAACTTAAAGTAACTTTTGTTGTGGAAAGCTGAAACTTCACTAATAAGAAAGGGAACAAAACAAACCTGAAAGAAATGGGAGGTTTCGCTTCCTGTTTTCTTCCTGCTCTTAATGCAGTGTTGATGCTGGAAAGCTGGCTTCAACTAACCTAATAAAGTGGTAACCAAGAAAACTGCATCTGTTTCATTGCGTTACTCAGTAGAATGCAAACCCAGTGGCCTCTCCAGTTGCCTATAAACCAGACCAATGGAGGGTAGTGTTTTTAATACAGTGATAGTGGCAGCAACACTAAAAACATTGCTGTGAACACCAGTACCAGCTCCCAGAGCACCTGAGGTCAGAGCTCATGGTGGAACCTGCACATAACACGTGTAACCTGTAGTTCTTTAGATATTTAAGCTAGAATGATTGTCTATTGCAAAGTCAATACTTGGTGGCTTTGATGGCTGAAACATGAACTCCTGGTACATATGGTTCTTAATTTTCTGTCTTTACAAGTGCTCTGTAATAGATGTGACACTTTCTGTTAGATCTAGTGAGAGTGGAAGCAAAAGAAGGGGGAAAGCTGTAACTAAAGCTTGAGGAAAGGTGATGGCAGAGGGTTTGTGTTGGGGACCTGCCTGTGTGGTTTTGATGTGGCAGAGCTCCTCTAACTTGAGGAATATGTATGTCTGAGAGGCAGAGAACTAGCCTCTTCTCCTGGTATGTATGGAATTTATCCTTAGTTGTAAACTGTGGCCTGGCCCTATTGGATCACAAGGTTAAGTATGGAACTGCTGTTATAAATTGAAATATGAGCGTCAGCATAGGGTTCTTCATTTGAACTGATGGCCAGAGCTTGCCTTTTTGTGATTTAATGGCCCAGTGCATAAGAGAAAGGGTATTTTTCTCCCTTAATTTTACATTTCTTGCTGAAGCCTATTGCTACAGCATAATCTGTGTTCAGTTTGTCCTGTGCACTCTGGAGCCAGGGCATCAGATGCGACAGGACTTCTGCAGTGGAAAGCAGAGTCACTTCTTGGTAAATTCAGTGCTCAGGCTCTCAAAAGTATCTGGAGCGCAGGGATTATCTTTTTTCCTTCTGTGCCACCACTACTTTGGTGCAAGTGAGATTGAACTGTCCAGAAATACTCGAGAGCAGTCGTTGCTGTGTGTTCTTAGTGGAACTTCCTTTGTGGGAATGGCTATGGAAAAGGATCACAAACACTTTCTGCAGCCGTTCTGTTGGTTTGGGACTTGTTTTTATTCTTCTGCTCTTGTGTTCTCCCAGATGTGGCATAATGGCAGCTCCAGTTGGAAACAGCTAAGTCTTGTGAGTTTAAACTGTCTCTGAAAGCTAGACACTTGCTTAATGGAATGAGGTTGTACTTCAGAACAAACGGAGTCAAATTTGTTTAATTACTTGGCAAAAGGAAAAGAATCAAGCTTCTGTCTGAATGTTCTTTCAAGTATAATCCAAAGATACGTAAAAGTCTGACAGTCTGGGTCCGAGGATGGGTGCCAGGAACTTCAGTCCTAAGCTTTAACCCTGAGTTTGACAAGTTGTTTAACTGTTTCATGCCCAAATAGTCTCTGAATTAATAATCTATGAGTTGTTTCAGACTCAAAGCATTGCTGTAGTCTGGTTTGGTTTGTGTGGATGATGAAGAGATGAAGTCTCTTGTTTTTTCCCAGTCCCCTCTTGTGTGTGTGGTCAGAGACACAAACAAGATGTGACTTCTCCCTCATTCAGGAATGCTTTCTCTATTTGATTCCTGGTATGTTATATCTTTTGAGTGTAGTTTTGTGTTTATTTTTGGCAGACTCCAAAACTGCAGAGCAGCTATGGGAACTGTTGTTGCTTCAGTGACGGGAGTTTGTCTTCAGTGCACAAAAATAGTTATCTCAGAGTAAGGAAAACTGAAGCCAGGAATGGGGACTGCTGTACAAAGCAGTTTACCACAATCTGGAGATCACCATCTCTTGCGTTACCGGAAAGCTTTTTCTTTGTCAAGTAACACGTATCAGTAATAGTGAATAAGAGCTGCTGAGTTTGCTTCAGAAGGTTGGTTAGCTCAGTCCTACCAGTCTGTTGTTCCTAGAGGCACATCTGGTTCCGTAGGCTTAGAGCAACTGATGAGCAGGGGCCTGTGCCTTGTAGGTGGGGTGATGTTGCTAGCATCAGTTGGGAAGAAGGGCTTCTACCAAGCTGTGTTTGTGGGCAGGAGTCACAGAAGAGAAATGGTGGTGGTATAGAAGTCACTGATGGATGGTTTTTTAATGGGAATTGATGGAGTAGGAGGGGAGGAAAATTTAACAGAGAAAAGTAGCAAAGGTGTGAGAGGTTGCAGTAATAATGCTGAAGAAAGACTGAGGTATAGTTGTGGGAGGGAGCTTAATTTGGGTTTTGGAAGGCTGTGATTGTGTTCTCATAAGGTAACATCAGTTAGAAGGAGCAAGGACTAGTAATAGATTTGGTTATAAGGAGTAGTTTAAAATATGCTGTAGGTAAGTAAAAAGCCAGAAGGTTATAGCCCTATTTGTGTTCCCAAGTCTGCTTCCGTATTTCAGCTCTTCTGTTTTCGGCTGTCTGCAGAATGACTGACTGTATCGAGAGAGAGAAATAGGCTGCTGTGTTGTAGGAACTGCTGCTGTGGATTGACTAAAGTGTTCAGCTAAAGTGCAAAGTCCCGCACAACAAAGAGCATTTAGCAAACAGCTAAATAGTAAGTGGCTGTTGAGCTCTCCCTAAAGTTACTCAGTGTTCGCTCTTGACATGGGTTTGCTAGCTGGAACGCTTCAGCTTGTCAGTCATGCTGACCAGTATTGTTCTGTTACTTCTCTAATGCTTTGCTGTTCTTGGAATCTTTCTGTCTTAAATTAAAAATGAGTTGGAAAAAGGAGTCGAGTGTTCCATGTAGTCAATACCATGGTTCCAGTGATCAAAGCATCAGACTCCAGCAGAACAAAGGAATGCAGCTTGGCTCTCAGTGCCAGTGCTGATGATCACAGCTCTATCAGCTTTGTGAAACTTCATAGCTTTTAATTCTAAAGGTGCTACCCAAACCATTCAGGTTTGGGCCTACCTACCCTACAAATGGGTTTCTTGGGTAGCTGTAGCTTCATAGGATGCTTTGGAAGAACTAAAATGAAGAATAAAACTCCCAGTGGAGGCAATGCTGAAATAAGAGTTAAGAGCTGGGTGTTGCTTGCTGTACTGTCTGCCTTCCCCCCCCATCGTCTTTCTGTTCTCTTCTGACTCGCCTATTTAGGCCATGGCTACATGTTTGGCAGCATTTCTGCTTAAAGAGGCACTCCTTCCCACTTTGCTGGCACCAGTGCTCATGTAGCTGCACAATCAAGTTGTTGGGGAAGCTGATCCAGCTGAAAAATACTGAAAATTGCGGCTGTGACTGGGTTATTTTTCAGCTGAATTGAACCCTAATCTGGTTCTCAGTGCTCTGTGTGCGCTTGTGCCAGCATTATGGGGGGTGATCAGGTAGCTCAGAGGAACACCAGGAACTCTGAAAGGTGGCTGGTCTCTTTATAGGACTTTACATACAGTAGGCACAAGACCCTGCTATTACAGATGGTGAAAAGGACTTTAAACCTTTGCTCTTCAAGGTATATACTTAAAACATGTGCAGTCTGGAGGCCAGCAACAGAATATATCCACTCCTGGTACTGTAACCTTAAGAGACTGAATTACAGTACTGGCCAAATAAAATAGTGGAAGCTTTGGCATAGTGCACAGAGGTCCTGCATCACTGGTCATCATCTTTTAGCTGTAAAGACTGAAGCTGGTCCAAGTCTGTGCTGCTGTTGAAAGCAGATGGACCTGGAGATTTCTGCTGGGTTATGTTGTAAAGAAGGGGTAATGAAAACATGGGCCTGGGGGCAAGGTGGGGGATGCAGAACTCCGTCATCTGGTAGCAGCATGAGTTTAGGCAGGTCTCAGCCAGTTGTCAAAATGCTGTGCAGTGTGACAGTTCCAGATGCTTTTGAAATGGGATGGAGTGTACACATGTGCAGGCGTACACCCCATGGCATTTATCACTGGTGTAACGAATCCTACTGACGTGTGTTTTGTAGCAAAACTAATACTCATAGAGTATGTTTTCTTTCTTCAGTGTCCGCACGGGCAGTGTGGAAATAGGGTTTGTTTAGCATTGTTGCTAGCTCTGTTAGTAAGAGCTGTGCTCCTACCAGCAGAGTTTAGTTTCTTGGCAGTAGTTGTAGAAAAGTATACTGCTTAAATGGGTGATGGATTACTGACTGATTGCTTTACTGTAAAGCACTTAAAAGAGAATCTGACAAATGGTAATCTGCTCTTACTGTGTTTTATCACTCTTAATACGGTTTGAAAAACTGATCCCTTGTTTGGGTTTTGTCTTCACCTAAACTAATGTATTGTCTTGCATTTAAATGCTGTGAATCAGCCTGCCTTGCTGTAGATGCTGTTTAAGTGTACAGGCAGTTAAATCTGCAATGTACTATACCTCTTGTAGTAAACCTATCAATCACTGATGGTACCAAGTTAAGACTACTGTTTGTTCTTTCCTCTTTAGGACACACCATGTTCCCAAAGCCATTTCATTAGTATGAGATGCTTTTATAACTGCCTGAAGGGTATTTTCCATATTTTCAGTGCTTTATAACATGCAGTATCATAACTATGTCTAAAATACCTTTAGCATGGAGCAGAAAGCATTGCGGAGTAAGTCCCAGTTCAGGGTTCATGTGAAACCGAGGTTTACCCTCTCAAATGATTGAAATGAGAATAACTGAAATAAATGCAAAGTATTGGCATAGGTTGGTGCTTGTGAATGTGAATAGAAACAACAGTTACTGTGTTCCTATGAAGATAAAAGGAGAGAAATACAGGAAGCATGTTACTTGATGCAGACCAATTCAGAATAATCTCTTTCAAGAAGCAGCAGTAGGTCGTACAGTCAAAATAACTACAGCTGGTCAGTCCTCTAGATTTTAAACTTGAGTGGAATAGATGGAATTACAGCTTTATTATATTGCTTTATGGTTCAGTTATGCTCTTACAGCATGTGCTAGCTAAATGCTGCTTTTGTAAGGTTAGTATGTAAGCGAGCTGGAAATAGAAAGGATGTTGTCATTCTTTAATGCTGTTACATGAGCCTTTGTGAAAATGAAGGAAGCCTAAAAAGGTGTCTTATGTTCAGAGGCAAAGTATTGATGCTTTGTGTGTGTGTGCACTTGGTAATGATTTTATTATATAGCAGGACTTCCTTTATACTCCTCCTTGCTTTCTGGCTCCCCAGTGTCCTGCTCGAGGACGCTGCTCTGGGCAGCAGGTAGTGTTACACAATGGGTGGTCTTGCCATCTTCTCTTCTGCAACTGGAAGGTTTTGGGTTGTTAACGTTTGCCCTACATTAAGATGCTGGCCAAGGAGATATCATGTACTACTAGTGCAAATTGATAAGAAAACAACTACAAGAAAGCTGCAGAGGGGCTTTGGACAAGGGCCTGTAGGGACAGGCCAAGGGGAATGGCTTTAACTGCCAGAGGGGAGATTGAGATGAGCTCTCAGACAGAAGCTCTTCCGTGTGAGGGTGCTGAGGCGCTGGCACAGGGTGCCCAGAGAAGCTGTGGCTGCCCCATCCCCATCTCTGGCACTGTTCAAGGCCAGGTTGGACACAGGGGCTTGGAGCACCCTGCTCCAGTGGAAGGTGTCCCTGCCCATGGCAGGGGGTTGGAGCTGGAGGTGCTTTAAGGTCCCTTCCAACCCAAACCAGTTTGGGGTTCTATGATTCTGTAATATTGCTGAAAGTAATTGAGGCCTGCATGCATGCCTGTAAGTTACAGAACCAGGAGGGGCTGTGAGCCTCTGCCTTCTACCTTATCGTGCTTTTGTTGGGCACTGGAGGAGAAATGATTAATTTGGTCAGCCGGTCTTTATGAAAATGTATTTTCCTCTTAGCAGCCCATAAGTGGCTGCACCATTAAAACCAGCCTGTTCAGGCCACATGTTAAACCCCTTGGGCAGTTACGCTTGAGTCTAATTTTGGAAGAATTACAATTCTAGGGTCAGGAAAAGAGGGGTTTAAGAGTTGTGTTGTAAGAGAGATTGATTTCCGGGTATATAGAATGCATTTTGTGTGGAAATGTTTCTCTTTGCATTTTCAATTGTAGTTCTTACATTAATGCTCTGGGAATAATGCAGTCTCCAAGCACACACAGTTGGCACTCTGGGGTTGAGACCTTGAGAACAGATAATTGCATGTATTCAGGAGCAGTTGAGGTAACTGAGGCTTCAAACTATAGCTGCTTATTTAAACTTTGGAGTGATTTCTAATACATTCTTGCCTGTTAAACGGTAGGAGCTGTTTTCTTTCACCTTGATGAATAGAAGAAGTATTCCAGGGGCAATTGTTTGATTCTTAAAAGTAGTCATGTCAGCTGAGCTTTCTCCTGTTGGAAGATAATGCACCGAAATTCTGCCCTCTGTGTGTGCAGTGCTCGTAAATGGAGTGTGAAGAACTTGTTTCATGTAACTTCAGATTTCAAAGTCGATTTGCCCAGCAGACAGACCAACATGCTGAGCCAAACCCTGAGCTTCAACGCTCATAAATATATAGTGGTTTCCTAACACACTTGTGTGAGAGTTGCTGGACTTTTTTCCCGTGGAATTACAGAACAAAGTAACTTGTTAGGTCATGTTCTTGGTGCATTGTGTAAGGATTAATTCATAGAAATGGTGGAGATCATTAAAAAATAAAACCTTGGATTGTCTTTTAATAATCCTCCTGTTCAGCTTGTTCTGGAGTGTGGCCTTGCTATGGAAAGAGGAAGTAAAAATCACATTGCCTCCTGTCTTGCCTGTAGGTTCATTGTCCCTTCAGGTAATTGCTGCTGCTTCAAGAGATGGTCCTTCCCTGCGCCTTGGCTTTGAGCTGGCCCAGATGTTCCCTTAGCTTAGTGATCACTTTGGGAGGCTGTCCTGGATGAAAAATGTCTTGGATTATTTGCAATCTGTTCAATTGTATCCTGAGTTAGCTTCCCTGTTGTGATTAGTCGAACTGTAACGAATGCTTGTGGTGCAGTAGGTAGTGGTGCTGCCCAGGAGTGGGACAAGGGGATGTGAGAGGCACAGGGATGGATGCTTCTCTTGGAGATACAGTGATGGTTTTATGGCAGCATGTGAAACTGATGCTGTGGAAAACTTGGCTCGGCCTGTTCCTCAGCCTTTTTGTGCCTATGGTACATCCTTGTTCAGGTTTTCATATGGAAAACTGCACTTTGAGTGAAATGAGATTCGTGTTTGAGGACATCTCTTCTAAAAGATCAATATGAACAAACAGCGATTGAAGTTGAAGCCCACAGACGTTTTCATTCCATAGTGTGACAGCGTGAAAATCGCATTGCTTTAGAGAGGTAATAGTGAAACATTCATAAGCTGTTTCAGCAGGATGTGGAACTGGCAGGAATGGCTTTTTGACAAACCTGTTAAGCCTTTCTCTGTATGCTTCTGCCTTTTCTCAGTCTGTTCTCACCACAGCTCCGGTTTTACCTTCTTCTGAATCTTTATTTCTTTTTTGTTATCAAGAAATACCCAGGATCTTTCCTTCTGGAAGTGATAACCCACTACGGAAAGTGGTGGGGGCTGGTAATGTACCAGTTGTGTTACTGGGGCAGAACACATGCCGTGCTTAACCCAGCAATTTTGTCTGTGACACTATTTGGATGCCTCAGAGGGAAGTGCAGCAGGAAGAGCATTTAAACAAAACAAAACACTCGAGAGATTCTGCACATCAGGTTGTTGGCTCCCTGGAGCCTGTGGGTTCTTCTCCTTGATTTGACCTGAACAAGCTTGTACCAAACCTTAGGAATAACAGACATCCACTTGTTCCTGCAGCATTCTCATCTTTCTGCTGTTTCTGAAAATCAAGGAAGTATGCTCCAACTTGTCATCTACAGCAGTGCCACTAGCTCACCTCTGTGTTCTGGGGCTCTGTGCCTGCACGAGTGTTGTTAAGCGTGTGTGCTGTTAGAAAAGGTGCCATGACCAAGTGATTGCATCCATGCTTCTGGCTCAGTCTTTGCTTCTGACTGGTTGCTGTCCTTTGGAAGAAGTCGGGAGAAGGTGGTGGAGCAGCCATGGAGCCTCTTTGGTCTTGTGAGCTTGTTTATGTCTATGTTGAGTTCTTTTTCTAGAAGTTCTATAATGATGCAGTGTTCAACTGGAAGTTGTTTGGCACCTTCCCATTCATGTGTGTTCTAACCAGGCTTTTGACTGAGGCTCAAGTTTCTTAGAGAGCTGTTGTTAGTCTCGAACTTGTTACCAAGTTTTAAGCTTAGATTTAAACTTCATTATCTGTGTGGCCAAAAAGAAGAGTAGAAATGGAGATAGCAGGAAGTAATCACCCTGAGTTGTTCCATCTGGAAGGTTTCTGGTCATTTTAACCCTCCATGCTTTGTTTTCCCTGTCGGGAGACAAATGTGCTGCTTCCACAAAAGAGAGTTCTGAAACTCTTCAGAGTTACTGCAAGGACCTTTAAGATCCTTGCAGGACACTAATACAAAATAGCCTCCATTTTGTTTGTTTCTGTTCGTTGTGTTCTACAGCTCTTCCAAAATCCAAAGAAAAGGTCCTAATGTGTAAGTAAAAGAAGTAAGATATGTAAAATAATTAACCTAAAAGTCAGGGTAGGTGTTTTGCTCAGGTTAGTAGACTCTCTCTCTATATATATATACTTCAAAGATGTGTTATAAAGAGTCTACCTTAATGTTGTCAAGATCTGTAGATTGCATTTTGCATCTAGAAGCAAGTGTTAAGGATCTCTGTGAAAGTCCAGGCCAGAAACTAGTATTGGCTTCTGCTTAATAAAAGTGTGTTTTAAGAAGCTGAGGCCTACGTGCTTGGGCCAGAATAGAAACACAGGGAAATACTTGCCAAGTGAGTTAACAAAAAAAGGAGACTCTTTTTTCAGGTTCCAAGTGCCAGTAAGAAGCACATTAAGTATTAAAATGAATTGCTAAAGGAGTGAATACCCATGGAGAGCAAAGAGATCAGAAATTTATATTCCACAGTCACTTAGGACTGTGCATTCATCTCTGCTGGAGACTTCAGTTGTACTTGTGACCTTCACAGGCACTGTGCTTTTCAGCAAGCTGCCTGAAACCCGTGGAGTGATGTGCTTCCCTCCCTTCTTCCTTGCCTCCCCCTCTCTTTAGTGTAGGTAAGAATGATTTTTGCATTCATTTTCCTTAGAAGGAGGCACTTTACATGTTGTCTGAGGTATAATGGTCTCTTGCATTCTACGCATGAAGATTAAAAGCCCTGGAAATCTTTGGCTTTAGCTTTCACACCTGAACTGAAAGCTTTGGTCAAGGAATGCGTAAGAAGCCTGAAACAGCCATCTGGTTTCTAGGAGCTGTTTTTATATCACCAAGTCACACAATTCCAGTAGCTGCTTCTGAAAGGCATTGCCAAGCAATGATATTCTTCTAAAATACTGCTGCTAATTTTCCACCTGCAGCGTATGTATTAGAATGGCTTCAGCAAAAGAGAAAATCAAGATATTCCAGTGCTCCGAGTCTGTCGCGTTCTCAGTGACAAGAAAGGCACTGCCTGAAGGCTTCTGTTATGTACATGCAAAACAATGGCACAGTATGTTATTTCCAAATATATTGTTATTTGCAAACAGAAAACCAACCGCTGGCTTTTCTGTGCTCTGCTGCCTATTGAAATCCTGGCTGGGATTCCAGCTGGGATTTTTCCATAAATAGCTCTGTACTACTTGGGAACACAAACAAGCCTCGGAAAACATCTAAAGTAAGGTCTGCTGAGGGGACTGTTGAGCTGGTGGTGTTAGTGTGTGCTTGGGGGTAGGTACTGTGGTGGATGAGGACTGTTTCGGGGTGGGGGGGGGCTGTCAGCAGGATTTGCGAAGTAGCTACTGTTTGAAATTGGTTTCATATATTGGACTCATACATTACCCGGCTTGAACATAGGAAAAGAACTAATACAAATGAACAGATATAAGCAGCAGCAGGTATGTTTTCCTTTAGTATTGAAGTTTGGTTTTTTAAATAAAGCCATTAGGTAATGACTTCAGGTAGTAGTTCAAGTAAATACAATCAGAAATGATTTGGTTTTTCAATGAAAAGACATCCAAATTAAAGCGTCCTTTTAAAGTTTTTGCCGATTACATGTTTGCTTATGTGAATTGAGAGCTAATTTTGGTCGTGCAGGTTTTCCAGGTGCTATGTAGGTGAAATACTCTCTTGAATAAGTAATACAAGGTCAACTTCAGTGTAGATGTGTTCAGCTATAATTGGTGTAAGCTATCTTGAGTTAAGGTAATTTGTTGGCTTGAGGAGAAGCTTGCAAACATCCTGTGCATTAGGAGAGATGAATGAATCCATGCGTGTTTTGCCTGGGTCACAGGGCTGGTTTCTGCTAGGCCTGCTGCTTGGAAGTATTTTTTAACAAAGCCCCTTTTAAAGGGACCCAGAGTGCATGACAATAACTGGTACTTGTGGAACCCATGCTGAGTGGCAGAGACGCTTCTGTGTCCTGCTCAGCCCCTGCTTATTGAGCGAATGTGTTTCTCATCTGTCACAATGGAACAGGGATGGTATTGCAGAGAATGGGCTGACAGGACCTTGGGAGCTTGTTAGTATAGTCTCTTAATGCACATCTTTCAATAATAACTACTAGTCTTGTTGGATGTGTGCTACAAAACCTTTATTTGTGGAGATTCTAGAGTCTCAGAAGCACATACCTGAGATCTTCACTTCTCATAGCCTTGAATGACTTCTTTCATAATGTCTAAAGTCACCTTCAAAGGAGCACCTGAAATTCCTGTGTGGGGATTATGCTCTGATCTTGAATGGAAATTACTCCTGATACCCACACGAGGCAGTGACTCCATGCTATTAACTGGATACAGCTTAGTGGGAAGAACAACCTAAGTGCTGACACTTTTTTTAAGGCCTAGATGGTATTTCTGAGCTTGTTGAGGTTCTTCCCCCCTCCCTGAACATTCTTTGTCATTGCTCCTGGGCATATTGAGAACAGTTCCCAAAGAAAATGGAAGTATGAATAAAAGAGACAATACAGCAAAGCACTCCTGGTACCCAGGGTAATGGGCCTGGTTTTTGGAACGTAGATACATTGCTGACGTGTTTCTCACAATGAGAAGAAATAAAGCTTGAATCAAACTCAGTCCAATTCTTCTAGTGCATTTTGGGAAGCCTCATGCTGTGTGTAACTTGTCATAGCGTGTCTTAGGAGTGTTATGAGCACTTCTGTAAGCATTGTCTGTAAATCCTGAAGGAGCCTGGTGAGTGTGTGGAGCTGTGACTGAACCCTAGGAATACAGGTTTTCCAGGCTTGAGACAGTTGTGGTCTCCTCAGTCTTCCAACTGCATGTGGTTAGTAGGATGTCCTTAACCAGCAGGTCAGCAGGGATGTTTTCAGAGGGGTAGGGAACAGCAGCACTGTTCTCCTCTGAATGGAGGTTTAATTTCTCTGTTCCAGCATAAAGTTAATCCTGGAAAATCAGCAAACCTGGATTTTTGGCCTCAGCAGTGCTAAAATTGAGGTGTTAGTTTCTTGGAAATTGGCTATGCAGGAACAGTTCGTTGTAGCTTTATTAACGATATGTTGTAAAGGAAGGCTCTGCAGGCAGAAAACATGTTGGAACAAGTGGTGTACCAAAGGACTAAAGCCAGACAAATGCTGTGTTAGAGCAGAAATAATCAAATCTGTTATTTGTAAACCTTTTTGTCTTGACTCTCGTATTGCTCAGCAAGTCCCTCAGTTTTGAGAGTGATAGAACATTCAGGCACCTAAGGGGATCTTATATGAAGCAATTGTGGGCACGAAGTTAGTTCCTACTACAGTTAGTTTTGTTCCCTATAATGAGATACGTAGGATCTGTATGTGATTTTACAGACAGGACAGAAATGGCGAGTAACTCCACGACCAAATTCTCCACAGTACAAACGTGACCTAACCTTTCTGTCATCTTTGTCCTGGAAGTTCTTTCACAAATGAGTGTAGGTTCTGCAGGCTGAGCAGTGCTGCTGTAATGAGAGTACAACTTGTGTGGATCATGTTAGGAACTTTCTTGGCTGCCAGAATTCTGTGGCATGTGATTGAAGCCAGAGGGGGGGCTTCTTTGCTTGCATCTAAACAGGGACACTTAATTCTTCCAGGTTAAGTGTAGCTGATGAGTGTTGTGACAAGAGCGGGGCACAAGCATGCCTGGGCCAGGTATCTAAACGTCAGGTGGATTTTATTCAGTAGATGATGCTTTCAAAATGAGTAAGTTAATAGTTAGAATGCATTTAGGTTCTTAAACATAGGTGTTGGTTAGGTACTTCATCTCCTTGATACTGCAGCTGCTCTTGTTTGTATTTCACATCAAAAACATCCTTTCTGATGGAGTGTTTGACAGCAATTAAATTTAGGGGTGTGCAGTCCTTGACAGTTATGTTATCGGGGGGGTGGAAACAACTGTTCACAGTCTGGGGTTTTAATATTATAATCCTAACCTTGAGTGAAGAGGAGTTCACACTGTGATTGAGGGGGGATTGTTGCAAACCTGCATGACACATTCTCTGTAGGACGGCCGCTCTTCTCCTTTCCTCACCTGAAAACAGGCTGAAGCTTTACAGGTTGGAAGCTCTCAGCAGCTGAGTTTTGTGATGTTCAGAAAACTGAACCCCCAATAGCTTTCCTACTGTACAGCTGGCTGGTATTGAAAAGTGCCCGAGTGTTGGATTTGCTGATGATTCCATTTTGTTCACGAGCCAGAGCAGTTCTGCTGGTTGGAGGGAGGAAAGGTTGCGGGCAGATTTTAAAATGATTATTGTATATTATTTTAGGTGATATTTTTGTATTTGAGTTTTGGAGTGGCTGCAAAGAACAGGCTCAAGGAGAAGCTGTGACCTCTAACTGCTTGTTCCTGCTTGTGAATAAGTGTTGTAGTTCCACAACCTGTGAGATTATTCACCCGCCTTTCTAAGGTTATTTAGGACGGGTACCAGGAGTGGGTCTGGACTTCTGCCACTTCTGCCTCTTATGTTTATGATATTAATAAACTGGTGTCAAATGTCCTGGGAACGGGTGATGCAGGTTGAAAGACCTTTGTTTCAGCCAACAATAGAACTGAATTAGTGTGAATAGGAAAAGCAAATAGGCATTTCCTGTCATATTTTAAGGAATACTTGAGTTTGGGGCAGCATGTGTATTAAGAGATTGAAACTAAATGCTCATCATTTGCTTTTTGTCCCTAGTAAAATGATCCCTGTGTGTATATGCACATGTATTCATCTTTCTAAATAGGATTGCAGTGCTCATACAATAATATCATAACATGTTTGACTCTTTTTAGGGTGTTCTTAAGGGGAAAAACTGTAAACTTGTGTAATGAAGAGCTAAGGAGGGGAATTGTCTTAGTTGTTGCTTTCCTAATTGGGTTTGCTCCTCATCCTAGAACTTGGGGCCTCTTGCAAAGACTGTAAACTATTTCAGTAAAGAATATCCGGGTGGTGCTTCAGACCACCTTGATTTTCAGTTGCTTTTCATAGGGTATTGTAAAAGCCAGAACAATGCCATTTGCGGTTTCAAGGCAGAGGATGGCTGTAGAGACTCAAGGGAATTCTTATTGGGTATTAAATAATGTCTTGTTATTGAGTTTGAAGAATTCTCAGGCTGATCTAGCTTGTGTTGAATTGAAAAATTGCTCCATCTTGAACAAGTGATGTTTCCACTTTGCAGTAATATGCAAAGTGTTATTTGGATAGTGGTGGTCTAACAGAGCTGTGGAGGGCTATAAGAAGCATCATACACGCACCCGTCAATTCCAGCGTGAGGAGGATCATAGGATACATGAGCTTACAGAGGTCCTAGTAACGCGTAGGTGAGGGCAGCTCCCAGAGGACTGCACCTTAAGGGCTCCAATGAATGTCCTGCTATTTTCAGTGTGTGATATTCTTTACATCACTAATGCTGGTGCTGAGTTAACGTTCCCAGTTACACACACACTGCCTCGGTGTGGGCAGCCAGGTCAGCAGTAGCTTTTTGTGTTTGCTGCATCCAGACTGATGTAAATACATGTAATGTCCTGCTTCTCTGAATATGGGTAGACTCCCTGCTCTGTTCTCCCACCAGATGGTGTCCAGCTTAGGGGCAAGACAAGGTACTGGGAATGCTGTTGGTTTGCAGCTTGTCGTGAGCTAAAGATACTGGTGTGTTCGATTTATTCTCTTTCACGCAGTGGAAGAAGGGAATCGGCCTGTTGTGTACAGGCCCTTGCATGAGTTCTGGAAGGAACTGCGGGAATGTCTGCAGGTTTAAAAATAGCAAGTAATTAATCAGGGTGATGAGGGTTAATGATTTCTATCCAGAAAGCAAACAGCTTTGCTTTTGTTTATGTAGCGAGAACATTCTTCCACCTGCTGCTGGTATGAGTTTAGTATGAGAGGATTTTTCACTGTAATTCTTGAAGCACTTTACTAATAACTAATTTGGGGTTAAAAACCTGAATCTGTTTAATTCTCTTCTCAGATGAAATGGTTTCAAAGCAGCTGTTCAGGATTGTTTTCAGCTCTACAGGTTGGTTTCCTATGTAGCTTTACAATGAAGCTTGCATAAAAGGAGTTTTAGGATGTGTTGCCAGATTTGGTGAGGAGAAATAAAACCTCTACAGAGAGGTATAGTAATTTAGTGGTTATAGTAATTGTGGTACGGGTATTGCCTCACCAGTCCCATGATGGAGCACAGTTCTAAGTCAATTTAAGGTGTAAAAGTGCTTTCCCAAAGCTCACACTAATTTGTATGTGACTGCTTTTGCTCCTGTCACAAAGATGAAACTTTAAAGCAATCTAATGTCATTTTAAGTGGTAGGAAGTTGGGACCAATCAGTTCAGGTTAGTGTAGGTCACATCTGTTTTCAGAGTGCTGTGACCTGCTCCTGTTTTGTTGTCTCTGCTTTTCTGTATGCCACCACAGGTGTCTTTGAGTCTGTGTGCTGAAGACTTTGAATTTCCTACTATAGATGGAGACAGGAAGCCAGTGGTCTGAGGTTTAATTCAGTTTCCTTTCTGTTCTAGCAGTGCCAAATGCTGACCTTGTTTAGGGAGCTGCCGTAAGTGTAAGCTTGTGGGACTGCACATAGAGACAGAGGTGACTGCACATGGAGACGAGAGATGCAGTTAACTGGCATTTTGGTTGTGGGCTCGATAGCCTTCTGCAGGTACAGCTCTGCTGTCTGGAGATGGGCTTGCTCCTCAGCATGCTGCTTGCATTCCCCCCCCCCCAAGCAGACTGCTTTTATAATACCCTCAGTTCAGTTTTAATGAACTCTGTTAGCTTAGGGAAAAACAAACTGCTCAATATAAGTGGAGTGTTTTAGGGATCATTCCCTAGAGTTTGAGGTGGTGGTTGAAGGTGGTGATTACAGTGTTCCCTATAGTGACTCCTGCTGCTTCTGAAAGTGGCTGTTGTTTTAGCACACTTGTTTGTTGGCCTCTTGCCTTGGTCCAAAAATGGACCATGGGGGCAACTAGGGATATGAATTTGCTGGGGGAAACTTGACCTGAATGGGGATGTTGAAGCTTACAACAAACAGCAGTTGCCCAGAGAGGCACAGTAATTGTTTACCAGACACAAGAATTTAACTGTTTAGTATGTTGCTACCTGTACATCCTAAAAAGTGCACTCTGTTCAATCTTACAGTCTGTGAGTTGTGTCTAAATGAGGAAGTTGCTTTAATATCACAGTTAAGATCACTTTAAGACTTCTGACTGTGTAAGGAGCTGCTTTTCCAGGCCAGAGGTACTGTATTGTGGTAGATGGTGATCCTGTTCCCTGCTTTACTATTAGACTTCACCTGCATTTATTGCTATTCCAACTTGTAAAGGTTTTTGAGAGCCACTTCTGTTTCAGTTCTCTGCAGTTCTAATGCCATCTTCTCACTACTGCTTTGCAGCCAGGAGCAGCTTCTGTTGCATAGGGTAGATGGATTTGGAGTTGTATTCTTTGAGCATTGAGCCTAGTAAAGCTCTTTAGGAGAATTACTAGCCTTACCTAAAGCCAATAGCAACAAGATTAAGGTATCACTGTATTATTTCAGTGGGAGGGAATGGAAGTTTGCTGTTCTTTTTTTGGCTGAGTCCCGAGGTTTAACAGAAATGGCTGATTACATAAATTCACAAAACCACAGAACCACATTACTTTGTCCATATGACTTAAGTTGCATTATCTCTAGGCTATCTAAGAACATGTTTGTCGTGGTTTAAGCCCAGCCGTAGCTCAGAAAAACCACGCAGTCTCTCTCTCACTTCCCCCCTTCCTCCCCCCTGCTCTGGGAGGGATGGGGAGGAGATTGGAAAGAATGTAACTCCCAGGGGTTGAGATAAGAACAGCCCAGTAACTCAGGTATAACACAAACCACTGCTGCTGCCACCGGTAATAATAATGGTAGGGGAAGTAACAAGGGAAGAGAATGCAACCGCTCACCACCCGCCAAACAATATTCAGCCCAACCAAGCAGTGACCCAACCCTTCTGGGTAACTGTCCCCAGTTTATATAGTGGACATGATGTGCTGTGGTATGGAATAACCTCTTAGGTCAGTTTGGGTCAGGTGTCCTGTCTCTGCTTCCTCCTGGCTTCCCCTCCTCCATGGCGGAGCATGAGACTCAAAGTCCTTGGTCAGACTAAACATTACTGAGCAGCAACTGAAAACATCGGTGTTATCAGCGCTGTTCCCAGGCTGAAAGTCAAAGACACAGCACTGCACCAGCTACTAAGGAGGAGAAAAATGACCGCTACTGCTGAACCCAGGACAGTGTTACAAATGCATTTGTAAATGCTAAGCCATCTTAAGATGCATACATCCTGTGACACACTTCTTGCAGTGCTGCTTCCTTCCCTTAGCTTGTACTGTTCCTGCTTCCATTAAAAAATGCCTTAATTCAAGCTTCTGCTTCTGAAGGCTGGTGATAAGGGTTCTTGCTGCCATTGCCCGTATGTAGATTTGGCAGCATGAAGAGTGCTATCAGGAGGATGCGGCAAACCTAAGGATACTGCCTGAGCCACACTCTGCTGTGGAAGAGCAGAGCCCTGCTCACCTCTTGGCACACAGTGAACTGATGCAGAGCTGCAAGGTAGGCACTGGTCGTGTTAATGTGACTGGGGAAGCTACAGGACAAAGCTTGGTCAAGAGTCGGGTCCAACCTTTATTTTAGGGAGCTGAATAGAAAGTTAAAAATAAGCTATGTAATAATAATAGCAATGAGTAAATCCCTCAGGCTGTCAAACCCAAAGGTGAACTCCCGGTTGAGCCTGGGACTTGGCTGCTCAGAACATGACTTTTTTCCTCAAAGATTGGCAAAATTGGAGAGGGAAGGGGAGAACAAAGAGGCAAAAAAAAATAAATAAAAGAGAAAATGGAAATATATGAACATCCAAGAAATAGAAGGGAAATACGGGGGGTTAGGACTGTCTGAGAAGGTGTATATTTGGTTAATTTACTTAGGGTGAGTAGCTTGTGCAGGGAATTGAAGATGTGAAGTGCTACATGTATTCACTGTTCAGAGACTGGTGTCTTGCGTGTGTATGTTACACATAGATACATACGCAAATAGGACTGGGAGAGTCCCGACACCTAAACACATCTTTACCAAACAGGACCAGAGTGCTTTCAGAACCCCTGGGGAAGGTGCTGAGTTCATGGCCGTGGCATGTTTCTTCCAGCGTCATAAGGCTGCAGCGCTTGGAACGAACATGGATGCTTGGGAACTCTCTGGAAATCCTTCTCCCTGAGTGCAGGTTTCCAGCCTTGCCCAAGCCAACAAAACCAGCTGAATTACTGTCTGCTGCTTGAACCGCCGCTCCGGCTCCGGCGTGTTTGCGCTCTCCCCCTGGCAGGGCCAGCGGCAGTGTGAAGCTTAGCTGGCCCTCATACAAATTCCACTCCCCTCCCTGGTAAGCAGGGAGCTTTGTGCGCTCTTTGTGTGCAGCGGGATTGCAGGACTGGTACTTGGGAGAGAACAAGTAACCGGCTGGCTCCTGCAGTGCTGCAGGGCACAGGAGTGGGGATTTTTGCCACAAGGCTAACCCCTTTCTTAATGCTGTCACATAGTTTTCATCCTGTCTCCATACTTCTGAGGAATTAATACATTTTTTAATGGCCTCTCCTCGTAGAGATGTATTTAAAGGACTCCTGGAATGACTCTTGAGAAGTAAATTGAACAGTAGGAATGCTTTATCCCAGCTGCCTTTGGTTTTGTTGCCAGGTCGCTTCTGAGAAGTGGAATGAATGCGAAGAATCACTCTTGAAAGTGAATGAAGGGAAATGAAGTCAATAGTAAAACCGGTCATGGTAACTTGAAAGTATCCTTGTGTTCCCTTCCCGCTTTCTACATACATAAATTAGGGATGAGGCTGGAATGCAGAGGGTGTTTTCATTTATACCACCAGTACTAAATAGCGCTTGTCGTTTCCCTCACTCTTGTGCTTAAGAGTTGTGGTATCCTCTGTTGGGAGCTCTCCTCTCTGCAACAGACATGTATTTAAACAGCCTTTCTGATCACGTTGAGATTAACACTCTTCTCTTTGGCTTCACAGCCTTAGTACACAATATATTGGGACACTTGGTAAGTGTGGTGTGATGTTGGGATGGCTCAAACAATGAGTGCATTGTGTAGCTTAAAAATACTTGAAGCCTTGGAAGAGCTTTTGTTTTGTCTCTAGTGTTTTTGGTTGTTTCTGTTTTTTTTCCCTAACAATGAAGTACATGACTACAAACCAGAATCATTACTGGAAATAAAGTCAGCAAAAAGTCTTACATTGCGATTAACTGTGACTTGAGTTGGAGTTTTTGGGAGTTGCATCTCTTCAGTACTCTGAAGAGGAAGGTTTTGCCTCAGGGTGGATTAGAAAGGACCAAACACATTCACAAGTGATTAGCACGTACTTATGGTCCCCAAGTTCTCCAGGACAGATACTTCTGCTAAGTTTTGTGAGAGTTAACTTGATCTTCAGAGGTAATGTGGAAGAATGGCTCAGGTATGCACAGTGATTGTGTGTTGAACTCAAGTACTTCACTGTCTTTATCCCTCATGAGGTTCATCCAGTCCTGCTGCTACCTCAATTTGAGGCCTTTTGAGCTTCCTGGGACTGTAATAATAATCCTAAAAGTTGGTTTCTGTGTGATTTCTGTTCCAGAGTTTCCAAAGTATCCTTGGAATGATGACTTAATACTTAGTTTGATCAAAAGGGTTTCTTCTATGCTTAAGGCTGGCAAACTGAGGCAGTGGGCTCCACGTTTGGTCAGTGAATTGTCTTTTTACTCCTTAGGGCAGAATACCAGCCTAGAAGTAATCTGCTCTGTGTTACAGACAAGATTGGTTTCAGTTGCTGCTTTGGAAAATTCCAGAAATAGTATTTTGAGCCCCTGGGAAGGTGCAGAAACAAGGACTAAGGATCAAAATGGTTTTTAAAACACTGCACTTCTTTGTTAGTCCTTGGGAACATCAGGAGATTGCTCCGCTTGTGCAAGCAGACTGATTTACTTGCTCTCTGCTTAGGCAGCAGATCAACGTGAGTCCAAAAACTTGCCCAGAAACCTTTTGGGTCTGGTGAAATAAAGACGCTCTTTGTTCAGTGCTGTGATTGACTTGCTGCTGTGGAGTAGGTGACATGTTTTGCCTACCAAGCATGTTTTATAAGCAGAGTTTATATAAAGTTCATGGTACATTAAAATAGATAGCCTCTTCTCTACTAATAAAATAGCTTTTATTCTATTATTGGGAACAAATTTAATACAGTTGCTTTTCAGGCTCACAGTGGGTCTCCTGGACCTAAGTAATTGGGTTGCATTATTTTTTTGCTTGTTTGGATGGCTAAAGCTGTTTTATTCTTTTATTCCATCGACCTGTTAGCAGTGCTCAAACTTCAGCACAACTTCTTGGCATTTCAGCAAAGCTGCTTGTGATAGTGCATGTGTGGTTCTTGTTCAGCATTCACTGAAGGCCCCAAGAGGATGGAAGTGTTTTTTAGCCTCTGTCATGGAGTTTTCCTTATTTCAAACACTGCTTTCCTTTAAAGGGGGGAGAAAAGCATTGTTGTTGGAGAGATGTGTTGGATTCCTTTATTCATCTGTCTATGAACAATGTATTTTCACTTGAACTGGTTATCTTTCATATGTGCGCTGGCCCAGTGCCTCAGTTTTTCAAGCCAGCTGTATCCTGCCTGACAGACCAGGTGAATTACACCAGCAACAGTTGGTGTAATGAATATTGACTAAGAATTCTGAAATTGGGCTTCCAAAGACAGCAATCCCACTGGGAAACGGGGCAGGTTTGTGGTGAGTGACTGATCTCTTATTAGATGATATATCAGAAGTGTGTGGCTCTCACTGGTTAAGAATTGCTCGCGAGCTTCTGGTACCTGTCCCTTTCCCATGGTTTACTGCAAACGCCTCAAGCATTTCTTAAAGCATTCTCAAGGGCTTGAGATAAATGTGGCCCTGTCATTCCCCTTCCCTAGTTCTAGAAAGCTTGTTTTGATTTCTGTGGTTTGTCAGGTTGCCGTCTCCTCGTCTGCCATAAGAAAAGCAAGTCCTGTTTGAAGGCAGTGAAGGTAAGTGTCCAGACCTTGCTGGCGGGAGCACTTAAAGTGAAGGTGTATCACTGAAGCAGTACATAAAAACCTTAGAGCAGGTAGAGAAAGTGAAAGGTCACTGCAAAAGGAGAAGCAACCTTGACGCAGTTGCTAGGAACTCAGCTGGAGCTGTTGTACCTGGGAGAGCTGTGAGGAGGCTTTCAGAACTTCTTGGAAGCACAGCACCCTTGGCAGGTGCTGGTGGGTCCCTGACCCATCTTCACAGTTCAGTGGGATTTTTGGGATCACTGCTTTGGTTTGGCTATAGTGTGTTTTGGCCCTTTGAAGTAGGGTTACAATTGTACTGTAGTTTTGTTTAATTCGTAGCATCCCTCGGCGATGTCCATGTGCAACAAGAGTAAGGAGATTCTAGGCTGTGTAGGGGATCCCCTCCCCCTGATCCTCCCTTACTTTCAGATCACTGAAACCCATTATTTGGAAGTATTTAGTCTCAGAAGTGTTTCTAGTATTAGCCAGAAATGTTTATGAAGGGGTATTTAGGTGGAACTAAATCCATCTGTGCAAGTAAGTACTTTTAAACACTCTAGTAACCCCTGAGCTGTCTATCCCAAGTTATACAAGAGGGAGGAACGTACGCTACAGGAATGTAGATCTACATTTCTGTCCTGGTTTTGCTTTTGTCAGAATGATGTATTCACCTTCTGTGTCTGGTGTTGCTCTGTAGTCTTTTAAAACAATCGCAGCATTTGAAATGTCTTCAGCATTTAAATGCTTTATCTTGGTGTCAAAGATGCCTCAAGATGTTTGGGCAGAGGAGAGAAACAAGGCTGATTTCCAAGTCACGGTTAGCTTGGTGGAAGCTGTTAACAGATAGCACTATCTAACTGTATGCTGTGAGGGGTATGGTTATCAGATAAAGTTCTGGTGGTTATTTGTCTCTGATCCTGGTTGCTTGAAGAAGAGGGCATTGAAATGAATTCAGCAGTAAACAACAGAATGCAGCAGTTCCCAAAAGCCAGGGGTGCTAGTGACAACTGAGGGCTATACATGTGCTTCTCCCTTAAATATTCCTCCCTGGTGCTCTTTGCATAGAAGGGATCATTTACAAGCTTCTGGGCAGTGAGAGCAGCCCTCGGTGTTTGCAAGACTCCCACCTAGAGACTGTAGCAAAAATAGCATGCACAAAAGGGAGGAGGCAGAGGGAAGGCAGCGCGTTCTGTAGATGCTCTTTTGCCCGTTGCGGTGCTGAAGGACTAAAATAACCCTCCATGTAACTGTCGTGGGAATTGTAGTTACTATTTGAAAAGGAAAGGATTACGTTGGTGCTTTTTATTTTGGCAACGAGGGTGTTAATACAGATGAAAATACCCAAGTGAATCAGTGCACTGCGGAAGATGAAATGCTTCCCCTGTCAATTCTCAAACACTATTAAATCCACCCAGTTCAACACCAGTGCCTTGATGTCTGTCTCTTTCTTTGACCAAGGTATGGGAATACGATGTCCTTAACGGTGAGTTACTGGATTTTAAATGTGTGACTGGTTGCTTTGCTCTCCAGTACTGATTTGTTGGTATGAAATATGCATCTCAGCCCTGGTTTGGGGCTGGTTAAGAAGAAAGCTGTTTTCTGCCTACTTTTTTTAGCACATTTGTCCTTGGAAAGGGAACAGTCCAGGATCACAGTGTAAAAGGCATGTTGGATTCTAGAGAGGTATCTCGAGTTTAAAAACTACTGAATAATACTCTGTTCTGATTGCTGCTAAAGAATGTGTTCTGTTTCTAATGTAAAACTGATCCAGGTACTTGAAAAGGTCTTTTGCGTAGGGTTGGTCTGCACTGGGGAGTTTTCAGACCCTTGTCACCACTGGCTGAGCCTGCTGCGCTTTTTGGAGGTGTGAGGATGTTAGTACTGGAAGTTCATTCATGCATTTGAGTGTCAAGACAAAGCAGGACTTGGATCACCTTGGAGGTCACTGATGTTGGGCTTGGATAATAGTGACAGTTAAAGTAAATGCAGAGAGAATGAATGCCTAGAATGGTTCCAGACAAATGGTTAGCTTTCTCCTACATTTGAGATTTGTAGATTAATTAATTCTAGGTATCTATATAATTCAGTGTATATTACATCAGAAAATGGAGGTTTTATCCCTTTAAATTAAGGCTTTTCTAGCTGTTGTTTCTACCTGATCTAATCATAAGACTTTTGACCTTGTGAAACTTTTCCGTGACTTTCACCAACTAAGTACTAGGATGGAATTATCCATCTGTGCTTACATGGATATATAAGATTTGTAAGGCAATTTTTTCTTTGCTATTCTCCTTCCACACACATGTGCGCATTTAGATCTGCTGCTAACTTGTGTATTGTCTTCTCTAAGACTGCCATAGCTTGCAGTGTTCAGTCTTGCAGTGGTTTTCAGAACAGTAATTATCCTGTATAGTTCTCAGTATTGATACAGGAGTCATCTTAATTTTCTTCAATGAATTGATAACTTCCTTAAGGCCTTACCCTGTCAGACGATTACAGCAATATGGTTTGCATTGTAAGGAGCAGTCAGAACTAGATTGCTCGGTTTGCTCTTGACTCTTTAAGCAGACTGGATTTGATTGTGTGTTATCTTTATGCCCCATTCACCTGCGATAGGTACATACTGAATGCCATATCTTTGTCTGAGTAGTATGTGGTCTTAGGTCTTATGGATTTGAGAGGAATCACTTAATCTTGTTCACAAACACGTGAATGAATGGCTAAAGTAACCATAAACCTCTAGGAAAAGGTGCTCCCAAATCAAGGTTTTCCTATGTGTGATCTGGATCCTGGTTTAACTACACACAGGTTTACATCACATTCATGTCCTTAACAGCGTGTTCTTGGGAAATAGCAGACAAGTTTGTGTTTCAGCAGTGGTAGGTTATTGTGGCAAGGGAGGTCCATGGAGATAATCTTGTGTTTAGCCAGTTAGGTGGCAGTTTGTGCTTGGATATGTGGAAAACACAGCTGAGCTGTATGGACCTGTTCATGCCAAGAATCTGACTCTGCATCTTTTGGCCGGTGTGTCTGGGCTGTCTTTGCATTGTGCTGTGCTCAGACACACAGGCTGCATGCTCCTGGCTGCTGCGTAATGCAGTTATGGAAGAACAGCTTGCTCATGTCCTCAGAGGCCACCGCCCATGTGTTTGGGACAACCCAAGGATGATGTAAGTTTCTTTTTGGTATTAAGATGAATAAGAGGAAAGTCCTGCATGTTTCACTGCTTTACAGTGAAATACCCCTGTTGCTGTTCATGATAAGATAGCGTCTGTACTATGCTGCATGATAGTGCTGGTTTAAATTCAGCAGTAGCTTTTGGTCTGTAGAGCAGGTACCAGCCCTTTCATAACTCTAAAACCCGTAGAACCCATCCAATAGAAAATGTGGATACACTGTTTATCTGCATCAGACTGACAGGAGAGCCAGACTGGCCCGAAGACTTGCATGTGTCAAAACTTGGGGGTCCTTTCTTCTGCAGAAAACTAGATTTGTATGTTTATTTTGCAGCTTGAAGTGAGTGTTAGAAGAATGCTTTGGCTCCTGATTCTGCTGCTTGAAAGTACGAGAGGCGTGTGTGCATTTGAGAACATGAATCAGTGTGTGTGAGCTTAAGTCATAATTTGTCCTTTTTGCTCTAGAAGCAGATCAGTTTGATACTAGGTCATTGTCAATGTATATTCCCCATTTAATTCTAGCACTCCATATAAAAGTGTGTGTGGTAATGGAAACTGCCCTCATCCAGAGGAGATTCTCAAGGTTTTTAGAGTCTGCTGAATTGATTTCCTAATTTTCTGTAGCTGTTTTTGCTCCACTTCCTTGCATTCCTTAGACACTGATGTCTGAACATCTCCACCCTAAGATGTTTTGCCCTTGAGTTATTAAATGTGTTCATAGTCCTTACAAAATCAGAAAGCTTTGAAGCTGTATGGGTAATGATTGTATCTAAATCTCTCACCAGAAAGAATGGGGAAAATAAAGGTAGGAGTATGTATATACACAGTCGCTCTGCTCTTACAGTACACACATGATCCACTTCTTTTTCATTTTGACTGGGGTCACAACAAGCACCTCTAAGAGGTGATGATCTGAAACCTTTAAAAGCAGTTCAGTGCACAACACTGAACTTGGAACTCTGACGTGATGAACTGTATGTACTCGTATGAAATGTATAGCTTACAAAAATTACTTCTGTAGTTTTTAAGATCTCCCTACTTGCACTTTACCATAAAGATACTTAAACTGAACCAAAGTGTGCATTTTCTTTTTTACTTATAAGCGTAGCTTTCTTGAACACTTCATATTTAGGAGAATTATGAACTTAATGGGTTTATTTCTGTTCCCATGCAGCGGATATAATTTCTACAGTAGAATTTAACCATTCTGGAGAGTTGTTAGCAACAGGAGACAAAGGAGGTAGAGTTGTCATCTTTCAACAGGAGCAGGAGGTGAGTGCTAACTACGTGAGGTATATTTAATACTCTGCTCTGTTCCTATTCACTTTAAAGAGGAGGTGACACAAAGTGCATGATGTGTAATGAGTGATTAAAATAATGAAACTTAGGAGGGAAGAAATTATTGAGAACTTCAGTGAAGCTGTTGGAAATTAATTTGTCTTCAGACACTCTTTAGCTGGGGTCTAAAGAGCGCTTAAGGTGAAAACGAAGAGGGGCTCGGATACAAAAAGATCTTGGGGAAGCTGAAGCTGGTTGGTTTATAACGACTCTACTTGGCTGTGGTGATTATTTCACTGCAGTGGGGGAAATCAAAGGTGTCCCTAAGTGAGTTTGTGACTGACCTAAGATGTCCTTATCCATTCTGATATCAATCAGGTAAAATCCTAGAATAATAGTAGCAAAGGTATCTCTTCATTTTATACTTGTTCTTTTGGTCTTTGCAGAATTGTAGAGACAGATCTTCTGATGCTAGGAAAGGGCCTCTGCCTTTGTGTTAAGAGGAGAACTGAGATGAGTGCTTGGTTTTTTAACTAAAGCTGTAGTTAGAAGTTGACTTAAGTTAGAACTTATTTCAAGGAGAGGATAAAAGGCACTTCTGTCACTGTCTGGAGCGGTCGTGCTGTTACTTCTTTCCTTAGTGTTTCATTCAATTTCAACTCTAAAAACCCTCAACTTCAAGATTTGCACAGTTCCCCAGAGCAAGCTCCTTTCTGCTGGTACCCGGCAACTCAAGGACAGGGCCTTCTCTGGACAAATCACCGTGCTCAGGGGGTGCCATCTAGTGGGGTGTTCCTGGCTGGCCTGCCTCTCCCCAGGTTGCTTTGGCCAGAGTCTGGGGTGAACAGAGTCCCGCCTGTAGTCTGCCTGTGGTTTTGGGGGCACAAACCCTTGTGTTTTGTCACTCTGAGCTTTAGCTTACATCTTTTAAGGATCCTTTAATGAAGCTTAAATAGCTGTTTGCTTGCTCGCAAATGAGTTGTCTTTAAATGCCTACATTTGGTTTTGATGTGTAACCTCTGGCTCATATCCTTTCAATCTATGAAGCTGGGTATAGCGAGAACCACCTGGGTTATCAGATTGAGTTGCACAGCGTTGTTTTTGGCATAATTTGACTTCTCAGTGTTCAGGGAATGAGCAATGAGGACTTGATTCCCTAGTGCATTAATAGTGAGTTATGCTACAGGCACGACTGTCTAGAGCAAGTTTTATGTGTTAGGAGTATCTAAAAGACAGTGAACTATTTGAGTTGGATTTATGCACCACTTCCTATCACACTGCATTTGAGTGCTTTTCAGACGATACGTACAGGGAGAAAACCACTAACCACATAAGCACAATAAGCTTAATATACAAGCTTGTGCAACTTCACCCACTACCAAAAGGCTGCCACCTCTGGGTTGGAATGTGGTGGCCTTTCTGCAAGGTGAAGCAAGTGACATTACACAAGGAGCAGGCAGGAAATGAATACTGTATCTAATTGAAACTGAAGGAGGAATTTGCGTAGGCAGCCTGTAATTACCTAAATTGGAATTTAACACGAGGCACTTGGGCCAACACCTCTTCTTGGGTTGATTTTTTTTCAGTGCGGTGAGATAGTCTGATGGTTTGAATTTTGCCTTTATCCCAAGGGTGGATTTCATCTTCTGCTGGCTTTATATATTACTACTCTTACTTTACTACTCTTAGTAGTTACAGCTTTGCTAGACTGTGCAAGAAGTATATTTAAGACTTGGTCATTATGGTAAGCATGGAATTGAAGGAAAGTTCCCTGAATCATGACCAGCATTTCCTAAAGCACAATAGATTTCCTTTAGAAGTTGCCTGTTCTGAGCAGTGACCCTGCTTTAACTTGCTGTGTCTAACTGAAACTTGGAACAGAGGTTCTTCCATTCTCTAGGGTCGGAAAGCCAGTGCAATTGATAGGTGTGGTACAACATCCTAGTGCCAGATTGTATTTCTAAGCATTTTGTCCACCTTTCCCTCCCCCACAGCTTATTGTGAAGTGTAAGAACTCCTGCCAGCTATTAATGTAAGGGTATGAAGCAAGAGAAAATGATGTGAGGAATGTGATACATGTGGGTTTGCAAGGATCATATCAAGAAGTATGTTCTAGTGAGGTACTAAGGGATGAAATGAATAGATGGACATGAGACACACAAGGGAAGGAGGGAGCAAAGTCCCTAGTCAAGAACATATCTAAGGAAAGGCAACCTCATGAAGGGGGTGGGACAGGAATATATTGCAAAATTAAGCTTAAATTAATTTCAGGTACCCCTGGTAAGCACTGCTTCCAAAATGGGAATTTAAGGTTCAGTTCACCCAGTGCAATATTGGTGTTAGGAAGCCACTGCCTAAAACGTAGCTTGTATAGCTTGAGGAATTGTGCAGGTTTGGAGGCTTTTAGTTTTCCAGACAGTTCCATCCTGCACAGGCTGACTGCAGGTGTGACTTTTCATGTCAGAAGTGTATTGTAGCAGAGGTGGGTTATTTTTCCTTCCCATCCCCATCTCCAAATGAGGAAGAAAAAGCTGCTTAAGCAGTTTAGAAGGTCTTGGGGAATGTGGAGCTGCTTGTATAAATTTAGAGGTGACATGTGGGATTTCGATAGTGTGCCTAGCAAGCTGAACTTGCCCACAGAGTGGATCTGACATATGTGTGGCTGTGTAGTTCTCTTGGGGAATGTTCTTCTTAAAAGACAAAGGTGGAAATATTACGGATGAGAGAATGATGTGGATTTTTGAGGGCTTTTTTTGTTTTTAAGGAAAGAAACCTTACAATGCCTGCAATATTTAGGTGAAATGTTAGTTTGTAAGCTCAGCTGCTTGGAATTAACATGAGAACTGGTTGGAGGTGATATTCATGTGGCTGGGGGGAGTTTCTGGAAGGTAGAGGAATTCCAAGTTGGTGCCATAACTGTCTCTGATGTTTTCTTAGCCAGAGTGATAGGAACTGTAAGCAAAACCTTGCAAAAGAGATGATCCTCATTTTGTCTGTTCCACAGGCTCATTGCAGTAAGGCAAGTTGTACACCAAAGGGTACTCATGGCAGGTCTGGCATAGGCAACCAGAGAGTGTAGTCTTAACCTATTTTTATGCTATTTTTTTATGCTAACTAGCAGTCTGCCTGTGTATCTTGCTGCATACATATCTAGTTCTGGCTTCTGCTGTGCATCTTGAAAAGCATTCTCTACGTTGCATACATATCTTGATCATTTAATTCTCTTTTTAGAACAAAACCCAGTCTCACAGTAGAGGAGAATACAATGTTTACAGTACCTTTCAAAGCCATGAACCAGAGTTTGACTACTTGAAAAGTTTAGAAATTGAAGAGAAGATCAACAAAATTAGGTGGTTACCCCAGAAAAATGCTGCTCAGTTTTTATTGTCTACAAATGGTAAGTTGTGACTTCACAGTTAACTTTGCATGGTAACCTCGTTGCATACGTTTGCTATTAGGATTTTTGCCTGATTCTCTCCACTTCCAAAAGGCCAGAAGCGAGTTGGTTTTTAGTCCACGTGTCTAGGGATGTGGCTGTGCAGGAGTTACACTGAACTGTCCTGTTCTTCTGGCTCTCCTGGATGCAGGAGTCCCGTAGCATGGGGTGGTGTATTAGCCTTTTCTGATATGGTTGTTTTAGAGCAAAAGGGCTTGGTGAAGGTGTCATTGAGTACCTTCACTCGTGTATCACTAACTGTGAGCGAGCTGACATTAATCATTCATAACAGTCCTCATTCTAATTGAAACTTGCTGTAACTTTATAAAGAACAAACCGCGGAGGAGGTCTTTTAAATGCTTTTTCTCTTTTCTTGTTTTCTCCAAGCAGTATTTTTGTCTTTTTTGGTACACGTAGGTGGGCTTGTCTTGCTTGAAGGCTCCGTGTTAAAGTGCATTGATGAGTATCTTCCCTGCAGCTTTGATTTTTTTAAAACTGTGGCCGCTTTATTTCAGATAAAACCATAAAGTTATGGAAAATCAGTGAAAGGGACAAAAGACCAGAGGGTTATAATTTAAAGGAAGAGGATGGACGGTATAGGGATCCTACTACAGTTACAACACTACGGGTGAGTAGTTCACTTGGTGGATTAGCTACGCTCAAGTGATTTCTCCTCTCCCTCCTCTGGCACCACAGATTAGCCTGTGGCTTAGTGAGTAACTGTCCCATCACATTATTAAGGTTCCATTTTCTGTGATATTAGCTGGCAGACATTTACTTCTGAGGTGATTCTGAGATATTGTAATTGACTTGATGTATGTGAGGAGTGTGTTTGAGCGCTACTGTGTTGTAGTGTGTTTGTAGTATGTTTGCATCTCCAACTTCCATTGCTTTGTGTTTTGCAGGTGCCAGTATTCAGGCCCATGGACCTCATGGTTGAAGCTAGTCCACGAAGAATATTTGCCAATGCTCACACATATCACATCAATTCCATCTCCATTAATAGTGATTATGAAACGTACTTATCTGCAGATGACTTGCGGATTAACCTGTGGCACCTAGAAATTACAGACAGAAGTTTTAGTATCTTTTTTTGGTTGCAACAAAGCTGTTGGATTTTCTTTCCTTTCATGAAAAGTTTTTTGTATAGTGTGTCTCTCCACATCTTGGTTATTTCTCCCTATTCCTGCTGAAGAGGTGGCTCAGCATGAGCAGTATGAGTATGAGTAGTTGTCATTTGCATGGTGAAAAACACAAAAGAGGAAAAAGGCTGAAGGTTTCAAGTGAGATGAGCAGTTCTAGAAGGCAGGATCACAGTAAACTGTTTCGTGAACATTTTCTTGACTTGCAGCAAGAAGCAAGTCAAGTAACGTCCTTCTCTCAACAGTGCTTATGCCTTTTTGCCCTCTAACCTAACCATCAGCCCTTCTTGTGTGTGCACCTGCAGATGTTACAGGCAGTAAGATCACAGGAATATGTTTGCAGATGCCTTCTTTATAATGTAGTGATTAGAACTGAAACTAAATAAAGTTCTATGTGAAAAGCCTTTGACATATACTAAGCGGTCTTTTGCTGTTACAAGCATTAACTTCAAACTGCTGTAGAACGCAGTTATAGTCGTGTTTTCTAGACAAACTGGGGGACTTGATTATCACTTTTATCCAGTTTGTGACTGGGTCCCACAGTCCTAAAAAAGCATTGCTGGATGCTTCTAAAGCTGAAAGATGGGTTGTGAAAACTGGAGACCTATTTCTTAACAAAATGCTGTAGATATTGTAGATATTAAGCCTGCCAACATGGAGGAGCTCACAGAGGTGATAACAGCGGCAGAGTTCCACCCAAACAGCTGTAACACGTTTGTGTACAGCAGCAGTAAAGGAACGATTCGGCTCTGTGATATGAGAGCAGCAGCACTCTGTGACCGACATTCAAAATGTAAGTTCTGTCCCGCACTGTTTGTTGTCACTTTCTGGAATATGATCATCTTGCTGCTAGATGAAACTAGGCACTGATCAGGAATAGATTATGCATTGAATTGTGTGTATTTGTACTGGATTTCTGAAGTATATTGACTGGATCTAAAGCCTATATTCTAAATAAACCTTAAAGTTAGGTTCATGTTTTGCCAAAGTAATGAATAAAATAATTAGCAGCTTACGCTGGTTTTGAGGCCAAGTACTAGTTGCTTCGTGTGTACTTGATGATAGAAGTCTTACATGTGTGAATGAAGGCCAAGTATTAGGGAGTAGTTTGCTTACTTAGAAGTGGATTGTGGCAAGGTTGTTAACTTAATGTGGGTGTATCTTGTATTGGATGAGACACAAGCTTACTTCTTGAAATGCCTGTCTTATTTTCCTATAGTGTTTGAAGAACCAGAAGATCCTAGCAACAGATCATTTTTCTCTGAAATCATCTCTTCCATATCTGATGTCAAATTTAGCCATAGTGGTCGATACATGATGACTAGAGATTATCTGTCAGTGAAGATCTGGGATTTAAATATGGAAAACAGACCTGTGGAAACATACCAGGTATTTGATAAAGATGATGTAGGCTAGAAATTAAAACCTTGAAGGATACTGAGTCTTACTAATAGTCTTGATGTAGCAGTTAGACTTTTGTCTGCAGATGACTATATCCAGGGAAAGCATTGGTGGGATTTGTGTGTTTCACACGTGTGCTTAAGGATCTTGCTAGGTGTGCAGGCTGACTGCAGAACCCAAACCCATGTTTGGGTATGAAAAAACCTCCTCTTACCCAATAAAGGCTATATTCAGCAGTAAGATAGCAGAAGTCTTCAGATGACTTTATATTCTCGTGTTCCTTCCTGGACAAAGTGGGAGGAGGCAAAATGTTTCCTTTGCAGAAGATGTTTTTAGCCAGCACTGAAAATTGCTGTGGTGTTTCCTGTATAAGGAAATTTTGGAAGGGATCTTCTCATCTGACGTAGGAAAATCATGTCATCAGGCATCAGTCACCAAAGCATGATTTTCAGAAATAAGCAAAGTCTTTCAGGTATCTGAAAGGGCAGTGAGGATATGAGAGCTGCTTGGAGAGGGAAAGCATTCTGAAGGGCTGCCCAGTTCTGGGAGACAGCTCTCTCCCCTGCCTGAATAATTTGCTGCTGTTTGAGTTCATTTGAAGTCTTTGTAGAGCAGAATGTTAATTCAGGCCTCTGTTCATTCTGCTCATCCATCCAGTGGAGGGAGCTGTGTGTGCTCCAGTGGACAGGGTGTGAGCAGTCACTTCATTATGTTTGGAACAGAGTCTGTGCAGGTTATTTTACAGGTGTGTAGGTTCAATATTCCTTCAGTTTATCTACCTCCATTTTTTTCTTTTTGCAGGTGCATGAATACCTCAGAAGTAAACTTTGCTCACTCTATGAGAATGATTGCATTTTTGACAAATTTGAATGCTGTTGGAACGGATCGGACAGGCAAGTTTAATTCTCTCTCTGCACTTAAGTTATTATTAAATTGGGCAACTTGAAGCATGACCTGGTTTTATTCATCTGTCTGGTTTTATTCAAGGACTGGCTTGGATAATATTTTAGGACTTGAATAAACTTCAATGGATGTATATTAGCTCTTAACCCTTAATGTAGCAAAGCATGTTCTGATTAAGCTGTCTTATCAGTAAGTAGGACACTTAGAGAATCCCTAGAAGGTTCTTCCTATGTTACAACAAGTTGTTAAGTTTGCCTTGCTTGGGCATGGCTGACTAACCAATAATAGCATTTAAGACAGTTATTGCTTTTGTGTTAATTATGTCATTAACTGCTTATTTGCTAGATCTAAGTCAGTTCATTGTAGCCCTACCAGTATTGTCAGAGATTTTTGGGTTTTTTTAACTTTGTATCTGTTTAAGTGTTCTTTGAGGCAAAGGAAGGGCATGGAAACTTGTAAGTGTATATGTCTTGTAAGGATCTCCTGTAAGGTAGTACCACAAACTCAGTATGTTTGTTAGTGCCTGAATTCATGCAACTTTCATGTAACTAAAATTATGTGGCTTAAAATACAGTGTATTTTGCGTTTGTTAGTTTGCTTCCTCCTGTACATAAGAAGCAAATCGAGTGGTGACAAAGTGCTTAGATAACTAGACTTTTTAAGACACACACTTTAAGGAGAAAGATACTATTTTTTTAATCTATAAAACATCCCAATGCCTTAGTTTCACTTTAGCTTGTAGAAGCTAATGGTAAGGCTGCCTACTTTCTGGTTATACAGTAAGGCATGATCTTCATTGGGACCCTCAGGCTTCATTCAAGGAGAGGTTATTTTCAACTGAACTGTTCCTTTCTTCCTTTTCCTTCTCTGCAGCATTGTCATGACCGGATCTTACAACAACTTCTTCAGAATGTTTGACAGGAACACAAAGCGAGACATCACCTTAGAGGCATCCCGGGAAAACAACAAGCCCCGTACTGTGTTGAAGCCCCGTAAAGTATGTGCAAGTGGTAAGCGAAAGAAGGATGAAATCAGTGTTGACAGCCTAGACTTCAACAAGAAGATTCTACACACAGCCTGGCATCCTAAGGAAAACATCATTGCCGTAGCTACTACAAACAACTTGTATATATTTCAAGACAAAATGAATTAGGGTTGGCATTCCTACCTGAAGAGTCCACTTCCTGCATAGTTGAAATAGTTGAATCTAGCATTTGTACCTGTAAACGAAAGAGAATGAGAGGTCCATTATGGCACCCCCTTTCCAGTGTTTAAAAATGTGCCATATGACAACACACTTTTATAGCTACATGGAGAAAGCTCTGTTGATGTGTCACTGCGTTCTTCTCCATGTCTGCTAGCCATTTAGGTGAGGATAGGGCACTTTTTAATTTAAATGACTACTTGCACCATCTTGCCTAATGGACTAGATTGGACTGTATCAACATCGGTTTACTCCACTTTTTATGCCTTCCATTGTGATGACGTCCAACACAGGGAAAGCCTTCAGTCATGCTATGGGATTTAATTGTGTAACCTCATTACTGTATCATTCGTGGCCCCCTTTTTTTATTAAATACAGCTCATTCTTGCTGTGGCTTGTAGCATTCCTCCTCCTTCTGGCCTCCTGGACTCCCCCTTTCCCTTTCACCCCCCTCCACCTCGCCTTGGTGGTGGTGTATTAAAAACCCAACAAAATAAAGCACATGAAATGGGTCCGTTTGGGGTCAGTGGTAAAGGGGGTCTGTGTTGCAACCAATGTTTTAATAAACAGTTGACTGTAATCACTCCTTGCCATGTCTGGCACCAAAAAAAAAAAAAAAAAAAGGAGAAAATAAGGAAAAAAAACAAACTACTGAATAAAAGTGACAAAGAATGGAGAATCTGGGTTTTTTTTTTTTGGTTGGTTTTTTTTTTTAATCTACCTCTTTATACAAATACTCTGTGTTTTACCTTAGATGCATGAAAATAAAATGATGTTTTTTGTAATGATTTTAACCAGTATTAATTATTTTTCATGGGAACGAAGAGAGGGAGGGATTTCACAAGTAGCTGCATTCATTCATGAATGATCAGAACACCACTTCCATTTCGAGTCCATGAACTGCTGTCAGATTTTGCCACAATCTGAACAGGTCAGATACTGTTCCAGTATCCTAGAAGGCTCTTTTTTAAAAACCCTATTGCTTAAATTGGAAGAGGAATAGAATTTTCAGGTTTTAAAATCTGTTTTACGGGACTAACGTCTTAATGTTTGGTTTTGTCCTGGTTTCTTCAATGCCTTGTTTTAGGATACAATACCTTTAATGCCTTGTTTAGAGTACAAAGTCCCCTGTGGCTTTTTAAACTGTTGTCTGAACTCTTGTCTGGCAGTATGATGTTCTGTAGTGCACAATACCACGTGATTACATAGCTAATGACTACACTGCATTCTGAGATGCTCTATTTTCTGTATTTTATTGCTATCAATAACTGAGTGGAAATGTAGTTTTACCATGCAAGTGTTGCTTTTGGCTTTGCAAAGTTACTGCACTTACAGAAATGTTAAATGGTGCAACGATCAGAAAATACGTGGAGTACAGAAGCTGCATGAAATAAGTGTTCATAGTTATTTGAGAGATTTAAACTCTTCAGCAAATAAGGCTTATCCAAAGATGAACTAGATATCGATGCTTTATAAGGCTCATGAGTTTTTACCTCCAGATATTTTTGCTAATTGTGCTTTTAGGTTTCCTCCTCCTTCAAAGAGATGTTCAGAATGAAGTTTGAAAGTCGTAGTGAACTTACCTTGACTGGGAGAATTTTCACTTTTCAGTTACCTATATTTAAATTATTTCTGTGGCTTAGTTATAGGTAGTTATTATAATGCCTTTATTATTTGATCAACTAAGATACTGTTTCTGCTGTAAAATTATGGCTGGGTTAGAGGCTAACAAGACTACTATTGCAGTCATACTTTAATTTAACTCCTTGTGCAGTGGTTTGAAAATGTAAAAATTCTAATATTTATTAGATCTGGTTCTCTTAAATACAGTATTTGTCTTGTAACATGCATGCCTGACCATGAGCCTTTGTAAGGGGTTTACCTTTGTTTTTCTTTTCACCTGTTAGCCTTGTAAAGAATTGAACCGCCCCAGAGACAGCAACTGTTCTCCAATGGGTGAATAAACTAATAGGCCCTATTCCTGCTTGCATAGCATGTGACTAATTTTACTCATGACTATACTTGCTAATAGTTAAGGAAACAACTTGTTGAGTAACATTAATCATGTGTATAGGTGTTTACAGGATCAGGGCCAAGGTTTATTCTTTCTCTTATCACAAGGGCAAAGAGGTAATTAGATGCTTCTTTTGCATCAGAGCTGGTAAAATTCATCTCTGTTTTGTGAAGAAGGGTGTAGGTTTAATGACTGCTGTTTTGGGAAGTTGGAGAGTCATGGTATTAAGACTGCCACACTTGTATCTATCCTGAATGATGCACTGAATACCTGAGAAGTCGCTTAGCACAGAGAGAAGGAAGTGAGGATGTGAAGATGACACCGAAGGGAACAGGTAGATTTCCCAGAGGACAAAGTGCAGCCTCCAAGCAATACTACAGTCAAGCGAAACCACCTCAGACCTCAGCTGTGCGTGTCGGGATGGAATCAGGGGTTCTAATGCTAGTCTTGGGCAGGAGTTTTGGTTTGGGCAGTAGCAGCGATCCCTGGCATGTCATCTGAGGTTTAATTTATCCTCACCAAAACCAGCTACTGACTTTGGTGTCATACTATCCAACTAGAGAATTCTCTAAGCACACTGTCCATTGACATATGCTGTAAAACTTATATTTTATTAATAAAAGTATGCATAGAATACATCTTGTCAGGTTGCTTTTTATCCTCTGTCCTGGCCCTCGCCTTTTTCTCTTACTTGCAGGTGGTTTTGAAATTACTGATCTCTTCCCTCCAGCACATTGCCTGGTGCCCCATTACACTACTCCTGCATTGTGATTTCTGGGTGTCTCCTGGAGCACTTCCCAGGCAGGGGGTGCTGGGGTGCCCAACAGCAGCTGCTCTGCTCCTAGAGGTCTCCTCCAGTGCCCCATGAAATAATACAGATTCTCAGTTCTCCATCCTTTAATACCAGATGAAATACAGACAAGTTGTGTTCCCTGCTGTCTTGTCTGGAAGCAGAATGCCAAGAACCGCTACTTAAGCAGTTAGTATCTGTAAAATTAAAATTACAGGAATACTCTTAACCTCAGTGAGTCTGCTGTCAACAGTTAACGTTCAGCGTAAGCTGGTTAGCCAACTGGTACAGTGCTGGGGTGTCAGAGTTCTGTGGCTGTTGTGCCTTCACTGTTTTGAGAAGTGCCTGATGCCTTGAAAACAGTTGAATATGCAGCAACACCCTGCTTTTTCCCTTCCTGTTCTGTTGAGGCAGGACTGTAACTCCTACTCCAGCATTCATTATTTAACTACATATTCTTTTACTCTCAGACAAACTGGAAAAGCCACAGTTGGTGCTGATAAGCAGAAACCTGTACTTCCCCCTCTTAGGGAGGAGCTGCTGGATGATGGAATGCTAATACTTTTGTAATTGTTTTATTGTTGGCTCTGGAACTAGTTGTTCATAGGCACAGCTTAATCTCCTTCACACTGGTCCTCAGCTCTTCATCTCGGGCTGCAGAGGTGGTGTGCAGCCTCCCAGTTCACAAGATACACTTCTGACATAAATCGAACAAAAGCTGTTTCCTTTTGCCCTTTGCCATGTCATTAATAAGTCCAAGGATGGATGTACTGGATCGAGATGGGAGAGGTGTGCTGGAAGTGAGGTTGCAGTTTAATGACTAGTGGCATCTTGCATGACTTGCCTGTGTTTGCTTTTAGCAAATATTTATTTAACCTTGATACAGGAAGGTTTGGGCTGGTAAAAATGAGCGGTTGAAGAAAGCGAGAGTGGCTGGAATAGAGCATTTCTTTCTACACTGATACAACTGAGACACTAAAGATCTGTGAGTTCTGTTTCTATACCAAATCTACCTTTGAATTTTAATAACCTCAACCTTTTGCAAACAATCCATCTATTGTTTCTCCTCCACAAGTAGAAGAGCCCTTGCAATTCTGTCGGTGCTCTCCACTAGGAGGCAAAATGTTACCAAAGAGAGGTGGATGCAAGGGATCACGGTTGGATGCTGTGGCTGTCCCTCGAAGCCATCTTCAGAATTGCCAGTCATCTGCAAGGACTACATGTTTGATCAGTTGTTGTTAGATATAAAAAACAAGCAAAGCATTTCCAGGATGCATCATCGCTACCTCTGGCATAAAGATACTAACCGAGGTGTGGAGGGAAAAGGCTGTTTGCTGGCTGGTGGATGCTGGCATCCATTCTAGCAATAGCTTAGCATTTCTTTTCAGATTTGGGGCATAGAAATACAACATAAAGAAAATAAAAGTAATTGCAGCGTGCTTAAGACTAGATTGTTCCTTATTTAAATTGCTTCAAATGTTTTACAACACATTGGAACTGTGAGAATAGAGAGGTGGGATTAGGTTGGCTCTGCTCTTCAAGATGAATCATGTGGCTTGATACTTGTTCGAGTTTGATCAACTTTAAGTTGATCAAAAAGGCTTTTTCTAACTTTCCAGAAGAAAAATCTGACTGCACTTTGGTACACATGGCCTTCTCCCAGGAGTTTATGGCCATTGTTTCTCTTCTATTAACATGTGGTTTTCTGTCCTCCAACCTTGCTATTGTCATAGCATTTTCCATCCAAGGATTCAAATTACTTTAGAAACATTAATTACATCACCCAACTGCCTTCAGGAACCTGTGTAGTGGTTAGAGCACAGGGCTGAAAGTCAGGACTTGTGAATGCTATTTCTGGCTCTGCATTGACTCACTCTATAATCTTGATCAATTTATTTCTGACTCAGAAAATTTAATAGTCCCACTTTACTGATAAATATTCATGCCACAAGTATTATGGCAAATGCTTCCTGAATGAGGGAGATGACGAATAGTCATGATGCTGGCCTGTGATTGTCAGAGCTGCAAAGTAGGATAGGGTTACCTGGGCAGGTTTTCTATTCAAAATTGTAAGTGGCCTATTGTTCTGATTCCAATCTAGAAGTTATCTGTGGCTCTCCTGATTTATGAAATTATTTAAATTACTGCTTTGTTTTTATTACACACAGGCAATTCCCTACCAGTGATATCCCAGAGACACACAGATATTCCGCAAGGTCACACATTCAGTACAGTCGCACAGTCCATTTGGTAAGAATGGCACAGTACAATCCTACACTTCGTATTTTCATGGCTGCTGATGGGAGGAGTTTATGATATAAGAGGGACTCTTCATTAGGGACTGTAGTGATAGGACAAGGGGTAACGGGTTCAAACTTAAACAGGGGAAGTTAAGACTGGATATGAGGAAGAAATTCTTTACTGTAAGGGTGGTGAGGCACTGGAATGGGTTGCCCAGGGAAGTTGTGAATGCTCCATCACTGGCAGTGTTCAAGGAGGGGTTGGACAGAGCCTTGGGTGGCATGGTTTAGTAGTGAGGTGTCCCTGCCCATGGCAGGGGGGTTGGAACAAGATGATCTTAAGGTCCTTTCCAGCCCAATTCTATGACTCTATGATTCTATAAAGGGCTCCTTTACTGCTGCTGGGAAGCAAAATGCTTACGTATATGTGTGTGAGATGGGACTGAAGTTACACTACCAAAACCACGATAGGCCGCAAAATAAACCTTGAAGTTTAAGTGATGTCAAATGGAATGAAGTTACTAAAGATGATTTCTCAAGCTGTGAAGGTGAATTAAATAATCACCTGTGAGAAAGTTAGTCTTGCCGTTAGACGATGTGTGTGGAAAAAGAGGCTGGAAACAGAAGAATCCCGGTAAAGGTGGTGCTAACTGCCATACCAAGTATCTACAAGAAGCTGCTTGAGGAACTGACTCACTCAAATTAATTTAGAAGAACCTTATTTTCTATATATGATCATTTCATGAACGCGACTTAGAATAGGTAATTGGTACAGAAGTTACTCACGCTACAACTGAAGAAACCGCAGCAGGGTAAGGTGCATGATGAGAGATGTTTGCACCTCTCTCACCGCATTTGAAAGTATCTTCTGTGGAAATTCTGTGTTATTCCCAGCCTCAGTACAGCAGAATGTGCATAAATACCCCGAGGTTTCCTCTTCATTTTCATGCTGAAAGGAAACTCTGGCACACACTAATAATTTCACTTTTTGTAGCTACCTTTGCATCCCGGAACAAGTCCCATTTCGTTAGGGATGCCATCTTCTCTTAACTGTCTGCCAATAATTAAAAAACCTGCCATGCAAAAGCGTGGGTTGTCTGCTAAACCTATCATTTCAGATGGGTGTTAAAGACCATTAGTTCTTTCAGAGTGTCTTAATAGCATTTCATATGTATGTCATAGAAGTCAATCAGGTTGGAAAAGACCTTTAAGCTCACCAAGTCCAACCTTTACCCCAGCACTGCCAAGGCCACCGCTAACCCATGGCACTGAGGGCCTCGGCTACACGATGTGTGAACACTTGCAGGGACGGTGACTCCAGCACTGTTCTGGGCAGCAGTTCCAATGCCTGAGCACCCTTTGGGCAAGGAATTGTTCCTCACCTCCATCTAAACCTCCCCTGGTGCAGCTTGAGGCTGTTTCCTCTTGTCCCATCCCTTGTTCCTTGGCAGCAGAGACCAGCCCCATCCTGCCTTCATCCTATCGGGCAGTTGTAGAGACTGGTAAGGAACCCCTGAGCCTTCTCTTCTAAACAACTGCAGTTCCTGCACCTACTAGTTAGCTTAAAACTCTGAGGCAAAAGCAAGACTGATGAGAGAGGTAAGAAGCGTTTGGAGACTCTACCATTGTGCCATGCAGGTCTGACAGGTTACCTCGCACCCACTGCGCTGAGGGAGGAGGCTTTGCTGCAGTCCTTCTTGTGGAAGCATGCCTGAGCTGGAGGCTCGATGGGTACCGCGATAGGGCTTTGACAGTACGGAGCTGTGCGAACTGATCTCGTCCTCTCTGAGAACGGAAGAGGAGCCACGCTCTGGGAAAGCACTGATGCCCCGGGGCTCAGCTTATCGCTGAGGTGAGAGGATGAGGCCGTCTCTCCTGAGAGGGCAGCGCTGACAGTTCGATACAGCACTGTGTGGGGAGGGCCGGCGCCCCCGGCCCGCGTGTCCCGGGCACCTCGGGTGCCTGCGGCGGCGACACCCGACCCCTCACAGCCCGGCCCGCGCTCCCGCCTTTCCCCTCACGGCCCGCCCGGCGCACGCGCGGCAGCGGCGGCGGCGGGACGTGCGCAAGCACGGCGAGCGCCATGGCGGGCGGCGCGTGCGCAGACGGCGGAAGGCGGGGGAGCGGCGCGCGCCGCGCGTGCGCGCTGCGGGAGAGGCGGGGAGGGGAGGGAGGGGGGTGGCCGGGCCCGGAGCGCAGTCCGGGGTTGTTGTTGTTGTCCCAGCCCCAGCGGCTCCGCAGTCACCGCCGGCACCGCTCCCGCGCCGCCATGTCCAGCCCTCAAGGAGCCACCGCAGCCCAACAACAACAACAACCCGCCGGCCGAGGGCACGCACACCGAGCCGGGCCTCAACAGTGAGTGCTGCCGCCGCTCGCCTGAGGGGCGCGGGGGGGGGGGCTGTGCCCGTGAGGGGCAGCTCGCGACCCCTTCCCCCTTGCTCCCTTTCCCGGGCCGCGATTGGCGGAGGACGGGGCCGCGAGAGCCGCCGGGGCCAATCGGCGGTGGCGGGACGGGTGTAATTGTTTCGGCTGCACCCGCCCGGGGGGCTGTGAGGAAAAGGCGGGCGGCGCGGCCTGAGGGAGCTGCCGGCTGGGAGCGGGGTGTCCGCGGAGCTCCAGCCCTGAGGCAGTGGGAGCCGCTGGATGAGGGCCTGGGAAAGTGGAGGGGGCTCGGTGGAGGGGGCTGCTCGCCAAAAATGAGGTGAGGACCGTGGCTGTCGGGTCCCGTGGCCGCGCGCTCCTCACAGGAGCAGCCGGTGTGGCAGAGGTGAAATGGCCACGACGGCGCAGCCTTAGGACGGAGCTAGCGCTGTGGCTCGGTGCGAGCCGAGGAGAGCAGGAGCAGATTTGTTTCGTGGTTAAACTGAGTTTATTCGGTGGCTGGTGTTAACAACTAAGATGGGGATACAGCAGGGTAGGGGGAGGAGCGTGACTGTGGGAATGAGTTTATTCAGTGGCTGAGTCAATACCACTGACGTGAGCTATTTTCCTCTATATCCGGCATCTATGTCAGCTGCTCTGCTGCATCCTTTTGTTCCTAGGATAACACTGGTAGGGCTGGTTTTTATGTAGGCTCTCGTACTTACTTGGCAGATGCTTTTCCCTTGTTTTAAACAGCTACTTCAGTGTGTCCTTTCATTTGTTTGTAATTATTAAGGATGCTGCAGTCGGAGAGGTGAATAAATTGCATTAATGATTAACTGTTACCTTCGTGGTTTTACAGTGGAGTTTAACTGACCACGAAATATATTGGCTGGTTGATCTCCTGTAAGTCAGTGGAAATTGTATTGAAGAAGAATAAAGTGTGCTGATTTCGTAACACTGCTTTTGTGTTATGGTTATGGTACACCTTGTGATAAGGACAGCAGCTTACACCAGTGTTCGCCTGAGTCAAATAGGTATTTTAGCAAATTATTCAGGGCTGTTAGCATATTTAAATACCGATTAGGCTTAAAGTTGGGACATGCCCAGTGCCTAACTCAGTACTTTAGAAATCGTGAGCTTTGATGCTTCTATGTTTTGATATTTCCTTTTTGTTTTCTGTTAACTTACTCAGTGAGATGTGTTAGTCTGCTGTAAGACAGGAGCAACAAGAGATGAGCGCACTGTAAGCCTGTGCTGGGTCTGCTCACATAGGTCTTACGGCTGGATCCGCACGTAGAGGCTTAGCTAAATCAGTGTGATTACTGAAGGTGATGAGTGCAAGGTATGAGAGGAAGTACTCGATACTCTATGCTCTGAGAACAAAACAAATGCACCCTATCAGCTCCACACAGGCTTAGTGGTGCTTTCAGATGCTTAGCTGCTCCCCAATGCTTTTGTGTTACAGGTGTGTTTTCTGCCATTACATAAACTTTTCAGTGAACTTTTTTCAAGATAATGAGCTTAGGCACTTACTCATTTGGTTCTGTATGTCATTTGCGTGTGTTTAGGGCCTTTCATTCAAAGATTCAAAGCACTTGAATCAAAGGTCAGGAGACCTGGAAATAAAATGGGTAACTGAACCTGTGCTTGGTTGGGCTCTTAGAAAAAGAGGGCTTGTTTGCTCTGGGAATTCTAGATGCTTTCTATATTTTAATTATTACAAAGCTCTGTTATATATTGACAAAAAGAAGAAATACCACCTTAGGCAGGAACATATCTAGCTCTGTTGTAGAAAATCTGTTTAATAATTACTGTTATGGGAATCCGAACAGCTTTCTGTTCTTTCTCTTTTATTATTTTTGATTGGCGTACTTCATTGTCAAAGTGATATTTCTTAGTTTATTCAAGGTGACCATGGCTTAAGACTTTGTGTGAGCTACTAGTTTGAAGTATTTTTGTATATATAAAATGTGTATATATAATTTATGTGGTGTTCTTGATATCTTTATCCCAGCCACCCAAGAGAAATCGGAGAGTGAATAAACAAAATGAGACCGCTCTTTCCACCCCCCTCCATTGAGCTACTGTTGTTTAAACAGTCTATCAGTTATGGAAAAACATGTAATTAAAGTCGTTGTATATCAGTTCATAGTGAAATAATTAGCCTTGGAGGATGGCCAAAATTGAAACAATTTTGGAGAAAAATATCATTTATATAAACAGTTGTGGGGTTGGTTTGTTTGTTCTTCCAAAGTGTGTGTGATGTGATTTGTGAAGGGAGGAAAATGCCACCACATCTCTAAATTTTCCCACTCTTAGTTCTGCTATATTTCCCATTTTACTGTCACGTAGAAATATAATTTAATATAATGAAGATTTCTCTTGTGGGTGGTTAATGGAACTTCCTTTGTTCTAGAAAAAGCTTGGGGCAAAAATCACTCTCTATTACTTGGGCAGTTTATTCTCACATGTATTCCCGTGCATCTTATATTCCTGTGCATCTTTTCAAAGAAGCAGAGAATTCTATCCCTCTAATCAGTCTTTGAAACTACATGGGCTCTGTGGCTCCTTCTTCCAAACCGGTTGTGACTGCCTGTGGGAGTATGTAGCATGTTTTAGCTTGATGTCAGATTACACTTCATTGGATGTATTTTGACTCATTAAAAGTGAGGTCAGATGGAGAACGTGCCTCTTGCCATGTAAACTGCTGCTCAACTTGTTGGGACTCTTTACTCAACAGTTTGAGTGTTCTTCCTAGTATGGCCGCAATATGTTTTAGATAAACATTAAGTTTTGTCAGACCAGATAAACATTAATGAAGACTTTTTGTGCATAATCTTTGGTGCTGTGGAGGTGTCTTTAGTAGCTGCATACTAGAGCAGCCAGTTTTGATCATCTTCTGCTGGGTTTCCATTGTGGTGTCAGGAGGACATCCCCCTGCAACTTTGCCCTTGGTTCTTTTCACATTGTTTGTCACTCACAAAAAAAAAAAAAGAAATCATCAGTACTAGATGTTTTTGCAGATCCTGAGTATTTTAATTCTTCTGGGAGATGCTCACTACTCTGAAGTGGATGAATTCTGGCCTGTCTTCTAGCGGCAGTTGCTACATGCTTTTCTGCAGGTGTGGCCTCTTGATGTGAAGGTGTTGCCACAAGGCATATCTGCCTTCCTGATGTAGTTCTTGCAGCATGGTCTTTTTCTTTAGAATTTTTGACACCAGCACTTACCATAAATCTGAAATAATACAGTCTGTGACTCGTGCTGACTGGTCTGAGCAAAGGCTTCCTTCTCCCGGTTAACACTTGATTATCTGAGAAGATACATAGTACAGGGTTTGTGTACATCGTGTGATTGGACACAGGAGCTCTGTGCACACCCTAAATACCTTGTTTGTGAATACAGCTTGGGGAAACCAGGCTTGTAAACCACCTCTACTCTTTAAGAGTGTGATGCTTCCATGGTCATCAGTATAATGGTGTAGTTAATAATTGGTACTAAGTATAAACTCTATTGCTATTTCAGCTTCACAAAATCAAGTTGAAAGTAGGTGAACTTCTTGTGACATCCATCCCTTCCTGTGTCTCTGTGTTCCCAGAGCCAAAACTTTGCTATCTAAAATAAAAAAATATAAGTGCAGGAACACTAAAGTACATTTCAGAAGTCAAGAAATCAGTGTTACAATTTAGAACCTGTGCAAATAATGTTTATAAAGTAGTTTCAGCATTTGTTTTGGTGTCTTTAGGCTTTCTTTTCTTTGTTGAGTATTTTTACCTCTCTGGTGAAGATGTTGGAACAACAGAAAACAAAACAATCAACCCAACAGGAAAAACCTGGAAGCTTCATGGGGCATAAATTAAATTACATAGGAATTGTCATGACAATACATCTGACTGATAGCGGGAAATCATGTTGCATTGACAACAGTATACTTTTGAGAAGTTGGAGATCTTTCCTTCCATAATCATGGCTAGTAGAGTGGCAGTATGGCCAAATGATTCTTGATACTTGTCTTGATGAGAAGATTGGAACTGCAGTTGGATAGGGAGTGTATTTAAATATTTGGAACAGAGCAGTAGAAGTCTATTCTATCTTTACCTCATGATATTAAGTAACTTGTTTAGGAATTAACGTTTTCGAAACCTCTTTGTTTCCAATTGAAACATGTCACTACTGAACATACTGGTAAATGCTGTTTTGCATTTAGTTAATGTGCACATAAAATGCAAGCAAAGACATTTAAAACCAAAAATCAGAATCCTCAACCTAACCACAGAGTATATGAACTTCTTGGCAGCCACTTTTATCATTTGAGATACACTCTTGCTCTTTTGTCAAATCTCAGTGCACACACGGAAATCCCACGGCCATAACTACAAAAAAAAAAAGAAGAAAAGGGGGGGACACACACCAGTAAATCTCAACTTGTAGCCTATAGAGCTGTCCCTGAGGAAATTAAAAGAAGGGAGGTGGGAAGAGGCTAAAGTAATGGCATTGAAATTATTAGCTGTTATTACATGTGAGACCTCTGCATTCCTCATGCTACTCAGTTCTTCATTTTGGCTTCTTAGCAGTGAAATCTCTTAATCCAGCTGTAATGAAATGTACGTCAGCATGGTACTTCAGCTCTGTAAGGAAATACAGTGCCTGCTTCAGACATCTGATGGTTTGAGTTGTGGTGGGATAGGAGAGGTGGGAGATGTTTGTTAGGGGGCCAGGGCTGAGAAAGTTGAGTGAGGATTGAGAATGACAGCCTGCCCGATGTGTGTGAAAATCAGGGTTTGATTAGGGGCCTTTGGAAGTAGAGGGAAGAAGGAGAATATGAAATGGCAGGTGGAGAGTTGTATAGTTGGGGACTAGCACTTGAAAATGTTGTTTCAAAAAAGAATGTAGAGCAGGGGAGTGGGTGACTAGTGTACTGGAGTGATGCATAGGTAATTGAAGCTTCAAACTGCAAAGAGAAACATGGCCTATTGAAGTGTTAATATTTGAGGAGAGAGGGGGCATATTTGCCTAGCTTTGGAGGTAGGTAGCAACAAAATATAACTTTCTACAAGTGTACTTTTTGATGAAAGAGGAAAAAACATGTTGCTCTTGCTTGCTGTACATGTTTATGAGTTTTCTCCCCAGTAGCAGTATATGTTATCAGAATTTGCCATGTTTGTTTCTGTGTGTAATTGATAAACTTGAGATGGGTTTTTAATGAAATGGTGTCTGGCTGGCCCAACAGGTTCCTGGGTGGAGTTACAGATGAACGGCAATGGCAATAGCAACGATAATGGCAATGGGAAAAACGGAGGTCTGGAACATGTCCCTTCATCATCCTCCATCCACAATGGAGACATGGAAAAAATTCTCCTGGACGCCCAGCATGAATCAGGACAGAGCAGTTCGAGAGGTAGTTCCCACTGTGACAGGTAAAGAAATGTTTGCTGTCCTGCCTGCAGTTTATAGCAGGATTTTATCCTGTAGGTGTTAATGGTGGCATAAAGCTTTTTCTCAGGCTTAAGTTTGTTATGATCCAGGATTTGTAGTACTTGCTGGCTTGTGATAACTGGTTATTAAATAAGACATCTGATTTGGAAAGTTGATCATTGCGACACAGAAAGCTGAGGAATCCAGGAGCTGGAAAGTCACCTCAACATGATATCTATATTTCACATTGTCATAAATCATATATGGTGTAAAAAATACCTAATTTTACTGGCTTTATGTTTAGTCAAATGTAATAAAATGTATTACTGGATTTAACAGAACAAGAGATCCTCAGAATTTGTACTCCTTTGATTTCAGTGTTCTGCTTTTTGTCCTGTGAAGGCAAAATATTTCTTACCTAACAGTATAATCCTTCAAGGCACATGTGAGCATTATGATACTCTTCTGTGTTCATTATATCTTTTTTTATATGAAGTTTTGGGGCAGTTTGGAAATCCTTGGGCAGTTTTTAGATAAAATTTTAGCTAGTCTTCTGCTTGTGCCTGCCTTGGTTTTGCTGGGTGAGTGCAATTAATTGTCATGTCTACTGGGTAGCCTGCATAAGTAGTTGATAGATATAAAAGCTATTTAAAATCAGTTAGGCCTGATTTAATGACTGAATGTAGTACACTGTTTGAAAATAATCCATACGAGTATTTAAAATAGAATGGTTACATTTATAGAAAACAAAATTTGCTGCATCTATGTTGCTAAGAAACAAACTGTCAGAGCTGTCGCTAGTAGTCTGCTTTCCAGTTCAGTCAGGAACGTTTGCTAGATGATGGTTTTATAGCTTCTTTTACTAGCAGATTTTCAATTATTACCCACGTTTTAGGTGAATGAAGGCAGATTCCTTTTTTCTTTTTTAAACTTAAGTTTCCACTTGTTAACTTTTGGGTAATTCTTTTCCCCTTTTGACAGTTGAAGTAACAGTCAAGAAAGACTGCATTCTTTTCACAGAGTAAATTGCTCTGAAGTGTGGTTTGAGTTCTCTTGCATATTTCTAAAATACATGTTTTTGTGAAAGCTTAAGCTGGGTTAAAAAGATTCCTTTAGCATTTTAATGAGACACCTGCACTGGTGCATCATGCTATATTTTGTATTGTTCATTACTTGATTTCTCTGGTGTTTGGTCAGTTGAGGTGCGATAGTTGATTCATTTCTCAAGTAGATTACTGAATGTTTAATACTCAAAGTGAGCCTAACAAGGAATATATATTCTTGCCAAGCATTAAAAGCTATTTTCATGTCTGATGTTTCTGCGTGTAGTGATACAAAAAGAGGCATAATTCACAGTGCTGGCAGTGTTACCTAAAAGAAATGAGGATCTGAAGATTTTGTGTGGCAGTTATTGTTCAATGCTTTCTTTGCTTTAGTGGGAGGTTGGTCAAGCTGGTTGAGAAAGGTCGGATTATAAATGGGGGGGGGGGGCGTAAAAATAAGAGGATGAGAGGGTTTGGAAGACTTTCTAATACTGATAACGTTTGATCTGAAGGGTAGTGTGTACCTCATAGGAATAGTGTGCAAAAGCGGATGTGGAAATGATTAAGATGTGATGCTGTTTACACTAATGGTTCTTTAGATGACAGTGTATTATGACAAAATGGCATAACAAAATCAATTTCTCTTTAGCCCTTCACCTCAAGAAGATGGACAGATAACTTTTGATGTGGAAATGCACACAAGTAAAGACAGTAGTTCTCAGGTATTTTCTCTATTAACCTTTAAAGTACATGAATTAAAAAAAAAGTGTTTTCAATTGTGGATATTGTATACAGATCATGTGTTTATAAAAGTCAGCATTGGGAATACTTCAGGGGTAGAGCAAGCTCTGTTGTGTCAAAAGTTTGAAAATGTTATATATCTTATGTGTCAAAAAATGCATTAAACAGTTTGATAGCAGATTTTGCTTTTCATTCTGAGGCACTAAACTTGGCTGGTAGCTGCAGGACTAGCAAATGAATTTTATAAGCCTTATTTAATCAAAATTTGGAGATGTACTGTAGTCATTTGGGTAATGCTGTTTACTTGTACTTTCTTTGCGCAGGTTTTAAGTCAGTCTTTTTTGTTAGAAATTGATATGGTACCTTCCTGTAAATAACAAATAATTTTTAGTGAGTAGTATATTATTTCTGTGCAGTCAAGCTTATGTTAGTTTAAATTATCTTTTAAGGAGTTAAATTGAATTAAAACACACTTCAGAATGATTATTTTAGCCACAGTGCAGGGTTAGTAAACTTTATTTAGACTTAACATTTTGTATTGACTAGTAGAGATTAATAGCTTTGAAGTGAGGGGAAAAATGAGGCTCCATCTCTAAAGCTGAAAATTGCCCTGCTTAGTAGCAGTCATATTATTGGCTAGCACTGTTCACGCTGCATGTGTCAAACGTGTTTTCTTTGAAGTGTTTGTATTTCTGCACAGGATTTGAGAGGGTTCAGTTTATTGCTCTACAGATAGTCAGCTCACATGATAGTGAATAATTGCCATAATACAAACTGAGAGGAGACTAATGCTGAACTCTTAGTTTTATCATTTAATAGAATTTGCTGTCCTCAGCAGTATAAACAAAAAGCATTCCTGGAAGAATGAAACCTTGCATTTAATTTTGTTAAAGACCTGGCTGAACAGTAGGACTGTTTCAGCTCTGTGCTGTGGAGCCACAGGGATTTGAGTGAAGTTGGTGGTCTTTTGTTACTGTTGTATTTGATGTCTTCTGGGCTTGGTATGGTTTTTGCTTTAATGTTAAGTGATCTATTTTGCTAAGGATAGGTCAGGAAATTGTTTTAATTTAATTTGTTTTAAGGGAGGAGTTTGTACCAAAGTCAGTGGTGTTTTCTTGTCTATTTTATTTTTTTCCTATGTAGTAACGCTTGAATCTAATAATGTAACATTAAATCTTTGGATCAAGACAACTAGTAGTTGTGTGAGTGCTTGCCTTTCCCTGCTCCATCTGGGATGCACCCAGTAGAAGCTGCTAGTTGCAAGTAATATAAATTTTAAACATCTAATAACACATTTAAAGTTAAAATACTGTTTCCAAATCCTTTTATTTGGCTGTCTTTATGGGCTTTAGCCACACTCTGTATGCTTTAAATCAAATGCCATCAACTGCAAGTTTTTGCCATTTGTGAAAACATGAATATTTTTACATAATGCTGGTTTATTACATTTAAGATTTAAAGAATAGGGTTTTTTTGTTGTTGCTGTTAAAACTCGAGTAACTTGCAATGATGTTGAAGTCCTGCATATAGGAGTAACAATTGTGGTATACTGACTTGTGCAGATCCTCCTGTTAACATAATAAAATCTCTTCTAAATAATCAGTAGCCCAACAACACTTGCTCGTTTATCAGGTGCCACCATTTGGTGCTTATCATTTTAGCACTGTTGTTGCTCTCGGCTTAACACCAGAAGAAGGAGCAAATTGAATGTTACAAGGCTTGTCCCATGTATATTTTCAGTCTGAAGAAGAAGCAGTAGAAGGAGAGAAAGAATTAGAAGTTTTGAAGAAAAGTGCTGGCTGGGTGTCAGACTGGTCAAGTAGGCCTGAAAACATTCCTCCCAAGTAAGTTAAGCACTATTTTAATGGATATTTTTGTATGAAGGAGAGAAGAATCATAAGTTGCATGGAATTGCTCTGGCTCTCCAAATAAGGTCATATTGGAAAAAGATTTCTCTTTGGGGAGGCTACAAAAAGTCAAAACAATGACGTGTGGAAATTTTAATAGCAACAGAATTATCTTTTTATTAAAAGTAATACCAATCCACAGCAAGCTGAGTAAACCTTTTGTCAGGGTTTCTTGACAAAATTGTAATTACTGGAAGAGTTGGGGACTTGGAGTTGGGATTCATGGCATTTAGTTTGGCTTATTGAATGGAATAGTGTTGAGCAAGTCTCCTAAATTCTTGTACCTTTTTTTCTTTCTATGTAAAATATGTAATGTTCATCCACGGAAGGGGAAACGTTGAGATCCTTGAATGCAAAGCATTTTTATTAAAATAGAGGATGCTGTCTAAATCTGGCAGGCTTCTGTCTCTGTTTGGAACAAAAAATGAGGCTCTTGCTAACAAATCACATCCTGAAATTCCCTCTCTCGGACCTACCTCTCTCTCTTCAGCTACTGCTCCCCTTGTCTCTATACTGTCTGTGTAAGTGGTCTCTCCACAATCCTTCCTACTATTCTCTTTGGTTCCTTACTCCATGTAAGGGATCTTTAGCTCTTTGTACTTAAAAAAAAAAAAATGTTCCTACAGAGATCTGTGCATTTGTGTGCAAAAAAAAAAGAAAAGAAACAAAAATCTGACTGGATTTTTTTTCCCCCCTCTTTCCCTTTTCTTTCAGGGAATTTCATTTCAGACATCCCAAACGTTCAGTGTCTTTAAGTATGAGAAAAAGTGGAGCAATGAAAAAAGGTGGCATTTTCTCTGCAGAATTTCTTAAGGTTTTCATTCCATCTCTGTTCATATCTCATGTTTTGGCTTTGGGACTAGGGTAAGTATTAGCCGAATTCTCACTTCAGCTTTTGCATCTGGCTTTGCTTTGCCACTTGTATGCTAGGTACCTGCTGAAAAGGGCTTTAGCTAGAATATTTATGTTGTTGCACCTTGCTCAAGATAGACTTAGTACACTTCTTGAAATGCAGGAAAACATTGCAGCAATTAAAAACATTTCAGCCATTGAAGCATTTTATTTCTGCAACAGATCAAGTTTCTTGTATGGAAAATGCATGGATTATCATGAATTTGCAAATAACCTTTGCAGTTATAACATGTGCCATTTGATTATCCACCTGTTCTACTTATATGCTTCAGATTATAATGTAGAGAGAGTAAGAATAGAGTAAATGGAAAACTGCTGTAACTTCTGCTAACCATTGCAAAGCCACATTGTGCAAATACTGATGCTGAAGTTCAGTGTGTATGGCACATATGCTGTTATTTTCAGTGTCTAATGCTGCAATTGTGTGACATTACTGAAAGTCAGGGTTTGGATATTTAAAGACAGATACATGAAATACTGCATGTGTCCTGCAAGATCAGCTATGACTCTGCTCAGCACTGCTTTCGTTGCCTGCATAATCCAACATAACCTCTCTGCTTGCTTAATCCTTGTGTTATGTTCATTCATTTTATGTCCTTCTATGATGGGGCAAAAACATGTACTCAAAATATGATTTTGTATAGCTTCATATTTGTTTTTCAGATTGCAGTTCCTGTGTCTCTTTAAATTCCTGTAAACCTTTAAATAAATTAGGAAGGTAGAATATGTGAGAATTTATTGTAAGATATTTGTACTACAGCAAAACTATGTATTTCCACAGCAAATTAATTTGTGCCTGAATTTATTTGTTAGAGGTTGGTGTTTGCGTAGCTCCTCAGTGCTTTAAATCTCACACCCTCCCTTTGTAAGCAGTAGTTTATCGTGTAGATCCTCAGTGCTCAGTGTTATGAAGCTCACCTCCTTCCTTTATAGGCAGTACTTTATTTGTTTTATTGTAATAATCCAGGAGTGTTGCTTGGCTCCTCTGGACTCCCTGTGTCAGGTACTTTACAGACACGACACGAGTTTTTGGACTGAGGTTTTCAGATGAGCTTGGGACTGGAAGAAATCTGCTTTTACTGAATGCTGATAGCGTCGGTGCTTCTAGGCTCATCTGAAAATCTCACTTTTCAGGTAATTTTATAGAAATGAAGTGATGTCCTTGGAAGGATCTCATCAGGCTTAGTGAAAGACAGGCTAGCTGAGTGCGTGCAGGCTGTTTGGAAAACAGGGAATATCTCTGTGGAATACGATATGCCTTATACTTTTTATTTCAGCATCTACATTGGGAAGCGACTGACCACACCTTCAGCCAGCACTTATTGAAAGATGGAGTGCAAAACCTGGAAATCCACGTGACCTGTGAAGGTGTTACTGTCTCATTTAGTACATTTGACTTGAGACCATTTTAAGCATGACCCTGACTTCACCCTTTCCTTACATATCCAGGTTTTTGCTAACTCTGGAATTCAGTATTGTGTTGGAACTCTGTTGAGGTGTTTCGCTATCTACATTCTTTCCCTCTCTCCTCCCATTCCCCTGCCTCTTGGCCTGCAAGACACGTCAGAGTTGCTGAACGGAGTTTACAACTGTCTATATGTTGCAAGGGCTTCTCTCAATGCAAAATGCCACCAGCAAGTTTAATTTTATCAGTGATGCTGTTGCCTCCTTAGTGCAACCTGGCTTAAATTGCAGTTGTGCATGGTATAAATGTTGACTGTATAATGGTGATAAAATTAGCAGGCTCTTTGGAAGAAAACTATTGATTGGAGTGATAATGAATTTTTCTTTTGGAAAAGGAACCCAAGCTGGTTGTGAAATAAACTAAGAAATCACTGGCAATAAAAAACAATTTGAATCAGCTTTTGGGGGAATTTACTTGGCCCTTTATATTGGCTAACACCATTTGATTTGCAGGAGGCAAAGACTGTATAAAATTTAAAGTAGGATAACTAAATCCATCAGCATATTTTAATATTGGGTAATTGTTGTAATCTTGTCTTCTCTATGAAGTCAGCTCCTTATTCCTTGTAGGAGAACCTGTCCAATGCCTAGAAAATATTAGAGAAATTGTGTTGTTTGCATGTGAAGAAGCTTTTCTTTTCCTTACCTGTTTTCTTAAGGGAAAATCTGAAATGTGAAAATTTTCCTTTTAAAAGTAGTTCTAAATTAAGGAAAAACCCAACAGCTATGGGTGTAGTTAGACTCTGTGTAAAAGGATATGATTCTGCTTGTTGTGGAACCATTTACAATTAGGATGGTAGGGCAGTTTCAGAAGGCAAAGCATTTGACTTATATTTAAGGGGGACAATCTTGCAAGAGTGTAAAGATTCAGAAGTTGTCAAACTCTGAAATGTCTTCTGCAAAGGAGTTTTCAATATTCCTCTCATTGTTTACTGTACAATCTCCTTTGGGGATACATGGAATCTGAAAGTCACTTGTGGTGTCTCATGTTAGATAGACTCTTCTCACTAATGTTGTTGAACTTTTATCTTAGGGAACATTAAGCCTTGTCCTCCTTCAGTGACACTTCTTTTCAAAATGTGAAGCTTTAGTACCAAATTGTTACAAAGCATTGGGACAGTCATGTCCTTAAATACATTTTATTGGATTTCAGAACATGTAGCATGACTCTGAAGGATAGAATACTCTTTTTTTATATATATATGAATATATAAAAAATATGATATAGACTTTAATACTAAGTTTTTAGGGAACCAGTGCTAATTTTAAGACTAGCAAAAATCATTTAAATAAAAACTTTCATAGGCTGACTTGTAGAAGATAAGAAAACATAGTCAGCCAGTTTGGAGAGAACAGCTACATAGAATTATTTGCTTGCCTCAGACTATAAAAAGTTGATGATTTGAACTAGCAGTGATGGCTTGAAACAGTTGATGCGTAGAAGCTAAATCCCCATTGAGATTTGGTTTTTAGTTAGCTCCCAGACAGTAAAAAAGTGAAGTATAAATCCACTGCTCAACTCTGTTTTTATTCTCTACTTTTGAATGCTGTTACAGAATGCTTTCAGGGTGAAAGGGGCAGTCTAACAACAAATCCTCTTGAAGACATCTGCTTTTCTTCTTCTAGTGGCACTTGAGTTGCCTACAACTGCATATTGGTTTCAAGTGTGGATATTGGGTTTCACCCAAAGGTGGGGGAGGGAAGGGGGAAGTGGTGAAGGGTGTTTTAGTATTGAGTACATAATTTTACAGACCTAAAAACCCGAGGGGATGGGAGAAAGGCTGAAACACTTTTAGTTCTAATTATAGCACCTTGTTTTGTATGGAAATTGGAGTAACAGAAAAATAGATTTTTACCAAGTAGGGACTACTTTTTTAAATAATAAAAGAAAAATTTACCCCCTTTCTAAATTAAAAGGTAATTCTTCTTCAGAATATTTAGTAAATACTCTATTGCAAGCTTGTGGCTAGAGTATCAACACGACTTATGCTATTTGAAGGAGCCATGAAGTCAAATTTGTGAAAGCTACAGGTGTGGAATGGATACGTGATCACTGTAACACTTGCTATGATACAATGCAGTATTTATTGATACCCTACTATAAGCTTCAGCTGAAAGTCTACAACTTCTAGTTTTACAATGAACAGAAACAGATTGCTGTACAATTTGAAAAGGGGTTTCAACTATTGCTAGTTGAAGTTTTGTTAAGACAAGTGTTGTTTAAAAAGCTTTATACCTGTTTACAGTTTTGGAAACACAGACGTAAGCTTCATTTTTCTTACTTTCAGTGAAAACTGGCCTAGAATATCTGTAAATAGTATCAAGAAAAACAAATGCATAAACTCGCACATGAAAACCGCAGCAGGCAAATGTAACTGCAGCAAATGCATCTTTACTTACTGGTTTCAAAAGTGCAAGCTGAAGATTGTTAGAAATTCGACTTTTTTAATTGACGTTTGTTGAACTATTGGAGTTAACTGAGCCAAAGTGATTATGCATTCTTCATAAATTAGTTAGCACTTTGTAACATTATATACAGTTTACAGTACATGTATAAGTTGTAGCTTATAAACATTTTGTGCCATTAAAGCTCTCACAAAACTGGTTGTCTGAAATTACTTCAAACTGCGCCTCCCTTTCTTTTGTTTTCTTGGTCTTGCAGGGCTGCTCTGTGTAATGCTTTATGGAACTGTTGTGTTCTGGGTTAAATGAGCATTGAAGCTGCTGCATATAGGCTGGACTAATTTTTTGCAAGATTGCTTGGGGTTGGTTTTTATTGACTCGGGCTTATGTGCTTCTTTTCCTGAAGCACTTCATACGAACATTTCCATTGTCAGCATTGTCCATCTGTGCCGAGTCCTGCAGCGCCTTGTCCAGGAAAACTTCTAAAGCAAAATAATATAGCGGCATATGAAATGTAAAGTAGAATTGATGAGATTGTGTGTGTAATTAGTCAGCTCTGTTGTACATCTTGTATTTCTCTTCTGTTTACCAATTCTCTTGCAAACTAACAAATAACGGAGATCAACCCTAATTGTTAATCTGTCTCCATAGTCTTGGTTCAAGTGCACTGGTTATTTCTGGGATTATCTTGGGGAGAGTTATTTGTTCTAAGTGTAACATGTCATCACTCTGATACTGTTACTGCCCATTTTAGTGACCTAGTGATTATTTTCCATGTTTTTGATGTAAAAGTCCAGAACTTTGTGAAAATTGTTTATTTGGAGGCATAAGATAAAATTAGGAATCCTGCTTTTGGAGAGTGTAGATGTCTGGGAGTTACTGTGAAACCTGGGCTTGAAGCGTTGCATTATTACTGCTTTGAAACTGTTTTAGAGAACATGGTTGTTGGGATTTGAGCACTCTGTTTCTCTACAGCCCTTTGTTTCTCAACACATTTAGTTAGTAGGTATTACAGGAGGGAAATCATTGTGTGCTTCAAAACTCTTCTAGTTTTAATGGAATGTTTTGTAAAAGAATAAATGCAAGATAATATTATGTAAAATAGCATTATCTTTGCACTAAGATTCTGGGATAAATCACATTTTGAGGATTGTCTTCAAGTTTCTTTTCTTGTACAAGAGTGATAAGAGAAGGGATTTGTTTTCATGCTTATTTTAGAGCAGCACAGTGATATTGCTTGTCTTTTCAGCTTAGTGCAGTGGAACTGGACAGGTGAACCGCGTGGTGCCTCTGTAATCAGCAGCAAGAAATGTGTTTCATGTTACATTCTGGGAAAGTTACCTCCTACCTTAACTATAGTGCACTTAGAGATTTAGCTAAGTTAGCTATTCACATGAGACTGATGGGAGATGGTGAGTCCTACTTTCACTGTTTTCAAACTCACCTGTATATATACGAAAAGATTAGTATTTTCTTTGAATTCTGTGTTTTATGAAGAAATTCTATATAAGAATGTTATTTATACCTTTGTGTGTGTACATACTTGTAAAATCCTGATTCTGTGCAAGTGTTTTTAGGATCTTTGCCTTGTACTTAGTTGTATATGAAGACTGTGTTTTGGGTCTTGAAATCCAAATAAAATACTAGGGCTCTTGAGCTGAAACCTTAAGATACTCGTGGAAAAATCCCCTTCTGCAGACAGCATCTCCATGAAAAAAAGGAAGAAGTTCATTAATTTCTCTTCCATTAAATCACTTCATGTCCTGTCCTGTTTGTCAGCTTGGCTAAACACAGCTGACTCAGCCGAACTTCTGCCTGCAGGACCTGGAGTATGATCGGTCTTGACATTACGGGGAGGGTGAGTGGTGGCTTTCCATTAGGGAAAGTAAACATGACTGAACTTTGAGCTGCTGCCAGAAAATGGAGAGTACGGAAACTGGCATTTTCTGTTTTAAACTCTTTTGTAACATTTTTCTAGTAGGACTGTTGCTTACTGAGACAAAACACTGCCTTATTTTGGTGTGTGTTTCATGAGATCTGCAATTTCCTCAGGTAGGGTATGTGGTGACTTATCTGGGTTCACATCTCACACTGTTAGTGTGTGGTTATCTCTGTAATTGTAGCTGGTGAAGCCCCAGCGGCTGTGTGTTCAAGAGACTGTTTTGCTTTCAACTCAAAGGAAGCAGGTTATAAAGAAAGTGTTTTGTCTTGTTTCTAGGTAAGAGTGTGATGCAGGCTTGGTAAGTAAGCTACATTGGGAATCAGCTCCAGACTGAATTGTTTTCTGCCCTTTTTTGTGTGAGAAGTCCTGAAGACCTGGAGGATGCTTTGTAACCAGCGTTCACTTCCAGTGCTGCTGCATAAAACATGATTGCTTACAGCTCTGAATTGGATACAGAAGGTTGCTCGCAGACAGATGTTATTTCTGCTAACGTTTTTGTTTCTTGTTGGAGGTGATGTAAAGCAGAAGCTACAGCTGCCAGTATTTTTCAGGGAGACTGCTTAGGTGTTGGTGAGAGAGTAGTGAGTCAGGCAGGCACTGACAGATGTCCCTGGTGCTCTGCAGGCTGGGTCAGGTGGGCAGAGGTCTGCAGCAATCCCTGCCTATGCCTCAGCAGTGTAGTAGAACAGCTGAGGTCTGAGTGAGCTGTGGAAACTGGCCTGGGACAGTGGCAGGGTTTGGTGTGGCTGTGCTGCCACTGGGAAAGAACAGCATTCCTTCTTCCTGGGGTTATCTGGTTGGCTCTGGTTGCAGGAAGCAGCTTTTAAGAAAATACTGATAAGGTAGGAAAAAATGTTCTGAGTGGAGTCGAAGCAGGATGGAAACTGGACTTGGATTTTTAATTTTTGCCTTGTAGCCTGTGGGACTGTGCTGTCTGGAGGTGGAGCAGCTCTCAGTTTTGCAGTGAGTGTGACAAAAATCTGTTTGTCCTTGAAGGCTTTTTCGGTGCTGCTGAGTTAGTTGGGTTTAAAGCTGTGTGCCTGGAGTACAACTGATAATCTCCAGTTCTCGCAGAGAGGGCCTGGTTTTTCCCTCTTGCGTTAGGCTGTACCACTACCAGAAGACTATACAGACTTGCTTACTGGATGTGCCAACTGTCATTTTATTTCAGAGTGAGAAGCACTGACAATTACAGCTGTCTCTCTAAGCGCACTGTCTGACAGGTAGAAGAGATCTCTGGGGTTCCTAGCAATTATTTTAATAGCTAGCTTCATCTCGGAAGCAATATTACGCGCCCATTTCCGATTTCTTCTCCTAGATGGCAGTTGCAGTGAAGTATCTAGTGTACTTTCTACCCTTAGCTTGCAGCATTGCAGCTTACCCTGATCTGATGTTGGGCTTTGGCTCTGTGTGCTAAGAACTGGATCATGTCTAGTTAATTTAACAGCTATCTGGGGAATGGCAGAACATCGTCCAAGCCTTAAACACTGCTATCTATTCACAGGGTTACAGACATGCTTGGGCTGGCTGGCTGGAGATGTATTGCCTTTAATATATTTTGGATAGAAACACAAAGACTTAGCTGTGCAGTCATAACAATGAGTTAAAATGATCAGTGACTTAGCAGAGGAAGCTTCTTCCTCCCACTGAAACTGCTGAACAAAAATATGAATCTCTGAGACCAGCAGGAATTCTTGTGTGAATCACTGCCAGAAGCCTAATACTTGGAAACAGATTTTTGCTGTGCATGGTTATGTTGCCTCTGCTGTGTTCTCTATGTATGTGCGTGTGTGTGTGTGTGTGCATGCAGGCTGGAGTGGGAAAGGGGAGAGAGGAGGTGTGGCAAGAGAAGCATCCACAATGAAGGCGCGAGTCCTTTGCCAGTGCTGTAACATTTTCCTATAGGCTTCCCTGCTAGGTGAGGAAGCATGGCTGGGTAAGAAACCTCCCCAATTGGCTGGTACTGCGGTGGTACGATAAGTGATGTCACCAGATTGTGTTCTGGCACTTTTCAGGCTCAGGCTTTTATTTCCTAGCAGAAATGTGTATATGAGAGAGAGAGCAGTGCTGAAAAGTGCTCTGGTCCATTTCCGTCTGCAGAAGTGAGAGTTGCTTGTAAATCATTGCTGCTCTTCTTAGGAGTGCAGTCAGAGTAAAGTGAATGTGAAATTAGTGTGTGTGTGAATGAGATATCAGCGCTTCTACTCAGGAGTTATGCGTTTCCAAAGAGCAGGCAAATTGCTGCTGGAAATGCGCTGATGAATGCGTGGAAGATGGATGCAGTGGCACTGAAAGCATTATGTTAGTTGTGAGCATTTATGAATAGGAAATGGGATGAGTATAAGAAAAAAGGAGGGGCACAACAGAAGAGATTTTCTCCTAGCCCACGTCTCTCTCTTTGACACTTGTTTTGTGATGCTGAATTCTATGAACATGGGAAATGTCTTTTTTGCCCCAAAGTGCTTGTATGTTGTTCCCAATGTACACACCTAGTTGAGCATGCACATTTGCATGCATAATTGATAGCCCCACTGCAAGCCAAACCAGCACGAGCTGTGTAACTTCCCCATTGACATCTTCTTTCCAGTTTATTTTGCTCTTTACCACTGGTCAGTTTGACTGGGTTTATTTTATGTGCAGCTTACTTTGAATTTGTTCCCCGTGTGTTAAGTATTTTTATTTTTAATTGAGCTAGAAATATGAATTGTTTTCCAGGATAAGTAGTTAAAGGAACAACCCCTTTTGTGCCACTGACTTAATGTTAAGTCTAGGAAAGTCTTGGTGACTCAGTCCCCCTGTGTAAAATGGAAATACTAACCTACCATAGAAGGGTGTTAATGACATCATTTAGAAGGAAAGGATTTCTGTCATCTTTTTGTGTAAAGATCTCCAACACCAATGATACATTTTCCAGATTCTCAGCCAGTGCAGATGATTTTAGTGTCAGGAAATGGTATGCTGATGTGTGCTCTCTGACCTGTCTTGCTTTGATTAGCTTTTGAATTACATGGTGTGTCTGTCTTTGCTTATAAGGCCAGATTTGATGACCCATGAAGCAATTACTGAAGTTATATTCCTATGGAAGAATACTCCTGAGAGACTCAAATTTGTGTGGAACTCAATTATTTTTGGTGAGCTGTTTTTGTGAGCCGTGTCTTAGAGAAGTAATGAGATGATGGCCTTTAATCTGAAATTTCTGAACTGGACTTGCACGTTAGCATGCCGAGTCAGTGAGTGTATATTTAATCTCTACTTTTGATAGTGTAATGTGAATATTTCACATTGATGTACAGTCCAATGCTATTTGTTCAGTGTGCTCAAGCAATGTGATTGCTGTATGAGCTTTATGAGGGTCAGGATCTGATAATCTCTTGCCTTGTCTCTGCAATGAATGAATACATTTGAAACCTCACTAGAGAGAAGTGGGTCTCTGTTCAGTGGCTGTGGGCATCAACTTCTTTGTGTGACCCAAACTGCTGGGGGCTGTGGCCGATGCTGTGTGCAGCATGGCTGGAGCCTGCAGTCATACTTGTGCATTAGAATGTAGGTGACACAAAGTGGGATGTCCTGTTGAGATCCTTTCTCTTTCAGTGCATGCACAGAGCCTGCTAGGTTACCTATTCCCTACCATTTTTTGTCGGCAAGGAAATCTGCATTGTTCCTGAGGCAGAATCCAGTGGCCTTTCCAGAACTCCTGTGGAGAGCGATGAAAACCTCCTTGGTAAGCTTGAAATGCTTTTAGCACATGTGCTGGGGCAGTGAGCCAGAAACCTAACGCTGATCTATCTCTAGAGGTTAGGGAGAGTGATTAGAAGATTGGTTGGACAGAATAATTTAAGCCTTCTGAAGGCTTTTCTCCAGTGCACCACTAAATATCTTCTTTTGACTTTAAGAGGAATGGGGCTTGATTGATGTTCAAATGTACCATGCTGACGCCACTGGTTTCTTCCTTAGAACTGTAATTATATTCAGTCATCAGCTCCTTCTTCCTTTTTCTAAGTAAGTTTCTATGTCAAGCTTCTAAAAGCTGGCTAAATATATTTGATTTTATCATTTCTGCCTGGATTTGCTAGCAGTCTGGAACAGCAGGTCTCTGATGGATGAACTGTCCCATGCTGGCTATAAGACCTGCTCTCTAGACTCTGTGATACTGTTGTGTTGTCAGAGGGCTCTGTATGACATGTAATGTACTAGAGCTGGGACACACACTGAGCTACTGGGGAAAGCTGCGGCACAGAGTTCATGTGAAGTTCCTGGAGAAGCAGTGGATGCCACCCAGTGTCCTTGCCTCTGTCAGAAGAGGACTAGTCTAAAGTACTGGAAAGAGAGGCTGAGGCTTCTAGGCAGGGTTAGAGTTACTGTAACCCAAGTTTGTGCTGTGCCTCATCCTTCAGTGGGAGCTGCAGATTTCAGCAGGGTAAAGCAAAGGCTTTTCTGAAAGATGACTGTATGAAATACAAGCATCTCTAATTCATCAGCTGTGCTGATAAAGAGACATGGGTCAAGTTTCCCATGGACAGGCCTTCTTTTGTGGGATGTAAGTGCTACCCAGGCCTTATGCCAGATATCTGCTCAGAAGTGAACCTTGTTTGGACTGCTTGAGAAGCAAATGCAGAGCCCTTCTCGAGCATTGGGACCTCCCAGGCAATTCCAGGTTGCCATGGCCACGTAGCCCGATTCAAAGCCAGGCTGAGTCTTTCCACTGGCTGCTGCAGGCTTCAGTGTGAGGGACAAAACCCAGGAGTCTGCCCTGACAGCTATTCCTTCTGTAATCTTGTTAATGATCTGCATTCCCCAGCCCTAAGCAGAGGTTTAGTGGTGCTGAGTCTGATGCTCAGGAGCTGCTGTGCTTTTCTGACAGTTCTTCTGCTACACTGAGTTGAGTTCTGGCTGCAGATGCTCCCCACGCAGCACATGCCGTGCTGCAATTAGTCCAGCAGGTGCCCAGCACCAGGGTTTATTATTAGCCATCCCTAATACTGTGCTGCAGATGCATGTGATGCTTTGCAGAGGGAGGGATGGAGATTCCTTGCCCCAAGCACCCATTTGCCTTTTGTTCCTGAAACCCCTACTCCCTAGCAACTCACAAAGATTTTTTTCCCCAGCCAGCCCATGTGTATTCTGACAGATAATTAGCCTTTCAAAGCTTGATTAACCAAGAACTCCTGCAGCCTACCCTTTCTGGTACAGCACCAGCTTCCCTAGAAACCCCCACTTTCCTCTCCTTACAGCTTGATTTTTAAAACATTAAATAATTAAATCAAATGGACACCAGTTCTTCATCGTGTGACCTTTGCGTGTGTTGATCCTGTGTAATGTATGAAGAAAACCCAACATCTGGCTTGTGGCTAGAGCCACAGAGGTATTAAAGTAAGACAGGTAAAACTGACAGCATGTTTTCTCACAACTCTAGAGATAATCTATTGTTACTATTTTGAATGTTTAAAAGGAAGTCTGCAGTCGTCTTCTTTTCCTCGAGTGTAGGCGGATGCTGCTTTGAGATAAGTTTCAATATGTAGCTTACATCGTGTTTCACTTGTAAGGATTAGTACAAGGAGATTTGGCCTAAGATGAAGGGTAACAAAATGAGTAAAATCTGTATCTGATTGGTCATACAAGCAAAGAAGGTGTGATACGCATTTATTGTATTAGATCAGACAGGGCAATAGGAATAGGATTTGCTTCTGTAAAGCAAGTCTAGACAGCCTTGTGTTTTACTTGTTAGGTTGTCTGTCTTCTTATTTGTGTATATTTTTCCTCTCTAAATGTATTAGAGTGGGATAACACAAATTTTCACAAGGCCATTTATACACAAGTTGAATCTAAAGCTTGGAACAGCCATATTCTCTCTCAGAGAACTGGCAGATGCATGATTTTATCTGCTGAGAGAGCGGTGGCCAGCCTGACCACAGGCTTCAACAGAGGTGGGCTTGCTTTAGAAACTGTCTCCCTTGTCAGATGAATCAGATCCGAGCAGGTTCACAAAGCAGTCTGCAGAGGGAGGGCTAGCAGCTGGGAACCGCCTGGTCTGCTGTGAGGAATGGCTGGTAACCACAGCACAAATGCACTGGAGTTTCTGTCCTGCTTGTCTGTCCACTGCAAAACCTTTGTTTTCTTCAGGCAGTTTCTTGGTACCCATGTAAATACAGTGACACATATTGCCACTGCCCTCCCTTTATTTTTGCTTGGCCAGGTAGCAATCAAGCAACGTATTTGTATTGCAGAAGAAATAGCTTGTGTTTCCTAAATTGCAGTTGTATTTATCCATCCAGCCCCATTGCTCCAAGCACCCGCATTGTTCTGTCCCTTCTGCGAGGAATGTAGAGTTCCCCAGGTTTAAGCGATAAGCAGCTCTTCTTTTGTGTGCTTTCACAGATGCTTGTATCCAGCCTGAACAGCATCTCGTAACTATTCCATGTCAGTTAATGCCCTGATCTGACTGTTCTGTCTCTGGTTAACTACTAAAATATCCCTGATTCAGAAAGACAATTTTATGGAACATCTATAGGCAGAAATATACATAGATTCCTATAGGTTAGAACCTGCTATGCCTTGGGTAATGATTTTGAGGCAACTTGGGTTCACTGAAGAAGCTAAACTCTTTAAGGTGGCTGTTCCACCACTAGGATTGCATTGCCAGTGCACTGCAGGCACACAGCTTCCCTCTTCTTTCTGTATTAGCAAAGTGATACAGATCTCACCTCCAGTTCAGGTTCTCTCTAGGGCTTTAAAGCTCCTTCTGCGGCTGAGGCCCCTGTTTAGTGCCCATCTCCTTCCTCTTCCAGGGTCTCTGTCTGACAAATGAAGGGGATGGGGAAATAAGTAGAAATGAAAAAGCAATACCTTCTTCCTTCCCTGATTCTCATCTCCTTGTCATCCCACGTGCCAGGTTTGCTGGAGGCAGGCACACTAATAGTCTAGGCTTCTATAAGACATCTCAAGTTAGGAATCTTAATTGCTAAGCACTCCTGAAATCCTTGCTGTAAACACTTCAGGGTTTTTCCTGTCAGGATGGGCGTCTGGCCAGTGGGTTTCTCTTGTGCACCCTCCCTCTGACATCAGGCTCTTCACAAGAGCTGTTCAGGACAATGGTGTTCAGTGCTGGGCTTCTTCCAGCTGTTACTTCGGGGATCAGCTGCCTGACATCCCTGATTCAGAAGCCATAAGAAAAACAAGCACCATGGCAGGAAGTTGCTGCCCTCCAGCACTGCAGCCTGGCTGTCATACCCACGGTTCCTCAAGTGTTGCACTAGATCCACCCATTCTGGTATGTGGGTGTTTGCATTGGCTCGCTCTGCTCTGCAGTCCTTGAGCAGACTTGCGTCTGGTACTGTGCTCTTGTTGAGTTTGTTTGCACTTATGTGTTAATTCAGGGGTGAAGGAATTCTTTTGTGGAGCTCTACACAGAACCCCCTGGAATTACTGAGACCTGCAGGTTTCAGTGCGTCCCCATCTTGTGCAGGGATGAGCTGACAGAGGGACTTGTCCAGCTGGGAGCCTCTCCTGTGCCTATGCCTGAGGGAGCAAAGGGAAGGAGGGCAGGACAAAACGATTCACGACTAGATGAAGTGTTCTGGCCGGGCCTGACCCTGAGGTATTCAGCTGTATCCAGGCATAGCTGAATTAAATGTAATGGTCTGAAGTTCTGTGATGATCTTTGCCTAAATTAAAGTGGAGATTTTTAGTGCGGGTCTGGTATTTCAAACTCCCTTCCTTTTCTTACTCTGTGCAAGGCTTACTCCCTTCCTGTCCCTAAGTTTCAAGGTTTGATGGCCTTGCAGGAGGTGTCTTGTACCAGGCAAACCAGGTGTACCCCAAGCTGTGGAGTTTAGTAAAGAGCAGCAACCCCCTGAGTGTTTTGGAAATACGTTGTAAGGAGTGTAAAGGCCTGAGTTGACTTCAAAGGTTTGCTTGGGGTTTCTTCCCCACCACTTTCTTTACAAGCAAAACATTTGTTGCTAAGGTTGAAGAAATCCTTTTTTTTCCCCTCACAGATAGAGACTCCTGCAGGAGCACTAGTTTGTTTCATTAGTTACATGATACAGGAAGATACTGCTTTTTCTCAACTCTGAGGAGTAGATGGCAAAATGTGGCCATTTACAGTAGCTGCTTTTTCATGATGACTTCCAAGTGTTTTACTGGTGTGACACTGTGGGACAGAGAGAGGCAGCTTGAGTTAAAAAGGGAAAGTGCAAGAAGGTTGGAGGCTTTAGAAGGCTCAAGTAGGGGAGACTTGGCATCCATCAAGGTCAGCATAGCAGGAGGAGATTGAAGAAAAAGCAGGTAGAAACAGTAAACCACCTGGAGCTCTGTCAGCAGTGGCCATTTTATGTATTGAAGCAAGTGACAGTTCTTGGTGATGAGTTTGGAGCAGGCTCAGTCTGACATTAAGGATCACCCAGTGCAATAGGTTTGTACTCACAACTAGAATATGAACAACTGCAGTGAAAATGTTAATATCAAACTGGTGGTAACACAGTTCCACATGGTTCAGCTTTGGTAAAGAAGATCTAACCTCGGTCATGGAGTGTAGTCGTATAGTTGCTTTCTCCAGCATGGTCCTGGCTGGGACTTCTAAGCCATAGTGCCTGCTTGATTGCAGTGTGGCAGGGAAGCAGCATGGTCAAGTGATTGCCCACACAGTGGGAACAAAGTGTGGCCAGCAGCCATGTTACACCACTAGCCTGCAGCTATCGTGGAGAACAGAGGTCCCTCCTTGTGTCTGTGGGCCAGTCATCCAAAAGGGGTGATTTGTGATGGGAGGAATTCTGCACAAATTGTGTAGATGAGGGATTCTCTACACAAATTTCAGGGGGGAGGAAGGACTCTGGCTTGTGTGATAAGTGTAAGACTGATCATAAGCTGGGCCCTTTTGGATAATTGATTAATTACTCTCATTTTATTTATTAAGTGATGGATTAAGTAGGGGTCAGTGCACTAAAAACTCATTAACTAGGGCAATGAGGAGCAGGCACAATGAGCGCATACAATTTGATTTCACAAGGGTTGCAAAGCACCCTCACATACGCACAATATCCCTTTGAAGTCCCAAGTCAACCTGCAGCATGGAGGAGCAGCGCAGCTGAACTGCTCCACCTAGTACTGTGTCTTTGAAAGTTACTGGGGCTTTTGTTACTGGTCAAAACTAAAAGCTTCTTGTACACTTTGCTTTAGAGCTGTAGCGAAAGGAGGGCAGATGAGTATGTGAGAAGAGTTCATTGCCTGATGCACCTGCGAACTGGTGGTAGCTGGATCTTAAATCCTCCTGGTAAATCTTGGGCTGTAAATATTGTCAGTAACTGGGTTGGCAGTCTCTTGTCAACCTTGAATATTTTGTGGAGGGTGGGACCGCTTCTCTTACCACAGTAGAACTCATGGTGAAAATGTAGTTGATTTTAGTGTGCAGCATGGCTCAGTGGATCACTTAGGAGGGCCTCAAAGACATTAGTGCTTTGTAGCTGCAGAACCATTGACTTAATGTGGTGCTCAAAAGTAATTTTGCTGTTATGGTGATGGATACAGTACAGTAACAAGGGTGGAAAATAGTGTCTATTTATAGGCCTCTCATTGAGATATATGAACTATAGAATGAAGTATTTTCTTGATGGCAGTCTAAAGAATTGTGTGAGAACTGCTGACAGCTTGGACTACAGCCTGTGGTGGTTAGGGACAGAGAAGCAGGAAAGATGGATGCAGCAGTTGCAGTTAAGGCAAAGTCAGTTGACAAATTGGCTGTTTCCTTTTTTCCATTCAGTTAGGAATGACAAATAGTTTAATTTATATTGCTTCCTTACATTAAACTACAGCATGGCCAACTGCCTGGGGATCAATACAATACAGCCTATGGATCTGGCAGATCACATTTATTTTAATGTATTTTCTTTTTAAAGGTTCATAGGGAATTTTCCTTTGAGTTCTAGTCTGTTAGGCTCCTGAAATGTCATGTTTGCAAGAAACCTAGCTGGAAGGATTACAGTGCAATTAAAATTCCTAGTTCTTTTTCTTTCTCCTTTCTGGCACTCCTATGTGTGGAGGGGATTGTTTCTGTCTAGAAGACCTAATGAAGCTTGCAGCGCAAAGAGATGGGAAAGAGTTAGAGGTGGCCTTTTCAGTTCAATATAGGTGGGGCATGAGAGCTGCATGATATCTTATTTCACGTTCTTATAGAATTTGCACTTGATGTGACAATTTGAAATACCATATACATAGATTGTATGATTAACGGAGTCACATTGATTTACAGTGCTGAGAATGTTGCCTGTACTTCCCAAAAAATGCAATTAATCAAATCTAAATTGCTCTCTACACCAAAGAATGCAGAGACCTTGCTCAGTATGTATTAACAGTTTAGTGGGCTCTGGATCAATTCTCCCAGCCACTGCTTAAAAAACAAAATCAGATGCTATTCTTAATGGTATAATAATGGATACAGAAAATAGCTGGGTTCTAGGAACAGAATAGTTAATAGAAACAGTAACCATTGTTTCTGTTGGATTTGGCTTCATATTCTTCATTATTCATGCATTGACACATGAAAGTTTTTCTTAGTGTATCTCTTTATTGAAAGCAGCCACTGCTTAATCTCTGTGTATATCTTGGTCTGTGCTGTGCGGATGGGTGTTCAGCACTGGTTTAAGTATATGTGCCAAAAACACATCCCCAGCCCTTGCCCATGATTTCTGTGTAGCCTTCACATATGATGTATATGCTTTTTTGAGAAGGTTATATCAACGTAGGCCTAAAGGTTGAAATGCATAGGCCTAAAGTCAGCTCCTCTTGAGAGAGCAAGTGAGGAATACAGGCTGTGTGAAGTGACCTGTTGAGGATCAATACCTGGCGGCTGCAGCCTTTCTCCCTCGCTTTGCAAACTTTTCATCCCTATCTGCTGCACTCTTCAGAAATCCTGCCCTTGAGCTTCCATTCTTTCTCTGTAGAATGGGTATAACAGGATTTTGTTCCTTGCTTGTCTTTATTGCACTATGAAGATGTGGGCTTTGTGCAGCAGGGACTGTGGGGTACTTCAGGCACACGCAGCACCAGTGATGCCCCAGTTTCAGTTCTGTCTTGTCACCGCTGCTCATCTACAGCAGAGTGAGTGCCAGCTCCTCGAATGTGGGCTGAGCATATTTTGCTGTGAAACCTCCTGGTGTAGTCTTTGTGGCTAAACTAATTCAGCTGTGTGTCTTCTGCTTTCGTTATTTCTCACTGGCCTTGTGCTTTATACAAGCCTCATCAATGATGCACATCCAAGGGCATTTCCCTCAGGTTTTCTGTGTTTAATTCATTTACTTCCATCTTCCTGCTGTGCTAGGAGCAGAAACCTCTCAGTAGTACAAAAGCCAAGACAAAACCAAGGTGAAGGTAGATTTTGATAAAGCTTCCAAAGGCCTAGGCTTGATGAGTGGTAACCAAGGCAACAAGGCCTCTTTTGAAAGAAGTGCTTGCTGCAGACCCCCATTTTGTGTGGAGAACTGGTCAGCATTTAAAACTTAGAGAACACAAGGTAAGATCTGAGGCAGACAAAGCTGTCCAGCAGTCAAGTACCTGCCGTCTCTAAATTAGAGCAGACACCACGTGGGTACGAATGGTCACTGCTGGTTTGAACACTGCCTTGTGAATGTTTAAGGAGGCTGATGCTGGTAAGCAAGAAGTGAAAATGCAGATTGCAAGGAGACGTTTCTATGTACAAGTAGCTGCAGTGTGCTCTTTTTTTACACTGCAGATCTGTGGCAGAACTCAAGGCTGCAGCTGTTGTAATAGGGTGCAAATGTAGCCCAAAGCCTTCACTGAATGGGAAAATTCCTACAGGGCTGATTTTAATTGCCTGATTTGACATAGGGATAAATGGGAGGGAGACACAAGTGACCGTTTTAAGCCACTTTTTTGCTCCTGTCATCTGTTAAAAGACCCGAGGGTTAACAGGTATTATGGATGCTTTAATTTACATCCTCAATGTAATGTTCTTTGGCTGATAGTCTCTTTCATTTTACTAAATAGCCCTTCCATGTGCTCTGCATCTTTCCTGGTCAATATTTAAGTTGGTATTTTTGTCTTCTAGGAAATGATTTGTGGCGTAGGGAAAGGATCTTGTATGGATGCATTGGAATCAGACCTCTGTTGTGGGATTGCTTGCAGTTGCAGGGAGCTGGTCTCTGTCCCTGTCAGTCCTTCTGGTCCAGTATTCCCCAGGACTTTCCTGCGTTTGTGTCTGGACAATTGCATCTGTTAAGAGAGGGGCTTAGTTCTGCCTCAACACATACTGAAACTTTGATCTCTAGAGCTGAACCAACAATATTCCATTCATTTCAGATGAGCCGCATCCCGGACTCCACGTGCTGCTGAAGCCTTAGTTGTGTCAAATCCCATTTCAGGTGTTAAGTCAGTCCCTTAGTCCAGCTTGGCAGGTAGCCTTATGGCAAGGTTTGGATCTGATCCGCAACATCTGTGCTGCAGAATCCCTTGCAATGCACTTGTCACACTGCTGGCCAACATGATCATGTTCATCCACCAGCAAAACCTCAAAGTGTTAGAAGTGGACAGATGTGTTCCAAAGCTAAATGCAGAATAAACTGTCTGAACAAAGGCAGCAGAGGAGTCTGCTTTTACTGCCCAAGTGCTTTTTGTCATCTAAAGCGAGCCCAGCCTTTTTATTGTGCAGCCATGGGTTACTTTTTGATCTGTGTTTGGCAGCCCAGAGGAAGAAGAGAAGCAGACCCCTGCATTTCTCGAAGAGCTCTAGCTGCTCTCTGAAGAGCACCCATTCTGCATTCTGTTGCCATTGCTATAGTAACTTTATGCCTCCTGATTTTGTTATGAATGGCAATGGGAAACGCCTCCATGCAGGCTCCAGCTGATTCCCTGCTGTTTCAAACATCCTCAAGGCTTGCTTTCTTTTTTAACCCATGAATGGATGGTGCTTTTTAGCTGGGGGTTCTTTGTCAGCCTGTGCTTTCTTCCTTTTGTCTCTGTGTATTCAACAACGCACCATATGTCCATTGTACACAAAGAGGAGAAGTTTTTGGAGCAGGCAGCTTTACAGAGGCGAAGGTCTGGCTCTTTGGAGGAGGAGTTTTGGGGAGGTGGCAGTTTATAATGGTGGTTTTGCAAGATGGACAAGAGCCAGTGCGGTTCAGCAGCTACCAGTGCTGGGCTCTGAAGGCTGACTTTGTGTTCCTTTATCAGGATCCAGGCATCCCCTCTCCAGACACAAAGCAGCTCTTTTCCCTCTGCCAGCATGTTGTCCCTCTGGGACCTGCTGCTACCATGGAAAACAGCAGAAAGCACGGATGAATCTATTCTTTAACCAGTTGTGAGCAGCAGGTCAGTATTAGCACTGCCAGTTAATAAAAGTATAGACGGATCCCGCAGAAGGGAAGTGACTTGCTCAAGTCAAAAGAATGAACATTGGAATTGGGGAAAGAGCCTCCAGAGTTTGGTGCTGCTGCGCATTAACAGTTCGTGTTTAGAACAGTACCAAAATGACATGACCTTGTGGATGAACCTGCCACTAGAGGCTGTACGCATTCAGGTAGCTCCCAAAATGATAATGGAGCAGAGAAACTTAAGTCACTGTCTCAAATAAGGAAGCAGATTTCTAGAGACAGAGTTCCCTGTGTTCTCATAGAGGAATCAAACCCATCTTTCCAACTTATTGTCCCTAGAGATAGAGGTAACCATTTCCTCCAGCACCCTGATTAATAAGTGTGTAATGCAGTGGACCTTGTAAGTCACAGAATTTTGTCACTGTGGTTCTTTCATCCTAACATCTGAAATGATTTCTACTCAGTAAAGAGTTAATGAATCTTTGCAGATAATCAGTAGTATTGCCATGAACAGGCACAGGTGAATGAAGTGACATTCCACAGATCTTAAAGTGAGGCAGTTGGAGAGCCAAACAGAGAGCCAGAGTTTTCATTCTGCCTCTTGTATAGCAGAGAGGGAATACTGCTGCTCTTGACAGGCTTTGTATGCAGAACAGAGAAGAAAGTGTGCTAAAGCAGGCTGGTTTGTTTGTGAAGGCTCACTCAAGTATGTGCATTTATTTCACTGTGGTACCTAGCCAAAAACCCCTTGCAGATTACAGTCCTGCCTAACTCTTGCATTTGCACACATTAGCAAAGCAAGAAGCAGCCAGTGCGTATTTCCCCCTGCAATGTTAATTTGATGGCTTCTGTTTGGGGAAAAAAACCTTGAGTAATTCAGGGGAAATTGTTTGGTTTTCCTCTGTAAGATTGGAAAAACTGATCCAGATTAAAAACTAATTGGGCACTATTGAACCTGGGGGGAATTCTGCCATATTCTGGGGCTTGGACTTCAAAGTGAGGAGCATTGAATCCTGCAAAATACCTGAATAAAAGATGAAATCTCAGTGGACAAATTGCTCTACCAGTACTGCTGAGGCCATCACGTGTTTCTGGAATCTGGACTGGGTTCTTGCAAGGAGAGGCACAGATCAGTCAGCAGATGTAGGTGTGATCACTTTCCCATGTGTATCAGCATTGGAGCTGCTGAAGAGTAGCATGTTTCTTGCTTGAAGTGGTGTTGTCAGAGTTAGATACTGAAACCAAACTTGATTATACTTGCAGTGGGGCAATGTTAGCAATGCTGGGATCCCAGGGGCATTCCCTGACTCTGTGTTTTCCACATGCAGCTCAGCTGAACTGCATTGTCCATGCTGGAGATGTGGAGTGGTTACTGTGTGACACCTCTGTGTGACACCTCTGTGAATATCCTTTATCCAAATGTGTGAAGTGAATATCAAATGTACCTATTGAGCCAGAATGTTTGAGAGAGGATTTCTCCTTAAAGGGCTCAAATACTCATGCTGGCTCTTGAAAAACTGCAGTTCATTTTGAAGTCAGAATGTCCTTCCATGCAAACATTTCCTTTGATCCTATGAAATGTACAGCTCGACCTTAACAAAACCTTGTTTAGTCCCCAGATAAGATGTTTCATGTCAGATGGCAGGTCAGTCTGAGGTTTTACATTTTGATTCCCTGAAGTTTAACAGATTGTTTCATGTTGATCTCGGATCATTAAACCAACAAAAACCAAGGGAGAGGAAGAGCTGTTCTGCACAGAATGACAGAGCCTGACCTCTGGGTGCTGCTCTTCTGGAAGAGTTAGTAATACCCTGTGTTTTCACTGGATTACAACAGGCTCTTTGGATTATTTCCACATACACAGCCCATACTCGAGGGTATGCAGCTTGTACTTGTTTTGAAACACCAGTACCAAATTGATGTGGATGTTAAAGGAGCATCTTAGATGCTCCCATTCTCCCTTATTGTTTTGAGAGTCTGGTGGGGAAAGCAACCACCCTGTGTGCTGCTTCTCATCCTGCCTGGGGAAATTGGAGTGTGACACTTGCATATGTCTCTGCCTGTGCTGGGGTACCCTGGGAGAGGAGGATGAGAGGTCTCCATGTGCTGGTGCCACACTACTGTTCCTTTCAGAAGCAGCAGCTGGCAGCCCCCTGATTAGTACACTACAGATGGCAGCAAGATGCAAAGGGCCTGTCCCATCCCCTCATCAGAGCACCCTCCATGCTGTCTACCTCTCTCCCTAAGTCAAGGGAACCCATTACTCCTTGCTAGGGTTGCCCATTCTGAAAGCTGCAGTTGCAATGCATCAAGCTGCATGTAGGGCTTTGGAGGGTACTCTCAGCCTGCTCTGCTCCTTGGGAACCATGCATTCGGCAGGGATGATGGCTTTGTCAGGATGGCCTTCTGCAAGGCATAGTCCATTCAGGAGTTAATTTTCTGGGTGATCTGGGAAGCACGCATTTCTGAAATAAAAGCTTGTAATGCAGCTTAATAAGATTAGATTTATTTAATAAGTGCAACATGAGGACATTGGTTCACATTAGCAGCAACTGCAGCGTCCCCAGACATAATGGGTTCTACAGAGCAGCACAAAGAGGTCTGGTTTTTGCATTATTATTGTTTTTAGTCCTCTTTGTTACTACCACTGTTAATCCTGGCTTCTGCCCCTTGCCTAGAAAGGGCTGAAAACTGAGGGCAGAGTGAACAGAGCAGGGGTGGTGGCTGGGAGGATCCCCAAATAGGGCTGACTACAGACAAACAAGCATGGACCAGGGTCTGTCTTCCTATTGCTCCACATCCCAGGCCGCTTCTGCGGTTTGAGGTGCGCTGTTTGAATTTCTATGCCTCATTTCCCATGTGTACAGTGGGGCTGATAATGCTGCCTTTGTCTGTCCTGTCTATTTAAAATGTAATGATATGAGATGTTCACAAATGACAAATGATTTTCGGTGCCTTGTATGAGCGCTCAGCTGAAGGCGTCTTCAGAAGTGACTGAGCTCTCTCCTGCCTGGCTCATGTGGCCTGGTGAGGTTCTCAAGCTGTGAGCAGTACAGAGACAGCTCAGTGCACGTTTCTGCCTGAAGCTTTTTCTTGTTAGCTTACCATTTAAATTCAGCAACACCATTGTATTACCAGGCAGGGTTGGTTCTCCCAGACATAACACTTGAAGGGAAGAGAAACCTTTGAGAAAACAAGGAAAAAAAGTGGAGGTTTTCTTTATTTTACTGCTTTCCAAATTGTGGGGTTTGCTTTGATTTCTGCTTTGAAATTCTCAGCATGAAATTTGTGTTTGACTATTTGTCCTTCACGTTCTTTCTGCCATTGAAACAAACCCCAGTTCAGCAGTGTCCCTTGAAACAGTGCTCATCAGGAAAACCTTTGCTTGAGACCTTTGGAAAAGATGGTTTGTTTTGTGTATGTTTATTATGTAGTGCATGACATAGAATCATAGAATGGTTTGGTTGGAAGAGACCTTAAAGATCATCCCGTTCCAGCCCCCTGTCACAGACAGGGGTATTGCATATTCTATGCTGCAGTAGTAATATGGAGTGTATTGGGAAGCTTTAGTTCTCTTTGTCACCTGAAACTTTGCCATACTTGGAAATATATTTGCTATAGTAGGATTATTCCCTTGTTTTGCGTTGGAAATGGTATCAACCTGGCATGATGGCCTAGCTTAGCCATACTGTTCATTAGCTTTCCAGTGTACTGATTCTCTCTTCTGTATTATTGTCTCAGTTTGTCATATTTATTGCAGAGCAAAGCATGACTGGTCTGTTCACCTTTATGAATGGACTCAAGATACTTTCCCTTTCTCTCTTCTTGACTTCACCAAGTCAGTCATTGCACATGTGTAAACGTGATTAACAGTGCATTCAGAGCTGTTTTCTAATTGCATGCCTGTGCAGACTGGTGCAGTGTGTTTAAAATAGGCTCTAATGCCATCACCAAACACAGAGCCCATGAGGTGAAGCTGCTTAATAGAGCTTAAGGGTAAGATGCTTTTGTGCTGTGAGCTGGCAGAGCTTTCATGCAGTGAAGCTGATGAACAGAACCAGCAGCATAGATAACATTTTCTAGATCGTTTTCATCCAGCATCCTTTCTTTACTTGGATGAGCTCTCCTTTCTTTCTTTTAACTTCTTATCTTGGATCTCTCTAGTGAAAGATCTTAAGTCTCTGATAGGGAAAACAATTCTGTGCTTGTGCAGTTTGTGTGTGCACATGTGGTGAATATTGTAAGCACAGTTCTGATCCAACTGTTGATTACATTACTACCTGTGAGTGCAGAAAACTGGCTTCAGTGCCCAAGAAGTATTTTCTGAGCCCACCATCCTATATTATGAATGTAACAGCAGCTGATGTCCCAGGATATTCTGTAGAGTTAAGTATTTCCACTTAATAGGAAGTGCTACAGGTATTGCTGTGAAATACCAGGAATGGGAGAGAGCAGTTTTAGAGCAGTTGAAAGAGAAAGTGAAGCTGGACTTGATCTGTGATACAGCAGCAGCATGTTAAGCCAAGTACATTTATCCGGAGTCTGGGATACTTCCGCTGAGTTTACTGCTGACTTGTATTTTTTAGTGCTATTGTTTCCTGTCTTGAAGGAAACAAGAGAGCTCATTGACTCCAAGTCAAATGAGTGAATCATTCATAGAGCATGATGTGCTTTATGACCCTTACTACTATTGTTGTCATCATTATTTATTAACATAGGGCTTAGAAGGTATGTGAAGCCACGTGGTTCACAGCTCTGGCATGCTTGCAATGGAGAGATCTTAGCTGGTGAGATTGAGAGCAGTCAACAGCAGTGACAGGGCATAAACAGTTACAGCCCCCATTCTCCTGCTTTGCTTTTTGACTGGAGCTCCATGACTGGAAGGTCTCTATTTTAAGCCATGTTGCAATAGTAAAGTTTGTCATTGTCCATTTTGGGTCCTTTTGGGGAAATGCTGGCAAAATTCACAATCGTTTCCAGTGCACACACAAAACAACAGCTATTTCCTGTTGAGTCCCAGTTCTATATGGATTGGAGTGCTGGGGGGCCAGTAGCTGTCATATTCTTGGAGAGGTGTTGAGAGGAAATGTTAATATTTAATGATGCCTTTTTGTGGTTAGGCGGGTGAGTTCTCTTAATGACACTGGAAGAAGCACAGCTCAGTCCTCGCTGAGCATCTCATCAATCCACGCAGCCTGTTCAAGGTGTACAGGACAGTTATAGGCCTCAATGGAATCAGCAGTTTTACTGGAGCCTTTGTCTTTAATGCTGAATGCTTCAGAGATTCCTCTTGCTTCTGTCCATGATGATCATCCTGGGACTAGCTGAGAAATATCTGATTTCAGAGCAGGCTGGTACACCTTTCACATGCATGTATTTTACAGAGGCTGAGTTAGTAAGGAGAGATTTTGAAGGCAGTGAGACTCTGCTCCTTCTGGAAGTCAGTGGGAGTTGTGTGCCTAATTTCTATTTGTGCCTTTGGAAAATCCCCTTCTAATTGACTAAATATTTGTACTACTGGCTGTGGGCACAGTGGCACAATGTGGCTTTCAAACCATCTGTTTCCATGGACTAAAACCCACTGGCAACAGACCTTGATTGGCAGAAACTCACCAGGGCTGGTTTACATTAGTTGAGGTTGCTGAGGACAAAACCATAAAGGAAAAAAAGAGGTCCAGGATAAGCAGAAATAAAAAGGACCGTGGAAATAAATGAGCGTTGTTTCAGCACTTGAATGGACTTTACTCATTTATCAAAAGACTTTCTTCTGGTCTTTAATGTTTCTGAAATAATGCGTCTCGTCTTCGAGCACTAATGCCAAGAAAAGCTGTCAACCACTCCAGCAATTATCATATCCCAAAGGGATGTTGGTTAATGATTTCTGTAGACAACTTGGTCTTTCAGTTTTTGTGCTGATTTCCAACCCAGTGAAGCATTTTAGGATTTGGTTTGATTCTTAATATTCAAGGAACATTCTGGAAATGGAGTTATTCACTGCCACCTCTTGATACTGGGCCTGCACCTTAGAAAATGGAGAATACAGGGTCAGGTACAGGGATCAGCAATAGGTAAGGCAACAACCAGAGAGGAAAGATGCCTTTCCCAGCTTACGGTCAGGCGGGGACCTGTTTATTGCAGTGGTACATGCAACAAGGTGGTGTTTGTAAGGGCTGGATGATCTTGTAAGCAGCGATGGTTGCAGGGGTCAGCACAGGCAGTCCCAAGCCCTTGCTCTGAGATCCTTGAGATCTGGTTGTGGATTTATATTCAAGCTTTGTTCAGCTTCTCTTTGAAAATCCTTTGCTAGTGTCTATGAGTGGTCAGTGGATCTCTGCTTTTAGCCTTATGCTTCCAGGCATCATGATTGTCTTCTGCATTCAGTAAAAGCAGTTAACTTCACTGCGAAGTCTCCTCTCAGTGAACCCAGCTGAAAACACAGCATCAACTTGATTTAAGTCTGAGGACAAAACTGCATTCTTAAGTTGTGATGCAGTGAAACTTAACTGGAGGATTGTCATTGACTTAAAAATGGCTGGTGTTCCATCTGAGTTCACTTCTGAGTGTGTCAGCTGTGCTTCAGGTAGCCTAAGCCTGTGTTTTGGCACATACACCTACTTCATTTGGACGGGTAACTGCAGCTTTCTTGGTAAGGTTTTGACCTTTTCACAGGTAAATCTCCCTGGGCAGAATGCCTCCACTATGTAATTATGTGCCAGGTATCTGTACAAACATCTAGTCATAAAACCCATGGCCCTGCCTACATCTCGGGGACCCTGTCCTACTGCAGCAGCGGGGTTCAGGTTCTGTGAGCCATGCCTTAAGGTGTGCTGGGGCTCTACTGGTTTCTCTCTTTGCTCATTTTCACTGGAGATTGTAGGTTTTGCAGAGTTCAGCTTTTGCAAATATCCCCTTTTCAGTGGGGTCCTGCCTTGCATGATAAATGTTGCACCCACTGGAAGTATAAATAATTAATTATTTGCAGTAGGAAGAGCCCCAGATTTGGAAGTAGTTGCTGTCATGTATTTTATTAATGGCAATTTAATGATGGAATATTGCTGTAATTTCTAGCTGGGTTCTTAATCTTGAAGTAATGAAGACAATTCTGGGTTGTCTCAACCAAGGATGGTAGGCAGGTAAAGCAACATGGAGCTTATATTGCATTGCTTCTATTTCAAATCAGGTTTGGTTGTTCAGCCTTATGCTGTACATGGAAGTAACTGTGGCAATGAAATGTAGTAAAGCACCATTCATCACTTTATGCATGAGAAGTTGGCATGTCTTCACCAGATGGAATAGGAGGTTAGGAATCACTAGAGCCATTCATGCAGCACATGTTAGTGAAGGAGTCCTGTGTTGCTTGGTTTTTCTAGGCAGGCCACAGATACGAGAGCACTGTAGCACAGAGGGAGTTTTAGTGTGTAAGTAGAGACCTAATTTTCCACTTGCTTGACAAGGAGCTTGCCTCCTTCTTAGCTTTGTTCTCCCATTTTCCCCTCTATATCAATGTCAGTCTTTTTCCTTTTGGGAAAGGATCCTTGTGCTCTTCATGCAGCCCTTTTTCTTGTCTTTGCCAGGGCAAATCCCCAGGCAGGGATTGTCTTTTGTTATGTGGTACTGCAGTGCTTAAGTGACATTAAGTCCTCACTAGCTTAGGACTTTTGTGCACTAGCATAAAAGAATCCTAAATGAAGTTCTGCCACCACTTTCCTCTGCAGGTTCAGGCAGGCTGTGCAAGCTCTCTATTCATCACTCTCCTATATTGTGGGGTTGAGATATTACTACTAGAAGTCACTTGCCCAGAGTGTTAAGGAAAGATGTTAAAAGATGTCAAGAAAAGCTGGTGTTGTGATTCCACCCAGTTCCACTTTTATTAGATGGCGTGTGGGTAGCATTAACTGATAAAATGAACTAACTGGTCATGTATTGCTAACTGGTTTATCTGCAAAGAAGTGTTCAAGTTATTCTACTCTACCTGTATCACTGTTACATTGCAAGAACCAGTTAATAGTCATTACAGGATCAGAATATGAAATCAGCTGCATGGTGACTGAAGGCTGCCAGTGTAACTCAGTGGCCTGATTCATTGCTCTGGTTGTGTTTAAGTACCTTCAGTGTTTCTCCACTCTTGTTTGTCAATAGGGCTAAGTATGAGCTGTTATCTGAGGAATTTCTCTTATTGATTGGTTGATGGAATTCAGATAAGGGTCAGTGTTGTTTCCAAAGTAAGTTATGTGGTTCTCAGAACAGACACCCTATGGAATTATCAGCAAACAGATTAGCAGCTCCCAGGGATTTTTCAGCAAAACATGGTTATTTCCATGCTTAGGCCATGGGTGTATCCTAGTTGCTGCTTTCATATACTACCACTCAAGACCTGTGCCGTGCTAACTCAAACTGGAATCTTAAATTGCATCAGCCTGTACTCTTTTTTATTATAAAGTTGGTGAGGAATCTGCTATATCTGGCTGGGAATTCTGGAGTGTTTAACAATACCTGTGTGTCAGCCATTGTAGAGGCTCAATGGCACTCGTGTAGGCAATACATCACTCTGATTTTGGGACCTCAAGTGCCTGTGGAAAGCAGAAATACTCGTAGGTGGCTGTGCAATATGTGATTGTTGTCTGTGTTTTGAGTGTTTATTGGAAAAGAGAGCTGTGTGGTAGAAACTGCAGCTTTTGGGAGTGACCTTTCCTAGGTCTGAAATGGTTGGAAGTTGCAGAGTTTGCAGGATTTCATTCTGGTCTCAGTCACTTCACCACCTCTAGGCTGGCTCATTCTCTTTCCACCCCGCCGCAGGGGCTTGTGGCTGTGGCCATCTGAGCATCTCCCAAGGATGTGCCAAGTGATGAATGAGCTTTATTTAAGGCTGGTCCTGAAAGCCACTGCCTACGTTTCAGCAAGCTGCAGGACATGTCAACACAATCACTTGGAGGCTTTCAGCTTGCTGGAGCCCCTGTCAGCACTCTGCAGCTTCTGTGAACTGCCTGATCAGCAGTGCTAGGACTATTAATATTTATAAACCTTGAATAATACAGGGCTTTGGTGTACCTGAGAGACCATATGTTGGCCTCCAATCCCCAACAAAGCACCTGAGATCAGTGTGCCTACAACCCTGGCTGATCCACTGCTGTGGTCCCAGAAGGGGAAGGAGCTGGAGCTTTTCCCCTGGAGGGCCTCTGTCTTTGGATTTCTCCCTCCTTCATTAGTTACCAGAGCACATCATCTTCATCCTTCAGGGCCAAGCTGTGGGTTTCTTTCTTTCCTTTTAGTCTGGAGTCTTTTATTGCTGTGCTGTGCATTTATTACAGGGCTTATGACCTTGGTTTGGGGATTTTTTTTCCACCCTTTGGTACAGATGCAGTGATCTGGGTGTGGTTTGCAGGGAGCGAGGGCTCAGATTTTTTTCCTTTTTAATTTAATTTTTGCTTTTAGTGGTTTTCTTGAATCTTGCAAAGGTGCTTGGTAACCATTTGGACACAGATGCCTCGAAATTAACATTTAATGTATGCGTGTGCAAAGATGCACCCTGATGAATAATGCATGGGAACGAACAGCTTGGTGATTGGGTTCAGTTCAGAGTGATATTGCATGTGGATTAGCTGTGAGGACTCGCATCAGCAGTGTTAATAACATGGATCAGGTGGAGACAGCCCAGCCAAACCTATTGTGTGCAGCACCGCTGCGATGAAAATGGCTCTCCATCCCCGTATACAGGCTCAGCTGGACTTGCAGGGCCACGTGGGGTCTTCTGTTGAACCAAGCCGTTGGTTCGGTTCGCAAAACCTTCGCTCCACATCACCCGCTGCTGGAGCAGCTCATTTGGGTACAAACCCGAAACTACAAGTCAAAGAGGATCCCGTACACAAGCAGCTCTCGCAGCCACGAGGAGCAGGAGGGTGTGATAGAGCCCAGCAGCTCATGCGAGCCTCTGTGGGGCAGTTTCTGGGACTTGGGCCTTGGCCCTGAGCCACCCTCCGGAGCCGGGTGGTGCTGAAGGGACAGCGCCCGCGGCCGGCCCGCCAGTTGTTGGGGGGAACACACCTATGTCGTGTGTGTGTCCCCCCGCTTCTCTCACTCTCACCCCCTCACCCCTTTGCCCCTCTGTCCCCCCGCAGCCCCCTATGCATGGGCGAGAGCGGGGTGGCAGAAGGGCTGCTGCACTGTCTCCTCCTCTAGAAACCTGCGTTCAGCCGGAGCCGCCTTTGGCTGCCTCCGCTGATCCTCTGCAGGGAGGGCCTGGGGGCTGCTGGCATTGCAGAGGTTTAATTGACTCCAGAGATCACTGATTTCAGCTCCTGGAGGTAAGTCCTGGTTAACGGCTCGTTTTCCTGTCTCACTCGGTTCCCGCACCCCTCGTCCATCTGTGTCTCTTTCTCATTCTCTCTCCAGTGCCATCAGTCAGCCCTTTTCATCCCCCGAAGAGGGTCCACCTGAGTCAAGGCACCAGCGATGCCCCGAAACCCAGAAAGATGAGTCAGCATCGTGCCTCTCACTATCCTCCTGACCCAGCCCTCCAGCTCTGCTGCTCTGAGAAAAGTGAGGAACAAAAGGATTCCCGGAGCACTCCCTGACTCCACCATTGCGGGGCTGAGGGGAGGAAGGACGAGCTCCTCGCTGCCCTGCTTTGGGAACACGCCTCCAGAGCAGCCGAGGTGGGGGGGGGGGGGGGGGGGGCTCGGTCCCCATCGACCTCCAGGCAACTTGTAGTGATAGCAGCAGCACGCCAGTGAAGGGGAGGGGGAAAGGGAGGGTGTGATGGGCGCTACTGCTCCAACCTGATCGAGTCCATTTGCCAATTCACCACTCGCATCACTTCCGGATCAATCCTCAGTTTCTGCTGCAGAGTGAGGGTTTTTTTAATTTTTTTTTTCCTCTCTCCTTTTCCCTCCCTTCCCATCTGGATGCTGGGAACTTGAAACCTCCTCCCTTGATTGCAGCAGGATCTGCCCCAGCCTTCCCTCAACTTTGCACCGCATCACAGAAAACAGAGCGAGCCACAGGCTATCTTGCACTGATGGGGGCAGGGGATCTGCCAGGCACAGCCCTTTGCAATTGATGTTGCTGTATCTCTAGGACCCTGAGCAATCGCTTGCTGCTTTTTTTTTCCTCTCCTTTTTTCCTGTGTGTGTGTGTGTGAGTGTGTGTGTGAAGGATCCTCCTGGTGACTGCTGTTATTATTTTCCCTTAGCAGGGAGACCACACAAGGCATGGCTGAGAAGAAGCAGTCTGGGCGGCAGGGTGAGGAGGAAGAAGTGCCAGCCTTCTTCAAAAACCTGGGCTCGGGCAGTCCCAAGCCCCGGCAGAAATTCTGTGGCATGTTCTGCCCCGTGGAAGGCTCCCTGGAGAACAAGACCATCGACTTCGACTCCCTCTCAGTGGGCCGCGGAAATAACAAAGTGGTGGCAAAGCAGAAGGATGTTGCCCACCTGGGTCCGGATGCTCAGTCCGTCTATTCCAGGCAGAGCAGAAAGGGAGGGGAACCATCTGTTGATTTTGGGAGAAAGGTGGAGATCAGGAGTGCCACTGGGAAGGAGGCGCTGCAGAACCTGAATGACAAGGTGGGTGCTTATATATATGTGTGTATGTGCGAGATGCCACTTGAACACAGGATAGGCTGCAGAAGGGATCTGTCCTTTCCACCCTGCAGTTTCTTGCCTTTATGTCACTTGCATGTATGTGGCAGCCAGTGTCTTCCTCTAAAAAGCAGCATCTCTCCTAGAACCTTTTCTAATGTTACCCATGTGCTCTCTGCAGGTGTGTGTGTATGTGCACAAGGAGCAGGGCAGAAGAAAGGAGCTCCTGCTCCCACAAACACCCTTCCTTTCCCCGCACTGCCTTCCTATGTGCTGATAGAGATGGACTTTTTTCTTTCCTAAGCGTTTCCCCAGCACCACGGTAGCAGAATGCCCCACCCAGCTCAGTGACTGCAGCTCACGGGAACAGAAATGCAATTGTTAGCAAAGGAGCATCACTGAGCATCCACCTACAGAGATCAAATCCCTGCAGGCTTCTTCCAGGGGAAACTCCTACCCTTTCTTCCCAGGGGAGGACAGGCTCCAGAGTGACCCCTGGGAGCTGTATTTCAATACCAATTTCAATCAAGGCCTCTGGCTACGGTGGGGATTTTTGCTTGGGGAATATCTAGGACTTTAACAGGAATGTGGTGTTCTCTTAGAAACCCACTGAACTCCTCCCAGCCTTTTAAGACTCCTGAAGCTATTTTGTCACTCTTTTATGTGTCATGGTGTAAGAAAGTCTATCCTCTTCCTGAGGCAAAACCTATTTAACCCACAGGTCTAGCTGACCATGCATGTTTGCTTGCCTCAATAAATAGATTTAAACAAGCGTTATTCAGATCTGAGCCTTGAAATACTCCGTGGGTTCCTCTGACAATGCTGGCTCCTTTGCATAGGCTGGAAGAGCAGAAATGAATGAAGCACTGACAGCAAACTGACAAACTCCCAGCATACAGGGGAAGAGTTTCTGTGAGCAGTCCCCCAGTGGTTTTACAGAGCAGTCCTTTCTTCTGGAATCTGTTTCTAGGATGTGCCCCCTGATTTTTACTGGTGGTATGGATTGCATATACAGGGCAGAAATCTACCTGGCATTTAGAATATTGGTTTGTTCACCACTTTCTCCTGCTTTCAGAAATGTGCAGTATTACTATGAGTGTTATTGGACATTCATTCTCCCCAGATCAGATCTTTCTTTGCTTCTTCCTACTCCCTCCATCTGTATTTATATGCGTGAACAACTGCTGTTATGGTAGGATCACAAAGGTAGGCCCTGATTTTAGGAAAGTGCTACTTACCATCCTTTAACTAGGAGTGGGATGAGCTCCACACCACTTCAGACCTGATTTGCCAAACCCAAGCACGCAAATGCTTATGGTTTGATTTGAACATGTTCAAGTGTCTACTAACTGAGTGACTTTTCATGCTGAAGTAGTCTTGTTGGACTAACCAAGGTGCATCTCGAGGATGAAGGGCACACACCTTTTCATCTTGGGGAGTCAAAGTTTTTGCAATTCAGGACACTTTCAGGGCTAAGTTGGGCAGTTTGAAGAAGTGATGTCCTGCAGGACATAAGTCTAAGCAGGTGATAAATGAATTCTGAAATGAGCAATTATTTTGTGATGAAAGGATTCTGGTATAATAAAAACCTTTGAGTACAATATGGTGGAAAATGACAAGTCCACGCATTGGTTTAAAAGTGTGGGGTTTTGGGTCTACTTTAAAGATTATCATATAAATGTTAACTGAAGGTATGAAGTAATGGGATAGTGCAAACCACTTGAGTTGTTTCTCACTGATCTTTTACATAACTGATGCCAATGGATTGTGTTGTGAGGGGTTCTGGGTAAGTGCAGCCTTTTATTACAAATGCCTTGCTATGGATTGGCACTTTATTGCAGGAGTGGTTTAGCTTTGGTTTTTCAGCTGACTGCATCCATGGCTTGAATCAGTGGTTAGATCCTCAGCAGATAAAACTGGCTTTACTTGAATGTAGTTAATAGAAATGCGTTTATAATCAAAGCTCAACGTGTTAAAAGATAAAGGGAAATAAAGTTGCAGGAAGCGGCATTAAAGAAAACTGCATTAAAATAATTTCAGATGGGAATTAAAAGGCTTCTGAAGTTTTGCAGCTGAATTTGGCACCTTACTTGCAAACCTCTGTCTTAAGCATTTAATAGCACATCTGAAATAGGTTTTCCCTGGATAGACCGTTCACTCTTTCCTTGTGATAGGAATCTAAATTATATGCTAAATATATGCTAATTTACAGGATCTTGAGTTATTTCACAATAGGCTGGGAACCTTGCTGCTGCTTTTTCTTTAGCCTGAGGCTGACGACAGTTGCAATTTTTAGCAATAGGTGGAACAAACAACAGCAACCAGAAGACCATATCATGAGCTAATGGGAATGGGTGCCCATCAACTGGAGGCAGTGGAGACTGGTGGAAGTATTTGTGCCCATGACTGGATCCAAAGTGGGTTTAGAACCACAGCCATCCTTTCTGTCACTGTATCGAAAGGTCTTGTATTAATGTCCACTGAAGTAATTAACAAATGGAGATGGACAAGCTATGTTTTATTTTTCTGAGGTCTTCACTGTCCAGAGGATAAAAAAACCCCAATGTAATTATTCCACATTAAATTGCAATATATGGTTCTGCAGGTGAAGATAAGGGTAATAACATCTCTTTGTGTCTATCCTGTCTAGGGTATTGTGTATCATCTATAATGGCCTCACTGCCTCACCTCTGGGCCATGCTGCCTCATCATTCAGGGTTAAGGTCATCTCTAGAGGCACCAGAAAGCCTCTGTTGTCTTCTTTTAAGCAGCGCTTTGCAGTTAGGCCTCTGGAGGCAGTGTGACCTATTCAACAGGTCTGTATCTCAGCACAGCTGAAGGGAGCTCTGCCTCTTCCCAGCTGCCAGGCCTTGGAGAATTCCCTGTGTTTCTCCTTCCCATCTTAAACTTGGTCATCTTCCCTGTTTAGACCGTTAATGACCAAAATCCCTTGGTGACTGCTTGCTTGACCTAAGTAATTTTCTCTGTATTTCCCAGATTTCCCAAGTGCGTATTCCTTCTGCCTCGCTCAGCATTTTGGGAAAGAGATGGTCTCTTAGGGAACATCTGCAGGGAAAAGCATGGTTTGATTGCAAGAGGGATCAGCAAGCCTAGGGCTTGCTTTAACTGAGTTTGCATAGAGACCTGAGGACGTGCCAGGACTCTTCAGCACAAGTACAAGGCCTGAGATCACAGGTCTCTTCTGAAGTTGGTAGCTGAAGTTCCTATTGCCATCTTGTTACTGCAGTGGCTAAGGTGGTTCCCCTGTGCGAGTCACCTTTTTTGCATCCTTTAGGAATAGTTTATTCTTTTGAGGATAAACTTTGGGAAGTGCAGAGCACGGGATGTAAACTACTGATCTAAACCAACAAAGCTGTGCCCTATTGTAGTAAGTAACAGATATTATCAGAGACTAGGAAAATAGTATTCTTTTAGAATTGACAGGAGAGAGGGATCACTTGCAAAACAGTTTCAGGAAGCTTTTGACACGAACTGGACTTTTTCCTAAATCCTCAGAGCTCTCAGGATCATGGTTATTCATTCCTGGAGAGAAATAATGAGTAACAGGACATTGTTGAGATCTCAGAATCATAATGTTCACTCTGGAACATTAATGGAACTGTTGTGTAAAAGAAAGAAGGTGTTTGACAGCTGGAAATGCAGTTCTGAGTTTAATTTATTACAGTGCCTACCATTTTTCTAGCTTTGCTTTAGTAATCATTGCTTTCAAAATAATCCTATAGCAATGATGGAGCAATCCGTATCAGATCCTTTCAGAACCCTGAAGAGGACTGTCTCTTTCTAAAGAACATGATGTGGTAGTAAATGAACTGTGGAGCAGTGGCTTGGGCTTGGTTAAGGACAATGGAGATTGTAGTGCGGCTGAAATGCTCAGGATGTTACTCTAAGCACCACTTCTATGTCAAGAACTCTGTTCTTAAAAGGTTATTTCTGAACGTTCTCAAGGTTTCCTGGGATTTTAAAGGAAACAAAATCAATTGGAAAGTTAATTTCAATTTGCAGATCATATGTACGCTTCTATTGACCTGTTTCTGTGGCTGGAAAGTGAATCTCAGATTCACCCTCAGAACCTAAGACAGTCTACATTCAAAAAAGATGAGGTTGTTTCCCTAAGCAGTTGTATGATTTTACCTCCTCATAATAGCATCTTTGATCTCTGTTGTCATTTCCCTACCATGACACTTCATTTTAATGTTTTCCTGTAAGTTATTAAAACAAAGATGTCCATTGGCAAGTATAATTTATAGTGATTAATAATTCACAGCACTTTCATCCTCTTTGGGGAAGGACAGATGTACTCTTGCCATGCATCAGCCTGTGTTTAATCCTCCCAACGCTTCATAAGATGCAGGGGGTTGCTGGATACATGGGAAACCCCTTTCAAGCCAACGAGACTCAGAGCTGATGCAGCAGTTGGGGCAGAATTAGGACAGAATATTAGGGTGTGATCAGGGAACTTATTAAAGCTCTTCTGGCCTTTTGGTCCTGCTGCCTCTGATCGCAGTAAGAGAAGCCTCACTGACTTTGGCAGGGGGGGATTCTCCCACAGGGAGTAGGGATTAGGAGCTGTAACAAGCCGAAAGGGAAATCTAGAGCTTGTTGATGCTGTAGTGCCAGAATGGCAGATACTTCTAGGAATGCTTTAACTCCATCTCTGATCCCTCTTTTCGTGCCAGTTTTAAAATGTGCATTTCCATTTGCAGGTTTTATAACTGCATAGGAAAATGTCCTTGTGGATGAACCTTGAAGAAATCAGTAGGAGTAAAGCAGTTGGGTGTTGCGGAAATTCTGCGGGGTTTGTTGCAATTACACTGCAATTCCTTAGAGAAAGGGTTTCTTTGTCCCAGCCACCCAGTAACTCCACAGTGGGAATAAAATTCTTTGCTAAGTGCATTATGGTAGTGTGTAGAATCTGTGAAGTTGAGATTCAGAGCTGCTGTAAATTGATTTCCACTGATGCCTGTGATGATTTATTTTAGCACAGACTATCAATGTGCAGAGATTCTCATATTCTTGTGCCATTTTCCCTCTAGACTTTTCCAGAAGACAAATTTAGACACAAACACTCCTTTAATATGTGCTTCTGTTGCAGAGAGCCTGCACAAGATGTCCTCTACCAGCTGGTATCTGTGCAGAGATGGCTGACAGCAACCCTGTGTGTCCACTAGCCAAGATACCCCCAACTAAAAGGAGTATCCGAAAGGGTGCTCAGGCATTGGAACAGGCTGCCCAGGGCAGTGCTGGAGTCACCGTCCCTGCAAGTGGTCACACACCGTGTAGATGAGGCCCTCAGTGACATGGATGGGTGGTGGCCTTGGCAGTGCTAGGGTAAAGGTAGGACTTCATGGTCTTAAAGGTCTTTTCCAACCTGGTTGATTCAACTACCCTAAGGCTAAGGACGGGCTAAAGACACTCAGCCTGTGCAGAGTACAGCTGTGGATGTGGCGAAGGTAGAGACTGGCAGTGCAAATGTGGGCATAATGTTCTTTTTATGCATTTCCTCCCCTGTTCTGCCACTTGAGGAGTGTTGTCAGGGCCCTTAGAAGTGCTTATAGAGCATAACTGAAGGTGGCTTACGTTCTGCTGTTCCACTGCTGATGTGACTTGGCTGCAGCAGCCATGCTGGTCCTGCAGTGGCTGCAGGCAGGAGCTGGGTTGGCTGGCCAGCCTTCCCTCATCACTTCCCTTTGTTAATATTTGGCAGGGAAGATTTGGCAGTGCTTGTTCTCTAGCACCTTCCAATTTTAGCCTGAAGTAATGGACCTATGGAAGACAAAGAGCACCAATATTATCTAGAAATCCTATCACTTCCCGCAGTACCTTGGCAGGTGATGGCACTGCTGGATGACTGTGGCTGTACCAGAGGAAAGAACCAGCTTTTGTAAAAGCAAAGAAAGATACAGGTGGACATCTTGTATTTTCTGATTCTTCTGCACTTGTTCTCATCCCAACATTGTCCTTTGGGTACAGATCTTCTTCCCTCCTGATCACCTCTCATCAAGTGTGTTTATACAGCAGCTAATATCTGTTCCTTGCCTTTGTTCAGCCAGTTTGTAACTACATTAATCAATTTATTTTGACACCCTTTTAGCTCATTGCTAAAAGGAAAGAAAATTGGGCCATATTGGCAATTGGTATAATGGAATGAGAAGATACACCTAGGAACTCAGCTCTGCTTCCTCAGGTACACGCTAAATCATATGGCAGATTATAAAATCTGGTGCTGTGTAGATGTTGAATATTAAGAACCATGTTTTTCAGCCCTTTAATCTCTTAATTTATTTTATTCTGTACTACTTAGGTTCTTGCAACATGGTGATGGGAAGGAAAAGCTAAGTGTCAACTGAAGATTCGTTATTACTTTCTGAACATAGTCACTACTGGATTCAAGTTCTGAATTGTTTCCAGAGGTCAAGAACTGCTGTTCTGAATTAGCCCCTGTGCAGTAAGGATTGTCTTTTAAAAACCAAGTATTTTAAATAGCTGTCTTGGAGCAGATGAGAATAGCTTTAGAAATATTAGGGTATCATCCCCTTAAAGGTGCTTTTGTTTCTTCTACCACTACTGCAGTTTCACAGCTTTTAGCATAATGCAGAGGAATGACCTGCCCATGCTCATGGAGGCGAGTCAGTGCTGGAGCTTTTGGGTTCCTGCACGCATGTTTGTGGTTGTTTCTTCATAACCACATTACTGCTGCCAGGGCAGCCGGACTTAGCCCCTCTGACCAGCTGCCCAAGGGCCTTGATGCTCTCTCTCAAGCTCTAGGCAGTGTTTGCTCATGACACTCTTTTGCCTAGCAAGCAGAGGCAAGAAACCACTGAGATCTAAAATTGAGGAAGAAAGCTGCCATTAAAGAGGGGAAAAAAGGAACAGTTGCACTGTCTAAATTTAGAAATGTGATGTAGAAGCTTTCTTCCATGTTCTGAGCAAAAACATGCTGAGGTTTCAAAACTTCTCCCAGCACAGATCAGAGAGGAGCAGGATAACCCCTTTAGTATTGTCTATTCTAATCATTAAATCAAAATAAAGCCTTGCAGGCTAATGAATGATTTTGCTACTGTCATAATGAGCCACTCTTTCATTTGCTACTAATTGGATATTAACTGATTGGCATATTAGTTACTTTAATGTTGCCTGTTGCTTTACCTGTACCCAGGAGAAGCATATTTACTCGTTTCCTTGTAGCCTCCTGTGAACTAATGTACAGAAAAGGTCCTGATAGTCATCTGTCTGAGCAGATGTGGCTTTTATAATGATGTATTGAAGTAACAGAAGTTTTCACTACTTACAGGCCATGCATGGTGTGTGGCACAGAACTAGTTGGGTCTGTAGCAATTACAACATTTTGTGATGGGAGAAGTTTGCCATTTGCTTTTTGTGATGTAAATGTGCTTCTGAGTGAGGGAAGAAGGTAAGTCTTTGTGGTCACTAATTGTCTATTATAACCTTCAAGCAGAATTGGGTTTGTGCTATTTAGGAGTTCTCCAAAAGGTGCCTTGTACCCTCGCTTGACTGGTGTTAAGAGGAACTGGGCTAAGCAGATGTATTTTGAGTGGCAGTCCCACGCTCTGGCCTTGAACCCCATCTCTCTTCATTGCACTGGGGCAAGCACACTGTAAATGACAAGGCAATATTTATGCCATTTAATGCATTTCTTTCCTTGAAGCATCAGCTTAGGGAGACCAGGGACTGAGAAATTTAAGCCCCCGAGTGTGACTGAAACATTGAACATGGAGTTTGCAACACTGGAGTAGTAAGGACCATTCCTTACAGTGACAGGAGAGGACCACTATGGCCGTGTGCTCCCATCCCAGATTGCCTTGGCACTAAAGCTTCAGGTTAGTGACTAGTGGAGGGAGTCTTCACCCCGGGCTGTATTTTCTGGACAAGCAGGTGTGGGAAACGCCATTCCCAAAGTGTGCCAGAAGTGGTGGCACTGCAAAGGGCCGGGAGCGGCTTCAATCCTTGTTCCCCCCGACGTTTGCTAGCGGTGCTTTAGCTTTCCGCTCGGGCAGCGCCGACAAGGGCGGGGTGGGACAAAGAAGATGGAGGGCAGCGCGTTTACCGGCTCGCCGGCCACCCGCCTCTCCGCAGCCCCGGCGGCGAATAGAACGAGGTAGAAAGAAGGAGGGGGGGAGGTCCGCAGCCCGCGAGGGTGCGGGCAGGTGCTGGGCCTGCTGCGGGGTGCAGGCGGAGCCTCCCCACCCCAATCGCATCCCGATCCCATCCAATCCCATCCCCAGCAGCCGCCGCGCCGCAGCAGTGGGGCCCGGTCCCCCCCTTCCCGACTCCTTTCTCCCGCGCTGCGGGTCCCGCCAGCAGCGCGCGGCGCCGCGCCCGGAGTGACGTCTCCTTTGCGCTAATTTGCATATCGGTTCTTTCTCCCCTCCCCATTGCACGGCGGCCGCTCTTCATTTGCATCCCGGCAGGCTCTCAGCCAATGGCGGCCCGAGCTTGCGCGGCCCCCTGCTGGCGGGAGGGACGGGAGCGGCCGGGGGCGCCCCGGAGCGCATGCGCCATGGTCTTAACCCGCGCCGCCGCCGCTGTTGTTGGTGTCGGCTCTGCCTCCTCCCTGGGCTGGGCTCGGCGGGGCTGGGCTGGGGCTGGGCTGGGCTCCGGGCAGAGGGAAGAAAGGGAGACGCGCAGGGCTGGCCGCTTCTCCGCTTCCTGCCATTGCGGAGAGCAGGGCTCGTCTCCCCGCCGTGCCGCGCCCTACCCGGAGGACCCTCCCCTCCCTTCCCCCGCTTGCCTTCCTTGGGGTTGCGTCCATTTGGGATCGGGGGATTGATTTTTGGTTTTATTGTGTTTTTTTAATTTCTCTGGTGGAGGGGAGGTCGGGGAGCAGCTGCTGCACGGGAGACAATAGCGCTACAGCAGCGGCCCCGCTTCCCCATCAGAATTAATAGAGATATTATTGAATAACTGAATTGGGGAGCGAATTCCCAAGATGTCTTATCAGGGGAAGAAAAATATCCCACGGATCACGGTGAGTGGAGCGCACGGGGATGGGAGCGGGGGAGGGGTGTGCGGGGATTAAGCCCTTTGTGTGCGCGGGGAGCGGTGGCGGGTTCCCGGCGGGATAATGGGATCAGGCTGCGGCAGCGAGGAGGGGGGAGAGCGGAGCGGGGCGAGGCCGTTGGCAGGACCGGTGTCACCGGGGACAGCAGAGCCTCGCCGCGGTGATGGAGCCCCCGCCGCCCTCCTGCCCCCAGCGCCCGGCGGAGGTGGCTCTGAGGCCCGCGGCTGGCGCTGGGGATGGAGCGGGGTTGGTTTTCCTTCCCCGAGAAGCTTCTCGCAACGCGCACATTTCCCGGTGCGATCCTGGGGGAGAAGGGAAGGAGCCGTTATATAAACCCCTCCCTTGGTTCCTTCGTGGTGGGAGCTGATTTAGGGCAGGTACTGCGCTTCCAACGATGCTAACTTCTTACGTAAGGGAAGATCTTCACATCTAACGGGCTGCAAGAGCCCGTTTATGTTTTTGACACAAGAGTTTTTCATTATTGGCAGCGGTTCCTTCTCCCAGCCCCGTGGACACACCCATCCTCATTCTTCTTCTTCCCCAGCCTCGGAGGCAGGAAAGTGAGCTGGGAAATGGAGCTTTGATGTGTGACATTGGTGCAGGAGCTGCTGGGCTGCACAGTTGCATTTTAAATGATGTGTAGGAGGTGCAGGGGATGCACAAAATGGCTATGTGAGAAATGGAGCATCCTCCCTTTCTTTTTTTGGAGGGGGGTTAGTTTCCCTCCTCAAGCCCAGTGGAAGAGAGTTTAAAAAGATGCCTCTGAAACGATGGAGGTTACAGCTGAATCACTGTCATGAGCCAAAAGTAGCGTGACGCATTTTCCTTACGACTGAGCGCTCTGATTGATGCTGCGTGCACCCGATGCGATTCTGCAGAGATAAGGGATAGAAAAACCATCACATTCTGGTCCAGTTTGCTGTTGTATAAACCTGGAATTCATTCCCTGAGACAGACGCTTGAAGAAGGTGGCTAATCCATGCCTAGCTATCCTCACTGCACCAGCATGGTAAATACGCGCAGATTCAGCAGCAGGCCCTTGCACGGGTGCGAGCTGCGAGTGCTTTTGTCTCCGAGGTGGTTGAAATGAGCAGAGGGGTTCACACTGGTTTCAGAGCCCACCACACCTCCACAGCAGGAGGCAGAAGAAGCATTCCCAGCATCATTACAATGCTCCACGCTGCAATTTTGTTGCTCATTATATGTATTTATTTTTTTCTCCTTTCCTAATTGCTGCCCACTGCATTAGGACATGGGCTGTCAGTGAGATCCATGGCCAAACACCCCATTTCAGTAGTAGCTGGCTGTTTCAGTAGCACGAGGAGTCTGCACTAGAGGTGGACATCAGTGCTGCAGTGTTTCTGGAGATGGTAAACATGTAGGACAGTTTGCTGTAGAGGCTGCCATTGAAAGACAAGTGGGTTTTTCACGCCCCAAGTGAATTCATTCAGGCTTATTGGCATTCACAGCAGATTCTATATTTAAATCTTGGGGTTTTCTTTCTTTGCTCTTTTTTCTAAATGGGTGGCGTTACTCAGGGAAACTCTCCATTGCAGCAGAAGGAGGGAGGAGAAGGAGAAAAAGGAGGAGGAAGAAGAGATGCTTAACATCTCGTAGATGTTTAGCAGTTACATAAAAGATGGATATAATGGTATAAATCAGTAGCTGATGCAATTTATGTTGCCCTTTTGTCATTGAAGAGCCATGTCAGCTTGTGTCAATTGAGAACCAGGTGCTCCAACTGCTCAGTTTTATTACGAGCTCTTTAGCAAAATACCTGATTCTTTTCTTCTGGTTGACCAGTGGAGTCCCAGCTTGAAATAAAGGCCCTGAGCGACACTGTCACTGTCTTGCATGTACTTACTGGAAGTAAATGGGCACTACCAAGTCGAAGACCTGCTTTCCACCCCTGCCTGAAGTCAGGTTTTGGTTTCACCAGTCTTTGACAGTGCTGTTCTGGTTCTTTGTTCTCTTACCAAGATGTTTTTAAAGGGAGGAGGAAAGAGAGTGAGACTGAGTGCAGATTTCAAGGGCCATGGTGCAGTTTAAACTGGACACTGCATAATGTGTACATGTCCCTAATATAGGGAAGGATGGAGCCAGAGGAACACAGCCATTGCTGTGCAGTGTATTTACCCTGGTTTATGACTATTGCATAAAAAGATGAGTTTGGATTTGACCTGAAACCTTGCAAAAATGAGATGTGGCTTGGGCTGAGATACAGGCGCATCTGCTGGCTGCCTGGTTGCAGTTACCTTTCTGTTCCTGTCAAAGTGCCTTCTAATTTGAGGACATTCTAATAACCATTTTTTTGGATCCTTCTCTTCAACTTGATGTGAGCTTATTTCCATCCGATGAGGCAGTGGTGCTCTGGAAAGGCAGCAAAAGGATCCACTGCATCGAAACATCACTCAGTTGGCCAAAATGAGTTTGTTTGTGTTGTGTAACTCATGGCAACAGACTTTTGGTCCATCTCCCTGACAGCAGTTGACTCGCAGTGAGCCAAGTCCTGACTCCAGTGTGTGGGTGCGTATAGGAAAGTGTGCATATGACCAAGGCAGGGAAAAAGTAAGATGTGGCTGTTACACATCCATCACAGTATTATTTAATGCCTTTGCTGTAGGTGATGGTTACAAGCTGCAGGTATGGGTGAAGCTGCCAAGTAGACAAGCCTGCGGAATCCAGCTCCCTTTGCGTTCTCATTCTTTTTTGGATCATTAGTGTGATGAAGGGGCTTGCAGATGAAATAAGGTATTTTATCTTCCCAGTTGAAAGTGCAGCAGTTGACTTGTGTTTTGACATGTTCTTCTGTATAATGCAGAGGATGCTTCCCTCTCTTTTATCTCTGAGGTGACACTGCAGACTGTCAGCTTTCTCGCAGCATAACCATGGCTTGTTGTATGCTTCTTTGTTGCAGAGTGATCGTCTTTTGATCAAAGGTGGTAAAATAGTGAATGACGACCAGTCTTTTTATGCAGACATTTACATGGAAGATGGGTTGATAAAGTAAGTGAAGCCTGATAACCATGTTGCAATTGAAAATGTGCAGAAATGTACTGCAGATTAGCAAGGGATAACTTGGTGACCTATATCAAATTGCAAGGAGAAGTGAGTTTTTCATGTATATCCTGCTGTTTGATGGAGGAACTTTAAAAACAAGATATTGAATTAAATAGGTAAATGGGCCCAAACCCCCCACTGTTATTAAAGCATGGGTCAGAGGAGGTACTTGTGCTTAATTTTAGCCATGTGCGTAGCCCCATGCTGAGACAACACGTGTTAGAAGTTATCTGTGTTGTAACATTTTACTAGACTATGACTTAAGATGTTTTGAAGCTGGAGTTCAGCATCTTAATACAGTTAATTCTGGTTTTGGGTAAGAGGCTGGACTTAGGTGACCTCTTGAGGTCTCTTGCGGCACTGTCTTCTATGGTTCTGTGATGCAAGGATCAATCCAACCTCCCTTAAAGTTAAAGATCATAGAATCCCAGCCTGGATTTTTGGGTTGGAAGGCACCTTAAAGCTGGTCCAGTTCCATCCCCTGCCATGGGCAGGGACACGTTCCACTAGAGCAGTTTGCTCCAAGCCCCTGTGTCCAACCTGGCCTTGAACACTGCCAGGGATGGGGCAGCCACAGCTTCTCTGGGCACCCTGTGCCAGCACCTCGGCACCCTCACAGGGAAGGACTTCTGCCTAAGAGTTCATTTCAATCTCCCCTCTGGCAGGTTAAAGCCATTCCCCTTGTCCTGTCCATACAGACCCTTGTCCAAAACCTCTCTGCAGCTTTCTTGTAGGTGCCTTTTAGGTATTGGAAGACTGTTACAAGGTCTCTCCTGATCCTATAGTTTAAGGATTGAGGTTCAGACCTCTTTCCAGCATGCTGCTGTGTTTTCAGTCCCAAAACATGCGTTTCTGGCATGTTGAATATTTATTACATATCTCTTTGGAAAATTACTCCTAGGAAAAAAAGGACGAGGCAGAGGTTACAAACAAGGAATTTTCCTGTTCTGGCTGAAGGGTCAGCACATGTGCTTTGTTAATCAAGGTTAAAAGTTAAAGGAGCCAGCCAGAGACAGTTGAGTTGCAATAAATGTATCATCCGCTGTTGCTTTTCCAAAAATAGGTTTATGAAGAGCTGGACTGGAGAGACCTTTGAGGGTCTCATCGGAGATTTGGTAATCAGTATCTGCATGGTTTTATGTTTGTGCAGGGACTACATAATGCATAAAAGTAGACAACATAGAGGCAAAAGCTCTCCCAGTGCTCCCAAAACAATGCTAACATCAAAATTGCTGTTAGCTAGAATCAAGTGTTGAGCTGGCACTGACAACCTCAGTCCAGCCCCAGTAAAGCTGCTCACAGGCTTTTGCTGAGTTTGGTGCAGTGGTCATCTGCCAGTGTGGTTTCTTGTCCTTCCTGTTAAGTCTAATATTGCCCTGAGGTCCTGAAGTTAGTTGCACACTTTGCTCTCACTTGTACAAGTGCTTCAAGGGGAAGGGTTGGAATTAAATGATCTTATGGTCTTTTCCAACACTAACCATTCTATGATTCTGTATATGCATCCTGATCCTGCAAGTTGCTTTATATGCAAAAAGAAAGCATCAGCCAGGTTAAGTAGCACAGAGGTGTATGTTTACAGGCTGTTTGCCTTGCTTGTGTCTGACTTGCTGTTTGCAACCCCTTTACCCAGGCAAATAGGAGAGAATCTGATTGTGCCAGGAGGAGTGAAAACTATTGAAGCCCATGGCAGGATGGTGATTCCTGGAGGGATTGACGTTCACACCCGCTTCCAGATGCCGGAACAGGGGATGACATCTGCTGATGACTTCTTCCAAGGGACCAAGGCTGCGCTGGCTGGGGGCACCACCATGATCAGTAAGCTGGTTGTTTTTTCTCTTCCAATTTACTTCTCTCTTTCTCAGATAAGTTCAGAAACTGCAGGCTCTGTAAGTCTTGTATTTTGGACCAGGTTGCTAAGATAAGCTTGTGTAGGGGTAGGAAAAGCGCTGGCAAAGCAGGACCCCAGGGTTTCCACATCCTGCAGCTGGCAGTCACTCCACTCATCCTCTCTGCAAGATTTACCTTGTTACTTCAGACCCAGGAATCTGACTTAGCCAGGTTCTTGGGTCTGCTCATACTGAAACCAATGTCACTCTGACCTCTGGCACCAGCAGCAGATTCTCCACATTGCTGTGCCCCGGTTCCTTTCTTCATGATATCTGTGAGTAGATGTCCATCATATGGTTCACACCCAGAAGCTTGATGTCCATATACTTTGTGTCTTAGAAAACCGGGCCACTTATTTGAAGATTTGCACGTAGCCACGTGTGTGCACAGCTCTAGCACCAGGATTTGCATTAGCACTGTGCCGTAGGTGCTCATGTCCTCTTCTGGAGGAAGAGAGAAATCAGGAAATGAAAATACCTCAAAATAAAATGACAGACTGGCTGTTCTGCTGACAGCAGGATCAGGCACTCCCAGTGTTCTCCTTTGGCTCTAAAATGCTTCATGAATGACTTCCAGGCTGTCTGTCCCCATTTGTGTTGGCTACAGATGCTTGGCTAGTCAGAGCCAGGATCTTGAAGCTCCATAAGTGAGTCATTGTTAACCTTGGTGGAGCTAGAGGCAAAAAATACACCCCTGTGTTGCTGTGGAGCTGATCATGTGTAAACTGTAACCTGGCGCCCTGGAGTCTGTTGCCGCATATGGGGATCAAGGATAAAGGCATAAAGTGATACAGTAGTTGAGCATCTTGCACTCTTTCATGTGCTCTGAGGAGCTGCCACTTCAGAGGAGGGGAGTTAAAGTACAGAGAAATACTGTCTGATCTACGGATATAAGGAGATCTTAGGCGCAGCCAGGAATCAGCCTAACTCCTTGGTTCAAATGTAGCTCCTTATGGACTAGAAAATCCTCATCCCTTAGGGGGTGATTATGAGTGATGCTCCGGTGGGTGGGCTCTGACTGATTGACATGGAGGTTGGGATTAGGAGCCAAGGGTCCAAATGCAGCTGGACTATTCATGTTTCAAAAGCAAATCTTTTGAGTCTGGACCATATAAAGAGGCTGTGTCTGGCCCATGAACTTAGTCTAATGCTTCAAATAGATAACCTTGAAGTAACCCAGGAAATGATTTTTCATAATGTTATCACTTTAAAGTACTGTGTATGAAGATAACTCACACGTGCAGGGAGCCTGAAGTGGGAGTGTAGCTGCGGATGGGCTCGTTCTGCTTCTAATACCCAGTTTTTCTTCAATCTTTGCTGTCAATTGAAATTAATAAGACTGAAATGGTATTTTCTTTTCAGCTTCAGTTCACTGACTTTGTTCATTGGTTGTGCCTTTGTCATGAGTACACCTGGTTCACACTTGAATTACCACTTTATTCTTCCTTGTTAAACTGAGTTAGATCAAAATGCCATTCTCTGCATTTGCATCTGCCCTTCCAACAGCACCATTTCCCTCAGGGGCACTTTTTAAAGCATTTGGAGCAGAAATTGCTTAGGCAGAATTTTCTGCAGTGGCCCTTTGGTTGCTGTATTTTGCCTCTGCAGGGCCTCGTACTTCAGAAATGCTGGGGACCTTTCCCTGTAGGCATACCTCTATACTGCCTTTGTGTCTGTAGGGTCTGAATAGGTCAGGATTATGGAGATGGATGATGGAGAGACATCTCTGGGTGGGTATCAGCAGCTGGAGCTGAGGATAAATAATCCAACTAGACATCAAAGCTCCAGAGCCTCTGCTCTGTGTCAGCTCAGCTCTTCCCTTAGCAAAACTATGCCACTGCAGAAAGGTTTTTCCACCATGAAGCTGCCCCAGTGAACGTGCTCTTGGTGGGTGGCCTTTGGTTTCTACCAAAGCAGGTGGGAGTTGAGCTGTGGCTGATGGCATTTTTGTGCTGTTACGATAAATGGGGTAGCATTTAGTGAACTCGACTCATAATATCACAACCAAATTTCAGCCTGAAAAGGACACACTTGTGTTTGTCATTGTATATTTTTGTGGGAAAACCTCATCCATGTTTCTTCGTTTATGCTTTAAGCAAACTCTTCATGATTTATTTAATCCCTTCACTCCATCTGGTTTTCTCTTTTATACGTAGCCCTCATTTTGGGCAAGGAAACAGGTTAGTCTGCTCTCTGCTCTGGTTTCTTCTGCATTTCCATGCAGGAGGGCACTTCCAGGCTGTTTACAGTCACTGGAGGGAAATATTTGTTTCCTGTACGTTTTTCAGTGAAATGCAAACAAGAATCTTGGCTGGGGCTCTATTGATTGTTGGATGTACAGAAACTGTGGGTGAAATCCTGTCTTCAGCGGGGAACCAAGAGCGGTGTCATTGAGCTCAGCAGTGCCAGGAGCTCCCTCTGTGTGTCTGCTTTGGTTTCAGTGAACTTCATTTTGAGCTCAGCTCAACTTCGATGTTGTTCCTTTAATTTTCATGGCAAACACATCCAAGGGAAGCACACAGGCGTTCAAGAATGTAACCTATTGTTTCCAAGCCCTGTTCTCATTTGTTTCCATTCCCCTTTAAAGTAAGTTCATTACTAGAGCATCAGAGAGAGGAGAATCTGACTCTCAAGTGGTATCAAATGGAGTAGCCCCATTTTCTGTGTGGAACCAGTGGGGTGCAGATCTGGTTCTAGTCCAGTGCTTTCCAGCTCCTCCTCTGGTTGGCTTTAATGAGGGAGTGCCCTGCGTCACCTCTGTTCCCATTGGGCTCTCCAGTCCTGGTTTTCCTGCACTTTCCTCTCTGTTGCTTCACTCACGAGTTGGGGCTGATTTCTTTTCCTAGCTGCTCATTTCACAGGGGCCACCTGACCAGGAATCCAGCTATGATCCTTCTGTCTCTGCCCTTTTCAGTGCCAAAGGCAAGACTCCAGCTGACCCTGCTCATGTAGGAGGAAACAGAGTTGGTTTTGCTGAGAGATGATATATTGGGATAGGATTGGTTGTTCTTCTGAAATGGCAGTTGCGTGGTCCTTTTTCTGTCCTGAACTTAAGCCAGTTTCAGTGTGGATGTGTTAGTCGGGGGTGAAAGGTGCTGCACGTGTTTCAGGATAACATTTCTCTGGAAAACAAACACCCTTTTAACACGTCAGAATGCAGAGTTTGGACAACAAGTTGAAGGGAGGATTCCAGGATGATCTGCAGAAGACTTTGCAGGAGAGGGGAGTGTTAGATAGGCTCCAGCTGATCCTCTGATGTGTTTAATATCCTAATGAGAACTGCATCTCTCCAGACCAGCTCCCACGCTCATTTCGTGCTCCCCTTCCCAAAGACCATGCTTCTTCCGGGGTATCTGCTGGCCTTGAGGGAAATTGCTTGCTGACATTGCCTGTGTTGACTCAGTCAGCCACTGTTATAATCATAGACAGAAATTACAGTGAGAGAAATTATAGCTCTTTATGGTTTGGTGACTTGGAAGGCAGCTGCCTTTTGAACTTGACTAGCAGTTATCCTAATAACATGGAGAACATACACTGGGGATGTGAGCCTTGGTATCTTGGGAGGTTCAGAAAATGAAGGGGAACCTTGCATAGGCTGCAGTCTGCTTCCTAATGCTATACCCTGCTATTAAGGAGAGAACTCGTGCAGCATGGCAGAGGTTTTCAGGAGTGTGTTGGCTGCTCAGCTACAGTCAGATCTGTAGCAAGTTGGCACCAGGTCTCCTGGATCACCCTGAAGATCACTGCCTTGCTAGGAGGAATGTTTCCAGTTTAGCATGCTTCCTCACCTTGTTTTTTGAGCTGAGCATATCCTACCCTAGTGGGTGCTGCTATTTGATCTGATTGGGGTTAGTCTTATACTGAGGAAATGCAAGAGTCTAAATGGTGGGCAGAGGAGAAGGATGAAACAGACACTGAAGGAGGTGACCGCAGTGGTCATGCGGTAACTTATGGCTGAGCTGGCAGTATAAAACCAAGTGCTTTGCATCCAGTGGCAGCCACCACAGAGCTGCAGCGTCTGCCCAAGCTCTGTGCACACAGCACTGCATTGTTCCGCAGACACCAGCCTGGATTTTGTCTCTCTTTGCACCCAGTTGCAGAGATAAAAGAGGAACTGTGTGGTTGGATCTAGCGCTTCGGCTGGGCTGTGTTGGGGTGGATGGCTGGTCTCACTTTCTAGCAGCTGGTGGTGGTGTTTCTGCAGCAAAGAAACGTTTCATTCTCAAGAAATATAATGAAAATGGTCACTTGCAGAAAAGGTTATTGCTGCTTTACATGGGTAGAGGCTTCCTTGACTCAGCTGCTAAGATAGTGCTGTAACCACACAGGAGTGCAGAGTCCCTCTGGCCCTTTCTCTTCTCTCCCCATCTCCTCTTGGTGCTTTTTATACCCCCCCTCCCCCTTGCCTCTGCACTGATTCAGGCTGAATCTTGTTTGCTTCACTGACTCCCAGCTTGCTGCTGTGATGCTGGTGGCTCTCATTCAGAGCAGGCTTAAAACCATTCATGAGAAAGTCATTCCATCACCAACGATGGGCACTCCCCTGTGGTGAGCTCCTCTTCTCAAGCTTTTAAACCCTTCTGAAGTCCGTCAGGCGTCTCTGCCTGCAGTAGTGTGTGCAGCTACTGTTGGGCTGACAGCCTGGCTTGCCAGGGCTGGCTCTGCTTCCCTGCAATGCTGGATGGGATCGCCTCTATTGTTCTGATGGGCTTTCCAAAGGGGTCTCATTGGAAGTGCAGGAAGCAAATCTGCCAAGTCCTTGATGTGTCTTGCCAGTTAGCACAGAAGTAAACAGCTGTTCACTCCTCAGCCTACATTGTGTGTTATTATGTGTGGTTTATTATTTTGCTTTCCCCTTTGGGCTGCAACTATTGTTTGTCATCTCTTTGCTGCTGAGAGAATAGGCTCCTGTGAGGAACAGATTGAGAGAGCAGGCTCCTGTGATGAACACATGAGGACTTCAGGAGCTGTGGAGCTTTGCCTGAGGTTATGCAGAAGGCCTGTGGGGTGAGAGGGTCTTTAACCCTGGCTGTCAGACTTTGGGGCTGATTTCTCTGCCCACCACCTTCTTAGTGCTGAAAGGTGAAATCAGCAGTGTCTGGTGTTGGGCTGGAGTCCTAAAGCCACTGCAGTCCAGCACAGCACAGCTTGTTTGTCAGTCAGTCCGTTGATGTTTTTCCCTATTATCCCATCTTTTGCCTTCCGCAGAGCTGCTCTGGATCCTGGCCCTTGCTCCTCTCCCAGCCTTCTGTCTCTTTGGCAACACCAGTTGTGTTAAGGAGCAGGTGAGCAGGGCTCTTGCTCTGTTTGTTCTGCTCTGCACTAGTTCCACTCCTGTCACTGCAGAGGAAGGAGTTGATGGAAGCTATCCCACACATGCTGGGGACTGGAGACTCTGCTTTAGTTGGGAACAAATGGATCTTGAAATGGCAGCGCCACTGAGTACAGCCTTCTTCCTGCAGATGTGACTGACCTAGATTTTTCCATGCATCCAAAAAGAGGGATTTGGCACTCACTCAGGGGAAATAACCAGTGCTGTCTGTTTATGCAATAGCACTTAATACCTCTTACTCCATATAATGGTTGGGATTAGTAGTGCTGCTTTCCCCCTGCATGGAGAAGGTTCATGTCTTTTGTTTGAAGAGCTGTTTTTCTTGCTTTCACACCCCTAGAGCTCTCCTCTCCGAGTCCCATGCCCTTATAGGTAACATGAAGTAAAGAACTAATGGATATCACCAGTGTATCTTACATGGCCCCTTACATCAATGAAAAAGGCACGTGGTACTTTGAAGGGTGAAGGTGTAAATGTGGGTCCTCTGCCTAAAGTCTATCAACTGTAGATGGAAAAGTAAGCCTAAAAATAAAGCACAGTTACGCACCTCCATCGATGTGACGCCATTAGCTGTCTGTGATGGGTTTTCAGGGCATGTGTGTTAAACCTTGCTGGATAACCTGTCCTAATCCTTAAACCTGCAAGTTGAGACAAGGTCTAAAAGAAACAGCGAAAGTGGTAGCTCTTTCCTTGGCTTGTTTCCTTCTGGGACTGGATGTTTGCCTGCCTACCACTGTTCAGTCCTTTGGCTTCTATTACCTTCCATGAGCTTGAATCAGTAGAAACCATCTTGGTCAGATAGGAGCTTTGAACTTTCCACTTTGGGAATTAGCTTTGCGTGCCAGGGGAAGGAATCAAGTGATGCGTGGTGGAAGTGATGGCTAAAACTAAACGGGGTATTTCTCACTTTGGGTGGATTTGGGCAAGTGCTGTCTTGGGTCAGTGGAGTCTTTTTCCACCTTCCCTTCAGCCACTGCCTTCAGTTCATAGATCCCATCTGTTTCTTAGAAGCTGGATTTTCTTTTAATCTTTCTGGTGAGAGGGAGAGATGTTTAGGGAATACAAATGAGCTCCTCCTGTCTAGCATGCTTCAGACAGGCTTAGAAACTGCTGTGCCGGCATCTCTGCTCAACCCTAACTCCCATGGAAGCTTTGTGCATTTTAAAGGAATGCAGCAATGGGCACTGAAGAGTTACAGCTTCTGGGAAAACTCTTCTCTTCCTTTGGGACACCATGGTTAGTGTTAGGATTTCCTCTGGGACAATGGGGATGTCATTGAATTTCTCCATGCTAGTTGCTAGCTGCCAGTAGTGGGAGGTGGCTCTGTTGCTGAGGGGTTCTAAGCTTGAAGTCAAGTAAATGAAGTTCACCTAGACTCTTCAGAAGTATAAAGTGATTATATAGAGCTGCGTGGGGTTCTTCGTGGGTGTAGGAAGATACCAGCCTGCCTGAGAGGCCAGGCAGGGCTATTTCAGACCTGCAGGAAGGAAATTCCAACAGCTGGAGACTGTGTCACAGAATTCCCTATTAAAACAAAGGATGATCTAGTTAGGAGCTCCTACAGCAATTATTGCAGCAATCTCCATAGCTAATTTGCAAGCAATATTGGCCTTACAGAGCTGTAGAAAGAGTCCCTGCCTGTGGCAGGGGTTGGAGCTAGATAATTGTTAAGATACCTTCCAACCTAAACCATTTTAGGATTCTGTGATAGAAAACTATCAGATGGGCAGGTGTGCTCAGGAAGTAGACATGTGCAGTGTCAGTGTACCTGCTTCAGCTCTGTCCTACAAGAGGTTTATTAGAAAATAGGTTCTGCTGCATCCCCACTTAAGATCCCACCACAGTTTTGTCTATGGACAAAGGGACATTTGGTTCTGATTCCGTCCTTGCTTCCATGTCTATAGTTGTTTGACAGCCAGCAGTGGTTTAACTGAGAACACAGTGGGGACTCTTGGTGTCCTACGAGCAGTGGAAATGGCCTGATGGTGATGGGTGAGAACCTCTGCCTCAAAACATGATGTCTCATCATTACAGCCACGAGAAGAGGAGGTGTCTGGTCCTTGTCTGGGGAGGGGAGATGTTAATATGGCAGATACACAGAGGGAAGGGACAGGTTCAGCAAAGCAATCTTTTTTACCTTACAACCTGATTAAAACAAAGTGGTTCTGCAGAATCAGTGCTCTTTGCCTTTAATTTATCTTGTTGGGGAAAAAATGGATCTCTCTAATCCTGAAAACATAAAACTCAGTCAGAGCCATCACAGATTTCCATTGCAACAGCTCACATCCTGCAGTTGTGTTCCTCTTCATCTCCAGCACCCTCCTGAGACAGCCACAGGCTGGGAAGCCAAGATCTGGTCGTGGAGACAATGATCCAAATGCAGAACTGTTCCAGCTTCCTGGCTAGTGGAAAAAGCCCGACGGGCAGGGTACATCTCCACTGACCTGAGAGGGATGGAACTGGCTTACGGCACTTGATCTTTTGTCCTCTTGTTTCTGATCAAACTTTTGCCCCTTGAATGTGTTGTTATAGTTGTGTTTTGCCTGGACTTGAAATTCATGGCTGCAAACAGGTTTTCTCAATCCCATTCCCTCAAGGTTTGCAGACCAAATTCATATGGAAGTCTTTGAAGTCCTCTGTACTGCTTTTCATGGGCTTCAAGTGTGAAATATGCCTAAAAGGAAGAATAAATCTTGGAATCACTTAAATATCTCTTTTGAACTTGGCTCTCCTCCTCCTCTGTCATGATGACCTCCTGAGACACAAGCATAGCTTGGGTGTAGAGTAAACCTGTACTTTAAAGAAGTGGAGCCTTTTTTGATCTCATCTTCATATGTTGTCATTCCAGCTGTTGGAGCAGTTTATGAAGGGTTGTTTGGACATCCAGACCCCCTGTTCTTTACATTTGTGTCCAGCTGGCATTAAAGTATTAATCGTACTTTGGACCTCATCAGCAAAAAAGACACCAGTGAAATATCTGTATGACATCAGTGAGGGACTAACAGAACATTGCAGTCTGAAAATGTAATCAGTGCAGCACAGATATGTCTCATTCTTCTGAGCCTGCTCCAGGTTCTGATTTCTCTACATCAAGTCTAATAAACTGTATCTAACCTGACGGAAAACAACATGTAATATCATGTAGCTTGCCTTTTCTTCTCTTACTTTGGCAGACCTGTACAAGCAAACAGCCCTTGTATATCGGTATTAGCATGGTAAATGCTGTTCTATGCAGAGTCTTGTTACCCTTTGGAATAATCTCTTTATTTAATACCTTTTCTTGGAGGGGAAAAAGCCAAACAATGAAATAGTGTGGGAATAAATCCCCACAGAAATGGAAAGCTGGGTCCAGGATGTTGAGAAAATTCTTCGTTTGACTTCTCATAGCTTAGGTACGTCGGCTGTGGTAACCTTAAAAGTGATCTTGTTGCTATCCTTTCTTGTCCTAGATCACAAACATGACCTGGAGTGTGGCTTAGAGGGAGAACTGGGTATGAAATCAGAGCATAGGAGATGTGAGGCTCTTGTAGGTTACTTGGTTTGGGATTTCTGAGCTCAGAAGTAATGCTGAGGTATCTTTCTAGCCTGAATTGATGCAGAGCTGCTGAGCAGGCAGTTGTGCTTCAGAAATAGAAGCAGAAGTCTTACTGCTGCGAGGCCTGACTTGTGAACAGCTTTGTTACTGAATAAGGCAGCTTTTGGTAGCTCTTCGTGTGAAAGGGTCAGGATACATAACTAATAGTAGAAGGTACTGTGGTGTTTTACCAGCTGGGAGTTTGGAGTCTCTGGGTGAAATAAGGGCCATGATTATGGGATAATCTTCTGTGAAGCTTCTTGGGTCAGTCAAGGGCCTGACTTTCAGTTCATGTCCATTGATTTTACTCCACTCACTTTCATAGCGTTATTCCCAGTTCACACCAGCGCCAGGAGAATACTGTTGCAGTCGTAGAGTAGCAAGAACTCCAGACTTCTAAGCAGGGAGCTCTGCAATTACCAGGGCTGAATTTAATTACAACCTCTCAATAAAATGGCTTGTGACAGAATGTACAACTCAGTAAATCGAGCAGATTTCATCACATGCAGTTGCTGCGGAGATTAAGTAGTATTAAACAGGCAGATGTGTTTATAGTGATCAAGGTGCTATTTAAAGTTTTGGGTAGGGAAATGTGCCTGCTAACAGTTAAGCTTAAATGCTAAGGATTTTCACCTTATAAACTCCTTTTAAACAATAGGCACATTTAATGCTTGTAGGAGCAAGAAATAATGTGCAAAGCTGCAGTTTATAATAGCAACTGGAACCCTGCATACAGGGTTTTATTGCACATACAATTTTTGTAAGATCTGACCCTCATTCACATTTATATTGTCCGTATCAAATAGCTTTTCTCTTCCCTGGTTGTGATGTTCATTAGCTGAAGCCCGAGAAGAATTTCATGCATGCTTCAGATGACACATAATTAAACCAGTTGAAAAAGACCTTTTAGAAGGGAAAGCTGGAACCAAGGGCTATTAATAGAAGCTGCAGGAAGGGGCTGTGAGCAAGCCAAGGCCTGCTCCAATGAGACAGGATGCAAGAGAGAAAAACCTGCGCATGCCACAATACCAGGAAGCTATAAACCCCATGAAACCCCACCCATGAGGACATCATCCAAAAAGTAAAGGTTTGTTTTCAAGGCACGGCTAAGAGCTGAATTTAGCTCTCTCACTGAAGCAATAATTTCTCCTGAGCTTAGTTAGGGGTCAAAAATAGAAAGGCCTGGCTCTTCAGCTGCATTTTTGAGAGCTTCCAAGTGCCAGAGGGAGATTACGTGGGATTTTTTATGGCTTCAGCCTCAAAACATCCTGCAGGCTGTTGGTTAAATTCCCCAGTCTTCTGTGTTTGGTCCCTCATGCCCATGCAGAATAGCTGCCTCTGGCCTCAAGCTGGGCACTTGTTCAGGGTCTGAGTGAGAGCCACAGCTATCTCCCTGCTTCAGACAAGCTCTCCAGGACCAGAAAGCCACAGTCTATCCGAGTTGGTAAAAGGAAGCCAAGATGTGATGCAGTGTTTTAGAAAGCCACAGTTTATAGCGGAGATGGACACCATTTTAAGTGTGCTCTGCAGCTGGTGAGTTGATAAGGTTTTAAAATAAGGGGGGAGACGGAGCAGCTGAACAAAGAAAAAGGTGTTTTTAAAGCCAGCCTTTAATGCATGCACTTACCAGTGATGTGATCAGTATATGCTAGTGCTTTATAAACTGATCCTTTTGTTTCTCCTACCCTACTTACATTTTTCATGCTCATGTTAATACTTTATTTTCCCTATATTTGGGAAGTTCTGTTTAAATCAATTCTCTTAAGTTTTTGCCTTCCCCTTTCATTTAACACTCTGTATGTGATGCACTGGTGGTTTTTATCTCTCCTCACCTCCCAACATTCAGCCATTTGGGCTCACTGGACATGTACCATTTCAGTGTGGCTGGATTCCAGATTTGGTATATTAAAGCCACACAGATAAGCTAATGGCGGTTAGTGGTGTTGTCTCACTCCAGCTTATTGTCTGCCTTTAATCTTGAGCTGATTAATCTGTCCAAGGAGGAGTGAAGGATCATGAGCAAGACAGGCTTATGGATGATGGGTGGGCGGGAGCTGAAATACTTGGAAGTAAGAGCAGATGCACCTTGTAAGCAATGTGAAGCAGTATGGGATGAAGGGAGAGCAAAACCAGACACATCAGAGGGGTAATTAAGAGTCTTAGTGTGGCTGGAACAGTCGTGGGTATGCAGGTGCTCAGATCCCATTGCCTTCCAAAGGGAGGGGAAGGCTCAGTTTGTCTGGGAAAAAGCTAAACAGACTGTGCAGTAATTCTGGACTCTTGTCAGGATTTTACCAAGGGAAAACCTGGATGATGTGTAAAATACACAATCCTTTTCTGATGTTTTTCTTTAACAGCAGCTACTTTGCTGATGTGAACAGGCGTGCTCCTAAGCCACAGGCTGTTGCTTTGTTGGATTCTGCATCTCAGAAGGTTAAAGGAGAAATCCACAGAATGTTTTCTGTTCATAGCCGAGAAACCACTGTAATCCTAACCTTGTCTCTGCTGTGTAACTTGCTGGGAGTGATGTTAAATAAAGGAAACATTAGGATCAGGGCTGAAATTTAGGGAGCTGCTACAAGGACCACAAGTTCTTTTGTTCCTCCTTTGAAGGTTTCAGTGCTGATGAAGTGATACTGAAATGATCTTTCCCTTTCCTCTTTTTTTCTTCACTTTGTTTCTGGTTTTGGAGTCAGCTTGGAGCTTAAACTGAGCTGGCAACTTCCCTTTCAGACCTCAGCCGCTGACATCATTTGTACAGCAATAATCAACAACAGGAAGAAAACATCTGGGCTTGGAAGCCTGAAGACATCAAGGCTATAGTGGTCTGGAGAATAAAAGGGTGACAACAGTCTGTCTTGCAACAGTTTGTCTTGAGTGTGTCCTGCAGACATGAGGCCACTCCAGTGGCTGCAGGAATTGAACATTCCCGGTTTCCGAGATGAAGGAACGAAGGATGGGGCAGTAAACTGTTGGGTTCCCTAGAGAGAAGTGGGTCAGTGAGGCCAGGACAGCACGCTGCTTTTCGCATGGGAAGCCTTCAGGGTAATCTCCATGACTGGGTTTGCTGCGTGCTCCGGTGGGTCAGAAGACCTTGTGTCCATGGTCCTATGGCAGATCATACCCAGGGGTCATCCTGGGAGCCTAGGGCTGTGGGAATGCGGCGGATGGAGCTTTCATCAGCTGCTTTGTACTGCTCTGAAGCACAGGGACCTTAAAGAAAACGCTTTTTGTTTTACTCTGAGCTCATGAGCTCTGCCTGAGGACTGGAAGAAGAGCTTCCTCTGAGTTGCATGTGAGCAATTCCTTTCCATACCAATAGGCAGAAGTAGTTGCAATACTCAGTTCTTTTAAGAGCAGGCGAAGAATCAATCTCCACTCTTCTCCTTTAAAGGATCTAGGCTCATTCTCACTTACTTGGGCTCCTAAAAACCCCAATCCTCACATGTAGGGATGTAGGCCATGATCTTGCAATGTAGTTGGCGGCCCCTTCCATTATATCTAGGGGATGGTAAAATTGAGGAGGCATTTGCATTTGTGTCTGAATTCCCTCTAGACTAACGCTTATGGTTACATCCAGCTTCTTCATGTCTCAGCATCTACTGCTTCTGCCTCACTTGTGGGAACACAGCTTTCTTCCTGCTCTGGGGTGCTTTGTATCAGGTCCAGGGATGTCCTCCTCACTATCTCATGGTATGCTTTATGATGTTGCTCCTTCTTAGTCTCTTTGGACTAGTTAATTCACAGGCTTTGGAAAACTGCTGGCTTAACTTGCACATTACAGGCCTTCTTGATGACTTCTTCCATGTAACTGTAACAAAGTGGTTGATCAGTAATATGTGGCTGGCAGAAAGCTGCTGTGGAAACAAACTGTATTCTGTTTTGGTGGGGATGATGGGTGGTTTGGCTATCGGGAAGCTCGAGGGAGCTGCTGTGAGATTGTATCAGCAGCACAGCTTCCATATGAGATATTCCTAATCCCCAGAGTTGATTTTCTTGCACATATGCACCACTACCTCCATCCCTTATCCTTATTTTAACCAGCTGTGATTTGGCTTTGTTCAAGATCTGATAGAGCTCCTTTACCCCCTCTCCCACTCCCTCCACAAACTACCATTAGTCATACTTGGGCAGTGCATGAAATAAGGTGGTGATAAAGCTCTGATCCTAGACACCAGAGTTGTTCCTAAGGGCTCCACTGTGTTAACCCATTGGTGTCTCCAGGCAGGATTTCCTAATGCCCATAGCCACTTATCATCTTGAGGCTGACAGAGCTCTTCAGGCACCTTTTGTCTTAAGTAGAGATGGATTTATTATTGTGATGTGTTGGAGATTAAATGGGTTTTTTTTTGCTTTCGAATTAGCCAACGGGCTGAGGAAGACAGCTCTGGTGTTAAGGCACTGGCCATTTGTGAGACCTCGGTTTTCTTTGTGTCCCATTGGTAACACAGAGGGAATGTTATTTTTCTCCTTGGTTTTCATACTGCTTAAGCTAAAGATTAACTTTGGCAGAGTGACAAGGGGCTCTGTACTGGCCAAGAAGAAACAATTCAGTCTTGGAAGTGAGTGGAAGGTTTCTGACCACTGGGGAGGAGGAGATCATGGAACAGAAACGGGATGGTTCTTTAAAAACAGGCCAGTATCATCTGGTTAAATTTGGGTTGCTTCTCCCTGGGGGTGGTGAAAAGCACATCCTTGAGCTGATGCCAGTCACCAGGCACATTTCAGAGCTTTCACTCATAGCACAGATTTCTCTGGTGGGCAGGACTCTGCTGTCTGAGCACAGGAAGGCCACCAGCCGCTCCTGAGCCCCTAACCCACTGCTGCTCGAAGCTGTAGCTCTACTGCTGGTGTATCAGCAAAGAACGGCATCCCACCCTTCCCTTTGCAATGAGGCAAGCACAAGCCTTTTGGAAAAGCACAGATATTTTAACTGCTGTTTTGCTGTCTGTCATGTAGTCACCTTTGCAAGAGGGAGAGAGAGTGGACGCAGCTTTGGGGGAAGGATGGTTCCTTTGTCTCTCATTCCAGCTGTGATGTAGAGCTAACTGCTGAGCTGGTGGCAGCCCAGATACACCAGTAAGGTTAAAAATAAACTGCCTGAATTTCTCTGCTGGTAATTGCGGCAATTACTTGTGTGATTTGATGTCAGATCAAACCAGGGCTCTGTCTTCCTCAACAGTGCCGGCCCAGTTTGTGACCCCTGAAGTCCCCAGCAGGCATGTTCCCTCTCAGCAGCAGTTCAGTTTCTGGGATGCTGGCTGGCTGCTTTTATTTCACTGAAGGCTCTTCAGATTACTGGCAGGAAACTAAACCTTCACATCCACATCTCTTTTACCCTTTGAGGATGTTCTGCACCTGTAGCACTGGTGGAGTATCTTATAGCTGCCTGTGAAACTAGTTGCTGCTGGACTTAATGTGTTAGCTGGAACAGGGATCAGAGTAGGCAGATACTGGAGGCAAGCAGCATCTTGTTGTCAGAGGCGTCTCTCCAGCCACAACAGACTGTTGGTCCTGCTTCTTCCAGTCCTCACTTGTACACTGTGGAAGGTGCTCTTGTCTGGGATGCGCAGCACAAAGCAGCTCTGATCCATGTGGAGACTTTGGTTGACACTGTGTATGTGCCAGCATCTTTACGCTGTTTGGACACTTTTTCTAGCATGTCCAGCAGCACAAAGGCACGGCTTGGACATGAGGTGCTGAGTACTGAAAGCTGCTGACTGATGCTCACAGGGGATTTTGTCTGTGTCATTGTTCACTTGTCTCCAAACAGGGGAGAGGTGTTCATAGAGCTCTCTGCAGCTGTTTGTGTTTGCTGCCGTTAGGAGGGAGTTCCATCTGCTCCATTCACACACAATTGCAATGAACAGGCTGTAGTAATTGAACTATTTCCTTCAGCTTCTGCTCCATCATCAGCTTCCTGGCTGCATTCTCAGGTGTGGGACTTCAGAAACCAAGTCTTGCAAACTCAGCTATTTTAAGGGCAAGGGGATGTCTTGTTTTCGCAGCAGCCTCTGCGAATCATGCTCTCTGTCTTGGATATCCAGGGAAGCTGCTGCACCGGCCATTTACCAATGCTTTGGTTGTCTTTCCCAGTTGATCATGTGGTTCCTGAGCCAGGGACCAGTTTGCTGACTGCATTTGACCAGTGGCGAGAATGGGCAGACAGCAAATCCTGCTGCGACTACTCTCTGCACGTGGACATCACTGAGTGGCATAAAGGTGTCCAGGAGGAGATGGAAGCTCTGGTTAAAGATCATGGTAAGTTCAGTTATTGAAAGTTAAGGAAAGCCTTTCCCCTCCTTATTTTTTAGGACTGCCTCCCGTATTTTTAGGACTGGCTGTTGTGAAATATTTCTCTTTTACATCCCAATAGAGCTGGTTTGGGCCCTGACCTTAACAGGGCTCATTCCAGCTTCTTGTGAAGGTTTGGACAGCTGCTGTTGTAGAGGGCTCAGAGGACCCTGGTGCCACATGGTGGAGGAGATCCTGGCCTTATGCTGTGATCTGCTTGAGAGTCCATGTGTATGCATGCACATGTGTATGCATTTCGCAAGTGAAGTCATTTATTTGCTTGCCCATCATTTGTGCTTGGTGGTGGGCTGATTGAGGGGGGATGTCTTCTCTCTATGACAAGCTGTGTGGTTTATGTTGCTTTATCTGTGCCTGCAATTTGCTCTCTTTCTCCTAGGTGTGAACTCCTTCTTGGTGTACATGGCTTTCAAAGATCGCTTTCAGCTAACTGATTCTCAGGTAGGAAGGCTTAATGTTGGCATCCTTCTGTCACTGCAAGCTGGGCACTGCTTTATATAAGGGTTTAATTTCAATACACTGGAATCTGATATTCTCTTCTGGCTTCAATGTTTGTATGTGGAACAGTACCTAAGATTAGCAGCAGTGCCCAGAGCTCTGGTTGGAAGGTTGTTTTCTTAACAAAAAATACCCCAACCAACAGCAAACCCTGAAAGCAATGGCAAAACCCTCACTGGGGGAGATGTGAGGTTTCATTCTAGCTCCTTTGGCGTGGAAGCAGTGGCAGTTCTATAAACTGTTGCTTTATGCCTAGGGCGCAGGGCAGGACAGGGATATCTCTGGAATAACTACTCTGTGTTTATCAGCTCAAACTGATCCTGGTCCAGAAGTTGGTTTCTGGCCTTAGTGTTAGAATTGCGGGTCCTAAGAAGGAATTGCCATTTGCTATTCTGATAGATATGTTTGGGTACATTTAATTGTGTAGATTGGCAGTTTACATTTCTAAATGTGGGAGGAGAGGGATGCCTGGGAGTCTGGAACAGTGGAGAAGGCAGTGGTGGGTGACAGTTATCTCTAATGACTCTGGTAAGCATTTTAATGAGTGGCCAGTTGACGGAGCCAGCATCTGTTGTGGGTTACTCAGCCTGAGCCCTCTCAGGGTGGGAGATCACACTGCTCCTGTCCCAGGCAGTGAGAGGGGTGGGTACATGTTCTCCATAGAAATCAATGAAGACATGGAACAGGTACAACCCTGTCAGCTCTTAAAAATCCCTCCTACTGTAGGCATGTGCAATTACTGTTCTTCCTCCAGTGTGGCCAGTATACCAAACCTGGCTTTTAAATAGTGCTTGTTTGCCATATATCAGTAGCATCCAGCTCTATGGGTTGGGAAATGCAGTTTATAGGCAGGAAAATGGCTCATATCTATCCAGAAAACCCCATCTTTTATTTCTTAATGCTTCTCTTTCTCTTTTCCAAGTATCAAAATTCAGTATGCTGAAGGAGTCTGGAGTGTTTCGAGTAGGTGTGTACCTGCGTGTACCCTTGAGGTATATTGTACTGTGTGTTTTCTCTCCTCCAGATATATGAGGTCCTGAGTGTGATACGGGATATTGGCGCCACAGCTCAAGTGCATGCTGAGAACGGTGACATCATTGCTGAGGTATGGGATGTTTGTTCTGTGGATTGTTCACTTCAAAATGCTGGGAGGAGGGATTGAAACTCTTCATTCCTTCTTTGCAAACAGAAAATCACCACGTCTTTTAAAAGCATGATATAGGTGGATCAAGGATGTAAGCAGAGCGGGGCATCATATCTTACCCCCTTCACTGTTACTGATAAAGCAGGTTTTGATGGCAGTGGTGGATATTGGCCACCTCTGCCTTTCTCCCCATAAGTGAAAGACTGTGTCTGGCTGTGAATGTCACTGTGTACAATAAAATGTCCTGCAGAAACTAAGACCAGGGAGCGTAGGAAAGGAAATAGCCAGGATCTGTTGATCCTTTAAACAGCAGCAAAGAAGAAATGTCAGTAATGTATTTGGATTTAATCGGATCTTTAGCTCATTTTATGCATTATGTGTCATTGTCTCACTGGGGGAAGAGGCCACCCGAGTCTTTGAGCCCTGTTGCCTGCAGTCGCAGGATGATATTTCTCATAAGATACCGTCTTGCTGTATCTTGGAGATTATTTACGGACACAAATGAGCAGTGGAAGTTGAGGGGCTCTGAACCCAGGGTCAGGCAAATCAGAATAAAATGTTTCTCTGACTTCCTGTGAACAAATCAGTGAGGGTTTTGTGAGCTCTGGTTATTCTTAGCAAGGGAAGTTGGACAGGACTCTGGTTGTAAGGCCCTTATGTAAAGCCACATGTGATTATTAGCTAGCACAGATGCCTAGGATCTCACTTGTACCTCTTTCAAGCAGCTGTGTTTGCTGCCAGAAGAAATGCAGGTTGCTTTAAATCTCTTTTTGTTCTCTCTCTCTTAGGAGCAGCAAAGGATCCTGGAACTGGGAATCACAGGCCCTGAAGGGCATGTGTTGAGCAGACCTGAAGAGGTGAGGACTTTACTGCTGTTGCATTTTCTCCCCCAGTTTATAACATTTCTGCATTGCCATCAAGTACTTCACACGGGGATGAATGTGGCTGAAAACATGATTTTATCCTGGCTGTTAACATTATTGCTGCATGGGGTAAGGGAAGAGGCTAAGACACTTCTAAGGACTAACTAGTCACTAGTTCCTTCTGAAGACAAACTCCTGTGGGTATTTATGATGAACTGAGGAGCCGTGTCAGTACTGGAGAAGGGGACATCTCTAGGGAGTAGTTGATCCAGCCTAAGATCTGATTCACCTCCTGAAAAGGCTTTTCTCCTTCTGTTGATGACTTGAGATAGTCTATAAAGACTCTGCTCATGCATCAGGTATCTCAAGTGAGGTGGTGTGTTTGAACCACAGAGCCCATGATAAGCAGTTGAGACACAGAGAGCTGTTTGTGCTTAGCACATCTTCAGTTCAGTTCAGCCCTTTGATAGCCCAAACTGGAATCCTACATCAGGAGATACAGATGATGTTGAACCTGAAGCGCAGGTAAAGCGCAGTCTTCCTGAATCACCTTGATTCAGACGCTTTAAGATGGAGCCCCTGAACAATTGCTTCTTCTCATTAATGATATTGGTCTTTATGGAGCTAGACCCTGGCACTCTTGTAGTTTCCCATCGCTTTCAGTTGAGTTCGGCATGACTAAAGACTTCTGATTTTGGTTTCATGTAGTCAGCATTCTGCCATTGACTGTTGCCATGTTTGGTTGTTTGATGAGCATTTTGCTGATGGATTTCTTTTTGCACCAAGGGACTAAGTGGTTTGCTGAAGGCACAGAAAGTTGGTACCAGAGAGGGGAGCTAACTCTTAGAACCATAGAATGGCTTGAGTTGGAAGGGACCTTCTCACATCTTGGCCCAGCACTTAAATATAGTTAACCTGCATACTTTCCCATTGATTTCTTAAGGGTCAGGCACCCCAAGCACTCCCTCTAAGTCTTTAAATCTCAAGAGTAAGAAAGAACCTAAAACCTGGTTTTTAGGTGGGTTCCCACTGCATTCTTCATTTCTAGTCTTTCAGTATCTCTAAGCAAGACATCTCATCATGGCATTCTGGGTTTGTGAAGTCCATCTGCTACGTAGAAGCTGTTCTTTTTGTCCCTCTGAGATATTGGGGCTTTGCTGACTGCCAGATGTGGCAGCTGGAAGCTGGGTGTGTGAGATCATCCACACGTGCCCCTCATGCTCCCTCTCTATTTCCTCCCCTTGGTTCAGACAAGCAGCATCCAGAGACATTTCAGTAGGGATGTAAATCACTCAGTTGCTTCACGCAGAAAAAAAACGCTCAACTTGGGCAGTGTGTGAATCCTCACAGTAATTTGTGTTTGGCTCCAGGAACTGGGAGGTTTTGCTTCCTGAAGTTGGGAGCAAACACTTGCACTGAGTTTTCCACCCACCCCTGCGTTATTGTTTCATGCATACTTCTTGGCTTGCATCAGGAGAGTGGGAACAGATGCTGACGTGACACTTGGGGCTCATCTGTGGAGCACCCCTAAACTTTCACTGACTTCAAAGGAAGGCTGCTTCTTACCTTAAAGTATCTGGCCATCAAACTAGCCAAGTCTTGTCTGGCTACTTCAAAGCTCATCCTTAGTGGAGTGGGAGCTTTGTGGTGGTTCCATGGCTCAGTTGGGTGGTTACATCTGTGCCGAAATGTGTTCTTTCTCAGTGCAGCAAGGAAGGCTGCCTGAGGACACGTGGCTGCCTCAGCTGGGGATCAGTAAAGCCTCTTCCCAGTGTCACTGGGCAGGCTCTGTGCAGCTGAACTCAGCTGTGCTGTCTACCCTGAGTGGAACCATTTGCTCCAAAATGCTCCTCCTTGAAAGTCATAGGAAACAGGGCAGGAAGCAATGTTAGCTGGTTCCCTCCCTCGTTCTCCACTGCGGGAGTAGCTCTGTGCTTTTAAAACTATACAGCTCCCTTTAAGCTGGCTGCTGATAAAGGCCAGATTCTGGGGGAGGCAGCAGAACCATAATTCCTGTTGACTCCCAGTAGAATCGTAGAATGCTTTAGGTTGGTACAGACCTTAAAGCTCTTCTAGTTCCAACCCCATGCCATTGGCAGCAGGGACACCTCACTCTAGGACAGGTTGCTCCAAGCCCTGTCCAGTATGGCCTTCAGCACTGCCAGGGATGGGGCAGTAGGAGTGGATGTTTCTTGGTGTTCCTCCAGGATGCTGTTAACACTAGAATTGGCTTTTCATGCTGCCCTTTATGGGGTGTAAAGCCTGTCCTAAGGACTTTATGAAGGTTGTCACCGTACTGAAGAGCCACTTATTTCAGACCTCCACCTACAGCAAACTAGCAGGAGTTGTTGAACAAGTCTAAAGTATTTATTAAATCCAACCTCCCACTCAGTGCAGTGAGACTGAGGTCAGAGTGAAGCACTCAGGGTCTGGCTGTGTGTTTGTGTCTTGGAGCATTCACATCTTCTGAATTCCCAGGTTGAATTAAGGCTTAAGCTTCCCTGCTGACTCGTGGGCTTAGCTTGTTCACCTCAGTAACCTGTGTTGAGCCAAGGTGACAGGATTCAGCACATTATTCCAGCCAGCAAAGGGAGCCTTAATTCAGGCCCCACTATCCCAGGTCAGCATCACCCATCAGTTTGTGGAAAGCTCTCCCCTCATAGCTCAGATCATTTGTGATGACTTTTCGGAGCCATCCATCATTCCTTGTTTTTATTTCAGCCACAAAAACGCTGGAAGCACAAGCAGTCCCAGTGCTCCAGGAAATGTCTGTCTCTTTTTTCCAAGAGAACTGCTGTGCTAGGGCTTCTGCTGCATACTGGTAATTGCAAACATTCCCCTTTGGACTAGTCCTTGGGTTATTGTTATGTGCCTGTCACCATAGCATCTGGGCAGAAGGCATGAATTCAGCAGCCTTGTCCTCTTCTGTGCAGAAAATGTTCTCCTCATGCTTATCAATTGCTCAGATGCCTTTTGGTCACAAGTCTGGAGGTGTGTGTTGTTTCATCCCTGCTTTGCAAGTGGGGAAACTAAGGCACAGGGTGGAAGCAGTGACAGAGCTGTGCACAGGCCGGCTTTAAATGGGCAGTTTGCAAACAGATGCTGTTGCCTGGAAGCGTTGGTCTGTCTGAGTTCTGTCCTTGTCTCTCAGGATGCTTTTCTTGGCTTTTCCTTTCAGCCTCTGTCTTCCCTGCAAGTGTTGCTGGCTGTGGCATACTTGAATCAAATGGCCTGGGAGAAACACCCTTCCTTGGAGCCTTTTCCATTTGCATAGGGCAGCTGGGCCAAAAAATGTCCCCTTGTGTCCATCACCCAGCCTGGGGAGGGTTAGTCACCAGCCCTGGCACGGTGACAGGCCAGGGCTTTAATGCTTCTGGCATTAAAGTCTGGAGGACTTGTTTTCTTTTAGAACCCGTCAGCTCTTGTCAGATTTTTCCTTGAGCAGCCCAGCTACAAACAGCAGTGTTACAAGCGGTGGCTTTGTCAGTGTGGGCAGAGCTGTTTTGGGCACTTGGACATCAGTCTGGCCAACACACGGTGGGTTCCTCATCTCAGGTACTTCCTCCGGTGGGCCAGGCACAGTGCTGGGAGCCAGCAGTCACTGTGGTCTGATTCTGGGACTGATGGCCTGTGAGAAATCACCATAGAGCAGGTTTTCAGTGGTGCTGAGCATGCTCCAATCCCATGGGAGGTGCTGGGAGCCTCTTGCATTTGGGAATCAGGTGTCTGATTGTCTGGGTTTAAGTTCCTCTGTTGCTCCTGGAAAACATCAGTGGTATTGCAGGCTCAGTTCTGGATGGCAGTAGGCACTGTGAGCATTACCCTGCTGTTAAATCTGTCATCTGGACTACTTTGATGAGGATGTGTGACCTATAAAGGCCTGCAGAGAGATGACGTTCATTCTGAGGCTGTAGTTATAAAGTGACCCTCAGTCTCACTGAGGTTATCTCTCTACACATGCAAGAAAAAGTACTTGATTTATGGGGTGGTTCACACTCTGTCAGTTCCCAAGCCAGTTATTGTAGTGTAGGGTACAATTTAGGAGGCTTGTTTGCAAATGTGGCTTACCAGAGTATGTGGCACAGCATCTCTCTTCCGTGTGGGCTGGAGCGTGAACAGTTCTGTTGAGTCAACAGTTACTTGCTTATTTTTGTCTCGGCTAAAGAAGGGGCTTAATCATTCTGACCTTGAGCACCTGGAATGTTACCTTAGGAGTTAAGTCTGCTTGAAACAGCCTGGGAGAAAAGGTAGTAATGAGAGAGGACTGCAGCTTGGTGTCATTGTGATTGTCGTGGTTACACTGTCTCGGAATTGGCCAGGTGGAAAAGGAGAGATGAAAGTTTCTCATCCCAGCCCTGCACACCCTGTTTTCCCATGAAAGCGGAGGTTGTGACCCTTGGAAGGTGAATGGGATATGCTAACACATGGGATGGTACTAACTTGCTGCTGACTTGGTTTCTCAGGTGGAAGCAGAGGCTGTGAACCGGGCAATAACCATCGCCAACCAAACCAACTGCCCCCTTTATATCACCAAGGTGATGAGCAAAAGTGCTGCTGATGTCATTGCTCAAGCCAGGAAAAAGGGTAAGTTATTTCCCTTGGATGGAAGCGCCTTATTAGCTCATGCAGTTCAACTCCTTGCCAACATCAGCTTCATCCCTACAGGAATGGATTCTTTTTCCAGTGTTATTGTACAGGCTCTTTTTTAACAGTCCCAAGCAACTGGTTGTGTCTCATCTCCCACAGATGTGTATTCAGTGGTCATATCAGTGCCAGGAGCTGTTTCTTTCTTCTGGTCAGCCTAGAACTTCTCTCTTCACACTCATCCTACCACATCAAGCCATGTGCCTTCGTGTTATCAGAGTAATTCCATGCTGTTTCCATTTAATGAATCCCCAGAGGGGCTGCAAGCTGTGTCTTTCTTCCAACTGCTGTGATCTTCTGAGCTGCTTCCTGGGATCAGAAGTGATTCCAAAAGTCCTGATGGAGGTCTTGACTCACAAGTCCTAATGGATTCAGCTGTAGTAGCGTCGTGGTAACCAAAGAGGTTACTGATTCCAGCTATTCACTGTGCTCCTTGCCTGTGAGATAGATACTCCTCATGTGCTATATCTCGTTGCCTGGCATCCAAACATTAATTGGGATCAGTAGTCTGAGTTTGGCTGGGGATTGTGATCACCTCTGATAACTCTGCCTGAGGATGCTGCAGGTTGCAAGACTCAGCTATGCCGTGGATGCTGCTGCTTTGTGTCTTGTCTCTCTGACTGATGTCTGTGAGGGAGCTGTGCTTTTCTGAGTGGTGCGGTAGCGTCTCCAGGGTCTTGACCCTGCTGTCTTGACCCCAAGGAGCAAGGGTTAGAGAGCCCAGTGGGTGCCTGTCTCCCTGCTTTATTCTGTGACTAACCCCTTCATTTCTATTTAAAGCAGCTCTGAGTGGGTGAGTAAGCGGGAGGGATAATTTTCCCCCTTCTTTCCTCTGAAGGAATGGATTTAATTCTGTGCAGTCTGAATAAGCCTGAATGGATATACAGATGACATCACTTTCTATCTGGGTGTTTGGTGCGAGAAGAGCTTATTTCCTACTGCACATTTGTGTTTGTGTATCGGCTCAGAAGTATTTTGGTCCCATGATTCTTGTTGGATGAGTTCAGAGTTGATGAGGGTGACTGATTTCCAAGGCATCTCTTTCTGTTCATGGCATGAAAGCAGCTCAAGCTGTTCGGGATAAACCTTTCTCTCCCAGCTCCATTAGTGGAGATCATGATGAAATGAGAAGATGTGTTGACATAGCAAAGTGGCTGCTTGTTGCGTTACCCCAGAAAACAGCTTGATGTCATTGTGCAACGCGGTCCTGTAAGCCGGGGAAGCATCCCTTCCTTTTCTAGGTAGTGCACTGGAGAGACATGCATCATAGGGATGGATCATAACCAAACCCACCTTCTTGCTATGCTTGTTGTCCCCTGAAGCCGCTAGCAGGCAAGTAGAGAGGGCCATTGGGATGAGACACCATACACTTACATTGCAGAAGCCATGAAACACAACCTGACTTGGATGGAGGTTACCCTGCCTGTGAAAGGTTCTGAATGATCCACAGAACTCACACCATCTCCTGAGTGAACCAGAACAGACAGTTTTCATTCAGATTATGTTTTCTCCTTATTAGGAGAATTTGGGGTATCAGTGGTATACCATTCTCTGTTCCTTTTACTTAAATAATTCAATTTAAATGCTGTGCAGTCACCCAACTGGGTAACCCAAGAGGGCCACACACACTGACTTTGCCCTCCCAAGCAACAGAGGAAACGTAACTGAAGACTACCCAAGGCAAAAACAAAACAGAATTGACTGCTAAATGGAAAGGAACGAACATTATTTAAAGCCAGATGTTCCCAGTGGCATTCGTATAGAGGAGGTTTCCTACAGACTGTGTCACTGGCAGATCTGGGAGCTCAAAACATCACTCCCTGCAGAACAATCTTCCCAGTGTATTGGCCCACAACAGGCCTCCCATTAATAGCCAGCGTGTGCTTTGTCTTGTTCTGATTTTGTAACCCTATTTGTGGCAAGTGATGTCAGACATCCTTTTCCTCTGCTGGTGGATCCCCTCCGACAAAGGCTGTTCCTGCACCTCCTTTTCCAGTGTGGTCCTGGAAACAGCGTGAGGCCAGGCAATGCATCGTTCTGCCTTAGCTAATGTGTTCTTTCCCAGCTAGCTTGAGAGCCTATAGAGCTAAGAGTAGCTCAGGCCATATGGTGAAAGAAAGGTCATATTTTTTCACTCTGCACGATGAGGTAAGACCCTGCTGACCAATTCTGGGGTTGTCTGTGCCAGTCTTTTCTGATTGAAGTATTTAGGGTTAGTGCTTTAACTACCCAAGTGTTCTGCAGGCAGGTACAAACACGTGAAGTGCCTGGACTGAGTAGCCAGATGGATAGGTACTTGGAGATTTCAGGAGGGTTGCATTTGGTGAGCAGATCTGTGAGGCTACCAGCTTGCACCCCTTTTGAAGTTGCAGCATCTTGCATCTGCTTGGTGTGCAGATGTTGTTGGTGCATTCCAGCTTGCAAAGTATCGTGGCTGTTCCTTCATGTGGTTCCAAAAATGTTAATGAAGGGGAAGGATGCACTGGTGGTTAGTGCGCTGGACAGGGAGTCAGAAGATCCAGTCTCATTTCCTAGTTCTGCCACAGATACACCAAGTACCCTTGGGGGAGTCACTCAGTTTCCCTGATGCTTCCTCTCTGATGGGTTTTCTCTGTAGGCAGGAAGCTTCTCTGATAGTTTTGTCGTATCTGATCTGTGCACAGACCTTCCTCCAAGAAACCCAGCCTTGTTAGAGCTTTAATACATACACATGCATAAAAGTACTTCTTCCATTCTCTTCCTTCCACATCCCTTATAGATCAGGCTGGATCTCCTCACACTTATGGTTCCCTTTAGCCTCTTTCACAAGGTTCTTGGCTCAGGATACAGTACAGTGGATCTCTGCAGTCACCATGTCAAGCACAGTTTATCAGTGCCACCCTCAGCAGTTGTGTAGAGGCACTGTGCACGTTTTGCTGCTCCGAGCTCTTAGCAGTAATGGTGCATTTATGATTAACTCAGGTATTTAGTTGTTTGGCTGCTTAGTCCAAGGGGCTGATTTTTGGAAAATGCTCAATGTGTCTTTAGAGGTCTCTAGATGCTTGTGAGAACAGCCCCTCAGTAACCTACCACAGTTTCTGAGGAGCATTGAACAGCCTAGTTTAATCATGTCTGATTGTCTGTCATCACTGAATTCAATCCAAATTTATGTCTCTGTGATCACACGCTTAAAGAGGAAGTACCAAGAAACCCTGCAGTGTGTGATGCTGGCATAACTTCCCCAACTCGTCCTTTTTCAGAAGGATGCTTTATGCCTGGAAGCCAGGCTGGAGATGCACATTGCTTGGTGCTCACAGTGGATTATCTGTATTCTTTGTCCTGTAGGCACTGTGGTGTATGGAGAGCCCATCACAGCCAGCTTGGGTACCGATGGATCTCATTACTGGAGCAAGAATTGGGCTAAGGCAGCAGCTTTTGTTACTTCCCCACCACTGAGTCCTGACCCAACCACTCCTGATTTTCTCAACTCACTACTGTCATGGTGAGTAGAGTTCTTTGTGTTCACACAGCGTGTGCTTCATCGTGAGGCAAGTGGGTAATAAAAAACATAGCTGTTGTTGCTGGCAAGCAAAAAGCTGTTTCACCTTCAGGAGTAAACCTGTGACAATAGCATATCTTAAATCCCTGTCATTGTCTTCTCCAGTGGAGACCTCCAAGTTACTGGCAGTGCCCACTGCACCTTCAACACTGCTCAGAAAGCTGTTGGGAAGGACAACTTCACCCTGATCCCTGAAGGAACCAATGGGACTGAAGAGAGGATGTCCATCATTTGGGATAAGGCTGTGGTATGTCACGTGTCATAGACTTAGGGTGCAGCTAGACATTCAGAACAGAAAGAGCCTCATAAGTGTACTGTTACCTCACCCCAGATGTTTGTTATAGTCCTTCTGCTCAAAGTTTTTGCCTCTATAAAGATCAGTTTGAATCTGTTGTGCTGTCAGCTATTTGCTTTTTGGAGTGGTCCCTACCTGTCTCATGCCGTGACTCCTTTTGTCTTTGCCCAGGTGACTGGCAAGATGGATGAGAACCAGTTTGTTGCTGTTACCAGCACAAATGCAGCTAAAATCTTTAACCTGTACCCACGGAAGGGCCGTATTGCAGTGGGCTCGGATGCTGATCTGGTTATCTGGGATCCTGACAGTGTCAAGACAATCTCTGCCAAGACTCATAACATAGTAAGGATATTTTCTACTGTGTGAGCTCTGCTGCTCATTTCCTCCTATTTTCCTTCAGTGCCAGACTGTGCTGCCAAGAACTAGAGCTCATGACAACTCAGGGCTTTGTTTTTTCGATGCCCCAAGCCCTCCCTGGTCTTAAACCCAGCACGGCTCAGTTGTGTGAGCAGAAGGGAAGATGATTTGAGTCCCAGTCTGAAGTCACGTGGATACCCAGAGATTCCTCTCAGAGCAAAGAGATTGTCTGCTCTTTCTGAGCTTTGGATGCTTGGATCTGAGCACACAGAAAGCTCTTTAAAGTATCAAAAGACCTCTTATCATGATGTGCCATTTATGACCTGGCTGGCTAGTAGTGGGAGTGTGAGCTGCCCCTTTTCTAGTTGGGCTCAGCAAAGCTTGTCAGCTTGTGGGCCCCTTCCTGGGAGAACTCATCCAGATCATTGAGTCTGAGTGGATTTGCATCGTGATCTGGCACATGTATGTAGTAGGCATACTTCAACACAGTTTTACTGCCAATCATCCCAATGTTAGTTGGCACAGGGAGGCACAAGGCAGAACCCAGACTGACCAGACCTTCCCCTTGTTTCTTGTGTGGCTTTGTGGTGGCACTGTTAGAGGCACTGTTCGCTTGTGTCCCACAGCTATCTTATACCCAGCTCCTACAACAAAAAAGCTGTCCCACCCTGTGGGAAACAGCCCAGTGCACGGGGCTGGTTGGAGTCTCCCTGTGACATTCGAGCACTGTCTCAGAGAAAGCAGCCACTGTTAGCATTTGTTGATGATTTGTTTCACTGTTGGCGATGAACCTATGGAATGTTTCCCTGGAAAAACCCTCCTTTTTTTCCATGAATGCTTTCATTCACTCTGGAGCTGAAGGAGCAAAATTTCCTTCCACACTTGGATCCCTGGGCATAGGCACAAAGAAACGTTTTTAAAGGTTTGGTTCACTTCCCTGTGACTTAACTTGGTGTCAGAATTGGTCGCAGATGGCCTTGATTTATCCTGCCAATGCTTAGACCTCTGACGGAGGCATCCAGACTCAGAAGTCTGGTCGCTTCAATCACATTAGAGGTGCTTCTGGACTCATCACACCTCCAGGCTGGAGAGGAATGGATTAGAGGAGGGAGCCCAGGGACATGTAGCTATTAGGTGCCAAATTTAGCAGTCTGAACCTGGGTTTGTGCTTATGAATGGCTCAGAGAGATGAAAGTAGCTTGCTGGTTGGAGTATTTGAAAGTCATTGCCATTGAATGGATTAGGAAATGAATTAGAGTCTTCAAGTTTGCTAACACATAACTCCCAGACTTCATCTTTTGTGGATAAGCTCCAGTACAACCAGATTTTGCCCTAGATCTGGGCTAGACTGTAGGAGAACCACCTCCACAGTAGAGCAGCCATTCAGAAATACTTTTTACACTAGGGACTGCAGATCTCCCTGAATCTCTTGCACCGTGTAAGAGCCTCAGCATTCAATGAACAATTGCCAGAGGCTGCATTTTCAATTGTGCCAAGACTATGGAGGGTGGAGAGCTCTCATTTTCAAGTGGTTTGGGTAGGGCTTGGAGGGCTGTCTAGGAAATTGCATCTTTTTACCTTACACATCCAGCTCTAACCTCTTTTCCTGTCGTTACATCATGTGTTATACCTGGTGTAATGCCTGCTGAGGTATTTTTTCGTGTCTCACACTGCATGTGTGCCTTGTGTTAGAGGAGAAGTGGGTACAAGTGATGCCTTCAGAGTCAAGGCATCCTAGTTTAGTCAAGTATGAAACAAAAGCCTCTTTGAAAGCCAGGCAGAGCGTTTCCTGCAACACAAGGAAACATAGTGATTATGTGGCATCAGATGATTGTTACTTTTTTAAATGCTGGAGCAACATCCAGATATTTTCCAAGAATTCACACTGCTCTTGCCACTGCCTGGCAAGGAAACATTAGGAGCAAGAGAGGAAGATAGTGTTGTTCTTGGCACCAACGTAATTCATAACCTTCTGACCAAGGCTCCTCCTTTGCCCCAGCATTTTGCAGACTGGACCTGGTTCAGCGTCGGTTTAATCACCATTCTAGCTAACTGTAAATCTGCAGGCACCCCTCCCCATACTTACGACACACTCCAAGAGCAAACTCCATCATTAGCTCAGTAAAAAAGGCCTGGATTTGTCTCCAAGATGGTCACTAGAGTAGCAGTCCGCAGTTAGTGTGGTTGTAGTGCATCTTAATCCAGGGTGCTTCATGGGTGAGACTATTTACCAGTGATACCTTTGAAAATTGTTTCTTTCCTTGGTGTAATGTTTCCAATCCTGTTAATTGAGGATGTGCAATCCCATTAGAGTAAAACAAGATTGTTTTCCCTGGCCCATCAACCAAAACACTGCTGTGAAGTACAGCTTTTCAAAATGATTATTTTTAGTATGAAACTTAGAAAAAACTTGATTTGATTCCAAAATCCCCATCAATTCAGAAGGGATAGGTGCCTAAATGCGTTTAAAGAGGTAGGCTTTGAGATACTCTCATTTGAAACAGTATTTCCTATTCATGAATCTTGTTGCAATGGAAATTGTGCATGAGTGAATCCTTAACCAGTGTGAACTGATAATAAGGAGCAGCCTTTCTATTAAACTTCAGCATATGCAGCTCAGGTAAATGCTGTTGAGTTTGCTTCCATCTGTCCTTCACATTTTGGCCATTAGCAGGACTGGTGACTGTTAATTCAAGTACAGCAAGCTTTGCTGGAATGAATATGTTTGGCTCATATTGTCTTTTTGTTCTAGTCTCTGGAGTACAATATCTTTGAAGGCATGGAATGCCGTGGGTCTCCCCTGGTGGTTATCAGTCAGGGGAAGATTGTGCTGGAGGATGGGAATCTCCATGTCACTGAGGGATCTGGGCGGTATATCCCCAGGAAACCATTCCCTGACTTCGTTTACAAGCGCATCAAAGCAAGGAGCAGGGTGAGTTTAAATGGTTGGATGCACATTTGTTCTCTCACTGCAACTCCTGAGTTAAAGTGGGTGGAAAACAGATGCTGTCCCCTGGCTCACAGGCACACACTTCTGCAACAGAAAATGTTCCCTGGATAGGGGCCATATTTATCTCATTCCTCTTTCATTTTTGCTATTCACTTGAGTCATTACAGGAATATGCTTTGGCTTGAGCTTGGGTTTTCTGCAAATTGTATTTTTCTGCTCTTTTAAATCTTCTGTCTGGTACCCTTTGAGAGAGCATGTGTTAGGAGCTGTCCAGTTTGGACACGAGGCAGTCTGCAAATAACCCATCAGGCTTCCTCTGTCACAAAAGTACCAAGAGAAGCTACTGATGGCATTTATCTACCAAACCTTTCAGCAACAATTTAGGGTTCTAATTTATTGTTACAGATACATTATGCTGCTTTCCCTTCTGTCAGATAGGATCAGATGCTCTTGTCTGGTGACTGGTGAGTCACGGGCACAGCCTACTGCCTGATTAAAAGTGAGAATTGTCTATTTTTAGGAGGCTAAAATGGATGGGAAGGTGTTTTTGTAAATTACACCCATTCAGAACAGAAACTGCCTTTTGAGATGCCTTTACTTGGTAAAAACTGGCAGAGGAGATGACACTGAACTCAGCTGCAGCTTAGTTGCTGAGAATTGAAGAAGGTTATTTCTGGATGAAGTCAGATTTCTGAGGAGAAAAGTCTCTTGATGTTTGAAGTGGTACCTCTTGGACAAAAGCAGAGCTGCGTTAGTTCCTCTGGCCATGGGTGATCTTCACCCCTTGCAAGTGATCTTTCATATATTGTTCTGTTGAAGAAATGGCAAGTTATCCAAATTACAACCTCAGGTAATGTAACTCTGCAGAGAACAGATGTGTGGGTTCTGTTGTGTTCTGGTCTCCCACAGAAATATGTGTCTGACCTATAAATCCAATTGGGCAGCATCTCAACTGGAATAATTGCATTTAACCCCATCTAAAGCTCCCAAGCTGGTGGTGTGAGGGTGGCCTGGCTCCTTTCTGCAGTCCTGCCTCTGTCTCAGCATTGTTTTGCTTTTTGGGAATGAGTAATAAGTTGTGTTTTAGAGTTGTCAGGAGCCTTTAATACAACAGCAGATAGGTGGATATCATTAAAGGACAGATGCAGAGCAGTGGACAGACTGGCTGTCTTTTGTAGGCTACTCACACTAGTTCACAACTGGCTGGTGCCACAGGACTCCAGAGCACCTTTCCTTTTACCCATGTTCTTCAGAGACCAGCTACTGCCTGAGGATCAGCACAGAGGAGATGATGTTCCCTTTCAAATCCTCTTATCAAAGACGATCTTGATATGTGTGTCTTTGTCGTAACAACATCTGGCCAGCTGTTTAATTCTGGTTTGACCCTGTGTTTTGCAGCTGGCTGAGCTGCGGGGGGTGCCTCGTGGCCTCTACGATGGACCCGTCTGCGAAGTGTCGGTGACACCGAAGACTGTCACACCAGCATCTTCAGCTAAGACATCTCCTGCCAAACAGCAGGCCCCACCTGTGAGGAACCTGCACCAGTCTGGATTCAGCTTGTCTGGTACATACTCTTACAGGGCTAAAATATGTATTGCTTTGAAATGCATCCATACTCTGTGTTAATTCTGGAAGGCAGTGGGAGAGACTGTGGGGTGGTTTTAGCTTGGAGGTTATCCTTTTATCATAGAATCCTAGAATGGTTTGGGTTAGAAGGGACCTTAAAGCTTATCCAGTTCCAGCCCCCTGCCATGGGCAGGGACACCTTCCACTAGAACAGGTTGCTCCAAGCCCTGTCCAGCCTGGCCTTGGACACTTCTAGGTTTGGCAAGGAAGAAGAGCGTATAGGAGCTCTGTCATAAAGTCCTCCTTGTTTTCATGCTGTGGCATGAATGCTGGGTACACATAGCATTCTGAACTGGTCTCACTGAGAGTCACTCTCAGTGTGAAGAAGCTCTTCCTCATGTTGAGGTGAAACTTCTCGTGGTTTAGTTTATGGCCTTGTCCTGTCCTGGGCACCACTGGAAAGAGTCTGGCACCATCCTCCTGGCACCTGCCTTTAGGATACTGATCTACATTAATGAGATCAATGAAGGCACTGGAGGCCAGTAAGGGCTTTTCCTCCAAAGAAAGGACGCAGTTGGAGCCTGGCCTAAGGGGTCTCAGTGGGTTCCAGCGCAGCAGAGTGCTGTCCTGGGAGAGGACCTGACATTGCTTCTCTCTGCCGCAGGGGCACAGATCGATGACAACATCCCACGCCGCACGACCCAGCGCATCGTGGCACCGCCGGGTGGACGTGCCAACATCACCAGCTTGGGCTAAGGAGCAAGCCCTCTGCGCCCGCACAGTGCACTGGGGCCGGGGGCACCTCAACACCCTTCTTGATTCTTTTAGAGCCTGTGATGGTTACTGCGGGCAACCAGTGGGGGGGGCTGAAGTAAGGCGCCTATTTCAGTCCCCTCAGATTCCCTCCTCATCTTCACCAACCCCTCTCACTTCTCCCCCTTCAGCCCCTACACATTTAGAGAAATAAACCCTCTTTTGACACCTCTGAGATGCAAAAGTAAAAGTAAAAGAGGATGTTTGAGATACGTGGCCTCTGTCCCATTCAGCATCTTTCTTTTAATAAAGGAAGGATAAAGTGAATTTCCCGGGAGCTGCCTTTAAGACACACACAAAAAAAAGGAATAAATCAATAATAAATGTTAAAGCATTTTTTAATTTTATTTTATTTTTTTTTAATGTCAAGCAGAAGAGTAGTTTAAGGGTGTTAAACTGGATATTCTGTAGGGTTCTGTGTTCCAGCAGAATAGCTAGGCAAACACGGAGGGACACGAATCCCAGCCTGTCTGTAACCATTCCCCACCACCACCTTTGAGGTTGCTGTCTGCTGCCGAGAGAGAAGCAGGACCCAGCACTAGGAATTGACAGAGCACATCGCACCCAGCCATCGGGTGAGCTAGAATCCTTGGGGACTTTGGTTCTCTGGGTTTATTTTTCTTCTCTTTCTTTTTTTCCTTCTGGATTTTGCTGCAAGTCAGGTCCATGAGGAAACATTTGGGTTGGTTTTTTATGTTTGTGTGTGTGTTTTTAATATGTTTGTTTCATTGTGTTTACGAAGCCTTATCTAAGAACTGGGGATTCCCCTGTTCTTCCCGGTCCTTCCTGAACCTCATTCAAGTTACAGACTCCCACCAGTGTCACTGCCACCCTGGTACTTCAGGTATTCCTAGGTTGCATCATTCCAGCCAGCGCTTGCCACTTAGCTGCAATAGGAGGGCGCAGAGCAGGTTCATAAGCTATGATCTTCACTTTAGTGTACTAGGTCTTGAGCTGGTGCAAAGGGGCTGGACACCAGCTGAGGAGCTGGGATGGGGTCTCTTGAGAAGCTTTTAGCGGTTAGTTTGTCTTCTGTTCCTGGAGGTAGATGGAAATTGATGAGCATGGGCAAAGAGCAACATGTTGCTTGCAAGGTTTTTGTAGCAGCCTCATTCCCCTTTCCTGGCCATTGACGAGTGGTTATTCAAACCCAGTCTGTTGAGTGTGTGCCCGAGCATCTGTGGCAATTCCGTTCGAGTCCAGATGCCCAGCTGTTGTAACTGGGAGTCTCAATGGGTCAACAGCAGCTGAGAATCTCTCGTACGTGGTACGAATTTCACAGTCGCTCATTCCTTTAGGAATCTGCCTTTGTGCAAATACTCATGAGAAGGCCTGGTGGTTCCCCACCCTTCCTCAGATGCCTGCTGCCTCGGATCTGAGAAACCAGAGGCCATGAGTGGTCCTTAAGTGAATTTAGGAGCCCCAGTTTGTGTGGCAGTCAGCATGATCTGGCATTTAGCCATCTTCTGGGATTGAAGGTCTTTTAGCCCTAGTATTGGAGGCTTTTTCTTTTCAGGACATGGAGAATAAATCTGCACTGTTAGATTCCCACTTAAGCTTAGCTGGAGGGCTCGGTAGTCCCCAGGACTTGGCCTGTCTCAGCACAGAGAGCTTTTCCACCCACAGCTAACACAGCATTACCTCCACTGTCTGTCTGCCCTGGCACTTGGCTGCATCTTCTGCTTTCTCTTCTGTCTGTACTTGGCCACGTACACTGACCTTGTTTTTCCATAGTTGTATTTTCTTAAATCGTGTTTACAGGTTCTTTTAGGGAAAAAACTATATATATGAAGGCTTTTAAGAAACAAGTACCAAATTCGTTGTTACGAAGTATCAATGCTGGGATTTGCAAAGAATCTGGAAGCTATTAAGGTACCCAAACCCTCCCAGCTTCAGCACCTAATTCCGTCAGGCCCCTTTGAACGCGAAAGTTAGGAAAACCATCGCCATATTCATCCATGCAGTTTGCATTTAGGTTTCACTCCTGGGTCTTTTAGTTTTGCATAAAAGATTTTGCACTTTGTTTGTTAAAGTAATCCATGAACGTAATATATATTGCAGCTATTTCATTTTAGTTTTCACCTGTATGTTAAAACCAAATTGGAACAAGCTGGGGAGGAAAAGGATTGCAGATCCATTTGAATTCTGTGAAACACTTGCGGCTCTTCAGTATTCACTTAAGTCTTCCTTAGTTTTGGTTTTCCTTCACTGCCTCATGATGACTTTTTAGATTGAATTTGTTCTTCAAAAAGAGGAAAAAAAATCACAAAAAAAAAGATATTTTGCAGGCTGTGTTAAGCATGTTTTTTCCTGTGAGAGCTCGTCTGCTTTGTGTCTGTTTAATGAATGTCATATGTAAATGCTTAAAGAAAAAGAAAAGATGATGACTTAAGTAATTAACCGCAGTGACTTGAAGCTCTAAAAGTAAAGAAAAAGTAGGATTTAATACTAGCTGGATTTAACCCTTGGATTTGTGATTGTGAACCATGAGTGGAGGAGCTGTAAGTGCTAAAGCTGATCATGTGTGTAGACAAAAAGAAGTACTGATATTTGACCATTGTCTCAATGGCAAAAAAAAAAAAAAACAAACCACCCCAACCCCAAGTCTTGTGTTTTATTCCTTAAGAACTCTGTGTTATATTACCATGGGAACTCCTAATAAAGACAAAATGTTGTTGTTTCACTTAGGTGCATCTGTGTCTCAAGGCGATACGTGTTCTGTGTAACTGTGTACCTTGACTGAGCTGTGAATGGTCCTGTGTAGGAGTGAGATGTACAGCAGCAAGGGTGAAGATAAGGTCCCAGGGTTCCCTGAAAGGTGGTAAAGAGGAACCTGTGGTCTACAGTGTAATTTCCTTTTAAGAAAAGGGAGCCTCTTCTCAGGGCAGTTTTCTGTTTAAAACAGTGTTTGGCAAAGCAGAGATGTTTGCCTCTGCATTGCAGAGATCACTGATGAAATGCCAACGAACGAAGCTATAACTATTGGCATAGCCCTCAGCCCTCCAATGTGTTTCTACTTGGACCCTCCTAAAAGTGATGGAGGAGGGGAGAGAAAGTACAGCTGTAAATAGAAGCCACACACAGATAACTGTATGGGGAGTGTTAGAGCTGGCTGGAATAGTGCCAGTCAAACTGGTGGTGGTTGGGTTTTAGTGTTGCAGGGACACTGTGAGATGGCAGTGGATCATGGGAGGGCTTAGAAAGAGCCAGCATCACTCACAGCAGCTCAGACTGTTGGTTGCTGCATCCCTACATCCACCCTCTCGGTGGTCTTCCCCCAAATCCAAGCACAGCTGGAGTCTGCAATGCGCTTTGCAGTGATGCTTCACTCTCATTCCTCATCTGAACAAAACCAAGTGTTGAAGTGCTCTGGGAAATGTAATTAGGTTAAAACCTGGCATCCCTCTCCAGTGGGAAGTTTTTAGAGGGTTTCTTTGTTGAGAAGTGGTGATGGTCATCCACTAATAAGACTTAAGGTTAATGTGGGGATCCTGGCTTTGACACCAGATGTGCAGTTACTTGGCTACTGGCAGCTTAAATTAGATTCTAGCATATATGCAATGAAATCTCAGCACAGGGTTGGTGGGAAGCTGTGAATAAGATTTATTAGCTTGTCCCAACAATAATATCCAGTGAAAGATCCATTCAGCCTAAAGCACTGGTGTTTAGTTAACACACATCTGCAGAGCCTCCATTTGTTTTTATTTTATCATTATTTCTTCCTCCAGCTCCTCAATTGGAAAAGATGAGTCCTCTTCCCCAGGAAATAAATTCCAGGGTCTCAGTGAACCTGATCCATGTTGGAACAGGCGAAAAAGTATCAACTGAAGCGTAGAGAAGCTTTTGAGGTCAGGAAGAAGTCATCAACAGCCAGATCTAAACCTAATGTGTACTGAGGAGCCAAGCAGTGAGAAATCTCAGGAAGATACTCAGGTCAGTGGTGCAGTGCTGGTTTGCTGCTGCAAAAGAGCACAGGTATAGCTGTATTTTGTCAACACATTAATCCAGGTAATTCCTTAGACTGGCAGCAATGAGGCCTAGCTCGTGGCTCATAAACTGTGTGCTGATTTGGTTCTCTGCAGGCATCGCATGAACTGGTCTGGAGCCACATAGGTAAAACTCAGTGTAGGTCCATCTGGTCCTAACATTGATGCAAAATTTGTGGCTAAAAGGAGAAGAAAGAAAGTAGACAATGAATTTGGCTCAGTGACCTGGAACATCGGCTGTCAGCTCATGAGGAGAGGTGGGTTATCAGAGCTGAGGACAGTGTGGCTTGATTTATTCCTTAGTGGCAGGGTGTTGGGAACAATGATTGTCACTGGTCCTTGCATCAGCTGCCCTGCTTCAGTGTGTGCTGAGACCTAGTGCAGCATTTTCAAAGCTCAAGGCTTCTCTGACCTAGGACTCATTCATAGCTAAATCTACATTGTATATTTATATAAAAACATATATATATATATATATATGCCTCTCTCCAACCCAACTGGTTCTGCGGCAGACAGGGTTAATTTGCACTGTTCCTACCAGTTAAATCCAGTGTTTTTTCAGCTGAAAACCTTCCATCACAGTAATTTGAGGGTGTCTGAGTGCATACCCCCAGGCTCCTTGGCAATAGGGACCTGGTTACTTTGCACTTCAAAACACTGCACTGTTGGGTAACCTTTGCTGTGGGTTACCATAACTGGCACTTTTCGTGGGCTGGGAATGTGGTGTCATGCCCCTAAGATACTGTATATGACTCCAGATTGCTTGTGCAGGACAAAAATCCTACCAATCCTAATTTTAATTAACCTAAATTTCCCAAGATGTTTATGACTAAAAATTAAAGCATTTAGTGCTTTTAGCTTCTTGCTCTATATGGATAGCAGCTTCAGGACCAGTTTCCCTCCCGATTTTAGCAGGGAAGGTGAAGGTTGAGCTCACTGCCAGGAGGTGGCAGCAGGACATGCAGAAATGAAGATGACAAAACTCCCTGGAGGCACATGGATCATCTAAAGGATGGTGTAGGATGTAATAAACGTGGAACATGCAAAGGGCTTATGATTACTGTGACAGAGAGATGACGAACACATATATCCTCTCTATTATATGAATATATTGGGTAGTATTTCAATGTTAAAAAGATATGAATCATCTGAGCATATTCTGTTATAGTTTAAGCCTAGCAGCACACCCTTCTATAATGGAATACAGAGCAAGCCATAAACATTACCCATCAACTTAGTTACAGGAAAAAAACCCTAAATATTCTCTCTTAAAACAGATTTTGGCTTTTCTTCACAGAAGTCTGATGTCCACGAGCAGAGGTAAGGAAGATTTGAATCAATGGCAGGGGTTTTCTTCCTCTGAAATGCTTCTCTTTCTTCTGTGCCATTTTCTGCCCCTGTGGTTAATAACTTTTTTGGCTTTGTGCAGCCATGACCTGCATAAGAAGCTATTGGTGGAAGGGGGAAAAGAGGGAAAGAAAGAACAATTGTTTGGTTTATCATATTAGTTTTCCCACTTATGTCTCATTGAGGAAATAGTAAGAAAGTACAAAAACCCCCCCTGATGGCTTTCCCTCTCTAACCCAGAAAACAACTGCTTGTTTCCACAGGAGGGCACCAGGTGCACATGTTTAAGCTCCATTTCTATTTGTTTCTTGGGGCTGTTTCTCCCTTCTGTTCACATTACTTCCTGCACAAACAGATGTGGACCTACTTGAATCCAAAGTACACAGGCCTTGGCATTTCTATATCTGTTACTGCTTTCCAACACCAAAACCTGCCACATCTTACTTTATCCTGCATTAGATAGGTTGCTGCTTCATACACAGCTGAAATAGACTCTTCCCCAATCAAACCTGTGTAATAAGGATTCACCTGATTTGCACTGCATTTTTTAATTCACAGACAAAATTCTAAAGCAAAGCCATAGTTTTACAAGTGGTTTTCTAATAGCCCCTTCAGAGTCCTAGAATCCTAGAATGGGTTGGGCTGGAAGTGACCCTAAAGATCATCTAGTTCATCCCACAGGCTTCTTCTACAGGTTCTTGCAAGATTTTGGTGCCAAGATAGTCAAAGCATGATGAAACCTCCTGCATCTCTCTCCCTTAATGACCTCAACGAAGCAGGAAAAGGCCCTCTTCTATTTATGCATCTCTTTGTAGCTTCTTCCTCCTCTAGGACAAAGGCAAACATAGGCAAAGGTAGAGAGGTTTGGAGGTGGATGTCACTTTGGTGGAGCATTGTGTTTCTGGGACAGGGAAGGGAAGCCAGTTGCCAGGTCAAACAGCAACTTTAGGTTGGACTGGGACTACGTGACATTCAAATGTCAGAGTTTATCAGCTACACTCAAGCTCCTGGCTCCAAATTCTGGCAGTTCACAGGAACAGCTTGCTTTGTGTGATGCTGTAAAGAGCAGACACATCATGAGGTTTCACATGGCCTTCCTTCCTGGGCTGTTTCATTGTACCTCTTAGAAATGTGAAGCCCCAGAGGACTCAGCCCAGGTGGACATTTCAGTGCTGAGACCTAACTCATCTGTGGGTTGGCCAAAGCTCTACAGAAAACCCTGTGGTTTGCTCCCCTTTGCTCTCCTACCCTCTCGAGAGCTTGTCTGGTGATAGGACCAAGGTTTCTTAGGCTCTGGGCCAGTTCTGTCCTGAGCTACCATCCCACATTTTTGCTTTAAGTCAGTTGAATTTTGTCCTTTCCTGTAGCAAATTCATAGCAGACGCACTTGTTGAGTGCAGGAAAGACCCTACAGAGGCTCGGGGCTGCACTGTGACCAAGAGTCAGCTTGAAGTCTCCTGAGGTTTTCTATTTTAAGGAACAGTGAAAAACCTCTGTCTCTCATAGGATATCAGGCAAGGAAATAAGCCCTTCCTGACTCTGCTAGCATGGAGGCTTGGAGGAATCAGCCTCCAACTTTCCAGCCTCCTGTGAACCTTTCTCCTATAATTAGATCCACATATTGTGCCCATGTAGAGACATAACTGAGGCTGGAAGGTTTCTCCTGTTCCTCTCCAGACGTGACTCCTGCCTCAGCCGAAGTAAATGTTAGGATTAACAGCTCCTAACAGGCAAGGTCACTCAAGACATCCGCAGTCCCAAACAGCCACAGCAATGGTGCCATTGCTTCAGCCTCATTTGTGGGTATTGCTGAGGTTGTGTTCATGCAGATGTCACTCTTTATCCTTCCAGTATGCTAAGGAGGAATTTGTTTGCAGTACGCTATTTTTACTGCACCTGAACTCATTAATCTCTCCAAAAATCACATCGAAGGCACATGCGTAAAAAAGCATGCTTTCAGCTTGCCATGGTAAGGGCTAAGCACCCCAGTGAGTGCTTTACTGGTGGCACTGATTTAGTGGTTTTGCACACATGCAAAATCAAGTGCCAGAAAAGCACAAGTGAAGAAACTTCCTCTGGAAAGAGGGAGGGAAAGGACCTCTTTTCTTTGAGCTACCATTGATTTACTATGATGAGAGTTTTAATCAAGCCCTTCCTTGTACCTTTAAGCCAGAAGTCATTAGAGGAGAGAAGGGACAGTGTGAGGACTTGCTGACACTATGAGCTTTCAAGAGTATTAATCAAAAATGTGGCATTGGAGGAGATTTTTTGGGGGTGTTTAGGGTATTTTTGTTTTGCAGGCACAGCTCAACTGCCAAATAATGTCAGATGATGGAGAACAATGCGAATCCCCCACAGAGATCTATAAATAACAGCAATAAACATGCCTCATAAATTACTCAAAGGGTTATTTTCTCCTACCCACGTTCCCTCCCTCACGTTCAAATGCAGTTTCACTCATCCGGTTCCTCGCCGTGCGCTGCTGTGTGGGAAGCTTGGGTAGAAACACCTAAATAGACAAGGCTGGAGCTCTGCAGGGGAGATTTCCACTGCAGCAGTGCTGCAGAAAGACTCCCAACCTAATGCCAGATGTTGCCGCCCTAGATGCCACACAGCCTCTGAGTTCTGCCACGGAGGCTTTGTACCTGAGACGAGACACAAATCATAATGGGTTTGGGTCATGCTCCATGGAGAAAACCCATGGCATGCCGAGGTGTTTTTCCCCTTAAACAATATATTGGGTTTTGTGAATATCCTGGAGTGAGGGAATATTACTAGTTTAGGCTTTTGAGTAGAACACAACAGGAGGTTAAGACCAGAAAAACACAAGCTACACAGTAACAATGGAGAGGCAAGGTCCTAGCCAGCATCCCAGAATATTCAGTGGGACAACCAGAAATAGAGGCTGTTTTTGTTAAACAGTGTTGTTTCAAGAAGCATAAACCAGTCCAATGGAGGGAGCAAGATGCAGATGGTAGACACTGTGTATGTGTGTGTGTACGAATAACACCTCAGAAAGGGCAATTACCATTGTCCACCCATGCCTAAGCCAAGGGAACCGCTGGTGTAGCCAGTGGTTTAAAGTGGTCTCTGCTTATATGTAATCATTGCCATGTATAGAGATGATTAATAGGCAGATTAGAAATGTGACCCCAGAAGGTATTGTTCCCTGTGATGAAAGATGAGCCTGGGCAAGGATTTACAGCCCAAGCATCTTTGCTGCCATAGTAGGGCTGTGCTTGCAAGGCGAGGTTATGATGGTGAATGTTAATGATGACTGCATCTGGGTAAAAGCCTCTCCATCACCTCTCACTGTCGATGCCTCTTCTGTAGCTATGGAAATGGCACCTTCTGTTCAGCTGCTGATTAAAATTCTAGTGGAGAGGGATGGGGAAGAAAAGCCAGGGGACAAACAGCTGATGAGCAGAGCAGGGCTGCAATGAAACTCTTCAGCTTCTCAGAGAGAGAAGGAGGCTGCTGGCCTTAGTTACTCTGATGGCTGCACTTTGAGAACCACTGTGCCATTTGCCCAGTGTGAAGTCTGGATTCAGGGAGTCCTCCCTGCCGTGAGGAACTTGCACTTGAGGATCCATAGGAATGGTAACCACAGAGTGCCTTGCCCCAGATATCACTAACCCTCTCCCCTGCAGAGCCAAGTAAAGAGAGGGGTATCCTGGCTGCTGGGTTGCTTCCTGTGGCTTTGGCTGCTGATTGAACTTCAGCAGGTTTTTTGTCTCTTTAAGTCTGTAAACACGTTTGCCAGAGCAACAGCAGCTTCATGGCAAATGCCAAAGGTCTGTCGTACATCATCATCTAGCGCAGATTTTGTGTAGGAGAACCACAACTTGCTTATTATGAATTCATGCTGTTATGGCTATGACACAGTGGTGGTGGTGCAGCATCCAGCCAAAACTGGGGCTCTGCCTTATCTGAGGCAAACACAACTGTGCAGAGCGTTAATACCAAAGATAGATAAAGGAGGTGTTATTGCCTGTGACACTCCCCATTTTAAAGCTGGAAAACAGAGGCTCAGAGAGATGCTGTGACACATCCCAGGTTATGCAGGAATCCTGTGGCAGAACCAGGAAATGAGTCCCATCTACTGATCCCAGCCTAGCGCTGGGCTGCAGAGCACAGGTGAAGCAGCTGCTCCAGCACTTAGGGCTGACTCCTGAGCCAAGCCTAACCCTGGCTCCTCGGCCTCATCTCCTGGAGCCTCACAGAGGCACAAGGTCAAAGGCACACTCAGTAGCCTGTGGATGGAGGGCTCCTGGGAGCTTTGGTGTTGTAAATGGGTCAGTATCTGCTCACAAAGTGAATGCCTCATTTTGATGTATTCACCGCAAAGCAACAGAATTTGGGGCTGTTCCATGGCCCTGCTGTGCCATCTTGGATCTCATCCTCCAAAAGCTTTTAAGGCATAATAACAATGTTCTTTCACTGTTGAAATCCTGTGTAAATATTGAGTTATCTGCCTGGTCTCGGCACAAGTCGATGTGCTGTGTTTGGAAGCAGCAGATGCTGCCAGTGTTGTGCTGTTACTGCCATCCTCCAGCAGTGCACAGCCTCCCAGGGTCAGGATTGCTGTCCCTGGAGGACTGCTTTGCCAGCTTCGTTGTGTTCTTGTTGCTTGGGCATAGGTCTGGACCATGGTTTGAGTTCTGAGACACCTGGATCAACACCCAAATCAAAGGAACAGCCCAGTTAAATTGCAGATAATGGGCTATGCCATGCCCTGGCCACTGTAGAGCAACCGTGGCTCCCAGCAGGGTAATTCAGGTTATCATGAGTGACACTGTAGGAATACTAAGTCTCTTTACCATTTGGTGAAGGCAGTAGGTGGAGATGAAAGACCATCAGTGTTTTCTAGAAGATACCCTGCTGAAGCTGAATATTTGGACTATAAAAGCATCTATGCAGGCAACTGTTCTTTAAAACTAATTCATAGAATCATGGAACAATTTGTGTTGGAAGGGACCTTAAAGCTCATCCAGTGCCAACCGCCTGCCACAGTCAGGGACACCTTCCACATGCATATCCACTCTGGGTTTGGATCTGAGATTATAAGGTACAAATCATCCTTGGCATGGAAAGGATTAGAATGGATTTCATGGGCTGGTAATTGAGATCAGATTCTGGTTTGCAGCATCTCCCCCCTCTCTCCAGCTCTGGCTAAACAATGTTGCTGGGAACTTCAGCTAGAACAAATGAACTCAGAATATTCTGAACAGTTTCCCTCTTCCAGATTTCACTCATCTCTACAATATCTGCTGTAGTGGACAGCAATGATTCACCCAGGCAAGGGAGTGTGTGTGCCTCATGGCAACTGCATGGATCGGAAGATAGAACCATAGCTGATACCCAGGGAATGCTGTGCCATCCTGAAGACTGTATCCGGATGGGATGTAGGCTATCATTAGCATTAGTGTAAGTGCTTTTAGAAACATGCCAAGCTGTGGCTACCAAACTAGGAGGGGAAACAACATGATGTGGCAGAGGGTCTTCTGGTAGCTCTTGCAGGAGATGCTTTTTCATCCCCTGTTCATCCCCTGTTGCAGCCACACATCTGGCTTTGGACCATTCCTCTATTTTGCTTTTACATGCACTGATTTTAAAGTGCCCATAGGACCCATCAGATTCCATTTGTACTCCATTCCCAGGAGTGCAAAGAATATACTTTGGCATTCATATTATTGCAGAAACAACTTAGCCACCATCTCCTTGCCTCAATAGAAGTAATAAGGGAAACAGCCCCAAAGGTGCTACTTAGAGCTGAAATAAAACCCTTGTGCCCCTTTCTGATTCTGCGTGTTTAATCACCATTTAAAGCCTGTTCCCTCCAAACTGGGCAAGGAGGAAAGGCTTCTCTCCTAGGATAAGCTGCAACATGTCTATGAGTGCTTCTTTCCCTGTACTGAGTAGCAGGATTCTTTACTCTTCTAACTCAGCTGGGGATGCCTGCACTGAAGATGCTTGAAATTGGTGCCAAGCTTATGTCCATTTCTGGTTTTGGGCTGGCTTCATGCCTCAGTTTACCTTCTGTAAAATAGAAACACAATTCTGACCACCTCTGTAAACAGCCTGGAGTTCTGGTGAAAGCTGTCACACAGAAACTACATTATTGAACTAAATATACTTAGGTTCATTCTTATGCCAGAGTAATAAATCAGATTCTCAGAAGCAAAACAAGCTCCTGGGCTCCAAATTTTTCAGCTCAGATCCTTATTCCCCCTCTCTTCCCACAGTCCAGTGTTGGTTTCAACAACAAAGGCTGTGTCCTTCACAACCCAACTGCTCTTTCTTTCACCTCCATTAAAAAATCGCTGCACAGAACAGTCCCCTTAACACTGACAAGGTCTAGTAAACCCTCAGAGCATCCTTGAGCCAATCCCAAGGCTGCAGTGGGAGAAACCCAGCTGCAACAGGGGCCCTTTGGGACACCCACCGTTATGGTTTACTGGCAATAGGTCCGTATTAAACATATGTATGGAAAGTGCTTAGTTTTATTGAGCAGTGTCTTCCAATCTGATGAACAATGGAGAACTCATTGGCACAGCTCTGAAAAATCCTCCTCCAGCCCCTCTCTCTGCCAAACAGACACAAATCTGGAAGCAGCAGAGGGGAAAAAACATAAACCAGTTTTTGTCCTTTTTGCTCTTGTGGGGCTATTCTAATGTTAACAGACATTCATTCTCTGTTACTGCCGACTTCACCCTTCCCAGCACAACAGGGCTGGCTGGTGGATTCTTTCCTAATCCAGCTCTAAAGCAGTTTTTCATGGTGGCTTACTGGTACTTATTATTAGTGAGCAACAGCCACAAGAGGGCAAGATTCCCCCATCCTGACTGGAGAAATCTCCCCATGTAGCAACCATGCTGATCTAAACTCACTTAATTCAATGGGAGTATTTGCATCCATTTCAGTGGCCTTTGGATTGGGTCCTAGAGTTCTTTTAGTGTTAAAAAAACCCAACAAAACCAGCAAGATGTTTTGTATAAACTTAGAAACAAGGTTTTATAAACTGAAAAAAGCCCCTGGCATTGATACACTTTGGGTTTTGCTGTAACTTGTCACTTGGATGTTAAATGGTCCTTTTTATTTATGACAAGTTTATTTTTTAAATACCCATGTTATGAAGCGCAGCAACAGAGGGGATGTAATCCAAACCCCTGCAAATTTGGTTGTAAATCTCCTTTGAAAAGCTGTGTCTGGCTAGTGGTGTAGCAGGGTTGGCAATGCTCACATGTCAAGGTAAGTGCCTGTAAGACAGTATGTTCGCATGTGCTTGGCTATAGGCATGATACCAGCTCATTGACTACAGTGGGAATGGGTGAAGACGGAGGTTTGAAATCCTACTTTGGATCCTAGAGGAAAATCCACAGCCCTAATCCCAGACCCCAGCCCAGATGTTGCCTGCAGGGCTTCTGTAACCAGTCACAAAAGCATGCAGAAGGAAGTGATGGATGGATTTAACCCAAGCCACACCATCCACAGCTGGGGAAGAGCATGAGGAGAACTGGATTAAATCTTCTGAGTGCATCTGAACCTATCTCCAAGCTGTAGCAGAGGTGAGGAGGAGTCTGGGGGTGGAGGAGGAATTGCCACCAGTTTCTCAAGAAAGAAGGAATGAGGAATGTGCCCAAACTCTGACACAAAGATCTCTTTGTCGGGGATTGTAGTGATAGGACAAGGGGTGATGGGTTCAAACTTAAACAGGGGAAGATCAGGTTGGAAGAAGTTCTTTATCGTGAGGGTGGTGAGGCACTGGCACAGATTGCCAGAGAAGTGGTAAATGCTCCATCCCTGGCAGTGTTCAAGGCCAGGTTGAACAGAGCCTTGGGTGATGTGGTCTAGTGTGAGGTGTCCCTGCCCATGGCAGCGGACTGGAACTGGATGACCTTAGGTTCCTTTTCGACCCAAACCATGCTGTGATTCCATGATTCTATCATTCTGTGATCTGTGTCAAAGCCATTGCTTAAATAAGGTTCTCCTGTGAGCCCTGCTGGCCTCCCCAGTGCCTGATCCCACTGGCCAACATAGGAAATGGTTGGAAACATTCTGGTTACCCTGGCCACCCTCTGATTTGTGTTGAGGTCATTTCAATCTTCAGGTCTGATAAAACTTACAATAGCACCAAACCCTCTTCATTTGTGCACCAAAACAGCTTAGGAGAAAGCTCAGGGACATCTCAGAAAATAATATTAGCTCGTCTCCCAGTTTGGAAGTGCAGTTTGCTACCCAATATCAGTGGAGAGTGGAAACTCCTATTTTGAGTAAAACCTCTTGGCATGAAGCCTGCCCTATGAGTTCAGTTTAGAAATAAAGCTAACTGCAGATGCCACAGTCATAGGTCTGTGTTTGCTCTGACCCGGAGTTATTCACCCACTGGCTTTGTGTTGCAGGAAAGTATTCCCAGTGACAAGCACTCAGGAGGGAAGGATGCAAGAGTGACTTCAGCCTAACATCCAAAGGGAAGAGAAAACAGCGTAAGCCCCAAGAGAGGAAGGCAAGTGCTTCCTTTGTGGCTTGAACATGAGATTTAATGAGGTAAATGTGACTAAGACTAAGGATGTTTCACTGGGTATCCTTCAACGGAGACAGCGAGGACAGAAGTGTCAGTCTGAAAGCACAAGGAGATCCTAGCAGGGTAATGTCCTTGTGCTTCCTTCCTTCTCCAGAGAGTTTTAATTCATTAGGTACAAGTAATGAGTTGTCAGGCTACATTCAGTCCTATTTCTGGTTGCTGCTGTTCTCTCTGTAACAACTTGCATTGTAAGAATCAACAGAAAAATAAAATGGTGCTTCTCATTAGAAGAGAAACTCTGAAATAGTGAAATAACTGCCAGAAAAATGATCTGTGCCTCTGTGTCCTTAGAAAGAAGTCAAGCAATTGCAATTTTGTAGCTGTCAAAGATGCTCAGATTCCTAAATATTCAGTCTTTTGTAAACTATGATTCTGTGGATAATTCCCTGATTTGTTCCGCAGTCAGACCCAAGAGTCTGAGGTTGAACTATCACATTCTTCAGACACTCATTTAATCTTACTAAGTCTTTCAGAGGTAAAGAATGTGTCATGTTGCTTGGTAATGTGCCTTGATGGCGTTTTGCTCTCATCAACAGAAAAATACATCCAATTTCTAATTTTTAAAGGAAGCAAAACGATAGACATTGACTCCGTTTCTTCAAAAGATCTTAGTGGTCCCCAAAACAATGGAAATCCCATTGCTGCAGCATGCTGCTTATCCTGAGCTGCTCTCACGCTGCAGGGTTGGAAACTGCTGGGTAAGAGACCAGTTCAGATCTGAAAAAGGCAGATTCCTTTTGCTTTGGTTATCTTAAAAAGATGACTCTGATTTTATTTTAAATGTTAATTATTTTTTTCTGTGGCTTGATTCTTTTGTCTTTGAATAATTCCAGCCATTTACTGAGATCTCTTCTAAATTTAGATCAGAGTGTTACTCGCTTTCATCAGAAGTGCTAATATCCTTAGGTTAAGAATAATTAGATGTTAATTTTCAAAGCCTGAAAGGAAATTATACCCCTAATTTATCATTTGGAGTAAAAGAGCTGGTTTAAAAGGCATCCATAGCTACATTAAACAGAGCTCCAGCCATTTTTTTCCTAAACAAAAATTGGCCTCAATACAAATTAAGATTATACGACTCTAGTTAGATTAATGACAGCAATTAGGCTAATGCGTTTCTCAATGCTCCTGTAGTTTATGGGAGAAGGTGGCGGAAGACAAGCAGCAGCAAAGCACTCTAACAACTCCATCTGCATATTGCTTTACTGGTTCCCACATCTCCAGCATTAACCATTCCCAGGAGCTGGACCTGTACCCCGCTGACAAGTTGCTCACAACCTACTCTTCCCCAAAAAATCTTAGGAGAAGAGTTTGCTCTGTTGGAGCAAACAGAATTTATCCAAAAGGAATTGGGGATCCTTGGCTGTATAAAACAAGGGTAAGAGGACTACACTGTTAGCTCACTGTGCTGATCAAAAAGCTTCAGTGAAAGGTTGATTTTGCCATGTCACTCTTAACATTTCCTTGGTCTTCTCAGTTATTTGCAAGCATTTTCTGCTGGTGTTTCTGAGACTGAAGGGGAGGCAGCTGCCTTCCAGAATGCCCAGCAGGCTTTGGCAGGCTTTGCCAGAGCTCCCTTTGTAAATCAAGGAAAATAATAATTCAGGTCTGTTTTCCCCAAAGATTATTTACATTCTTGGGTTGACAGGAGTTGTTTTTTTAGTATTTGTTTATAAAGAATACAGCAAAATGGGCTGGATTTTGTTTGGGACATGATGTGTTACTGTAAGCAAATGGAATAAACATGGTCATGATCTGGAGCTCAAATGAATTTTTCAACCTCCTTTTAGAAATTGTTAAGAGCTTAACTTTAAGGGGTTTTTAGTAGAAGTACAAATTGATTCCTTTATTCTCCAACCCTGGCAGTGTTCAAGGCCAGGCTGGACAGAGCATTGGGTAACATGGTCTGGTGCGAGGCGTCCCTGCCCATGGCAGGGGGTTGGAGCTGGATGACCTGAAGGTCCTTTCCAACCCAGACCATTCCATGATTCTCTTTGTACCCCGAGTACCGAGTATCAGCAGTATTGGTAGGAATCTACCTGAACCTCTAAATCTTTGTTGAAAGGGAGAAGTCACATTTGTATAAATAGTTCTGGGGAAGAAAACCCAACTAAAGTAGCGAACAGACTGGCAGCTCACATCACTAAGTGCACATTTCCCCCAATAATTTATTTGTTCACCAGCAATGTTTCATATACATTCAGTTTTGTTCAAGAAAATGACCGGCATGACTGTTCAAACATGTCACGCAATAAGCAGCGGGCCTTTAAAACCAGCACATTTTCCATGACATCAGAATACCATGTTCAGAAAGTGCAGTGCCCACTCCAAGAAACACCTTGAAAAACCACTGGCAGCCAAACTTGTACAACATGCAGGCAAAATGCTGCAGCAGACAGAAGGAAAACACAACGTTTTTGGAACCAAAGACTGACAAGTGCCTATGACCCTGCTTGCAGTAAGGGAACAGGGCGGTTTTCATGCAGAAATTCTCTGAGTGAGCCAAACAAATTGTGTTTGTTTTTGCTGGCAAATGTGACAGAAGCAGTGGTGTGGCTGGGACCAGCCTTGCCCGATGCTGAGCTCTGGGGGCTTTTTAGAGTCGCTGCACAGAGAGAGGTCTTTTAGCATCTGTTTGATGACAGAAAGGATGAAGGTGGCACCAAGACTTCCTTATTCTTACCTTTGTCTCTCACAGGCAGAAGTACTGTGCTCCAAAGGTGACTATCATGTCTAGCCAGACATTGCCACCAGCATGCTGACTTACTTCTCTTCACCTTTCAGGTTCAGATTGTATTGCTACATCAGGATTTACTGGGAATTGGACAACTAATACATCTGTGCCAGCCTATGCACAGCTTCACAACAACCCCTTACCTGACACCACGAAACCTCAACAGATCTAAAATGACTGAAGAGACCCTTTGTAAATCACCCAGCCCCAAAGGAGAGATGGCACAAATTACCCTGTTGGTTCAAGTTATAAAGTAAGTGTACAGATAGGGCTAGGCAGCAAGTGTGTGCAGTGAAGATCTTCAGTCTTGCTGGTCTTGCTCTATTTAACGGGTGTTTTTCCAGAGGTTCCAGAGTTCAGGTTTTGTTGTAACAAACATCCCATGTATTTGGACCTCAGGAGACTGAAAACCTCGGCCACCAGTCTCATGTGACTTTCTTATGAGATTTCCAGCTTTTCTGCTGCTGGTCTTGGCTGGAAGTACCATGAGAAGATTTTTTTCATGGTGTTTCAACACTTTTAGTTTCAAATTCTAGACTTTACTGAAAAGAAAATCTGAGAAGAGCCTCAAGAGTGGGGTGGGTTTCTTATTTAAACTAAAAATAGGATGAGGCTATAGATTTGCTGTCCATGAGTGCATGCTTTTGGAAATAAATATGGTTTTGGTTCCAGGGATTTGATTTGTATTCTTCTCTAATTTTAACCTGTTTGGGACATTCTGTACCTTTCTTATGCAGCATTCGTGAGGCAGAATGAGGAACTGTTTTCTTCAGCTGAAGTGTTCTTAGTTATTACAGCAGAAAAAAGATGCTGAGTTAGCAGCTCTTTTACATCTTTCTTGTTTTCTGATGTAGATCCATCAAGCTGGTGTTGTCTGAGCCCATATTAGTGAATCTGCCCAAAGACATGATTCTTACTTTTACAGGTTTTACTTTTCATCCAGCAAGGTAGCAGGGTCTGTAAATGGGCACTTTGGATTCCAGGTGTGCTGATATTACATGATAATGTTAACGCATTGTGAACAGGGCCAAATGCAGGGGGAAATGAGGTGGCTTGTACTGCCTCACAAAACACAGACTTAGGTCCATCTGCTCTCTTCTTTCACTTCGAGCTCCACATGTATTTACAGTGGTACTGCTTGATTAGCATCCTGGCCATGTATAGATGCGAAGTGCATTTACCCTCGGAGGTTGTTTCTGCTTCCAGGACTGTACAAAGCAACAGTATTGCAAGAACTCCAAGGATCAGATTTTCAGATTTTACTTTTGACAATTTTCTGATAAAGTTCTAGCTGCAGATATGGGCTTGCAGGAGGAGAGAAACCTCATTCATGCAGAAATAACAGACACAGAAGACTGAAATTCTCTTGACATTGGGGACTTAATACTGAATGAGAGATGAATAAACAGTGATTTCTCATCAATAATCAAGGTGTCCTTTCAAGGCCCTACCCTGTAAAAGCTAACCTTATCTGAAGCCATTTCCTTTTTCAAGCCAGCAGGTATTCAGCACAGGAGCTGACATTGAGACATGAGTAAAGGCTTATGTGTTGTTTCAAGAAGATGCATTTTTACTTGGCAGGCTCAGGAAGAGTTATGTCAAAAGCTGCTTATTTCTAATATTGTACAGAGAATTCCTCCCACCATTTCTTCCAGATGCTGCACAGCTCATTTATTTATTTATCTGGATTAGCTGTATTAAAATATAACATGCTTCCAAATGCTTTCCTCCAAAATTCCCAAAGGATGGCCCTTTCTCATGGGGATGTACATCATTAAGACGTTTAACTTGCTTAACTCCCACTGCTCAGAAGGAGGGTAAAGTTCCTGACTCCAGGGTGCCCAGGATCTCATAGAAAGCTTAGAGCACTTGGTATTGAAGGAATCAGAAAAGGAATGTAGCATAACACTGGGCAGGGAGACAGCAAAATGTCTGCGGCTTTTCCAGTGACTCTGGCACTGATCTGATTAGCAAGCACCTGAGCAAGGAGTTATTGAGTCCCTGCTGGACTCAGAACAAGGAAAACAAATGGATGAGTCAAAGTGACCTCTTTGAGCCTTATTTGATGATGCTTCCCTAGTTTTGAATGTTATTAGACCTGCATCAGAGCACAGAGACCTTCCAAACAAACCTGGGATGCATGCAAGTTTCCGTTTTGGTTTGTTTGGAGATTTGGGAAGTTGGTTGTACAAAAAAAGCAAAGTTCTGCTTGGGATTTGAGGGGAGGTGGAGTGCATCCTCTTGGGTCAAGTTGCCCTTGGCAATGGAGTTTACCAAAACCCACAGCACAAAGGAAAACTCAGAGCCACTCCAAGCAGGGCAAGAGCCAAGAGAGTGGTTTTTCTATGCCCTGTGAGCTGAAGTGACTGTTCTTTCCAGACAGGTTGAGGACAGGCAGCCTCGTGGGCATTACAGAAGACCAGTTCCCAACCTGGTGCAGCCCAGGAATGAGGACCTAAGAGGTCACCCAGCTGAAGATGCAAATCCAAAGAGCTGCCTGTTGTCTTCAGCAAGACATGCGGGACCTCACCAAGAAACAAGACATGGTAGGAAAACATTGTTGTCCACACTCCCTTAATGAAAAGTAAGCAGAGATCTGTAAACACTGTCCCAAGACCTGAGCCTAACACCCAACCTCAGCTATGCCAGCTGGTGAATAGAGGTTTAGCTTGGGGGTGTGTGTGCAGAATCACAAAAGGACTCTAAACTTGGAGCTGCCTGAAAGTATCAGCCTGGGCTCTTTGTAGTTTGCTCTTTCTCCCCCATCACGCTTAAATCGTAGCAGTAGGAACTTTGAAACAGTGGAATACAGTGAAAAAGAAAGCCTTTAAATGCCAGGCAAGTGACTTGCAGGGGCCAGTCTCTCGGAAGACTGGGGGGTGCTCACCATCCACTGAAGCCATTCAGTATCTTTAAGGGGCTTCATTCAGACTACCAGCACTCAAAGACATCACTCCTCAAAAGATTTGGTCCTGTTTTACAGTATGCTATTTGTTTCCCCTGTATCCTTTCAATTGTGGCATTTATTTCTACTTCCCAGTTAAAAGAGCAACATCCCATTAGCAGGAACACAAGTTGGCAGCCTGTGCTGCTGGGCATATTCAGTCCTTTAGACGTCCTCCCCGTTTTCACTGAGGGACATGGTGTGTATTTTAATGGTTGGCACTTTGCAGTTTTCGTGGACAAGACTCCTTGAAGTGCCTGCACAGCAGCATTCCTGGAGGAAACCTTTACTTTTCACTTTGGCGGCAGTACAGTCTTTAGAAACTGCATTTTTGGCAGGCATGCTTTGCACAGCTGAGAAGATCTTCCATTCACAGACCCCATCCGACTTGGAAATCTTATAGAAGGTTTCTCCTGAGCCAACAGGGATCCGGACCACACCTTTGCCACTTCCTGTGCTTTGGCCAGTGGGACGGTTGAGGTTGAAGCTTGGGGATGGCTTCTTTGTTGCTTGCTTCCTCTGGAGGCACTGCGCTCTCAGGACGTTTTGGAAGGCTTTCTTAAACTCCTGACTGGAGCAGGGATAGATGATGGGGTTGATGCAGCTGTTTAAATAGCCAAGCCAAAATGTTATTTTAAAAAGTGTGTCCGGAGGTTTGATTGCAGGAAAGAAAGAACCTAAAATGGATAGAAAATACACAGAGTGTTAAGGCAGAGGTGGGAAGAAACTGCAGGTAACCAAAGAAACTTAAACATTGGGATGAAATAAATAGGAATCTCTTCTGGCTTGCAATATTTATGACTCAAAGCCCAATTCCTGCAGGAATAAGTCTTTCAGAATATAGTGTCATACAATTATATGGATGTTCTGTCAGAAATCAGTTCATCTCATTTATTATACAGGCACTGTATTCTCAGTTACAGCCAGAGAGGCAGGCGAGAGGACTGATAGCAATTCACAGAGGAAAATTGCTTCCTCTGGGACTTCTAATTCAAGATTAGCTAGCCAAATAACAGCCATATCTAGGAGGTCATCGAAAGGGGTTGCAAATGGCAAGCAAATCACACCATTTCAGAGAATAAGTGATAGCAGCACTTCTAAGACCAGTTCTGTAAAATTAATGTAGAACCAGAGAAAGAGAAGAGTATTTGCCTTATGTTGTCAAGGGAAATGGCTGCTTCTTGCCTCCTTTAAAAGGGAAAAAAAGAAGTGTTTTGGTCATCCCAGTGTCAGGATTAGTTTGGGCACAGGAAGGAAAATAATTTCTCAGGAAACGTAATCGGCTTGGTTTGGATTTATAGTCAAGTTTATAATAAGCAGGACTTTTAGCACTGACAAATGCTTGTCTTCCTGCTTTCCCCTGGAAAACATAAGCATGTGCATGTTGCAAGAAATCCTGTGGAAGCTTTGGGCATAGATACATTTATCACCCTCTGCAGTTTAACTACATCTCTAAGCAGCTCCTCAGCTTTACAGAGATTGTTCTGCTTGTTGGACCACCCCTGACTTAGGAAAAGCTGATAATGCAATCAGAGGGTGTTCTAATTGAATTCTGAGAGCGGCTGAACTTCGGTTTGAATCTTTCTCTTCCCATCTTTATCAACCAAAGCTCCAGCAAGTGCAGCAAATGCTGTCAAGTGGTAAAAGCCAGCACGGAATTCCCAGGCTGGTTTTGCTTGTGTGAGAATGTATGAAAATATTGCCTGCACCAGAGACACAAATAGTGCAGCGTGATTTATGGCTCGCTCATTTTGCTGAACACAGCCTCCCTGTGAAATGTGAAGCAATGTCTTCTTACCGTGGCTCTGTGAGTGGAGCTGGTGGGTACAGAGGGTATGCTGCTGTCAGAGAAGAAACAGGAGATGTGGTGGGGTGAGAGGTATTGCAGTTATTGGGAGAGGTCCCCTAATACCCAGGCCATCTCATGTATGGTAGAACAAAGGTCCCCTTCAACCCAGGTATATGATGGACCAGCAGAGAAGTGAGATTGGGTCAGAATACCCCAAGGCAGAGCACAACACGCCACAGTTTTTGTCTTGGAAGCTCCTATTCCAACACCATTTACAACATGGGCATCAAGCATGAGTCTTATTCCCTCCATGATTGCTTCTGTGTTGCTCTGAATAGCTAAGTAGAGCACTTTCACTATTAGTTTCAATATCAACCAGTTCTAAAGACCAAAACTGTTGTGCTGAAGAAAGCAAACGCTGTTTTGCAGTTAAGCATGAGTGAGCAGGCTTAGCCACAAGCTAGATTGGGTTTTGCAGCAAATAAGTGTGGCTTTCCTTTAGTGAAAAACAACTAAACAACCTTCTCGAAGAACTTTCTGGCTGAAGTCATTGGCAGATGAAAAACAGCGAAAGACTTCTAAATATCCAAATCATGCTCCTTTTTTTCTTTACTTCCTCATTTAATTGCAGCGTATCCACCACTTTCCCATTCTGTGCTATGACAAAAGGTGGAACAAATCTCAGTTTAGGGAACCAGCTGTGTGAGGCTGAGTGTAAAAATGGGTAAACAATAACAATTCCTGTTTGCTGCAACTTGTGTCTCACTAAACGGAATGCTACTGCCTTGCCAACGTCTGTTATAAATAGAAAATAGCCAGTGTCAGAGTCTGTCTTTTGCTGTCTTTTTGGGGTGGGGATCTGCATGCTAATTTATTGATGTAACCTTTTTTGGTTCATCAGAGTAGAGAGCTGTTGCCTTGGAACAACGCACAGTGAGAAGAAAAGCAAGTAGCGTTAACAGCATAAAACCAAGTAGCTTTAACAGCATACAAACGTTGCTATCTGTAGACCCCATCATACGCTGTCTTTAACACTTTCTTTTGGTGGTGGGTACGCTGGGCTTTAAGACAGTAGTTTTGCTCTGCTTTGCATTTGGTTGTGATGTTTCATAACATCAGCTAAAGCTCTGTCTGCAGGCTTCATTACACCTGTGTGTTATCATGAATGAAACAATACAAATGTCAATAGAAAGAGATACTGTCAGTAGCATCTTGGGAGGCCTGAGGCTGGGTCTGGCAGTTGATGGAAGCAACACGTAACAGAGCTAGAAAACAAAGCAGAAATAATTTGGACCCTCTTCTTACTTATGCTGACAGTTTATTCAGCTTCCAGAGCAGCATAAGTCATGATCAATGTGTCTAAACCTTGAGCTACTGAAATATTGTGTAGGGTGTAAAAACCCTGCATATTCTCTGAGTCCTTGCTGAATCGTGTTCCTCCCCATGGAATACTAAGAATGTATTCTTTTCTTCTAGGCTTTCAGTATTCACTGATGTTGCTGTCATGATTAATACCAATGGTTGATGTGTCTGGTAGCAAGTGGGAGTTGTTTTCTAACAGGGCTGCTAAGCCTGGTGACAAAGCGTTTTGTTGAGTGTGCTGAAACTTTTGCACCAGGCAGCGACTGGCAACTCCAGTCTGATTTGTTCAAAGTAGAAACAAAAGATAGGATTTTGGGTTGTTTTTAAACAATGCCCATAGTTAACCATGAGGTTCAACCATGAAGCACTGTGGTGAACTCTCTCTTCTTTAAGGTATATGGTATAAGACTGTTTCCTGTGTAAGGCAACTTATTCTTTATGCTATTTGCAGGCCTTAGTGCCTTCCCCAGCACACTGTCAGGAATAAGCTGGTAAATAGTGGCAAAACTGATTACAGTTTAGAGGCTTCATCTTACGTCGTCTCCCTGCAGTCTGTGCTGGAGGAACAGTAAGGAAAACTTCCACTGATCTTTGAATTGTAGATTGCCTAAATGATGCTTGAATCCCTGCTTTGTTTTCAAAAGGTTGAGGACTCTCCAGTGTCAGTAGCACAATTCAGTTGCTTGTTGTATGAAAATTAAGTAAACCAAAATGTACTATTAGCCTCCTGAGATCGTTTGCCATTAAGTATTTCATCCCTCACCCCTGAAAATGTCAGGACTGCATTCCCATCCCTCAGCATTTGTTTTCCTGTTTGTTAACTCAGAATTTCTTCGGATGTGACTTCTCCATCTACCTCCTGGTGAGTAAACGCCAATTCAGTCACAAAGGTGTAATTTGACTTTGTCATTTGACAGAAGTTACAGAGCTGCTTGATTATAGGTTGTTTAAAACCCAGTACTGATGTCACGTGTTGTTTAACTGATGCAAGGAGGGATTTAGAAGCTGCCAGACAACAGAAACTTGTGTTGTTTAATCTGTATCATCTCTGCAACATGGGAATCAGATCCAATACATTTTTGTGCCCCATGGACCTACAGTGGTGTTAAAATCCATCTCTTGCAGTTCTGTTTAGGTTTGCTATTGTTTTTCCCCTTTTGATGTTGTATGGCCCAAATGTGGTGATTGAGTCAGAGCACAGGAAAAGGCAGACAGAGGTGTATGGCGCATGGATGAGATCAGGACTGCATCCATATTTAATGGGAGGCCAGCAATAAGCTGGAAAGCAGTCACGCCTGTGGATTCAGAGCTTACAATGAGTAGTTGCCTGCAATATCTAGAAGTCAACAGCTGGAGACTCCACTTAGGAGGTAGCAGCAGTGCCTTTTGTTATATTATCAGGGCTTAAAGCGTCATTGGGAATGAGAAGTGTCCATTTTAAACCTTGCACAGAAGTGAAACAAAAATCCTAGCATCTCTTGCCTCTGACATATAGGAAATACACCTTTGTACTCCCATCAAACTGGAAGCAGTGGTCTGGTTTAGAGGGAGGCAAAGCTTAAAACTCAGGTCCTGGGATCTTCTTAATGGGGTCAAGCAAGAGAGCAGCAGCTATTCCAGAGTAATTGCCCCAAGGACCCAGCGAATGAAGCACAGAAGTAGCACTGATGTCCCCACAGAGGTTAACACTGTACTGGAGCACCCTGGCTCTCACGAAGCAGTCTGCTGTACAAACATTGATGAATGTGTTATATTTTGTGTTCCCAAGCTCAGTGTTAGCACTGAACTTTATTCCATAAAACTGACATTCTACACTGCATTTTGGGTCAAACCAGAAACCACCCTCTGGAAACTATATTTATATACATTCTTATAAATGCATATGTATTGGTTCAGACATTCAACAGCTGCACTCTGTACGTATATGCTCTCCCAGCATGTCTCACCCTGCTGCTCCCTTATGGAAAGTATTTTCTGTGGGAACAAGGAGTGGGATCAAGGAACCCTTGAACAGTAGGAAACGCCTCAGGGTTTTGTACAATCAAATCAAGGCAGCAAATGCAGAACAGCAGTTCATAGATGTGAGCAAGGATAAAAGCCTGCATCTGGCAAGGCTTGAACACTTACAAATGTTCCTGTCCCAAATGAAGTTGCTAAGCCACTGTCCATCATATTTGAAAAATCATGGCAGTCAGGTGAAGTTCCTGATGACTGGAAAAGGGGAAATATAACCCCCATTTTCAAGAAGGGGAAAATGGATGAGCTGGGGAACTACAGAGCAGTCAGCCTCACCTCTGTTCCTGGCAACATCTTGAAGCAGATTCTCCTGGAAGGCATGCTGAGACACGTGAAAAACAACAAGGTGCTTGGTGACAGCCAGCATGGCTTCACTAAGGGGAAATCCTGCCTGACCAATCTGGTGGCCTTCTGTGATGGGGCTATGGAACTGATGGACAGGGGTAGAGCAGTTGATGTCATCTACCCAGACTTGTGCAAAGCATTCAACACTGTCCCACATGACATCCTTGTCTCTAAATTGGAGAGACATCAGTTTGATAGGTGGACCACTCAGTGGATAAAGAACTGGCTGGATGGCTGCATGCAAAGAGTAGTGCTCAATGGCTCTATGTCCAGCTGGAGACCAGTAACGAGTAGTGTCCCTCAGGGGACAGTGTTTGGTCCGATCTTGTTCAACATCTTTGTTGGTGATATGGACAGTGGGATTGAGTGCGCCCTCGGCAAGTTTGCTGATGACACCAAGCTGTGTGGTTCGGTTGATACGCTGGAGGGAAGGAATGCCATCCAGAGGGACCTTGACATGCTTGTGAGGTGGGCTGATGCCAACCTGATGAAGTTTAACCATGACAAGTGCAACGTCCTACATGTGGGTCAGAGCAATCCCAGGCACAGCTACAGGTTGGGCGGAGAAGAGATTCAGAGATTCTCCCTGCGGAGGAGGACTTGGGGGTGTTGGTCGATGAGAAAATGGACATGAGCCACTGCAGTGTGCGCTCACAGCCCAGAAAGCCAACTGTACCCTGGGCTGCATCAAAAGGAGCGTGACCAGCAGGTCGAGGGAGGTGATCCTGCCCCTCTACTCTGCTCTGTGAGACCTCACTTGGAGTATTGTGTGCAGTTCTGGGGTCCTCAACATAAAAAGGACATGGAACTGTTGGAACAAGTCCAGAGGAGGCCACGAGGATGATCAGGGACTGGAGCACCTCCCGTATGAAGACAGGCTGAGAAAGTTGGGGCTGTTCAGCCTGGAGAAGAGAAGGCTGCGTGGAGACCTCATAGCAGCCTTCCAGTAACTGGAGGGGGCCTGTAGGGATGCTGGGGAGGGACTCTTCATTAGGGACTGTAGTGATAGGACAAGGGGTAATGGGTTCAAACTGAAATAGGGGAAGTTTAGATTGGATATAAGGAAAAAGTTCTTTACTGTAAGGGTGGTGAGGCACTGGAATGGGTTGCCCAGGGAAGTTGTGAATGCTCCATCGTTGGCAGTGTTCAGTGCTGGGTTGGACAGAGCATTGGGTGGCATAGTTTAGTGTGAGGTGTCCCTGCCCATGGCAGGGGGGTTGGAACTGGATGATCTTAAGGTCCTTTCCAATCCTGACTATTCTGTGATTCTATGATTCCATGAATATTCAGGGAGAAAATGTGTCTTTGTGCCTGGACATCCCTCATCCGTAATAAATGGATGTCAAAGGAGGAGAGAGTTTGTTTTAGTTCACAGGGGCCTGAATTCAGATCTATGGGGCATCAGGAGGGTGCAGGTGTTTGGATACTGGCAGAAGGTGGAAAGGGCAGGCAACAGGAATGGGTCAATCTGGGAATAGTGCTCCTAATCCCAGCCCTAATTTATGCTGTTTCATATTGTACCACTGACAAGGGATGATATTTCTGGCAAAGAGCAACTATTTCCAGATTCACTGAGGGCAGCTGCAGATTTAGAAAGCTGATAAAAACCCCTGGGAAGGTAAACTGAGGTTTTGTTACCCATTTAAAACCAAGTAATCACGTTGTTTTACAAATCGACTCCATTGTCATTGAAATTTCAGCTCTCAGGCTCTTACTGCATGGAATGATTCTGGATCTCTCATTGCTCACGTTTTTAAGATAGTTGATATTCATCCCGAAGCCCTGGCTCTTACAGTCATGCACTTATAGCAAAATCTGAGCTTTCCTTGAAAGATTAAACCAAAAATCCAACAAGTTCAGGGAATAAAAAGGTGAGTCTGCCTCAGCCTGTCTCACCACTTTGTCAGTGTGTGGGTGTCGTGATTTTGGAATCCTTGGGGTTAGCAATTCAGGTATTCAGCAAAAACTGAGTCTCTCTCCCTTCTGTCTCCAATTAAAGACAAATCCTGACCTTTGCTGGGTTGGGTTGGAGGATCCCTCCTCACCTTTCAATCACTAACACATCCTATATGGTGCCATGACATTTGAGAATGAAAAGTTATATTCTTGGTTCATTTACTCCAGGGATTTGAAAGTGGTGGCTATACAAAGCAGGAATATTCTGAAGAGAAGGACAAACCTCTGACAGGGGGTGCGTGCAGGACAGCCACACAAGTGAATCATGAAGCACAGCACAACTGACTCCACTTTCTCTCTCTTGTTTTCAGTGTAAATGGCTATAAATATCACCAATTCCTTCCGTTGCTTTGCTGTGTTATGAGTCAGTGGGACACAACGTTTCAGGACTCGGTAATGGTGGAGAAATGTTGGCCACAGGGATGTCAGTGGGATCTTTGCCATTGGCTTCAGTGTAGCTGAGTTATCAACCCAGACCAGCAAAGCCTTTCCAGTCTGTGTATATGAAAAAAGCCCCCTGTGATTAGTGAAAAAAAAGGGATTATCTTGGCTGTTTATCTTCATGGTTTATTTTCTCCTCATTGAATGGCTTAACACACACTTGTGCTCCAAGACTCAAGGAGTGTAAACATCCTTCCTCTCCCCGACTTGTGCTCCAAAGAATGAGCTGGGGCTTTATTCTGGGTTTGGTGTATCCCCCCCCCCCCCCCCCATTTCTTTTTTCTCTCTGAAATGTTAAGATGGGGAATCTGTGCATTAGCTCTGAACATTTCCTCCATGGCTGGAGTTTGGCATTTTCCGCTATGAAAGCTGAGTTGAGTATTAGGTTGTCACAGCTTTTATTCGTTGGATTTTATTGTATTAGTATCAGATGAGCAATAGAAAGACAAGGAATTCAGATCCTTGTTTCTCTAAATATCTGGACAACCCAGCCATGACTGTGTTGAGGGAACAGCATCTACAGCCAGACAGATTGAAGCTAGCTCGCCACAGGAAGTGGACAACAAGCAAAGTTCTGTGAGTTTGCTTCTGAGGGTTTGTTAAGATCCCAATTAATTCTGCGGGTTTGTTCAGATCCTAGGAGCAGATCGCCTGGTTATCTCTAAAGAGGGAGAGAAAGTGCATTCTGAAATGAAAAAGTGACTTCTTTGAGGGGAAATCAGCTGTTTTGACACTGTTACGTTACAGAAGTTTTGTAAAGGGTGGGTTTACGCTCTAGCATGCAGAGAAAAAACAAATCTTAACCTCACTTATTTTCATGCAACAGGATTGTCATTCCCTGGCTTACTCCACAAACATCAGAGTAAAGCAAGAAGAAGGTGTGTTGGACTATTGGACTGACTGAAAGCCTTTGCACAGACCCTTTGTCTGTAATGACACTCCATCCAAGAAGGTGAGAAAGGCATTACTTATACAGATTGCAACTGGAACCTTTACACACCAATTTTAATTAAGGAATTGTCTTGGGGTAGGGATATTCAAGTTTTTTCTCAAGTTATTGGCAGATGCTGTTGGAAATATGGATATCATGCCTTTATTCCCCTCTTGATATCCTTCTGTCACTCTTGCTCTTCCCATACCTACTCCTCAGAAGTTTCTATCCCCTTTTATTATATGCTTTAACAAACCTGGCATTTTCTTGTTGTAATGTGGTTCTTGTTGGGTAGAGCTGATATTAATAAATGTGAAGATCTTGAAGATGCTGTGGATCACAGTAACATAAACCTGTGTTTTGGGAACTTATGCTATATAGAGTGGTAGCACTTGGCTGTGTATGAAGTGGCTTGTGTAGCATAGTTTGGGAATGTTTATCTCATGGGCAAGCTTCATTGAGAGTGGCCTGGCTGATGGGACCATTTATAGGTCTGCCCCATGGCTGTGAAGCTGCAGAACTGGTCTACTGCACAACGAAGTGCTTATTACCAACAGAGCCATGTGCAATCATCTCTGGGTGAGTCTCTGGCAATGAGTGGGACAGGCTGCCTCAAGGTGTGCTCTCTTGGTTCTTTCTGAAGAGGTGTTCTTGTGTGCCAACTGTCTGCTTACTAGTTCAAAGCAGTAAAAATAGGTTTTGAAAAACTTAATAGATGCTTCAAAAATAACCCCATAACCCCACCAAGGTAGGGGAACTAACCTCAAGAGAGCTTCCTTATAAGGGATCAAAGAAAGATGCAAAACCACTCCTGAGTCCAGAAAATTTCTGAATCCCAAAGCGTATCAAATAACAACAGCTCTCTGTGGGCACCCACATCTGCAGATGAAAAGAAGTGTGTTAAATGCGTCCTCACAAACCCTTTTTGGGTATGATTCAGACATCTTGGCAAGCAGCATTCCAACATGCTGACATCCTGGACAGCACGAGCCAGGCCTTTCAGTGCTCCCTCTTACAAAACGTCTACCTCTCATCCTCCAGCACTTCCCAGTATTGACCAACAGGAAAGATTCTGTATTTTGGGGTTTTTCGCATGGCAGTATTAGCAACAGGGTTTTGTGGAGCAACCTGGTAATCCTGGTCAATCCAGTAGAGGTTCATTGAAAAAGAACAGCTTTTTATAAGATGAAAGGAAAAGAAAATCCCCAAATCTTTCTTTCCATGTGTAGGTAAGGCTGGTTTTTCTTTGTCTGAATTGTACACATTATTCTGTACTAGCTAAAACTTCCACACAATCTTACTTCTTTTTTCCTGTACAGCATAAGCCCTTTCCATAAGAAAATTGAGCAAGTCACAGATTTAAGGTTCCATGTTTCAAAACCTAATACTTAGCAGAGCAGTTGCAGAGCAAACCGTGGTGGGATGTGCCACAGGCATCACACTCAGCTGTAGATGTGGAATTAGGATTCTGCTTTTAAATCCTGAAATGGCATCATAGGTGACTGAGCCAGGTTTAATTAAAATCCTAATTACTATTCTGTATTTCAGCAAAGCAGAACAAATCCCCGACTTCCTTGCCCTTTAGAATTACAACTGGTGCATAAATATTCATGCTCAGTATGATGGTTGAAGACAGTGTTTGGGTATATACGTTTGGAATATGGTATCTCACAGTGTGGATTTCCTGGTAGGAAACTGATTTTTTTCCTTATAGTGGGAATTATTAGGTGCTGAGCACTCCAGGAGATCTGGGTCCAAGCTACTTTGACCCTGAATGCATTTATATCTTGACCTTTTATGTATTTATATCCCCTGAAGAACTGGTTGCAAACTTAGGTGTAAACACACACGCATCTAGGGATATTGTTCCTATAACAGAGTTGGTTAGAATCACAGTTGTAGTTCTGAAAGAGTGTTTTCTATATGGAAAAGGAGTACTAAATCCTGCCCGTTGTTTTTGGAATTCTATGCATCTCCTCACCAGAGAAGTTTTGTTTCTTTTGAGACTTTCGTTTTTTACATTCACTGCTTTGTGAAGGTGCATGTTTTGATTCTGACAGCTTTGCAATTGCAAATTATTCCCTCAGAGCTTTCCCGATCAGTATTATTGTACACAGGCACAAACACAGCCCTCCCTCCACGGAAGGTGCTGAAAAAGGCAGATGGTTTTGCTTTACTTACCAAGAGGCATTACTACAAAAAATGGAAGCCAGCAGAGCACGAAGCATCCCACCACTATTCCCAGGGTCTTGGCAGCTTTCTTTTCCCTGGAGAACTTGAGGAGACGCACTGAGAAGTGATGCTTGCTCTTGGGGTTGGATGCTGATCCACTTGCTTCAGGAGCGTTTTTGCGATGGATCCGTAGGGTGACTTCCTCAGAATGAGATCTCTCTGTCTTCATACCAGAAGTGAGACCTTTGTTTTCCCTTTTGGCCACTACATACACTCGGCAATACATCACCAAGATAATAGTCAGGGGGAGGTAGAAGGAGCCTAGAGCAGAGAACAACACATAGCCAGGCTCTTCAGTGATTTGACAGATGGTCTCATCTTCTGGTGCTGGTTCCTTCCAGCCAAAAAGAGGTCCAATCGATATCACCAGGGAAAATGCCCAAACACACAGTAATGCCAGGAGACCCCTCTTCTCTGTCACTATACTTGGGTATCTCAGTGGGTAGCTCACCCCAATGTATCTGTCTATCGAGATGATACAGAGGCTCATAATGGAAGCAGTGCAGCAAAGGACATCAACAGCTGCCCAGATGTTGCAGAAGATCCTCCCAAAGACCCAGTAGCCCAAAATCTCCATAGTAGCTGAGAAGGGCAGGACAGTGGAAGTCAAGAGGAGGTCAGCTATAGCCAGGTTAATGATATAATAGTGGGTAACACTGTGAAGGTGTCTGTGGCAGGCTACAGAGAGAATCACCAGAATATTACCCAAAACCCCAAAAACAATCAGCCCCCCTAGAATAACACCTAGTAAAATGGCCTTTGTAATGTTCACAGGCCCCACAGAGTGGGTGCAGTTGGAGCAGTCGGAGGAGTTTCCAGGGAGGAAAGCCATGGTGAGTGGCTGATAATGTTCATACGAGGCTGTTGTACTTCACTCCCTTTTCAGGTAGGAAGAGTGGTGAGATCAGTTCTCAGAAGGTCCCATGGGCAACATTTGCTTGGCTTTGCAGGGGAAAAGAGTTTTTAAGAACATCTTAGATGTGCAGCACCAGGAATGATGAGAAGGATCCAGAAACATGTTAGAAAATCTACCTTTCTCCCTAAGTTTTTACCATTATAGCACAGTTAATAGCCACCATTTCCAAGTCAAATTGAACTCCTTTTGCATTTTCATTGAGGTGCAGAAGTGAGGCTACACAAAGCTGAAGCTGTTTATCCCACTTTCCAGGATTATGTGAGAAGAAATGTTGGAATGGCAGGTTAAAATCATTTCTGTCTTATTGGGAAGATTCACTATTGAAGTAACATCAATATTCCAAAGGCTCTCAAATTAAAGTTACGAGAGGAAATCACTGATGCTTTTAATTGCCTTGCGTCTGTCCTAATTCTGCCTTACAATCAGCTTAGGAACCTGGCTAGGTGGAGGCTTCTGCTGCTGTGTCTGCTCAGCAGTGTTGTTTGAGATACCTGCCACTACCCATCTTCAGGGTCTGAAGTGTCAATCAAAGCTTCTCTATGCTGCAGAGCACTTTTCATTTGAGGTCCTGGGCTGCGAATCAAAGTTTTAAGTCAGCTTCTGGCTTGCTCTGAAGGGGAGAGTGAAGTTTTCTGTGTCAAGGATGCAGATCATCACCCCCTGAAGGAGACAAAGACACAAACAATGTGATTCCCAGAAGCAACAGTCACTTACTGCTATGGTTCCCATATAAGAATAGAGCGGGAGGCTATTTTAGGGAGCCCTCTCGGGCTGGCTCCAGCTAGTTGAACCAACCTTTTTCAGCCCAGTATTGTTGAAGAACAGCTAAGACCAGTGTCAATTTTATTGCCTGAATTTTCTCACCACATTCCCAGCAGCAGCCCATTCTCCTTTAGGGTTAGCAATCAATCCTAATTATCAGTTCACCTGCAGAGACTGGTTCTAGGAGAGACAGAAACCTGCGGGACACAATTCAGGGCTACAAACTGTGAAGCAGATTTAAGAGTCCAGAATTTAGTACAGTCTCTTTATTAAGTGACTCCTTTCCCCACTGAACTGCTCATTACTGCTGCTAAACTGCCCATATTAGAGGTCTATAGGGAAAAGCAATTCCTGCTGAGCAGAAGATGTTACAAGGAACAAGTTTCCTACTGAGTGACATGTTTCAGAGTATCTGGAAGCCACGCTCAGCCTCAGCTGACTAAATATGGAGAAAAGGTAGATCAGATGGAAAAGTGAGGATAAGCCTGGGAACTGAGACACCAGGGACACAAAGGGAAAGCCACAAGTGTGGGCTGAAAAGCCCATCTAGATGTGAATATGGTATTCCCATCCCAAATATTGACCAGACATGTGAAAAACCACCACTGAGACTACCCCTGAGTAGTCTTAAATCTGAGATAAGGTGCGGCTCTAAATGTCCTAATATTCGGTCTTTCAGATGAGTCCCTCAGATGGCACTTTACACAAATAGAGCAGCAACAACTGTCACATTGCTGAACCTCAGACCTGAACTTTCCTGTAGGCAAAGGCATTTAAAACTGTGAATGCCTGAAATCCCAGTTCCCAAGCAGGGCAGATGGGGGAGGGGAGATGGAAAGGTATTGCACTGTGGGAATTTGCCTTCCGTGCAATGAAACAGAATTGGATCTGATGTTCTCTTTCCCTCGAGATGGAGAGAGCTGAAGAATTATTCCGAGAAAGAAAAGGACAGATTTTACTAAGCACATCAGTGAAAAGCAACTGTAGCACTGAGCATTTCTAAGCATTACCACTGTGTTCATTATAGAGTTGATGGTGGACTAGAAAATGATCACATTTGATTTTTAAGCGCATGAAGCAAAACTTCCTGGGAAGTCAAGGAGATGCGGCAGAAAGCACTGACAGAGATATTCATGCTCAAAACCAACTAGATAAAACTCAACCTGTGGCAGATGGTCTGGGGAAGAGCATGCCCTGGATTCCCGCGCCTGCCCCAGTCCTCACTCACCTCTTTAGTCTCTAGAAGGCAGCACAGATCCTCTGAGCATCTGGAAAGGAAATTCACAGCACATCACAGCAAGCTCCTCTCTTCATGCAGGGAGAGGGCTGTGCCTGGAAATCCATTGCTTTTCTCCTGTTATTTCCCCACTAGTATTTTGATAGCTTACAGTTGCACCCAGTGTCTGGGGGGGCTTGACTCCAGCATCCCTCAAGGCATCCCTCCCCCTTTGCAGTGCTCAGCTCCACACTGTCAAGGAGCAGCAGTAACTTTACTGCTCTGCTGATGTAGCAGGCAGTATCCTTGCCATTACCGTAATCCCCTGCCATTCCCGTATTGCTCAGAAAGCAAGAGCACTCCATTTCATCGCAAGTGGTGGTTTAGGTGTTTGTTCTTTCCATGCTGATCACCATTCCTGCAGGGATCAGAAAGTGGAAGCCAGCTAACAAGCGCTTGTTTATAGGCTGACAAGTGATTCTTGTGATGTAAAATGAGAATTGCCTGCCAGGCAAACTGAGCATAGAGAAAATGAGGGGAGACAAGACACGCTGACCGTGCATACTCATGGCAGTTCCAGCTACTGCATCATTTGTAGTCTTTGTTTTAGAACAAATGACCCCATAAGCGGAAATCCCAAGGTGAGGGGGGTGTCGTGGTTTAAGCCCCTCACACACGGGTGAGTTATTGTGGCTTAAACAACGACAGGGGGAGAGAGATGAAAATTCCAATGGATTTTGAGAATCTGTCCAATTGCAGAAGCAAGAGGTGATTTGTCAATGCCCAGCTTCCTTTCCTCCACATTTTCTTGGCACCCATGCCACTCGCTCTGCAGATGTAACCCTTGTTTTTGAAGGCTGCTTGGAGAGTTTGAGCTAACACTGAGCCCTGCAGAGGCCCGAGTGGCAGGTTGTACCATGGTTCTTCCCTAAGTAACAAAGGATGTTGGAAGAGAGTGATGTCTAAATGAATAAAGGAAGTATTTTGTTACTAAAGACCCTTAAAGACCATGACTCAGCAGACTTATTTTAGACGTCTAAGGATGAGGCAACTCTATTTCACTCGATCAATAGGAAAATCAGTTTGAGATGACCTCTGCCCCGGGTTTTGTTTCTACTGATACCTAGGGCCTCTCCATACCTGTGGCTTGTTCCAAGCTCTCAAATGCACAATAGAATTAATTTATATTCATAGTTCCAGTCATTAACACTGTACTCAAAGTACCAACTCATCTATGAGTAATACCCTTCTTAGAGTACATCATTCTGGAGCGGAGGGAAGCAGAGGTCCAGACAGGAGGTGTTTTCCCTAACCCTTCAGAGAAAAACTAATGCACCAGAGTGAAAAATTAAACCTGGGGAGGTCTCTGAGTTTTGGCAGTGGAAAGGAACAAGAGTCCTGGATGTGGTTCTTGTTCCTCCTGCAACATTTCTAAGTGTATCTTCTCTAACTGTGAAATAGAAGAAATGATGCTTTTCTGTCCCTTCTCTTATTTACCTGGACTGTAATCCTTCTGGAGTAGGGCTGTATCATAGCAAGATCCTATGCTTTGTGCTGTAAATTATACTCACTAGCATGAGAAGGTCCTCCAGGGAGGGCTCCAGGCAGTGCATATCTGCTGAGCTGTTTCTATGCCTCTGGCGCTTTCTTATCTTTGCTCAAATCAGAGCCTTAAATCCCGGCTTTTGGCCAGCATTGTATTTTCATTATTAGTATGTCATAAAGAAGCCCACATCCCATTGTTTGCCATTTAATAAAGTGCCATTGTTTATCTGCTTAGCTCAGTGCTAGACCAGGCAGACAACCTGTCTGGGACCAGGTTTTGAATAACTTCTCCGAGGTGCTCTAGGCTGTGATGTGATTAGTTATTTACCTCTTCAGAAGGAAGTGAGAAGTATTGCTTTGAGAAATCATTCCTTAGGGTTTAGCTTCTGCTTGGGTAAGAAAGAAAACCCACCCAAAGGCAAGAGATGTGAAATGTTGTCGATTAAACTTGAAGCTAGTAGATTCATTCTTTTGTCTTTCAAGATTTGGACAGCCTGAAGCTTATAGCATAGCTGAGTGGAAGATAAATTGCAAACTTGAGTGCTTAAAAAGAAGAAAACCAGCATAGTTACTGTTGGGGTGCAGCTACTCATATGTTGAAGACAATCAGTTTGCATTGACAGTAGGGACCTTGGAGGACACTGCTACATTTGGTCTGAGTTTTGGAAGGGAGCAGTATATGTTCAGTACTGATGGTTTGATTTTCCTAAACAGCTTCATTTGCAAGTACAAGGATGTTTAAACCTAGAGGTGACATGTTGATGTGAAGATCTATATGTACGAGATAAATGAAGTAAAGTTGAAAATTATCGAAGTCATTTAACAAGCGTTCAAGCTGTGAGTTAAAGTGTTGGGCAAAATGGGCTGACATTTTCAAACAAGATAGCTCTGCCTGTTGATACCATACTCCTTTTAACAGTGAGATATCCAAGAATTAGAAGTGTCTAAGGTTTTCCATCTTGGGATTCATAAGTGCTTTTCCACCGTGTTCCTAAATCACTTAAGCCTAGGCTAAAGTTGGGTAGGCAAGATCCATACTTTTGCATAAATCAAGACAGATTTGTTAAAGATAAAGGCGTTTTCTAATTCAGAATAGATGAAGATTTGGGCTTCTAGATTTTGTGTGCAGCTGCAGGTCTGAAAGCTGCTTAATTACATAGAGAAGCTGTTAAAGGTTTATTTCTATGTAAGTCAAGAAGAGTTTCCTGATTCAATTTATTACCTGGATGATCTGATCAAGTCTGACCACATACAGAGGACAGTGCTATTTTTTAGCCTCAGGAAGTGTGAGTTTTACCTGTTGCTGAAACAAATCTATATAAAGATGAGTGCCTACTTCAGTTTTCATCCCTCCTGCTTCTTTCTTGTTTACCTCCTGCTTCTAGCTTCTTTTCCCTGATGTTACTGCTGCTTCCCTCTAGTGAGAGTTTATGCCACTTCTCTCTGCTTTAGCTTGATGTTAACCTTTAATATGTATAGTCTGGGGGATAGAATAGTTTCTGGGGAAGCAAAGGTTTGTCTAAATCATGCCTCTCTTGGACTGTCTTGTTTAAAGTCTTAATTCAGCTTTTATCTGCTGCCTGCCCACATGTGAGAAACAATGAGACCCAATGCACTGAAACACCTGCCTTCGTGCTGCTGACTTGATTTTCTCCCCAGAGCATCTCCTCTTATCTCCCTTTCTCCTTCTAGCCTTTGCCTGGCAAGGCAGAACTCTCCTTAGGGCCAGAGCTTTGTACATCCAGCTCTTTGTAAAACAGTCCTGATTGCAATCCCTATAACATCACTGTGACAGAAATAAAACCAGTATGCTGCTTTATCTTTCCCAGATCTGAGCTAGATTTAGGTCTGGTCTTGTGCCTCAGCATTCACTAAGTGCCTCCAAGCTTTCCTTTCCATCCAAAGCACACAGTACAGCAAATTCCTTGTCTACTTCAGAGAAGTGTGGCTCCAAAAAATCCTGGGCAAGAAATTCTGTCTTTATTCAGAAATGTTCTCCTATTCCAGCAGGGCCAGAAGCCTGTGAGCTTTACTTGTCCCCTTGTGTTGGCTGATTGTCCAAGCTTAGGGCATCTTGCATGGTCATGCTAGATTTCTCTTGCTATATGACTTTGTAATTCTGTCATCTCTGCAATGCCTCCACCTCCTTTTGTCCAAGTAATCTTCCAAGCAGCTTTGAGTATAATGGTAAGTTACATTTGATATATGGAGCCTCTCATCTACAAGGTGCCTGTGGTACTTCAAGACTGTAAACACAATGCTCATGTCACCTACTGCCACTTCCAGGCAGCAACTGTTTGCTACGGGTGTTAAATTGTTTAGGAAAGGATGTACTAAGTTGGTGGTGCATCTGCCTTTCTACAGGCATGTGTTCACCCTTTACTTGCTATCATTGCATCTTGTCTGAGATCCCCTTAAACTGCAAGGGGCCCAAGCTGATGACCGCAGAGGTCATCAGCTTTAGAAGCAGTGTGCTTTTGGCAGTGTGTTACAGGGAGCAGCTTTCTGATGGCAGCACTTGGCATGGGCAGGTATGAGATCTAAAGCCCCCTCAAATCAAAGGCAGTAGCTGGAGCTCCAGAAACTTGCTGCTCAGGTTACTGGGCCCTTTTTCTTAGGGATAGAAACTACCATGCCAGGAGAAATCAGTGCTTAATCTAATTCAGGAGCCTGTCATATAGTGGCCAGCACAGAATGTTCCAGAAGAGACATTTATAGTCTTAAGTCCAGAAATCTACAAATGATCAGATATACCTATGCAAGATCACTGTAGCCACTGCTTTAACCTTTCCCAAGCCAACCTATTGCCCTGCCAGCCCACCTCCTCAGCTGATGCTTTTGCCAGATGGATGTCGTCTTCTGCCTGCACTAAGCTCACTCCTTCTGATGTATCTGTCTACTCTTTTACCCCTCTGCTGTGTTATTTCTTAAGCAACATGGGGTTGGAACTGCCTTTTGGTTCAGACCAGAGTAGAACTGAGTACACTGTGTTCCTAATTAAGATAGCAAGGTATTGCTATAGCACCACCACCAACGAACTGTGCTTTAGTTTTCCTCTCCGATGGGTCTTTCTCTTAAGAACCCCAAGTCACAAAGAGTTAACAGCTTCCATGCACGTAGTACTACAGGAAAAATCACTGCCTATTTCTTCTTTCATATCCATTAATTGCCTCAATGTTGCCTGTAGAAATGTACACAGGTTGTACCACCAGACATAGGTGTTTGAGAGACACTAGACAGAATTGTATTCCAGTAAAGCAACAAGCCATAGTTGCCTTCCCAAGTACGTGAGCATTTTAGTAATATGTTCTTTCTCCTGTCTCATTTTTGTTCCCTGGCTCTCTAATTGTTATTACTAAAATATACACATCAATAATTACCTTCCTCTGAGCCAGGCTTTTCTGACTGCTTAATGCAATTACTGCAACTGAGCATCTCGTGGAAAACAAAGAAACACAAAGCCCAAACCCCCAAACAAACCCTGCCAACAGCCTGACATTTTAAAGCTCTGCTTCAACCACCACCAGTCAAGAATGGTAATGAGATACACAAAGCAAAATGGTTTTACATGTCAAGGACTTTAACTCAAGAGTACGATAAGTTTTGACTTCATATTACGATGTCAGAGGTCTGGGGGAAGCTGCATTCCCACATCTCCTTTCCATAAAGCATCATTGGACATTAGGAAAAGGCTCTTCACTAAGGGGGTGGTCAGACACTGGAACAGGCTCCCCAGGGTGGTCACGGCACCAAACCTGTCAGAGTTCAAGGAGCATCTGGATGATGCCCTTAGTCAAATGATTTAGTTTTAGGCAGTACTGTGAGGAACAGGGAGGTTGGACTCAATGATCCTTATGGATCCCTTCCTATTTGAGATATCCTATGATTCCTGTGAGTTTATTTATGCTCAGTCTGTGTCACTGGAAGACTTGTATGTGAAGTAGAAAGGTCTTTTCTGTTATGTGGCCTGAGCCTGTGGTGGGGACGGAAAGATGCATTGTACTGTTTACTGCCCTCCAGACTCCTTGGAGATGAGGCAAGTGAGGAATGAGGCCTCAGCGTATCTTTAAGAGTAGCCACAGACAGCTGTGATGGTGGAACATCAGCTTGTAGATGACTTGAAAGGTCAGAAGCACTGTTTCTTCCATGCTGATGAATTAAAGTTTGAAAGAGCTGAGATTTATTTCTGGCATCTTTCACTGTAGCAGAAATTACTGAATAACTAAAATGGGACATCACAAAGAATTTGGGTGAAAGCAGAATAAAAAGAAATAGGGTTGTTTATTACACTGTAAAGCCATTTTGCAGAGATCAAATGATGTGTTGCACTGTTCATTGTTCTCCAGACTCAAGTATAACTGCAAGCTGTAGGTTTTCCAAGAAACTGAGTGCAGCCACAAGAAAAACCTTCATTTTTCTCGCTGATGCTTTCTAGGGAATAATCTGGCTACATATTAAATACTAATTAAGAATGTGAAGGGAATCAGAGACTGTTCTGCTTGTATGGATAGGTTATTATCTAGAGGTATAGTGTGTTTTGTGGTTGGGGCAGTAGGAGTGCACTTGTGCCTACTGATGCCATGTAAAATGAAGTGAAAGGAGCAGTGCTGCTCCCACAGTGATGCTGTCACATCACAGTCAGATGCCTGGCAATGGAGAGTCAGCCTTGGGAGTTGTCTTCTGGGTTCTGATAGTAGTGCTGACACTTATGTTGCCTATGTTTTGAGATAGAAAATTTATCATTGCTGAAAACACTGTTTCTTAGCATTATATGGGGTTAATGACCTAATGCATGCAGTCTTATTTCTGAGACATAAGACATTAGCAACTCCCTTGATATCTTTTACCCTCTCCCCATGTCCTATCGTATTTATCATAGTCCTTAGGTTATTTTTTTATATATATAGAAGGTTGTCTCTGGGTTTTAGTGCAGAGTGTGGAACTGGTTTTGGCCTGTGGCAGAGTGATTTGGAGAGATGCTTTGTGGTCCTTTCCGAGCTGCCACATAGTTGTTAGTGTTCACACAGGACCGGACTTGGGGAACTTGATCATTCTTGGAAAGGCGACCAAAACATCCAGTGTCGTTACAACTATTCAGATGTAGCAGTTTCCTAGTTTATACTGCTCACTAGGGAGGACCAATTCAAAGGCAGATGTGTTCCTAAAAATATCCATGTGTTAGAAAATCCTCATTCCCTAGAGCTTCAGAACTCAGTGCATGTGGAGGTGTGAGTTTCCTTACCTTGAAACGGAGCCCCAGTGACCAGGCACAGATTGTCCCAGGCTGGCTTGTGTCAGAGTGCCAGTGCATGCTGCTTTTTGGCAGGAAGATGGGGCACAATGTTCTTTATATACTGAAGGATGGACCCAAACTAAAATGATTTTTCCCCCCAACATTTTCCATATACAAACAAGACAGAATTCCTGTGATGCAACGTCAGAGAAACCAGTCTTGAGTGCTGGTTTTCACAATAAAACTCTGTCCTAAACTTAACATGGCATGGAGAGGTGAAGGGAGTAGTTACATCGCTTATTTTTAGGTGCCTAATTCTGTTTCTAGGCAATATAGACAAGTAGCTCACAGTCCTCAGTACCTAGAGTAGGAGACTAACTGCTGACTAATTCAAGTCCTTGTCTCATAGACTGGAAAATCCCTCGCAAAGAATAATGATCTGGGGGAGATCTGAATTTAGGAAGTATGTGTGTGGTTTTGTGAGTGTGTGTAGGGAGTAGTGCTCCTTTTGCTGCTTATTTGACTCTTTAGTAGAGCCTAAGGGGAAAAAATGTCCATCTTGCCTAATATTTGAGCCTGGTTTACTCAGGAAAATAATAATACTAATAGAGGTTTCCAGTATTTGACACATGCTGTTGCTGAACCTTATCTTCACAGTGGTCCAACATGCTGGGTCTCAAACAGTGATTCATTTTAGCAAAGAAATGAAGGTGAGAAAGGAGGAACAGTTAAATGGAGGGAAAAAAATTGTTGATTAATTCAGCTCAGGAGGTAAAGCATCAGTAGTATCTCACCATATATGCTTTTCTGCAGATAAGCTTCCTTACAAAACCAATACTTAAGATAATAAAAAGAGGCCGTGCTAATTTCCCAGTGTTAACACTAACCTTGGAATACGTCTAAAATCATGTTAAACAATCCACCTCTCAGAGGCTGGAACAGTGTTCCTTTGCTTGCATCAGCTGAGGTTAATTGCTTACTGCAAGGGGGGGTTCTTCTATCACAGTGAAAATACACCTTAAAAATTAGTTAAAATGCAGCTTAAAAATTAGTTGTGAAAGCTCCATTTAAACGAGAGGACCTATGTAACTGGATTTTCCTCCTTTTGTTCAGTGTGATGTGGGGCGCAGTGAACTGAGCTATAAATGCTGAGGTGATGGAGAAACCAGAAATGAATTGCTGTTCCTTGCAATTTTTCCTTCCCACGCACTACAGCACAAAACTCCCAAGTCATCAGAACTGTCCAGAGCTGTAGCATTTCTCTCAGAGATGGAGTGCCTGGAGTGATGCACAGCTGAAAAAGTGAACACAAGGCAGCAAATACAGGGGTTTTGCATGATGCCGGTTCTAAGTCATAGACTGGTTAGGGTTGGAAAGGACCTTAAGATCATCTAGTGCAGCATCTAGATGTTACATCAAGGGAAATTCGGCCAGAAAGGCTCATGCTGGAGAAAGTTAATGTGTCAGTGAGTTGGTACTGGAGAAGCCTCACTAACTTCATGGACATTTGTGCAGTGGCCTCTCACAGGAAGAAGGCTAACAGTGACCTGTGCTAACTTCTAGCAGCTTCTCTTGGTCAAAAAGTCCATTGAAGGCTCAGTGCTGGGACGTGGTAGATACTATTGGACAGCAGAAGAAGCACGAGTTCTCTCTTCCAAGATTTCAAATGGACCTGTGCACATACGTAATCCCCTTCCTGACCTCTGTCCAAAAATATTCTCATTAAAGCCAAGTGGGAGAAGATAAATCCATTTTGTTGTAACCCCTGAACTTTCCTATTTAATTTTCCTCCCACAGCAGAGGCAAAATCTTTCTCCAAAAGGGAATGACGTCAGTCCACCTACTTTGGGATTACAAGTGTTTTCCTGCAGGCCTAGCCTTGCTCTTCTCCTTTAATGCAGGTCCACCAGCTTGCTTGGAAATTGCAGAAAACTTCTGCTTGACACAATCCAGCACATCACTGCAAGAGAATTCACTTTCAAAATTCCATGGAGCCAAAAATGTTCTGATCAGCTGCAATTCACACTCCCCTGGTTTCATTCTCCTTTTGTGCATTACTGCTGCCCAGTGGATTGCGAAAACTCAGAAGCTAATTCTAAGCAGATGGACCTGATTTTAGTTGCTTTTTTTTTCGCCAGCCCCTCCATTTCTATGCCAGCAAGAAATCCAGCCACACTGGGAAACATCCTCTTTTTACTTCTATACAAGGCAAACCAAAGTGTTTCTGCTGTAGCGTTAACTTTTTGGCTCCTGATGCTTTCAACCAACAGCCACAGCTCTCTCTTTAGGTCAGTGTTCAAATGGTTCCCAAGCTTTTATGCCTTTTCTCATTGAGCAAACAGTGGATTCATATTTTCATGCTTTCCCTGTTTCGCTGAGAATAAACCTTTCCCTGTTTACTGGCACTCAATATGCCTGTAGTATTGAGCTCTTAAGGGCAGACCGGCCTGTACTGGTCATCTGGAAATGCCCAATACACTGAGCTGTGAGGTTGAAGTATGAACAGCAGCACAGATCCAAACATTTGTGTTGGAAAGGAGGGTTTCTATGGAAGTTGTCAGGTTTAACACATTAAAATAACAATGCTAGCAAAATCAATAGAATATAATTTAAAAATGGAGGAAAAAAATGGTTATTTCAAACTACTTGGCTGCAGAATGTGTTTAAAGTAGCAGAGAAGTTAACATGGTTAAAATAAAAATGAAAGTATAGCATAAGGAAAGGAAATGTTTCAGCTTATGCCAAGTGGTTATTTCCTTCCATGATCAGTTCCCCAAAACTCTTGAAATTTAGGCTTTTTGGCCACCTGGAACTGGGATTTCAGTGCGTCTCTATGGCCTATGAGATGTGCAAGTTTCACACACTGAGACAACAACAGATATCTCTTACTGTTCCCCCCATGCAAGCTGGAAGGGGATACCTACACTTGCTACCGAAGCATTGCATCCTTGATATCACCCCTTCTCTCTTTACTCCTTGATACAATGCAAAGCACTGAGGGCATGTCTGCTGTGTCATTGTTTCAGTTAAAATAATAAAAAGAGATTTCTAGTTGTGGTGTGAACGCAGAAATTGGCTCCTTTAGCCCAGCAAAGTGCATCTTGTTCAGTCATCTGTGACTTTCCATTTGTGCCCAGCACCAGGACAGGAGTTAACTTCATCTCATCCTTACTGGCTACTCACTGCTTATATATTTATACTCAAATAGTCCTGGTGATTCATTGTTCTCCTTTGCAGAAATGATAGAGTATCTGGGAATAAAATCTTGGAAGCCACTGGTTTTAAAGCAGGGGTCCACCTTGAGGGGTTAAAAGATACAGGGAACTGACGCTGCAGTACATAGCCATTCATAGATGCCTTAATTCTAGCTCATGTTTCAAATGAGTAAAAGTCACATCCATCATTCAGCTATCCTGTGTCTTATAGGGAAGTGACGTATGTTATCAGAACACTGGAGGCAGCTCCAACTTTGCCATATTGGGATATTAAGCAGTATATTAGAATATTAAGCAAAATAGCTCCAGTGAAATGGGAAAGCATTATTTTACTGGGGGGAAACCTGAGACAGAGATTAAATATTGTCTTCTGGGAGCACAGAATTGATCGCAGACATTCCAAATAACCTTCTGCTCTACCCCCTTGGCTTTCTCTTTCTTCTTGGTGCCGCATGTCTGCAGCCAGCTATAAAACTGCTGCTGCTTTGGGTACTTGGCAAGGCTTACAGCAGCTGGTCCATGCAGACTAATGACCCTGTCACAGTCAAACATAGTGCCTTTAAATTCAGTGATGAGGAATGCTAGCAAGGTATAATGGACACTTGCTGCTAGACTTACTCTTTGGATATGTATGTGTATTTATTTCTCCCCATATGCTAGAACATATTTCACACATGACATTTATTAGAGATCCAGATTTAAAAAAAGAAGTATAGCAGTATGGGAAGGAAAAGATTTCTGGTTTAGGCACAGGGATGGGGAAAGCAAAGCTCTCTATTTCGAGTAAAGTCTCTACTTCAGTTGTAAAATGGAGATAAAATTATCTTTCTTTAGGGCTATTCCTAAACTAGACTAAGTGTGTGACGTTATCATAACAAAGCTGACAATTGAGTACTCAGGACTTTGTATTTAACATCCATCTTGTTCTTGGCTCCTTCATCCTCACATCCCAGCAGCTGCTTTTATGGCTTTTCTGCCACAAAGGAGCAGTTGCTGCCTGGATCTGAAGGTGCTCAGGAGGTGCGAGGCAGGATGTGTCTGAGCATTCACTCACTCAGGCTGAGGATTTGAAATCACTGTGGTGCAAAGAGAAGGAGCAAGGAATGAAGTGACTGTAGTTCTGAAATATCTGTATTTTTAGCAAGCTGACTTGTTATATATAACATGGTGTGTTGTGCATCTTTGCTTTAAGCAAAGTTATGCTCTTGCATTTAGCTGGTAGGCAATTCCAAGGCTTTAACATTACAAAAGCTGGTCAGTTGTGGTTAGCTAAAATTTCACTGTAAATCCATTAGGAAAAGAACAAAACAGAGAAGGCGAAACAATATATATAGAATCATGGAATGATTTGGGTTGAAAGGGACCTTAAAGCTCATCCAGTTTCAACCTTCCAGGAATACCTTCCACTAGACCAGGTTGCTCCAAGCCCTTTCCATCCTGGCCTTGAACACTTCTAGAAGGCCTAAACCACTTCTGATGTGTTAAAGGGGAGGCTGAATACCAGTGCAAGCTCTCCCAGGTTTCAGATTCACTTTAGTTTTTATTATTTGATACAAATGAGAAGTCTCTCTTAAGAAAACCTCAAAGCTTCTGATGGTTCCTGAATTCTCTGGTACAGTGTTTGTGTGCCCCGATGACTGTAGTGCTTGGCTGTGGGCAGCAGGGAGATGTCTGACTCCACACACATTCCCAACTGGCTGGAAATGGCAGCCTGAAATTGCTACCTAAGGAAAACCAGTTCTTTTGTCCATCATCAAAAAGATAACAGCTGCTGGCTTGCTCTCAAAAAGCACAGATGGACACCACCACCACCATCTCCAGCTCTGCAGCATTATTCCTTCCAGTTTAATCTCTATTTTGCTGATGTTTGTAAAGATGCAGGGGTTCAGCAACTTCCAGCAGGGAACAATCTCACCATCTGAAATAGGACCTTTCTCTTCATTCTCGCCTAACACATCAGCCATCCTGGGCATGCAGCCTGCCACAACAAGGTAGCACATCTGACTACAGATCTCTCTCATAAGAAGTCTGCCTCTTTTTCTGGTGATCTAGAAGATTCCATTTCATCTGTAGGAATGCTCCTTGCCTGCTTTGAAACAGTGTTTGGATATTGCAGCAAATATCTCTTGAGGTGAAAAACACTGCTTAGGCAGGGAGCTAAGCAAAATTATTAACACTCTGCAGTCAAGCGAGGGCTGGATCCATCCATTTCCTTTGAATTCCTCTGGTTTTGTAATGCAGGTTTCACTGTAGGAAATGGACTAAACAATGTCCACGGGGCATATAAGAGAGAAAAGTAATGTATCCATTTTCCATTTTCATGAATTCATTGCTACTCTAAAGATGCTCTAGGGGCACTGGTCTATTTGGGAGCAATGCTTTTGCTGGTTAGCAGCCAGGCACAGCAGTGAACTCGGACCAGCTTGGTTTACCAGTAAAGCAGTGTTTTATGGTTGCCCCAATTTTTTGTTCTGCATTCAGAGGTATTCCTGACATTGACTCATCTGGCTCGGAGTATGGCCATGACTCAAAACATCAAGGTCAGGAAAGCACATGATCATGATGCTTATCAAGACCTCCTGCCTGCACTGAATTTGGCCAGAAACCCCATAAAGAGAGCAGTGAGATAGCTTGTGAAACGACAAGAGTGATTTCTACTTGCTCAGGACTTGCTCAGACTCTGCAATTGATGCCTTGAAACCAAACTGGGGCTCTGCTGACAGGCATGGGGAGAGTGGATAGTCAAAGCAAAATACAGTCAACTGTAGTTATCTATATTTAGACCTTAGGGAATATAACTGGTTATAGTTTAACTGAGCTATATGTGACTGGCCTGACTTTCATTTACTCTGAGGATTCCCACCTTGGATGGAGCAGGGGGTGGTTCAGGTTTTGTTGATGTGAGGCAGTGGGAAAGGATAACAGGGTACAGGGTTAGCGAGGACCATTCAGTTGGCAACTAGAAGAGTTTTGAAATGCCTGCGGTTTAACCCAGGGTGAATTCAATTTCTGACTATTCTTCAAAAGCAAACCTCATTGGCATGCAACAGCAGAGCTCACAAACCCCAGGCTCACACAAGCAGACCCGTAGCAGCGATTGCTGACCAGCTCTGTCTGCAGCCACATCCTTCCAGCCTACCTCAAGGCTGAGAACCTTCGTTTTGTGAGAAGATGTCAAAATCCAGGCAGCCTTGAGAATCCTGGAGGAGGAGAGGATCAGGCTTGATGGCAAAGTAAGGAACAAGTAACAAAAAGTAGCCATGGATTTCTAAAGTAACACAACTCATCACTTGCCTCTCCAACTCGAATTCGTGGGTTTAGACATTACTATTAAGGGGAACAGAGTGGTGGAAGTCTAAAGCTTTTCCTGTCTGCAGTATGGTTTGTAGCAAAATATATATTAGGTGCATTGAAGCTAAGGATCCTGCCTTGAGTTAACTTGTTGGCAAAGTACACAAATGCGGCTTCAGCAAGAGCTGACTTCCCTGCAAAATAAATTGGCTAATGTACTAACCTGCCACTCAGTTTAAGTGTTCCTGCCATCCCCCTGAATGCTAGAAATAAAAGGGTATTGGATTGTGCTGCTAGACTGGAGTCCAGAAAAAAGCTTCATATTCTGAGTAATATTTATCTGAGCTCTCAAGGGAAGGTTTGGCTGGGTCACGTCTCAGATCTTTAAATCTTCCTGTAATTGACCTGATTTTGCCTTTGCTTTCTTGGTGCTCTGATGTACTGCATGTGCGTGGTGCTGTCGTATCAGTCCCAAACCTCTGTCTAAGGGAGTCTTTACTGTATCGAAACTCTTTCATGCAGTTTTCCCAGGCAGAAGGAAGACCTTCCTATCGGATCTCCAGATTTGGGAAATGGCCATTCAGTAACACAGAGCCTGAAGTATAGTAATGCAACCATGCTGCAATAGCATGAATTGTCAATTTTAAGAGAGGAAAGATGTGCTGAATTATTAATGTTGATTGAGAATGGATAAAAATACCTTGAGAAAGAGGGAAAGTGTTTAATTGTTCGTGTAATATATGTAATCAGAAAACTGATGAAGGAGAAACCATACATGAAATCTGTATGCATCTTGCTGTTATATCTTCCTTGATCCACTTAAAAGTAGACTGGACAGGGGACATCAGAAGGCAGAGAACAACACCCTCTAAATTTGTCCATTACTGATTCTTATATGCTCTGTAATGCATTAACCGATCAACCAGGGAAAGGACTTGAACTGAAAACAAACCCAGTCATTTCTGTATTTTCCTTAATAGGATTTCTGGAACAGGAATCTTTGAAGGGGGCAGGGTTTAGGACCTGCTCCTATGTAATTCAGTTGCAAAACATCCCTTTTTTCAGGTCTGAAGGGATGTTCCTTTTGAATTATTTCATGGTAAACAGCAGTAAGATCCTCTAACCCATTCCTGCCCTCAGCATCCCTCCCCATCCTATTCTGTTGTGATCTGATTCCAGATCCCTATTTGCTGGTGGTGTTTGTCTTTGCGTCCTAATTGTTACACTGCCAAACAAGCATATTAATTAGTGCTCTTCTCTGTTCTACCCCTGTATGCCCTGTTCCCACAGATACTTTTAGTCTGGTCTCTCTTTTTCTTTAGCCCATTGCATAGCTAAGTGAAAAATGCAGCTTTAAGATAGGGAACGAGTTCTGTAATGCACATAATTTTAATTACAGGAGCTTTTTCTTTCCCAAGGTACCAGATATCAGCAGTCTGTTCATATTCAGGTTCTAATTAGCAGTATAACTTAGAAGAAGTCTTAAAATGTCTGTATGGTGATTTCAGCCCATCTATCTGTTTAAGGTTGGATCAGATTCCCAAGAGGTGCAGGAGGGACAAATTGGTTCATGTTTCTCATAACTTCTAATAACTTCTTCCTTTGTGTTTTTCTTTTAGGCTCTTTCCATCAATACATATTGATCACTTAACAAAGCCAGTCTTTGAGCTATGAAAGGCCTTTGATTAAAGTTTCACTTGGCAGCCTCTTGGATTAGACACTTTATCATCTTCATGAACACTGGAACCCCATGATATGAAAAGGGAAAGGAAATGAGGAGGCAGTAACCTGAAGTGTAAGAAGTGGAAAATTATGTATTAAATGCCAGACACGTACTCTTAGATACTACTATGTCACTTCACATATTGTACAGTCAATTAGGTTCATAGGGATGGGTGTAATCACTGCAGAAAAAATTCTCAGGGGCTAAAAATATTCTGCTTAAAGCATTCAGACCAGTGCTTGTAAATCTCACTGTGTTTGTTATGAAGCTGTAGGTTTTCTGCTACATTCTTGTGGTAAATGGAATTTTCTCTGCCTTAGAAAACTGAGTTTGTTTTGAATGGGAAGCAAACTTCCTGCTACAAAATCTGTTCTGATATAGCTGAAGTTTCGCCTTTCTCTTTGTTTTTACCAGAAAACTCCATACCACATAGGGAGATAGCTGATATTACAAATAAATGCTACTGTGGATGAGTCAGCTGCAGAGGAGGGGAGCCCTGTTCAAGTAACTGTCTGTAGAAAGAAAGAAACTCTTTTGAGATTCACCAAAAAGGAAGCAGGCAGCGCTTTATTTAGCTGTAAAGCAGCAGAGGTGACAAAGGAAGATTGGTTTTCTTAATGCAAGTGATCCATTCTGGCACTTAGAGGCCACTAAGAATATCCAGGTGGGTGATTTAACCCTTTCGTATGTGGTTATTTAAGATGTTTCAGCAAGGAAGTCTTTAGGGGACAACACAGTTAATGCTGTGTTGAGCTGTATTATGAATTTGATCAAGTGTGTTTCTCCAAAGCATCATCCATTTTTTAGTTAGTGAGAAATAGTTGTGACCACAGTCATTCAGAGAGAATGAAGTGGTAAAACCAGATCTTCTGCCATTTCCCTCAGTAATGAAACTTCTTTGGGGACCTCCATTATCAAAGCACTTGAAAATTACCCAGGAGAAATGTGATCTTCTCTCACAAGAGGGAAGGTGTAGAGGAGGACATGAAAGAAAGCAGAAATGACAGAATGTACTTAAAGTTATTAACAAACTGTAAATTATTTGGTTTCGTGTGCTGCTTCCAAGTGCTAACACACTAAGTCAGCAAATCCACCAGAAAAGGTTTGCTTCAACAAAAGGTAATAAATACCACTTGTTACTCTGTCCTAGGTGAGTAAATCTGAATATTCATTGCACCTATCTCTGCATGCACATGCTTATATCTGACCTAATTACTTTGGTAGCCTTTATAATCAATAGATACACACACACAGATAAAATCCAAAGAACTCTGATTTTTATCAAGAAATGGAAGGTCCTACTTATATTATCTTTCCTACTTTGTCAGAAGGTAATTAAACAAACCCAACAGTTTTCTGACTGGGGGGATCTCTTATGACCTCAATTAGTGCATGGGAAGGATGGAAACATTTTTTGTTCTATTTTAACCTAATTCTCTCACCAGGCCTCTTCTTCAAAGGCTGCAGATTAATTTTTCTAATGGTTATTAGATCTTTATCTGTGGGTAAGACAAATAGCACAACATCTGCAAAGGTTAATGCTAACTTGACCAATCCCCTGTTTTAAAAGGCAAAGCTATATTTCTGTGGCCAGGAGCTGTCAGTACTGCAGATACCATGCAGTTACAGGACACAGACACCACCTCATGGAGGTGGGATTGTAGGCAGGACAGGAGAACATGCTGCTGCACATGGGTCAGTAGAGGTTCTATATCCCGTACGTATGTACAGGATATAAGGACTTCAGCGCTTTGGGGAGATCTTTCTAACCTCAGCTGTGAGTCAGAAGCTCTGTCACCCTGAACTCGCACTGCAGGCAATGGGAACACACATTCATCTCCAGGGTTGGTGGGAAGTCTCTGTATGGAAGCAGCCAACTCTCTGTTGCCTCTGAAGGAAGCCTTTAGTGACAGCTTCTAGTCTGAGTGTCTTCAGTGGGTGACATGAATCTGTGATCTCACAATTAGATCACAAGTCTCAGACTCCCCTGTTCTCCAGGTTATTTCAACTAATCAAGGTGAACGGTTGTATGACTGGAAGGCAGGTTGTTATATGTGTAACTGAATCTCAAATCACACAGAAGAGTTCTTGCTCATAAGACAGGCAGACTTTAGGCTTTTTTGTTCTATCAGATAGGGATGAAATTAATTTCATTTGTTAGCATAAACCCCGAGGCTCTGTAGATGGCTACAGTGACTGAATTTGGACTTATGTCTGAAATGTAGCCATTCCAGCCCTCTACAATCTGAGGTTGTCACAGCCACTGTGTTTTATAGCCTTGCTTCCAATCTGTTCCTCCCATGGCAAGGTCCCAATCATCCAATTATCCCAAGTGCCAATCTCTCTGAGACCCTGTGCTAATAATCTTCAGTATTAACAGAGCTAGTGGCACTCAAATATGAGAGGATTGGTACTTCTCTACATAAAATTATCTTGATAAATTCAAGATTAAGACTTGATAATCAAAGGATTGCAGTTGCAGTTGGACAAGTTAGAAGTATTTATTAATAGTATATATATTAAACTAGGCTGAATAGATTGTAGGTGGGTTGTAGTCTATTTATAAAGGACAGCAGACAATACTGTGTCCCACAATCCTGACGAGCTTTAAATTGCTTTGTGTTAGGTAAAGCCCTGTTGTGTTTTAGCTCCAGAATAAATCATCCCATTTTTGTTGCTACTACTCCTATGTTCCAGTCCAAAGTAAATCTCAGTGAAAAACCTCAAGCAGCCAAGCAAGAAGGAAGATATTAGATAAAGGCACAAAAGTATGTAGACACCAAGGCTAACAGGCAGGCAAGTAATACATAACAATTCAGATTCCTATACCTGGATTCCAAAGCTGATTGTTCGTATGAAGCCCCCAAATGTAACAGATTGAAATTAATCTATGACATTTTTCCCTTTGTTGCCTTATTAGTTTGGAAACAAAGATATTACTGTTGAATGGCTACTGAAAGCCCTGAACAGTTCTCCCTCTGGGCTTTAATAATTAAACCCATTCAGTGAAGTGAATTCATTGCAATGCTAAGACAAGGTGGCTTCAAAACCACTAGATTTAATGTTGATTAGAGTATTTCCCTAGGCAGTGATAAGCAGCCATCAGCTGACTCAGTTTCTTGCTAAGTAGGATTCAATTGTCTAATTCTCATATCTGTGGGAAAAAACCCAGCATTGTTATAAAGGAAAAGGTCAAAGGATGCACAAGCCAGAATTTGCTATTTAGTTGTATCCTAAGGTAAGCTTCAAGTATAGCTGTGTCTGCAAAGTGGTTGTAGTTAAGGGCAGGATATTTTTGACACCCAAAGTGCTCACTCCTAGCAAAATCACTCTCACTGAGTTTTAAAGACAGATGAATGGAGAGCCAGACAGAATTATACCCCCAAAAGGTTAAGCCTGTCAGAAACCAACCTGAACCACGCTGCATTAACTTGTCCCTGTACTGGGGCAAATACTGGCCACTGAAACAGAAACCTGCACATTCATTGCAGGGTGCTCCCAAATTCATGCAAAAGGCTGTGGAAGAAGCAGCAAGTACAGGAGCACAAGCTGCCCAAACCTCCATTTGTTTCTCTTCCCCTTGCAATTCACAGCTTACAATGTCTTTATGAGAGCAGAGCTACAAATAAGTTGGCTGTTCATCCACCGTGAAATGATTTCTAAATTCCTATCCATTATCTGAGCAGGAAGAGGCACTGCTGTTCTTGTTTATTGTGCTAGCAAAAGAGCTTCTAGTGACACAAAGACTATTGAAAAAGATAGCTGGATGTCTTCTTGTTTTGCTAACTCTGTTGAGCTAGTTTGCAACTCAGTGCCAGCTTCTTGAGAATGTTTGTTGGCCTCATCTTCTTTCAACTGATTAGTTGGATAGAATGGTCTTGCCCGAAGCATCAGTTGGGAGTAGAGATTTTGTTAATGCCTGGCATTCTGTTTGGCTCTGATTCCCTAGTAAGAGAACTTGAGATACTATAGGAACCCAACTGGTATTTTCTTCCATGTTTTCCAAACTTTTCCTTCAATGTTTTGAGACAGCAGATGATACAATTCCTCCAGTCCCATTCCAACTCAAGCCAAAACTGGCAGATAATTGCTTATTTTACTAAGCTTGAGTAGTTCCAATCTACACGTCTAGTAAGGATAGCTCTTCTATTGCTGATCACTGCTCATAGAAAGTACTTAGAAAGTTTTCAGCTCCTGTAGTGCTATCCTTATAACAGTGAGAATATTTACTAATGCATGTTTGAATCATTTAACCATATTCAGCTGTGATTTGTAACGAGAACTCTCACTGTCATTTCTCATGTGGGGGAGATCTACTCTTCATGTTGCCAACGGGTATTTTATTTCACTTGCATGGCCCCTGTCAGCAGCAGGAAGGCATTTCTTATCTGTAGAAATTCCCAGGGGAAGTTAGTGACACAAACAGCAGGAGTTGGAGCTGCAGCAAGAGCAGGGGAGCAGCGTGCTCTTCCCATGTCCTGTTGGTGGTTCTGATGACAAGTCTTTGGCAGCATAGGATACTCACTGGAGCCAAGAGAGCAGTGGGCATATTTCACTGTTTCTGTTTCTGTGGTTTTGTAGGGATTTTTTAATCATTTCATGCTCCCTTTTCTGCTAGAGCAAAGCTGCGGTGCCTTTGTAGTCGGACCTTTCCTTGTTGGCTTTCCAGAGTATTATATTATTCGGCCAGATCTAAGGGCTTCCAAGGATGTGAGCTGTGTTATTTACCATAAAACAAGAGGAAGAGTGTATGAAGCACCCCCATTCCCCTGGCTGTTTTGGAGGCAAGGGGTCTGTAGGTTAATTAGGAGTCCTGATGGCTTCTTGACAGTAAAATCCTCAAGAATTAACTTCAATAAATTACTGAAATGTGAAAATAATTTGGTACAATCTAGGAATGCCTTGGCATTGCTGTGTCAGATTTAATAGTAATTCCTTGCACTTTCTGCTCTCTGGATGAGAGGTGCTTTATAAATAGAGGATGTTTATTTCAAGAGAGCTCAACTTGATGGGTGCAGAGCACCTATAAGACTGTAGGACTGTAGCACTTTGCCTTCTGTGGCCAGCACCCTTTCAGAATCCCATGTTCCCAGTTTCACAGTTATTGCCATTTCCATAACACTCAGTTGTGTTGATTCATCTGATCATATAACCACACATTAAACCTGATTCCGTGAACAGCTCTGTTTTAAATGGATCTGCTCCATGGTGGGAGCACCAAATAGCTGTAGTGGCATTGCTGTGGGAAGAGCTTTTTCTCTCCAAAGGGAGGGGATGACAGGCAGGAGACAAAGAGACCAGACCTCCATCCCAAGGAGGAGCATCATGCAGGAACAGCCAAGGGGGGCAACCAGGTGCATGGTGTCCTTAAAACCTGTTGTATGTTTAGTCCTTTAGCTGGCAACAGGGAGATGGTGGCTTTTAAAGATATAAGGGATTTTGAAGAGCACCTTGGCATAAGAGATGCCTAATTCCTGTTCCTTTCAAGGCATTAAACACCTCTGATGACCTTTCTCTTTTGCAAGCCCCAGGTTCCAAATGTACCCCTACTCTATTTGCCTTATTAGTTTTAGTGCCCTTTTTTCCCCCTGCATTTGCCTACCACCTCTGTCTTAGTCTGTGGTAGCTTTGTATGTGCTGCTAGTAGTGTGTGCAACATGAATGCTAAAGAAAGTTAATACATTAACAACAACTGATGGAAAAATGCTGGGTCACACCAGCAATAGCTTTTATTTGCTTTCCAAACATGTTTGCACGAAAGTGTTTTGCCAAGAAAGACAGCAAAAAGGAAAAAGAGGGCATGAGTGTTAAATATAGAATGTATTTCTACATTGTGCTATTATCATCATGAGGACATGGGTCATCCAGGCAACAGAAACAATCTGAAGATCTCTGAGCTGAAGCATGTGATGTGAATAGCAAGGCCTTAAAGTAGTGGCTGCTGTAACTGGTTTGTCACTGGCCTATTGCCAGGGCTGACTTACTGAAGGAATGGGTTGTGAATATATCATTCCAAAGCAGCCACATTGCTAAAAATCAAAGCCTGTACATGGTCATTTGAAAAGAGGTAAGACAGTGACATAGACCTGCTTGTTCCCCACAGGCTCACTCAGTGCTTTAAGCCTTTTCCACGCTATACAGCTGGACAGAGGAAGAATATGGCAATTAAATGATTTCTCACTAGAGGGTGACAGAAGCATGTGAGGGAAGCACATGAGGGAAGCATGTGAGGGAACCTACTTAACAGCACTTCTGGTCCTAACTCATAGCTAGTGAGTTAGTAGTAGGTTGGGAAAAAAATTCACATCATCAAATTAAGTAAACCATTTCAGTGACAGTGATTGAGGTTCAGCCCTGACAGGAAGAAATCTCTTCTCTGCCTGCAAGGGCAATTTGGGTAATTACACATGTGTCAATGAAGTGAGGTAAAGAATAAATCAGTGTCAGGGTAGTAAACCACAGCCCATTTCTTCCAGCAACATGAAGTATCTTATTGTATCAACATCCTTTATGTTTATTGATATCTTTTAGTTCTCAAATCTCCTGCCATGTCCATAGGGTTGAAATTCCTGTGGTTTGGTTTGGTTTGTTTTTTAAACCCTCATTTTTCTGTCTATTACACAAAATAACCCCTCTGTCCCCTCTGAGAATATTGCTGTCTGATGCAACATTGCAGGCTCCAGGATGGGAAGATGAGAACCACTGCACCCTTAACCCTCTTCTACCAAAGCATGTGATAGCTGTCAGGTATGTCTGTGCTCATATAGCCTATGAGTCCTTATTTCTGTAGGCAAAGAACCAGTTGGACCCAAGACAATCGTTATGCTTAAGTATAACCAGTGTTCAAGGTTTGAAGTACTTGGAATAACCAAATACTGTAAAATGCAGGCTTATTGAGACTGCATCTTAGAGAAGGCTTTGTAAATAGCCATCTTCTCACCTTCCTTTAGATATCTGTGCCATACTGATAATGCCAAGACTAAAAAGCCCTTTTAGCTGCAAAGTGGGCAGGATTCATGTGTTTTTCTAAGATCTAGCAATGGACCCTGGTTTAATCTGATGTTTCTGGATTATACTATATTGAAAATAGCTGTATAACCACCATAGCAATTGCAATAGGAATGCTCCAATTGCTGTAGAGCTCTAAACAATCATCACTGCAGGGTTTTAGAGGCAGATCTGGTACAGTCAATAATAACTTTTAAGGCATGATGTTTGATTCTCAGCATATGGTAGTCAAGGGAAAGCTTTCCATCTGTTTTCATTAGGTCTGATGGAGACACTGTCCATCACCATCTGAGCACTGCTTTTGAAAAACAGACTGAACAAAAACTGCAGTTCACACCTTGTGCCTAATTCCAGTGTGCAGGGTTTCACACCTAACTTGCTCTTAGCTCTTGTAGGCAAAGGTACAAAGATATTAACAGATTTAGGGGAAGTAAAAGAACATAAAAAGCTGAAAATGGATAGACAGTAGTAAAGACTAGCATAAAACCAGGTTGGATGGCTTAACCCATTTAACAAGGTGATTTAGCAGTAGCTGTAGAAAGACAGTGAACTTCAGTCTGTACAAAGGAGTGAGTGCCATCCAAACACAGCTGGGAATTGTCTATCATTTGCTTTGCTGTACTCTCACATAGAAGGAAAGCACACAAATGTTAATGCCTACTTCTTACAATCCTATAGCTCCAACAGAGGAATAAACAAGTAAGCCATCTAAGAAGTAACTTGTAAGAGAATTATAAGAATGCAGTGGTGGATTCTAGTCTAGGAAGGAGAAAAAAATATTCATGACTTCAGAGGATAATTTTATGCCTCATCATAAAAGATCACCAAGGCCATTGAGGGGGGGTGAGGGAAAAGCAGCAGCATTTTGAGAAAGAAACATGCTGTATTATAGTAATGAGGGTTTGTTGGTTTGTGGCTTGGTTTTGTTCTAAATAAAGCAAACGTTCAACTGAAGTTCAAAACCCAAGAAAAGGCTTACTTTCCTCCAGTAAGTGGCCACTGCTGCTTCTTACAACCTTCTCCCTAGCTGTTGCAGGTTTGGGCAATGTACTTGACTTCTCATGGCAGTGTGTGAGGTCCTGGTTACTTGCTGTGTGTTAAATTCACCACCTGGCTAAAGAGCAGCAGAAGTGCTCTGTGCTTTGCTCTTCAAAGCACATCCTTGGAGTTGTCTTTACTGCTACATAGTCTATCTACATTAGGGATGAATTCTACACTGAGAAGACAGCATGCTACTCTATACACTATGCAGCTATGCTGCATAGTATGTTCACATAAAGGGTGTGAAACAAATTCCTCTGGGTTTGATTCTAACATATTTGTACCTAGAAATATGACTTGTGCAGCTTTTCTTGGGTCTGCTTTCTGATCAGCTGCTGTGAGAGCTTGGGCACAGCCTGACCAGATGACACTTCGTGCCAGAAAACAGCTCAGAAACATAAACCACCGTGTCCTCCTAGATTTTCTGATATCCTCCAACAACTCTATCCTTAACTGGGGTGTTGAATGTTTGTAATGAAACAAATTCAAACAAATCTATTATTTCCTCATTTATCTCCCTCTCTGTAGTGTTCTACTAGGTGTGAAGAAGAGCTGTTGGCAGAGGTTTAAGTTTGCAAATGCTCTGATTGTCTACAAATGAGGCACAGTGTGGCACTCACAAGACTTCAATAAAACTTTTCACTGGTGACACTGAGAGCATTTGACCAAAATAGTCAGTAACAATTCAAAGGCTTGCAAGGAGCACAGCATTGGTATTTATACTTCAAAGTCTATCGGAATTGAGGAACAGACCTAACTCTTGCTGAGTGGTGCCTAAGTGCATTGCGTATTTCACTCTTTTAATGTCTGCATCTCTCCTTAGCAAGCTCAGAAATGGCTGAAACAAAACTCTATTCTGGCTGGTACACGATAGAAACCCCTTGGATCTGATGCACAAAAGTAACCTGGTCCTGCTTTACTGAACTTAGCTGGAGACTTTTGTAGCTGATCTGGTGAAGCTTGCTAAAATAAAGCAGAAAGCTTAGGAATTGCTGGAAAGGCAGCTTAGCTTCATGAAACAAAAGCAATGTAGAGTTTAGCAGTAAAGAAGGCCATATTCTAAAGAACCTGAATTCATTTAAATGTATGCAATGGCTTTCAGTGGGAGCAGGAGTTGGCTCAATATAGACTCATTTAATTAAACACTAATGATATTTTGGCAGACTCCTGCTAAGCCACAGAGGCACAGTCTATGCAATTAACTTGCAAAATCATCATCGATATTTGGCTGCATTTGCTGTATTAAATAAAATGTCTATAGAAAGCTCTAATGGATTGAGTGAGTAATTTGTGCAGAGGAGGGCCCATGATTAAGCACCATAGTGCCATGGAGAAGAAACATGACTTCACAGAAATCTGTAGCAGAACTCCCACAGACTTCAGTCGGATGAGATTTCACTTTGAGTGTTTGTGAAGGTGGGAACATTTGCCTAATGCAAGCCTTGTGCCAGCATGCTATCAGCTCCATGGAAAACTGGCATCTGTTCCGGCTTGCCCAGACCTTTGGCAAAAAGCATCTGCTGCCTTCTGAACTGAATTCCCAAATCCCTCCTGTCCCAGGTCTGATTGAAATTCTGTGAGTGTGTGACTCAGAGCTTTCACTTGCAGCCTGGGGGAAAAAACAATAGGAAAAAGAAAGGCAAGTACTGAATTTGAAGTGATGGGGGTGTGTGTGTGTGGCTACTCTAAGGAAGTTTTTGGCTTCCTTTGTTGAACAGCCTGCTCAAGTGTTATTTACCAGGCTTCTTAATAACATAAAACACTTCTAGGCTTAGAATCAAATGCCTACTTAGAACTAGATAACTAGGTGTGTCTTGTGATCTAGATTGTGTTTCCCTATAATGAACATACTGATGTTGTCTCATTGAACTGGTAGAGATTGACACTTTCAGTCTGGATAAAGCAGAACTTCTCACTTTACTGCCCTCAATCCAGTTAGTCTTGACAGAATGAGAGCCAACACATCCTAGGCTCGTGTAGTAGCAGAATGTCCAGAACACCTCACCCTCCCGTTTCCCAAAATCCAGGTTGGTCTCCTACATCAGGGTGTGCATCTTTTAGAAGCATGAATTTCAGTGGGATGAATGATGCTGTTTTCTCTGCATTGCAAAGATAAAGACTCATTTATTTCCTATTGGCACTGAGGGATAATTGAGACACGGTCTTACAGTTTGGCTCTTTGTAACTAAGACAGTGAAGAATTTTGTCTTTTGAATTAAACTTATGCTCTTCTCCAAACTATATTTTATTAACGGTATTTTATTACCCTTGCAGTGTATAACTGCAGTAGTGGGGACCTGCCAACTGTGGTGCTCACTGATTGACATGTGATTTTCTACTGTGTGATTAAATTGGAGAATATGAGAGACAGTCCAATATTCCCAAGACTAACACCTTCAAAATACTCCTGGAGTTCGTTTTAGCTAATGGAGAGAATAATGCCTTGAATCGTGGTTATTGGTGTGCTATGTAATAAAAGCACAAAAATGCATATCAAGGATGGTGACAGTGTCAAGCTAGTCTTGGTTACTGCAGTTGCTGTTGTATCTACCCAAAAAAGATGACGACTTGTAGCAAATCCTGCTGGGAAGGTAAGGATTTGCTATCTGGCATTTATATAACCAAGCCACACTCTCAGCGTTTAGACCTATGTGTATGCTCTCATCACGGTGATATGTCTTCTGGTTCTAAAATGAGCAAGATCCTATTAGCAGTGGGAACTGAGTGTGATTGGCTGGAGAACTGGAGATGTTCCAGTTGTGCTAATAATACTTCTTGCTTGGAGACAATAATAAGCCAGTTCTGTTAATTTTTTGCCTGAAACATACAGTGTGTGATGTACAATCATGTCCATAAGTGGGTTTTATGAGTGCTTAATGCACACACTTAAGCTTCAGCAAAGCAGCTGTCAGAATTAACTGCATCACAACTCAGATGGTTAATCAGCATGTGAATATGTCAGGAACTGTGTCTGCAAAGAGATGTGTGATTTATAAACCCCTGGGGAGCTCTGCCACCAGATGGCCTTTTCTGAGCTATGAGTAGTCCTTAAACCAGTTTGGTTTTGGTGTCTTACAGGATCACGTAACTTTTAAATGCCTTTCTGAAATTGCTCATTCGGTCTCCTAGAGATGCAGCTGAGGTGGATATCCTCATCTCCCTAATGGGAGCACTTGTTTCAGGCCATTTAAGCCTTGTTTTCCTGTGATATTAATGGTTGCAGGTGGACGTTTTTGCACATACAACCATGTTCTTTTCATTTCTATTCTACATGGCACGTGTTGTAACCAAGTCACTTAATACATCAAACAGGGATTAATCAAGCCTAAGGAAGTTGAGATCAAACCTGCAAGTATTTAAAGATGGAGACTCTATTGATGAAGCTCCTAGATAGGAATGAAGTTCATAGTATCCCAGAATGGTTTGGGGTGGAAGGGACCTTAAAGCTGAAACAGCTCCAACCCCCAGTGGACACCTTCCTCTAGCGTAGGTTGCTCCAAGCCCTGTGTCCAACCTGGCCTTGAGCACTGCCAGGGATGGGGCAGCCACAGCTTCTCTGGGCACCCTGTGCCAGCGCCTCAGCACCCTCACAGGGAGCAGCTTCTGCCTAAGAGCTCATCTCAGTCTCCCTTCTGTCAGATGATACAGAAGTATGAACATAATCAACAGAAAACTGATTTTTCGAGTTTAGTCAAGAGCTAGAGGCTCACCTTGCATCTGTTAAATACTCAAAATACACCACAGCATCCTCTCAGTTATTTCTTTTTGCATGGAAATGATTTCAGCATCTCATGTAAATATCATTAGCACTCATAGTTCTAATTCTGGGACACGGAAGAATTTTCTTCTCCCCTTTCCTTGTTTTTCTTTGTTTCCCCTTTCTCCCACTGTGACCAGGAATACCATTTGGTTTTTTTGCATGTGGTATATGCATTCCCACAAAAAGTCTGGGCTTGGAGAAGCTGACATTTTCCAAGAGAAATCCATTTCATGAGAAAATCTCCAACCAGGCCCTTCTCGAACTACGTCCCATTTGCCTTTTGTGGGCACAGATCCAGGAGTAATCACACAAGTATCAACAAAGCTCATTCCACAGAGCTCACAAGAGACATCCTGACAGCAGAATCTGGCCCTCTGGAGGGATGTTATGGGGTTCTGGAAGCATATTGCTACCAGCTCTTTTCAACTGGGCATCACCTGTGTAGGTCATACACATTGCATGAAGTTCTGATTAAGCAAGTACCTCCTGCAGAGGTACCCAGAATCTGTCTTAGGCTTTGGTGGTGACCTTCACAAGCTATTCCAGCTTGGCCTCTCCTATAGAGAGCGTTCATTAGATGAATATCTACCTTACTCTGGGATGTTACAATGCTCTCCCTGTGCAGCCAGGGAAGACTCCTTGATCTAAGTCTCCTCTTTCCCAATGGATACAGGTATAAGGAAACCACAATGGAGGCACAACATGGAAAAGGTGTTATTTTGGTTTTACTGACAGTTCCTGCTTGCTTGCTTTCTTCCCCTGAGGGATGTATGGTCCCAGATGTGACTCCCAGCTCCGAGCCAAGTGCAGCAGATTCCTTTGAAGTCCTCCTGAAGGTAACTTGGCTTCCTACAGAACTAAATCAGTACCAGCATTAGTAAGGCTGGCAGGACTTTGCCACAGAGAATGGCAGCATTACTGCTGAATACAAACCATGTACCAAGTCACACTTAGCCAGCTATCACTCCCTGCATTTTTAAGCTCATTTGATGACTTTGAGCAAAGAGAAGAGACTTCAGCACTGCAGGCATCTTTGGCTCCTTCTGACCAAAAGAAAAAGAAGAATGGGTAGTAGTAAAAAACCCTGCATGGCTTTAGGGAGACAATAATTCATCCAAATTACATTAAGTGGGATGAATTTCAATTTGGTATTTGTGGCACTCCTGACTTTATTGATGGCAGTCTGTTTTACAGATTGCATTGATTCTTCAGTTTCCCAGAACATGCTTTACTCCCTAATTGGGGGTGTGCACTGTAGCAAAACCAGATTTCAGCTTGCTCTTCATCAGCAGGACACACACATCACAGGAAGAAAAGAGAAGGCAGAAATTCCCTTTATGCATAGCAAATGCTTTCCTCTGTGCTTGCAAAACCAAAAGTCATTGTCTCGAAACTTGCAGCACAGGATTCTGAGCAAGAAGAATTGTTCCCTATCCAAAAGCCTGCCAGAATGACAGGAGCTTGTGCTAAATTCATGATTTCTGAATGTTGTCAGAAAACAAAATCTGATTTGCCTCGCTATTTTGCTACAAAATGAAAGATAACAAAGTGGTATTTCAGACTTGTAAGACAAGTACAGTGAAATGTACTTAATGTGGGTTGATTGATCTGTATTGTGTTTCTCTTGTATTATTCACATTTCATTTTCTTCTGCTGCTTTTCAGCAGGATTCTTAATGCCCAAGGGAAAAGCTTCTCTACACTTGCAAGAACACAGTTCCCTTCCAGTGAAACCGAATGATCGTCTCAGACCTGTTCATCTGGCCTGTAATTTGGGCACATTCAGATCTGAAGCAGACTTCAAGTATCTGGAAGTCACAGTCAAACACAAGTCTAAGTACTTTGCTGTACGAAGACAGCTTAGGTATATACAGAAAGCAAACTTTAGCAAAGCCTGGGGTGACTCCATGCTACTGCATTAAAAATAGGAACACTTCTGTTTCAAACATGTCTTTAGTTGTTCCTAACCCAGGAAAAGAACAGTATTATCTATCATTCATAGAGCTCTTAACCTTTTGGAACAGCACATGTTGTGCACTATGTATATTTATCCAGTTAAAAAAGTCTGTAGGTTCATTTTTTTTCTCTGACATGAAAAATGTTGATGGAAGCACTAAAGGCTTAGAGTGTCTCTGTGATTTGCTTGCTAAAGTAAACATGAGCCAATACTGTAACCAGATCACATACTTGTAGTGGAATAAAGTGACTAATTTCATTTTCAGCCTCGCTGAGAAGAAGCAGAAAACGCATCAGGAAATAGACCGAGCTTTCTTTAGTGTGGGAATGAAAACATGTGGGACCAGTGGGCCTGATGGGGATTTTTGGCCTCGTTTTACCTGTCTTGGCCCTTGGGATACACTAAGAAGAATAGCTCAGAATGAGATCATATGAGATCTCATTATGATATCTTACATATGATATCTCATATGAGATATCAAAGTGATAAGATGGATTTCTGTTTCTTCCTCATAGAGCAGTTACCACAGAACTGAGTGTTACACTGGAGGTGGGCTTGGTCCAGTTAGTTATCAGCTGTGACTTCTTCTCTTGTGTTTGCAGCAAGGGGTATAGGATTTGTTGGGGTTGCTCTTATTGTCAATTCAGTGTGCAGATCCAGCTTTGACTCAGCTGCCAGGGATGGAGAAAGGCAGTGAGTCAGGAGGCTTCCTAAGTCATCCTCCAGCACATTAGACCTGAGCTCCACTAACACGAATACGTAGTGGACCCACTGTTTTTCCACACAGGATGTGCCATTTCAGAATACAATCCCATTCCCATAAATGATGCTTAGCGTTTCAGCAAAATACATCCTACTTTTGCTCCTGCTGACTGAAGAGTCACAGGCAGTCTTGAAAGACATCCCTTGCTTAGTATCATTAGCAGTAAACACTAATGCTGGGCTTAAAGTCCTGTTTAAGAATGCAAAAGACTTAATGATTCTTCATGGATCTGTGAGCAGCACATTGGGTTTTGAGGGGTAGGGGTTTATTTGCAAGGTGGGGGTCAGATTTTACAAACTAATCTCCAATAACTGCCATTAGACTGTTAGCGTCTATTTTTGCTGTGGTAGCATCTGGGCAACCAAAACAGCCTACCACCCTGCTGTTGTACGAAGTACTGAGCAAAAATCACTGCATGTACTGTAAGAGTACAACCTCCATTTAGTTTAGAAAGGGATGGTTCAAGGTCAAAGCATCGTGCTGTGGTCACGTAAATAAAGCCTTTCTACCCCTGGATGCAATTGTGTCATTTTGGGTCCATTTGTGGAATGGATAACATGTACCTGGGAAGATGCTTTAAAAGAATTCGAGAGGCTGTTGCCAACCTGAATCATTCATGCTAGTCCCAGAGTTCATTGTAGCCTGGGATAGGTTGGGGGGGGTGCAATCTGTCTGTTTCTGACTCCGGAAATCTGGCCTGTGGCCATCAGGGTGATGCTTCAGAAGGAATTGCTTCCGATTAAAAAGAAAAGCAGGAGCTCAGCATAAAGCCATTGGACAAAGATGACCTCAGTTATCATCTCCCTGCTTCAAGCAGGAAAAGAGAACCTGGTGCCTGAAGATAAGTAAATGTTTTCTGCGTGTGGGTAGAGGCAATGCATAAAGAGGTAAGTGAGAGACACAGAGCAGCGCTATCCTGCTCAAGCAGTCTTTGCAGCTCCCCTTCACTAAGCGTGTGCTATGGCCCTTCCAGACAGGGCTGGGGCTCCACTGGTGTGCAAATGCATGGCAAGAGACCCTTCCAGTCCAAAAGGACTTGAGCAGTTCAAGTGCAGGAAGAGAAAGGACAGCACTATCAGTCCCAGTGCACTGAGTGAAGTGTGAAGGGCAGAAATGTCCCGTATCCTGGCTAAGGTCATCCAGGCAGCTTTCAGCAGACACGTCCCTCGAGCCCAAACATTTTTACTTGGAAGTCACAGGAGGTCAGGCTATAAAACATGCTCTTTTCCGCACCAGTAGTTCATTCCTGCCTTCAAGCACTGTTCTGTGCATACATGACACAGGATTTAACAGTAAAAGGCAGAAAAATGCGATAATGATGAGAAATGCAAGCTGCAAGTGGCACTTTCCAGCTTACTCTGTGTAAAGGCAAGCATAGGCACAAGTAAATGGACTTAAAAATCTAGGCTAAGAGAACACATGGATTTAAGGCAGATGGAAGATAAAGTATTCTTCTTAACAAGCAATAACAACCCAGTAATGAACACTTCGTGCTCCCGCAGCCCTCCCACTTTGACGTGCACTGCTGCTGCTTTACTTTGTTCCCCCTGCATCTGAGATGGCACAGAGAAGTCAGGTAGCTTTCCCAAGCAGAATCAACGAGCATCCAGACTTGGTACAACAACCTGTATTATATGAGTCGCACCAGCAAGAAGTGAGGTAGGAAACTATGGAACTTACATACACGTAGTTTAAGTCTAATTTGCTGGGTGATAGGTGAGACAGGGCCTTCGCCACTGGGGAGGCTCTGATTTGATCTGTGCTTTGGAAGGTCTGTGGAAACACTCAGCATTTCATTGCAAGTTCTCTTCTGTGTGGGACTGCAGTGAACTGAGTGATGACAAAACCAATGGGGGTTCCAGAACACGTCGGAAATACAGAAATGGGATGTTACTGCTTCCCCAACCACCAGGCACTGTTCTACCAAAGCAAGTTCATTGTTCTGTCATGTTATGATGGAGAAAGCACATAGTGCAATGTCCGGGGCAAGTATGGGAATTTGTAGTTTCTCTGTGTTGTGACCCATCTGCCCTTACATCCTAAAGCACAGAGGCTTCGCGTGGAAAGAGGGATCTGGTTTGACTGGCTTTAAGCTAGTGGAAGGAAAGCTTCCTTATCGCAGTCCCATCAGCTTAAGACTGGCAAGAAATTCACTGCGTAACTGGGAAGCAGAACGAAAGAAAACCTGACATCCTGCAGCGAAGTCATCAGTTTGTATTCCCACAGTCAGTCTGGGTGCCCTATTTGACGTACGTCAAGGAAGATGCTCTCAGGGCCTGCAGACAGACAGCACCAAGAAACCAGTGCAAGTGCAGATGATTTGGTCTGAATTGGCTTTGCTTCCTTTCTGTTGGCCTTGAAGATAAAAAGGAGGAAATAGGAGTAGATTTTAGCAAAGAGGAATGATGTGCAAAAGCAATGAGGTGCGAACCATGGGCCAGATCCCATGTAAACACACCGCCACTAACGTGAGCTGTGAGAGATGAGGGTTCTGTAACTGAGACCAGTTCTGCTTCGCTCTCCAACTGTGTAAATAAAAGCCATTCGTGGTGAGTTGAATCCTGGAACATCCATCCACACAGAACAAGGGGAGCTGGCACCGGTGGTCTGACACTACCCAGGATCCAATAAAATGCTTCAAGCCCCTGACATATGGAGATATCATTCCAGATTTTATGGAGTCCTCCCTTTGGTAGCTTATAGAGATCTCTTCACTGATGGATTTAATGAAGTCTTCCCCTGCTTACCCACTAGAGCTGATTTATCCTTGCGGCAAGGCAGCACAGGGTCAGTGTCTTCATTACGCTGACAGGAGGTTGTGCACTGGGAGGGGAAGTGGCACGGCTCAAGTTCCCTTCATCACAACTCACATTCACTGAGCAGTGCCAATGCACAGACCGAGCACCCGGACTGCGCGTTCCGGGTGCCACAGGAAAGCATCTGAGGCACAGGGATGCAAACCACAGTTCCTAAGGGGGTTTTACCTGGTTCGACTCCAAAGGGAGGGGTGGCTTTTGACAGGGGACGCAGATGCAGAAGCTTAAACCCCCGATTCACGCGGTGCGGGGGACACGAAACCTCTTTTTCACAGCTTCAGTGTTGAACGCAGTCAGAAACTGCCACGGAACCGTGTGAACCTTCAGCCCAAGAGCGCGACCTTCACCTCCTCTGCTGTGCCAGGTGGTTGGCTGCGGGTGTCCGGTGATGCTCAGCAGTACCCCCGGCGGGCAGGGACCAGGGCGATGGTGCCCTTGGGAGGGAGATGGTGCTCCTTGTCACGGAGCAGAGCCTCAGCAAGAGATGCGGCACCATCCCCTGCAGCCTGCAGGACGCGCTGGGGTGATGTCCCCCTCGTCTCTGTCAGAGCCCCCCTTAGGGGTGCGAGTGCCTGCGTCCATGGCGGTTGTGAAAGTGAGGAACTGCTCCTTGTGCAGTTTTCACCCATTCTTTTGGAGTGTTTTTTTCTTTGGAAGGGCGGAACAAAAAGGGGGATGTGGGGAATGTGGGGGCAGATGACGTCATTTGGGGTACCCCAGTTTCGGGGGGCGGGCGATGATGCAGTGGAGGAGCGGATGAGTAGAGGATGAGGGTTCCTCTGAAGAAAGGGGGTAACAGCTGGATTTGGGGCTGATTCCCTCCAGCAAACCTCTCCATGGCGGCTGTGCTCGTGGGGCCGGAGCCGATGTGGTGGCCTCAAAACACTCCAAACCCCTTCCTTCTGGGTCTGCGAGGGTTGGGCCGAGGTCGGGGGGGATACCCACACGAAACTCGGTACTGCCGGTTGCGGGGCGCTGTGTGGCGCCGGGCACTGCTCTCTGCTGCCATCCTGTGTCCAAAAGGCGGAACTGCAGGTGGGGGGCGCTGTGTGGCTCCGGACACTGCTCTCTGCTGCCATCCTGTGTCCATAATTGGGAACTGCAGGTGGGGGGCGCTGTGTGGCGCCGCGTTCTGCTCTCTGCTGCCATCATGTGTCCAAAAGGCGGAACTGCAGATGGGGGGAGCGCTGTGTAGCGCCGATTTCTGCTCTCTGCTGCCATCGTGTGTCCAAAAGGCGGAACTGCAGGTGGGGGGCGCTGTGTGGCTCCGGGCACTGCTCTCTGCTGCCATCATGTGTCCATAATTGGGAACTGCAGGTTGGGGAGCGCAGGGCCATCCCGGGTTCTTCTCGCTGCTGCCACCCTGTGTCCAAAGTGTGGTACTGCAACCAGGGCTCCGCGCATGCCCTATTCTCTCTGCTGAACGGTTCGTGGACGAGGCGGGAGGCAAAGAGGAGCTCGGCGGCGACTCCTCTCGATGCTCAATAGATACCCCGGGGGCGCCCGTCCCAGCACGGGAATTAAGGGGGGACGTCGCGGAGCAGAGCCTGAGCAAGTGATGTGTCCCCATCCCACGCAGCCTGCGGGACAGGGGTGCGGGTGCTGCCCGCTTGTCCCTGTGGTGGCCCTAAACTACCCCCAAACCCCCTATTCTGGGTCTGCAAGCGCTGGGGCGGGGGGGGGATACCCACGCAAAACTCGGTACTGCAGGTGAGGGGGGGGCGCGGTGTGGCGCGGGGCGCTCTCGCTGCTGCCATCCTGCGTCCAAAGTGCGGAACTGCAGGCGGGGGATCGCAGAGCGGCGGCCCTTTCCTCTCGCTGCTGCCATCCTGTGTTCGAAGTGCGGTACTGCAACCACGGCTCCACGCGAGCTGCATTGCGTCTGCCGAGCGGCGCGCGGGCCGGCAGGGGGGGGGCAAAGGAGCCTCAATGCCGAGCTGCAGTACCGCGTTTCGTCCGCGAGTCGGCAGCACTGAACACGGTTAACAGCGCTCCCGGGGGGGGGGGGCAGCACGGGATGGAGGTTCAGGCGGTTGGAGAAGCAGCGGTCGTTGTGTGCGCTGGGGAAGGAAGGGACTGCGCCGGCTGCAGGGCAGAGAGGCGGGAGCCAAAGGGAGCCGGAGCAGCGGAGGGAACGGGCACTGCAGCGGCAGCGGCCGCGGCACCCGCGTTCCCCCCCTCCCCATGGAGCTGCCCGGGGCGGAACCGCGCTCCGCCCCCTCAGCGCGCAGCGGTACCCGCTCACGCAGGCGCGCAGGGCCCGGTCGCGCTCTGTGATGTCACCTCCGGAAGCGCTTCCCTGCGTTGGGCTCCGCCGTCGCTCCGGTGCCGTCCGCGGCCATGAGCAAACGGAAGGCGCCGCAGGAGAGCCCCAATGAGGGCATCACCGACTTCCTCACGGGTAGGGCCGGCGGTGGTGCCGCGGGGCGGGCGGTGGTGCCATGGGTCCGGCGGTGATGCCCCGGACCGGGCGGTGGTGCCATGGACCGGGCGGTGATGCCATGGACCGGGCGGTGGTGCCCCGGACCGGGCGGTGGTGCCATGGACCGGGCGGTGGTACTATGGGTCCGGCGGTGATGCCCCGGACCGGGCGGTGATGCCATGGGTCCGGCGGTGGTGCCCCGGACCGGGCGGTGATGCCATGGGTCCGGCGGTGGTGCCACGGACCGGGCGGTGATGCCATGGACCGGGCGGTGATGCCATGGACCGGGCGGTGGTGCCCCGGACCGGGCGGTGGTGCCCCGGACCGGGCGGTGATGCCATGGACCGGGCGGTGGTGCCCCGGACCGGGCGGTGGTGCCCCGGACCGGGCGGTGATGCCATGGACCGGGCGGTGATGCCATGGACCGGCCGCCCTCACCGCCGTTCTCCCCCCGCAGAGCTCGCCAATTACGAGCGCAACGTGAACCGCGCCATCCACAAGTACAACGCGTACAGGTACCGCCGCCCCCCTCCCCGTCCCGCGGCCCGGTGCGAGCGGCGCCCGGGGCTGATGGGCTGTGTTCCGCAGGAAGGCGGCCTCGGTCATCTCCCGCTACCCCGGCAAGATCCAGAGCGGGGCCGAAGCCAAGAAGTTGGTATGTGTGGGGGGGGCGCGGTGCTGGGGGCTCCCGGCAGCGATCCCGGATGTGCCACCGGCTCTTCCCGGCGGGGGATGCGGCCGCTGTGGGGGGCTCCCGTCTGGAACAGGGGGCTCCGGCTGAGCCCCTGCCTGTCCAAGGGCTCTGTCGTGGCAGGTTTGCCCCTTGCTCCGTGGCTGCTTCGGTAAACTGGGAGTACCGGAGCTGCCGTAACCAAGGCCTTGTTCAGAGCTATTGCTCTGGGGGGCTTTCAGTACAGCCCTTGAACCACAGCATTTACACTGCTCGTGTTGTACCCTTGAAGCCTCGTGCTCCCGGTCTGATCGTCTCTTGGTGTTCTCACAGTTCCTTCAGGACTTTATTCCTGTTTTTCCAGGTGTAATGGCTTTAAGGTCATCTCGGAGTTAACCTCTTTGTCCTCCTCTTCCCCCACGGTTAGGATGGAGTAGGTGCTAAAATAGCTGAGAAGATAGACGAGTTCCTGTCCACGGGAAAGCTGCGCAAACTGGAAAAGGTGGGGGTCCTTCCCGGGTGCTCTGCTCCTCAGTAGTGGCCGTTCTTTGTAACTTGCCAGGTAGCCTGCCTGCTTTGTGCTACCTGTTGTCACTGGGGAGGCCGATGTCAAACCTGAGAGCAGCGGCCATGGAGTCTGTGGCGAGCAGAAAGCAGGGGGCAAACAGCTCACCCAGAACCTCAGAACTGCCCCTTTGCGAAAGCAGCGTCACTTCTGTAGTCAGCATTTGAATGTCTTCTGTGACGAGTGGACTCCAGGAGGCTGTGGAGCAGTGCTGCTCACCTTGGCGTGGGGAGTTGGGCTTGGCACGTATGGCGTTACTGCGCTACGCAGCTCTCCCTCCGGTGCTGCTTTGCCCTGATTTGCAGTGAGCCTCCAAAGCAGAGCCTGTCTAAGCTGTTTTATCTTCTAGCGATGTCTTTGCCTGGTGCAAATGGAGTAAAGAAGGGTTTGGTTTGTTTTCTCTCTGCAGATTCGACAAGACGATACAAGTGCATCTATCAGTCTCCTGACACGAGTTACTGGCATTGGGTAATGTTTTCCTTCTGTTTAGCGGAGCTGGGAACAGACTTTGGCTGGGCTGCTTCGCTCTACTGTAGGTTACAAACTGAAGCCTGGAGTGTTTTGAAGCGTTGTTCTGAAATCTAAAGACACCTTTGTGCTGCTGTTGCCTTAAGTGGGTTCAGAGGCTGACTGTGGTTAAAGCAGTTCCTCTCGTGCATTCAGTATTGGTATCTGAAGTAATATTGCCTATTTGGTGAGGTTTATTTTTTAGATTATTATTGTACATTATTAGTCATTGATATACATTACTATTATATTTATTGTACATTGCTGTATAGTTATACCCATGCTAAAAAATGTGCAGGCCAAGGCCTGGATAAGCCACCTCAGCTGATCAAAAGTGCAGGCTGCAAACGTGGGTGCTGATTTACAGAGGGTAAGCATCAGAAGCTGCTTCAGGCATGGCCTTGAAGAACCTAGGCAGTTACAGTGAACTCTGATGGCCTTTTAAGAGCCTTGGTGTTCCTGGTGGCTGATTGTCCTGTCTCTTTGCAGGCCTGCTGCTGCCAGGAAGTTTGTGGAGGAAGGGATTAAGACTTTAGAAGGTAAGTGTAGCTTTGGGTCCTCGGTGCACGCGCCAGTGGGGGCTTTTTCCCCACCAAAACTGCCTGTTTCACAGTGGTACTGTGATACCAGGTACGCCATAGTTGTGCAAGATGCTAGTGTTAGTGCACAGGCGGTACATCCGTACCACATCACAGGGAAAACAACAAGGATTTTGGCTTTGAGGGGAGTGGTTTATTGAGCTCTTTATCAGGAGGTGCTCTCTGCATTTGTGCTCATTCTGTCGGCTGTGAGTAGTCAGTTTAAGATCACTTTGTGCTTGAGGTTCCTGTCTTCTTGTTACGTGTTCTTTGCGTGCATCATCTTTGCGTTGGTGGAAGCTCACTCCAAGAGTTTTATCCTCAAGTAACCTTTTTGGTTTTCTCACTTCTAGATCTAAGGAAAAATGAGCACAAGCTGACCCATCACCAGCGCATTGGGCTGAAGTAAGCTTTCTTGGGTGCAAGTGCTTGGCTTTTCTACTTGCTCTTTCAGGTGCTACCACGTAATGTAAGGCTGCACAGGCCAAATAAGGTTCTGTTCTGTGTGCTCTACATGTTATTCAGCAGCTGTTCAGAGCTTTTGTAACCTCAGGGCTGTATTTGACTTATGAGCTTCCCTTTAGCTCTTCCCAACATAGATAGCTCTGGCCATGGTTGAGGGACCTCGCTGAACTGAGGTTTTTGAAGAACCTGTTGTATTTTCAGAGAACTATGTCAATATAAACCAGTTGGTTATACAGTAATGTTACTCTCACCTCATACGTACAGTGGAAATAATGTGCAACAAAACCATCTTCTAAGCATTGTCAAACTTGCAGTCGTGAGTTTTAACTGTTGCTTGGCAAAATGCTTTCTGAGATGTTTGGTCAGAATGGGGAGCTTTTTGTGATGTGACAGTAATGCAAGTTGTGTTCTTTCCTCTGACACACATTTAATTGACTAAAATTTGAAGATGCCGCTCTGGCCACTCTTTTGTATTTATATGTGCAGATACTTTGAAGATTTTGAGAAAAGAATCCCAAGAGAAGAAATGCTGCAAATGCAGGTAAGAAGGTGTTTATTGAGGATGTGAGGCGCTGGTGACTACTGAATGACACCTCTAAACATCCATCTTTCATTTTCATTTAGGAAATTGTGCTGAAAGAGGTAAAGAAGCTGGACCCAAACTATATTGCTACAGTCTGTGGCAGTTTTAGACGAGGTTGGTAGTCTGTGGTCTTATGTTTCCTTTGGGCTAATAAGCAAGACTCATTACTGTGTATGTTGTTCTTCTAGAAAGTCTGTGCTGCAACCTGGCTTTAGTATTGCCCTGACTGGTTGGTTCAGTGATGAAACACCTGCATGAATCATTGCTTCTCCACCCTGCACCCATAAAGAGTAGTTTATTGTAACACATGAATTTGTTCCTTTGCTTTTTTGTTAACATTTGTGCTTCATTGCTATGGAGTGCAGCAAGAAATCCTTGGGTATTCTCCAAGATAGGTGGGGATATAAACTTTTTGATGGAAGAATAAGGGTTTTTTTCCAAATATCTTAAATCGTGACTATTTTCTACCAGAAAAACATGTTTAGAGGAAGAGGTTAGACAGATGTTCAGTGTTAGTACACTTTGTCATGCATCGAGGGATTGTTCTTCTCACTTGCCCAGGTGCAGAGTCAAGCGGCGATATGGATGTTCTCCTGACCCACCCGAGTTTCACATCTGAATCACCCAAACAGGTATGTTTCTTCGCTGCTGTGGATCAGTACCATGCAGTACTTCCACAAGAGTATGTTTAAATACAGAAGATGGGTAATCTGAGACCTTTATTGCAGCTTCTTGCATCTTTTTGTTACTCTTCTCTTGGATTACCTGTGTTTATTTTGAGGAGTTATGATCATTTCTGAGGTCCGTGTATTACCTTGTGTTCTTCTTCAAGAGCTATTCAATATGTTTACTCTTAGCCTTCTGTCTCTCCTCTTTGCTTCACAAAAATCCACCCCTCCTTTGAATTCATGGGCTTTTACAATGTGATTTTGTAATGCAATCTGACATGGGGGTTTTGGTGGAAATTCTTCTGTGTTGCACAACTACAATTCTGTCAGCTTTCCATATCATTGTTGTCTTTTTTCCCCTCTGCATCAAATTTCATGTACAGTAATAATTATAGTGATATCCCTTACTTAGGTGGGCCATTGTATGGTAAAGGGAGAAGATATTCTTGTTATTTGTAAAATAATTTCTTCTTCTGTGTTGTCACTGTTCCTAGTCAAAACTTCTGCATCAAGTTGTAGGACAACTGGAGAAAGTCCGCTTTGTTACAGATGTGCTGTCTAAAGGAGACACAAAATTCATGGTAAGGCTTTTTGGGGGGCGAGAGATGGCATGAAAAGTGGCCGAGGATTTCTCAAGAAAAATCTGGTTTGATTTCTGTTAGCTTGAGCTTCATCTGCCTTCTTCTTAACCTGCTGATGTTTGTGCATACTGAAGAGCATGCTTATAATTAGGGCAGAAGAATGGGACATGAGAAGTGATCTTTCCTGCTGTAATAAGTAGGAAGCAATTAGACACTACATTGTCTCTTAGCAGTGTGAAATTCAGGTTACTGTGACATCCAGCTCTTATAGTAAAATACTTCTTCAATTCATCGGGAATTTAACTTTACTCTCCAGAACGACTGAGGGTTACTGGGAGGTTGTTAAGGGGTAGGGAGGTGAAGGCTGATCTCAAATCTGTTACATTTGAATTTCTTGCTTTCCTTACTTTCTCACAGGGTGTCTGTCAGCTGCCAAATAAAGAAGATGGAACAGCCTATCCACACAGGAGAATTGATATCCGGTAACACGCCAGAATACCCCCAAACCAGACCCCTGAATTTAGCTGTCTGCTACCTAGTAGGCATTTGCATCAAGTTCTGCATTCAGATCTCTACTTTCATGTTCAGAATGGCATTTACTCGGTTTCTAATTCCTATGTAGTATGAAAGCCACTGTACAACTGCCAGTATCTACAACAGGTCATTAGCAGGAATGCTCTATTTTACATCCTGACTTTGTGTCCAGTTCCAGAATTGTGACCTGGTTTATCACACTGCTTTGACATTAATTCTTGGCAGGAGGGCAAGCTCCATAACCGTGTAGCAGCTGGACACCAGTAACTTCTGAGGCAGGGTAGATGAGCTGAACCTTTCTTTGAGATGCTTTTAGTTTCATTCTTGCATCTGGCTTGTGGGAAAATCAAATACATGGAGTTGCAGTATATGTGCACATAAATAGGAAGTAACTCCAGAACAGCATCTGGATGGCTGAATTCCAAATGGCTTGTAACTGTTATGTTATATATTTGTTTTAAATCTGTACTTTTCTTCCACTTTTGTTCCAGGCTTATCCCCAAAGATCAGTATTACTGTGGTGTACTGTACTTCACAGGAAGTGATATATTCAATAAGAACATGAGAACTCATGCTCTGGAAATGGGCTTCACCATCAATGAGTATACAATCCGTCGCTTGGGTGTCACAGGTCAGTCTTTGCACAGTGTTATTTCTAGTCATGTGCTTTGTGTGATCTTAGATTGGTTTCTTGGTGTACTGGAAATACTTGTGATAACTACTGTAGTTCACTGTGTCCTTTCTGGTATTAGACATCATTACAGCAGGAGGAGGCAGCTTGTGTATAGGCAGTGCTGTAGCCAAAGTTACCTCTTTGGGCCACCTAATCTACATAAAGTCTTACTGATCTAAAGGTTATTTATTCAGTCTCATGCAGAGCATATGTAGTTTCCCACTCTTTTAACAGGACATGATGTGTCCTTCAATTGTTCTGTTTTGGAGGAAGGCTGACTATATACACACGGGAGTATTGGTATATTTAACTGCATAACCACATGGCCCCAGAGTTAATTCATTACCTTGCTTCCTTTGACACTAATGAGAATCAGTAGCTAAACACCCCATGAAAAGGTCTGTGGGGGGTGTTTTGGTTTGGGTTTTTAAGTCTGTTTTACTTAACAGCAGTTTTATCTTAATCTTACAATGCATTTAGTATTTGAGGATTGTACACACCTTCCACCTTTCAAATAGCATCTCTAATTTGCTTGCAGGAGTTGCTGGGGAGGCCCTACCAGTCGAATGTGAAGAAGATATCTTTGACTATATCCAGTGGAAGTACCGAGAGCCAAAGGATCGGAGTGAATAACTGCTTGTTTAGGTTTGTAATGGAGAGAGATGTTTTCATAATGAAACTGTCTAATGTAGGCTCACTGTTTAATCTAGCAGCAACAGTCCTGCTTCTGAAGACAGACTGCACTTCTCCTGTTGGTTAAACAGCCTTCTGGTATATTGGCATCTTGAACTGATGTAGGCATCTGCCTGCTCAGAACTGCATATTGGTCTGATAGATCTTCCTTCCAATCTAACTTTCTGTATCTTCTAACTTTCTGTATCTTGTGTGATAGACACCAGGAATGAGAATCCTGAAGTACTCCTGAAGAATACCATTTCCAGCTACTGTCTGTATCTCCTTATCTCTGCATTAAGTGTCCTGGTGTGGTACCGAAGCTCATCTTAAGCTGTTTCCATGTCCGTCCTTCGAAAACCTTTCAGTATGGCCATATATGCTGATGTGACCATTCTCCTGTCGCATGTGACCCGTATTCTTTGTTCCTATCTTGTAGTACTATTGGTTGCAGTGATGTGTGTTTTGTTTGCCATTGCCCAGAAGACTGGTCTGAGTAATTGAGGCATTTCTACCACTCACATAGAGTCGATTTGCCTTTTTTTTTTAATGCAAACCAGTCAGCTCTGATTTTCATAGCCCCTCTTAAAGCACTGTGAAAGGTACTGATTCTTCTGGATGTGAGAGGAGGGCTCATCAAGATTGCATTACTTATTGTATTTGGGACTGGGATTCTGTCGGTTAACTTAATGAATATTAAGTAAAACTTAATAAAAGTAAGTTTTAAGTAGCAAACTACTACTTAGATGTATTACAAAGCATCAACATGGAATGTGTTGCTGCTGTTGTGTTTGAATACCTTGGAGGGATATAAGGCTAATGTATTACAGAATTGCAAGCCCGAAAAGGCAAGACTTTTCTACATAGCCAAACTGAGTATTGCTATTTATATGTAATACTTCTTGATTCTTTAATTATTAGGTCTGCTCTCTGCCTTTATATGGGGGCAGAGAGGAGTTTGTATTGTCAGACTACTTAACCTGACTTGAATCATGAAACAAATGCAGATTTAATACCTCTTCTTATTTTTATCTGACTTAAGCCTACAGAACAACTACATTTTTACTTGTTCCTATATAGTTAGTGTTGAACAGTCTTAGTAATGGAGATTATATCCTGATGGTCTTGCTTATCCCTTTATTTTCTTCTGGTTTTCCTATGGGGAATTCAATTATTTTCAGGGAAAAATGCATGTCGTGGTGTGTAAGGTGACCAGCAGGTAACTCTGTATCATGTGAAGTCTTCCGATGCCTCATGATGAGCATAGATGTAGCTGATGTATTCAATGTTTTCTTCAGTAGCCGGTGGGAATAAACAAAATGGTGATTCCATCATGAATGTGTCATCCGTTTTCTTCTTTTTAGCTGTAACTTTAGGAGCAGCAGCAAGCAGTAGCACCAGCTCACCATGTTTACGCATGGTTCCTAGGAAGCACGCAGCCTTACATTGATGAGTTCTCCATCATCCTCAACAGGTAGCACAGAGGATTGCTTGGTCTTGGGACTTGAGGCACAATTTTTTGGTCTCCCCGGAGCACTGAATCCTCCCACGTGGCATGTTCAGTGTTCGCTTCTTTATTTTCTTTATATTACGTACAAAGCGGCCTCTTCCTCCCCCTCTCCGCACCCCCGGGTACCCCTCTCCCCGCGCTGCTCTGCGTTGCTCTTCCCTCCTCCTCCTGCAGAGCTGCCCTGCAACGGCCTCTGCCCATCGCGGGCGGCAGCAGCTGCAGCCCTTGCGCTTATCGCGGGGGCTCTGCGCAGACGGGCACGTACCACATCGTGCCCGTACGCAGCCGCAGCCTGAGCGGGGTTTATCGGCGGTACCGGAGGCACAACGTACGGACCGGGCCCGCGGCCGCAGCCGGGCCTCGGCGAGGGCGGAGCCGCACGGCGCCCCCCGCCCAGCCGGGAGGGGCGGGGCGCGGGACGCATGCGCGGCTCCTGGGCGCCGGGACCTGTGCTGGAGGCAGCGCGGCCGCAGGTAACGGCGAGGCCCGCGCTGCCCGGTGCGGGCCTGACCCGAGGCGGGCGTCCCGACGGTCACCAGCGCGGCGGGGCTGGGCCGGAGCCGCGGAGGGGACGGGGGAAGGCGGGGTCCGGACGGCGCTTCCGCGCCCTCGGGTGTGGCCGCCGGGCCGGGGCCCGGCCCCGGGGAACGCGGGTTCGTGGGCTTGGCGGTGACGGAGCGGTTCCCGCTGCGGAGCGGAGCTGGCGGCGGGGGCCCTGCGGGCCGCGCTCCGTTACCCGTTGCGTAACGCGCGTCTGTAGCGGCCGGGGCGGAGGCCGCGCCGGTCGGGAGCGCGCCCGCGTGCCCGCCGCTCCGTTGTGCCATGCGGGGCCGCGCTGTGGCGGCGGCGCCGCCGTAACGGTGCAGCGGCGGCTCCGCGCTTCACTCCCTGGGGTGGGTTTGGGGTCTTAGGGTCACTCCGTAGGGCGCTGGTGGCGATCTCCTGTTTGCTTCTTCACTGCAGTGTCCCTTTCGGTGTCACCTCTGAGCAGCTCTCGTTGCGCACCGCATCCGGACCCGGCAGCGTTAAGCATCGCTTGCTCCCAACCTTTGTACTCCTTGATGTGATTTGTCCTATGGTTGCTCTGGAAGGGAGAGTCAAAGCACAAGATTAAGCAGCCTTTGATAAAAGCGACGAGTGCCATGGCTTAGTCGCTGGCAAAACGCTTGCTTGTTCCACATTATAGCGTGTTTTGTCGCCACTGTTACTGCATCTGATTGATGGAGACCAGTTCAAATTCAGTGTTCATAATTGTGGAACTGTGAGCTCAGTTATCCCAAATTCAGGCTTGCGGGTAGAGCTGTTGGTGTTACTTTCCCAGTTAGTCTTTTCAGTAACAAATGAGGGATTTCTGGTGTCGGGCGTTGCAGAGAATAGCAATAAATGCATCAGCTGTAAGAAAAGAGTTACCCTTAAAATCAAAAAGCATCATCTTTGGCTGCTTTTTTCCCTTTGTGGACCAGGTGTGCCTTTACATTTATACAAACTTATTCCAGAAAGGGAAGACTGATTTTCCACTGGGGAAGAGTTTCCCTACTTAATATGGATTTTCTAATGCAAATTGTGGTAACGAGCATTAAATATGTCATATGAGCTGTAATATCACATGCCCACCTTTTGAGTTTTGTTCTCCAAAGTTGCTGTAACAGGTACGTGCGTTAGGAAGTGTGGGGTTTGCTGCTGTGTAAACACATTGCAGAAATACTCACTGGTGGCTTCTGGACAACGTACAGAGATGTCTCTTTACGTATTACACATCTCTGAAAGAGCTTTTGAGGAAGTCACAAGTGCTCAGGGATGTCTTTCCCTTTGTGATTGTTCAGTGCTTACATGGCTTCACCCCTTGGGTTCCCTTTCAGAAAAGGTCCTGTCACAAAAGCAACGTTTGCGCATCATCAGAACAGCGATAAGGCTCCCATAGGCTCTTTTTGCAACGTAAGAATGGGTAGTTGGATGTAATGCTGTTCCTGGGGTTAAGTGATTCCAAATGATGGATTTGCTTTCATAACTTCTTTGAATTGAAGTTTGTTTCTGACACAGGGGTGACTTTCCTGAACGTCCTTCAAAGGTCATGCCGCGGGTACTGGTCAAAGACATTTCTAAATGCTTTGGATGTAGTTTAGATTTGATGCTGTTAAACGTAAGATTCTTACAGCTTCCAATGTGTTTCAGATCCAATGGCTGTCCCACCAGCATACAGTGACTTGGGAAAGTCTGCCAGGGATGTATTCAACAAGGGGTATGGTAAGTAACATGGCTGTGGTGGGAATTCAGCAGAGGCCTGGAGCATCCGGCCCCTTCTGATTTGAACTTTAGAGGTGTATCATGACAGTGCTGCAGTAGGCAGAGAGTTAGAAGGAAGGTTATGAGTCTGACCTGAAGATGCACTCCAGAACAGTCTCTGAAGAATGCTGCAGGTTTTTACCTTCCACTTTTTTGTACTTGGAGACATTAAATCAGTTCTTCAACGCATGTAGATCACCATAGGAGACCATATATGCCACCAGACAGGTTTGAGGTAGAGTGATCTGTATGTTAATCAGAGCAGCCTATTGTCTTAGCGACAGTGGAAATAATTGCACAATATTTGCATTCCTCCTCAAAGAATTTAAATGGAGAAATTCTGCTATAAGTCTCTTCTCTGGGAACGATATGTTGATGTTTTTATCTGTACACTTCTATTTTCAGGATTTGGAATGGTCAAGTTAGAGTTCAAGACCAAGTCTTCCAGTGGGGTGGTAAGTATTGGAGGCTTCCAGCATCACCAGCACTCACTTTAAAACCTGTAGCTGACAGATACTTCTCTTCTGGTGTGAAACTGATGGAATGGTATTTCTTCTCCTACAGCATGCTTTTTGTTGTGAGCAGGTTGCTTTCTTCCCTGTTCCCATTGCCACATCCCAAATATAAGAGTTTCTTCACCCTCAATAGCTCATTCCTGCTTTTGAATGCAGTTGATTTTCTCTGCAGATATTGTTTTTTTTGCATCCAGACTGACCTTTCATCCAAAAGGCAAAGGGACAAATAAGAGCCATGGTTTAACTGAAATTTCACTTATCTCCACTGTGCTTACAAGACAAGACTTAATTAAAACTAAGTAGTTCTGCTGTACCCATCATGAGAGCATTTTATAGACATTAAAATGTAGCACTTAAGGTAACTAGAAAATGCTATGAACCCCACTTTAACGATGGAGAAGTGAAGCTTCTTCATGATTTCACAGGAGGGCTGGCAAACTATGTTTTATTTTCTTAATTTTGGTCTTCACGTATTGTTTACTGGATAAGGTTATTCTTACACTGAGTCTCAGATCTGTGAGTGCTCCCACTTGATGCTGTTCTGGTTGATAAGCTGTACTGCTTTTCAGCCTGCTTCATTACCTTATTTGCCTTAGCTCCCTTCTTCTCTTGCGTTCTTATCATGAAATGGTGCAAGTCATTCCTTTTGTATGACTGTATTCTGTCTCAATTGAGCTTTTGATGGATTGCTTGCACCAGGAACGTGTAGGCACAAGGAACTGTTTAGTCTTTATACTGCAGCTGCTACCAGTTACTGACATGTCACGATACGCGTAGTTTTCCTGGCTGGAAGGTTTTATTCTCAAATAATATGCTAATGGTTAATTCTGCTGTCTTCTGAATGTGATGGAACATGAACAATTGTATTAAGTTCTAAAATAGGCTTTTTCTTTTCCATGCAACCTTCCTGTTGGATGTTTATCCAGCTGGTAAGAATAGTGACTGTTTTGGCATGTTGGTTCTTTATCGCTTTGTCTAGCAAGGTTTTCTGTGGTGCATGTTGTTGTTCATAAACTGTTCCATTGGTTTTGGTCCTGTTATCATCTGTGTCATTAAGTTTGACTGTGTCGATAGCTCTTAATCTGCTCTATGATCCATGTATGTAAAGCGATTTGCAGTCTTTGTCCAATAGTCCACAATAAGGACACTGTAAAAAACAGCAGGAGGGAAAGCAAGATAAGAGTATTGATACTACTGCTGTTGCTTCAAATTTTGTGCTTGTTAGAGTTTCTAGTGAGCATTCTGCTGCAACAAAATGGGATTTGGGGGATGGAGGTGAGGTTAGGAACAAAACGAGATCTAATTTCTATTTAGGTACTAATATTGCCTCTGATTGTTATGATACATAAGTATTTTGTGTGTTTTTCCTGTGGACTTGGAAAAAACAGAGGTAGTGTCTATTGATTATGACTGTTTCGTAGATTGCAAGTGGTTTGGCCTAGTAAGTGTGTGGTGTTCCTGAGGATGCCAGCCAGCGTATCCTAGAAGGTTATAGACTGATGGCAGCAGATGATGGTTTTGTGCCTTTTGCTTCCAGAAGCAGATCCGGTTCTGACACTTGGCCAACAGCATAGAAGAGCACGTTATGAAATACGTATTATACAAAATTCAAAATTAGTGGTTCAATCGCATTAGTCAGTGAAGGACCAGCCTGTTGGAGAGCTGTCAGGGCGTCCCTGTATCAGGTTATTTGCTAACACCATGAAGAAAAAAAGGTCCACAGTTTTAAGGTGCTTTACAAAGGGGTGAAGCTTCTGAAGTGTACTTGCTGGCTGAGGTAATGAGAGAGAAGTTGGGCTGGGGGCAAAGATACTGAAGTTATCAACGTGCTATATGAAGAGCCTAAGTAACAACAGTATAAAGGGTAGGGGAAACAACAACGTTAAGGTTTAGTAGTGAAAAGCATCACTGACTTCTCCAGAAAACATTTCACTGCTGAGTGGTGGAAAAAGGAAGAAATACATGAGATACTTGGCAAAATGAGAGAAACCCCAAATTTGGTTTGCTCTTCCTCTGGCAGTCTAAGTTGGATGCAGGATTGCTTTTCTTGAGGGAGAGCATTCCCAGAAGGACTATAAAAGGTGCTAATTCACGCATCACTGGGACAGTGCTGAGAAGATGATAAAGGAAATTTGACAAGATTTTGAGGAAAAAATCAAATGCAGGCAGCTTTGTATCCCAAACAAGGGTCTCTTTGTATCTGGGTATGGATCTGTGTGAAGGTACAGAGCAAGTTCTTGGATGCTGAAGTAACAACTGGTGCAGAAAAGTGGGGGGTTTTGGTGTGGAGGAGGTTGGTGGATAAGTTAGGGGAAAAAAAGTGGTAAAAATGGTAGAGGGGAGCAGGTAATCCAATAATGGTGCAGATGAAATGTAAGTGAAAATATCCGGTGGTTGTGGTTTAACTGAAACCAGGACACAGGTCTTTGTGTAACAGTGCTTTTTCCAACCTAAACAAGTTCCGTGGCTCCATCAGTGCTCCTCAATAAAAGAAATATCCAGAACAGAGATGCCAAAAGGAGTAGCATTTTGTGATGCAAACTGACTGGTTTTGGTGGTGATAGAGGGGGAGGATTTTGAGGGTTCTGTTAAAGGCCGAGGGGTAGCAAGTCTGAGTGCTGGCACTTGACAAGGGGAAAAACTGCATGTGATTATCTGAGTGCTGAAACTCATGTTATGCTCTTGGCAGGAATTCACTGCAACTGGGTCTTCCAACACAGACACGGGCAAGGCTTCAGGCAGTCTAGAGACCAAATATAAGTTCAAGGACTATGGACTTACATTCACACAGAAGTGGAACACAGACAACACATTGGGAACAGAAGTATCCATGGAGGATCAGGTAAGAGGAAGCAGATACTCTGAAAATGCTTCAGCAGCTGGCATGAGAAAGTATTGAGCAGAGAACACTGAGTAGTCTTAGTTGCACAAAACTAGCTGGAGTACTAAGAGAAGTTAGTTGTATGTGCAGAATGCACAGGCTCGGGGTGGCAGGGTGCAGGCATTCATTGTGCTGCTACGTAATGATCCAAAGATAGTTACTGGCATGTGAAATTAGGTGGCTGGTGGAAATAACATCACTATCATCCACTCCAGATATGAGGTTTTGTCTATAAAGATGCATGCTAGCTATGCAGAACTGTCACCACTGCAGTCATGCAGGAAAATGAAAAGAGGGGTCTCCTAGTTGGAATGGTCTAATAGGTAAGGACTTGAGTTTGGCTGCCTTGAATATATTTTGTGAGGTTGAAGAGAAAGTTTATGGTTTTCAGCTCATCAGTGCTTCCACAAAGGGTTGCTGGCATATAGCACTCTCAAAACACAGTTCCTTTTCAAACAGCTTTGTGCTTCTCACTTAGTACCTGAAACATAAGGTAGTGGAGCCAAAACCAGTTTCTCAGTCTTTCTGTTTTCAACACTGGATTTGAAATCTTCCTGCAATAACAGATACGCAGAGCGTGCTCTGTTACAGGCCTCACTGTGTGCAGAAAAAGTCCCAGTTTTAATCCCTTATCATACAGCATCTTTAGATATTTGTGGTAAAACACGGGAGACACCATGGTAGTGTTTTGGCATCTCTTTAGACAGTAAATAGAGCTCTAGCAAGGGACTATAACAAATGATGTTTCAGCAGTTTTGAGCAGACCTGTTTCTCTTTGCAGTTGATTGAAGGTTTGAAGGTGGCTTTTGACACTACATTTGTACCAAACACAGGGTGAGTACTTTTTATTACCTTTGTCTAAGGAGTGCTACAATTTCTATGACTTTTAACTAGAAATGCTTATTCTGGTCATTGTGTGAATGCTCAAACTCTGCTGTAGAATATTCTGCAGGCACTGTGGAGTATTTTGAAGGCAATGGTTAATACCAGGCTCACAAGGACAGGGGCTGCTAAAAATATACTTCAGCTTTTTGGGCTGGGAAGAACTGAGCAGACAAAAAAGTCACTGAAGGGAAGAAAGACCAGCTATTGGTGTGGGATGTCATGGATGTGCTTCGGATAAACTGATGATGTCCTAACACATTGCTCTCACTGGTGGAGAACACGGTTTGAAACATCATGGGTTTGTCAGAGCATTAAGCAGAAACACTTTTGTCTCTTTTGCTTCTTGAGACTTTTAAGAAGTTTGAGATGGTGGAGGACATAGTGGCACCACATGCATGTACATGATACCAGTACTGCCCTTATCCCATGCATTCTTCAGCAGCTGTGAAGTTTTGAGTAGACATTACAGTTATTTAAGTGGCTTTAAGGGACATATATATGTGAATCAAACTACATACATGTATGCTACCAGGGATAAACCAACATGTTTCTCTCTGCAGGAAGAAGGGTGGAAAGTTGAAGACCTCCTACAAAAGAGATTATGTAAATCTAGGCTGCAACATAGACATTGATCTCTCTGGACCAACCATCTGTGGCTGGGCAGTGTTGGGCTATGAAGGCTGGCTTGCTGGCTACCAGATGGCTTTTGATACAGCCAAATCTAAGCTGTCACAAAATAACTTTGCCTTGGGATATAGGGCAGGAGACTTTCAGCTGCACACTAATGTGTAAGTATTATCTGAGCCTAGCAAAACATGATCAGAGGAGCCAAACTAGATGAAAGGCAAGTGTATTTATCTATATGTATCTATACATTAATCAAGATAGACATATATAGTAATCTATAGATATACAGCTATATATCTATAGATATACATCTATAGATACATATATAGATAAATCTATATATGGAGAGAGGGATACAACAGCTGCAGTGCACTAACATTATTTTCAGTCTTACTGTTCCCATAACCAACTGAAGTTTCCTGGACTTGTCCCTTTATCGCAGCCTTGCTTTCTTAAATCTAGGTTTTGATTGGGGTTTCTTTTGTCAGGATCTCCAGCTATTGGAAAGTTTTATTTTATTCCACAAGCAAAGCTTAGGTTTTGGGTAAAAACCATGAGCAGGATGGAGTTGCCAGCTCCATCTAGGAAGAGGATGAGTCCAGGGAAGTATTTGAGCTCTTGGTTAATTTTAAGAGCTATGATTGTAAAGTCTTGACACACTTGCATCTATTATAAACAGGAATGATGGCACCGAGTTTGGTGGGTCTATTTATCAGAAGGTTAATGATAAGGTTGAGACGTCAGTCAATCTTGCATGGACTGCTGGCAGTAACAACACACGTTTTGGTATTGCTACGAAGTACCAACTGGATGAGAAGACTTCCCTTGTGGTAAGAATTTTGTTATAGGAATGAGTATTTCAAGCTATTTAAATACTGAAAATGGTTGGCATGAAGTAGTGGCATTACATAGAAAGCATGGTACATGGTTAAAATTTACATCAGGTGTTCAGAGGTAGTATTTGAGATGATAGGAAACCAGTGCAAAAGCTTTTTATGCTAAATGCTGAAGCCTTTGTTCATGGTGAAATAGTCACTAGTCTTGATTAGTGTGCTTGGAGCCTGTGCCAGGTTTGTTTTCTAAAGGTAATAAGAGGATGCAGCATTTAAATAGTGCCAGTGACTGTAAGCAATTGTGTGTATATGCTGCCACTAGGGACTGAAGTAGCATTTGGGGCACTTCAAACTCAAAAATTAGTTCCAGGACAATTCAGCCAAAAATTAAAGGTGGGGAATACTTTTGTAAACTGCTCAAAACTTGGGATGTTAAAATGGGTTTGTGTGTATTCCTATGTTCATTGCTCATTCAAAAACACAGTCACTACTAAGAGAACAGGAATCTGAACAAGACAGATTTCATTAGCTATTCAGGGACTAGTAACTAGCTCCTTTCAGACTTTAAAGAGACAGTGGAGGATGGGCATAATGGGTCACAATTTGAGGCAAAGACTGGAACTATTAAGCTGGAATTTCTTGAGGAGAAAAGGAGAACATTGGAATACACCTCTGCTAGAGGTTAGTCTACAACTAGCTGAAAGATTTCATGCATAAGCTCAGGGCACTGGGAGAGTTCTGTCTGGATATTTATACAGAGTGTGTAAAATATGTTTCTCTTTTTCCTGCAGGCTAAAGTGAATAATGCCAGCTTGATTGGAATTGGTTACTCTCATGCCCTCCGACCAGGTATGAAATCTAACTGGTAGCAGAAAATAGTATTAGTGCTGTGGGTTATTTTACTGTCATGTTCAGCATACAATAGATAAATCAACTAGAAATATTCCCAAGGCTCACAAAAGTAACTTATGTGCATGTACAGAAGTTCTTACATTATCAGTGTATGAAGGGTCTCATTACTTGCTTTCTTAGGCATAAAGCTGACCCTCTCAGGCTTGATTGACGGCAAGAATTTCAGTGCTGGAGGTCACAAAGTTGGGCTGGGATTTGAGCTGGAAGCTTAATGCAGCTTAAAGTGAAGCTACAGGTGGTGCTCTGAAGGATAAAGGAGAAGTGTACCCAGTATGTTTCGGCCTTAATATTACTCTGAAATTCCAAGAAGTGTGAACTTTCTATTCTTCCAAAGAATCATTTCAGCCCAACACTGAAGTCCAGAGACTGCCAGCACATCAAAGGAAGATAGTTGAAGGCATGCATGGAAGTTGTGATGTTTGTGCCACATTTCACTTCAGTTCCCACATGTTCCTCAAACCAGAAGAAACTCCCACATCTCCCCATTATTGTATTGCATCCTGCATGTCTCGCACTTCACCACCTTTTATCAAAGGTGGGCTCTGTGCTGTAGTGGCGACTTGGATTTACATCAGAATGAAATAAATTGGTCCCAGTTAGAACATAATCTTGGTGTGTCCTGTCTCTCAATAAGTACAAAAGCTACTTCCGTCCAGCTCTGCTTCTTTCTTTTGGTGCAGCTTTAAGCATGGTAATAGGTAACCTGCAAATACTTCGTTAAGCTGTGTGTACACTGAAGATTTCCTTCTCTGGGGGTAGCATCCTTCCACCACCTCATGGTTTAGAAACCTGCACAGTGAAAGCAGCTTTTTCATCAAAATGTTATTGAGGGTATCAAAAAGAGCAAACCAAAAGTTTACATGTTTTCGATCATTTCGTTCCCATATAGGAAACAAGTACCAGGTAAGTACAACCGTTACACTTAAGGAAAAAAGTGCAAATCAGCAAAGTTAAGAAATGAAGTTCACAGTTCAAGTATATTAGGAAGGTGACATCTACCAGTGACTGTGCAAGCTGACTGCACACAGTGTCCGTTGTTCATCAGAAAGCCTAAAAGGCAGCAAAACAACCACATGTGATGCTTAAGGGAAGATACATCAGGACAAAAGAGTAAGAATACCTGCTGTCTTAAGGCACGATTCAGAACTTTTCCAAGCACTTAGAACAGGCATTTCCTACTGTGTCTTTGTGGAAAAAAAGAGTCCAAGAGGTGGTTACTAAAAGCTAGGCCACAGGTATCACATATGCAGCAGGTGAAAGTAAGAGGGACTTGAACTTCCCCTCTCAGAGGCAGCAGCTTTTCACAGTTGCCTTCCTGAAGTACCGTGTCTTCAAAGGCAGCCAAAGTGATTTTACATCTGGGTTTGTTCTGGACTGTTTATTTCTTCTACCTGAAGCTGCAGCCAGCTCCAATCTAGAGCCTAAAAGGGACAAACAGAAGTACAACATTGAATACAGTTGAGATTACTCCTGAATAAAAGGGAAGTGATTTAGAAGATTTATACTGTGAACAGGTTGGTCAGTACAGTTTCATGACGAACCATGAGACTGCTGTAAAGGAAACCCTTAAGCTGCTTATTTTCTCTAGTATTTAACTTCCTTTTTAAGATTCTGCTTCATTAAATAAGCATCCCTGCCCACCAGTGTATTGCCACCACCAGACCAGCCCCATTTTAAGGTGATTGTCACAGCGCAGGTCCCCAGCACGTGGCTCCCCTTCTCATCAAGCAGGGAATATGTCGGTCAGTTCAAGTGGGGAAATGGGTGCTTTCTATCTCCCACAACGACTTTCTCCTTGTCTAAGAGTAACATACAGATTTCTATTAGCCGTATTACTTATTACAAGCAGTTACTTATTACTGTATTACTTATTACAAGTGTGAAACCATAAGCTTCCCCTCTCCATTCACAGAAGAATATCAGATACATTACCATGAAGCTCTGCTCCTGATCCTTCATTGTGTCGTGCATCACATTTTCTAGTTGGCTACAGAGTTTCTGTGATTCCAGCAGTAGCTCCTCACTGAAAGGGACAATTATTACACAGTTATTTTCCATAGCATTTTTGTTTGAAGACATGCTGCCTCTACCTTTAAGAAACCTTCTTGGCAGGTAGGTATGCTGAAGAACATTAACCTTTATAAGTCAGTTCATAAGCTAGTAATTCATATTGCAACTGGGAAAGTCAGTGGCATCCCCAGATATACAGGACAGGGGAAAGGAAGTATTTTCCAAGCTGGAGTTGGGTTCTTACTAACCAGTCACTGTTAGAAAGTTACAGAACAGCCTATAAAGGATAACATACAAATAAACAAACCAAAGCATGTCATTCCAAATGGTGATCTTGTTCATTCAAGCAAACCAGAGCTACACATGCTTGGTTATAGTAGTGTCTCCTTTATGATACAGCTCAGCTACCATCACCTTACATGATGATGCTCCAACAACTGCTGTTGGCAGTGTACTTCAAGTGAGCCCAACCATTCCAGATAAAATGAACCCTTTATTATTGAGGTAGGGGGGAGGTAAAGCTGTACATTATTCCCCATTTTTCATATGGAAGATTCAAAACCCCAAGAAGCCCAGCTACAGGCAGAAAAGACTGCTGACAATGGAAGCTGAACAGACAGTGTAAAATAGAAAGCTTGTGTGTCATTTCACAAAGGGGGGGCCCCAGCATTGCAGTGCTGGCATTAGCAACTACAGAGCTCTACGCTGCCTCACCTTTTCCTGACAGATTCTGGTAAGTTGTAGGTTCCAGAAGGGACCTGCAGTAGCAGGTGCCCAGGACTACCGAGACGTGATGTGTTCATGCTCTCTGGACTGCCAGTAACAGGACCACGTACTTTACTCTGAAGAAAAGACAGGAGATTCACATTGCAATTATTACCACTAAATTCCAGCAGCCCTGAATTTAATACTAACTCAAAATAACAGAGATAAGAACCATATTAAAGGTACTATTAATGTCAACAACCTGTACTACAAAACAAATGAAACAGGTTTTATTTCACTTACACAAGCAATTTTCAGCAAGTTCCACAGTTCTTTCTGGCGTTTCTCCTGAAGCCGAACCACTGTTTCCTCATCTTCATTCATCAGATTCATCACTTTCTCCACTCTGGGGAACAACTCCAGTGCCTTCTGCTTGCAAACTACAGTTTTACTATCACAAAAGTAAACCAGATCACACATGAGCCATTGTGGTAAGGGAACATTCCTGAAGCGTCTTCTTTCCTGTAACACTGACATCTCATTAGCTGTACACACACTCTTTTTTAAACCTCTCGAACAAAACCTCTTGCTGAAAATGCTTTCTTTTAACCCTCAATGAAAGCTGATTCTACAAAGCTCACCTCAGCTGAGCATAAATGACTCGGACTTTCTTTTCAAAGCTCTGGATTGCCTGTAGGAGCAGTCGTACTATTTCTTGGCTGTCACCGCTTGTCCTCTGATCTAGAATGAGAGCCAGAGTATTACACAGAAAGGCTGGCTTATAGGACAGAGTGAGAAGATTCTAAGTGGTTTGTTTCCACTGTTTCTTCAATCCTGAAACATCCCAAGTTCAGGGCATGCAAGTTTGAGGGGGATGAACTGCACTGGATTTTAGACACCTTCTTCAGAATGACGAGGACTGGAACACAGAGTTGGGTACACTGGGTCTAATACTCAAAAGGTCTAATGTTCCCAAAGAAACAGCTATGCCTCCCATCTTTCCTACACAGGAGTAGCACCATATGCTTGCAGCAATAGCTTGCTCTGAGAAGTGCTCCAGAGGAGTTAAGAGCTCAGAAGGTGCCAAGAAAGCAAGGCTGACCTAGTTTGAAACTGACTTCCTGACTCCCCTTCTCCAAAACAAGGGGAGTCCAGTAGAGTCCATATGCAGCTAGCACATAGGCAGGCTACAATGCAGAGGAAGTTCTCAGTGCTCATTACTGCATCTCCAAAGTTACTATCCACATAAAGCAAGCTGACCTTGAGCTAAAACATCTCTTACCTCTTGGCTTCTCTCTCAATCTCCGGTAGAGCTCTCTGGCTTGTTCTTCTCTAGAAGAAAAAAGCGCAAGAACACATAGGACTTTCTCTAGAACCTAAATTACAAACGAGTAGCTCAAGAACTCAAATCTTTTATATAGCAGTCTGCCATGTCAGACTGATGACAGGTAAGGAGTTAAAAGCTGTCTTCTAGTGTCAAAAGTCCACCTGGTCTCCCACAGTTTGGGCTGAAGAGAGAGCACTTTCATTGTCTTGCAGTGAAAAAGCTTAGCTAGCAATACTTGTGCATCTTAAATTCAAGGTAGTTCAACTCACAAATCCTCCAGTGTTCCTCCTTGTTTACGACCTAGTGGGCTTCTCTGCAGGTCCACAATGTCTGTCTGCAGGGCCATCATCTTCTTCACTAGCTGATCCACATCATCCTCCTGAAAGCAGGGAGGAACATAAGCAATGGGACAGTTTTATCTTACCAGACATTACTACTCACACTGGCTCTTCCTTTCTCATTTGCATGTCTAACCACACCTCCCATTCATCACTGCTTTTCCCTTTTTCTCTCAGCACACAACCACTTCCACTCCTGGCACCCCGAATTCTGACTTTTCACTTGAACTCATTCCCATGAAGAAGCTGCTGCCTGTAGACAGTCATTCTGCCCTCTGCCTCCTCCCAGTAGAGGAGGACCAAGTGCTGGAAAACAATAAGGTATCAACTAGTCACTTCTCGTTCCTCATCCTTGGCCCTACTTAGAGGGTTTACACTGTCTTGTGTCAGAAGGCTGGATGCTTTGGATGCTACCAAGAAAGGGAAATTACTGCCTTTTCAAAACTCAAGGCGGATGCTTACAAGTCTTGCATTCAACCCTCTAATGGTTCACTTTCCCATTCAGTTTTAACCTGTTGCACACCTCTTTCAGCTATCCTGGCTCCAGGACGGGGTTAGCAGAAAGCCAAGTGCAACTGTTGCCACACCTCCTCTCACATTCCCAAGACCTCCCTTTTTCCCCCTAAGCCTTACAAACACAGTAAGTACTGGTAATGGACAAATATGGTGCCACCTAAACCAAGACAACATGACATCTGGAATCAGCCCAGACACCAGAAGTTTCTATTTAAGGGAAGACAATAAGGAAAGAAAGGATAAGCGGATTTTAAAACATACCCTCCCACAGAGTTCTACAGCCTGCTCCATCTCCTTCCAGGCAAACAGCAGCTTCTCAGAAGCTACAGGAATGAAAGAAAAGTGATTGCTTTTGTCAGGTTCATGCAGGAAAAAGGCAGATATTTTGGGGGGATAAAAGGCATAAAAAGAGCTCTGTTTGTCAGATGCTATACTCACTAATTCCAAATTCAATCTGTTCTTTATACTTCTCCAGATCGATTTGAATGCTTGTTTTAAAGAAGTCCAGCTTTGCTTTCAGCTGCTGGGAAAGGGATGCCATAGAATTCTTCATCTTCGAGAGAGTACTATTGTAACGCAACAGATTCATCCTACATGGACAAGAAGAAGGCCCTATTACCTTCTGAAACTAAAAGTGCAGACTTCCCCTTACATCAAAAGTAGATACTTCAGAGTGCAGCACTGAACACAAAAGCAGTTACGCAGAGGTCAAAACTCTCAGCTTTTCATTATTGGCGCCAACTCATGGGCTTCCCCACTTGCAACAGGGTCCCATTCCTGTCCTTTCCCTTTCACTCGGGAGCAAAGGCAGAGATGTAAGTATTGTAGAGAAACTGCCACCGTACATGGCTGCTCGCTGCCCCTGCTGAAGCCGGTTACAGTCCTCCTTCAGCATCCGGATCGTGTGCCAGATCTGACCCCATACCTTCCTCAGCTGGAAAAAGTGGAGATTCTTCTTTGGGTCCTGAACTGGAAACAGAGCAGGGAGGAGAAACATCCGTATCAGCGTGAAGCCCCAAAGTAGTGTTATCACAAGACAAAACCAAAATGTCACTCTATTGAGGGGCATGCAAAGCCTACAGTTGGCTCACCCCTATGCAGCTTCCCCAGTATATCTTATATATACTTCTATATATTTTGGGGAAATCAAACACTTCCTTTCCTCAGCTATTCTGACAAATTTAATGAATGCTATGCCAGTCCATTTTACTGCTTCTTCAGCCCCAATATGCAAAAGCTCTTTGCACATGAATCAAACCACAGAACACCCGCAACCCTCTCAAGGCTGAGATCCTCTCACATTCATGCTAGAGAAAGTCCTTACGGATGCAGTCAACGCTTTCTGGATGAGGACGCAAGGCAACCTGAGCCTCGTAGGTAACTTTCTGGTTATCAAAGAGGAAGAGGAGGTCTGTGTCTGCAGCTGCAGGTGTCATTCACCTGCAGAAGACAAACAACCCAACTAGGTTCTCTCAGAAAAAGCAAACCTCAGTACCACCATAAACAGAATGTTCCCCCTCAGTCAAAGACTGAACAACACAGGTAATAGGGTGGCATTTGGTCTGTGTGGTTACTGCGGCAAAAGCCTGCCAGAGTACCATGGAGTGCTGTTCTTCCAACATCAGAGCAGGGCCTGCTGATTCACTCAGCAGCAAGGGAGGGAGTATCTGGACTCACCTTGCTATCAGCTGTATGTTTAGTGGCCAGCTTCTGGGAGAACAATGCAAGTCCAGCTTCCTGCAGTAGCTCCTGATCCTGTTCTGGGATACCCGTATCTAACTTGATCCTGGCCTTCACACTCTGCAGAGTCTCATCCTCTGTCACAGGGTAGGTGTGTACAGTTCCCGTAACCATGTTCAAAACATGAAGCAACTACAAGAGTGGTGTGACATGAGAAGGGCTGAAGATGCACAGACACGACTGATGTAAGACTGAGACACTGGGCACTGCTTAAACTGTTCAAAGCACTTGTATTGCTCAAGAAGTCACCTCACAGCTACTTCATAACATTATGCCAGAGCTCTTGTCCTCCATCAATCAGAAGAGAGGCCACACGGCAATTAAACAGCTTCAGTCACAGAATCCCCTACCAGAATATGGAAGCAAGCACACACAGAAGCTATTTGCTACTCCCAGCAAGCTCGGAGAGTATCTGTCCTCAGGTAAGCAAGATAAAGCCATCTGTCACTATCTGGAGACAGCTGAATCAAATTCTGTGCTGCTCCTCCTCCTAGGGTCTATGATTTCTACCTCTTCTCTCATGGGCTATAGGCAACTGCCCTCTGAAAAGCTTTTCAGGCTACACAGACCCATTGCTCACCTTCAAGTTCAAAATGTCATCCAAAGCCTTGAAACACCCATTGGGTCCATATGTAAGATCTGTACCTCTCTGGCGTGGGTGCCACATTAACATGAGTTGCAGCCATTTCTCCAACCTCCCAGCCAAAACACTGAAGGACCAAAATAAGGAGATCAGAAGAGGTGAAAGTGCATTTGTAGTTACTATATGGCCTGGCTGTTGCAGCAGCACTGATGAACAAGTCCCCCCACCCATCACAAATGCAGTGTTTAGAAGGCAGAAATAGACTACACAAGTCTGACAAGGGACACAAGCATTGTGTCATGCACCCTATTTATTCACAGGTTAACAGAGTAAGGCATATAATATAAACCTTTTGCAGAAAAAACAGTTTATCCAGTGCTCACCTGTTTAGATTGTTCGGGCAGGGTAAACTACTAGAAAATTTGACTTCTCCAGATAAGTCTTCATAAACAACAATATCCAGCTCACTCTTCTGTCGTACTTTTGTATGCCTGATGAATTCAAGCAAGCACAGTGGTAAAATCATCATCATAGAATAGTCTGGGTTGGAAAGGACCTTCTAATCTAAGAAGGACCTTCTAAGAAGATCATCTAATTCAACCCCCTGCCATGGGCAGGAACACCTTCCACTAGAGCAGATTGCTCCAAGCCCCGTCCAACCTGGCCTTGAACACTGCCAGGGATGAGGCAGCCATAGCTTCTCTGGGCACCCTGTGCCAGCGCCTCAGCACCTTCACAGGGAAGAATTTTCTCCTGATCTACAAAATCTCCCCTCTTTCAGCTTAAAGCCATTCCCCCTTTGTCCTATCACTACATGCCCTTGTAAAAAATCCCTCTCCAGATTTCCTGTAGACCCCCTTTAGGTATTGGAAGCTGCTATAAGGTCTTGCTGGAGCTTCTCTTCTCCAGGCTGAACAAGCCTAGCTCTTTCAGCCTGTCTCCATAGGAGGAGGAGCTCCAACCCTCTGAGCATCTTTGTGGCCCTCCAACAGGTCTACATCCTTCTTATGTTGTAATCCTTCTTATGTTATAATCACCTGCTTCTCCCAGCCTCCATGTTAGCAGGCTCTTAAAGCTCCTCTCAACAGATTCAATACAGATGCTGCTTTGGCTTCTGCTACCTACCCTGCAGGAGCTAGTCCTGATCCCAGAGAGTGAGTATCAGGACTGCTGAACTTGCTTAGGTAGGTCAAGCTCCTGTGAAGGGAGTCAGTCCTCATAAAGGCAAGGAACATAGGGATACTACCCTAAGAATCAAGGGACCACACTTGTAGTTCCTGCAAACAGGACAGCTGCATTGCATGCCCTCTTATCACCCAGCCCCAGCTCATCACTCACCATTGCACTGGCTGCCAGTTGGGTAGGAATGGCCGGAATCCTGTAATGCACTCGAAGGCCAGTGTGCCAAAGCTCCAGTAATCCACTGTCACTGTGTATTTCTGCTGTTCCAGCAGCTCTGGAGCCTGAGACAGTTTACACAAATAAGACAAAGCCACCCATCTCTTAGCTCTCTCTATCCCTTAAGACCTCATTAACATTTGTATAACAGATTAAAGATGGTGCTGAACACTTTGTCTCTTATGATCTTTGAGATCCTTTCAAGGAGGACAGCAGAGGTTATTGGCACCTAAGGCTTCTTATAACAAACAATGTGAAAAGCCAATGTCAGCAAAAAAACCCAGTCACCTTTGCTAGCTGCAGCACCCCAAATGCACTTCATCCTAGCCCAAAGCCTGATAGCAGTTAACAATATCCCACTGCAAAACCGTAGCTGCTCATCCGGCTTAACTCCTTCCTTACCAAGTACTGTAGAGTCCCAACGAAGGATGTGCACAGGCTACCCTGATCCAACTCCTTAGCATAACCAAGGTCAATGATTTTGTGTATTAACTGAAACACACAGCAGAGAATACGAACACTGGAGAGAAGTCCTGTTAAAAGCACACCATACAGCAGAGAAAGAACTTGTTTGTGCAGACAGAGACACCTGGCTCCTGCTTACCCTTTGCTCTCCCTGCTGCAGCACAATGTTCTCCGGTTTCAAGTCTCTGTGGATAATCCTGTTCTCATGAAGGTACCTGAGAGCAGAAGCTGAGAGACAGAAAAAGCCACTTTTAAGCGTATAACTAAAAGTGCTTAGCGTGAGCTCAGTCAGGATTCATTTCTACCTAGTATAAGCATGGCTTTTGGGTCAAATCTTGTATGATCAAACATATAATGAAACACCAAGTGCAAGAGGAAAAATTGGTGTCAAACACCTCTGGACACAGACAAGCTTGCTCTCTGGGTATCATTTCCTGGTCACTACAGAGTACAAGGATGAGGCAGCAGAATACAAAAGCTCTGGGAACACAAAAGATGGGAGATGATGCCTAATAGCCACACCTGCAGTAAAAGTAATGACAAATGCACATTTATTCTCTTGCCAAAAGCTCACTTTCTAAGCGTACACCTGCCCTAAATGCACTTCTTGAGTATCTTCTCTCTAAGGGCTTAGTGTCTGTCCAGTTCTGCCTCAGCTGCTACTCTGTAAGATTACAAGCATAGCTTGACCAAAACACTGCACCCCAAAAACATCTGGACAGCACTAGGCAAATGACACCAGAACTGTCTAAAATTCCACTGTGGTTGCTCAAGTGCTAATGGAAACCCACTGATCACACACGCTCCAAAGGCCTGATGGTCAGCTGTTAAGCTGAGGGTGAAATCTGATGTGCAATGTAAACTAGAGTCACTTGGCCAGTGTTCAGCTATTCAGGACCTCCCAGAAAATCCCGAGTGGCATTTCTGCTGGCCAAGAAAACCCATCTCTACCTTTTTCAAGAATACAGAAAAAAAAGCAAAGGTTGGCTCTCCCACAGGGAGAATTGGCAGAGAAAGACAAGAAATAAGTATACTCTTCAAAGGTCAGCCTAAGGTGGAGTTCACTGCTTAACTAGGCTGAGTGGATTCAGCACTGAAAGGGCTTTCATACTTGAGACAACTGCAGGTACTGCTACCACTTACCAATATCAGATAACAAGATGAGAATAGCTTCTTCCCGCAAGCCACAGCAATTCTCCAGCTGATTCAGGTACTGCAAGAAAACAGCACAGAACAGTCCTCCCCTCCTGTATCCCATGTGAAGCTGACGGTCCCACAAACTCTCACAGATGCAAAAAGTTCTGGTAACAGCAATGAAACTCTCTAGAAGCACAAAACGCTATGGGGTTGTGACTACCAGCAGCAGCAATTACAGCTTCAGATCTTGGTCTAAGCACACAGGAGGAGAAAAAAAGTGGGTGAAAGAAGCCAGTGTCATCCCCACTTCTATCTACTTGCTCCATCCTTTAGAGCCATTTCCCCTGTGCCTGACAGTATCAGCTCAAATCTCAGCTCATAAGCTCTGGGTTTTAGCTAGGAATAAATTATGCCAAAGGTTAGAAAACCAGTAAGATTAGAATTAACCTCCTACGACAGATAAGAGTTAATCACTTTCCGTAAGGGTAAAGCCCACAGAGGTACCTGGCCTTAAAATGGTCTTGGCCATACACCCTGTTCCACATCGTTCACACATGCTCTCATGCTCTATGTGCAACACAGTGTCACTTGCAGCCACGCAAACACAAGAAGCTCCCAAAACCACTTAAGTCTTCAAAAGCTGAACCTGATATCAAGGGCCAACCCACCAAAACTTGTTGGTGCCATGGCAAGAATCAGGCAGCATCAAGATGTGAAAACAGGTTTTACAGGGAAGCTTCAACAGAAACCCTAGGATCAGCTGAGAAGCTGATGTGGCTTTTCATCACCTTCCCAGGGAGCTCACCTTGCGAAGGTCTCCGCCTTGGCAGTACTCCATGGCCAGCAATGGCAAGTCATTTGGTGCAAGCTTCTGCATCCCTTCAGGGACATCACGGGCAGCCACCACATTGGGATGGTTCAGCCTGAGGAGCAGAAATGAGGCAAGTGCGCACAGCGAGTAGAACCAGGGCAACACCTGAAAGGTGTTCTGCAACAGCTTTGCGGTGTCACGTGCTCACAGTCATCACACAGAAGCCTACAAAGGCTTTAATCCTTTTATAAGTGAATTCTGACGGTCTGTGATTTATACATCCTTCACGGACCCAGACTCATCCCAACTCCTTTAGCTTCACATGCAGAGCATTCCTTCAACGTCCTGAGAGCTACAGGCGCACACCTCACAGCAGAGCGCGGCACAGTCCGCCACCGGCCTCCAGGAAAGACCCAAGCCACAACCAGAGCGCTGCATCCAACACGACCGACCCAACACCCAAAGGACAACCCGCAAGGGACAGCGCGCCAGGCGGCCTAACGCCCGTGCTTTAGCAGCAGCTCAGAAACGCCGCAGAACGGAGCCCATGTCCCGATCTGCGGCCGCAAACGCAACGCGCGGTTCGTTACCGCGGCCCCCCTCCAGGAGCAGGGCGGAACCGAACGGGCTCCACCCGGAAGCGGCGGCCGATGACCCCTCCCGCCAGCGCCGCCGTTAGAGCCGCACTCGAGGGCCGCGCCCGCCCCGCCCCGGCGATGAGCGGGCACCGGGCCCGTCCGGCAGCGTCAGGCCGCGGCCCGCCCGCCTCGCCTCACCTCTTCATGATCTGTATCTCCAGCGCCCAGCGGTCGCGGTTGCGCGGGCTCAGCTCCTGCCGGCACTGCTTGATGGCCACCTGCTCGCCGGTCTCCTGCGGACACAGGGCGGGCTCGGCTGAAGGCGGGCGGCGGACCGGGAAGGGGAAGGGAAGGGGGAGCGGCCGCTGCCTACCTTGTTGTGCCAGCGGATAACGTTCCCGAAGCCGCCGGTGCCGAGGCGCTCCTTCATCTCCCAGGGGCCGCAGGTCAGCGCCTGCAGGGCCGGCGGCCGGCTCATGACGGGGCCGCGCCGCTCCGGCTCCGCGCCGCTCCGGCTCCGCAGGGCCTGGGCCGCCACCGCTTCCGGCTCCGGCGCAAGCGCCCGCCCGCCCTTAAAGGAGCCGCAGCGGGGCAGGAGCTGCCGCCGCCGCCGCTCCCGGGGACGTATCCTCGGGACACAGGGCAGCAGAGCGCGTTGAACGGCTCCGTGCCGTTCGTCTCCGTCCCCCCGGCCCGTTCCGAGCGGTGCAGAGCCGCTGCACGGATGAATGCGCTGCCCCGGCACGGAGGTGCCCCCGTCCCCCTGGGGAACGCGGGCCTCCGGCACACTGCACCCCGACCATGGAGCAGCCCTGCCGAAACCCCTCCTGAAACGGGATCGGACTAGAGGTAAGCCAGTAGATGGTGCTTGAGAGGAGATGCTGGTATTGATGGTTTCCTTACAAGATGGGAAGCACCACGAATGGTACCCACACCACTCTCTGGACAGCTATAGCGGCCCTTAAGCTGCGAAAAGTTGGGAAATAGTAGCTTCTGAAATCGTCCCCCATAGCCATTACTTTGTTAGCATCTTTAACCCAGAATTCTAGTAGCAAATAGCTGTTGTCTTTAAAAATGACATGAATTGGCTCCTGCTCACTCAGCAGTGTCCAGTCATCCTTTTCTCAACAACTGGAAACAATCAGAGCTGCCCTTAAATCAGATTTATTTGTGACTGTGATGCTCACCACCAGCACTGGGGCTCTCAGAGAAAAATATGTGATAATATTGATGGTTTTCCATACACAGAAGAGCTAAATATGCAGAGTAACCAGGGTTTCATCTTTGCCAGTATGCAAAAGACACATTCCCAGCCAAGGATGCTGTGCAGCTGCTTCCAGAAGATGGAGATCCCACACATACTATTTCTTATGTCTGTGTTTATGCTAAATTGTATCAGGAACCTGATTTTTAGCGAATTGGTTCCTAAAAGTTAGAACACATCCATTACTGTAACAACTGCATCACTGGCTGTTTTCTTAACCCTGAGTTTACTTTGCCTCCCACACTGATAACCCAGTGCTTCATGACCACACACTGGTGAGTAGATCTTATTTTTCTAGGATGGACAGTAACAATGAACATTTAACTCTTTGCTTCCCAACATGCTATTCCTTATTTGTATCTAAGGGTCCTCAGAAGTTCTGCTCATTGTCCCCACTTTACCTGGGAGCTCCTCTGACCATTTTGTCCCCATGGCATGCAACTGTCTGCTGAAGATTCCCAGTGGATTCCCAGCACACTGCGCTCTTTCTTGAAATATAGGAGTTTCTCAATACTAGAACTAAGCTACAGATTGCAGCTCCTCTGGACGTGTTAAGAGGTAACACATCTCACAGTCCCACGAGCACGATGCTCAGCGTGAGAGGTATGCACTGTTCTCAAGTCACTGAAGCTTAAGGTGTTCAACGGAGAAGCGTTTAGAAGACTGACACTGCTCTATCGAATGGGAGAGAGAAAGAACAACACGGGCTGCTGTAATCCAGCGTCCCCCGCCCGCCCAGCCTGAGCTCAGGGCAGGGGCCGCCCCGTCCCGGAGCCGCTCCGGGGGGGACGCGGGCTCCTGCCCCCGAGTCTCCACCCCCTGCGCGGGGCTCGGGGTAGGAGCCGCTGGGAGCGCGCAGAGCAGCGGCGGACATCGGCAATCCGCTGCTCTGCAGAGAGCTCCATCCGCGGATACAGCAGAGAGAAAACAAAGGTAGGTCCGGCGCTGCACCTGCCTCACAAAGCGCAGTGCCCGTTTTCAGCATCAGTGCCATTGTCATTGAATGCTATTAACTATTGTTATTTAATGAATCCCGCTGAAGCACCGTGGTGGTTAACTAACTGAGCTATTGCCTTTCAGCTTCGGAGGAGGTTGCTAACGCTGGGTACAGCCGATAGCTTTCAGTTATGCCCAGAAAGCTTCAGCTCTAGCAGGGGAAGGGCTGGCAGCTGCAGCTAGCAGGGGGGAGATCTCCCACCCAAAGAACATTAGCAAGAGAACTTAAAGCGAAGGAAGAGTTATGGACAAATACCTTAACGGTAAGGAGAGACCCAGAGAGCTAGCTGTGAAAGGAGAATCCATCATCTGCCTGGGAAATCGGGCTGTGTGCTCATCCCAGGCTCCCGACCAGGGTAATGGAGGGACAGCGAGCAGGAGGGCGGATCTTCTTCAAGTCACGCTTTGCAAATGCAGCCAAAACCACAAGAAAATATTGAGAATGATTCCCAAAACAAAGCCAGAGTTTGAAATATCCATTTCCTCCAATGCCTTCAGAGACTGCAGAAGCTTACTCTTGTGGGGTTTTTACACGGTTCTTTTCCGCAAACGCAGAGATCTGTCTGCTGTTACATCCTAAACAGAAATAGTTCAAGTCTGATATTCGTCTGCTCAGTTTAGCAAAGGGATACAGAAGCACTTTCTCCAGAAGGCAGGAAAGGTCAGCAAGGATCTGCAGCCTTTCACTTAAACTAGATCAATATAGCTGTTCATCAGCAAGAACCCTCTTAGTGCTATAGATTCAGAATCAAAGCATTCTGAAATGCACATACTAAGTGATTGGAAGGCATACAGGGGTTTGGGGGAAGCTACTTAAATTTCAATTAATGACTTTTTGTTCAACCTTTATAGATATATTCTTTTTTAGGTCTTATTCCACACTGGTAAGATAATACACTTACTGCTTAGAAGGGCTGTTATTATTAACAAATTAATACGTGCGATTTCAAGTATTCCTGCTGCTGCTGCTTCAGCAAAGAGCGATACGTTTGGGGTATCATATATCTTCACATCCTAATGTACCTGAAAGTGTAGAATCAAACTATCAGAGTACCACATCTAAGCCTCTGGCTTACTGCTAGAGGATTTTTGATCAGAGAGGAAGCAAAGGATAAGAGCAGAAGGCAGGAGCTGTTTAGGGGAGCCCAACAGAAAGCGCACTGCTGGTGAAGTCTCGTAAACATAGTATTCTTCAAACAGCCATATGGTTTCAATTTGATAGGACTTATCATTCAGAACATTCCAATTGCCTGCCCTAAGTTTTACCTTTCCCGAAACTGAAAACAAACATCTGGCAACATCTGTTGCCAGTTTCCCATGCATAGCAGCCACCAATGGGTGGACAGGCATCTCCCACGGACAGGGGGAAAGGTTGAGGGGAGAGCCTGTCCAGGGGCAACAGGAAGAAGTGCGAGTCCAGACCGCTGCTGATTTAGTTCAGATTCCACTGAAGTAAATGCCTATTCTGAAGCCACTCTTGCAGCTTTTAAAGAGGCTTGCTATGCAATGCAAGATACTTCCTAAGCCATGAGAAAGGGCTTGAAAGTATATAAAAAAGTACACTACAAAATCTGCATAGTAATACAAATCCCCAGGAAACGCTCTGAATTACAAGGATCTCATTGTCAAGATAAGACTTGGAGTAACTAAGGTTCTTGGAAGCTGTTCCTGTGAATCTTTACAGTCTGACTTGCAACTTAAGTCTCCTCTTTGTGTGGTCTAATGATGAGAAGCTAAAGGCTAAACTATCCTGCTGCACTCCCCGGTTCTGCTTCAGAGACTGGGATATTTGTGCCTTTTGCCTTTTCTTTGAACAAGTATTTAAAAGCAACCAACACAACCCACAAAGAAACTCCCTCCCTTTTTTAGCCTTGAATCCCAATTTATGACTCATTCAGCTGTTATACTCCAATTTCAGCAGCTATTATCCAGCTGCCTTCTCTGGATTCATTTAAACAGAGTCTGAGCTCCTAATTTCTGGAAGTAATTTCTCAAACAATTGGGTTAGCTTTCTACTTGCTCGGAGATCTTATCATGGAGATGATAAAAAGATGATAGTGTGGGAGACAGTGCCTGACTATTGTTGCAAATATTTGGAACTGCAGAGCAATCCTAGAGATTGGGAATGAAATTCTATCTTCTTACCTGCTGCTCTGCCTCATTCCCAGCTCTTGGTATGTATAGGAGGCATTATACTTCTAAAGAGAGAAAATGGACCTCTGGTGCTGGATGTGGTCAAAGCATGGGAGTTCCCATCTACATCACACTCTAGCCATCATTTCAGCTATCAAAGCTGACTGCTGTAGCAGTCTGGGTGAGTACAGAGGATCAAGTTAAATCTGTTCACACCGATGATTACTTGTGTCTTGTTCAATTTTAAAAAAGAGCTACTATTATGCATGCAGGAGGAACTATTACGTTTAGGAAGAAAATTATGGGTTCGAGCCAGAAAACCTGTGATAAAGTTATTTATCTTTTTGTAAAGGTTCAGATTACAGAGCTTTTAAGGACTGGAGTTGTCATTATTATTACTCAACTGTGAAAAGTGATAATACTTTCCCAGTTTTTAAAAGATGCATTGGACCTTGCTAGTTAATGCCATAGACACCGTGTCTAAACCTCAGACGCTGTACAAACAGCTGTATTCATTATGCCATGAACAACAGCCTCCTCCCCCCACCAGTGTCCTGTGGGTGTACCAATAAATCCTCATTTAAAGTCCTCAAGTTCAGCAGTGTTTCTAAATATAACATAGGACTTTGCTAGCTACCATACTGGTGCTGCTGAGATCAGCCTTTACTGGAGTTCTTTTACATACACACATGTACGTATGTATATACACGTATGTACAACTTCTACAGTTAGTACAAGATCACCTAGATAAAAGAATGAGCAAAATAAATCCTCCAGGATTTCTCCTCCAGGGATTAACAGAGGAGCTGGAAGCCCACACCAAAGCACACTGCCTTCATCAGGAAGCAGACCACCTTAGAAACCTTTTGCTGCCTTTGTCAGCAAAAGGTTTCAGCAACTTTACATTTCAGACTCCCATCTGAAGTGTAAAGCTGCTGAAGGGATTAGCGGAAATAAGAAGTAGTTGTGACTGCATAGGAGTGCACCGGATAAATGAGAGCACCAGCCCAAAAGCCAGCCTGCTGGCCAATTGGCATACTCTCCCTTTTCAGCAAAAGAGTAACAACAATAGTAGAAACTAAAAGCTCAGCTAGGGAGAAGCTGTAGAAATATTGAAAACCAAAGACATAGCAGCACTGTCCCTACCTGTCATCAACCAAAGCCTCCTTCCTGAAGCATCCTTGACATGGGAGAAGCCCTCACTCTTGCCCAAAACCAGCAGTCTGTGCAGAAAATGACAATCCTCTAAAACCACTGTTATCATAGACTGACCCTTCAGCTGGTTTTTGAGTCCTTGCAAGAGATCTCTTAGGCTTCACTGACCTGAATCTCAGTGAACACTTTCCAATCGGCAGTACAACTCCTTCATTCACAAGTCCATCTCTAATAATGCACACGATCCTGCTGGCTTCCAGCAATCTTGAGAAAAAGGACTTGGAATTTACTTCTACCAGTGTTATTCCCCACAAACATTTTCTGAGCTTCTTCCAGATCTAACAGGGTGTCCTTTAGCTTGTCGTGTTTCTAAATTTATCAAGTAGAAGCACGTCTGGGTCCAGCCTGACAGTTCCCCTTGTCCAGGGTCACCAGGACAGCCAGTCCTGATGGCTAAGAACTGCAGAGTAGAAAGCGTGTTTGAATGTAAAAAGAATTGTTGTAATTTAAAACCTGTATTTAAACTTATGCCCTTCAACTCTATTCACACTGTAAAATGCCTTTGTTCAACGTCTTGGTTTTTGTCTCTGTAGATAACTTGAGATTTGGATGTGATGTGGAAAACACTCAGGATGGAAGGCAAGCTGCCATGTCTGCTCCTGCTGATGGGAGCAATTGTGACTGCTCAATGCCAGGTAAGAGGCTAATGCATCAAATAATGCTCTTGCCATCCTCCTGTGTTTTCAGCAGTACTTCCTTACCATTGATGCCAGCTGTCTGCATCGGACAGAAGGAGAATCTGCACTAAAGGCACTTTTCACTGTACTGTCTGACAAGGAGGGCAGAGAGTTGCTCAGAGCTCTCCTGATTTGCAAGGCCTCAAGAAGAGGATGGAGGCACTTGTTCTCTCTCTTTTCTTAAGAGAGCAGTTACTCACAGAATTAACCTTCTTTGCTTGCAGGGCTTACGCACACGTTTCAAACGGGGAGCCAGGTCCAGAGGTAAGCCATGCAAACTACAACCATGTTACCTGGAGCTTTGTGAACGCGGGAGGGGAAAGCAGGTGATGCTGAGAGAACAGAGCCTGAAAGCTGTTTGTCACGGTTATCTGGATGAGAGATTCAGAAGACGGAACAGCAGACCATCAATACAATGCACAACTCAATGAATAAAGTTTTCACCTCCCTCTGCTCTTCCTCAGAGAAAAAGAGGCTGTCAATAGTGGAACTTTTCTTCTGGGAAGAGAAGGGAGTTGTTTCACTCAGCCAGGTCTTTTCCCTGACTCTCTAAAAGAGGATTTTCCTTTCTCCAATTACAGCCATTTGCACAGAAAAATCATCTGGAGAAATCTACCAGCACAGGGAGGCCTGGCTGAGGCTTTCAGGGAGCAGAGTAGAGTACTGTAGGTGCGACAGCGGTTGGAGTCGCTGCCACACTGTGCCTGTCAGAGGTGAGTATGGGGAAGAAAAGGAGAAAGGAAGCAGTGGGGGACGACAGATTTTCCATGTAAGCATCCTAAAGAACTCCACTCTCAGGGAATGAGTTACCACACAGAAAATTTGGCTTAATATAGACTAGGATAGAAATGAAAATACTAGTATGTACTGACTTAGGCAGGACTAAGAGGGAGTGGGCAAGAGGCTGAGGAAGGCTCCTAATAGCATGTGGAGAGAATGGAGCAAAGGAAGAATGTGAGCACTACACAAAAAGACTGTAAGCACATGATAGAACAGCCTAAAGGAGACTGACAGGAGAGGAATGATGGGTATGCATTGACAGCTTCTTACTTCTATGAAATATAACAGTGTTCTGGCTTTTGCTTATTCCACAGCCTGCACTAGAATTAAATGCTACAACGGGGGCCAGTGCTCACAGGCATATTATTCCCCACAGCTCTTCATCTGCCAGTGCCACCAAGGTTTCTCTGGGAAGCAGTGTGAAATAGGTGAGTATACCAATGCTACTGGCTTTAGTTACGCAGTGCAGAAGGATGAAGTACCCAGAAGATGTACATTTTATTCCCTTTTGTTCAGACACTACAGTTAAGTGCTACAAAGATGCTGGAGTAACATACAGGGGTACATGGAGCATGACAGAGAGCGGAACTGAATGTTTAAATTGGAATAGCAATGGCTTGATGGACAGGAAGTACAGCAGCCGAAGACAGGATGCTGCTGAGCTGGGACTGGGCAATCACAACTATTGCAGGTGAGGGGCTGATGGCACCCAGGTCAGAGCCACAGGAATCAGCCTAAAGGCCTGGAGCAAAGGAATGGCTGTTTGCAATAGTCTAATGTCAAGCAAAGAAATAAACTGCAGCCCATGAGCGGCAATTGCAATTTCTGTAGACATATCTCAGCTTCAGATCTACCTAGACTGGATGCTTATGACAGACTACAAAATGCATGCATCTCTCACCCCATAGTCTTTCCCTTGTCCCTTTTCAGTGCCTAAAACTCCCTTTGTAGGCCAGTTTCCTGCAGCTCCAGGTCCTGCTCATAAACTAAACTTTACAAACAAGCTCTCCGCTCCTGCCAGCTACTGGCTGCTTCATCCTCACTTACATGTACTCCACAATTAACATAGGAATCCAAATGACTTCTGAAGGTTCAGTCCATGTCTTCACTGCAGAGCAGGATTAAGTTACCAAACTAGATGGCAGACATGGGACTAATAACAATAGCTTCATAATGATGTATAATATCATAACTCTTTCAGAAACCCAGATGAGGATTCCAGACCTTGGTGCTATATCTATAAAGGGGGAAAGTACATCTGGGAACACTGCAGTGTGCCCTCCTGTTCAAAAGGTACATGCAGGGGGACAGGGAATGGACTTTACAGCTTTCATGATTCACTGCATATCTAATGGTTGTCAGTGGACTTGTGCTATTTCTGCAGCCTGAAAAGTTGAAACTCTAACATTAATCATAGAATAGACAGTGTTGGAATCATGTTTAAGCTTTTAATATTTATGACACTGAGAGACTGAGATAAGTATAGCTAATATACAGCCTTGACAGAAATCACAGTTAGGAAGAGCTAACGGGTTCACATCCATTAGTTAATATGCAGCTTTCTTATTGAAGCTGGAAACAGCAACTGCAAATCTGGAAGAGGCGCAGATTACCGAGGCAGCCACAGTGTTACCAGCTCTGGAGCTACCTGTTTGAGGTGGAATTCCCAAATCCTTGTCAACAAGTTATATACTGCTTGGAGAAGAGATGCTTACCAGCTGGGCCTTGGTTCTCACAACTTCTGCCGGTAGGTAGTCACAGAATTAAAGTCCCACCAAACCTCCTTGTGGTGCTCTTAAGGCCTGGGCTCTTTTATGGGGGTTATTTAAGCGCAGGAAGTACATTATGTTGGGAATGAAGCTCACCAACAATAGTAATTTCATTCCACCTGACCTGTCTATGCTTCTGTAACATCTGACTCCATAAATTCAAGGTCCACGTGGTCCTACGGCCCTGTTATCTCTAGAACACTCAGGTCACAGGCTGCCACCTTTAGGTCTCTCCAAACTCTCTTCACATCTGATAATACAAATGGTTTTTCTCTTTCCTGTGCTGCAGGAATCCTGACAATGACAGCAAGCCCTGGTGCCATGTACTGAAAGGAAATCAGCTCACATGGGAGTACTGCAATGTGCCTACTTGCTGTAAGGACCTGGCACTCCTGTGTCTTCTCTTTCTTTGCAGCATTACTGTTCTGCATGTCATTTGTATTGAGCTTGAGCCTCTTATAGTAAAATAAGAGCTGGAGGGGGAACCTCCTCCCAAAAAAAAACCAACCCCAAAACCAAACCAAAACGCCCTTTAGCGTGCTCTTTTTAGAGCAGAAAGAGATTCTGTGGCTCCAGTCTCACAGAAGTGCCTTTTTCTCTGCCAGAAGGGAAAGTAGGACAGAAAAGGCAGGGTTTCCTTACTGTATTTTTCACATCAGAATACAAGTTTCCTAGGAAACAGGAATGAGTCAGTTACTACACAGTTCATGCCAGGCTGCCTCAACATGCACTGGCAGCTAACAGGCTCTTAACCCAAACTCCAAGCAAGAATACCTGAACAAAAACCCTGTCTCTGGGCTTGTCATCCACAGCCACCTGCGGCTTGCGGCAGCGCCGAGGACGCCAGTACAGGATTAAGGGTGGCTCCTATGCAGACATTGCAGCTCACCCATGGCAAGCTGCCATCTTTGTGAAGTACCGCCGGGTGCCTGGAGAGCACTTCCTCTGTGGAGGAATCCTCATCAGTTCCTGCTGGGTTCTGTCAGCTGCTCACTGCTTTGAGGAAGGGTAAGTTGAGGATTCAGTACTGTTATGGGGACCAAAACCAAGCAATGAAACCCCAACACAACCAGACTGAAACTGGACACATCCAGTCTCGCCTTACTAGAAAAGGCTTGGAATAAAGCTTGTCATTGTACACTAAAGAGTGTAGAGTTACTTGTGCAGAGCATGACAGACGGGCAATTGTTGGGCCAACAAACAGCATGGCACTAAGGTATCAATGCAGAACAGCATGGCATTAAAGGTATCGCTGCAGAACAGCAAGTAGCTGAAGAACAAAGCTGTCAGTACAGATGCAGATCCGTCTGATAGTTGAGAACAGCAAGGGACTGTCAGAGGAGCTTTGCATGATGGCTGTAATCAATTAGTGCAAAACCAAAGGCAAACCGGACGCTTTAGGTCAAACTGCCTGGGTAATGAAGTAGTAATAGTGCTAAAAGACAAAGAGCAGAAGCTCCAGCAGCACATCTTCAAGAGAAGGGTGCAGTCAACATGAGAAGAAAGTTAAGATTCTTGTTCTTCAGCTTTAGTGCAAATCAGCTGAAGATTGTGCTGGGGAGAACATCCCGAGCAGCTCCAGAGGAAAATGAGCAGCGGTTTCAAGTGAAGAGCTACACTGTGCACCAGAGATTTGACTCAGAAAACTTCGACAATGACATTGGTAAGCACTTTTCTGACCTAGTGACTCTGCAAAGGTTGTGGTTGGCTCCAGCTTGTGCTTAATGAAGTTGCTTTCCTTCTTCAGCTCTGTTGCAGTTGAACTCGGATGCAGAGGACTGTGCTATTGAAACAGACACTGTCCGTGCTGCCTGCCTCCCAACACCAGCACTACACCTGCCTTCCTGGACTGAATGTGAGATCTCTGGTTATGGCAGAAACGAAGAATGTAAGTAGAAGATATTAAAGTTTGTGTCCCCTGCCCTCGAAGAATTCAAGCCTTTAGCACTGCTTAATGTGTGGTCCCCTGAATTATCAGCACTACAAAACATATGGATAGTGGGAGATAAACAAGTTTGGTTTTTGTAAGTTATTTCATTGATCTTAATTCTCTCAGCTGCATGGGCTAATAGAGTCTTTTCAGATATATATATCTGGGATTATCTGCTAATACATATCTGCTAATCACAGATGCTAATCACATGCAACTACCTGCAACTGTACAGTATATTAGCAGATAACCCCAGATATATAGCAGAAAAGGCTGGCTAAATGGTTTCTAATGTGAGCTACAACAAACAGGAATAAAACATGTCTGAAGGTATAACAGGCTGACTTGTATTTAAAACAAAATCCCCCAGCTTGTATTTTACTGGTACTTTCTACTAATTTTCTTTTCATTTGCTAACTTGTAGCCTCTTTGAGACAGAGACTGTGAAGAAACCACCATAAAAAGACCTAATAATGATGTGAACCCACAGTGGTTTTTGGAACAGACTTTGTAACATACAAGTGTGGCATAAAGTGCTTTTAAAGCTAGTCCCCAGCATCGCTTACAGGGAGTTCAGGGTACAACCTTTGAGAGGGAAAGGATGCTGCAATCGTAATTCCAAACTAGACTGAAAAACAACCACCCTGCCAGCTTTTAGCTTTGTGCAGTTGCAGCTATGCAGAAGAATAAAAGCAACACCAAATCCCTTCCATTCCAGCATAATACAAGCAAACATTCCTATCCAGTTTCTCAGTATTGTGTACAAGGCATCCGCTTTTTGTTAGTGCAAGCCTAATACTAAAAATTCATGATCCTGTTTTGTACAGTTAGAGATTTTCATAGGCACTTGCTGTGACTTCATTTTGGTTGATGTAACTCTGCAAGGATGACTTAACCCATCCATAAAACCCAGCAGTTTTTGGAAATTAAGCTTGTTAAAGAACCAGTATTTTCCCTCTACTAGATTGAAGCAGTTCTCAGAAAGCAGAGCCCCCAAGAATCAAAAATAGACCCTTTGCCAAGGAAATATTAATTCAGCCCCCTCTGCCCCCACCTACTTCCATTTACTCTCCTCTAAACTACAGAACCTGAACTGCTTTGGGGCTTTTTAAATATATATACACCTACACAGACATTTTTATGTATTTATATTGTATTTTTTCTTCCAGTTTCTCCATTCTACTCAGAGCACCTGAAGGAAGGCCATGTGAGACTGTTTCCAGCCAGTCAGTGCACAACACAGCATCTAGGCAACCGGACAGTTACGGACAACATGTTATGTGCAGGAGACACAAGGAACCTTGATGATGCCTGCAAGGTAAACTCAATTCTGTCCTTGAGAGTCTTGAGCTAAGCAAAGAAAAAGCTTCAGAAAATGGTTTGAAGTTGTTCTGTACTTGGCTGTGGGGAAGTTCTAGTAGATGTTTGTCAAACACAACAGAACTGTTGGCTCCTCTTTGCTTCCCCTGCCCCTCATAGCTAGAAAAGCAGGCCACACTTGACCAGAACACCATAGACTGAAAATCCCAAACATAGGAAATGGCACAAATCTGAGCAGGAAACTCCACCTCAGCAGCATTTCCTAATATTTTCTCTTATATGAGCAATGCAAAACACTCAGCAGGGTGTTCTGTATGAGAATGTGAGTGCTGCTCTACTGAGAAGTGTAGAAAATATAGTAATAAAAGCCAAAGATGGTGAGGAATGAGGAGAAAGAAGGACATTCAGTCCACATCCTTACCATTTAAACAGCTAGTACACGTAGCAGTATAAGTCACCCTGGATCAGTGAATAAGCTTGAATAAGAGTATTCCTCATTTTGTTCTGACCAACATCTCACCTACATTTCATGAGTGCCATATGGAATTAGATGCTTTAGTGTTAGTTTTTTTAGGGATGTCTCCCCATGAGAGGAGCATTGAGGGAGTCTAGAACACAAAAGGGCTTATGTGAAAGTGCTCTTACTAAGAGCTCTTGATTTGTTAGCATACTACATAGGGTATTTCCGTGGACACCACTAAAGCCAGCGAGTAGGGGTAAAAGCAACACAAACCCAATCAAAAAGGAGATAGTTATTAACCTCCTGCTTCTCTGTAGGGTGACTCTGGAGGGCCTCTGGTCTGTATGAAGGATGATCGGATGTATCTCATTGGCATCATCAGCTGGGGAATAGGCTGTGGCCGCAAAGACATACCTGGTGTTTATACAAATGTGAGTCGTTATCTGGACTGGATTCAGGACAATACGAATCCCTGAGAAAGAAAAATGAACTATCCACGACCTTGTAGTCATGCCCTCGCAGCTTCCTTCTTGGTGTTTTAAGGATGCTGACAGTGCTTCCCTTTGTCCTATGGCTTTTCATACCACAGGAATGTGTGGGAAAGGGCACATTCTCAAGTTCCTCTCCTTTCCTTGTTACAGGTTATTGGAAGCTAACACTCCTTTCTCCCCACATCCCCAGGCTTCCTCCTTGCATCAAATCATGAGTACTATTAATTTATAAAGAGAGTAAACCAAGAGACAACATTGTGCATTCCATGAGCAGCTATGCTGGTTTGGGAAGCGGTGTGAAATGAAGGCAAAGGGGACATTAAATTTCCTGAAAACTTAAATCTCTCTTCTTCTTTGGCTGTAAATTTGGAATACATTCCAGTCAGGCAGAAGATCTATCCTTATACCACTTTACTTTGGTTATGTAAGTTGGTTTCAGCTTGATTCTCTGTCCTCAGAGAAATGGTGGTTACGTCCAGTTAATCTTCATCACTGAAGCACAGTCCTTACCCTGCTACTCAAAACCCTACTAGTAAACAGAAATGGTTTAGCTGTCCTAAAGGCAGTTTCAGTGAGGTTCCAGGAAGAGCTCAGTGCTCCTTGCAGAAAACACCAGGAAAAAATACCAAGAGATAAATTCATTTTAGCTTTTCAGACAGTGGCTTAGTCCCAAGCTCACAATCCCAACTGCATAATGACATTTACCCCCTAAGGCACCTACTATCCACAATCCAACTGACATAATTCACCTTCCTCCGCAAATACCAACTGTATTTTGTGTACAGCCCACACAAGCCACGCTGGAATGACACATATGACATGTAAAACTGAACTTTATTGATGCCCTTGCTGAAGGTTATATTTGCACTGAACATGCTCGGCAGTAAGGCGACCTGCTATGGCTTCCATTAGTTGCGCTGAAACTTGCAATTCCACATGCAAGGTGCCACTCATCCACTGCAAGTATTCATCACACACAAATCAGAATGTGTGTTACCCTTTGTCACCTTGTTCTGTTCACAAGCATGAACTGTACCTGCTGCACTCCAGAGCCAGGGCAAAATTCTGCTACCACAGAGAAAACACATTGGCATCTAGTGGCCAAAGAGCACATTACAGACAATACAGAACACTGCAGATGCCTCTCAATTCATATTTATGCTGTAGAGAGATACAGCACAGACTGGAATGAGATCCTACAGAAGAGATGGTCCCAGCGAAAAATCCAGTGTAGGCTTGAATCCACCTGCAGAGCAGCTGATTGGTACAGGAACTGGAATGAGGTAGGACAGCAAAAAATACTACAAAGGTACCAGGACACAATTACCTCAAAGACAGACATCAGTGAGCAGAAGAACAGCAGTATCACCTTCATTTGTACTAGGCAGGCAAGAAGACAAGAAGAGGTTCCAACAAGTTACCAGAAGTTGTCTTCATTTAACCACAGCTTCAATTTTCGTCAGTGTGCTCATGCCTGTCTCTTTCCTGACTCCCCAGAGAAACCAGAAGAATCCCTACCTTCAAATACTGATGAAATAAGAGGAGAATTACATTCAGATGTCACCTCCCATCAATTACAAGACCATACGTGCTTTGTCAGCCCTTCGTGGGATACCATCCTAAGATCTGGATGGGTTTCCAGTCCATCTCCAGAGACTCAAGATACTTAATGATCAAAAGAGCTTATGAAATATGTAGAAAAAGCATCCACTTTTTCCCTTTCTCCCTCTGTGACATCATCTCCAATCTCAGGCTTCTTCTCATGCTGGGTGGGACAATCTACCTTTCCACTTCTCTCAGTCCCTTCCAGGTAGAATGGCTGGATGAACTCTCTCCTGCCAAGAACTATAGAGCTCTCCACCCTAATGCCCAGTGATGGAGAAGGGCAAATGCTGGACCATCACACTGGAGTTGAAGTTTTGGGAAATTCAACTTCGTATCATCTACAAGGGCTAAAAGCCAACCAAAATACAAGGAAGAGGAGTTACAAAAGGCAATAAAACCCTAGAATTTCCTTGAAGACAGCAAAATGAAGGTGATACAAGCATACATAGCTGACTCACTAATCCCAAGAGACCTGAACACCTCTTGCATCTGCCATTGTTCCAAACGCTTCAGACTCAGCTAGGGATGAGATGGTTTCAGGTCGACCTTACCTTTCCTTGCTCCCCAGCACCCTAAGCACTGACTCTCCTGCTCATGCTACTACAGGCAAGGGAGCAACCCTGGACAGATGGATGGGGTAAGAGGCTGCATCTAACAGCCGGGGACAGAAGAAACAGGAAAGTGCTCTTCCTTGCTATCAGGATCCTCTAGGTTCGTACTTGGAACTTGCCAGCCTTAGTCATGTATTTTATCCCCTTGAAGGGCTTGTACTTCTCCCCATACATGTCCAAGCGATTCACCTTCAGTCCTAAAGGCAAACAAACACAGCATAAGACTGACTGCTGCCACAAGCAAAGCAGACAGGCCTTCAAGATAAAGGAACAGCAGATCATGCCAGCAGTGCAGAAAGCACAGGGAAAGTTTTAGGAAGCAGTAAAAAGAATGGAGAAAAGCTGACAACTGCTAATTGTCAGAAACACTTTTTACCAACGCATCCATACCCTAGAGTCATTTATAGGTCTGTAAGCATGACATGCAAGGAAATGTAAATAGGCTGTTTCAGAGCATCAGAGAGAACAAATCCATCTATCTGCAGTCAAAGCACACCATTTTCTTACTTGAAAACCATGTTTCAGGTAGAATGTACTTCAGAAGGCCCACAGAGCTACTTCAGCTACATGCAGAGTAAGCAAGACACAGCAGAGAATATTCAGTCACTTACCAGATATAGCCAGCTGCTGAATTTTAAACTGCAGGTTAATGGTGGGGTTTTCGTCTGGTTTCGATGTCCCAGCTTGCAGGCTCATGCTCCCCTTCAGGCTTGGCAGCTTCTGGGGGTTTATTTTCCCCACATCCCATGACAGCAACTTCAAGGAGAAAAAAACTGCAGCAGTGAAACAGAAATGCTGGAACAGCCCCTGAAGAACAGTCCACCTCCTATGACAGCTTGAAATGTTTCTTTATGGAAAAAGTCCTAGTATCTTGCCCTTCATATTGGACAGGCACAGTACAGGCTTGTTGTCCCTCTCTCTCTGCATGAGGTTCGTCAAACGCCTATCACGAATGGCATTTCCACCACTTGTGCTACAGGCCCCAACCCAAATCTGCAGTATTTTCAAAGGACCAAGTCTATTGTGCAGTATTAGGCATGACAACTAGAAATCCAGAAGTTTGCAAAGCATCCACCAGAGCAATGGCTCATCATACAATACCAGTTCTTGGATTTTCTGCTCACACCAAGCAACCAGAACCATAACTCACTTGGACACTGAGCTATTTGTTGTGGGGATTAAAACAATTTATAGTATGCAATTGTGCAGAGAAAGTTCTCACTCCAAGAAAAGAGACAACCTTCAGAAAAGCAATGTTCAAGGAAATGTGCTTATAAGCATGAACAGCTCAACTTCATTTGCTGAAAGATAATAATAAATAACAATAATAATAAAAAAGAAGCTCAGTTCTCTCTTTCCTCTCACCTTTGTAACTGGATCGAAAACGTGTGTTCCCTGAGAGGGTGTGAGGGTCATATTTAAGACACCTTTTGGCATCTGGCTGGTGACAATCACTCCCTCTACAGTCTTCCCCATAGTCTGCTTCGGCCCCACTGTGATCTCAAAACGTCCCAGTGAGCTGCTATCGCGGAAACTGATGTTGTGCTTAACGTAGACAGGAATTGCCACAAGACTAGAAGAAAGACATGAACAGAAAATCCTTGTCAATCTCTCACCTGCATCTTTGCTTTACCTGATGCAGTCCTTGCCTTCCACACTGAAAACACTGGAAACCAATCTCCTCAAAAGAGTAGGAAATCCTACACTTGTTTGATCTCTTCCAACCCAAACCATTCTATGATTCTATGTATTTCAACTTCATTTAGCACTTGCCACCTGATCTTGAAAAGCAGTTCCTTGGGTATTTTTCCCTTCTACTAGCCAGGAAGATCCTAATTTTGTAATTCACAGCACTACATTCATCACCTACTTCTGAGCACTGACGTGGTAGGAGAGTAAGCGAAAATTCCCATCAGGTGGAATGAAGGAGAGTATTCTCTCTGACTCCCAGCGCTTAAAACGCACACAGGGATGGAAGCTGACATCATCCAACAACCGAGGGTTCTGAAATAAAAGGAAGTCACCAGGTTAAGGAAGGCAGAGCTATTTAATATAACCCCATCTTCTCAATCTTCCATCCGTGAAGATGCACCTCCCGTTTGATGCACTCTGCCCACTTGATAGTATCTACATTCAGACACGTTAAGCTACTTGATGCTGCTACACCTGTGTAATAGCAGTACTTATTGATCTCTATCCTATGTTAGGAAGTTTAGTCATGTCAAATAATTACCTTGATGCACGCTATTAAAAAGATAACCTTTAGTATATCTGCCTAAAACACCGCTGTATCTCAAAAACTTAGTCACAGCACACACTAACAGTACTTTATAAAAAGCCAAACCTCTTTAAATTTAATGACCTTTAGGCTCAAAGTTGCTGAAGTTCATTATGAGCTTCCACTGTCAGTTCTTTCTCTTTTTGTTTGCCACACCCAGGTTCTGATGTACTGGAATCCATCAGTATGAGATTGAGATCCTAGCAGCAGAGCTGGAAAACCCTTTTCAAAAACACCTAAGTAAAGATATACCCTTGAGCTTTACCATAAAGGAGAGGGTGAGGTCTGGCATCCCAGTCAGCTTGACACAAGCATCAATTACCCCTTGGATTTCAGCAGTAATCGTGGAACCTGCAACAATAAAGTAAATGCAAGAGGTTATGTCAATCTGATCCAAAAAGACCCCATGTGGAAAAACTATCAATAGGAAGGAAGGAAATTTATTGTCTTTATGAAATATTATGGTTCATTATGTTGCATACTCCACCGTTTTCTCATTCCCAACGACTTCTAGAGAAGATACACACAAATAAGAGCTACTGATACCAGCAATGTCCATTTTAATGGTCAGTGACAATAGCTCCCAACTCTAACAAGACTAAGACGCACAAAAACTGAGGAAAAAGTGCGATGCACAATTTTCATGCGCTATTTTCACTCACCTCCTATTTTCTCAATGTAGAATTGCTTACAAGAACTCAGGAACAAGGACATGTGAAAACCTTGGTACCCCTCTAAAATAACACCTATAAGTTGTCAAGATTCCAGAGTAAGAATAGGAATAGAGCTTTGCAAGCTTAGATGAGGCACCTCCTCTTTGAAGACCTAAATCTCTCTTCAAGCACTATCAGGACAAGTTACCCTCATCTTAGCCAGAAGCAACTTCCATACCTGATTTGTCAATGATTGCATCTATCTCCTCAATCACATCAAAATATGCCTCATTGTTGGTATATTTGACACCAGTGCGTCTCCAAGGCACCACGGACAGCTGTCCAGTAGGGAGCTGGTCACCCACATTAGTGCTTCCTGGAAGAAGAAAAGCAATCACAGCCACCACAGCAGTTAGACTGTGCTCCAGAACAAGTCCTTGGCATTATATAACTTAGTTGTAATTAATCTCTATCTCTTTGGAGGAGAGCAATTAGTCTTCCAGACTCACTGTATTCTACAACTTAATCTCTCTTATATTCAACTCTAAAACATAACACAAGAAGGCACATGGAAGTAAAACTAAAAGCCACCCCAACAAAAAACCCACAGCAAACTGACTCATCCAGAAAGTCAGGTCATGGTGGAACTGGAAATGTCATCTGCCTGGTTTGGGTAAATAAAAGAATGCAGTGTCCTAATTCCCTTCTGCAGGAATATTGCCACGTGGTCTCCCCAGTTTATCTCCTCCTTGTTTCTCTGTACCTGTGATGGTGTTGACGACTGTTCGCAGGATAGTGGGTGGTTTTATCAGTTCCTTAAGAATATTAGACTCTGTTGCCAATGGAAAGCCATTGTCCAGCATCTCCTCCAGGACCTCATAAACGACCACCACATTGTCCTTGATCATCACCTCCGAACAGACACCAAAATAATCCTGTGCAAAAGAAATAATGGTTCAATAGTCTCTGAAAGAGTGTTAGTGATCATTCAGTTCAGCATCCTCCCACACAGAAATACATCGAGCCTCTTCTTGGAAACAACACTGAAACCCATGCAGTAGTACAAGCACATCAGTCTGACCACTCCAACAGACACACACAGCTCCAACCACACCTCTGCCACTGCTGCAGCAAGCTGGCAAACCAACACGTCACCACATGCTCTTATTTCCTTTCTATGCAGCTAGATCCCCTTCGATAGCTGAGATTAGTGCTTGGAAGTGGCTCAGCTGCAACCCAGTGAGCAGCGATATTAATAAAGCAAACTTACTTCCTGCAGCCACTTGCACACAGTGATGTTTTTCACCAGACTTCAGTGCCATAAATCCTTCCTGGCTGCCCTCACCTTTTCCTGCAGTGCTCTCAGTATTTTAACTGCCGTTTAATGAATTCAAAGCCCCTCAAAGCTTTTAATTTCCTTTTGTTAGAATGTTTGCATATAAAAACACAATGATACAATTATTAACTTCAAGTCTGTAAAGATTTGTTAGGATTTATTTTGATGTGGAATAGAAGAGAAGCCCAGCTTCTATGCTTAGTCTGTCTAGGCCCATGTTTGTTTTACAGAAGGTTTCTGAAGTCCATCTAACATGCTACCTGTGCTTTTGTCATTCTGATACCACTTGGGGTGTGCAGACTGCTTACACATCCTAAAATGTATTAAACTAACAGCAGAAGCCCAGTATTCTGAAAAGTCTAAAAAATAATTCTATCCATGTAACAAAACTTTCTCATCATTTAAGAGGTGCATAAAGCAGTACCTTAGAACACGAATCATAAAAGTTCCACAGACTAGTTTATTCCCCAGCTTAATTTCTCTCTGTTTCTTCAGCTCCTAATCAGTGAACAAACACCTTGCCCCATCGCAAAAACCAATATCCAAGTGACTGACACAGGACATTTGTGACCTGAACAGCCAACATGCTCCCTGGCCGCAGTGAAACACAATCCAGCCCACACTCGTGGCCTGACTGGTGCCTGGAAGCAGGAGCTCACATGATACTTGTTGGACCAAGTACCCACATGTCCTGTATTCTGGCAGGATGCTGGTCACAAGACATTCCAAATCCAGACTACACAATAAACGTTTTCACTGTTTCCCTAAGCTGACCAGCAGTCATGTCAGCACAGAGGGAACACGGCGCAGTTTCTGGTGTCCTCAACATAAGAAGGAAGTGGAGCTATTGGAGCAAGTCCAGAGGAGGCCACGAGGATGCTCAGGGGCTGGAGCACCTCCTGCATGGAGACAGGCTGAGACAATTGGGGCTGTTCAGCCTGGAGAAGAGAAGCTGCATGGACACCTCAAAGCAGCTTCCAGTATTTGAAGGGGGCTACAAGGATGCTGGAGAGTGACTCTCCATTAGGGACTGTAAAGACAGGAGAAAGGGTGATGGGTTCAAACTGAAACATGGGAAGTTCAAGTTAGATAAAAGGAAGTTCTTTACTGTGAGGGTGGTGAGGCCTGGAACAGATTGCCCAGAGAAGTGGTAAATGGTCCATCCCTGGCAGTGTTCAAGGCCAGGCTGGGCACACCCCTGGGCAACATAGTCTAGTGTGAAGTGTCCCTGCCCATGGCAGGGGGTTGGAACTGGATGATCTTAAGGTCCTTTCCAACCCAAACCATTCTATGATTCTATGGCTGCTCTGGGGAACCTCCTGTGACTCAGTTCTTTAGGAACCAAATATGCTTCCAAGACGCATTGCTAGACATAAGCACACAGGTACCTAGTCACTAACTGACTAAAGCTACAAACCCCAAAAGCTCCTTGTGAGGACACGGCCCTCCTGGGCTCAGTTCACAGCTCCTAGAAGAGACAGGGCTGCAAACCAGAAACATCAATCTTGATTGCTGAAAGGTCCCTCCTCACACAGGCTCATCTCGAATCAATCCATCATCACCCTGGGCTGCATGTCCCTACCCACCTAAACCCCTAGAGACCCTGGGGGGGGAGGGGAGGTGAAGAGTATGGGGGGGGAGCAGCGGAGACATCAACCGCACCTGGAAGGTGTCGACGACGCGGTGCAGGAACTCGATGACGAAGAGAGGCGGCACTTCGCTCTGGATAACGGCCACGAAGAAGATCTTGTGGCGGTAGACACTGAGGAGGTAGTGGTGCGGCGTGGGGATCACCGGCGGTACGTTCTCCGCCTCCGAGGCCCTCTCCTGCGCCTCGAAGAAGTAGTCGCAGACGGAGCGGCTGACGACGCTCTTCCAGTGCTTCTCCAGGAAGATGTCCCCGGCGGCGTTGATCAGGAACAGGCTGTGGATCATGGCTGCGCCCCGCGGCCCGCACCCGCGGGCCCGGCCCAGCAGCAGCGGCCACCGCGGCCACCACAGCCCAGCGCCCGCCCGGACCCTGCCTCACGCCAAGCTCCGCCCCCCTGCGCGCGGATTGGCGGAGCGGAAAGCTCCCTCCCCAACCCTAACCCCTCTCCGGGGCGGGGCTCGGCAGAGAGCGTTCTGATTGGTGCGATCCACTAACAGTCACGCCCGATAGGCCGAGGAGAGGCGTGGGGGTGATGACGCGCGAGAACGGCTCGCTGCGATTGGGCAGCGGCGTGCCATAGCTGCAGCCTAGACGGGAGCGCGCACGCTCACACCCCGCCAGCAGGGGCGCCGGAAGGGGCCGGGCTCGCCCGGAGCGCGCGTAGCGGGTCCGGTGTGTGCGGGAGCGAGCGTCGGCCGCGGGTTGTGTCTGCGGGGCGGGCGTCGGTGCGGGCCGCCGCACGCAGTAGAGCCCGGTCGGAGCGGCGAGCCCCTGGACCTCCGAGTCGGGCGGAAGCCACACCGTAATTTACCGCTTTTACTACTGCGCTGGAGCAAACCTGGACACAAGAGCGATGCCAAAGCCGCTGCCGCCCCGTTAGGTAACTGGATAAGCAGATAACTAACCCTCATTACCGGGGCTGGCGGCGATGCCCGTGGTCAGGGCTGCTGCCCCAGCACCACAGACTGCGGATCGAGCCCTTGCACTCAACTGAGCCTCACGACTACGGGCAAATACCTCCGAGTCTGGAAGATGAGTAACCTGAACGGACCTGTGATGTCAGTGTAAAACATGGCCCTGCTTAGAGCTTATTTTAGATCTTAGTTTATCTTCATACGCTGTAGCTATTTTCCTCCCAAAAGGGGTGGAGATCAGTGTATTTGCTCCGATGTTACCTTTTAATACATCCTTAATTAAAATATCAGGTAATTCACTGTGCACTAATTGAGCTTTCTGCTGTAGCAGAAAATAACAAAGGAGAAATGGCCTTTATATTAATTTCTTGGTTATGGTCATGATTTGTAACAAATGCATTTTTAAACATCAAATAATGTTTTTGAAAAAAATGCCTATTATGTGCAATTAATTACACATTTGAGGGCAACAAAGGGGGGCTAATTTGTCATTTTATTACAGTGCTTCTAAATTTAAAATAATAATTATTTTAATACATCTCTAGTTTTAACTTAAAGGTATTGTAAAGATTATTTTATCAGTCTATGAGAATATTGGAGGCTGTATTAATGGGACTCATCACAGATGGAAAGCAGCAGCACACAGGTAAATTGACCAACAACATAAAGCCTTTATACATTTGGTTCTCTGACAAACTCAAACCTTTCTGTTTTTAATTTGCACCTTAAAATCAGCAGTCATGGTATATGTCTTTTCAATACAGGCAGCTCAGTTTTGTCTCATTTTTGACTGTATCATACACTGTTTAAAACCTGCCATTTCCCTCTGACTGCTGGCTTCCTCCCATATCAAAACTGCTAATGTTTCACCCAGTTCATGATGTTGTCACTTCTGTATTTTTTTCCCCACAGTTACTTCCATGTCTTTAGCCATCAAGAACATTGGTGTCAATACAAAAGCAACCTGAGGGTAATTATTTCTGCACACCAAAGGAAAAGGTTGTTGAGAGAAAAGGGGAAACACATTTCTGCTTTAAGATCAGACAGGTTTATTGAAGCATCTTGCTGGCACCAGCAGAGAACAATGTGTAGTTACACCAGTGTTCGCTGCTGCAGAAATGCTGCCTGGCTGCTTCCAAACTGTCAGCACAAAGATCAGGTTTTGTTCTAAAAGTTAGATCCCACAGTGGCTCAGGAGCTAATATAAACTGGAACCTAAAAGGAGAACACGGCAGAATATGCTGCCAGAAGAGAATTTCACTTGTGTTGGTTGATTTACTGACAGCTTGAAAACTTCTCATTGAAGGGCTTTATACTTCTGTATTATGTATGCCCTCAGAGAAACCTAAGCACAGTTGAAGACAGGGGTACAAAGTGGTGTTGCCAAACCATGCACTCTCTTTATCATAAAACAATTCCTCCCCATCTCCAGCTTGCCAGATGCAGGAATTCTGATGATTTAACCTGTTGCCCTGTGCTGTGACAAGTAAGTAGAAGAAACCAGACCATTTTTAACATTTATAATAGTGAACAATACCAGTTTATTTTCCAAGTTTTATTTTATTATAACCTACTGCCAGTCTTGAAACAGAATATAGTCTATTATGTGTTGTAGAACACAATTGGATTTCACTGTTATGTATTGTGTCCTCTTAGTCTTTCTTTACTTTTGTAACTGGAAAATATGTTTATATCTCCATCAGCTTTTCTGGGTATTGCACCACAGCTGTGTAATTTATGGCTCTGGAAGCCACAAACCACCTGAAAACTCAGGAAGAGGTGGGAGAAGAGATTAATTGCTAGGGAGAATCCAAGCCAATCCTGACAAGGCCATACCTCTATAATCTACATGGCAGAAACAGATCTGTTTGTACGGTGCCTTGTATAACAGCATCTCAGACTCCATTTGCTTCAAGTAATAAGTATTTCAGTTTTGCACTGAAAAAAACTTGCTAAAACACCAAAAGAGCCCCTCTTGCTCGAAAGAGAAACATCTCACCTCAAGGCACTAAACAAAGCCGTTCAGAACACATCACAAGTTTGCTTTATAAAAACTCTTGTCTCCACAATGTTTCTTAAGATCTTCTCTTTCCTAAACCGGGAAGCTCACATTAAACTTGACACAATAGCTGTCTTTTAAGGCTAAAGAAAAGCTGCTTCATGGCATGTACACACGTGGTAAACTGCTCATGCTTTGGTGGGGTGTGTTTTACTCCGCAAACTAAAAGGTACCAAAGATGCCGAAGTCACAGAGATTACCTCACCAAGATGCCTTCAGCCGCGCACAGCAGAGGCACGGGCACGGCGCTCCCCGGGCTCACGGCATCATTACTCCAGGACTCTCCATCGCTTCGGTACCTTTAAATCAGGAAAAGCCCCGTCACTGCTCCAAACGCGAGCTCAGTTAAACTCAAGAGATGGATTTCCCTCCTTACAGCTTCCAACCACCCGTTACCAGAGCGCGGCCTCACCTCGGCCCTCCCACCGCTCCCTCTCGGCGGTACCGGAGCGTGCCTATACCCGCGGTGGCAGCTCCGGAGCTCGGGGGGAGCCCCGCATGGCGCCGCCGCCTCCCGCGCCCCGGCCCCGGGGCGGCCCCGCCTCCCGCTGCCGCAGCGGCCCCGTCCCGCGGCTCTTCCCCGGCGGCGGCCGCTCCCGCCCCGCCGCGCTGTTCCCCGCTCGCGCCCCCGCCCGCCGCGGGCTGTTCCCCTCCCACGCCCCCTCCCCCCGCCGCAGAGCTCCGGACCCAAGATGGCCGCCGTGTCAGTTTCGGGCTTCGCCGCCGTCCGGCCTTTGCCTCTCGGTGCCCGTCTCTCGCAGGCCTTGGTGAGTAGCGCCCGCGGGACCGGCCCGGCTCCAGCGGTTGGTGCCGGGGAGCTCGGGACAGGCTGCCGGCGAGATCCGTGCGCCTGGGGAGAGGGAAGGCCCACCGGGCGCTCCAGGCTCGCGGCCTGTTCCGGCCCCGCCGCCGCTCTGCGCCAGGCCCGGACCCGGCCGCCCGCTCCCCTGGGGCCCGCCGGGCCTACACCCTGGGGAGGCAGCGGCCGCAGCGCGGCGCGGATGAGGCGAGCGGCGCGGGCCGGGGGGCTGCGGGCTGAGCTCCTGCCTGTGTCTGGCGCGGGAGAGCGCGGCTGAGGCGGGCGCGGGCCCGGCCGAACCGGTACGAGGAGCCCGGCTGCGCTCCCCGTTTCGGTGGGGATGGAGAGCGGCGCAGCGCCCGGCGGGCTGCCGGTGCTGCGGCCTGCACGCCGCTTCTCCGGATGCCGCCGCTGCGAGTCCCTCGGCTTGAGGCAGTTGCACCCTTCGGGGCGCCGTGCGCGGGGCCCGCCCGCGGCTCGGGGTCGGGATGGGGACGGGCGGTAGCAGGTGCAGGGGCCGCTTGTCACGCAGATCTGAGCGAACGAGCGCCCCGGCGCCGGGGCCGTCCCGGTGTCGCCCCGGCCTGGCCGGGCGGTTACGTAACGCCCTGAGCGCGGAGCCCCGCGGGGCCGGGGCGCTGCCTCCTCCCTGGCCCGAAGTCCCGGACGCCCCGCGAGTCCCTCCGCAGCTCTTGTCCGCGGGGCGAGCGCCGCGTCCTTGCTGCTCTGAACGGTGGTTGTGAGTGCTCCCGGCGTGGGGCTGTGCGGTGGAGTCCGGTGTCTGCATGCGGATGTGCTCTGCGCGGTGATACATTCTTCGGTACTTACTAGAAAGCAGAATGAGGGGACTGTGCTGATGAGTAGGTTGTGGCTAAAACTTCCCTTGCAGAAAATCGCTGTTCCTTGTGATAAGCAGTTTGTGAATCCTTCTTGTTTCGTATACTTTTGCAGTAGAACTTCAGCACGACGTACTGTTATCACGCTTGGAAAAAGTCTGTGTCAAAGACAAGGCTGTGAAGAGCTTCGAACCCTTCATCTGCATATTTAATTAGCAGTGTTTTAAGCATCCCTTCTTCATTGTGTATGGTCACCTGTTAGTCCTCAAGTGCTTCCAGTGTGCCTCATCTATACTGAAGATTATAATGTTGTATTCTTCTTTTCTATGGTCTCTGAAAGTGGAACATTTAATTACAGTCTCTAGTTGCGTTTCTTCACTTTTTTTTTTTCCTTGATGGAACATCTCTCATTGCTTTTCTTAGCAGGAGGGAATCAGACCTGTGATTATGCTCCTGGAAGAGCTCTGAAAGTTTCTTGCTGTTTGCTCAAGGTTCTTGGGTATTCTTCCTGCTTTCTGTTGAGGTTTTAGGCAGTGTCTTCCATGTGCAAAAATGAAGAGAGCTGCTGCTTTCTTAAGATCTTTGTTGTGTGTCTCCTCCAGCCCCCAAATGTTCATTTATGTTGTGCTGAGCAATGATATAAAACTTGGTATAGAATTGATACTGACTTACAAATTAAACTAAAAAGGGCAGACTTTTCTCTAGGCTGTATGAATTATTTCAGTCTTAAAGCACGCTTTTATTAGTAGTTTAAGATAAAACCTTAAGTGTTTCAGAACTGTTGTAGTGGATTTAAAGTCTGCTTTGTGTGTATTAATATTGGCTGCTAATTAGTTTTCCTCTTTTTTTTTTGTTTCCGTTGGCAATATCTCTCTCCTTGTTTTTTTCCAGGCCTGATGTTACAGTTCCTCTGAGTGTGAGTGTGCAGACCAGAAGCTGAGGTGAGATATGCTGAAATCTTTATACATTTGTGGAAAAACCTTCTCTGAAGTTGTTACAGGATTTATTGGAAAGAATGAGGAAATTTCTAATTGTTTTGCTCTTCTGTCTTCAGCGTGAAAGCAAAGAATGTTTGAGCAAGGAGGAGTAATTCAGAACAGAAAACGTGTATGCTATGGTTAGCTGGTTCCCGTCACTCGAGAATCTGTTTTCTCATCGTGTGAGACTTGTTCAGCATCGGGATAAAGGATAACGACTCTATGGATATACAGAATCCTTCACCATGGTAAAACTCGCCAACCCGCTGTATACAGAGTGGATTTTGGAGGCAATCAAAAAGGTAAAGAAGCAAAAACAGCGTCCTTCAGAGGAGAGGATATGCAATGCAGTGTCGTCTTCACACGGTTTGGACCGCAAAACTGTTCTTGAACAGTTAGAATTGAGCGTTAAAGATGGAACTATTTTAAAAGTCTCCAACAAGGGTCTCAACTCCTACAAGGATCCTGATAATCCTGGGAGAATAGCACTTCCGAAGCCTCGGAACCATGGCAAGTTGGATGGTAAACCAAATGTGGACTGGAATAAACTTATCAAACGGGCAATTGAGGGCTTGGCTGAGTCTAGTGGCTCATCCTTGAAGAACATCGAGCGTTTTCTGAAAGGGCAGAAAGATGTGTCTGCGTTATTTGGAGGTAGCGCTGCCTCCATTTTTCACCAGCAATTACGATTAGCTGTCAAACGTGCTGTTGGCCATGGAAGGCTTCTTAAAGATGGACCTCTGTACCAACTCAACACTAAAGCAACCACTAATGCTGATGGGAGGGAGAGCTTTGAGTCTCTTTCCTGTCTCCCTCCAGTGTGTCTCCTTCCGCATGAAAAGGATAAGGTAAGACCCAGTTTGCATGGACGTTTTCTTGTCATCGATGGAATGTGTTAATACAGGGTTGCTATTTGAGGTCAGTGATTTGTTTAACTTGCATCTTGTAAGTTAGGAATTATTAATATGCATTTAGGATTCTACTGTGTCTGAAATTCTGAGTATTATCAGAAGCAGCATAGTAGATTTGTACATGTACCTCAAAACTGTGAATGAGTTATTGTCAGTGATTTACCTCTTTAACATTCCTGTACAGCAGGATTGAATGTATGCAGGTAGGCTTGATCTGGTTATGTTTATAAAGCATAGGATACGAGCCTCCTCACTGTAAGGTGAGGTGGGTTTGCAAAGCAAAGTTGAGATCATCTCTAGTTTTCATGTTTTCATTTGACTGCCAGTTAAACTTCTTATTGGAACATAGCTGATATAGCAACATGCTGATTAGCAGTTGTCATAGTGGCTTTCTTTGTTTACAATCAAAAAAGGACTTTCTGTCCCAGAACTGCTTTGCTGTGAAATAGGAAGAAAAGGTATATAGGATAAAGCAGTTGAAAAGTGCAGTCAGAGGATGTTGTGAGAGTGGAAGTGCTGGAATGAGCACTCATGTACTTCTGTTCCCTTCTGTGTGCCTCCTCTCACCTGTCTTAAATAATACAAACCGAAGTATTTTTCTGTTGTTTTCTTGTATGTTTTTCCCCTCTCCTTTCTTACATCCTTCTGCATGCCAAAGGTCTTTGACCCTCCATTCCTAATGATGAAGTTGTTAGAGTGAAATCCATACCCAAGCAGTATCTCTCCTGTCCTTGTGTTGCTGTAGAGGCAGTATAAAACAGAAGTCTCTCTTGGTTTATTGAAGGCCAGTCTGCCAGGAATTCATAACTTTGTACTACTGGTTTCCAGGGCTTCCAGAATGTGAAATTACTTTTTTCTATCCATAATAAATAGATTTTTCAGCAGTGGTGGATTTTTGTTGTTGTCGTAAATATCCGCTTCAGGGATGAGTTGAGTGTGTGATGCTCCTCGTATTCCAGGTTAGCTTCCCTCTCTGGTGAGCGGGCTGCTTTATGGTCTGTTAGGGTATGAAGACTTAAAACTATAGAAGTTCTAATTTAACTGTGGTAGCTATATTGTGAACGCAATACTTGGCTAGTCAGAGTACGGTATTGTGAGCTGGTGGAACATAGGAAATAAGTATTACTGCGCTGGAAATTCCAGCAGCTTCCTCTGTCCTTTTTCCAAGTGTTCTGTCTGCAAATGTTTCCAATGTACTTCAGTGATACCTGTGATGAAATCAGTGTAGCTGTAAAACGGTATGAAAACTAGATGTAACGAGGCCTAGCACATGAGGAACCTGACTTGAGAGTTGTAGAAACAGTGGAAAACCTGAGCTGTGCATATTATTATTAATGCAGCATGTTTTGCAGCCTATTTGGTCATCTTGTAACGTGCCAAAACTCGGGACTAGCTTGATACTCTTTCAGATGAACTGTTCCCTGGGGTTTTCTTAAAATAGGATATATCACAGAGTGGTGAGTGATAATATGGGCTACTATAAATACTGAATTTGGTCTGTGGTTTGGTTTTTGTCCCCTGGAAGAATAGCTTATTGAGTTCTTGGGTGCATAAACCCATGTACATTGGTATGTATGTGCATTTTGGGTGGTTAGATATGCTCCTTAATTCCTTTCCACCTGCTCAGGTCTGAGCAGCTTGAACACTCAAGGGATTGTTACCAACGTTAGGATGCGCAGTAGCCATAGTAGAAATTTTGCAAGGCATTTCCTCAATAAATTCTTCTGGGCTTGTGCTTTGTGGTTTTTTTTTGTTGGTTTGGTTGTTAGTTTTTATCTGGTTGTGGGTTTGCGTGTGTTTGTTTTCAACGAGCATCCTCGATTTCTGCTCTTTATGTTCTCTCTGTGCTGTGTAACCCCGCCTGAGTTTCAACGAGTTTAAGGCATTTTGAAGATAAGCTATTAAAGCATCTATGTAGATTCTGCCAACATTAATTGACTGACAAATCAGTGGAAGCCAGAACTTCAGCTCCTGTTCTACAGGACTTTTAAGGCAGTTTTGTTGGTCTTGTTTGGGGTATGTGTGTGTGTGTGTTTTTTTGGGGGGGGAGGGAGTGCAGGCACATACGATCTTCTTTCACTGTTTTGTGTTAAATCTCAACCAGTTATGCAGGTGCAAAAGGCTTACTGTGCTGTAGTCATTTTCTTGACTTATTGGGTGCTTGAGAGTGGGGAGGGATTTTTGTTTTGTTAGTGGGTTTCTGTTGTGTGTTTGGTTTGGGTTTCGGCTTGGTTTCCTTTCTTTTCTTTAATGGGATTATTCAGTACAGATCCTCCTGCGGTATTCGACAGTGTTTCTCTTGATTCTTACAAGAGCCTTGGCCATGAGGCATGGAAAAAAAGCTCTACATCGAATACCTGAGAAATCTAATGACCTGCGTCTTTGCTGCTGTCTTTTATCCATGCGTTGTTTGGTCTTTAACATCCGTTTAAGAACTCTCCATGTAGCTTACGAATCTTAAAGGTGTGATCTTCCTTCCTTTCATTTGTTCAAGTAGCTTCCACTGAGCTGCAAGTGTTTACCTGTGTGTTTGATAGTAGTATCACCTTGCTTAGATGCCTAGAAGTGAACATTCAGTTCTGGCTATTCCCCTGTGCACTGTGAACCTGATGAGTACCTTGCAGGAGGTCTATGAAAGTAGAGGCTTACATGTTTTAAATGAAGTAACCATAAAGCTGCACTACATAAGCTTTGGTTAGGAAACACTATTTGCCTTTTTTCAGCTCTTATTTTTTTCTCTGGATGTTCTATGAGTGCCACATTCTAGCATTCAAGGCCAAAGCCAATGGCAAGTTATCATGGTTTACCAGGTAGTAATGACATGCTGCTTCCATGATGGTTTTGAAATTCCTGGTCTGAAAACACAACTTCGATGAAGACAAGCAAGCAGGAAAAGACCCTGCTGATGGGCAGAGCTCAGTGCTGAAACTTGCTTATCTGTTAGTGGCTGACAGAAGAAGAGGTGTCTTTAATTTCAGTTTTAATCGCTGTGTGTGCCTTTGTTCATGTAGCCTTTGGGGAAGTGGCCTTTTCTATCTTTTCAGTTTCCTGTAGTTTAGAAGCTAAAATGTGAATTGCAGTTAAGAGCTGGTTTTTGTATTCCTTGTGATATTTTGGACTAAACGCTGGACTTTGGTGGTGTTCCTAGGGTGGGCGGCAAACTGGTAGGATTCACAGTACCTCCTGTTGTGGAAAGAAGGGGGGGGGGTGGTGGCAAATTGTTGCAGTACCTAAAAGTAGAGGGAATTCATGCTGAAATTGTAACGAAAGAGAAGGTGGTTGAGTTGCTGCCGCCTGAGGAAGTATCACGCAAGCACTATCACTTCCAGACAGCTGGGCGTAAGGAAATGTGATGTCAGGACTTCCACATCAGGTTCCTCAAAGAGGTAATAGGTGTGGAGCAGTATATGTTCAGCGCTGAGTCCACCATCCATCGATCCTGTGCAGGCTGAACTCTTAAATAAGTAATCCTACTGTTACAGTGCAATTGCTACAGGAAATTTCTGGTTAAATATGCATGAAAGATTTCTGTAAAGCATAATCATCACTTGTGTTTCATTGTGTAATTAGTATACTTGCTATGTATATATAGTAAAAATGTATATACTGTATATACTATGTATTATATATATGTTCTATATATATATTTAGTAAAACCCAGGATTTTTACTTTTGGAAGTATTTTGTTTCTTGTGCAACAATTGCTCTATGCCAGTATTTGTTAAGAGGATCAGTTTTATTTCATGAAACTCCCTCCTAATTGCTTTTAAAAATGCTTTTCCTGAGCTGGGAGAAGAAATTCTTCAGTGCTGCTTTGGAAAACATAACTTACCTTTAAATGAATGCCAGATTTATTTTTGTCACTTTTATAAATGCTAAACAGAATAAACAGTGATACTGTTTTAACATATACTGGCTATTGAGGTGCCGTTGGGGTTAGACAGGCTTGATACAAGTATGCAGAAAAAGGTTTGAAAGTATCTTGATGAAGTTTTCTGGGCTATTTTCCCACTACTTTATTGGGTTTTTAGTCATGAAGGTTTTTCTGTTGGTTGGGTTTTGGTCATGATTGGTGCAGGTGATGTCGAGAGGGTTCAGGAAGTTAATCTTCCTTGAACCAGCACCTTGTGGCTTTGCCAGAGGTTACCCCAGCCATTGCAAAGATAGAACAAGTGGTATTTTGCTCCTCAACTGCTATGGTTTGCAGCCCAGTTTATTACTATTAAATGAAATTGTTGGTTTAAGTTAATGTTCTGTGTTGTGAAATTGAGCTGCTGCTGGAGGGCAGAGAAGGCAGCGCAGGGCAAAAGGGAGCCTTCACTCTCCTCTCAGTGATGCCTGGGTTGTGTGCTGTCGTGTCAGCCCTGCGACCTGCCAGACCTTGTTTTAGCTGGACCACAAATGTGTTCATTTCTTTGCTGCCCTTTTGGCACAGAAGGTGTGTTGTATTGCCAGACAAGAAAGACTGATTTCTCTCTCCTACAGGAACCTAGTTTGAAATACTCTTGTGTGTTTGAAGCCTGAAAATTAACAAGTATCTGATGCTTACATATGGCTATCAAATGCGTATTTATGTTTTTAATTATGAGAAACTCCTTATGCAGTTGTATGTTGCATCTTCAGAATGCTGCAGAGGAGGATTGTGGCTTGCAATACTTTAGGTCTTTTTTGATCAGAAACTTTGAAATAAATAAATTTGTGCCTTTTTTTTTGTGTCTGCTGTTCTGTTGAATCCAAAGAGCTCACTGAACCTGTGCTTGTCTGGAAAGCCCTGGGTTGTCTTCCTGAAGAGTTCTCATTGGTACAGTAGCCTTTATTTATAGGGTTCTAGTACCTAATAGTTAAGTCATATTGTGTTGGCACTGTACAAAAGTGCAACTGAAAAGTGTCTTTAGGAAGTTGGCATTTAGTGTGAAATAAGACAATACTCAAGAGAGCAAAGAATAATACTATCTGCGTAGCAAATAAAGGTCATGGTATACTAGCTACATGCTGAAAATCTTAATTGTGTCTTTTAGTCATTCCAAAACAAATGCATTCATGGGTTTGAGATTACAGAAAGTCATGACTGAGTATGATGGCAGCACTTACTACAGGGTGTATCTTCCTTTGGAGGCAAGCACCATGATTTTAAGGTTGTGTAGTATGATGGTCAAGTTCAAAGGAGGAACCCAGCATGGCTTGAATGCTAGCTGTATTCAAAACCCTGCTAGCTCAGAAAGCAGAGCTTATACAAAAGTCCAGGCAAACTGGGTTACCTTGCTAAATGCTAACACTGTTATGCCCAGAATGCAAGTGCACTACTCTTCATGTCTTTTGTATCCATTCACTATCAACAAAAATAGTAATAATGCATTTAACAAGTAGGAATGAAACTTATCATTTGTGTGGTCTGTGCATGGTTTTTGCAGTATGACTACAATTAACAAGGAGTGTTGTGGTTTAAGCCAGCAGGTAGCTGCCACACCTCACCAGTGCATTGGTATGGAGGAGAGATTGGGAGGGGGGAGAGGAAGTGAAATCTGTGGGTTGAGCTAAAGCAGTTTAGTGGGACAGACAAGGAAGGAAAAATGAATAATAATGATGATAAAATAATTACAATAGCCAAAACAAGTGATGTCCAATGCTCACCACCTGCTGAGTGATGCCCGGGAGCTTCCTGAGCAGTGGTCCCTGACCTGCTTTCCCCCTAGTTTATATATGGAGCATGACGTCCTATAGTCTGGAATATCCCTTGGCCAGCTGGGGTGGTTGTCCTGGCTATGTCCTGGCTGGGTCCCAGCTTCTTGTGCTCCACAGCCTCCTCACTGGTGAGAAGCAGAAAAGTCATAGAATCAGAATGTTTTTGGGTTGGAAAGGACCTTAAGATCAAGTAGCTCCTTGACTTGGTGTAAACGCTGCTGTGCAGCAGCATTGTTCTCATTCTAAATCTAAAACATGGCACTTGTACTGCTTGCTAGGAAGAAAATTAACTCTGTCCCAGCTGAAACCAGGTCGACTGTTTAATAGTTAATATAGTACTATTACAGTGCAAGGATTACTGCACTTCTGCAAGGCTGCTACAATGCAGTAATATTTAGTACTGTTGAAGAGGAAAGAGCTCTTTCTAGGTACATTGTTGTGAGGAACCAAGCTATAGTAAGATGCAAGTCTTAAGGCTGGCAGCTGTTGGTAAAGACAGCTTGTTCTGCTTTTGTTGATGCTTGTTTTTCACAATAGGGATAGTATTAACTGATCTCCATTGCACTCCCCTTGAAACTCCTGTATGTCAGTTAAAACTGGACATGTCTGTAGCAACCTTTAAGTAAATATCTTCCTATTGTCCTGCAGTAGAGCTGATGGTATAAAAACACTATTCTGAAAGTGCTTCCTGCCAAAAAAAATGGGGGAACTTCTGAGGCTGAAAAAGAGGAGGAATATTTACAGCAGATTGCCTGTGCTGCTCTCACGTGTTCCTTATGGCCCGTTTCCTGCTTTTGTGTTGCTATTTATATCTGGTGGTACTTATCAATCACTTTAACTATGGGTTATTATACATGCAGCATCCGTTAGGCTTTCTCTCTTGCAATTAATAGTTCTAGATCGCGGTGTGCACTCATGCATAGCACATGAGAGCAAACTTCTTTTATCTGTTTAGAAAGATCCTATGCTTTGAGGGCATTATAGTTATTTTGAAGGCCTGTAAGCATACAACAGCTATTGCTGTATTGTGCCTGCTTTAGGTTAATAACTGTTAATTCCATGTCTTAAAGCAAAGAACTGTCCCATTGCTGGTTAGGAAGTTATTGTGGATTGGTTTGTTTTGGGTGGAGTACATAAATGATCTGCAACCAGAACATTGTAATTACATTTTGAGAGTTCACCCTTGCACTCCAAGGGTGCTCTTCCAGCTTTGGCTCTCAGCTGGAGGAGGATTAGGATTCCCTCTCTTCCAGCTGGTTCTGGAGAAGAGAAGGCTGTAGTTCTGTCTGAAACAAACCGTGGTTGACAACAGATGGCCTCCATCTGCACTCTGTGTAACTCTGGAAACTCAAATGCTGAAAGATTTCTTTGGACTTGATTAGTGAACAGGTAAAGTAGTTCTTAGTAATGGAGCAAACATAAGCAGGTCATGGAAGCTGTGGAGGATGCTATGAGACCGTGGCCGTGAACTTAGTGTGAAATGGCATGGAATGATATCAAGAGGGTCTCTGACAGCGTTCAGAGTAATGGCAACTTAAAGACTATGTTTGTGAGTGTGGGAAGACGTAAGGGTTGTTATGAGTACCTACATCCATGGTATACTGCTGTGGAGGACGTGTTTTTTAGTGGTGTTCTCTGACACAGTTTCAGCAAAAGCTGAGGACAGGATAGCTGATTAAGAAGGAGACTAATCCAGTGTGCTGGCTGGATCCCCGTTGTTAGTCCTTTCTGTTCTGGAGATTGTTAACAGATAGGGAATGGCACATCTCTGAAGTTTGGTTAATAAAGGAACCTTATTTATTACAGAGCTTTAAAGTGTAGTCAGGGAGGAGGGTGGAAGCTGGAAAACATCACTGAAGTAGCAACTTGATTTCAGTTTTAGCTTTCTTGTATAGTGAGGGAAGAAACAACAGAGATATGTGTTTGCTATGCACAGAATCGTAGGGTTGGAAAGGACCTTGAGATCCTCCAGTTCCAACCCCATGGCATGGGCAGGGACACCTCACACTAGACCATGTCACCCAAGGCTCTGTCCAGCCTGGCCTTGAACACTGCTATGGATGGAGCATTTACCGCTTCTCTGGGCAACCTGTGCCAGGGCCTCACCACCCTCATGGTAAAGAGCTTCTTCATTTTATCTAATCTGAACTTCCTCTGTTTTAGGGGAAAGATAATTCTGGTGCTTTTAGTCACTGTGTTGCAGTGACTGAGCTTCAGAAACTGCTGATCATGAAGGTGCATGTAAAATCTTCAGCACGATCTCAGGGCAAAGCAGCTGCACTCACTTTGTACTGCTACCGGGTTTTTATTCTCTTTTAAATATGCATTCATAAAAATACAGCACCTGACTGCCTCACTTCACCTGGGTTTGCTAAATCTGGGTACCTTTGTATGGGCGGCTTCCAGAATACAGCTTTGGGTAAAGAAGACTTCAGGAACTTGAGCTGCAGAGTTCCTGAATCAATGTCAAATGAAGGGAGTTCCTTTATACTGCAAAGAAAGAAGCTGGAGCCTCCCTTCCCTCCCCCCCCCGTTTCAGGCAGGAAGTCCTGGCATGTGATTCTGATTGTGACGTACTGATCTCAAATTGTTTTAATCCTCCGATTAAAGGACTTCTTAGCTCTGGGAGGGTTATTTAACAACTGACTGTCTAAATATTGCCAGTTGACATTCTCTGAAGTCCTTAGCATGTGCATGCTTAATAGCTAGACAGTTTGAGTGTCAGCTCCAAGTTGTAGTCCCTTTTTTGGTAGGTTTTTAGATGTCGTAACAACTGAATGGAATTCAGCCTGTATATACTGAGCTAATATCTAAGCTATTACCTGTAACACTTCACTTTTCCACTGTAGCAGCATTTCAGATGCTCCCTCCATTGTAATAGTCCTTCATATATTTCTTTTCATCAGGGACTGTAGCGATAGGACAGGGGGTGATGGGTTCATATTAAAACAAGGGTAAGTCAGGTTAGATATAAGGATGAAGTCCTTTACTGTGAGGGTGGTGAGGCAGTGGAATAGGAGTTTCCTACCTCACTTTTCCTGGATTAAGAAGACTACAAAGCAGATGGATTGGCCAAAACTAAGCTTTTAACATCCTTGCCCGCCTCCTCTCCGTAGGCACTTCTCTGTAGCCATCTTTAGGAGGGGGTGCAGCCTCTGAATCCATAGGGAGCACGTTTGGTTTCTAGACATCCTTTGTATAGTAACACCATGTGCCGAGAGGCTGGCAAGCTGCAGCGCACTGTCAGTCCAATTTGTTCTGGCTCCCTCCCTCGCTGAATCTGGTGACATCACACACAGAGATGTGCTTGCGAGAAAAACAGCAGAAGGAGTTGAACGGCTGCCAAAAATGTGCAGTATGAAACCGAGCTGGCTGCTCCCAGGCTTGTTTTCACGACTCCCTCATTGTGTGCTTGCGTTTTCCACTTGCCAGGATGTTCTTTGCTGAACAAACACAGCAGCACTGAAATCTCTCCGTACTTAGCACAACGCAGCCTCACACAGCAGCGTTGGAGGAACAGCCTCATCTCCACATTCAAAGTCATTCCTATTTGATAGATTATTCTAAAGCATCATCTTTGAGTTGGTTCTTCCAAAGCTGAGCAGTTTTTACATGGGGGCATCCAAATTTGAAGTACTGTGGGGATGAACAGGGAATACACAAATACTGGCTAGGAGAGATAAGAAAGACCATCTCAGACTGCCTTATAGAGGTTCTGTAAGATTCTCTTTGATTAAATAAATTGCTCGTGAACTCCTGCAGAGGATATATGAAATAGTTCTACCCTGAAAAGTTGCATGAATGTCCCAGCTTTGCTTTCCCAAAGGATACAGGATGGCCACTGAGATGAGGCCAGCGGCACTTGGGGCCATTTTCTGGTACTTTCTGGTCCTCCTGTTCATTTCATTCAAGACAAAATGAATTGCAAGACAGCCAATGGGATTCACTGCTGAGCTTTGCTAGTCAGTGGCTTAGAGAAAAAGAAGACAGAGAGAGGACCATAACAAATATAATTGTTCATGTCTTCTAATGTTTCATGAGGAATAAGCAGCTATTATATAAGCATTTTATAAGGACCTCAGTCACATAATTGTGTGTAACTGTATGAAGCTATCATTGAATCTAAACCAATTCAGATATGAACTGCTCATACAATTAATTCCCCATTACTTGGGTACAAGTCTGCAGGGGCTGCAGCAGTGCTTTTTTAATGCCAGAAGTACACTAGAACTAGTGAGAGAGTCATAGAAGACTCCTTCAAAGCAAAGAGCAGTGGAGAGTATTGTTCCAAGAACCATGGTAGTTTCTTACAACCAATGTATGACCAAATCCAGAGGATGAATAAACATGCCAAATTGTATTTGAGAGGATTCTAAGCCTTTTTACTGCAACTTTGTGGTGAATCCAGGTCCTTGCATTTGTTTCAGAGAGGACCAGCAGATGCCAGACAGGGGTCAGTGCATGCTTCAGTGCTCGTGCTGATCTGCTTGTTGACATTACTCAAGGAGTTTTCTCTGAGCATTTCCTTATCTGAAAATAAGCCAGGGTGTTCTGATTGTTTCCAACTAGTGTATGTTTTAAGGCACACACCTTGGTCTGTGAATATGCTGGGCCTGTACACCAAGTAAAGATGGAGCTTGAAACTTCCAGTTTGTATTTTACTGTACTATAAACCAACCTGTTTTATGCAAGAAACTCTTCTGAGTGTAGCTCTTGCTTTGGCTTAGCCACAGTAAAGATTCCTTAAAGTTCTTCTGGCATATGCTTCCATACAATAATTATGTGCATATGTCACTGCATAATATACTGTGAAAAAGGTTTGTGTGAAATCACACATTCACATGGTACAGCTATGCAAAGAATGTGTCTCAAAACTTACATAATCTATGATTTTTTGTGTTTCCAACGTTTTAAATGTGATTTTTAGCAGATTTTTTGCTATACTTATAAATTAAATTTTGCTTACAAAATTGGAGTAGAAAGAATTTGGTAGATCATGCAATCCAGCGCTCAATGTTAACTGGAGATAAGGCTCTCCTTTTGCTCTCATTAGTTGATCAAGTGCCACTTTAAAACAACCAGTTATTGTACTTGCTACTTCCTTGAGGAGGCTGTTATGGAATGTCACTCATTTGGTTTAAAACCCTCCAGTTTATTTGAGGCCAGAGGTATTGTTGACTATTTAATACCTATTTCTGCCTCATCTTTACATCTTTTTTTCCCATCTTTTTAACCCTCCTGAACTTTTTTAGAGAGAGCAAACCTTTTGGTCTGCAGCATACTGACATCATTTCTTACGAGAATAGTTAATAGTGGCACAGTTGTTGTACTTGCTCTACAGTACATTTTATTCCAGGTCATGTACTGCAAATGCTTTTGACAACTGCATTACCACTTTCTGGGTACCTGATGGGAATGTCTTAGAACAACTGTGGTCTGGGGTCATCTGTGCCTTTTTTCCACCACTGCATCACCTCATGGCTTGTTCATTTCTTGACAGATTAAGGCACCAGCTCTCTCTAACTTTGCATTAGGATATGTATTAATTTTGAATTCTCTTTCCCAGCTTGTTTTTCCAAGTTTTCCCTAGCGCTGGAATTTCATTCTCTTTTCCTTTGTACCTGGGTGTATGTGTCTTGTCTGTAACCTGAATAGAAATCAGATCTCTACAATTACTGCAGTATTGTGTGGTGAGGACCAGCTGAAATCTGTGGGGCAATATCACACATTGTTTGCCTGTTATATAAACGTGTCTGTGATTCTTTGTGTTGTGATTTGCTCCCTTGGTACACTCAGTGCTTTTCTTGCCTGTTTTCCTCTTTAGCCGGTTGCTGAACCAATTCCAATCTGCAGTTTCTGCCTTGGTACAAAAGAGCAAAATCGGGAGAAGAAACCTGAAGAACTCATCTCTTGTGCTGACTGTGGCAACAGTGGTAAGTGCCTCTTTACAATGCTGCTGGTAATAAGCCATCCTCTTGAGACAAGAGCTTGCTATAATGACTGCTGCTGACCCATATGTATGAGGAGTATGCATCTGATAATTACCTTGCCACTTGAGACAAGTGGCAAGTATAGAAGTCTAGTATAGTGACTACTCCTGACCCAGACGTATGAGTAGTATGCATCTACGGCATATAATGTGATTAGCTCAGCTGAATCATGTGCTCCCAGAGGCGAGACTGTTACGTTAACCTAACACAAATAGTTCATGTGGCTTGCAGAGGTTTCTCTAAAAATGTGGTAATGATGACCAGCTTTATCATGTTTCTCAATTCAGTTCTGAAAAATGATCTTGCTGTTCTTTGTGGGCCTAACACTTGCTATTTAGGGTATTGGGTTTGTATTTGTAAGTAGATAAGAATAGGAGCACTTAAAAATAGGAGTATCTGGATAACCAAAATGATGCATGGGAATATGTAATAGGTAAAGTAATTTGTGAGCTTTCTGTGGTTTTACAGGTAGGATATTCTCCTCTTTCTTTAGGTCATCCGTCCTGTTTAAAGTTCTCTCCAGAGTTGACAGTTCGAGTGAAAGCCTTGCGATGGCAGTGCATTGAGTGCAAAACATGCAGTTCCTGTCGAGATCAGGGCAAAAATGCTGTGAGTACAGTGGAATATAGACTGAATGAAGAGGACATTGGGCTTGTGGGTGTCTTGTTAAGCTACAAAATAAAATCATTCTAGGGTCAAATAATTGCAGCTTTTTGTGAGAGTCCAGTAGTCTTTGATACCTGTGAAATACCATGATGCATTTGTAGTTGAAAGCTGTGTGTGTGTTCTCTGAGATGGTGACAAATTAATTGAGGGCTTAATGCTGATGCACATCTAAAGAGAGATTAACTTTATCTGTCTTCAACAGGATAACATGCTATTTTGCGACTCATGTGATCGTGGCTTTCACATGGAGTGCTGTGACCCGCCTCTTACCAGGATGCCAAAAGGTGAGGAAAGGAGCTTACATATATATATGTGATAACTGGGGCCTTTGTTACCGTTCCTACCCTTTCTGTAACCCTTCTGGGCCTGTATTTTCCTTCATGTTCTCTATAGAAGTCACTTGCATTCAGCGATGGGGATTTGTGTCTTACAGGTATGTGGATATGTCAAATATGTCGGCCACGGAAGAAAGGAAGGAAACTCTTACACAAGAAGGCAGCCCAGATAAAACGACGCTATGCTAACCCAATAGGACGTCCCAAAAACAGGTTAAAGAATCAAAACACGACGTAAGTCTCTAAGGAGGAATAAGGTGTGACATTCAGTAGGACAGTGGGTATTTATGGTGTCTGGTCTACTCTGAGAAGATCTCTTTCACAATTTCATTATAATTTAATACAGGATTTCTCTAAAGTGCTGTGAAGTAGTAGAAGTAATCTCAGCGCTTCTTTTTGTCCAGGTTTTTTTTTTGCTACGTTAGCAAATCTTCTGATAGTATCTTTCCCCTTCTCATTCTTTAGATCAAAAGGTCCTTTCAGCAAAGTTCGGACTGGCCCTGGTCGGGGTAGGAAGCGTAAGATCACCCTGTCCAGCCAGTCAGCATCATCAGAAGGAGGATACCTGGAGCAGGCAGACGTCTTGGACTTCTGTAGAGATGGCAGCACCACCCTGAAGTTTAACAAGAAAACCAAAGGGCTTATAGATGGCCTTACTAAATTCTTCACTCCCTCCCCTGATGGACGAAAAGCTCGAGGGGAAGTGGTAGACTATTCTCAGCAGTATAGGATCAGGAAAAAGGGTACCAGGAAATCTAGCACTTCAGAATGGCCCACAGGTAAAGATTTTTCACCCTGCCAATGTAAGTATCCTGTACACCAAGAACATGTTCAAAGGCTAGGATATTGAAATTACTAGAATGAAAACTTTGAGCTGAAAGTTAATGCAGTCAGTTACCTTTGATGCATTGAGGTCCTTATAGTCTTGTTGAGTAGTTTCATAGCTTGAATTGTTCCTAAGGAAGCAGTGGAAAATACTCCCCTATAATCTATGAGGTTTAAAGCTTTAGAATAGTTACATGCATTAGCCTGCTGGTGCTGAAAGAACAGTGGTGTATCTTAATGCTTTGGGGGTGAGGTGAAGTATCTTGTGGGTTTAGTTTGCTTGTTTTGTGGAAGGGGTGTTTCTTGATCAGTTTGGTCACAAATCCAGAACTGGTTCTTCCTTTATGGTTTATCTGAATAGAAAATCCCATAGGAAAAGAAACTTGGCAGAGTGCCTGAATGCAGCCAGATGCTATTTGTTGCTGCACTGAAAGCCGAGTACTCTGTGGTAAATGTAGGTGAAGACAATTTTCCTTCTCATTTACAGACAATCAGGATGGCTGGGATGGAAAACAGGAAAATGAGGACCGTTTTTTTGGGACCCAGGATGTCTTAACTGAAAAAGACATGGAGCTGTTTAGAGATATTCAGGAACAAGCGCTGCAGGTAAAGTGAAACTTTCAGTATCTGCCAGTGAGTACTAAATCTCACCACAGCCCAAGAACAAACCCAAGAAATAGGTGAATCAGTCTGTCAGAGAAGCCAATGTGCTTGGTTTCTGCTGCTTCCCAGTAATGGGGAACTGAGCTCCAGAGAGCTGAAGGACAATATAAAAGTGAGCATGAGAGGTTAAGGTGGAAATCTAAAATGCCTGGAGAGCTGTGGCCGTAGTTGTGTCAAAACATAAATGAATAACTGCTAAAATGTGTGGGCTATTAATAAAATGCTGGATACTTTTCTAGCAGCAAACTCTAGTTTTGTTCTAGTAGGTAGCCTAAGATGAAAGGAGATAAGGAATAAATCTATAAACTGATGAGGGGAAAAAAAAGTAGTAAGTGGTTGTGGATCATATGTCGGTAGTGAGCTCTAAGATCTTATTTGGCTGATGAGTGAAACATTCTGTTTAGCTTCTGAGTAAACCAGAAGGAAACATGAATCAGTTACTATTGAAATAACAAGAAAGGAAACAGAAATATGACTGAAAAAAGGTTGTGTTCAGTTTTGCTGAGTACCATGCAACAGTGTGGAAGGTAGTGGAGATACATGGTATAACAATGCTTACTGATTCTTCCTTTTTGTGAATCACATGCTTGAAGTGGCACTGGTACTGGGTTGTAGTGTCACCTCATTCTTTGTGCGGATGGACTGCAGAGATAAGAATGTTTGAATTCAGCTTAGAAGCCTTTCCCTGGGAAATTCATGGCAACTTGTTTTTTCCCCTTGCATAGAAAGTAGGGGTGACTGGGCCTCCTGATCCACAAGTCCGATGCCCTTCTGTCATCGAATTTGGCAAGTATGAAATCCAGACATGGTACTCCTCCCCATATCCACAGGAATACTCCAGGTAAGAGTATGACTGAACATACTTCTCCTTTGTTCTGCTTCAGTGTTTATGGCAAAGCTGTGCCCCAGCTGGTATAAAAATCTGAAGAAGATTCTATCTGAATATAGCCAGAAGCAAAGTACACGTAATCCCGATACTTCTCATGGCAGTTAATAGATGTTTGAAGGTGTTTTTAGGCTGAGTGAAAAGTTGATAAGCTCTCTGCAACAACCTGCATTTGCTGTGAGCATTTGAATTGCCACGGGAATATAGAGATAGATTCCTAAGAACTATTTTTATGCTGTGTGTAGTTCAGCAGAGCTAAAGAAGAAATGTTTCATGTTGCAAGTTTTGGCATCTGAAAGATTGTTCTGCTGTGGAGTACATATAGCTGATTTGATGTTCTCTTGCTTAAGAACTTTGCAAACTGTTTGCACTGTTAACTCTCTGAACTTCAACTTGACTCAGAAAGAGGAATAACCTCTTAACGGCTATAAATACAGAGGGAAAATGAGGTAAAACTCTTTATCATTTAATATGAGCATGTGGTCTGCTAAAGGCATTGAAGGTAACTGAAAACAGCATCCTGCCCAAGCTAGAGTATGTAAATGAACTTAAATCACAACAACAGTGGGACACTTGCATTCAAATTGTTCATGTCAATGCAGTATGTAAAATGGCTTTAAAGCAAACAGATGGTGGTGTGACCCGTTGCTCTGGGGTACATACAGCTGTCTGTTACCAGGAGGGAAGGGAGAGAATAGGAGCTATTTATCTAATCCTTCCTAGTGTCACTAGTGCAAAACTGGAGGGTTTTTGCTGTTTTTTCTAGGATTTTAATCACTGCAGATATTTCTTCCAACGTAATAATGCAAAAGTGATTGTTCAGGATGTTAAATATTTTCAATATACATTTTGTATAGGATAAATAAGTGCCATGACTTTAAGTGTAGTAAGGTAGTTTTGGCCTAATTCGCACATGCACTAGGTCAGTATTTACTGGTTTTGTTTTCATCGAGCTCTCTATCTGCAGGAGTTAGGAGTTTTATACAGAAGTCTATATATTCAGTCTCTGATCTTTCTTTGTCATTGCTTACAGGTTACCCAAGTTGTACCTTTGTGAGTTCTGTCTCAAGTATATGAAAAGCAGAACTATTCTCCAGCAGCATATGAAAAAATGTGGTTGGTTTCATCCTCCAGCCAATGAAATTTACAGAAAAAACAATATTTCAGTCTTTGAGGTAAGTAAGAAGACTAAGCCACTCACTTTTATCTATAGCATAGTGTCTTTAGCATCCAGTCGTGTGCTGAGTTTTCCATAGCCCTAAAGATCTGCATTCTTGAAAGGATCAGTTGCAAAGAGTGAACTACAAGCAGGCCGCGGAAGCTGACCTCATGGATGGATTATTCATCCACAGAACACAGGAGAAGGCTCACTGTGTCAAAATGCTTTTTCATTTGAGGAGAATGAATTTTAAGTTTTCTCTTGAGCTAATGAATGTAACAGTGGTTTGGCCGCAGCCTTTATGCTGTGGAAGTTTTAAGTCCTTTGAGACACTATCCGTGATGGAGATGTTGTCTTCTCATATTAGACATTTCAAATGTATAGGTATAGCCAGATGAAGCATGTCCTTGTATGACAGCAAATGGAGTGACAACCTTTTCCTCATTTCTGTAAGGTTGATGGCAATGTCAGCACTATCTACTGCCAGAATTTGTGCTTGTTAGCCAAACTCTTCCTGGACCATAAGACACTCTATTATGATGTGGAGCCATTTCTTTTCTACGTGTTGACACAGAATGATGTCAAGGGCTGTCACCTTGTTGGTTACTTTTCCAAGGTAAGTATTCAGTTTGAACCTGTTACTTCTTGTCCTAAACCTTTTAGTTTTTTTGGCAGAACAGGGCCAAGATTTCAGATAGGTTTTCTCAAGGTTTTTGTCTGTAATTGTTTTACTTAAATAGCTTTAGTTGAAGCTTTTCCTTTCAGTCTTCAGAACAGCACATTTGAGGTTAGATTTTAGGATGTTCTGGTTAGCCCATTTAAAGGTTCACTGCAATATGGCAGGTTTGTTCAGTGAATTTTGCTGATTCAGATTTCTGCTTAGAACTTTCTCTGCTATGAACTCGACATGACCTTGACTCATGTACACTGTTGTTCCTAAGAAACTCTCTTGCTTTCTCTCTCGGTTTTTGCCATAACCATAATTAAGGGCTTGTACAGAACAACTTTGGTTTCTCACTTGTTGTCTTTTTTGTTTTGTCCTAATTTGCTGCTTTTCCAACAGGAGAAACACTGCCAACAGAAGTACAATGTGTCCTGTATAATGATTCTTCCTCAATACCAGCGTAAGGGCTATGGCAGGTTCCTAATTGACTTCAGTAAGGAACTTTTTCTTCACTTTTTTTAGTGCATGTAGTTCTTTCTACAGAAATCCAGCCCTAAAACTGCACAATCTGTTGAAACTGTTGACATCTTGATTAAGTGAAAGAGTGTCTTAAGCAAAAGGTGGTCATAGTTACATTTAATTTAGCTTTGAGAGTAATGAAACCAGGCATACTGAGGCTCTGAATACTCAAACAATTCTCACATTCATACATGGATCTCAGCAAGTTCATAGGGAAACTTGCCACTCTGTGTCTCTGTTGTTATGCTGAATGCAGTCCAGTGTAGCTCATACTCTCCAGTATGGCCCTGAAGTTTGGCAGGGGAAAAGATTCAAGTAAATGCTTTTAAATGGCTAAAATATGCTTTCCCTCTGTCATCTTCAAAATCGCAGCTGTAGTCGGAGGGTACTCAAGCCGCCTGGTTGCAAACTTGGAGTTTCTAGGTAGAGAGCTGCTGCCATCTCGTGGTGTTTCCCGTAGGCAGTGTATGGTGGTGATGCAGTTTAGGAATTTCCATCGCTGGCATTGAACAGGACTTCAGACCACAACAACCCAACCTGTGTACCCCTCAGAATTAGAATCTGGACCTTGTAGGCAACATTCAGCTAGTTTCTGGATAAAAATGCCTTTGTTGAGGTGTAAACAGAAGCTGTATATGCTAATTTCTTGAATTTCATTTCTTTCATTTCTTCAGGCTATTTGCTTTCAAAACGTGAGGGTCAAGCAGGATCACCAGAGAAGCCCCTGTCAGACCTGGGGCGCCTCTCCTATATGGCTTATTGGAAAAGTGTAATATTGGAGTGCCTTTATCATCAACATGACAAGCAATTAAGCATCAAGAAATTGAGTAAGCTGACTGGGATCTGCCCTCAAGATATCACTTCCACTTTACATCACCTACGAATGCTTGACTTCCGTAGTGATCAGTGAGTACAGGAGTCTTGTATTTCCAAATAGCTTCCAATGTATTTGAATGAAATGTAATGGCATTTGGAGACAAACCTCATCTAATAAGCTTGCTTTTATTTAAGACTTAAGTATCCAAATGAGTGTACAAGTCAAGTGAAATACTTGGAATCATTCTTGATTCAGACCATAGCAATCTGGGGAGTGGGGTTGTATTCTGTCGTGTTTGTGTTAAACTTGGAACTTACTTAGCAAACTTGAAGTTACTTAAGAACAGTTTTATGTCCTCATTTCAGAGTATATTTTAATCAGTGATATCTACTCCCAGCCCCTGGATAAAATGTACTGTGGTAGTAGGGCTGTAACTTCTTAAAGCAGTCCTCTTATTACCATTTTGTCTTTCACCTTACGTTGCCTGTTCTCCAAATGGCATACCTCTATCCATTTGACACATAATGAAAGTGATAGCCTGCAGCTGAATATTACCCATGGAAGGATAATGGTTTCACCATTAACAAGAAGTGTAAGGAATTTAATATTTTCTCAGTTTTCAGATGCTTTCTCTGATAGTCTGGTACTGCAGACTGTAAGGAGCGTTCGTTCTGTCATCTGTATGTTACTCATGGCAGCACTGATTGAGAGTACCCAGCTTTATCTGTAATACCTCATACCTGTTTCACATGACAGCATGTACTGTGTGTAGCCTGTTGTTGATGACAGTGTTATTGCTCTTTAGATTTGTGATCATTCGTCGGGAGAAGCTTATCCAAGAGCATATGGCAAAGCTTAGAACTAATGTCCGACCTATAGATGTGGATGCAGAATGTCTGCGTTGGACGCCTGTTATAGTTTCCAACTCGGTTGTCTCTGAAGATGAAGAAGAGGAGACAGAGGATGGGGAAAATGAAGAGCAGCAGCAGCAGAAGGAAAAAGATTCAGAGACCAGTGTAAGAGTGAATCTGTTACTTCTTTGTGGCACCTACATTACACTCTGTGCTTTTGCAGGCAGTGCAAACGAGATTGCAAATGCCAAGCCTGGGCATTTGGCATAATTGTAAAAACCAGTACAGTCATGACTAGTTCATATGTCTTTATAGTTTCAGATTAGAACCTAAAAATAGGGAAAACATTTGAGTCTAGAGAAGGATTAAAGACTATTTCTGAAAACTATAGAAAGGCTTTTTCTACCCTTAAGGATTTTTGCAGCTGGGGGGGAGAGGCAATGTTAAAAGCCCCAAAGAACCACAAAATCTTCCTCTTGCTTTCAGGCAACCTTGTCTTTAATCAGATTATTGAAATAGGTTTAGGTATGAAGGACCTAGTATTTCTGTAGGTGACAAATAGCGTAAATAGAAATGAATGAAACAGAAGTTTTAATGGTTCTCACCAAAGGTTTTTGCTTCACAAAAAATAGCTTCAAGTTTGTCTCACTTTTAACTTGAAAATGAAACAAATCCTGTGATTTAATGTGGCAAGATGTTGTTTGCATACCATCAGGCTGCTAGTGACTGAAGTCACTTGTGGGGAAGGTAATTAAGGCACACTATCACCTGGGAGGGAAGGAGCAGCAGTTAGCACTATTAGAATCACAAAAAGGTCGACTATTTTGTTGTTCTCAGATACTTAAAAGCCATTCTTACTCAAGTTTTCTAACTTCTTGCCCAAAAGGCTTTTGTGGACTCAAATTCAGGATAGACATGCATGCTTAAATAGGAAGTGTGAAATCTCTTTATCTTTGTTTAAATCAGATGGTAAAATCTGTGTCGTGGGAGAAGAAAGAGCAAGAGCCTTACTCACCTACAGAGAGTGAAAAAAAGCCAGACATTGTTGCTCCAGCCAATTCTGCACGGGCGAACAAGCACATTTTTCCCCTGGATAGTCTTCCTGCAAACAGCCAGCCATCACGAAGAGGGCGATGGAACCGCAAGAGCAAGAAACTTCGGGAGCCCTTTTGTGAGAAGGAGCCAATGTTGCCCGTTGAGGACAAACCACCAGTTCCCAGTGGGAGATGCAGTGAATGTGAGGAGAAATCAGCAGCCTCCCAAGGCCGGTGCAGTGACTGTGAGGAGAAGTCAGCGGCCTTGCAAGGAAGATGTGGTGAATGTGAGGAGAAGTCTCCAGCCCCAAGAAGCCGATACGCTGAAGAGGAGGAAAAATGTGCAGTTCCCCAGGGACAGTATGGCAAAGGGGAAGAATCTGCAGTTCCCCGTCGGCGGTACAGCGAAGGTATGGAAGGGTGGAGAGGGCAGTTGAAAAAGAGCACGGAGCCACTGAAGAGTAGATTCCCAGAGGACTGTGACAGGTTACCCCGCCGCTACAGTGATAGTGACAGGGCACTTCTGAGGTGTTTTAGTGAGAGTAGTGAAGAGGAAGATGATGAACCTGTGAGTCCTCGATCGAGCTCTCCGCCTGTTCTCACCAAGCCAACATTGAAACGAAAGGTGTGTGCCTTATTTCTTGTTGTCTCCGACTTTATCATGCGATCTGTTTTGTCTTTATGTTGGTGCTTTCTGAAGGACTGTGCAATTTGTGATGGGTGTATTAAGCATACAGATAGCATCTGCTCAGTTTTCCAGAGCTCTGGCGGGTACTTCGTGCTGCCTGTTTGTAGTGGTGGTTTTTGTTGAAACAGAGGTGTTTTGGTGGGGGTTCTGATTTTTTGGTGTTTTTCTTAACAAAAGTCCTTTTGCTTTTGATTTTTCCACCTTAAAAAGTGGTTATTAAAGTTTTAATCATGCAAAATAGAAACAGATACAGTCCTACTTTAAAAGAAGCTGACAACATAAATGCTATCTAAACAGCTAAAATCACAGCATAAAGTCTTTGGAATGGTTTACCAGAGATGTGAATGCTGTCAGTGTACCAAGAAGATACTCTCTTCATGGAATGCTGCACTGAGAAGTTCTCTTCTGTATCATCTTTGCAGCTTTATTCACATCTATGTTGTAGTGTCAATGAACTTCCAGCTGTAATGGATGGGCTGTTAATGTCAGCTGTTTAAATGATTTATACTATTATACAAACCGTATTTGACACCTGTCTAACTGAAGGCAAGTGCCTGTCAGTATTTCTAGTGGAGTCTGGGCTCCAGAAGGGGATCCTCTGGTCCTGCTTAGACTGTTAAACTCTACTGTTCATGTTTTCTATTTATCAGTGTCTTAGTTCTACTGCATGCGATAAAATGTCTTCTCCTGACTTCCACTCTCAGAAACCAATTCTTCATCGAAAGAGGCGTGTCCGCAAGCGTAAGCACCACAATAGCAGTGTTATCACTGAAACCATCTCAGAGACCACAGAAGTGCTGGATGAACCATTTGAGGACTCAGACTCTGAACGACCAATGCCCCGATTAGAGCCTACATTTGAGATTGAGGAGGAGGAAGAGGAGGAGGAGGATGAGGAGGAGGAGAATGAACTTTTGCCCAGTGGATACTTTCGGCATTTAACCCCACCAGAAGCACTCAGGCACAGACCCTCTTCTAAGAGGAAGTCCAAAGATGAGGAGGAGTCTGATGACACTAATGGTATGTTTGGTGGTATGCAGTTGAAAGTTTGATGTAGATACTGTGCCAGTGGGTGTCAGATGATACTAGCTCATGACAAAAGAAGCTGCTTCACTTGTCTTGTAACTTCGAGGCAAAATGTAGGGTTAGGCATAAATTACCAGTCAGACCAGCCTGAAACGTTCCCAAGTCTTATGAAAATGTGGTGCATGCTTTTAACTGTCTTATTAGCAATGACCTGATCAGAGGTCATTGAATCCTTTTGATTCAGCTTTCCTAATGAAATTGGTGTCTCTGAAAAAACCTCTGCAGCAGCGTCACGTACAGAAACAAACCAGAAATGAACTGGAGAGCCCTCAGTTTTCCAGAACAAGAGAAATAATAAGTTGTTCTCTAGCATGAAATAGAGAAATGTGGGAAAAGGGGAAGAGAAATAGTAGGTTATTTTTTTCTTTTTAAGTGGAATTATTCATTTTTTGGAGGGCTTTAGTGCTAATGCTTTACCAAACACTCTGAAACTAGCACTTCCTTTTTCCTGCCCTTACACTGGCTGTGGCAGATCCTTTCTTCACATTCCAGATATTTGTTTTATGGATGGAATTGTTCAATTTTGAATTCAGTATTTGTTTTAAATTCATCTTTTAATACCCAGAATTTTTTCAGAACACTTCTTATTGGAGATACTTGGAGTAAATGCCTGTCTGAGCAGAGGGAAGGAGTAACTCAGCTGCCCTATGATTAGGTTTGAAGAAGTGTTTGTGAACTACTAGGAGTCCATTATTTGGTTTTACTTTCATTGCATAATTATGGACTTAAAACAGCTCTTCTTGGGAAATTCATAGCCTGGAATCAGTAACGTTTTTTGTGGTGGCGGAAAGGGCAGAAATGTGAATAAATGTACTACGAATACTGGGGAAAATTAATATATCTATGGATAGATTAAAAAATAACATAGTAGCTGCCGGGAGAAGAGGGGGATCTGGTAAATGAAGTGAAGAGCAACTCACTGGTGAAGTCTGTGACAGAGTATTTGAAGGTCATGTCCAGTAATCAGCATGGGTTTCTAGCCTAGGGGCCAAAGAGATTCAGATGGTCCTAAATACCTGAACAGAGGAATCTCAAGTGAAGTAGAGACATTCTGTCATCTCTTTATTTAGCCTTGGTGAAACTGCAAACAACCATCACTCTGTTGAGTATAACTCTGTTATTCACACTTGATAGACTGGAATAGTTCACAAGAACAGTTGTGGGCTGATTAAGAGATTAGAACAAATGTTCTATAATAGATTCAAAGAAAGCAGAGGCAAAAGAGTGACTTGATCAAGTTGCAAATTGCTTAGGTGAGTAAGGAGATTTACTTACTTGATAAGAGAGATTTTCTGCCTAGCAGATAAAAGGAGAATTAACACAAAAGCAGATTAAGTAAATCCAGTGTCTGAAGACAGAAATTCAAATGGTAAAGGGTGAGTATCAACTAGTGTCAGTGATTAACTGTTGCAGCAGTTTACCAGCAGTTGTGTAAAATAAATCTAACCCAATTCAGTTATCCGTGTCTCTGTTTAAAAGCATTGAGCCCCCCAAAAGTGAAAATGTATCCTTTCTTCAGCAGTTGCACAAGATATGGATCTAAATAGAAACGTGGTTTTAATTCACCTTCACGCATTCCCCTATACTGGAACACTTTCATTTGTGAGCTATTGTATAAGTAACATTTGTCAAGGGTGGTGAGTTTTTCCAGGACTGTATCATGCAGCCTGATGTTTCACCTGCATTGTGTGTTAAAGGCTTAGGGCTTTGACCATGCATGTGCTTGAAAGCAGTGGTGTTCTTTGAGAATGTAATGTGATTGCTGACAAGCAGACCTTGATCCTTCTTGTTAACCCTTCAGCAATAAATCTCTAAGCTGGTATTGATACAAAAAGTTGATAAATGTGATGGGAATGCTCGGGTCAAACAAATATGTTTGAACAATGTCTTTTGATTTGTATTTTCAGGTAACCCACCTTTGAAACCATTATCTATGCTGAGAAAATGTGAAGATAAGGATTCTTCACTTGAGCCAGATACTTCTACACCCATGAAAAAGAAGAAGGGATGGCCAAAAGGGAAAAGCCGAAAACCAGTCCACTGGAAGAAAAGACCTGGTCGAAAACCAGGGTTTAAACTGAACCGGGAAAAGGAGCCACCGTTAGTTCAGGATGAAGGAGTTGATGCAGTGATAGCTAATTCAAAAGCAGGGCGTAAACCCAAACTTTCAGATCAAGAGGAAAATGTTGAGCAGAAAGAAGAGCTGCCTTTTAGTGAGGAAAGGAAAGAGGAAGATGTGAATGTGGAAGCAGAAGAGGTAGGAGAGGGAGAAGAGGAAGATACAGCCAGCAGTGAAGTAAGAGCAGTTTCTCCTGTGGACAGCAACAGCAGTCCAGTGCCAGAAGTGAAAGAGCCTGAGATAGAAGAGGAGGTAGAGGAGAAGCCACGGGTTTTAGAAGAGCAAAGGCAATCAGAAGAAGAACAGCAAGAACTAGACGAACCTGAGCATGATCATGAAGAAGAAGAGGAAGTTGCAGTAGTAACAAATCAAAATGAAGATCATGATGCTGATGATGAAGATGACGGTCATCTGGAGTCTGTAAAGAAAAAAGAGTTGGAGGAGCAGCCTGTTAGAGAAGGGGTGAAGGAGGAGCCTCAGGTGCAAGAGTGTTTTTTAGAAACAAGCATACCAAGCAGTAGAGAAGATCCAAAAGAAAAAGATGAAACAGAGGCAGATTCTGAGGAAGACCAGGCTTCCAATGAGACATCAGTAGGCTCAGAGCACGTCCCTGGGTCTGAAGATGATCACGAAGAAGAGCAAAGTAATAAGGAAGGGTTAATTGAATTAAAGGAAGAGGAAGAGATTCCTCATAGTGAACTAGATCTTGAAACTGTTCAAGCAGTCCAGTCCTTGACACAGGAGGAAAGCAATGAGCACGATGTAGCTTACCAGGACTGTGAAGAAACTCTTGCAGCTTGTCAGACTTTGCAGAGTTACACCCAGACTGAGGAGGATCCTCAGATATCCATGGTTGAAGATTGCCAGGCCTCAGAACACAACAGTCCAATATCCTCTGTTCAGTCCCACCCCAGCCAGTCTGTACGTTCTGTCAGCAGCCCAAATGTGCCTGCTCTGGAGAACAGTTACACCCAGATAAGTCCTGAGCAAGGATCCCTGTCCGCACCCTCTATGCAGAACATGGAGACCAGCCCCATGATGGATGTGCCTTCAGTATCGGACCACTCTCAGCAGGTGGTGGATAGTGGCTTCAGTGACCTTGGCAGCATTGAGAGCACTACAGAGAATTATGAAAACCCCAGCAGCTACGACTCCACTATGGGAGGCAGCATCTGTGGAAATAACTCTTCCCAGAGCAGCTGTTCCTATGGAGGACTGTCCTCTTCTAGCAGCCTCACTCAGAACAGTTGTGTTGTCACTCAGCAAATGGCAAACATTGGCAGCAGTTGCAGCATGATGCAGCAAAACACTGTCCAGCCTGCAGCGAACTGCAATATCAAGTCACCTCAGAGCTGTGTAGTAGAAAGGCCTCCAAGTAACCAGCAACCAACCACGCAGCCACAACAGCAACAGCCTCAGTCGCAGCAGCCACAGCCACCACCTCCACCCCAGCAGCAACCTCCGCTGTCGCAGTGTAGCATGAACAACAGCTTCACCCCAGCACCTATGATCATGGAAATACCCGAATCAGGAAGCACTGGTAACATAAGTATCTATGAGAGGATCCCAGGGGATTTTGGTGCTGGGAGCTATTCACAACCATCAGCCACGTTCAGTTTAGCTAAGTTGCAGCAGCTGACAAACACCATTATGGACCCTCATGCCATGCCTTACAGCCATTCTCCTGCTGTGACTTCCTATGCAACCAGCGTTTCTCTGTCCAACACAGGGTTGGCTCAGCTAGCTCCCTCTCATCCCTTAGCAGGCACACCACAAGCACAAGCCACCATGACACCTCCACCGAACCTGGCATCCACCACCATGAACCTCACGTCACCTCTGCTCCAGTGTAATATGTCTGCCACCAACATTGGTATTCCACACACCCAGAGGCTGCAGGGGCAGATGCCAGTCAAGGGGCACATCTCCATCCGCTCCAAGTCAGCGCCACTGCCCTCTGCGACCGCACACCAGCAGCAGCTCTACGGGCGCAGCCCCCCTGCGGTTGCCATGCAGGCTGGGCCCCGAGCGTTGGCTGTCCAGCGGGGTATGAACATGGGGGTCAACCTAATGCCAACCACCCCGTACAATGTTAACTCCATGAATATGAACACTCTGAATGCCATGAACAGCTACCGAATGACACAGCCCATGATGAACAGCAGTTACCATAGTAACCCTGCCTACATGAACCAGACAGCACAGTATCCTATGCAGATGCAGATGGGAATGATGGGGAGCCAGGCCTACACCCAGCAGCCTATGCAGCCCAATCCTCATGGAAACATGATGTACACTGGCCCCTCCCATCACAGCTACATGAACGCTGCTGGGGTGCCCAAGCAGTCTCTCAATGGACCATACATGAGAAGATGAGCAAGATGAACTTGCATCCTAAAAACTGAAATATATATAAATAAAGGAACCTTTTATACTGACGAACCAGAGAAAATGGACCTTTTTCCAGTTAAAATATTGCTGTAGATTTAGAGGGATTTTCTTTGGTTTATTTTATTTTTTAGGAAGCCTGGTCTTTATTTTTTGGAGGTTTGTTTTGTTTTGTTTTTTTTTGTTTTGCGTTTTTGTTTTCTTCACAATCCTGAAGCATTTTACAGCTAAAAAAAAAAAAAAAATCATTTACAGATGTTTTTTAGAGGGGAAAACATGCACAAAATCTTTCATAATTTCAAAAGAGCCTTACTTTGCTGACAATGTGGACAGAATACGTGTAACAGTGACATCATCCTCCTAAATTTGTTTTATTTCAGTGTACGTCCTTTTCCCTCCCCTGTGCCCCTCTGTATGCAGTTTCTAGTGCTGCAGTCATGTAATGTTTGACATCTCGAAGAATAACAATCCTTCCCTCTAGAGCCCCACCTAGCATTTCCTACTTCTAGCAGGAGGCACTTATTGGGAGACTTGGAAGGGGACACAGAGGATAAAAGAAGCTCTTGATTTCTGCAGGTCAGGGGAAATCTTTCATCTGGAATTTTCCCTGCCTCCCTCACCCGCAGTGAAATTTGGAGTTACGTGTAAACAATAAACTTCACATTTGGTGTTTTTTTGTAGGTGAATTAACTGAGATTGTATGTTTCACGCTGAAAAATGTAATGTGACTTGAAACTGATCCCATTCGCCACCCAGACATGCATGTTGCACGCACGTGCATGCATGCACACATGTTCTGTCACTCTGAACTGCTGGAAGCATCTCGAGAGAGAACGTTGCATCCCTTGTGCAACTCTTGAGGAGGGAGGATAGGGTGGGACGTGGGTTTTAGGACAAGCAAACGGCTGCAGGTTCTCCTGGTGAGCTGCAAGTCAGCCACAAGGCTGAGGTCCCAAACTCCTCTAGTGTGTCCTAGGAAGTGATGAGGGTCTTGGTTCTGAGCCTTTTAGTCAGGCTGAGCCCAGAAGGAGCTGTTTCCAGTGGTCTGCTTCTTAGTCTCTTTACTTGAGTCATCTTGGAAGATAACGTGTGTGTTGTAAGTGACTTGACAAAGAGCCCTGTGGTGTCCTTGTCCCTTTTCCATTCCTGGCATGGGGTAGGAAGTTGCTGAATGTGCTGTGCTCTGGGGAGTCAGGGATGTTCTCCCTGATTCTGCCGCTATGTTGGAGACCCATTTTATAGGAGTAGCCACACTTTGGATCTAGTGTGGGAAAAGAAGGGAATTGGCCTGTTTTACTGGAGTGAAACAGTCCCAAACACCATAGTAGGATGCAGGCAGCAGGATTTTGCTGTTTATTTACCGCGTAATCCAATTGACGTTCTTTTTGGCTATACTGCTGGCATGTCACCCAATACAAGAAGGGACACCCCTTAATGTAAAGTTCTTTTTTATTGTATATGAAGTAGAAATACAGACACATTAATAAGACTAATTTCTTTTGTTTTTAAACCAAAAGAGTCTAAAAAGAAAGTTGGGGTTTTCTTCAGATGCACTAAACCGGACTTTCCTCCAGTAACTGCTTAACCATAAAAGGCAGAATTCAAAGGACTTCCACTTTTTACTTCTGTTTAGTTTTGAGCATGTACAAGGCTGTGTAGGACCCCATTTCTCTGTATATACTATTCCAGTCCCAAATAACCCATGTAGAAAGCGCACTGTGCTGCCCTCTCCTTCCTAGATCTTCAGCTGGGTCACTGCTTCCTGATTGGGGTGGGGGGGGGTGGGGGTGGGAGGGGGTGGGTTCTGAGACAGGAGGAGGAGAAGCTGTTGGAATGAGGGTGGTGGATTTAGTTTGGTTGGTTTGGTTTTTGTATGTTTTTTTTACCAATTGGGCAGCTCCCTTTTCCACAAGCCTTTGTGACTGTAGAACTATTGTAGAGAGAAAAAAAAATGTTCTTTTCTATATATAAAAAAAAAAAAAGAAATTATCCAACGCAGTAATCTTGGTACCATTTTTTCACTTCTGTTTAAGAAAAAAAGAATAAAAATATGTATTTTTAGCAAGATAACTTGGGTAATCTTCTAAAAGAAATTAAGAATCTCACTGTTAGTGACTTCGATGCCTTTTAAAAGAAATAAGAGCTTTTTCATTTCATTCCATCTTTAAAGTTTTTTATCTTTGTTGTAGAATATTAAAAACTATTTTAAGAAAGATAAAAAAATTCTCTTTAAAGAGATCTCTAGAGTGTGTGAATAGGAGCTCCAGATGCCTCTAAAAGCCGCATGTACAAATGAAGCTGAGTCTATTCCTGTCTGTTTATATTTGCTTTTCCTGTTTTGTAACCTCTTTGTACTTTGTTCATGGTGACTTGTAAGCTAAGGGGAAGGGGTGCCTAGATGCCTTTGTAATTCTCCATGTCATACGCTCCTGGCTGGATGGTCTCCCTTCCTCTCCCTGTATGTAATATCACTTTTTTTTCCCCTTTCTAGCAAGTACTTTCAAAAGAACTCTGTACATTTTAACATAAAAAATAAATTATGTTGAGCCATTTTGGATGTCAGTTGTGCATGTGGGTTTTTTGTCTTTTATTGCCATCGGAGCAGTGAGCTCTGCTCCTTGGGCCTGGGAATAGGATCATTCCCTTTTGATCTGGAAGCGAGGTGGATCGCGAGATCTCCATCCATGTTCATCTTCATCGACAGCTTCTAATCAGAAAAAGATGAAAAAGGAAGAAAAAACCACTTGAAGCATCTCCAGAAATCCTGTTTAAGTTAATCTCTGCCCAAAGCTGAAGCAAAGCACATTAGCTGCTTTTTGCCAGCTTGTTTGTACAATGGCTTGGGCAGCCATTGGGTGTTTGAAGCCCCCCCCTTCTCTTGCTCTCATCTGTGTTGTTACCACTTTGGGTAGGAGAACTAGAGATTTTACCCAGCAGAATGTACCCTGCAGCTTCAAGGCAGAATTGGATCCGTCAGGAGCTGTGTGCTTTTGTCCCACTGTGAGCTCCTGCAAGCTGATGGCTCACACATCACTAGATGGAAGCAATGTTCCGCAATCACTGCCCGCATTCCCTGTGATAGATGCTGTAGTGTTGGCTCAGCCTCCTTTGGCGGTTCAAGGGCAGGCTGCCTGTTGTCTGTCGCAAGTATGTCTTCAAGTGTGTTTGTCTGCCACAGGGAATAAGTGAAAAGGAGCTTGAGAATGAGTAAAATGAAGTTTCAAAGCGCTTTTCCTATCTCCAGTCCTCACCAAGATGAAATGTAAGTTGATGTACAGTGAGGATGCTGCTGCATCTTCCTTCAGCCTGATGTATTTTCCCTTGTTTTATTCAGGCACCTGAATTTTCAGATCAAGCGTGTCAAGATACAGGTAGAAGTTAATTGTACAGGGGTGCTTCTGGCTGTTTGGTTCACTTAACTCTCACAACAGTTTCTATGTTATTCAAGCATGAAGGAGAGAGAAATGGGGTGCCCTGTGCATAAGGCTGTCACTCCTTTAATCCCTTGTGAATTGTAGTGGGTGCATCAGCAGTGCTACAGGTAAGAGTCATCAGGATCTCAGTAGATCTGCATCCTATGTGTATTGCTTTCCCATAGTTAGGGTTGGAGTTAAGGCTGCAATAACCATTCTGGGCCAGAAAGCTGTGTTCAGTCCCTCATGGCCAACTTTAACTTTGATTCTTTTAAAGCTGTTCATTAAAGGAAGCTTTGGCACTGTCCTGTAGCACAGTTCCGATGTGGTGGGTGCCACCCCAGTGTGTCCTGCTTTTCCCATACTTATACGATTGTGGTTTGAGTTCTCTTGGGTTTTGTTTGTTATTTTCTGTGTACCCTGAATTTAGCAGATTTGATTTGAACATTAACATGCACTTGGGTTGAATTGTTATCTAGCAATGATACTGTTGGAGTCAGCTTTGATTTATTACCAGTTCTCAGCAGCAACTCTCATTTTTGGCATACAGTGGGGTTTAGAAGTAAAATACCGGTTGAGAACAGTTGTGTGTCCTTCAGCAGTTCAAACTGGCTCTGACTCCCAGAATTAACGCGCTGGGTGATTATACTGGAGTATACTGCTGCTGCTTTCAATAACTCCAGGATTAGAAATGATCAAGGCAAATCACTTCAATGAAATACCAGCAGAGTTATGTTCTACTAAAATGCTTGCCTCCTAAAGGGGCAAGTAGGGGCAATTCGAAGTCTTTATCTGATGCCCTGGCACCAGGTTACGGTTGCACATGCTGGTATGTTCGAGATCTTTGTGATGCTCAATCACAAGCTCGGGGTGAGCAGGGTCAGTGCCAATGATAATTAAACTTGTGCCTTTCTCAGTTCTTTAGGCAGGAAGTTGGAACTCTTAAGAAGAAAAAGGAACTGTCTAGATAGGAACATGATTTCTAACCATTTATAACAACTTTCTAGCTTTGTAAGCCAAGGCACAAAGGTGAGTGGTTATGGAAACCTATGAAGAAGATCATGGGAATGTGATTCTAGAGTTAATGGTACATAAACAGGAACTGCTGCTTAAGAAATGTTCATTCAAAACATTATTCAGTCATATAGGCTGCGCTGTTAATGGCCTCTGCTTGTTTGAAAACAAGAAGAACCCCTGTTTGCGTGGGTTAACTTGATGCTAACCACATCTGGGAGCCGTGAACAAGGTGACCTCTTTTAGCATCTTGTACAAACTGTCAAATCCTGCTGTTAGAGAATGACCAAATAGGGGAGGGGAAGGGGGCTGAGAGACATTTGCCAATCCAGAGTAGGGTTGAAACCAGACTGCCCTGAAGTGCAAGAACCATCAGTGCCTTAGAGCATGGTGTGAGCGGCCGCTGCTGCGGGCTCTGCATTGCCATGGGCAGGTACCACGTACTGAGAGTTGTTCCATTCAGCACTGCCAGGTTTGCTCTACATCAATCGCTAATGTGGACCAAAACGTTTGTTACCAACCCTTAATACCCAGGCAAGAGTTTGCATGCAGCCCACAGCAATAAACCACTGTCTGGAAGCTGAGTGTGATGTAAAGGAGGCGCACTGAGAGGAGGTTGCTCTTCAGGGGGTTTGACAGTTCAGGTTTGACAGTTCTGGGAGCTCATTGGGGAGATGAGTAAGAAAGTGCTAAAAAGAGCAGAACCATCTTCATTAATTTCCCAACCCGGGGAGCAAGCTGCTTGCTGAGATCTTCCCTCTGCAGTAGCAGAGGAATGCAGATAGACAGAGGCAGACGAAGTTTACAGCAGCCAAGGTGGGGCCTGCAGCATCTTTTATCTTTGCAGCTTGTCAGCTGGAATAATTTACCTAAAAATAGCTGCCTGAAACTGAGCTTGGAATGTGAAATCCTCCTGCCCTAACCCCGAATCTCAGCAACTTCCCAAACATTGGTATGCAGCCGGAGCAGGGCAGAGATCCAGTGACTTCTTTAACCTCTGGAAGCAGCTGCAGTGCCTTGCAGACAGAGTCAGGAACTTGTTTCTGTGCTTCCTCCCCGATGGGAGGTTCTGTTCTGAGGACGGCACATAATGACTTTGTTCATTCTGTGGGGTTGTTTTCCCAAGGGTTCCCTGTCAGGATCTGTTTGTTCTCCCTTGCCAAATCCTTTGCCCTGTGAACCCTTTGCAACAAGGTCTCTGTTGCTATGTCTGTCATTTGTGTCATATAGAACAGTTTGGGTTGGAAAGGACTTTAAGCTCATCCAGTTCCAGTCCCCTGCCATGGACAGCAATGCCTTATACCAGACCATGTCACTCAAGGCTCTGTGCAGTCTGGCTTTGACTCTGGAAGGGGAGTATGGTAGAATCCCAGTCTGAGATTGAGGTACGAGAGAGTTATCATAGTACAAACAAATCTGTTCTCAAGGTAAAAGTGATAAACATGGTGCTCTGTGCCCAGTAATTAAATAAGGTTCTTGAAAAGTTTCTTTTTTACTAACGTGTGGCTGTTGTATGCACATGGTACCCTTCAGCTGAAGGAGGAAGGCTGTTTACTGCAAGTTTGTCATCCTCCATTTCCCTGCTTTATCCAACAGGAACAAGGAGCAACAAGATAGGAGACATCTACTGAGCCAGATGCTTCCCAAACAACTTCTCCAAAGAAGAGAAAAATCCCAGCTGGACAAAAGTAAATGTGGTGAGTTCAGTGAAATTACGACTGAGTCCATTTCCCACTTGTCCTGTCTTGAGTCCTTCTGAAACAGCAGGAATGGTGAAGAGGATGAGCTTCTCTTCATGGGCAGCGCACCTCTAGGGTCCCTTTCTCCCAGCCCTGTGCTGCTCCACGAGCTCTGATGATGGTCCTCACTGGTAAAGACCAATCTAAAGGTTGTGCTTGTTGGTCCTTGAGCTGACTTTCCTGAAGTAGAGAATAAAGCCAGAATACCAGGGAAGCCAGAGAAGGTGAAGAGTGTTTCAGAGCCTGAGTGGAGGGAAAGGGAGTGAGAGCATCTGTGTCCTTCCCTGTCTGCCTGGGATCTGTGTGACAGACTTGTCCCCCAGCTTTGGAGAACTGGGGCATCCATAAAGACTCCTGCAGGAAAACAGCAGGTAAGAGGTAAAGGGAACAGTAAGTAGGATGTAAGGGGATCCACAGTGAATTGGCTTAGCTCTGTTTACTGCCCGGAGGGGCTCAGCCTGGGGGCTGTAACATGTCAGGCCAAAATCCTAAATTCAGAATCGAGGAGCTCATTAAAACATTCTTGTTCCTCCTCTCTGGCTGCATCCCCTCCCTCCTGTGTAAGGCTTTTTGTTCCTCACCCTGGACCAGCAAAAGTGTTACTGGCTCCAGTCCCTCCAGCATCGGCTTCCCCATATCCCGGTTCTCCTATGGTGATCACTGCTCATTTTGTGCTCGCTCTGTTCTGGCTTACAAGCAGTTAAGAGGTGGGATCTCTTCGTAGGAGGAGGAAGTGCCCTACAGGCAAACAGAGTCTGAGTGTGCTGCCATTGCCTGATGCCATTTGGCTGTGTCTGTAGCAGATGCTTTGCTGACATCAGGGTTACAAAAGGATGCGTGTGCCTGAGCACGGCTGTAGCAGCTCTGCAGGCCCTGCCATGGAGCAGGCTGCAGTCTGACCCAGCTTAAGCCTTGGAACCTGAACGGCAGGGCCTGAGTTAGGGATGCAGGGATGCACAGATGCCTCCCTGGAGCCTTGCTACCATGCTCGGTGCTCCTGAACCCCCAGCACTGGAAGGTTGTGCCTGAACACCAGTCAGTCTGTGTGGTGGGAGCTGATATTGTTGGATGTGAGTTGGTTTCACCTCTGAGCTCCCTGTTTTCAAAACTCAGGGAATTGCTCAGAATTCCAAACTAGTGCAGAGCTGGGTCAGGATGCGAAGTCAAACACACAGAAGTGAGGAGTGTCATGACCAACAACTGCTTTGCCTCCTGTGTGCCTGTTGTTGAGCACAGGTCAGTCTGTGTCCCTTGTGCTGCTTATGCGAGAGGTGTCATTAGGTCCTGGCACCTCCTGCCGTTCACTGGCAGCTTCAATTGCATTTTGGGATCTCTTCTCTTTCTGCATGGGCGTACATAGGACATTGCTATATAAAGATGTGCAGCTGTATCTAGACTTGAGTGTATTATTTATCCATGTGGGTGCAGTACACAGAGCTAAAGCTGTCCTTGAAAAGCCTGGTAAAATGTGATGATTTCCTATTCTTCATATCTTATTAGGACCTTCTTTATATATTCTCAGTCATCATATTCTTTAAAAGCTATGTGATAACACCAGCATTTTCCCTGCATTTAGCATCCTCCTTGGTCTGTGGCTGAAGCAACAGAATTGGGGGAATTTTAAAGGGAAAAGAAACGCAGGAAAACTGACTCGGGCAGGAAAGTGACCTATAAGTGTCTGTACAGCTCAGTCTGCATCTCACCTTCTTGCCAGGCTAAATAACCTGTAAATAGGCCGTAAGACTGACAAGTAGAAATGGTCATTAATCCCTGTTTCATCATCTTTTGACACGAAAGGGACCTTTTCTGAGTAGACCTGGGGGGACTGTGCCAGAGAAGTGCAGTGCTTCTGCCTGGACAGGTAACTCAGTGCTGTGCCCATGGGTTTACACACGGTTTTCTGAGGGACCAGAACTGAGCTGATAAATCTGTGCTGCTCAGAAGTGCCTGAAGAGTGAAGCATCTTTGCTGCAGGTCAGATTGTCACATTATGGTCGCCAGCAGAGTCCAGCCCTGGTTTTACCCTGGTCCTCCTGCACTAATGCCATGTCTAGGAGCCAAAGCTGCGCCTCTAGGCCTGACCCTGACTGCCAACATGGGATTGTTTGCGCTTTTGGAAGGCAGCTGCAGGGGGAATGCACAGATGTGTGCGGCAAAGGGGTAGCGACTCCCAGGAAGCCTTGGCTGAAAGGTCTTGAGCTCTGCCGATGCCTGGATGGGCAGGAACTGGTGGCTCTGGTTTACCTTGCTGGTGCTGCGTAGCCAAAGAGCAGCCTGAGCCCTTGGTTTCTGTCTCCCATTCACAGCCAAGATCCCTCCCCTCCCCTTGCTGCTCACTCAGTGGAGAGATGCGAGGAGGAAAGGATGCTGTTAAGCTGCACTTTGCTCCAGTACTTGGCACATCCTTTGCAATACCGGCTGCTTTCTGAGCAGAGATGCTGCCTGCCTCCGAGCCGATGCAGTGATTCCCGACTGCTCCCCTTGAAAGGAGCTGGAATCATAACCCGGGGAGTGAGCAACTGATGCGGCTGCTGCACAGAGTGACTGAGAGGAAGGGAATTGGAGAGACTGGAATATGTGCCTGCCTCAGCAGCACTGACTGCAGTGGCGAAGCCACTGACGGACAACATGCAGGTTACTGTTCTTTATGCATTGCTACAGAGAGCCCAGAAGTCGGGATGAAACGCTCCAGCCTTCCTTCTCATTGCTCCTCTGTTGTCAACATGCATTAATTGCTGAGAGTTATTTTCCTCCCTGTGGCTGCCTGCCTGCATCTCTTCTCGTCCTGCAGGAGAGACAGTGAGGGAGAGAAGAGCACAGCACCAGCCCGGTGTCCTGTCCCACAGGGGGGATGCTGCAGGATGTGCCAGTGCAGTCAGAGGCTGCTGCAATGGAGCACAGAACCTCTGGAACAGCTGGATTTAGGATTACTAATGCTTTGTAAAGGTGTCCCAGACTCCATCTAGCAACTAGCTGGAGACATCGGCTGCCCTTTGGGGCTTGCTGGCTGCTTTCTCTTTGCCTCTCATTCACTGGGCTCACTCTCATCTGGGTCGGCAGCGTTTGCGCTAAGGGAAGGGACTGGTTTTGGGCCAGGAATCGGAGGGTTCTGCGTGTGGAGGTGCAGGTGTGACTCTGGAGGGACCCGCAGCCTGACCGGCCATGGCTCAAGCAGCGAAGCAGCTGAAGAAAATAAAAGACATTGAGGCTCAGGCTCTGCAGGAGCAGAAGGAGAAGGAAGATTCCATCCGCAAGCGCAGGAACCGCTCTCGGGACCGCAAGAAAAAGGTCAGTGGCAATGGGGTGAGCAGCCCCACATCCATCTGCCTGCGCCCATGGCACCGAGCGCTGTTTGTGTCTATGGGGACGGGGGAGCGGGGTGGCAGTGGCGGAGGGGCAGCTCGGTCCCTGTGCAAACCTATGTGCAGTCAGCTCGAGGAGCAGTTTGCTCAGCAGAGGACAACTTTTGGGGCCAGGAATGTGCTGTTTGCCCTGACAGCTTGCGGGGGAGGAGTGGGAAAAGGAAGGGAGCGAGGGGTTTGCCAAGGCAGCTGAAGAGCCTCATTCTGCCCAATAACAACATTGATCGCTAAGGTAAAGCTGCTGCTTCCAGCTCCATGCAGCTTCCCAGAGTTGCTCCATGTCTGCAAAGGGGCAAGAGACCCCTACCTCTTTCTCTAGTGAAGGAGCAGGTCTGATGCCTGCTCCATGCCCTGCTTGATCCCTGCCAGAGACGGGATCCAGGCACAGCGGGAGCAGAGCCCTGGCAGAGGCAGATGTGTGTGAGCTGTGCTGTGCTCAGGGCAGGCTGCATCCTGAGTGGGACACAAATCATCCCTCCCAGCCACGCTCCGTGCCGGCAGCAGCTTGAGCGGGGGGGGGGCAGGAGCAGGAAGAGGGTCTTTCCCCTCTGCTGACACCAACACGCTGGAGCCTTGGGTCTGTTCCTCTCTGGAGAGTCAGTGCCAATGTTCTCTTGCAGGCGCGTTGCTGAGAGGGCTTTGCTTGAAGACCTCTTGACCTGAATGTTCTCCTGACAGCAGGGCCCAAGGGTGTATGTGCGATGCACCAGTACAGAGAAGCAGTGAGGAGGGAGGTGACACCAAGGGTAACCAAGGATATCCATGAGAGGAGGCACCGGTACAGGGATGTCTTAGTTGGGCTTCTCTGCCTATAGCAAAAGACTTGGAGACACCCATGTCCCCCCTGTGAGCAGGAGCCTCACAGCAGAGCTCTGCTGCTTGGAACATCTCAATAGCTATGTCCTGGGAAGAGTCTTGCTGAGGTGCTGGGGACAGGCAGCACCAAGCAGCCCTCAGCTTCCTGCCACAGCGCTGGACAAGTGCTGGGTCAGGCTGCCTGGGCTGGTCCTGAGCTCTGGAATTCCTGGATCTCATTCATCCTTGTTTCTGGTGAAGGCTCACTCCGTGGTTCTCTGGGAGAGCCCTCCTCTTCCCTTCTCCCCTCGCACCCCAAAGCACAGTGTCCGTGTGTCCTGTTGATGGTTTGGGAGATCCAGAGATACCTGCACAATGTCTGGACTTCCTCATGTGGAAGGTACTGGAGAGGGCACCTTCTCACCAGCTCCTTATGAGAGACCCAAGCTGCCAGGGCACACTGTGGTGCAAAGGAGCTGGAGAAGCCCCACTCAGTACACCCAGAGGTGTCTGCTATCCTTTACAGTGATGAACCAGCTTTAGCAGGATCCTCTCTGGGATGGGGAGCACAGAGCAAGGTCTCCTTGCAGGAATCACTGCAGGGCTCTGGTGCACTGGGGAGCTGATCTTCAGCCCTCCCTTTGCAGGTGGTGATCCAAACCATGGGCTGGGGGGCAGAGCCCCTGGTTACCTCCTGTGCCTCTTGGGACCAAAGCTGGGTGTGAGGATGTTTGCTTCTCTTAACGCCAGGGCAACCAAGGAGGGGTCTGTGTCTGCAGGGTGGCATCAGTGGACACACTCAGGAGGGATGCGAAGCCTGCAGACAGATAGGAAGTTGAGTGTGGGGTCTCTCAGGTGCCACACTCACACTGAATGTTGCCTTCTCCAATGGGAACTGCAAGGCTTTTCCCTGTAGGACCTCTGTTCCTCGAGGTTGACCATCTCTTGTGTTGCCAAAGGGCTGTTGAGGGGGTCTGGTGTGAAGAACCACCAAACCTGGAGAGTTCACTGTTGCCTCCAGCCATCTCCTCCTATCCCTCAAAGCCTGAGTGTCTCCGGTGGTAGTGCTTTACTGTAGAAGTCTCCTTGGGGCCAGTCTGGAGGCTGTTTTGCCGCAGCGGTTGGGGGTTTAACCTGTGTTAGCCTGTTAGTGCCCTGTGAGCCTGCATGGGACCCATGTCATGGCGATGCAATAGGCTCCAGCACTGGCCGCTGGAGTGGACTGAGACCACAGTCTTGTCACTGGGTCCTTGGGCTCCTCCGCCCCTGCCTGTTGTTTTCTCTTGCTTCATATACAAACACAGGTTCTTTCGGGCAGAGGCTGTTGATTTGCTCTGTGTTTGAACACTGCAGCGTGTCAGTATCTTGGTTTATGACTGAGCCCACCATGCACCGCTGCAATGCAAGGTGTTAGTAGAGATGTAACCTATAGGTTCCATACATGAGTTACAGCCAAGCATCACAACACGCAGTGGAGGTGGCCAGTGGAAGGAGGTGATTGCCCTGAAACAAGTTTCTTCTCAGTGCATGCAAGCTGATGTTATGTCTTGGGACGTGAGGTCTTTGTACCCTTCGGTGTTCCCAGCCATTTCGGTGTGGCTCCGTGTGCTCCCATGCACTGCACGGTCGAATCCTGCAAGAGCGTTGTGTTGTGTGATACCTGGAGGCAGTGAGTGCTCTTATTTAATGCTGTGTTGCCCAAAACCCTTCTCCTTGGACCATAATTGTATTTATTGCTTCTTAGTTTCCACTGCACTTTCTTGGCTTCTGTATTAAGTGCATGTAACGATGATTGACCTTGTACTGTCCATTTCCACGCCGTGTGCCTCTCCTTTGTCCCCCAGCACAGGGACAGCCCAGGTTTATCACCTCCAGTATTCCCTGCCCCTAACCTTGGTAACTCAGGTGGTCAGAGTTGGTGTTTCATTTGAGAGGGGCTGCACAAGGATTTAAGGGATGGGATCTTGTCACTCGCCCTGTGACAAGTGCAGCCGCACTTGTGTTTTGGGCTGAGCTGCCCATTAAACAGCCGCACATGTCCTAAAGAGTGTTCCTGCTCCATGGGCTCTGCAGCGTGGCTGGAGGGTGCCTCAGTATAAGGATGACACCACGGAGCAAGCTTTCAATAGCCCTGTCTGTTCCCACATTTAGTGCTGTGCTGAACTGGGAGGATTTATGAGGTCCAGCATAAGGTGCTGGTAGATTTGCAGGGTGCCCCATAGCCAGGGGTTAGGGAGAGCAGCCCCAGAGCAAAGGAGGGTGTCAGTGGAACAACAGAAGTTCGCTGCCAGGAGGGAATTTGCCAAGCACCATCTAGGTTGGCTCCTCACTATTCCTTGCCGCAGTACCCTAGCTTCAAATCTCTGCATTTCACTTCGGTGGCCAGTTCACAGGGGACCAGAACCACTCCAGTACAGCTGCTGGGCTGCATGTGGAGCCTCTGCTGTGGCTGCACTGACAGGCAGGAGGTGACAGGCAGTAGCGAGAGCTGCTTTGGCTGCAGCTATCTGTCCCTTATTTGCAGTTCTGGGAGGCAATGATGGTCAGGAGCACTTCCTTCCTTTCACAGCTGGTGTGCTGTGGTCAGGCTGCCTCAGGAGGCAGAAAGCCCTCACTTGGAAGGCACCCACAGCACTTAAGGGTTCTGCCTTCTGCAGGGCGAGCGGAGAGCAGCACAAAGCACTGCGAGTGGTATCTGGATGCAATTTGTGAGGCAGGTCTGTAACTTGCATGTGAGCACATTATCACTGGGTCCTTTTTGAGCTGCACGTGGATTGTTGTTGTGGTTATTTACTAAAGGTAGAAAATGGACCAAGTCCTTTTCCAGGAATTCTGGAAGCATCAGCAGTTGTTAGAAAGGGCCCTTAATGTCAACCCCCCAAATGGGGCCCTTGGTACTTGACATCCCTTTGTTTGCATCTGCAAGCAGTGTGCAGCTGTACCAAAGCACCCCAGGACAGGTTGTGGTGCTGTGGTGCAACCTGACCAGCTTGGACTGAGACTAATAACAAAAAGCGAGTTCAGACCTTCATGACAATCTTTTTTCCTACTGAATTCTACTTATTCTGGTGCCAAATTCAGCCAAATATCCAGGGAAGACTGAAGAGGGGCAGAGACCTTCATCTGAGGAGCACAAAGAGGCAGATACCCCTTTGTTGGCATGTGGAATTCATAGAGCAGGAAGCTGGAACCTCAAAACCATTTAGGACGAGCCTGCTATGTGGTAAATAGGAGAAACAGCACTTCAGTAACAGCAGCAATGCCAATGACGCCCAAAGAGCTCCTCGAGTGCTCATACGAGTGCAGCCTGTGCAGCATAACTGTGACTGCTGGATTAAATAACAGCCTAATCAAAAGCTCAGAAGGAAATTCCTATGATAATGCCATCAATGTTTAAATGATAAGTTAATAGTGTGAAAGATGTGATGCTCTCAGTGCCCTGAGAGGATGTAGGTTTTGCTTGGGCATCTGATAGGATAGAATGGAACAGAATAGAGTAGAAGGCAAAGCTGCCTGAATTTACCACTTTTCTTCTTCTTTTTGTGGGGGTTAATGAGCAACAAACTGCTTTTCTCTTCCCACTTCCCTCTAGTTACTTTTGCAAGTGCCCAAGTCTTTCTCTATGGACTTGTGACCATCTCACCAATGCAGTCTGCAATGGCAAAAGCCAAAGATTCCTAATAAGAACCTCTCTGAATAAGGCTCCTTGCCTCTTTTGCCCCCACAGTTTTGCATTACCTGTAGACAGCACCCAGACTGGTGTGAGGTTTGTGACCCCTCCAGTACAGGTTGGCACCATGCTCGGTGCAGGGTCGCTTCTGCACACTGCAGCAAGGAATCTTGTAGCGCCCATTGCTCTGCACTGAGCTACTTCCCATCAGGAGAGGGAGAAGGCAAAGGGGAGACAAGGAATGTGTGCGAAAGGGTTTGGAATAGGTGGGGAAGGAGAGGAATAGGTGGGAAGGTGACAAGAGCTGTGGCAGAGAAAGCTCTTCCACCAGCTAGAATGACATGGTGGGAAAGGGCGAAGGAAGCACAGAGGATTCAGTGGGATCCAAGCATGGGTAAGGAACACATGCGAGCAGAGGCAGCTGCCATGGGCTGTCGGAAGAGACTCTGAGCTGCAGCGTGTGGTATGGGAGAGGGGCTGGATCCTGGATGGGCAGCTCTGAGGAGGCTGAGGTGATGTGAAGGATGCTTTTTGCGTGAAGGAAGATCTGCGTGCTTCGGAAGCAAAAGGGATGTGGGAGCTGGAACAAGTCAAGTCGCATTTGGAACAACAGCCACAAGCTCAGCCAGGCAGAGCAGCAGCTACAGGCGATTCCTTAGCAGGACAATGGAACAGTCACATAGGGTGACCACACTTGTGCTTGTTGTGTGACAAGCAGAAGAGCTCGCTCGCCTGCTGTTTGCTGTGTCAGGGTGGGAGTTAAGTCCAAGCTTGGGACCTCTGAGATGGAAAATCCAGGCACCTCTGTCGGAATTATGCAATCAGCACAAGAGAAACTGGGGTGAGAAATCGCTGCTGGAGTGCGGCCAAGGAGCCACTGGGGCTATTCCCTCTGCATGCTGCTGTCCCTTCCAAGGGCTGCCATGGGGCAGGAGCCTTCAGCTTGCGCTGCATGTAGTGGGACTGCAGAGAAGAGAGCGATGGACAGGAGGAGAGGGAAGGGTTTCAGCATCCCTGGTCTGCAGAACAACCCCAGGATAACTGGACTTCTGAGCACCACTGTGTTCCCCTCCAATGGATGTCAGGCCTGGCACCATTACGGGATTGGGGTACCTGTATTTCTGCATTCAGTGGCTGTTTGTGCTGAGGATGTGTCGTGGCTGTCATCCACCCAGGGCTTCACTGGCTGCTGGGTATCTAACCTGCAGGCTGGAGCTTATCAGCACAATATAGGACCCTGCCACTGCGGAGCCTCAGAGCTGCTTTGTCCCTTCCTGTGCCTGTAACTTCTGTTGTCTCCCAGTGCAAGTTTTGTCAGTCCCATCAGCCCAAGCTCCTCCTGCATCTCCTTGTGTTGCAAGAGCAGTGACTGTGCAGGCACCTTCCCTGAGGAGCCGACCAGCTCGTGGTGCAGCACATCACCGAGGAAGGCACCTTCATGAGGACACCGGATGCTCCAGCACCTCTTTGCTTTGGGTGTCTGGACTCCAGGGCTCTGCAAAGGAATTGGTACCTGGAACGTGATGCTGCTGTGCAGTGACAGGGAGAAGGGGCATGGGATATCAGGAAAGCCAAAGACTTTGGGACTCAAGGAAGTCCCTAGCTTTTAACCAGAGGGCCAGCATAGACCAAGAATTGCACTGTGTGACTGGGCATAGGCTCGATTGTTAGCTCTCTGGCTATTGTGTAGGCTTCCAGAAGGATTTTTGGCTTAAAGGGGTTTTTTGATTCAATCTTCCTGTGGGCTGTATGTGTGCTGGGTTCAAAGCAGCAGCTTCCCTGCTGCGAGTGTCCACTGTGTAAAGCTGGGAAGGTGTTTTCTCTACATAGCTGCTGGCAAATTGGGGTGAAGCATGAGCTCCATCAGAGGTGATGCAGTGCACTGAGAGATGGAGGACTCGCACCCCATCTCTGCCCAGTGCGCCCCATGGAACTGCTTTGTGTGACTCCAAGGTAGCTGTGACCCTCCCAGCTCTGCCAAGGTTGTTGGGAATCAAGTCCCATGAGGACGTGGGGAGGATTACGTCAGCTGCCTGCGCTGTCAGGAGACTCAGACCTCTGATTCATAGGAGCCCGATAAATATTTAGCTCTTGCTTTCGGCTGGGTTGGGAAGCGCAGGGGCTGCGTGTGACGGTGCTTCCTCTGAGGCTGGCTGACCTGCCACTGGAGTTCCGTACCGACGGGAACGCTGTCGGGATGGGAACCAGCATCACGCTGTGCTGTACTGCTCTGCTGGCTGAGGCTGAGGGAGGGCTTTTTCTCGCAGCCCACTAAGGTTTCCACTCCATCTCTCTCCGGCTGGTACCGAACCAGCAGGAAGAAGAGGCTGCCTCAAACTTACCTTCGACTGAACTCTGTCCAATTTCACTCGCTGCTGCTCGCAATCACCCTCTAGCATGATTCTATTAGGTTGCAATGCAGCATGCACTGGTTAAAGTGGGAGCATCTGTGCTCCCTGCTTTTGTGTTTTCTTCGCAGTGCCTGTGTTAATGGCATCTTTGTCTGCAGGAAGGAAAATGGCAATGCAGAGATTACCCTGCTCGAAGTTCCTTCCCAGTGGGGAGGTTGCAGGAGTTTCTGGCTGAGCAGTTTGTTTTGTTGCAATGGGCACAGACCAAGACCTCTCTCCAATGGCCCCATTGGAAAAATCAGAACGTTTATGTGGTAGCAGTCCCTCTCTGGTGTTTACTTCCTTCTTCTTTCGCTGCAATAGATTCATAGACTAGTTAGGGTTGCAAAGAGCCTTAAGATCATCTACCTCCAACCCTGTCTGCCTTGCCCTTCGCAGGATGTGGTGCCATGAGGGCTTTGTCTCTAATGTGACCTAATATATAACGCACCATGTTTGACTTGGGAAGTGCATCCCTTTCCCAGTAAGCAGTTGTCCACAAGCACTAACGTCAGTTGTAAATGAAGAACAGCTTGTACAGTGCTTAGGGAGCGAGGCATTTTGGAGGCTGTGCCCGTGTCCTTCCCTGACATTTCCAGGCAGGAGGGAAATGCAGCTCTGTGCTGGGAGGGGGAGCGGCTGGAGCATGAGCAGAATACAGCATCTGGATGGGAGGGATGTCAGGTCGGAGCAGCCCCTGCTGCTGCTGCTGCTGCTGCTGCGGGAGGAGGCACCGGGTGCCATTCTGCACTGCTGCTCTGCAGGCTCTTTAATTATTCAGGTACTAATGGCATCTCGATGTGCTCGGTGAGCCCAGCGCTTATCGGTGTACGGGAAATGATGTGAGCCACGTTTGGAGCCTTGTAGCACTCAGGAATCTGCTTCGGGAGCAAGTTTCTTTACCCTGGTCCCTTGGCAGAGGTGTCTGTCCAAGCAGGACTCTTGCTGTGCACAGCGAGTGAGCCCTATAGAGCAAGACCTTCAGGAGGATAAGCAGCAAAGGACAGTGCCCTTTGTGAAGGTCCTGCGTGCGATAGCCTGCGGGGCTGGGGTAGGAGCTGCCTGTAGCGTACTGCAGCTGAGGTGCAGCAAGCCAGCTCTGAGCTCAAAGGAAAGCAGCTTTACAGAGGGCTAAAATTAGAAGTTTAGTCTGAATTATGCTAATTTGTTTTAATTGTCTTAAGTGTGTCAAGGTTCTTCAGAAACGCACCCTCTCCGTGCTGGTCCGCAAAGGTGCAGCATCACTGGGGGCGTGAAGGAAGGATGGGTCAAGGATTGCAGGGGTTTCTGGGTTCCCTGCCCTACTTCTATCTCCCGAGCAGTCCTCACCTCCAGCTCGCGAGATGCCATGAGGGGAGATGCTGAAACGTTAGCCTTGGGCTGGATAGACCCAAGATGAGTGGAGGGCAGCCTCCTGGTGCAGGGAAGTTCCTGACACCTTCTCTCTACAAGAGGACTGCTCAGTATGGCAGAACCATACCCACGTTTCCTTTTCAGCCCAACTATGTCACGTTTGGAGCCACCACGCTGCAAACAGCAGCAAAATCCAAGCTCCCTTCCCCGTTGCGAATCAAATCTTGCTGACCGGGTGAAGTGTTAAGGCAGAGCCATACAGGGGCTGCAAATGAAGGGGTCTATGTTAAACCCATGGCTTCAAAACGTTCAGTGAGAAACCTACGGCAGGAACAAAGCGGCAGGTATTCACCGGAGCGTCTCGGGAGGCGGAGGGAGAGAATGCAGCAGCAGGAGAGCGTTTAGGAAACAGATGAGGTTTCTATATATATATACGGAGATGAGGAAGGGAGAAGGGAGTGTGTGTTTGTGTGTGTGTGTCCAGGTCACTGAGAAGGCTCCTGTTTAAACACAAAGTACTGCAGCAAGACAACAGCAGAAATGAAAGCTCTGGCTCTTCACTGTGCGCTTTTTAGGGCTGATAGGGTGCATTCATGTGCATACGTTGGACCTTTGAAACGGGGAATGCAGAGAGGAGCGCAGAAACCCTCTGCAGGGTACAAACTGTGTTAGGTTTTCAACTGATGTGATGGTCTCCGCAAAGGAATAGTAAATATTTCCACCTTTGTATGCTGTCATTTATCCAGAAAACTTCCAGATACTCAGCAGGAAATGCACAGTGCATTTAGAGTCCATTTAGTCCTGTCAGGATGCCATGCCTGGAATGGGGAGCGCTGTGTTTTCCTCAGGACTTGCTGATTGCAGCACAAAGCAAAGAGTAAGATAAATGCAATGAGAATGTGCTGGTTTGGTGGGTGAGACAGGCAGGTGTGGGGTGAGCTGAGGACATGACAGCTTTAACAGTGTAATTCCCGGCTTGCACAGAGCATCTCCGAACACAGGGAAGATGCTGCCCCTTGGTGCTGGTATCCCATGAGCACTGCGCAGGCCATGGGCAGCCAAGCACTGACTGCTCCATCTAGGTCTTGTTCCAGTGCTACCCCGTGGCATCTGGTGCTTTCAAGCGCCTCGAGGCAGTGCAGATGCCTGGCATCCTAATGCACTGATGGCATGTGCTCTGAGGGTCTGTCATCTATTTAAGGCACATATTGGGGAAGAGAAGAGGGTAATGTCTGTGCTGTCACCTCGCAGGGACTAAGCTGTCTGCTCTGATGGACTGAACCAGGCTCTCGTCACACACTCAGGGTCTCAGAGCCTTGCCTTGGGAAGGTTTTGGGACATGCTGTTCTAGGCTTTCAAAGCATTCGACCCTTTCATCTCCAAACATGCTGCTGTTAAACTCAGTGTCTTCTCAGCTTGATTTCCTTCCTCTGGCCCCAGCTGCAGGCACTGCCTTTCGGGCCTGAGAGCTGTGTCCTAACATGGCATACATCACTGCTCGGGTAAACTGAAGAGCAGATGCCAGTTTCTTCCTTAACCCAGCTTTTAAGCTGTCATTTACAGGTTAGCTGTTGTGAATGGGCTCAGAGACCTTGGAATCTCTGGTGCAAAGCTGAAGGGACATCTCATAAGGCACGTACCATCAAGCTCCCCTTGTCTGGCAGCCTTCTGGGTGAAGGGCTGGTGAGGTTCTTGTGGTGAGGTTGTTGTGCTGCTTCCTAGACTATGCCTTGGCTGTGCTGCAGGAGGGTCTATCCTGCTGCGTGCCTGGTCTCTCCAACTTCAGAGTTTGCAGAGACAGAGATGCTTTGGATGGACATTGAACACGACTGGCTTTGCGGTTAGAACCATAGAGTCCGTTTCACCTCTATAATCATTTAAACCCAAAGTTAAGCTGCTGTTATCAGCACGCGGAAACAGCCGGAAGCCACCAGCCTCTTTAACACCTCGTATTAGTTGGCTGGGAGAGGCAAAACCTTAACGTGCAACATCTCAATCCTGTGAAAACATTGCAACACAAGGCAAATTCTGACACTTCTGAAGTTGCCCCTCTTCTTGCAGGTGTCACCCAAGCTGTAGTGATGGAGCAGAGGAACGGCTGCTTTGGGCTGGACCCTGCTTCTGCTGGATAACATCTATCAGAGCTTTGGGCAGGGATGAGAAGCCAACCAAGCTCTTTCTTCCATTCATCTAAATGGGGAGGGGAGAGAGTAAAAGGGAGATGCCTTTGGTTTACCTGGGGCTCAGCTGTATTGATGACTGAAGCGTGAGCTTTCCTTGTGTGCTGTAATCATGTGCACACCTTTGCTAGGCTCTTACTCTGCTATTTGAATCAATAATGTTCAACTGTAATATTTTTCCATGGATTTGCCTATAGGAGTAAATGGTGTGTTCTTAAATAAGTTGCTAACTTCAACAACCTGGTGTCCTTGACTTGTGAATCTCTGCATGGAGTTTCTCTTGGCTTGGGGTGTTGGGTTTCCTTTTCTTCCTTTCCTTCCTCTTTCCTTTCCTTTCCTTTCCTTTCCTTTCCTTTCCTTTCCTTTCCTTTCCTTTCCTTTCCTTTCCTTTCCTTTCCTTTCTCTTTCCTTTCCTTTCCTTTCCTTCCTCTTTCCTTCCCTTTTCCTTCCCTTTTCCTTCCCTTTTCCTTCCCTTCCCTTCCCTTCCCTTCCCTTCCCTTCCCTTCCCTTCCCTTCCCTTCCCTTCCCTTCCCTTCCTCTCCCTTCCCTTCCTTTCCCCCCTCCATTCATCTTGTGGTGAATGAGTGTTCTCAAGCTGGCAGTGGGCATGGGGAGCACAGTGTGGGGTGCTGCTGTGCTGGAGAGCTCTCAGAAAGGGAAAACTTACCTACTTGGCTTTTGATGTTGGACTTGCTTTCACTGCAGTGGGGAGCGTTACAATCCTGCTTCCCATCTGTACTGCTGAAGCAGAAGTTTATCTGTGGGCCACTGTCTTTGGCACGGGGCTGTTTCAGCTCAAGGAGGTGCCTGCAGGCTGTAATTTTCTAAGCTTTTTATTCTTCAGCTCTTTTCCTGGCAGCAGCATCTCAGCTCACAGTGACGGGAGGTTTGGTCCAGCACAGATTGCTCAGTGGAGCATGTGCTCGGACGTGCCACTGCGCTGATGCGTAACAACACGCTCCTGTTAAGGAGCAGGAGGCTGGTCCACAAGCTGAGCCCTTACAGGGAGCACTGGGGGGGTGCTTCCTCTCAAGCCCCACTGTCAGATGGTTGCAGAGCTGAGGTTGCAGTAAGAGGAGCTGCAGTATCACAGGACAGAAGTATAAGATATCCTCTGCCCATCAGCCCTGTATCAGCAAAACCCCTTCTCAGAACTTGTGAGCTCATCCCTTGCCAATGGTGAGCTATGCCTCTCGGATGTGCCAGAGGAGTTGTCTAAGGCCAAGCAGCAGCTCACTGAGGCATGGGCAACATCACTCGATATCCATCCAAAATGTCGAGGCAGCAGCATTCCCTATGTCCTGACGCTGTTTCAACAGGGATCAGCAGCACCACCCTGTGAGGCACCAGCAGCAGCAGCAGAGAGGCCACATGAGGGATGTTTATTCTGTGGGTTTTGTTCTGCCACAGCCACTTTGGGTACATTGCAGATATTTGAGCATCTTTCACCCATTTGCTCTGCTTTAAAATCGTGCTCTGTGATGCTGGGTGTTACTTGGCTCTGCTGGCTTTCCCGTGGCCTTCCTCATTCCCCATTCACTGCCCTGTGGCCAGCGCTCTCGTGATGCTCAGCTCCCAGCACTTGCTGCTGGCACTGATAACTTGGAGTAACGGCATCTTATTTTTGAACCACTGGGAGGTGTGGGGGGCGGATTTTTTATTAATAACCCAAATTACCCCTTGAAACAGCAACTTGTCTGATGTTAAATATTAAACCCCGCTAAGTGGGTGAACCGGAGCTCAGAAACAACAGCATGCTGGTAATGACTTGCTGTGGCAGGAGATGGTAGCGATGCCTGCCAGCACGCATTAATCCTTGCTCCTTGGAGAGATCTTCCAGGGCAGTCAGGTGCTCCTCCGCGGCTCCTCAGCTCCGGAATGCCTTTTTGCATGCTTTGAACGGATCAGCACATCAAAGGCTGGCGCATCCTCACTCTGGCGTTGCCATGGCAGCGGCAGCGGAGAGGGTTTGGATGCTTCTGGGATGGGATTGTGCTGCTGGGTGTTCTGGGACGGAGCAGGGCTGCTCCCCATCCATGCCATGATGAACGTGAGCACGCCCGGTGGGTCTCCTGCTCTGTAACGGGGTGGTCTGCCGCAGTTTAGGGGTGCTGTGATGCAGACCTCTGCAGCTGAGCTGCTCACCTCAGCTCCCTCTAGTCTGGAAGAGAAGGAGGGAGTCCTTCCCATGCTGCACCGCATGTGGAAGTAGGTCAGCTGAATTGTACCCTTCGAAATGCTTGTTTCCCTCCACTGCTTCTCAAGGGAGCTGAGGCAGCAAGCCCTGCTTCAAGCGTTGACTCTGTAGGTGCCAAACGCTGTTAGGATGTCTGCCTCCGGCGCCTCTGCTGTGCCCTGCACACGCTGGATCCAGTGGATTTCCAGGAGCGAGCATCGAGCTTTAAACCCCATGAAAACACGACTGTATTTCAGTGGGCGCAGTTCTGACCTGTGCCTGCAGGCACAAGGCAGAGGAGCCGGGGTGCACATCAGAGGTGCAGGAAGGCAGGCGGGAGGACGGCTGGTGACAGGAGTGGAGCAAAGACCATGGAAGTGGTTAGCATAAATTCAATTTGCTCTCTCTGCATTTACCCCGGAGTGACTCGGAGCTGATTTCTGTGCCGGGCTGCAGGAGACCGGCGGGAGCACTAAACCTGATGTGTTCTGTAGCATGGATTCCTAGGAGCACATCGGGGTTCTCCACTGCTGCCTGGGTGGTGACTTGCCAGTGCCTATTCCCTAAACTCTGCCTGGTCCTGCTCTGCAATGCAGAATTGGATGCTGGACTGAGAGCAAGAACTGCCATCCACTGCTGACACGCACAAGGTTTCCAGGTTTTAGCTCGGGGAAAGCTCATCCAGGAACCATTATTCACTGGCCCTGTTTTCGCTTCCTCTCACTTCCACCTGGGCCTTAGTTCCCTGTCTCTAAAATCACAGAACCGTGGAATCACAGAACGGTTTGGGTTGGGAGGAACCTCTAACAATCACCCAGGGATTGCTGGGACACCTTTCACTAGATGGGGTTGCTCTAAGCCCCCTCCAACCTGACTTGGAACTCTTTCAGTGATGGGGCATCCACAGCTTCTGTGGGCAAAATGGGGCAGCCGAATATGTTCAGTCTCTGCTACTCTACAGGCTCAGGAGCAGATTAAAACGTGAGAGTGTGTGATGTCCTCCTTCACCACCCTCCTGTCTTCATTTGCAGCTTGATTGACGTGTCTTACGTTATCCCAAAAAGCATTTCAATGAGCCATTGTGAAGCTGCTGCCAATATGTCAGGGCTGGGTCACGGCTGCCACATTGCGCAGTTGATGCCTGTGCTGGAGTGATGGTGACCACTGACACCTTTGTCCTGCTGGGACACTGCAGTCATTGCAGAGCTGGAGAATGATTTGCTCAGATCCCATTCTCCAGAGGAGGATTCCTCAGGCTGTGAAGAGCAGCGGTTGCCCTGGGGGCTTGCATGGGGGGAGGAAAGTTCCATTCCAGCAAGTAAAAAGAGCTCTGAGGGGCAACATCCAGAGAGGCTTCGTTCCCAAATGCTTCCTGCTGAGGCCAAGGAAAGGTGCCGATACTGCAGGATGCACTGAAAATAGATGAGTTTCTTATATACAGAGACATCAAATGGCTGATCTTCAATTCTAGAACAACAACGAGGCTCCCGTTAGCTCTGCTGGGTCAGTGGAGCTCTACCCCAACTCCTCCTCTGCAGGATTTCTCACTTCCCAAAGTAGTGGATGAGTATTTCTGGGACTCTGCTTCTCTCATCCAGAGGCATCTTATGTAATTGAATCAGGCCTTGGGAGAAGCGATGAAATCATCCCAAATGCTGATGGGTGCGAGCAGGGCTGTGGGCAGGCAGCAATGTGCACGTCCTTTGTGAATCATTCATTAATTACCCTTAAATGGAACTCCTGGGTTTCAAGTGGCTTTTCTGCACATCTGCCGAGCGTCTCCAGAGCATCGCAGGAAGTGGAGAAGGCTGTTGTGCTGTGAGCAGGATGCAGAGGCTTGGGCTGTTGTTCTTGCTGTAATGCTCTGATCAGGTTCTCCAGGAAGGCCAAGGGTGCTCAGTAAGTGAATCAATGGTACCTGGAAAAGCTAACCGTGAGGAAAAGTTGCCTGGAGTCATCAGAACATGGATGGGTATGCATCCAAGAAAGCATTTGGCTCCTTTGCTTGCTCAGCAAGGGGATGAACAAAGGCACAGGCTGCCAAGCTCTGAGATGTCTGTACAGAATTGGGCTCCGGGAAGGAGTAGGAATGTGCAGTTGCACTCCAGACCTCAGGGCATTAACTATCTGTTCAGAAGGCTTGGATTAAGCTCTTCAGGAAGAGCAAGGACAGCAGGATTGAGAGGCTGGTGCCTTGCCCACTGAGACAGCGCTGCCACTGCAAGGTGTGCAGTCAGGAGGTGTATGGGCTGAGCATGGGCATTTCTCTGCTGCTTTCATTTGCAACCTCCTGTGGTGGTTTAAAACATGGCCTTGAGCTCGGGTAGTTCCATATAAAAGGTTTCAATTACAGTACAAACCCAACGTTTTTCCACCTTCATCCCTCTCAAAAGGCTCATTAAGTTGGACTTCATTCTGTACAAGTATTAACTGCCTCTGGGCAAAAGCAACCACACGCACAGCACATGCTTCTGCTAAATGGTAAAGCATCAACATAGCACTGGAAGGAATGTAATGGGAAATGGGGATCCTGTCCCCATTGTAGGGGCCAAGACTAAACCTGCAGCCTTTATTTGCTGTGGCTGTGGCTATGGAGGGCCTGTCCTTGGGACTCTGTCCTGCACAAGCAGTATCCAGCACTCACTGCTGCTCAGGGCCAAATTTCCACTCCTCAAAACTCTTTTCCCTGGCACCACCCCAGAGCAATGAGATGCAGAGAATGGAGACTTCCATGACTTGTTTTCCTTTGATTTTGCCTTGACCCTGTGCCCACAAATCCCTGGGAAGCTGCAGCACTGCCGTTGATGTTGCTTACAAATGGCTGGGCTTAGAATTCCACCAAGTTTCTTGGTGATGCTCCTCATCCCGTTCATCCTGCCAAGCCACGCACCAGCTCTGTCCAGGGGGAAAAGCCGAAGGCATCACAGCCAAGTGTGGTGTGAGCAGTGACTGGGATTCATTTCAGTTTTGGTGCAAACCTTCCTGCCCTGTTATTGATACTGAGCCCCTCATCAGACTCCGGGAAAACGTCAAATCACAGGCGTGCAGCTCGTTTCTTGCTGTGAATATTAAACTAGAGCCTGCCTCCTCTCCTCTCTGAGCTCCATGCAAAGCTCTGGGAACCTGGCAGGTACAGGGGTGCATACCTGGAAGGTGAAGCCTTTTCTTGCTGGTTTAAGCCCAGAAGATGAATATATTTAAGCAAATCTGAAGAGAAGAGGTTTACATAAACATGTTCTAAGTTCTTCTCCAACTGCCTGAGCTAACACGCCTGAGCGAGAAGATCCTGGTGCAGACCATAGCATCCAGGTGACTGCTGAGAGTAAAGGTACAATGAAAGCATGGGGTGAGATGTGAGTTCCTGGCTCTCCTGCTCGATGCTCAGCAGCAGAGCAGAAGGTTCCTTTCCAAGAGGAGCAGTGCATCCTGCCAGTGGGGACTGTGCGTTCATCTGCTCTCGCAGGCGGTCAGTCTGCACTGCCTCCAGGCATGCACTGTAGCCAAGCGCTGGGCGTCTCTTCATCCTGAGATCCCCAAATAGACATAACATTCAGGCACCTTAGTATAGCTGTAGTCTTGTGATTACAGCAGGACCAGTGCATCCAATAGGATCAATAGCTGGGGTGCATTAGCTGCAGCCTGATAAGGGTCTTATTACGTCTTTCAGATTGGTTAGGTACCTGAGTGAAAGCAGAAATCTGCATCAGAAGCAGTAATTAAGACATGATTTGCCCTTGGCCCATATTGTGGGCATAACGCCAAAGCCTGAGTTCCCAGAAGTGGGATTGTTCCGATTCAGGCTGAGTTAGGTGATGGTTTTGCTCTCAGATCTCTAACAGGGAGGAAAACCAGTGCATGTTAATCCCGTGGGTGAGATGTCTTCCGATCAGCTGTATTTGAGAGCTGGATGCAGAGGTTGCTGAACAGTACTTTGGCAGAAATCTTCTTTGCAGCCAGGATAACACAGGACTAGGCCATAGCATGAACACTGGGCCATGAATATCCCTTTCCTTTGGGAGTTCTGCAACTCTTTCATGTCCTCACCCTGTGAATCCGCCTTCCTGAGGTTTTGTGCCTGAATGAGTATAAATCGGGTAAATCAGTGTGATGAAACCTCAGTTGCATTGCCTGGCCTATCCAAGTGATGAGCAAACACTGATGCATAAGACACCAGAGGGGCACGTGCTATGAAGCTGCCTGCGTGCTCAGTGTGTGTGCAGGGAGGGGAAAAGGGCTGCCTGAATGTCCAGATTTTGGGAGAGAGCAAAGGCTGGGAAATCTGTGCATAGCAAACCCTTGTTCCCCTCCCACCACAGAGCTTGGCATAGCTCCTCACCTACGGAAAGCTGAAGAGCAGGTGTCCGTGCGGACCTTTCACATGCTTCCTGTGTTGCTCATGGCTCGTGATTCCAGCTCTTTGGAAGCTGCGGGATTTGCCATCTGAGAGGTGAGGCACCGGCAGCTCCAATGGACTTCCTGTGGAACGATGGAGCGCTGTGCCAGGAGCCACGAGTGCCACAGGGCTCAGCATTGCTGTGCTCAGAGGAGCAGCAGTGTCTCGCTGAGCACTGCAGAGCGCTGCTGTTATTTATGCCCACATCACTGCTGTTCTCTCCGAGCAGGAGGAAGCAGCCTGCCAGCACCAGCAGCGCTGTTTCCCTGAGCACCTTCTGTTACCCATGGCTGGGCAGCAGTGGCACAATAGCCAAGGGTTTAAATTATGCAGTTCTGTTGCTGACGCAGCTTTAAACCTGCATTCACATCCCTAAGAGAACAGCTTGGTGCGCAGAACCAGGGAGCCCGGCAGCCCCTTGGGGCCTCAGGAGGGCCCAAGACAGGAACACAGGGGGAGAGTTGTCCTCTGTAAGCAGAAAGGGGACGTGCTGGAGTGATGTGAAGCCATCACATACCCTTTAGGGTACAGCGAGTGCCCAATGGAGCTGCTGTCCTCCAGTGGCATCAGCCCCGTGCCCATCCTGGCATCATATCTCAAAGTGCACATCATTCCCTGAGCAAAATACGTTGAAGCCCACTGTTAAAGTTATTTACTCTTCTCCAAGTTAACGTGTTTGGGGTTCTCTGCTGCATACACTGCCCATTCCCTTAAATGAAAGGAGAAGAACAGCTGAGGATAGCCCAGCAGTAGCCAGCAAAGTGGGAGATCACTTCTCTAGTTACATGGAAGATAACAAGGCAGAGGAAGGAGCCTTGCATTCCTCCACAGCTACATCATAGGGCAGTTGAGCTCCTCCAAAGGTCAGAGGCAGAACTGTGTACCTTGAACAGCCAAACCTCTGTAGCTGAAGGAGAAGTTTTCTTTAGAGGCTTCCTCTTCCTTTGAAATTCCTGGCAGCTTCTCTCCTCCCCATTGACTTCACCTGCAGTTGCTGCTGGGATTCAATGTCTTTATCTCAGGTGTAAACCTGGGATGCACCAAGGGACGCCGAGTCTCATCCCAGGAACCATCTCAGTACAGCAGAGGGAGAAATTCCTGTTCCTGTGGGTATCATAGGTACTATAGCATCCAGGGAACAGCACTTCATATGGAACCCTGGCTGCAAAATCCCCTGAAGCCCACAGGGGAGCACAAGGGCCTTAGTGGGAGCTGACAGCCGTTATTTGCCGTAACTCTCAGCTGCTGCTTCTTAGAGAGCATTCCTGTTGTGTCTGTTGTGAATCAGTTCCCCTTGCAGAGCTCCAGTTTAACTCTGTGTTAGCTTTTGTGGGCGCAGCACATTGACCTGTACAGTCTTGGAGGCCTTTAAGGGGACATCCGTGTGGATGTCACTAAGGGGAGGACACGGTATAAGATCTTAAGGAATGAGCAACCCAACCCATATCAGTCCAGGGTCTGGACACAGGTAAGTGTTAAGGAGCTGCCTGAGGGCATTTGAGGTGTTTTCATGGAAATGGAGGGATTGAGAGCTATTCATTTATTCGACATATATTCCTTTGTGTCTGCCAGGTTCTGATTTCTCAGACAGGGCTGTGCCTATGCTGTTGGTTTCTCCAGAGCTGCAGGCTGTGGCCGAGGTGTTTCTGTTGGGTGTAACAGGCAAGATAAAGGTGACAAGCCGCTAGTAAAGCAAGCTGCTGGAGGGAAGGGTTCAGATGAGTATGATTAACAGACAGCAATCAACGTGGCAAAGAGACTCCTGAATTCAGGCACTTGTCTCATGCCTTACGGCTGCAGAAAGGCTCTGCCTTAGGGGCAGTGGACACTTGAGGGACCTGGAGCAGCTCCTTCTCGCTGGCCACCGCGTGGCCTGGAGGCATGTGCCAAAACACCCCGTTTGTCATTGCGGTGCCCGCAGTAACCACGGTTATTTCTTGCTCCCTCCCTCAGCCAGGCTGTGAGGGAATCCCAAGCGCAGTGTCCCCTCCTGTACCGCTCATGTGGGATGCTGCTCCATAGGAATTCCCTAGGGACACGCAGCCGGCAGAGCTGTTTTCTCTCCCTCTGGAGTGTCACAAGCTGTGTTTATCCCTATGCTGCCCAGCCCTTTCCCACTGCGATCACCTTATTAGGTTTGCCCCCAGTGTCTGGGATGAAGCGTTTTGTCCTTCCTGAGCCTGCAATCCCGAAGGGGCCGGGTGGATGGTAGCTGGCAATAGGAGCCAAGCCGTTCCCCCCCAGTGCTCCCATTGCCCGGGTGGCCCCAGCCCAGTGTCCGCATCCAAGGGTTGGCTGCCCCGCGCGGTGTCACCCCCAGCACAGGAGCGGGTGGGACGGGAGCGGTCTCCAGCAGGTCTGTTCCTGGGGACAACTGGTGTGACTGCCTTGCGTGTCTTTCAGAGAGGGCATGCACCAGCCACTGTGGACCCCTTGCCTTCTTGCTGCAAGCAAGGATCTCCTGAAGGGATGCTGGAGCAGGAGTCTGCTGTGCAGGTAGAAGGGGGGAAAGGGGCGCGTTCATTGTATTGCAGTGGGCTCCGGGCCCTACGGAGGACCTGGAGCTGCTGTCGCTAGACCTCATTTGCTACTTCTGTTCCATCTCCGTGTCCTTCATTTGGGACTATGCCCAAGCCAAGGTCTGCAGAGACCAGTGACCGACATGGGGTCTTCTGGCCCCAGCCTGCTTTGGGCAGCACAAACGACAGCGTGGTTGTGGCCACGGAGCTGCTCCCTTGGGGGTTTGTATTGGTTTGTGTGGCTGCAGTCTCACCTTCCCACGCGCTGTTTGAAGAGCAGGGCTCACGCTTATGGGCTCCTCCTTGTTTACAGCTCATGGGCATGTTTATGAAGCGTGCTTCAGGCATGACCCTCCCTCAACACCCTTGTCCAGCCTCGGAGCAGTCCCCGAGCCCATGAAGGGGGATGTGTAATCTCCACAGTCCAGACAGGACCTCCCCAGTGGGAAGGTATGATAGGGCAGAGTCCTGCTCCTGATAAGCTCCTCCAGTCAGCTGCTTGCACTTGGTTTGGCTGCAGCGGTCGGTGTGCGAGGCTCATCGCAGTGTCCAGGGTAGGCTGACCCTCCTGCAGCGATGCCATGCCTGCATTACCTGAGGGTGAGTACATTGGTGAGGAACTGGGGGGGAGGAATCAGGTCAGGTCCCAGGGTGTTGGTTTGCACACAGGACTTGTCCTGGCCGGTAACATGGACTCAAGGCTGGTCCAGAGAAAATGGCCCTTGTCCCCAGAAGATAGCAACTAAATGGATCATAAATGGCAGGAAGGGCTTGCTGCCCTTCTGAGGCTGCTGGGAGCTTGCCTAAGGTGATGCTAGGAGCCAGTGGCAGAGCCTGGCATTGAGGCTACATCCCCCCTGGCGCCATACCTGCCTCATCCTCACCAGCGCTTTGTTGAGGTGCCCCTAAGTGCTGGTTCTTTGTGCTGCTGTAATGGTAAATGTTGGGTTTTGTGTTCCCATCATTGCTGTTTCACCCAGCGAAGCTCTGCTGGATGGCTCATGGGCTGACTTCCCTTTGCCAGCACTGTGCTGCACCAGCTCTGCCAAGGAGCCCATCCTCACCAGGCAGAGCTGTAAGCCAGGCCTGTGCTATAGGTGCTTTCCTGGCAGTGCTTTCATCCCCGCATGGCTTCTGGAGGCTGCACCCCAAGCACTGGCCAGGCCAGCCTGGCCGCAGTGCATCTCTTGCAGCCATGGCACAGCATGGCACTGCGATGCTCACAGCATGCAGCGCTGAGCTCAGGGCAGGCAGGCAATGCACGTGTGGATGAGCCCTGCTGGAGCAGAGGTAGAGACAGTGACTCAGAGCAGTCTGCAGAAATGAGGAGCAGTTTATAAGCATCACCAGGAAAGCAAAGGCAGTTTCTCCATGAGGCACTGATGCAGACCCCAATGGCATGGGCTGGACTCCAGGGCATCTCCTGAGTGCCCATTGCCCAGGGCAGGCTGGAAGCTGGTGTGTGAGGTGCTCTCCCATCCCTGGCCTGCACCAGGCAGGTCAGGGCACGTCTCTGCTTTTCCCCTTGCACTGGCAACCTGCTAGAGCTCTCCCGACTTCCTGGTGTCCATACGGATGTCATGGTCCGAGGGAAGGAAGTGCGTTAGGAAAGCAGGAGACAAAAAGCAGTTACGATGCTGCTGCATCTCTCTCAACAGCTGTAACCCTTGTTATGGTGTAGTGCCTGAGCAAGAGCGCTGCTGTATTGTCTTCACTCACAGTCTATGTGTTTTCTGGCAAGGTAAAAATAGCTTTTCTTTTTCAGGATATGCAGAGAGCAGAGGCTCCTGCTAGCATCAAAGGAGAGTGACAGCTTTCCCCTGGCTGTGCATGGTCTCAGCTGGCAGGAGCTGTGTTATTTCTTGCCTTGCTTTGGCTCTTGTGAAAGGAACTCTGTCCTGGGCTCCAGGTCTCTGTTTGGACCTCTGGACCCTGTTCCTCTCTCCACTCACTGCTGCTGGACCCAGCACTGCGCTGCATTGGGAAAGTGATGGTTTGCAAATGACAGGACAAGATCTTAGTGCTCCTGCTTAGAAAATCCCTTAGCAGCGGCTGGGAGCTCCGTAGAGGTGGAGGCTTTGACACCTTATCAGAAGGATCAGTCTGCTGCGCAGGGGCAGCTCCCAAGCTGTTGAGTGCCGATTAAGCTGCTTCTGATATCCCCCCTCACAGACCTGAACCCATTCCAGGTCCAGCAGCCAGCCAAGGGGACCAGTGAGGGGGGAAGGAAGGAGCCAAATGGCCACACAATGTCCATATTTGAATGTGGTCGGCAGCGATGGAGTTAACCTTGAGCTGCACAGTGCAGAGTTACCTCTCCTATTCGGTGTTCAAAATGGGCTTTCCAGAGGTAGTTACTCGTGGTTATGTAAAGGAGGAGGACTGAGCATGGTGCAGGGGCTGCTCTGAAAGCCTGCCCCTCTTCAGTGCTTTCCAAGCACTAACTGACAAGTTGCCTTCCTTCCCTCCTCCTTTTGCTTTGGGATTTCTCCTCTGCCACTTGTGCTGAGCTCTCTTCCAGCTCCATCAGCCCCTTGCTGCGGGAATGGGAGCAGATCCTTCATTTCCTGCATGCTCCCAAGATAGTTGGGCTCCCCCTTGCATTCTGGCCTGGGGATCCCTGCAGTGCACAAAAGCCATCAGCCTCTGGTACATGCCCTAGGGGCTATTGTGGAATCTCTGCTCAGCAGAAAGGAGCATGGACACAGGGCTCAGGCTGGCGCATGGAAATACAGCAAAGCCGATGCCTTACAGAAATGATCTCTTGTGTCTTGACTTCTCCTCAGTCCTATTAAGATATGCAAACCTGCCCTAAATCATGTGGGCAGAGGTGAGGATGCTTGGAGAACAGAACTTGGGCATATGGATTTATCTGCCTTCAATCCTGTGGGCAGGGATGAGGATGATGGGAGAATAGAATTTGGGCGTATGGATTTATCCTTTTATCTGATGAATTTGTCCCAATGCTTTTGCTTTTCCCTTTCATCTGGTTTTGCAGCCTGTGCCTGGTGGCCTCTGCTCCGCGCTTCGCTGCCTGCCTGCCTGCCTGGGGCTTTGCTGCTGTGGGCTCTCTGGAGATGCTCTGTGAATGCTGTCTGTGCTACTTGGAAGGCAGAAGCCTGCAGTAGGTTTTGTTTCCAGCACCAAGAGGGTCAGGTTCCTCTGAATACAGAAAGGAAAGTTTCTGTAAGGCAGAGAGTGCAATTGCTGCTTCTGAGCATTCCAAGGTGAATCTCCAGGTCGGTTTTCCTGACCTTCCCTGATCATCTTAGGCAGACCTTAGGTGCCATCTTTGACTGCTCTTTATCTCTGCAGCTGCTTTATTGTGTTTCAGGACTGGCACATCCTTCTCATCTGATGAGAAAGGATCCAGGTTATCACCTGCAGACCCAGCACTGCAAGGCAGGGAGGTCCAAACGAGCTCTGGCTCCAGAGAAATCCCTCGGTTGGGAAAGGAAACCCCTACACTCATGTAAGGTTTTGCTGTCTCAAGGGTGAGGATCATGCCCGTTACTGGACACAAGCCCACATAAGCCAAGAAATGTCAAAGCAAGCATCAGGGGCTGTTGCAGGGGTTCTTGCTCTACCTCCCCAGCTGGCAGCACTGACCTTAGGTGTCAGCACCCTGGCACTAGCAACTGGCAGTGACTGGATGACCTCCTAGATGTGAGCTGGACCTTTCCCACACCTCCTAGGTAGGATACCCATAGCAGTACCTGGCTTTGGTGCCGGGGTTCAGATTGGCATCTCGCTGCTGGTCCTGCGGCTCTTTGGTTGCTGGGGTGATGGTGTGCTGCCCAGCCTGCTGGGTGTTCCCTTGCTGGAAAGGCTCTTGGGAGAGATTGTGGTCCTCCTGTTGCTGTTTCTGTGCTGATCACAACGGTTTGCCCATCCCAGTTTGCAAGATGCCTCGGCTGACTTTGCTCCTCATGTACCCAGATGAAGGGTGGCACATGTGGCTCTCGATAAGGGGTTTGGAGCAGCAAACAGATGACTACAGCGCACAAAGCAGGAGCTGCTAAGCTCCTTGTTGGAAGGAGCACATGGCTTCCAAAGAACACAAAAGAGAAGATGCAGAGTTATCATTAACGGCCAGACTCATGAGGCAGCGAGAAGCCTGTGTAGTGGTGTGATTGCTTTCCAGATCCTTGCAACCATAGGGAGCTTTTCACATAGCAAAGCCTGCTGCTCCTGACTGACAATGCTTTCCAGTAGCGAGGCCTGGAAGAAACCAGACTGAATGAGTGCCCGGGCTGGCTGCCTGCCCCAAGGATGGCTGCATGGGCCTGGTCTGCATCCTTCTGCCTCTGTCAAGCAGGACTAAGGCAATGCTGCCACACAGCTCCATGCAGAGCAGACCAGGCAGAGGGCAGAGAGCATCTTGCTCCTCACAGCATGGGAAGTGATTTGTTATTTGGAAGCCTGCGTTGAGATTCCTCTTCTCCGGTGTAAGAGCAGCCATTTTCCACAGGGGGACCAGAGACTGAAGGCAGAGACCAGGGAAGAGGAAAGGCAGGGGCCGAATGATGGAACTGGGAATAGAGGACTCTGCATGGTTCAATTGACAAGGCAGCTCTGGCTGTGGGATAGCTTTGAGTAGAGAGTGAAGAAAATACAGGCATTTAAAACCCTCAGCGGCTGCATCTCCCCCACTCTTCCCTCTCTGTAACTAGTCCTCACATCTCTTCCAGTTGAGCAGGGAATGGGCTGGTTTGGACATCAGAGCACTGCTTCTGCAGGCAGTGAGCAGGTCCGATGGGTACCAGCAGCCTCTGACCGGGTATGCTGCCTGTCTCCTGCCTTGGTGCTATGTGGTGGTGGTGTGGCTTGGGCAGGCTGCTCCCCAGGGAGTCAGAGACCTCTTGGAAAGGGCACCCAGGCCCTTTCTTTTGGCATCTCTGGTCCTGTCCAGAGCAGGACCAGAGGAGCTGTGTGTGAAGGGGTCCCATCTCCTCTAGAGCTCCTCAGCAAGAAGCCAGCAAAGCCCTTCCTCATGCCGGGTGCTGTATGTGAAGGAGTTGCAGACCCTGCTCAGGCTGCCTCATTGCTCCTGCGGACAGAAGAGATAAGTGGGCAGATAGGGTAAAGAGGGCAGCGTAGCAAGATGCACATGTGCCTTCTAGCAGTGTGGAGCAGCGTGGCTGCTCGCTTCCTGCCTTTGTGTCCCAGAAAACCCCGGGAGGCCAGCACAAGTCCCCAGACTCTTTTGCACTTGGAATTCATCCACTTGCAGCATGTTCAGAGTGGGCTCCACAGGAGGCGATGCACAGACCCTCCCTGCCCTTATCAGTGCTGCGCAGATGGAGCTTGTCCCTAGTGGGAGCCAGAGCCAAGCGCTGCCACAAGAGATTAGAGCAGGGCTCCGAGCACAGCCAGCAGACAGAGCAGGATTGCTGAGCCTGTGATGCAGCCCTTGAAGTCCAGCCTGAGCCTTCGCTTTGGCACAGCTTCCCCTTTGCTCATTGCCTCAGCCACAGACCCGATGCTATGGGCTTGGTCAGGTCCAGGCTTCTCATGTTGGGGAAGGTGCTGGGACATTGGTCCAGCAGCAGGAATGCTTTGCAGGCTGTGAGCAGGGCAAGGCTCTTCTATTCCTATTCCTACCTGTGAATAGGAGCAGAGGAGCCACTCATCGGGGCCAGGAGAGGGAAAAGGGAGATAGCAGGCAAAGGGAGTTTTTTCCTGAAGGAAAAGGAAGGGAAAGAGGACAGAAGCACAGCCCGGTGTGCTGTGCTGTGGCTTTCAGCTTAGGTGGTCTTGTAGCACCTGCAGTATCCAGATCGGAGGCTTCTTCCTTAGGGAATTGCTGGCAGCAGGCTCCTGACACTTCACATCTTGAGTATCTGAAGCCTGTGTATAGGAGTTAGCTGCCATATAAGAAAGCAAGAGGTACACGGCAAGTGAGGCAGTTCCTGTTCCCCCCTGGAATAGCTCCTTTTGCTTGGAAGGCAAAGGGGAATGGGAAAAAATGCTACAAACTCCAAAGGAAGGAGAACCAGCAGAGGCACTCTGCATCTGGAAGCAGTTGCTGTGTATCCTGGGGCACACGGATATACTGGGAGTTGCACATACCATGCCTATGCTGCGCTTGGTGCTTATTAGTGGATGGTAACTGTGCAACGTGTGCGTGCTTGTGTTGAGATACATTGGTGCTGTGCTGGCTGGGATGTGTGTGTATCCTTCTGATCCACACATCTACTCGTGCCCACAGGGTCTTTGCATGGGAGATGGCGATGCCCCAATGCCTTCACCTCCCTCGTGAGCGCTAGGTCAGTCCCACCATGCACACTGGCATCAGAAGGGCGGCGTGGCTGCAGATCTGTTTCCTTTGGAGCTGAGCTACCCCTTCCTCTCTGGTTGCATGTGTCTGACTGCCGGTGTCTGATCTCTGCATCCCTCTGTGCATCCCAGAGCATGGGGAGCAGAAGGGCAGCACCTCTGGAGCGCTCCAGCCCAAGCACATCCTCCAAGGCCCTGACCCTCAGCATCCAAAGGGTCGGGAGGGAACCGGGACCCGTCTCCTGGGTGGCAGCTATTACCTGTGAAGTGCTGGCTCCAGGGCTCGTCTGTGGGGCTTGCTCCTTCTCTGCTGTTCCCGAGGCAGCTCTGCCCCGTTCCCTGCACTTGGCAGCAGTCATTTGCTTTCCGGAGGCGGCTCGGTATTAAATATCCTGTCTGACACAGTAATGGAGAGAAAATGAACAAATTCCATTAGCGGCTGGCGGTTCCTGCAGGGTCTGCGCCGGAGCGAGCAGCGAGCCTGTATTTTTAGATAGAATGCAATGCAACTCACTGGCTCTCTCAAAGCTGGGGAGTAGATAACCAAGGAGGGAGAAGGGGGACGTCAGGCTCAGGTTTCAGCTCAAGTGCCGGACTATGGCAGCACGAAAGGGCAGGTCCGGTCCAGACGTGGCTGTGAGTATCCACCGCTCTTCTTCGTGCCCACAGAGAGCTCTGCTTTGCTTTTCTGCCTGCTTTCTGCCTCCGCTGCTGGGGCTCTGGGAGACCGGAGCCTCTGTAGAGTGTTACCACGTTAATCCTCACAGCTCCATGTGTGTCCCGAGGGTGGGAGAGCCCGGCTGAGCTGCGCTTTGGCTTCCCCAGGGCTTTGCGGTTGGAGGTCTGTGCTGTGGCTGGCATGCGGGCAGCGTAGCTGAGGTGCTGCCTTGTCACTGATCCTGACCCGAGATGCAGAGGCTTCTAGCAGGGTCTGGAGCTGGAACTGCTCTTTGAGTTCAACCTGTTGCTTGAAGCCGGTCGGTGTTTCCTTGCTATAGACAGCAAGACAGGCTCCAAGCGCTGGTGCCCAGCACATTGCTAGTGCTGCCTTCTATACATCATCCCCTATGACAGGAGCACTGCTGTGAGCCGGGGGGCATGTCCCCACTGGACCAGGCTATCCCCTGGGCTGCTGGCAATGGAGCCAACTGGCACAGAAGGATGAACATCGGCACATGGAGGCTGTGCCAGGGCGCGCATGGAGGTGCCGCCTCCACCACTGTCCCTGTGAGCCCCAGGCTCTTGTCCTGCAGGAGGTAGCAAGGCAGTGGTCCCAGGATGCGACTGTTGCTCTGGGGTAGGAGGGTCAGGCAGCTGGGCTAAGGGAGGCGGATGGAGGACAGCAGAAGGCTGCTGTGATGCTTCAAAGCCCAAATTCTAATGGCTGAGGCTGCATCCTCCTGCCTGTATCTGCTTCCAGTGCTGTCCTCTGTTACCATGCCACATCAAGCTTCTGTCCAGGAGCTTGCTAAGCTTGGTGCTTCTCTGCAGCCAGGCTGTGGCTCTACAGGATGGGCTGGGATGGAAGGATATGGGCTCTTGTAGCACAGGAGGTTCCCTGGTCAGGGTCAGCATGAGTGGTACAAGAGGGGTTCTGATTCGCTATTGGAGCTTAAGGCTGAAGAGGGTATCCTGTGCCCTTGCTGTGGATGTCTCATGGCTCTTTAGGCTGGACCTAGGAGGCATCCGCTGGCACAAGGTCCCAGCCTCACACCCCCACATCACTGCATTTTCACCCTGTTGTTCTCCAGCATCTGGTGAACCATCCCATGGTCTTCATTTGCTGCCTTACACTGCTGAATAGTGTTGCTTCAAGTACTGCTGTGCCTTGCCTGGGTTCTAGTGGTGCCAGGAGGCACTGCCTTGCTCCTGATGGAGGAGGACGCTGTGACCTCCCTGGCTGTGGGCTGCCGGTACTGAGCTCACTGCGGTGGCCACCCACGGGCTCTGGAGGACAGGGGTGGGCTCACCACGGCTCCAGTCCCTCAGCCAGGACATGGGCATTTCCCTGGCCAAGGGAGGCTGCCAGGGTTGCAGGAGCCCCTTAGAGCTTCCTCCCTACCCCATCCGCAGTGCTGGGATGAGCTACAGACCTCACCTGGCTCTCCTGCCAGTCTGGATGCTCTAAGTCCAGGTCCCAGCCATGCTGCTTCCTCTCTGACTTGGGTCGTATCAGTCTGTCCCACCTTGACCTGCCCAGGCTCTGCCTTGTCTGCCTGGTCTCTGTAGTCATATTCTCTGCAAGTGATGAAGAGCTGGCCCTGTGCTGGTGATGTGGGGGAGCAGAGGGACCCCGAGTCTTATTCTTTGTCTTCTTTTCCCCAAAGGCCGATGCTGCGACCAGTTTCTTGAGAGCTGCAAGATCCGGGAACCTGGACAAAGCCTTGGATCACCTCAGGAATGGGGTAGATATTAACACCTGTAACCAGGTAGGTGAAACCCACAGAGCTTCTGGTACCATCTCTGGTTCATATGAAAATGTGCCATAGTGGCTCCCCGGGTCCAGCAGCAGTCACTGCACCCCTTCCTTGTGCTGCTCCCATAGGATGGAGGCAGGGAGGCTCCCCATGTGCACAGCTGATGGGGAGCACATCCCCTCATCCCAGTGTGCAGTGTGCTAGGGAGGGAATGGATCACCAAAGGCACATCTGGACCGGTTGTCTTTGGGGCAGGGAGGGCAGCAATAGCTTTAAAGACCTGGGAGCCTGGCTGGAGCACAGCAAAGGGTCTTAACAGGTAAGCAGAGAGGGAGGCTCCTGCAACTGGGACAGGTGAAAGGGGCTCATGTGCTTATCAAAGGGCAGAGCAAACAGCTGTGAATTGTGCAGCACAGTGCCTGGGATGTTGCAGGAACCGCTCCCGGGGGTATTCTTGCATGCGATGCTCAGGCTTTCAGGTTCCCCTCGCCACAAGCAGGGGATGTTTCCAAGGTGCCAGTGGCGATGCCTTGGGAGATGCTGGCTCCTCCTAGCCCGGAGCAGGGAAGGATCTGCCCCAGGAGAGCAGAGCTGCAGGCTCAGAGGCAGCGTTTGCACATCATCAACAGAACGTTTTGTACCCGTGTAGCTGCCAAATGCGAGCGGCTCATCCTGAGCCGGGGCTGTGGGGAGAGCCCGGGCTGTTGGGGTGAGCTGGGGGGACAGGGAGCCTGCGCGAGGCCGGTGCTGGGAACGCTGACTCAGCAGGGAGCACAAGTGCCTGTCCTGCTTCAGCATCAAGTCCCTGCATGAAGCTGATCTGTGCACGGCAGAGGCCAGTGCAGTTACTGCAGGTGGGGTCCCCAGGGGATGCTCCCAGCTCCTGTTCTGAGCCACGGCACCATGCAGGGGTCCTGGGCGCACTGAGGCTTGCATCCTCCTCTCTGGGGCGCTAGATGAGGCTTGGGGAAGGCTCAGGGATGCTCATTTTGCTCATCGCTGCGTTATCTGGGTTATTAGCTCATAATCAGCATCCAGATACTTTCAGAAGGTTCCTACCCCGGGGCTGTGTGGGGACATAGGGGATTAGATCAGAGAGGTCTCATAGTGAGAAGAGGCAGAAAGGTTTCAGTTTCAGAGTCCTTTGAATCCATGGGGAGGACCCATTTGTTGATGAGTTTAGAGGCTCTAAGCCCACATTTGTTTCACAGGGTTTGAGAAGAGGGGAAATGAGCAGGGACAATGAGGTGTTTAATGTACTCACTGCTCCCTCTGGGAAAGCAGGAGCAGGGAGATCCCTTTGCCGCTCTCCTCCCGGGATGGATGCTGCCGGGGATGCTGCCACATTCCTGTATGCCCTGCCTGTGTAAAGCCTGGCAGGGAAAACCCTCTTTGCCTGCTCACAAATGGCTTGAGCATCCCCTCCTGCCAGTCCCGTGGGTGTCTGTAGGGTGTCACAAGCAGGGCACACCACGGGTGCTCACTCATTTCTGATGACAAGCCTGAAAGCAGGGGGAGGATTTCTACGTGTACTGCTCCTGTACTGCTCTAGCACAGAGAAACGCATGGTGCTGGGGAGAGCTCTGCAAGGAATTAAACCAGGGGCACCCGGTTACAAGCTAGGTGATGGCTTGGAACTGCTTCTTCACCCAGAGGGATGGTCAGTCATCAGCTGCCTCCACTGCCTGGCTCTGAGACCTGTTTCCAGCCAGATTGTTGGTGTTGATGAGTGGATGTGACGCCTTGAGGGGCAGCACGTGGCTACAACAGTATGAGACTGTTCTTTCAGTGACACCTTTGCACTGGTTCCTGCCATCTCCCTGAGGTTAGATGGCACTTTGGGGTTTCCTTCTGAGGAATATCAGACCTGTGAGAAAGGTCCAACCTCACATGTCCTGTATATAATAAAGAGGGATATATGTGGTCAGACCTATCCCACAGGCCCTGTATTCTTACTCAAGTGCAGAGACCTTGACATGCCATCTGATCTTCATCCTGCCGATTCATCCCCTTCATTGCTGCCATCCGCATCAGTGTCTTCATCATTCACCTCTCTCGTGTTTTGAATTCCTGCATGCTCCCATCGCATCCCTGAGGCACTGGAGGCCTGAGGATGAGCACATCTCGCTGCCAGGACCCTCACCAGCAGGGAACAGCGCTGTGCTGGCACATGGGTACCAGAAGATGTCTCTGCTGGGGTGGTCAGTCGCAGTCCCGATGAGCAGCCCAGGCAGGGCCCTGCTTTGGTACAGGCAAAGTGCAAAGTCCTGCCTTTTGTGGCTGCCTGTGCAGCTGTGTTTGTCGCATTGGCAGCCAGCAACTGGGATTCCTGGGAAGTGTTTATGGCACTCAGTGAGGGAATGCAGCACCTTTCAAATGAGGCACATCCTGTGGCGGTTCTGGGTCAGATGAGCTGTCAAGCCAAAGGCGAATGAGCAAAGCAGCCTCTATTGCTCCTGGAGCAGAAATATCCACTGGCAAACAATGTTCTGCAGACAGTGCGCTTACTGCTGTAAGGGAATAATGATTGCTCACAGGTTTGCAGCATTTAAAGTGTTATTTGTGAATCCCTTGCTGAGGGGAGCAATGGAGCATCTGTGTCATGAGTTTAGCAGACAGAAAACAGTTTAAGAGGCATGTGTCTGTGGCCACATACCCGGCTTGTGAGCTCAGGAAGGTAAGGGGGTCAGTGACCATCTGTATGGGGTTGTGCAGGGGTGGTGTGGTGAAAGAAGCTGGGCTTGACCGATGTGAAGGGCTCAGTGTATCCTGGCTGGGGAGCATTTCCTTTCAGTGGCTGTGTTCTGGGGATGCTGCAGAATTCCCACTTAACCTTCCCTTGGAAGCAGCTCTTTTGTGCTGGAGGCTCAAGGGCACAGAGGAAGCCTGTGGGGTTTTAGGTTTTTCCTTTTTGTGCTGTAATCAGAGCTGAGCAAAGGAATCCGTGACTCTTTGACTCTCATTCTGCATAGCTGGTGCTGTGAGAGAGAGAAGGTGGAAACCCTATTCCTGTTCTTGAAGCTGTTCTAACTGAAGTATTAAGGGCTGGAACTGAGGCCTCCAGGCATTTGCTGCTCCCCTGCGTATATTCAGGTGGGGATGAAGCAATTCTGTGAAGTGATCATCCAGTACAGGAGCTGAAACAGATGGTTGGGAGGTGGAGTGCTTGGGCAGGACTGTGCGCTCCCAGGGAGCTGGCACCTCCCTGCCCCGTGACGGCATTGCTAAGGGTGAGTAAACATAGTGCATCCACCTGGGAGGAGCGAGGGACAAGGGGAATTTGCCTTCTGGGAAGCAGTGGCATCCGAAATTGCCTGCAAGGATGTGACCTCTGCCAGAAAATATCCCAGCCCTTTTGTTCCTATCTGGGAAGTGGAAGAAATGGAAATAATGGAGCAGAAGCTGTCTTAGCAGCCTCTAGCGTGCTGACACCTCCTTCTGACAGCCCAGGGATGCTACAAGGGCACCGGGCAGCCCTTTGCTCCTATGCTCAGGCTCCATGTGTAGGAAAAAGGCCAGCTAAACTAGGGCACAGGCAGAGATGTTCCTGAGAAGTCGCTTCAGCTGTCTGAGAGCTCACTGGCACTGGTGGAGCTTACAGCCAGCGCTTCATCTGCATCCTTTGCTGCCGCTGCACCGTGAGCATGGGCTGCAGGCTGGGGCTGTTGGAGGGCAAAGCCAGGATGAAGCCAGCTGCTGGGCTGGAAGCTTCTGAACTGGTGTGGGTTAAACCTGGCTGCTGCTTGATAAAATCGTCGTCCCAGGCAGAGCTTCTCACTGCACTTGCGTCTGTGCAAATGCTAAAGGTTTGTAGGTGCATTTACACAGCAGCTCTGGTGCACACACAGAGCTCTAGGGCTTAGGTTGGAAAAGCAATCGCAGGGAGAGGCACCCCCCAAGGAAAGTCACTTGAGCAGAGAGTGGAGTTGGTATCAGGGACATGTCACGAGTGGGAAGGACTTGGGGCAGTGTCTGTGGTGCCAAACGCACACACACATGAGCTGTGGTGCCACCCATCCATAGGAAATGCATGTTTTGCTCATGAAGACACCTCCAGCATTACTCAGCAGCTCGGTATTCCAGTGCCCGGACAGCACAGAACTCACTGTGGCTGTGCTGGATGCCAGTGCGTGGCTCGGGAGCGAGGCAACGGACCTTCTCCAGGGTGGGCCAAGTGCCCACAGTCGTGTTTGCAAGAGAGCTCAGGGCGGGGGGATCCTCTGAGAGCCCCATCAGGTCACTGATGCCCCTCTGCCACCTTTGCTCCTCCAGAATGGGCTGAACGCCTTGCACCTGGCCTCCAAGGAGGGACACGTGAAGATGGTGGTGGAGCTGCTGCACAAGGAGATTGTTTTGGAGACAACGACCAAGGTGAGGACAAGGGAATCCGGTCACATTAGTCACAACTCCACACCCTGGGCAGTGAATCAGGCTGGGCTGCTGGAGGAGATGGGGGCTCCTCTCCCCCATGGGGACCACTGTGAGCTCAGGAGGGGAGTAACGAAGCCACGGCGAGTGCTGTCCTTACATCTCCTGGCGCCGGCAGCCGGCTCGGGTCAGCCCCCACGTGCTGCAGCACGGAGGTGGCCTTGGTACCACTGTCGCAAGCCTGTGGAGCTCTGCTGCTCCGTAAATAAGGCATCATTCCCCGCTTGCATCATTCCCTGCTTGCATCATTCCCTCCTGGCAGGGAGCGGTTCTCGCTCCGTGACAAGCACCACAACGGGGCTGACAAATGAGCAGCCTCCAGCACCATCTGAAGGGCTGTGGGAGCCGGAGGGGGGGCCCTGCTTGGCACCTCCCCTTGGAGCCTGGGGTTCTGCCGCACCACCCAAAGGCACCCAAGAGCCTGGGTCTGCGGTTCCCAGCCTGCTCCTCATCCCTCGGCTCGGCTGGGATGCACACTGCAGCTTTGCCTGAAGGCTGCCAGCTCAGCTCCCCCATCCTCCCTCCCCTCCTGGTGCTGGAGGTACACCGAGCCTGACAGCGCATACAGCTTTGGCTGCCAGGAACTCCATGGGGAAGATGAAATCACTCTCTTCTCAGTCCAGCAAGTGTGCAGGGTGGCTGCCTATAGCAGGGATGGGGCATAGGCTGCATAGCCCCACAGGCTTCCCCTGAGCAGCTGCTCTCTTTGCACATACATTAGCACGTGTCAGGCCCATCTTTACCCCAGCACCCTGGGCTGCTCCAGCCCCTAAGCACTGCTCCATGGTGTCTTTCAGAAGGGGAACACAGCCCTGCACATCGCTGCCCTGGCAGGACAACAGGATGTGGTCCGGGAGCTGGTGAACTACGGGGCCAATGTCAATGCACAGTCACAGGTAGAGTGAGCTGGGCTGGGGTGGGCAAAGTACCCAACGTGTACGATGGTGGGAGCTGTGCCCAGCTTGAGGCAAGGGAGAGCAGTGGCAGTGAGGGGCAGGCAGCATCTCCTGGGTTGGCTGCTGCAAAAGCATCCTCTGGGTTTATGTGTGGGGAGCCTGGAGCTGTAGCTCCCTATGACTGCTCAACCTTTGCCATTTCTTCCTTTTTCACACCCTCACTGTGTATGGTTTCGCCCCAGTTTATGAGCTGGGGGTGTGGGTGTTGATGGGGTGTAGGTCTGCAAAGAGCTTGAGGAACTCGAGGAAGAGCCGTGTTGATGCGCATGGCCTTGTGTTTGCAGAAAGGCTTCACACCCCTCTACATGGCAGCGCAGGAAAACCACCTGGAAGTTGTCAAGTTCTTGCTGGAAAACGGAGCCAACCAGAATGTAGCCACGGAGGTGAGACCCTTGGGGGCACCCTAGGGCCGTGCTGGATGTGGTGCCATGGCTCTCCCCTTCCAACCTGCCTCTCCTTGACAGGACGGCTTCACGCCACTGGCTGTGGCTCTGCAGCAAGGGCATGAGAACGTGGTCGCTCACCTTATCAACTATGGGACGAAGGGGAAGGTCCGCCTGCCCGCCCTGCACATCGCAGCCCGCAATGATGACACTCGCACGGCTGCCGTGCTGCTGCAGAATGACCCCAATGCCGATGTCCTCTCCAAGGTGAGTGCCTTCCCCGGCCTGTCCCTGGGAGCTTTCCCATGTCCCTGTGGAGAACAGCAGCTTGGTATGCTGTGTCTGTCCATCCTTTCAGCAGGGAGCATTCTGGCTGGGCTGATCCCTCCTTCTTTCCCCTAGACTGGATTTACCCCTTTGCACATTGCAGCCCATTATGAGAATCTCAGTGTGGCCCAATTACTGCTGAACCGTGGAGCCAGTGTCAACTTCACACCCCAGGTGAGTGCACGGTGGGAAGTGTGCTGGGAGTGGGAATGCTGCAGCACCAGAGGAGGGTGATGAGTTTTATACATGTATATGCATATATATATTTATATAAAAATCTATAAAAAATGCATACCATTTTCCTTTATACATTCCATTAGACACAAACTGCTGACAAAGTCTGAGGCTGACATTAGATCCCGCCACACTTGGGCTCCATCCAGAGTTTAGAAAGCAAGTGGGGGTCTATTCTGAACCTCATGACTCAGTAGCAGGGTCTGCCTGACTCTTTGTGCCTTTAGACCCCTCTTTAGCTCAATTTCACCTCGATTTCCCTCTGTGTGCTTCATCCATGTACTAAGTAGTAGATTGAGCCTTGCCATCGAGTTCTGTTCAGGCATACCTATATAAATCACGTTATACCCTTGTAAATCCTATTAAAACCGCTGATACCTTTCATGGACATTCTTTGAGTGACCCTAAACCAGACATTGAGGGCTCCCCCTAACAGACCTCTGTCCTGCAGAATGGGATCACTCCCCTGCACATAGCCTCGCGCCGGGGCAACATCATCATGGTGCGGCTACTGCTGGACCGCGGCGCCCAGATAGAGACAAGGACCAAGGTGAGACTGCTCCTGAGTCACCAGCAGGTACACGGGCCGTCCCCCTGGCTGAGCTCCTTGTGCCCAGGGAGCAGTGCCCAAGTGCACGTGAGCACCTTGCTGGGTGTGTGAGGGAAGATCCCAGCTGCACTAAGGATGGGCCAGGTTCATGTGGAGATGCGAGGAGGCTGCATGGCTGCAGTGGGAAGGGGCTTCAGGAGAGGAAAAGCTCTGTTTTGCCTTATTTTACAAACCAAGTCCAAAGCTCCTGGTAACTGTCCTGCCTGAGGGGGAGCCTTGCCCTTCCTTGCCCACACCGAGCCCTTCTCTCTCCGCAGGATGAGCTGACCCCTCTCCACTGCGCAGCTCGCAATGGGCACGTGCGAATTGCAGAGATCCTGCTGGACCACGGCGCTCCCATTCAAGCCAAAACCAAGGTACCCGTGAGATGCTGTGGGGTTGTGCTTGGTGCCAGGTCCCAGGGCAGGATGGGGTGGGTAACAAGGCTTGTGCACCGCTGATGCCACCCGTGGCAATGATGGGGCTGAGGTTTTGGCCTGCCCAAGGGGTAAGGGATGCTGTTGTGGCCGGACCCTCCTGCCCAGTGCTGATTCCCCTCTCCATGGTCACAGAACGGCTTGTCGCCGATGCACATGGCAGCGCAGGGCGACCACCTGGACTGCGTGCGCCTGCTCCTCCAGTACGGTGCTGAGATCGACGACATCACCCTGGACCACCTCACACCGCTGCACGTGGCCGCGCACTGCGGGCACCACCGCGTGGCCAAGCTGCTGGTGGAGAAGGGGGCCAAGCCCAACTCCCGAGCACTGGTGAGAGACCTGGGGCAGACACAGGGCTGGGGTGCAGAGAGGGAGGGTTCTCATAAGTGACCCTGCATCCACCCCTCCATCTGCAGAATGGCTTCACACCCCTCCACATCGCCTGCAAGAAGAACCACATCCGTGTAATGGAGCTGCTGCTGAAGACAGGAGCATCCATCGATGCTGTCACCGAGGTGGGTGGGATGCAGCCAGCCCCATCAATCCTGCTGCTGCCCATGCAGGGCAGGGGGTGATGGCCTTGTTGGCTCTGCCGGTCCCCAGGCACCTTCTTCGCCACAGCTCAGAGCTCTTTGCAGCTCAGGACATGCTGAGCTTGGCAGCATCTCTCCACAGCTGCTCCCTGCAGGGCAGGGCACTGCAAGGGGAGGCTGTAGGTCTCCATATTCCACTCAGGCTGCCGGGGTGGGAGTTTTCCCCTGTGCTGGAGCATGCCACAGGGACAGGGAGGAAGGGGCAGGAACTGATGTTGGCAAAGCAATCATCCCCCATCTTGGCTCCTGGCCCCTTTCTCTCTGCAGTCCGGCCTGACCCCCCTGCATGTGGCTGCCTTCATGGGGCACCTGCCCATCCTCAAGACCCTGCTGCAGCGTGGAGCCTCTCCTAACGTGTCCAATGTGGTGAGTCCCACCGTGGCAGGGTCCAGCAGGAGACGGGGATCCCTGCTCCCCCTGCAGCCCCTGCTCTGTGCCAGCAGGAGGAACCATTAAGGAGGAGAAAGGGTCGTGGGCACTGCTCTTCTCTGCTCAGAGCAGAGGAATGACTGCAGGAGGAAATTTACCCTCCTGTGGCCTCACCACTTCATCCTGTCCTTGGTGCAGAAAGTGGAGACACCCCTACACATGGCAGCCAGAGCTGGGCACACAGATGTGGCTAAGTACCTGCTGCAGAACAAAGCCAAAGCCAACGCCAAGGCCAAGGTGGGTACCGAGAACCTGTGTGATAGTCCACGGGTGCTGGTTTCCTTGCTCTGTGCAACGTCAGGAGCAGGGCTGGGGCCCTTCCGGCACAGCAAAGGGACTGGTCCACATCTGCCTCCCTCGCAGGACGACCAGACCCCTCTGCACTGCGCTGCACGCATCGGCCACACTGGAATGGTCCAGCTCCTGCTGGAGAACGGCGCCGACCCCAACCTGGCCACCACGGCGGGGCACACACCTCTGCACATCACCGCCAGGGAAGGGCACGTGGGCACGGCCATGGCCCTGCTGGAGAAAGGAGCCTCACAGACCTGCATGACCAAGGTGGGCTGGGGGCAGTGACCCTGTTGCAGGAGGGGCAGCATCCTCCTGTGCCGCAGCATCGCGCCGGCGCTGTCCTCCTCGCCCCTGACGCGCTGCGATGCGCTGCCTGTCTCCTCAGAAAGGATTTACCCCTCTCCACGTTGCAGCCAAGTACGGCAAGGTGGACGTGGCAGAGCTGCTGCTGGCGCACCAGGCTCACCCCAACGCGGCAGGGAAGGTGAGTGATGCTCCTGTGGGTGACGTGGGGCATGGAGGGGCTCTGTGTGACCCTGTCCTCCTCCCCAGAACGGCCTGACCCCGCTGCACGTGGCTGTGCACCACAACAACCTGGAGATCGTCAAGCTGCTGCTTCCCAAAGGGAGCTCCCCACACAGCTCAGCATGGGTAAGGCTGGACAGGGTATCCCTGGGGATGTGTTGTGTGTCCGAGGCCAGAGATGTCCCCCAGCCCACACTCTGCAGCAGTCCCGGGCCGTTGTCCTGGTCCAGGACAGGCAGTGTCTGGGATAATCCCTGCTGGCAGCGCTGTGGATGTGTTTCCATGGCAAGCCCTGCCAAGCAGCGCTGTGGTCTGGCAGTTTGGGAAAGCACACACAAATGTTTGCATGCAGCTATAAAGCAGTGAGTCAGAAACCCCAAGGGCTCGTGCGACTCATCCCACTCTGCCTGAGGATGGGGAAACATCTCCCCAGGGAGCCGAGCAGCAGCCTCCCTTTTCCACAGTGTTTGCAGAAGCTGCATCCTGACAGCACACAAGTGGCTGCTGGTGCTGGCCCTCCCCATTTGGCACTCGGCTCTTCCTGGCGGGATGCGGGAGCATCGGGAGCAGCCGGTACCGGCGCCAATCCCTGCTGCTCTGTGTCATCGGGCAGAGCTGTGCTCAGGGCCCTGCAGGCTCTGCCTGAATACTAATGCTGCGTGTTGGAGTCTTGCTCCACACCTCAGCCAGACACGTTCTAGGAGGGCTCTGTCTGCCCTGGCTTCTCTCAGCTCCTTGTAGCTGAATGCTGCTGCTGTAGGAATTAATGCGTGGAGAGCTCCAGCACAGCCAATACCAGTTGAACTGGTACCTAAATGACTGCAGAGAGCATTTACCTTCCTGCAGCCTCACCCAGTTGAACCTCATCTTTGAAACCCCTGGGCTGACTGGGCTGGAAGGGTGGGATATGGCCATGGTGTCAGGGCTGGTTGCTGTCAGGAGACGGTTCAGGTGTGAGCCTGCATCCTTGAGCTCTGGAGGACGGGAAGGATGCGCTGGCCTGGAGGGAGGGAGAAGGTGGCACTTTCTGTCCCTGCTGGTCTGAGCCCCACTATGTGCCTCTCTCCCTGCAGAACGGGTACACCCCCCTGCACATTGCTGCCAAGCAGAACCAGATGGAGGTGGCCAGGAGCTTGCTGCAGTATGGGGCTTCTGCAAACGCAGAATCCATGCAGGGAGTCACCCCCCTGCATCTGGCATCCCAGGAAGGGCACACGGACATGGTGACACTGCTCTTCTCCAAACAAGCCAACGGCAACCTAGGCAACAAGGTGGGTTGTTGGCATGTCCTGCTTGAGGCAAGCAAGCAGTGAGGAGCAGACAGTGATGCTCCTTGCTGACAGCGTGCTGGGCAAGAGCAGGTCAGTCGCTTGGCCAGGTTGGAGACCTGAGTTAGAGTCCGGTACAGCTGCAGTGGTGGCATTGCCACTGTGCTGACACCTCCTCTGTTTGCAGAGTGGCCTCACTCCTCTCCATCTCGTGGCCCAAGAGGGACATGTGCTGGTTGCTGATGTTCTGGTGAAACACGGAGTCACAGTGGATGCACCGACCAGGGTAAAGTAGTGCACTGACTATGGCTGGGGTCCTATAGGCCTGCTATAGGAGGAACAATGCTTGCCTTTTTGTGCAAGAGCCCCCCCTCTCACAGGCATCCTTACCATCTTGTCTATATCCTGGGAATCCTTCCTCTTCTCCCCCCCAACCTCCCTGAAAGGAGAATTCCTGCCTGTTTGCACAGCTCATCCCTGCACTCCTGGGCACAACATGGTGCTCTCTGCAGTGTGCTCTCTAGCCCTGCTCCTGGGTCTCATCCTGAAGCCCCATCCTTCATCCATGGAGGCTTGCCAATAGGAAGAGCATACCCAAGCCAGAAGGGCACGAATCACCACCGATGGGCAGGCTGAGAGCTGATTTCTTCTTTCAGATGGGCTATACTCCGCTGCATGTGGCCAGCCACTATGGGAACATCAAGATGGTGAAGTTTTTACTGCAGCATCAGGCTGATGTCAATGCCAAGACTAAGGTACAGAGATGTCCTGCGCTCCAAACACCCTTCTGCTCTGGGTGAGAGCAGGCAGGTTGATTGGGGAGGGCTTAGCCTCCCCCCCTGCTTCCACTTCTCCTTCACAACATCACTCCTCTGCTGGAAGCTGCTATAGTCTAGCAAGTGCTGGGCTCTGTACAGCCCATTGCTTACCCCACAAACGAGGGAGCTGCCCTAAGCTCCAGTCATTAAGCACAATATGAGGTTTGGGGGGGTATTTCTGGGGGTCGCAGACACCCATAGCTGATGGCAGCACCCTCTGTCCTCCCCTCCAGCTGGGCTATACCCCTCTGCACCAGGCAGCGCAGCAGGGCCACACAGATGTGGTGACCCTGCTGCTGAAGCACGGCGCCTCTCCCAACGAGATCAGCACCGTGAGTACCACGTTCACCCCTATCTCCTTGCCCCATGGCCAGCCCCGGTGGCTGCTGCTGACCCATCTTCCCTGCTCGCACAGAACGGCACCACTCCTCTGGCCATCGCAAAGCGCCTGGGCTACATCTCGGTCACAGACGTGCTCAAGATCGTCACGGAGGAAACAGACATCCTGGTGAGCCCCGGGGCTGGGACCAGCGTGGGGCTGGGAGCTGGGTGCGGGCAGAGCGTGCAGCAGACGCCGGTCTCTGACTCCGCTCTGCTCCCTGCAGTCCGTTGGTGACAAGCATCGCATGAGCTTCCCGGAGACTGTAGACGAGATTCTGGATGTGTCAGAGGATGAAGGTGAGGGGAAGAGCTGGGATGCGCCATCCCGGAGCAATGCTGGATGAGCACTGGTGTTCTGACGGCCGGGGGGGATGGAGCTGTGTGGTCCCGCAGTGGTCTTGCAGAGCACCACCAGGCTCCTGGGGTGGCACCTCCCGGCTCGGGTGCATCCCTGCGCTATGCAGGGGTACTCTCGGACCTCTCCGCGGTCCCACACCCCAGTGCAGAGAGCCCTTGGGCATGCAGAGCCGCCACCATGCCCTGCTCTGCAGCGTGGTACCAGCTCCCAGCCTGGCTGCGGCTGGTCCCCTCCCACCGAGACCTCACCTTTTTGCCTCTTCTTACTTTGCAGGCACTGCTCATGTCACAGTAATGGGTATGAAATGTGTCCACCCGCCCCAGCTCAATGGCCCATTTCACCCCATGGCCACTAACCATCCGCACGCCACCTCCATCCGCCGCGCCGCGCTGCCGGGCTGCGCCGTGCCGCGCAGCACCGGCCCTGCCATCCCGCCCTGCCCATCCGTGTCCGTGCTGCTTGCTGTGGTGTGACTGCATGAACGGGGGGAGCCCGGCTCCCTGCCCCTCTTGGTGCTATGACCAACTCCAGTGCCCCTCCACAGCTGCCCCTTGCCAGGGCAGGCATGAACCAGGATGCTCAGGGGTCTCCGTCCCCTCGGTGTCACCCCCCTGCTTTGCGGGGTGCTGGATTCCCTCCCATAGGGAGCAGGCAGCCTGGTGGAGTCCCTAGCGGGTGTTAACGGGTCAGCAGGCAGGGCCTGTGGCTCCAAGCAGTGTTGGGGGGTTCCTTCCTGCACCCCCAGCGCTGCCCGTGCTCCTCTAACAGGCACCCAAGGGCAGGGTGTCCCCTGCAGGCTCTGCTCTGTGTGCGGTGCGGTGGGAAAGAGGTGCTGACAGCTACCAGAGCCCCTGTCCCTGACCCACAGATTCCCCATCTGGCAGAGGGCAAAGCTGCCCCTTGGCTGCCTGATACTCAAGGGATGAGTGTGTGTGGCCAGCAGGGATGTGCCCTGAGGAGGGATGGGTGCGAGGGATGGGTGTCTGCGGTCCTCTGTCCTCCTGCCTTTCCGCATGCTGAGCCAGCGCTCTGTTTCAGAGGAGGAGCTGATAGTGCCAAAGCCCAGGACGCTGGATTCCAGGGACCAGGAAGGCAAGAGGGAGATGATGGAGTTTGTGACCACGACGACACTGGAAACGTAAGAGGCATGGGATGGTGGGCAGGGAGTTGGTACAGGGTGCGGGCCCAGCCTAGCGCTGGGCTGGGATGCCAGGAGGGCAGGGGTAGCTCCTAGTAGGTAATGGGCTGGCAGAGCGGGCGTTGGGTTTCTGCACCAGGACATGGGTTCACTGCTGAGTTTGCCTTTGTCCGGTGGCCCTGGGAGTCCCTGAGTGCAGCCGGGGGCTGAGGGGCCCAGAACGGCCACTTGAGTGCTGTCATTGCCCTCTTCTGCAGGGTGGAGTTGCCAACCATCCTGCATGTCCCCTGCGTCACACCTGAGACCGTGGTGACCAGAGCAGAGGAGACTGAGCAGGTAGGACCTGTGGAGACAGGAGCTGACTGCGCGCTGCACGCGTGCTCTATGTCCCCATAGGAGTGAGTCATGAGTAGCATGAGGCACAGCCTGCCACGGCCCCCAGTGCATCCCCTACCGTGGGAGCCCCCACCACCACAAAGCCAAACCACGAGCGGGTGGTGGGGATGGACCTGGTGGAACGGGGATGCACCGGGGGGGTTGTGACACTGTGGAGGAGTGGGCACCCCCAGAGAGGACCCTGTGCCTATGAAGGGGCTCTTCCTTGCCTTTCTCAGCCTTCCAAGGAGTTCGATGAGGACTCACTGATCCCCAGCAGCCCCGCCACCGAGACCTCCGATAACATCAGCCCCGTGGCCAGCCCGGTGCACACAGGGTGAGTGCCCGGCCCCTGCAGCACACACGTGTGCTCTGTGCGAGCTCGGCCGCAGGGTGCCCACCCTGCCCGTGCCTCTGTGCCCACTCCAGGTTCCTGGTGAGCTTCATGGTGGATGCCCGTGGTGGGTCCATGCGGGGCAGCCGGCACCACGGGCTGCGTGTGGTCATCCCGCCCCGCGCCTGCGCCGCTCCGACCCGCATCACTTGCCGCCTGGTGAAGCCGCAGAAGCTGCCCGAGCCCCCTCCTCTATCCGAGGCAGAGGGTCTGGCCAGCAGGATCATCGCCCTGGGGCCTGCCGGGGCCCAGTTCCTCAGGTGAGCACATGGGAATGCAGCACATGTCCCTCAGGGATGGGGATGGATCCAGGAGGGGCAAGACCTCTGCCCATCTCTGTAGTGGGGGTCTGGTGCAGCAGAGATCCTGCATCCAAGCCGAATGCATCACGTTTGCGGGCTGGGTCATTCCAGCATAATGGAGTAGTGGCTGTGCTGCGGTAGGTATAGCCCTGACCATCACAGTCCTACTGGGCACAGAGCCCCCTTTCCCAGTGCAAGAGGTGTACACAGTCCTGCCCTCTCCAGCGGCTGTATAGCACAGGCAGATCCCAAGGACCACTTTGCTGCCTGCGTGTCTCAGTGGCAGTAAGTGGATGCAAGCACCTTCCCCTGCTATCTGCAGCCCCGTCATCGTGGAGATCCCACACTTTGCCTCCTATGGGCGCCGAGACCGGCAGCTGGTGGTGTTGCGGAGCGAGAACGGCTCCTTGTGGAAGGAGCACCACAACTGCTATGAGGAGAGCTACATGGAGCAGCTGCTCAGTGGCATGGATGAAGGTGAGCTTCATGGTGCCAGGCAGGCAGGGGCTTGGCGCTGAGCACCTCTGCACAGGCTGCTCTGGGTGGTGGAATGGGGCTGAGTGTGTGAGCACTGATGGCTGTGCTGCCCTTGCAGAGCTGGAGAGCCTGGAGGACCTGGACAAGAAGAGGGTCTGCCGCATCATCACCACCGACTTCCCTCTCTACTTCGTGGTCAAGTCACGGATTTGCCAGGACTGCGATTCTATCGGCCCCGAGGGCGGCTGTTTGAAAAGCACACTGGTGCCCATGGTCCAGGCCACCTTCCCGGACACGGCTGTCACCAAGAGCGTGAGGCTGGCCCTGCAGGTGAGCCTGCCCAGCGGCACCGCAGCCTGCTCCTGCAGGCAGGAGGAAGCAGCATCCACAGCGCAGGGGAGACTGCTCCTCATGCCCTGTGCTTGTGCTGCAGGCGCAGCCCGTGCCCGACGAGCTGGTGACGAAGCTGCTGGGGAACCAAGCAACCTTCAGCCCCATCGTCACGGTGGAGCCGCGCCGGAGGAAGTTCCATCGCCCCATCGGGCTCCGCATCCCGCTGCCGCCGTCCTGGAAGGACAATCCCCGAGACAGCGGCGAGGGTGACACCACCAGCCTGCGCCTGCTCTGCAGTGTGATCGGTGAGCCCGCGGCCGGGGCTGGGGCTGCAGCTCCTGGGAGCCAAGGGGAAAGCAAATGCCTGGGGGACGCAAAGGAAAAGCACCGCGCTCACCGTTGCTTTCTGCTGCAGGAGGGACAGCCCAAGCGCAGTGGGAAGATATCACAGGCACCACAAAGCTGGTCTATGAAAACGAGTGTGCTAACTTTACCACCAATGTGTCTGCGAGGTGAGTCCAGCGTGGGCATGAGCTCATCTGGGGACATCTCTGGTTCCTCTTGGGGTGCAGCTTGTGCGAGGAGGTGGCCCCGTGCCCCAGTCCCATTGCAGGGCAGTGAGACCCTCACGTTGCCTCATGCCCACTGGCAGCAGAGCGAAGGGCTCATTCTTTGCGCTGGGGTTGGGTTTCCATTACCGATGCGGCTGCTCCTGTACCCCACGCTCTGTGTGCACCCCTATGGTGCAGGTTGCTGTCGGGGGGCAGCATTCCCTGGCACTGGGAACCTGACCCATCCCTCCTGCAGGTTCTGGCTGGCCGACTGCCCGCGCACAGCCGAGGCCGTGAACTTTGCCACCATGCTGTACAAGGAGCTGACGGCCATGCCCTACATGGCCAAGTTCGTGGTGTTCGCCAAGATGAACGATGCTCGGGAGGGCCGGCTGCGCTGCTACTGCATGACCGATGACAAGGTGGACAAGACTTTAGAGCAGCATGAGAACTTCACTGAGGTGGCCCGCAGCAGGGACATTGAGGTTTGTCTCCAACGGCAGGGGACAGGGGACAGTGGTTGCAATGGAGGGGACTGGCGCGGAGAGGATACTGGCCAGGGGCAGGAGAAGCAGCTCTTTGAAGGGTCTGAGCCTGTTTTCTGCTCCCTGGCAGGTGGTGGAGGGGATGCCTTTGCATGTTGAGCTCTCAGGGAACCTGGTGCCTGTCAAGAAGGCCACTCAGCCCCGCACCCTGCTCTTCCAGCCCTTCCGGGAGAACTGTCTAGGCATCCCCATCAAGGTACAGGCAGGGTACCCAGCAGGTCTGGGCTGCCCACTGGGGCCCCTGCGCTCACCCTGTGCCACCTAACCGGCCTCTCGGTGACCAGGTTCGGGACAGCAGCCGGGAAGCCAGCGGCTCCCTATCTTTCCTCCGCAAAGCCATGAAGTATGAGGACCTCCAGCATGTGCTGTGCCACCTGAACATCACCATCCCACCCTGCAGCAAGGTCAGCGCTCAGGTGCCGCAGGCATCAGCTCTTTGTCCTCATGGCCGTGCTCCACAGGACCGGGCCGTGCTGTCCTGGGTGCCAGGGCGGAGCTGCGGCCCCCTTGTCAAGCTGCTGACCCCTCGTTTTGCGCCCGCTCTCCCAGGGCAGCGGCAGTGAGGAGCGGAGGAGGACGCTGACGCTGCTGTCTCTGCGGGAGCGGTACAGCATGCTGAGTGAGACCAGTTTCGGTACGCAGCCCGCACGCGGGATGCCCACCCCTGGCGGAAAGGCTGCGCTGACCCTGCTGTGCTGGTGGCAGCTTCCCGTTCCCGGCGGGTTTCCTTGGTCCTGCCTCTATCCAAGGCTATGAGAGCCCCCTTTCCCTTCCCCATGCTGGTGCAGGGCCCTGCGCAGCTGAAGCTGTGGTTCCTTCTCCTCCTCCAGGCTCCCTGAGCAGCACGGACAAGGCAGACCAGAAGATGGTCGATATAGCAGAGCAGCTGGGTCTCAGCTGGGCTGGTGAGTCCATACCTGATGGCTCTGCAAGCTGCCCCATAGGAAGGCTGGAAACAGGCTGTAGCGGGGCGTGAAGATGCTTTACACTGTCCAGTTGGCGTGCGTGCAGTCTGCACTAGCTCCTCTGGCAGGCTGGAGCCTGTGAGCATAGCACGGCACTGAAATGCAGCTCCTTGCAGCTGTACATGCGTTCACATGCACACACACAGACACCAGGCTTGGGTTTTGCTCGAGTGGTGCACATCGCTGCTGTTTGTGGAGCCCAGCGCTGTCGCTGCAGCCACACACCCAATGGCGGGACCTGTGCCTGTCCTTGGCATGAGATGCTGCTGCCCTGGTGAAAGCCAGGCTGGGCAGAGGGGCTTCAACCTCTGCTCCATCCCAGCTCCTGCTCCTGTGTTCTGCCAAGGTCAGCTGTACGTGACCAGGACAGGGTTAGGGTTAGGGTTAGGGTTAGGGTTAAGGTTAGGGTTAGGGTTAGGGTTAGGTTAGGGTTAGGGTTAGGGTTAGGGTTAAGGGTTAGGGTTAGGGTTAGGGTTAGGGTTAGGGTTAGGTTAGGGTTAGGGTTAGGGTTAAGGGTTAGGGTTAGGGTTAGGGTTAGGGTTAGGTTAGGTTAGGGTTAGGGTTAGGGTTAGGGTTAGGGTTAGGGTTATGGTTAGGGTTAGGGTTAGGGTTAGGTTAGGGTTAGGGTTAGGGTTAGGGTTAAGGTTAGGGTTAGGGTTAGGGTTAGGGTTAGGTTAGGGTTAGGGTTAGGGTTAGGGTTAGGTTAAGTTATGGTTAGGGTTAGGGTTAGGGTTAGGTTTAGGGTTAAGGTTGGGGTTAGGGTTAGGGTTAGGGTTAAGGTTGGGGTTAGGATTAGGGTTAATGTTAAGGTTAGGGTTAGGGTTAGGGTTAGTGTTACGGTTAGGGTAGGGTTTGATTTAGGTTTAGGGTTAGGTTAGGTTTTGGGTTAGGGTTAGGGTAGGGTTAGGGTTAGGGTTAATGTTAGAGTAGTGTTAGGGTTAGGGTTAGGGTTAGAGTTAGTGTTAATTGTTAGGGTAGGTTTAGGTTTAGGGTTAGGGTTGGGGTAGGTTTAGTTTTAGGGTTAGGGTAGCTTTAGGTTTAGGGTTAGTGTTAGGGTTGGGTTAGAGTTAGGTTTAGGGTTAGTGTTCAGTTTAGGGTTAGGGTTCGGGACCCTTTGCTGGGTCTGGCTGTGCCCTTCACTATGTTCATAAGCCTTTCTGGCTTGGCTGGTGGCAGTGGGTACCAGAGGGTGTGATGGTGAGGTTTGGTGTCTCCCCCAGAGCTTGCCCGCGAGCTGCGGTTTGGAGTGGATGATATCAACAGGATACGTGTGGAGAACCCCAACTCCCTGCTGGAGCAGAGCTTGGCCTTACTCAACCTCTGGGTCAGTCGCGAGGGCAAGAGCGTCAACAGTGAGTATCTGCCCTGCTACAGGCTGGGTTTAGGGGTCACTGCCTGGCTCTACCCTGGTCTGGCCTGCCTGGAGGTGACTGGGCATGGGCATGCTCCCCCATGATGCTGACCCTGTCTTCCCTCTGCAGTGGAGACTCTGTACACGGCACTGAGGAACATCGACCGCAGTGAGATTGTCAACACGCTGGAGGGCTCCGGGCGGCAGAGCCGCAGCCTGAAGGGCAGCTGGCGCTACACAGAGAGGGACTATTCCCTGTCGCCATCCCAGATGAATGGTGAGTCCATCCTGGGGAAGACAGCGGCTTCTGGCCTGCAGGAGGCCCCAGGAGCAGAGTCAATGCAGGCAGATGGGGGCTGGTGTCTTGTCTAACCAGCAGGTCCCTGGGATCTCAGTGGGCGCAAGGCACTGCTGACAAGCACAGCTTCTTCCCTGGGGCTTACGGTGAGGAAAGCTTGGCTCTGCCTTCTCAGAAGCTCTCAGGAGGGGTGGACACATGTTCCTTATCCTGATGTGTCCTGGCTGGTGGTCCCACATGGACCCCTACAGGGGAGCTGGCACACGGCGCAGGGCCAGGGCTTGGTGCTGCTGCGGCTCATGGCTCTGTCCCTCTCCGTCTCTCTCCAACGCGCCACCAAACACCATGAGATGCGATCACTCCTGAGGGTCACTTCTTGTCCCCTGTCTTCTCTGAGCTCATCCTTGCCTCTCCTCCCATCTTCCTCCACTGCCTGTCTCCACTGTCTCCACCTCAGCTGAGTCCTGCGGGAGCCACATCCTGCTCCAGTGACTGCATGTCACCAGGGATGCCCCCCTCACGCTGCCTACCCTTCCTGCACTGCGCTGCGCTCCTTCCCTCGCTGGCCCTGCACTGCTTGTCCTGGCCAGGCATCCACACAGGGGAGAGGTGCCCGTTCTGTGCTGGGGTCCCCATGCTGTGGCTGTGACAGGCATTCCCTGGCGGCCTGGGGAGCAGGGCAGGGTTCTCTGCTGATCACCAGGGGTGGAATAGAGGCCAGTGGGATGGCTTAGAGCTGGAAAAGTCTGAGCAAAGCCACCTGGGTGTGTTGGAGTGCCTTGCTTGGCTGCAGTCTGTACTGGTGGGCCTGGGCTGTGCATATGAACCAGGGTAGCAAAGAGGGCACTGTGTCTTGCAGTGTGGGTTGGGCATCATGTGGACCCCATGCCAGTGCTCCCCACAGGTTATGGGCAGCCTCAGGACTTGAAGGGAAGCATGGCAGCCCTTAGAAGCATAGAATCATAGAATGGTTTGGGTTGGAAAGGACCTTCAGATCATCCAGTTCCAACCCCCTGCCATGGGCAGGGACACCTCACACTAGACCGTATCACCCAAGGCATGATCATCGCTGTCCTTGGAGCCCTCCCCCTGTTTCCCTTCTTGCCCCACTGCGCTTGTGCGTGCTGGAGATGATGCCTCTATCTGCCCATATAGGTTACGCTTCGCTGCAGGACGAGCTGCTGTCCCCTGCCTCCCTGCATTACACGCTGCCATCCCCGCTGCGCGCCGACCAGTACTGGAATGAGGTGGCCATCATGGATGCTATCCCCGTGGCTGCCACCGAGCAGGACGCCCTGATGGAGATGTCCGACATGCAAGTGTGGTCCTCGGGGCTCACCCCCTCGCTGGTGACTGCTGAGGACTCCTCTCTGGAGTGCAGCAAGGCTGAGGACTCGGATGCCACAAGCGAAGGCCGGTTCCCTGGGCAGCTTCTAGCAGATGTGCATGGCCCAGACCACATGGGCTCTATGGACCTGGTTGAGGATGACACAGTGGACTCAGATGCCATGAACGGCCTTGATTGACCTTCTAGAGCAGGAGGAGGGGCAGAGGCCGGAGGGGAGGATGCCAGCCGGGAATCGCCAGCCGGAGACTGGGGAGCAAGAACCGGAGAGTGAAGCCTCTTTTGTTTCAGTTCAGCAGAAGGTGCAAGCCAGGATCACCACATCACCGACCGTCACCCACGTCGTGGAGACGAGCGAAGACAGGTACCGTGGCTCGGGGTGCCAGGGTGGCTGTGGGAGGGGAGCAGAACTGCTTTGCCAGCTATTGCCCTATGCTGGGCCAGCTGCAATCATCTCCCAGCTTTGCTTGCATCCCTGACGGTGTCAGCATCCCCGGGCATCCCTGGCGCAGATGCTCTGAGGTGCTCCTTGCAGAGCACTGTGGAGGGACCGCAGGCAGAGAGCCAGGTCCTGCATGTGGGTTGTGTCCTCCCGCATTCCTAGTGGCAGAGCCCAGCAGTGCCTCGCGCCCCGGCAGCCAGGCTGTGGGGTGGGCAGGGAAGGGGCTTGTGCCCTTTGTGCATCTGTGTTCATGCTGCTTCTGCTGGGTGCCCATCGGTGCCGCGAGCGGGGAGCCCAGCGCCGGCCGGGGCTTGGCTGGTGCTCGGGGGGCAGCACTCCATGGCAAAGCTGACTGCCTCTCTTTCTCTGTCTTTCTCTCCCTGTCCCTGTCCCTCTCCGGTGCCCAGGCTGAGGGACTGGAATGCAGAAGGCTCCTTTATCTCCTGCCTACAGGACCTGACAGAGGGCTCCTGGCAGGAGGGGGTCACCCGAAGTCTGCTCCCGGCGCACACCACGGCCTCCGGGGCACAGGGCCAGGAGCAAGAGCAGGTCCTGGGGCCGGCCGTGGAGCTGATGCGGGTCAGCTCCACAGAGGACAGCGACTGGCAGCCCCAGCACCCCACGGGCAGCTGGCAGGAGGAGGCAGACAGCCACTTCTTTGGGCAAGTGAGGGTAAGAGCAGGGGGACCCGGCCCCGCAGGAGATGGAGACCCGATGGAGACGCGGACCCTATGGACAGCCCTTTGCTGAGCTTGCCATGAGGCCAGCCAGGAGGCACAAGTCTCCTGGCATGCTTCGTGCCCCTCGGGGTGCCTCTCAGCCCAGAATAGCCTGCTGAGCTTGACACCTGAGCTCTAGCTCTCCATTTATAACCCAGCCAGCCTCCCTGCGTGCTTCCTTACTGAGTATCTGCCCTGGCTGCCGGCCCAACAGCCTGCTGGAGCCAGGAATAACGCTGGCCTGGGGGCCAGGCTGGGGGGGGGGCATCCTGCTGCAGCCACACAGAGCCGGCAGGTACAAGGTTAAGGGCAAACACCTTTCCCTTGGCCAGGGCGCACTCCGCCTCCCCGGCAGCGCAGCCACGCTCTTGCCCTGCAGTCACATGCAGGTCCAATGACCCCCAGCTCCATTTGTCCCATGCCCGAGGACCGCACGCTGTCCTCCCACCGTAGCCAGGCAGGCTGCTGGCTGCTGGAGGAGAAGGAAAGGGGACGGGGTCTGTCCCGCTTGCTGCCTGGCTGGGGATGGGTGTTGCTGTCACAGCCCTGGCCCCATGACGGGAGCTGTGAGCGCAGAGGACGCGCCAGCTGCCCGCTCCCTTCTCGCCGCCCATCACCGGAGCTAAAGTTACAGCAGCCCCATTGCAGCGCCGGCCCCGCGGCAGGCTGCGGCCCTGCGGCGCTGCTGCGGCCCCAGGGGAGCCCCATAGAGCATGGCTGGGCTGTGAGCAGCGAGCAGGATGTGGGCTTTCCTGGCCCAGCTGCTGATAGCGCTGGCGCTGCTGGCCTTCTTCCTGGTGAGCTGCCAGAACGTCATGCACATCGTCAGGGGCTCTGTCTGCTTCCTGCTCAAACATGCCCACCACGAGCTGGACAAGGAGCTCGGGGAGAGCCAGGGGTCGGCGGACGACGAGGAGGCTCTGTCCACCAGGGTCGTCCGCCGGCGCGTCCTTGTGAAGGTAATGAGAGCCCATCCAGGGTGGATGCAGCAGAGCGCTGAAGGAACGGAGCAGGGTGGGAAGAGGCAGAGGCTGCGGGGTGCCACGTCATTATGCAGAGCGGCTCCTCTCAGCCCCCCCGTCATGCCCTGACATGCCCTGTCCCCGCAGGGGAATGAAGTCCTTCACCTCCCTGGAGAGCAGGTGACGGAGGAGCAGTTCACGGATGACCATGGCAATATCATCACCAGGAAGGTGAGTGACCGCGGGCACGGCGCGGGCACGGCCGCTCTCCTCTCCCTCTGCCCTGCTCGCCCTGGCAGCCCCGTGGCCCCGCACAGGGCACCCGTATGTCTTCGGTTACGGTCACGGCGCTGCTCCAGCCATCCCCTGCGCATGGCATGGGAGCAGCGGCTGCTCACCACGTGCGGTTCAGGGCCAGGCTGGGCAAGGAGGGAGGCTCCGGTGTGAGCGGTGACAGCCTGCTGCGTGGGTCCCTGCAGGTCATCAGGAAGGTGGTGCGGCAGCTCGGCCCCGGGGACACGCAGGAGCAGGAGGAGCTGGTTCTAGAGGGGGACCCCCAAGACCTGGAGGCTGAGGATGATCACTTTATGAAGTACTCCATCCTGCACCGGGACGGGCTGGGGGCCAAGGTACAGTGTGGCTCATAGCCCTGCCTTGCAGGCTCTGCGGTTCCACCGCCCTCTGTCCTTTCTTCTGCCCTGCTCTCCTCTCCTGTTTCCCCTCTAAGGCTTCCAGGGGCAGCCCTTGCCCACTGCTCCAGCCGTCTTGCTCGATGTCCTTCTGCCAACTGACTCTGCTTTTCCCTCTCCTGTCCTCTTCTGTCCGTGTGTCTGTTCACCCGGGTGATGTCCTGCTTCCTGCCCCTGCGGCTTCCTCAGGAGGAGGTGCGAGCGCGTGCCCCGACACCAGAGTTCTCCGGGGGCAGGATGGGGGCTCAGATAGTGAAACGAGCCAGCCTGAAAAGGGGGAAGCAGTGACCCCTCAAATGGCCTCTTTGGAGGTAACCCCACCTTTGCTCTTTCCTTCTGTCCCAGCTCCCCATGCTGCTGCCTGCACTGAGCTGCTGGTCATGCACATCCTCCTGGGGAAACCTGCAGAGAGGGGTTACCGTGCTGCAGCAAAGCACTGCGGGTGGGCAGAGGCTTAAACCAATGCCGGGGTGCAGTGGGTGCAGTGGGTGCAGTGGGCACAGGGCGCCTGCTCTCCAGCACTGTGCCAGCCTCCGTGCTCAGCACCCCACCGTGCCCACGGTGTCCAGGGCCAGTCACAGCACCCCGGGTACTCGGGGTGCTGGTCCCCAGGGCCATGGGGCTGTACTCGTTATGCTGGGCCGCAGCCGAGGGATGATCGGCGTCCAAAGCCGCACAAGGGAGGGGATAGCACCTGCATGGGGCCTGAGCAGTGGTGCAGCCTCATGTGCAGCCCTGCGCCAGATGAGTCCGCTCCTCGCAGGGTGCGCGGGGCAGCGGCAGAGCCTGGGGCCGGACTTGCGGTGTCGCCGCTGCGCGGAGCCCTCCGCTGCCATCCCCGCATCCGGCACCAGAGGGCGGCAGCGAGCTCCGCTGGAGCTCCTGCGGCCGGGTAAGGGGCGCCGGGCATGGCAGGGCGCTGCTGGGCGGCATCGGGGCGGCGGGGATGCAGGAACACGGGGGCCGGAGCCTGGCTTTGGCTCGGGACGTTTCTAGCACCGATCCCCAGTGTGAGCTCTGGATCATCCCTGACTCCCGTGCACTCCCGGCTGCCCCTGCCTTGGTCTCGCGGCGCAGTGCGCTTGGCCCCAGCGCAGCGTGGTTCTCTTCACCGCCCGAGTGCTCTTGGCTCTGTCTGTCTGTCCTCCTCTCACTGCTCTTCACTCTGTGTGTGGGCTCTCTGTGGGTGCACAGCAGTCAAGAGGTTTGCGCTTGTGGATGCAGACCACGTCCCACAGCTGCTGCCCGCCCCATTCCGCATGCGGCCCCTGGGTCTGCCTCTGGCTGGGGCAGCTCCTGCTGCTCCCGCTGTCACAAGTAGCACGTGGAAGGGCCCGGGGTGCATTGGGAATGCATGGGGTCTTCCCCACTGCTGTGAGCGAGGTGGTTGGCCTGGCCTGCTCTATCTCAGAGCCTACAGCCGCCCCCCCGCCCAGCTCCTTCCCAGCGCCACATTGTGCAGCTCAGCTCCCGCTTGCTGTGCTCTGCACAGCCAATACCATCTATGCCATTGCTGCGTGTTCCAGCCAGGGCGCTTACTGGTGCCCCCGAACGCTGACCTGGTGGCACTGGGGCAGGATGGGTGTGCGCGACAAGCACGGGGTGCAGAAGGGGCTGGGACTGCCGTTGCCTGGCTGCCCCCATGGGTTTTCCTTAGCTGCGCCTGCTAACCTCATCTCTGTCTCTCCCTGTATGTCTCCAGGACCTCACCTCAACACCAAACCACTGAACTCCACACACGTTCTGACACACACCTGAGGAGGGAGGAGAGGAGAACAGAGAGTGAAGGGGAGCAGGGCTGGCTGTACATGTTTCTATAGGCTAATGGCATGATTTCTGTATGAGACATACTTACCGTCCTATCCGCATGACTGACTGACTGCAAGACGCATGAGCTACAGTACTTACAACCGACGGGGGGGGGGCCTCCGTCCCTGCCCCGCTGCTGCCGGAGCCCAGAGGCAGCAGCACGCACCCGGGGCATCCTCTCAGCTCCTCTGGGAGGTAAGAGACAGCAACCGAGAGGTGTGCGAATGCATCCCTGTGCCCGTGCTCCGGCTGCAAGAGGGAGGCTGGGGCAGTACGAGAAAGGGGCTTCACCCCCCCGGCGCCCGTGCTGCCTCTGCTGGACTCGCTTCTCATCCCGCTCAGTGAGTGCTGGGTTTGGGGGGAGCAGAGGGGTGCAGGGGGTCACAACCGCCCTGGGCAGAGGGGCTGGTGCAGGGCTGCCCTTCCGCTCCCCAGCGCAGGCAACGGCTCCGGCCAGGGCAGGGCTCTGGGCTGAACACTGAGCTCGTTGCTTGTGTTGGAAGTGTAAACTGTACAGCAATCAATCAGCCTTGTGTATATGAACAATAAATACTATGCAAACCCCTAGGGACACTCTAGCAGTATGTACAAAGCACTAGCAGCTCTGCTCCCGAATACCTCTTCAGGCTGCAGGACAGGCAAAAACCCTTGGAGTAGCTCTGGTGAACGGAGCAGGGAGGCAGCCGAAGGGCTGCAGACTGCCCCGTGGCCCTCCGCTGAGCCTGGCCCCTTCCTGGCCGGACAGAGGGGCCCACGGGTGCAGTCCCATGGTGCAAGGCCCCAGTTTGCGTTGGTGAAGCTGTAGGGCTGTGCTGAGGTGCTTGGGGCCCCGGGAGGATGGGTGATGAGACAGAGCTGTGCCGCACACAGGGTTGTGCCGAGCTCTACTCAGCACAATATCTGCTCGGGAGATGAGCCAGGACCTGCACTGTGCACCCTGCGCAAGGGCTTTGCAGAGCCCCCCTGAGCCCAGTGGCCCTGGGGATGGTCCTGGGAGGGTCAGCGAGCCCAGAGGCATGGGGGGGCTGCTCCCCTGGGTGCTGCAGCAGCCCCCCCCCGAGCCAGGGCAGCCCCGGGGGGGGCTGCTCTAGCAGGAGGGCAGCATCGGGCAGAGCCCCCCCTGCAGCTGTGAGCGGTGCAGTGGGTTTGAATCCGCTGCAGTACCTGATCCCAGGAGTGCAGGATGCGGGTAGTGGCATAGGTCCCAAGTCCCCAACTCTGTCCTTTGCCAATGGGGGGGCCTTTGGAGCAGGGGTGTGGGGACCCCTGGCTCTTATCCCTTGGAGGTGGCCGCGGAGTCCTGCGTTTGCTCTGTGGCCACGTGCAGAAGGAGCCCACTTCCAGCTCCAGGCCCTGGCAGGGCAGCGCCGCGTGTGCCGGGAGGAAGCCGAACTGCAGCAAAGCCAACGACCCAGCTTAGCCTTGGAGAGCAAAGCAGCCCCTTCCCCACCCTGAAGTTGAGCCATAAGGCACAGACGCTCCACCCATCGCCCTCGCTGTGTACAACGACCTCCCTCGACCCACTGCAGCAGCCGCCTCCGTAGCATCACCGTAGAGCTGTGTGTGGGTCCCCGCGCTTTGGCCTCGTAGACTCCTTAGGGAATGTGCTGCGCTGCAACCCCTGCGGTGCCATTGCTTCGCGCTCAGATTGCTCGTAGGGCTGGCAGGGGGAGGCTGCACTCAACACCGAGCCTAGAGCGCGCTGCGGTCTGCACATTAGAAGCTTTTTAGGAGTTTTAAAGATTACTTTTATTTCCTCTTTTTAACCGTGATGGAACCGGGCCTTTTGGATCTCCCGCCGTAGCCCCTGATGTATAGACCGTTCCCCTATACACCAGCTACCGACTGTGGGTTAATAAAGAAACCAACACACCCCCGCTCTCCCGGCTCTTTGCTTTTCCAACCGCGCGGGAAGGACCGAGGAGGGGGGGGGGGGGTCCCCTCTGCCGGGCCCGGTCCATGCGGGCAGCGGCTGCCGGTGATGGGGGGGCCCGGGGGGTGCCGGGGGCCGCGGCGGGGCACAGACCTCCGGAGCGCTCCCTCCGCGCCGCCGAGGGGCACCGGGACCGCGCTGGACAGCGCTCGGCCCCGCCCCTCCCGGCCCCGCAGCCAATCCCGTCCCGCCCGGTGCCGCCCCGCAGCCAATCCCGTCCCGCCCCCGGCGCTGTCCAGCGCCCGCCGCCGCTTTCAAAGCGCAATTTGTCTGGGCCGGGCCAATCGCGGGGTGGCCCCGCGGCGCAGCCAATGGCGGCCGAGACCGCGGAGAGCCGGCCAATGGCAGAGGGAGCGGCCGTCCGCGCAGCCAATGGGAGCGCAGTATTCTAATGGCCCTCATCCTTATCAGAGAAATGTTGGCGCTCCCCAAGCCCAGGTCGAGGGTCCGGGTCCGGTCCGGTGCCGGGTCCGGGTCCCGCCCGCCCCAACGCGGACCCCGGGGCTGCACCCCCCGGTGCGGTGGGGATGGAGCGTCCGCTGCGGCCCCCGAGGGCAGCCGAGCGCTGAGGGGCGCCTCGACGGCAGCGCCATGGACGCCAACCTGCCCGGCACCTTCCTGCTCAACGGCCCCGCGCTGGGTCCCTTCCCCGAGGCCAAGGCGCCCGTCTGCCAGCACTCGGTGCAGAGCTCCTTCTACAAGCTGTGCCCGCCGGCGCTGGGCACCCCGCACGGCATCTCCGACATCCTGAGCCGCCCCGCGGCGCCGGGCGGCGGCGTCGTGCCCGGCTACCCGCACGCGGGCGCCTTGAACGGACTGAGCTCCGCCGGTGTCTATTATGGACCGCAGGTGGGGGCTCTTCCCAAGGCCGGCGGCGAGTTCCTGCCCCGGGGCCGGAGCTGCTGGGCAGAGGCAGCCCCTGACTGGAGGGGTGCCCGGCAGTGCGGCGGCCGTAAGTACAGCGGGGCCGGGTGGGAGGTGATGGGTGGGAGATGAAGGTGCCCCATGTGTTGGCAGTGGGGGGCTCTGCCCGGGCTGCAACTTGGCCTGCGTCCCATGCGGCTGCCGTAGGGATGGTCCCAGCACCGGCGGTGACGGACGGTGGGAATGGTCCCAGCACCAATGCTGCTGGATGTTGGGAATGGTCCAGAGCTGCAGAGGTGTTGGCTCAAGAGCAGCTCCCATGGGAGTGATTAACTCTTTGCTCAGCCCCCAGGCGAGGGCAGGCAGAGCCCACGGTCCTGGAGATCGTTCCCCATCGCTCCAACAGCCCCACTGGAGTCAGTGCCTGGCTCGAGGCAGCACTGGAGAGAGCTGGAGGGACCATGGAGCGTGTCGCATGGGCGGGATGGGGGCATCCACTGTCCCACGGGGGGCTCTGGGGCTCAGCACCCGCAGCCACAGTCCCTTCCCCTCTCCAGGTGATGCTCTTGGAGCAGACGGGTCGGGCAGCTCGGGCGTCCGCTCCCAGCACAGCTTCGAGCCAACCAGCTCTGCCTGCCTTCCGTCCTGCGTCCTGCAAGGTGTGGGGCAGGGGACAAGGGGTTGGGGTGCTGCATGGCTCTGCGGTCATGCGCTGCTGGGGTGACCCCCAGTCAGCACCCATCAGTGCTGTCCTCGAGCAGGAGGTGAGCCCCCGGCTACGGGGCCCGCGCCCAGGGCAGCTCAGCCCTCTTGGGATGGGGCTGAAGCCCTGAAGCCAGAGCGTGGGTTTGATGCGGAGGGGAGGAAGCACGGAGGGACTCTGATGCTGCTCAGTGCCATGGTCAGGGAGAGCCGCCCGGAGCCGGGCACTGCAGAGAGTTATGGTGCTCACCCTCCTCTTCTTCCTCCCCACAGCCCCCTGCTCACCTCGCTGACAGCATCCACAAGAAGAAGCACACGCGCCCGACCTTCACGGGGCACCAGATCTTCGCTCTGGAGAAGACCTTCGAGCAGACCAAGTACCTGGCGGGGCCGGAGCGAGCCCGCTTGGCCTATTCCCTCGGCATGACCGAGTCCCAGGTGAAGGTGAGTGTCGGTCCCCGCGCGGCACCGGGCGCACGGCGTTGGTGGCCGCTAACCCCGCCGTGCCCGTGGGGGTGGCAGGTCTGGTTCCAGAACCGACGGACCAAATGGAGGAAGAAGAGCGCGCTGGAGCCTTCCTCGTCCTCGCAGCGGGCGGGGGGCTCTGGCGGGGAGCGGGCTGCCTCTGAGGCCGAGGATGACGAATACAACAAGCCCCTGGACCCCGACTCGGACGATGAGAAGATCCGGCTGCTGCTGAGGAAGCACCGCGCCGCCTTCTCCATGCAGGGCTTGGGCACAGCACAGCGGCTGAGCTGCGGGATGGGGCGGCCGCTGCCCGCATCCTGCCCTGGGATCGTGGCTCGCGGGGCTGGGAGCAGCACAAGGGGCAGCACGAGGCGGTGATGAAATAAAGGTCCCGGCCCCTGCCAAGTCCCAGCGCTTGCTTCATGGGGCTGGGCCAGCACGTACGGGGCAGGGTCAGCACGCCAGGCAGGGGTAGGGGCTGCGGCTGCGGTGCTGCGTGTGGGGCAGGCAGAGCCCGCAGGAGCGGGGCAGCCTTTGGGGCCAGTTTCTCCCCGGTGCTGGGCGTGCACCGGCAGCGAGAGGCGCTGGTTCAAAAGTCACTCATTGGGGCCTCTTGTTGGAACCTCTTAGCAGCGAATAAATACCATTTATCTTAACGGTGTGCGTGAGAGCCCATTCAGCTGTCGGGGCCGCAGGATTGATGTGGTGGCAATGGCCCCGGTGTGTTTGCTTGCCAAGCTGGTGCCCCCCCTGTGCAGGGCTGTGCTTACGCACTGCAGGGGGCTGCTCCCCCTGCCCTGGGCTCCCCATGGCTCAGCCCTCGCACACCTATGGTGGTGCCACATCCATGTGTCCCCCCTCATCCACCCAGGTGCCAAAGGGACTGCTGTGGGCGCAGGGCTGGGGCCGTTGTTCAGCTGAGAGCCAGGAGTGAGCAAACACAGCTCTGTGTCTTGGGAGGAAATCGATAGGAGATAAGGTGCTGCCGGCCCATCGCACGCTGCTCCGCACCGGTGCTGGAGGGTGCAGCCAAACGGTCCTTCCCTGCAGCCGTGGCCAGCACCTGAGGACAAGCTGGTGGCCAAGTCCTCCCCTGGGGATGCCCGAAGCCCCCAACATGGGCTTTGCAGCGGCCTCGTGGTTTGGGGGCTGCAGATCCATCCGCATGCACCCCAAGGGCCACGTTTGGGGGGCTCCACTCTGTCACGTTCTATCATTTCCTGGGCTGGGCACACTTCACAATGAGCCCTGCCTGTGGGGCAGCACTTCCCCGTGGCTTAGAGAACACCAATTCCCCCCCTTAGCTCCCTGTCCAGCCCTACAGCGAGCGCGAGGCTCACACCACCATTGCGCTACCTCAGTGGGACAAAGGGGCGGCAGAGCTGGGGACCCTTTGCGAAGCCTTGGTGGGAATGGGTGCTGAGGGCCCGCAGGAAGAGCCACGTCACGGCTGCACGCGGTGGGATGCTGCGGGGGGTATTCTTTTGACATTTTCCAAGCTGGCTGACAATTTTTAATGCACTAAGTGCCTGGTCCACTGCTCTGATGGATTGGTGCTGCGCAGATCAATAGGAAACAGAAAATTAAAACAATTTTAAAGTGATTAAGTACTTTAACACCTGTCTGATGCCACGTCAGGGCCGGGAGACAAATAAAGCAGGTGGCAAAGGGCCTGCTGCAGCCAGGCAGAGTGACAAATCGCAGCCGCATCCCTGCACCGGCACCCAGCGCTACCATGGGGGTTGCGGCTGCACCCTGCCCCTGCGGCAGCACCGGGTACCAGCGCAGAGCCCGGGTCGGCGATGGGCAGCAGCTCCGGTTGCCCCAAGCGCAGCCGGTGGCCGCGGGCCCCGGGCGGGTGCTTGCAGCAGGGCCTGGCAGGCAGATGGATGGCAGCTCCGCTTCAATTCCGCATCCCTTTTCCCGCAGACAAACCCCGTCGGATTTCCATAAATCAAAGCGCCACACTGTTTAATAAAAATTTATTGACTTACAAGTGATTATTTATCAAAAGGCCATTAATAGCGGCTGCGGGAATGATGTGCTACTGGGTGGTGTGTGGAGACTAATAGCAAATCAATGCCAGCAGCCGGGCAGAATGCATATGAGGGCCCCCGGCCCCAGCGGGCTGCATGGCTGCTGCAGCCGGAGCCAACAGCCCCTACCCCGTGGGCCGCCCAGTGCCCCCCCCCGGTTATTTATCGTTTACAAATGAAATGATCGATACTTTTAATCTAGAGCTAAATTTATTAACTTTCTCATCGGAGAGAGATGTTATTGACTGGGGGCGCGGGGAGGGGGCGCCGAGCCAGGATGGATGGATGTGTGCCTCCTAACCCGGCTCCCTGCGCGGCTGGTGGTGAGGGTCCGGAGCGCAGCGGGACCCGCAGAGCCAGAGATGCTCCAGCGCATCCCCATGGTGACGAGGAGCACTGAGCCAGGATGGATGGATGTGTGCCTCCTAACCCGGCTCCCTGCGCGGCTGATGGTGATGGTCCCGAGCGCAGCGGGACCCGCAGAGCCAGAGATGCTTCAGCACATCCCCATGGATCAGTGACGAGGAGCACCCAGGGGTGCTGCTGCAGGACCCCCAGCAAAGGGAGAGCGGTGGGGCCAGCGCATCAAAGCCCAGGCAGGCAAAGGCAGGGCTGGATCATTGCCCCTGTGATGATCTACAGGTCTTACTGTGGGGGTCAGTGGTATCTCTTTGGGCAAGCACAGGGCTCAAGCAGGAACTGGAGCACATATAGTTCCTATAATGTGTGGTGGAATGGTGCAGGTAAGCACTGCAGGTAACGCACACTCCAGGTTAACCCCCATAAGGCTACACCCAGCGCTTCTTTTGCAGCTGAAAGGTGATGGTCAAAAACTCAACTGACAAGGAGCTGCACAACAGCCTCGTCTCGTAACAGCCATGGATGGAGGGTGGCTGAGCTGGTGGTGGGAGCTGGGTAAAACCCAAGTGAACCGAAACCCTGGTGAAGGGGCCCCTAATGCCACAATAGACTGATGAGGCAGCTGAGAGTGTTAGCAATGAGTATAGGAGCATCAGCAGCACACTTCAACCCATTGGTGTTACCATGGTCTAGTGTGAGGCATCCCTGCTGTGGCAGGGGGGTGGAACTGGATGTTCTTCAAGGTCCTTTCCAACCCAAACCACTCTGGTTCTGTGATTCTACCATCTCCTGCTTGGCTTTACTGCGCTGGGTTTGGGGTCTTAGGTGGAAAAGTGAGTGGCACGCCTGTGCAGGTAATGCATCCCTGTGTGTAGTTAGCTAAAGAATCATACTTTGAGCACTGCAAGAAGCAAAAGTGAATCAGTTCAGCATGGAAATACCTCCCCTATGCTAACAGATGCAAGAGTCCTGCAGGAACATAATGAATATTGGGAAGTCCATGGGATGAATGCTCAAACGCAAGGTTGTTTTACTGAGTAATATACGAAAGGGGTGCCACGTCCAGCACCAGACTTCAGTTTCCTTGCAACAAGCCGAGATTATGTCTGTGCACGTTGGTGCTTAACAAGATCAGACCCCGCTGTGCTCCTCGGGAAGCACTGGGAAGGGGGGCTCCTGCCCCACCACTTGAGGAACCCCAGCAAAGGGGCTGTTACGCAGATGCTGGAGCAGCAAAGGCCTGGACCAGGCTCTGGCAGGAGGTGCCCAAGGGAAAAAGAAAGGAAAAGGTTTCTCCTTCTGGAAGTAAAGCTGGAAACCGGCCTCAGAGACCACGGAGCTTCTGCTGCAGGCGTGAGAGGCACAGGCTCACGCAGAGCCCCTTGGTCCTCAAGGGCAGTGATTGACACTGTGCACATCAACACCAGAGCTCCCCTTGGCCCTGCACACACCACATGGAAGCGGATGACACCAGAAGTGTTTCATTTAATACTGCCCCCTCAAGAGGCTTCACTGTAACAGTAACAAGAAGGCATCTTTGCCACGAGCTGCCCAGGGCCTGGGGGCTCCAGGCAGTAGTAACAGCGCCTCTGGGAACGAACAGCCAGAGGATGAAGGAGCAAGTCCAAGCAGCCCTGCAGCAGCCAAAGTCCAAAGATCCGGAGCTGCTTCAGACGAAGCCTGGCTCGTGCTGGAGGCAAAGGGCTCTGGCCAGGCCCAGGAGCAGCGCTGGAGGTGAGGGCTCAGGAGCGGCTCCGGTCTTCGTGGTTCCCTACAATCATTTTGCTGTAGAGCTTCTGCTGCTCCTCCTTGAATGTGTCCTTCACCTTCTCCCTCTTCAGGCCTCCATCCCTAGGGGAGAGAGTCACACCATGAAAGGAAACCTCAGCTGGGGCTGCTCAGAGCACCTATGCTTGTACCTCCCATTGCCAGGGCCCCTGCAGACCAACTGTCCCCAAGGGCAGTCACGTTCACACCTTGCTCTGCCAGGAGCTCCACCATGGCCCCACACTGCCCTCGGGAGTGTGAGTGGCTCTGATACCACTGCAGCAGAGTCCCTCTGCCTCCCAGGCACCCAACATCTCAGTGCCTGGAAAAGCCCAATGCACTTTGCTGAGCAGCATCGGGTCAAAAGCCGGGCATCCCAGTGCAAGCTGGAAGGGCAGAATGAAGCCATGGTGCCCAATACACTGTGCAGAAGCAAAGACCTTGGTCCCTGCTACAGAAGAGCAGTTCTGGAGGTCACAGGCAAGGTGTATCTCCATTTCTCCATAGGCCTACGCTGCCCAAAGCAAGACAAACTTAGCTCTGCGGCCCACAAGCACATATCAGGGCCCAGGAACTGGGAACCCCTGCACCAGGAAGAGAAACTCCTTCCTGGACTCACCAGAGCAGATCCACGAGGCCCCCCTGCCTGGCGATGGCTGACTTCACTCGGTTGGCAAACTGGACAGCGTCCTCTTCAGGCTGTGGCAAAGAAGAGTGGTTCAGCAGGAGCAAAGAGCAGAAGAGGCAGCAGATCAGGGAGCTCAGAGTCACCAAACTTACCTGCCTGGTCATTGGGGGCAAGTACCAGACACTGCAGACAATGGCCCAGCTGGTCATCATCCTCAGGAGGTAGGTCACCATGCCATACTTGCTGCTGTTCCAAAAGGCATCTCCAAACTGCGGGTCGTACTGCAGAGGCAGAAGGGCTCCTGAGAGTCTGGCACCCTCCTGAGGCTCCAAGCAACCTCGAAGCCCTCCTAAGAGCCCTCCACTTCCCCATGGCCTCGGAGCAGGCTGTTGAGCCAGTGCTCACACAGCCTGTGTGTAAGTAAGGACGCTTACCTTGATGGCTACAGGGTAAACCGTGGCTCCAATCTCAAAGCTCCCCTTTTTGAACATCATCACAGATGTGTTGTTGATGCAGGTTCCTGTAAGAGGCAAAGCAGTTCACAAGTCTAAGCTATATCCCCACAGGCACCCACGAACCACCCCCTAACACACACTCCAAACCCCGCTCTCTCTGTGCATGGATGTGTCACAGGGACATCAAGTATCTGACCTCACATTCTGGGCTGTCAGCTCTAAATGCCCCCTTTGCCACAGTGAAGGGTCTCAAGGCCCTCAGCTGCATAAGAAGGGAAGGAACAGGGATGATGATGGCCCCCCTCCACCAGGTGCTTGTCTGGCCTTGCTCCACAACTCACCTTCTGGGAAGATAAGGATGGGCAGCTTGCTCTTGTCCTGGACGTGCTCTGTGAGCCTAAACAGAGGAGTGGCACCTATTAGCACAGGGGACAGAACCACTGCACAGCATAGGTCTTATCCCGGAGTCAGTGGGGACTATGCGGGGCCAGCAGCACAGTGTCCCAGCACCCAGGAGGTGAGGCAGGGGCAGCCCCCCCTTTTCCAGCCCTCAGACCCCCCCGGTTTGCAGCCCTCACACCTTTTTGCGACGAGGTGACGATCTTTGACCTCAGAGCGCTCAAACCAGACGTGGGGACAGGCCTTCACCATGGCTCTCTGGATCACCCCCATGAGCCCTCCATGGATCTGACCCACCTGAAGAGGGCAAGAAGACACAAGTTACATGACGGCACACATGAAAGCTGAGGCAGCTCCCCGGCTTCACAGCCAGGCTGAGGTCCATCTTTCTACCCCTGCCTTGGAAAGGCTGAGAGAAGAAGCCCCAGGCTCTGATGGAACGCCAGATGTAGCAAGCCCCAGTGCTTCCCACACTGCAGGAGGTCCAGCTGGGAAGTGCTTTGCTCTTCCATGGACAGCAAAGCCCAGAGCTCTGCTTGCAAAGCAGTGCCCGGAAACCCCTGGTGCTCTGAGTCTCAGGCTGAAAGCTACACACCACAAGGTATCTGTGCACAGTGGCTGAGAGCACCCTGTGATGCTCCAAAGCCTCTTGCTGCCTGCTCCTTGCCCCATGCCATGTGCTTGCTGCTCCCAGTGCGTGCAGGGCTGGGGAGCAGAGCTTACCATGGCGTAGTAGCCATCGCTGGCCAGGATGATCACGTCGATGGGAGAGGTGTGATTTGCCACACAGATGCCTCCGTTTCGGGGTCTGTTTTCTCTACATGCAAAATAAAGGTAGAGGTGAGGAGGGAGGAAGGAAGCGTGAGGCCTGGCATGGAACTGGAAAGGACCCTGCAGCAGCCAGGGCCTCCTTACCGGTCATGGTAGGTGATGATGGCTGTGAGGGCACGCACACAGATCCGGTAACACATCAGGTGGACGTGCTTGCTCAGGAACTCTTTACACCTGCATTGAGGACAGCGACCATCACTCCCCCGTCCTGCAACCTCCCCTGTAACAGCACCACCCAGCCCCAGGCCACGAGATCCAGCAGAGCCTTCACATCTCTCCCATAGAAACACATCTCATCCAGGATTATGGATCCAATCCCATCCCCTCCTCCCTCCAAGACAAACTCACCTTCCATTTGGCAAATATCCCACCACAGTAGTACCAGTCACCAACAAGCTGATGCCAGTGAACGCCAGGGCTATCCTGCAGAAAGAGGGAAGCTACACACTAGTACGAAGCCACAGGTGCTGCTCATCGAGTAGCCTGCCTCTCCTCGTGATGTTGAACAGGGTCCATGAGGCTTGGGGACCACCTGCACTTGGGGACCGGCCACCACCACCATCCCAACAGGCAAGTTCCTGCATCACCACTTACCTGAGGGGCAGAAGGAAGCAGTAGCGGATCAGCACTCCCAGTCCCCAGAGCACAGTGAGGCGCAGGCTGATGTACTGGAAGTTGTAGTTGGTCCTGCTGAGCAGATTCCAGGATTCCAGCTCTTCAGCTGAGAACCTTTTGGTCACTTCATCATCCATGATGGTCTCGATGCCTTTGCGGCAGAAGTAGAAGATATCTGACAGCTCAAACTCGGGGGTATCCAGGGATTTGCCGCTGCCGCTCCGGCGGATCTCCTTGATCTCCTCTTCCAGGGATGTTGGCTCCTTTGCAATGATACCTGCAACACAAGCAGCTCTGAGCAAAGTGCTCAAAGACTCTCCACAAGGCCCCTTCCTTTCTTCAGTCCTCCCAACCACCAAGTTACTGAGCACTCCCTGGGTGCTTCCCACCCCTTCCTCAAGAAACAGACCTCTCCATAGCTCCCTCCAAGCCATCTACATGGAAAAGGCTTCCCAGCTCAGAGACACCATATTTACTCCATGTGTAGCCATGCAGAGCAGGACCTTACCATTGACATAGGGCTTGTATAACGGATGGTTCTTCTCCTTGGCACCACGCTCTATTCTCAGTGTTGCCCACTGCAAGGGACACACAAGAAGCAAGATTCACCAGGCCTGTAGCTCCAATTCATACTCACCTGGTTTTACAGTCAACTTCCAGGGAAGACCATGGGTAAGGGGAGGAGATGGGGCTAAAGCAGCTGAGCATGCAACTGGTGCTACCTTTCAGCACTCATTCCTTCCAAGCTCAAAGCAGAGACTGTTTTCAGGCTGATGATGGGATGGGATCCTTCCATCCTGATTCAGGCACCAGCTGCTGCTGTTCCTCAGCTCAGCAGTCGGGACACAGACAGCTCGCTGCCAAATCCCGTGCCCCTTATGTGGATAATCCCCTTATCCATAGAAAAATCCCTCAGCCCATTCCCAAGGGCACCAGCAAAACCTGCTGGCTGGATTTCTGGCCAGTTTTCCTGCCCGCCCTCCAAGCCACCTTCTCAGCCTCATGCTCTTCTTAGCATTATACAGGATGGGAGAACCAGCTTCTATAGAAGGATGTGTGTACAACATGCCTATTGCTCCAGGCTAGCTGCTCCATCAGGGATCTGTGAAGGGGAAGCCACTGGGAACCGCGGCATCTCAGTCTCAGCCCATGCCAGGGTTAGATGAGGAGGCAGCCGTGGGGGAATGCTAATTGCAGATGGCATGTCCGGCTCATCCAGCAGCCTCCTCTGCCAGCAGGAGGAACTGCAGGGTTGCAGGAGGTTGTCTGGATGCAGCCAGCCCAGAAGTCGGAAGAGCAGCTGGACAGTCTTGAGCACTGCCAGGGATGGGGCAGCCACAGCTTCTCTGGGCACTCTGTGCCAGCGCCTCAGCACCCTCACAGGGAAGAGCTTACATCCTTATCTCCAACCTGAACTTCCCCTGTTTCAGTGTGAACCCATCACCCTTTCTCCTACCATTACACTCCGGAGGACCTACCATTACAGTTTAGCTCCCTGTTCAGTCACTACATTTAAAGTCAGGACTTGAGGCATCCGTGTTAGCAAAGCACCTTCCCAAGCCCAAGGTCCTCCCATTCAGACCTCAGGCTATTGGGAGGACTCAAGAGTTCAGAGATGAACACTGCAAGCTCCAGGGCTGCCTTCCCAGTACAGAGATACCCCTGGGGCAGCAGCTGTACCATAAATCCTTCATGAAGGACTGAACTCCACACTTTAGAGCCTAAACCCCCCCTATGAAGCATAGGGCACCCCTTTTCCTTTAGCCTGAGCTGCCAGGGTGGTGCAGGCTTTATCTACCAGGAGTTTGGCCAAACTTCTGGTCTCACCAGGAACTTGCTCCAAAGAGAAGTGTTGGCTGGGAGACAGCCATGATATCAGTCTGCCAAAGGCAGGCAAGGGGCAGTATGAGCCCAGGCTGGAAAATTCCACTTGGCCTCTGTGCCAAGAAGGTCTGCAGGGTCTGTAGGGTCTACAGACATGAGCAGAAGGGTGCTGAGAGCTCTGGGTTCTGGCCACACACCACTCAGGGCTTGCAGTGCAGTGAGTCCTGCTCTGCCTCCTGCTTCTGCTTCATCCAGACAGGTCCTGGATGGAGCCTTGTCCCTCCTGATCACACCCTACATCCTTCTGGCTTCTTTGCCCACCCAACTGCCTTGCCTGGGACATTAACCCACCAAAGCACACTGCTCCTCTCAGCACCCTACTGTACTACTGCGTGCTTATGGGCCACGCTCCCATGCCACTTTACCTGAAGGCTTATGAATTAATTACAGGGAAACGCAAGGCCATGAACAGTGGTTTAAAAACTGCATTGGGTTGAGATGACCCAAATGGCTCATGAGGCACCAGCACATCACCACAAGCAACCTCAGTGAGGTGTAAAAGCCTCTCTCCCTCACATGCCAGACCCTGCAAAGCACAGAAAATGCTGTAAATGGGACTTACCTGAAAGATTTTTAGTAAAGTTTTCATGTAAACCTTGCGGATGCCAAAGGAGACTCCAAAAATCGCTGGCACAATGATGAACACCAGGAGCAGGGTGAAGAGCACAGTTATGGATATCCCCAAGAGGTTAACAACCAGGCTGTCAAAGGGGAGCAGCAGGAACATGGTGAAGGGCCCAGGCAAGGCTGGTGCCCTGCAGCCAGACACAAGGGCTGCCCGCAGCGCTCACCCAGTCCTCCTGTTAGTCAACAACAGTCTCCCACATACACCGAGTCCGCAGCCGGCTCACAGACCCCATTCCAAAGTTCACATCCTTTTGGGGCTCTGTGAGAGAAGGAATGCAACAGAAGCAGGGAGGGAAGAGGGGAAAACAAGCAAACAGTCTGCCAGGAGCCTGGCTTTGTTCAGACAGCGCGGGCTGAGGAGCTCAAAGGACAGGGAACACACACACAGGTTCCATGGGCACTGCAGTGACACAGCTGTGTGAACAGATGTCCTCCTAAGGCGCCGTGGAGCAAGTCCTGCAGTGGGGCAGCTTGGGAAGAAGCAGGCAGCAGACTCCCCTTGTGGCTGCTGAGGGCACGAAGAGCCTCTTCACAGGGACAAGGTGGAGTCCATCCCTGAGCCGGCATTGGAGGAGATGGAGGGAGTTGGCACTTGCAGGACAATATCTGGAGCTATTATTGTCCTTTCCGTGAGGACATAGGCACTACGGCAGATCCCTGCATGATGCCTGGAACAAGTTGAATTCCAGAGGCATCCACTCACACCGAAGGGTCGTTAGAGACAGGAATGGAACCTGTGTCCCATGAAAGCTCTTCAAACAGCGAGTTGGCTTCTTGGCAGACGAGGCGCTCACATGCCACCAGCACTAGTGGAGGAAAGAGAAACCCAAGTCAGGCAAGTCACACAGCTCTGAGGGATGACAGCAGGCCAGGGACAGCAGGCTCTCACATCACTCAGCGCAGCTCCTGAGACAGCAGACTCAGGCTGGGCACTCCAGCGACTGCCTGGCACTGGCACAGCCTTGGGAATATCCCCCCGGCTGCCACTCGCGCTGTGTTTTCATACCATCACCTCCAGGTGAGCAGAACCACGCCTAGAGCACGGGGTGTTGCAGTCAGGTCCCAGGACAGCAAAGCAGCCAATGGAGCGCCAGAAAACCCGTACTCATGACAAGAATCTTATCACCTCTCTCATTCCAGAGGCATCCAAGGGCACTGAGGAACCAGGTACCCAGATTCCTGGGAAGGCATCACTTCCTCTGCTCCTGTACACGCATCACACCCCAGTCACGAACAGGAAGTTAGCCCAAGGGGAGGATTACTGCAGGTGATGAGCCAAAGTGGAACTCGCCGGGGCACAGGGACCAGTCAAAGCTCTGGCACCCGGCACTGCAGCCCTCCAGGGGAGGATGCGCCCTGCAGCCCAGGGATGCATGAGGCCACCCAGTGTCACGCTAAGGACGGGGTTTAACAGGGACCAGGCAATCACACAGCAGCAGAGGGACACCTGGGAACAGCCTCCTGCTCTTCCGTGTTCCAGGTGTCGGCTCAGCGCTGCTCTACAGCAATGCTAACGCTATCAGTGCTTCAGAGGAACACGCATAAACCATGTCCGGGGAGAGGCAGCTCCACAGCCATGTGTGTCACTGCGCGTTACACCGCGCCGTCACCGTGTCACTGCCCGTTACACCGCGCTGTCACCCGTCGGAACCGGGACTCGTGCCGGCAAACCGGTCGGACCGGCTGCTGCATCCCCGGTGGGGTCACCAGGGGAGCCCCGCGTGCAGCTCCGCCCACTGCCACAGCCCCCGGCACCGGCCGCCTCCGGGCTCCAGCTCCAGGCACTTCCCGGGACACGGCCCCAGGGCACAGCAAATCACGGCAGGGCCGGGGCTCAGCCCGGCGACCTTCGGCCTCGGCGGCGCAGCTCCGCGGCCGCGGCCCGAGCGGAGGCAGCGGGGGCGCTGTGCGCAGCCGCCCGGGGGCCGTGCTCACGGCTCGGGCCCGCGCAGGGCTCCGCACGGCGCGCAGGCCGCGCTCCCCGAAGCGGGCGCCGGTTAACGGTCCGCGGCCGGGCCCTGCCCAAGCGGCCCAGCGCCGCGGGGGCGAGCGGGGTCCGGGTCCCAGCTCCGCGCCGGGAGCAGGGAGCGCGTGCAAGGGGAAGGGAGGACCGCGGCCCCGCGCCCGCACGGCCCGAACCGGGCCGGTGAGCACTCACCTGCAGCAACCGCCGCCGGGCCCCGGCCCCGCCCCGTGCGCGCTCCCGGGCTGCCGTGCGTCAGCGCGTCGCCCGCGGGGCCGCGCCCGTCGGGGCGCACCGGCACCGTCGTGTCGGCAGGGGGCGCGCGGCAGCGGTAGGTAACAGGCAGAGGCAGACCCGCGAGCGCCATCGCTTTATTACCCCCCGGTACAGCACCAAACCGGAGGCGCTCCCCGCAGCCCGGGGCCTGCCCGCACCGAGCCCCGCAGGGCACTGGTCCCGGCCCCCGCCCCTCCACACAAGGCACTTGGGCGGCAGCGGGGGGTCAGCCTCCGGGCACAGCAGTTCCTCGTCACTCCCCTGCCCTTGAGAGCCTGCGGGCAGGAGGCACGGGGGCAGCGGCTCCGGGCTCTACAGCAGGAAAGAAGCTCCCATGGAGATCAGCAGACACCCGGAGCTGACAGAACCCTGAGCGCATCTCCGCAGAGACCCCCGTGTCACAGTCAGAAGGGATCTGCACCGTCTGCTCTCCTACCAGTAAGGAGCCTGCGTCTCCGCACGCCGCCAGCTCTGCAGGCGGGACAGGACCAGGGCAGCTGCCCCAGGGGCACCAAGGGGCTCCCAGCCCACACTCTTGACAGCACGGGAAGGCGGGCGGATCACCCTCGTGGGGCAGATCCTGTAGTTCCTCCCGTGGTTGTTGTCCCAGTGCGTCTTCTGTCCACACTGGAAGGAGATGCAGAACTCTGCAGCCCTACGGGAGACAGATGGCTTGGGCAGGGCAAGCTCAAAGGAGAAGATGTCTGTGTCGGCCGAGCCATACGTGCTATGTATGTACTGGCAGGAGACGTCCCGGAAGCTCTTCCAGCCATCGAAGGTGATGCGGACCATGACCTTCTTCTCATACTCAATGTTTCTGACCTTCACTGTCCCGGACAGGGCACAGTCCTGGATCAGGCAGTTCTCCAGGCAGACAAGGTTGCTGTGCAGGCGGCTGCGGAAGGCCAGGTAGTCCTGCAGAGGGCTGTGGGAAGTCCAGCACGTACCTGCACACTTCTGGGTGCGAGTCCCGCAGCCAAGGTCGGAAGCAGGCGAGGTCAGACAGGGCGTGCTGCAGGTCACACAGGTCCTCCTCGATCTTTGAGAAGAAGCGGACGGCCGTCAGTGAGAGCCCCTTTGTGTCAGCAAACACGACCCTCTTCTTCTGGCCTTTGTTGCTCCTGGTGTTCTCTCTCCACTCAGGCTCAGGTTCCGTGCTCAGCTTCTGGTTGAGGCAGGACTGGTTGAGGCAGGACCGGAGGGGTTTTCGCCCGCGGCTGCCCCGCAGCTCCTCGTAGGAGTTCAGCAGCTTCCGGATGGGGGGCGAGTGGCCCAGGCAGAGCCGCACGGCCAAGTCCACCGGCATGGCTGTGGGCGCTCACCGGGCAGGAGCCTGGAGGCGACGAGGGGGTCAGACGGGGCCCCCGCAACCCCCGCTCCCAGCGCCCATCGCCTCCCGCCGCCCCGCTCCGCTCGGGCACTGCGGCCCGGAGCGCGCCGCCGGCCAGGACACCCCGCGCCCGCAGAGACCAATCAGAGAAGGAGACACACCCCTGGCGGCCAATGGGAGCTTGGCCCCGCCCCCTGGAGGCCCCGCCCACCCCGCGGGACGCTGCCGTTAACGGGGCACCGGGACCCCCCCCCGGCCCCACCGGTAACGGCCCGGGCGCGGGTTCTGACCCTCGGAGCGGGCTGAGGAGGAGCAGCGCGGAGAGAGCTCGCAGCGCCGGGCTCCGGGAGGTGGGTGTGTGGGACCGGGACCGGAGGAAGCTGCAGGGAACTGGATCTATAGACCCATCCCCGTACAAGGGCTGCTCCCCGGGTACCCGAGCCCAGGCTCAGCCTCTGTCCCGAACCGAGTCCGACTCAGTTGTGTCTTACCCCAGATCCCTGCCCTGAAAAAGGAATCCACAGGCAGCGGAGCAGGCAGGAGACACCACGGTGTCCCTCACTCCCAGCACTATCCCAAGCCACGGTCACTGTCCAGCTCACATGTGACTCCTTGACAGAAAGGACTACCTCCTAAATCAGATCATCTCCGCCCTGCACCGCGGCTAATCTCTGCAGAGCCATTTAGGTTAAGCAGCCCTGATTGTTCCTGCTGACAGCACAGATTTCCATCAGCTCATGAACACAGCCTCGGCATTTACACGTGGCTCCCATCACCACCACGATGTGAGGCACCTCTCACAGGATGGCTGGAGGAGCAACCTCCAACCCAGAGCTTGGCTTGCAAAACCCTACTGCTCTGCCCTGGCCAAGGGAAAGAGCAGCAAGAGCTGAAGGGCGCATCCCCCTGGAAGAACGTGTGGCACTTGTGTCACTGTTGGCCTGGGGTGGAGCAGGACAGTGACCTTTGTGGGTGAGCAGGCACCAGACCCACTGGTCTAGCTGGGCTGCAGGGCTGGAGGTGTCTTTCCTTCCACTAGAGCAGGGTGCTCAGAGCTCCATCCAACCTGGCCTTGAACACTGACAGGGATGGGGCAGCCACAGCTTCACTGGGCACCCTGTGCCAGCACCTCAGCACCCTCACAGGGAAGAGCCTCTGCCTAAGAGCTCATCTCAATCTCCCCTCTGACAGGTTAAAGCTGCTCCCCTTGTCCTGTCCCTACAGGCACCTGGCGCCAGCTCTAACATGGGTCTTAGCGCTAGGAAAGCAGCAGGCACATCTTTCCCCTTAGCGCCTCCACTGCAGTGACTTGGGGGAGTCCTCACAGCCAGGAAAGAGCCCCCCTCGCAATGAAAGCACTCACCCCGCCTTGTCCCCTGCCCTCAGGAGAGCAGATCCGGCTCAGGGAAATCACAGCTCACCAGCAGTGCCCTCCTGGCGACCTCTGTCCTCATCCACCTACTTTGTGTTTAGAGCTAATCACTCAGTAAACCCAAGCCACCTCCACCTTGAGGGTGCAGAGAACAGGGGATATATCTGAGCCCCGTGGAAGCTGGAAAAGTGGCTCTCGCTCTGCACTTTCTCTCCCAGAGGCAGAGATTAAGGTGGATGGACTGCTGGGTCTTCTCCATCTAAAAGCACAAGCCAACAGCATCACTTCCCTGACAAAGAACTTCCACTTCTCCCAGCACAGACAGAAGCACTGTAAGGCAGTATCCAGCCACAGAAGTGTCCCAGTTTTAGTCATGGAAGGACACAAAAAGCAGACAGCAGCATTCTCGAGTATGCCACAAGAGAATCTCACTGTGAACCTGACTGATTCCAGCCTCATGGCCATCCTCAAACCCCTGCACAGGCTGCGATGGCACTGCCATGTGTCAGCCAAGGGGCTCCAGGGAGGAACTGTACTGACAGCACCCCAGAAACCAGCAGATCCAGTTGGGATTCAGCTCCTATAAGGGGACAGGTGCCCTTTCCACTCACACTGGCTGCAGCCATAGGAGATGCAGCAGAGGGGCAGGTACCAGTGGTGTGGGCAATTGCTCCATCAAGCTTAATAGGGCCAAGGAGAAAGTTCCCCAGCCGTGCCACCAGACACTGTCCTCACAGCTCTCCTGCAGCAAGGGATTAGTGATGACTTTGGCTGGGAGCTTCAGTCACCTCTGCAGAGCTGCAGACACAGGCAGGACCTGCAGTCCTTCCTCGGGGACTGTCCTACTGATTCCTCAGGATTAAACCCAGCTTCCTCTTAACGTCTATACTTACAAGAATCTTCTTTACCTAAATGGATTCATTAGGAGCACTATAAACCGCACATGCAAAGGAGATGGAGTGTCACCCCCTGCCTGACAGAGCAGCACCAGGCTGCTCCTCACAAGCAACCATGCAGGGAAGACACTGCCCCAAAGGAGCAGGGGACATCCTGGCTTCACCTCCATCTAGAACAGGCAAGCAACAGGTCAAGAGGAGCTTTTCCTCTGCATGACCAGCACAGAAGAACTGCTTCCCCTTGCTCCAGCAACTGTTTAAGCAGAAGAGATTTCAATCGCAATGAGAAGCTGTAGTGGAAGCCTTCACTCCATCACACATGGCAGAAAGCTGCCTTCTCCTGAGCCCATGATTGCAGTTGCTCTGTTTTCGTGAAACTGGCCACCGCTGGTCTTAAACAAGCTTCAAACTGAAGCTTTGCATTTGTGCTATTGATCCAAATGCCCCTGCACAGGGAGCTGAATGCTCAACTAGAGCGCTGGCCTGAGAGGAAGCAGCACAAATAACACACAAAGCAGAGGAGGTGACACAAAAGAGACTCTCATTCTCATGCTGCAGTAAGATACCATTCTGGGAAAGCACTGCCAGCCTTCTCCAGTATCTTTCTGAACAACATGAGGGAATCACAAGCTTACAGAGCTCCTCAGAGCTCTTCCACAGCTCTCAGCTGCTGATCACACAGACCACGCTATCTGAAGTTCACTGACCAAGCCAGCCTTGAGCTAAGGATTAGCTACAATAGTGGTGCAACCTCCCAGAAGTCAGCCAGCCCAAAGCAGCAGGTTGGAAAAGGCTGGAAAAGCATCAGGGCCTCATGACCCCCCACCCCCCCCCCCCCGAAACCCGTCCATGCTCTGGCTTTGTGAAAAGTCTGCACGCTGCAGTAGAACCACAGATGCAACCACCACCTTTACATGGGCAATACAAAGACTCCGTGACGCTGGCACAATCAGCCCAAGCATGAACCAGCAGCTCTGGTTAAGAAGAGGTTTGTGACAAATCTGCTGCTTTGATTGCAACTGCATCATTCACAGTCTGATCAGGTGCTCACTTCTCAGCCCAGGGCAAGGAATGCTATTACGAGCACAGGGGCCAGGCAGTAATTCCAAATCCAGGCCTGCTCTGGAGAGAAACATCAGATACTGGCATGGCAAGGGCTGGTTATTGCCAAAATGCCAGGGAAAAGGTCCTCTCTGGCCACATTAGACACAACTGCATCCATACTGGGACTGCACAGGCAGAACAGAGCTCATGCAGCCTCCCCTCCTCGAAGGCAGGGCCTTTCCAAGGAAGCACAGGCATGCTGTTTGGCAGGGAAAAACCCTGAATTCCTAAGCTCATGGGCATCTCCCAGCCGATAAACTCTTCACCCTCCCTTCCCACTGAAGGTAAGTGGCGCAAACACCCAACCCTTGGCTCTTCCATGATGTTCCCTTTCCTCTGAGCTGCAGTTTCCATCCTTACTGTGTTCCAAATCCCTCCTGCTCCTTCTGCAATAACCAAGATATGCTCTGCCAGCAAATCTTTATGCGTGGTGGTTTTTTGCTCAACGCATCATGTGTCAAGGATGGTACAGAGGAATCCTCCCTCCACCCTGCCTCTGGTTCACCTCAGAGCAATCAGCCAGTTGCAAAACAGCCAGGGTTGCAGAGACCCTGTGACAAGATCAAAGCCAGTGGGGGAAGGTATACTTTACACAGCTGGTTGCCACACCACTCGGTCACTGGCTAGCCTCACTTAAAGAACAGTGATAAACTGGAGCAGAGATGAACATACAGCTGAGGGTTTAAAAGAGAGCACCCTGCTATTTACAAAGGCTGTATTCACCTCTGAGGATAAACGCACTCTGTCCACATCTGCTGCCAAACGAGTCTGGGGTCTAGAGAGGCAGCAGTTACACTCAGCCCTCCCCTGGGACTCTCAAGGGGACGGTGGCAAAGCCTTGTTGGAGGGAGTGCTGTGACACAGGCTGCCCTCACTCAGGAGGGCCACGGGAGAGCCTGGTTGTACTGCAGGCATGTCACAATTCATCATGAGACTGATGAGCTGTGGGGGCTATCAGCAGCAGCAGAGGGGAAGATGCCCTGCTGCTTTATTTGCACACTGTCAAGGGTTACCCCTTCCAGCACTGCTGCTGCCCTGCCCAGACATGCCACATCCAAAGGGGACGTGGATGGGAAGACCCAGAGCCCACCCTAGTCCTGGCCTCACACTTACCACCTTCAGATGAGCTGCACTGCTCCTGAGGCCACCAGTGGAGCAACAACCTTGTAGCGGATGAGATGCTGGGAGCCCTCCTCCAGGTCAATGGTGTAATCCCTGCCAGGGACAGGCATGTGCTCAGGATAGCTCTTCCACTGGAACCTGCACCACAGCCAGTGGGGAAGCACCCTCCTACCTCTGCTCATCAAACTCCGGCTCCACCAGGATGTTCTCCTGCCGCTCCAGCACCCGCAGGAACACGAAGGAGTCCAGGTTGGGCTTTGGAACTGCAAAGGATTGAAGGGACAAGCTCAGCACTGCATCACATTCCCCTGCAGGGCTGGGAGCTTTCCCCACAGCCCTGCTGCCACAAGATGACCCTGGAGTCAGGATGCACTCACCTGATTTTAGGAGAGACACCTTCTGCAGGTTGGGTGGCATGTGTTTTAGGCCCACGTTTTTCAGATAGGTCTCTGTGTTTGCCATGTACCTGAAAGAAATGGTTGGAGTGCTCACTGGTTTCATCACCTACAACTCCACAGAGACAGCATCGATACAAAATGCCAGCAACTGACATCTCCTGGTTCCAGGCAAGGACAGAGACAAGCCTTATGGCTTGCCCTGGTCACTGATTCGGTGCTATCAGAGGTGCTTTATTTCACTCTTTCGTTGTCCATAAGGAAACCTCCTGGTAAAACCTGTGATTCTTGCTGCAAACAGGCTCCAGAACTGTTGAGGGTTCCACACCAGTGAGTTCTATAACCTACAAAAGGGAGGGAGACGCATCCAGAACCTACTCACTCTTTAGCAAAAGCAAATTCCTCTGGTGATAGAATGGAAGGCTCCCCTTCGGCTCGAGACTTTTCCTTCTCCAAGACATGGGGGAAAAACTTCTCTATCTGATATTGAGATAAAAGCCAGGACTGAAACAGACTTTTCCCAGTTAAACAGGTATTAACACTGTGATCTTTCTGGCGCAGCACACCAAGCCTTACCTTCACCAGCCTACACCGCAGGTAGCTACTGAGCACATAGCGGATCCTTTCAATCTCCATCCGATGAACGCTCACCTTCAAGTCTCCTCCCTTTGCCCGTTTCAGGTTTGCCTCCTGTAAGGCAAGGCAAAGAGCCATGAAACGGCTGTAATGTCACAGAAGAAGCGGGGAGGACGATGGGGTCTGTGCACAGAGCCCACAGAACCGGGCCGAGCTGCTTTCGGCAGCGCTGTTCCTCTGTACCTCCCAGTCCCACTGCAAGACAAGCCCAGAGAAGGCACCCAAAAAGCCGCACCTCAGGGATCCCCACAGGAACCGTGTCCCCCCGCACCACCACCTCAGGGACCCCCACAGGACCCGTGTCCCCCCGCACCACCACCTCATCCCCACGGAACCCACCATATGATCCAGCTGCTCCACCACGCACTCGATGATCTCGGGTTTGCTCTCCAGCAGCTCCGGAGCGAACTTCTCGTTCAGCCATGCCTGGAAGGGGGCACACCGTGAGGGAGGAACAGGCCCTGCTACGTGCCGCGGCCCCCAGCGAGCCCACAACCGCTCCGCGCCTCCTGCCCGGGGCCTGGCCCGCAGCCCACGGACCTGCTCCAGGCTGCGGATGAGCTGCGCCGGGGTGAGCTCCAGCTCCTCGCCGCCCCCGTCCGAGTCCCGCTCCGGCAACTCAGCGCCCGCAGCCGCCATCCCGCCGCAACCTCCCGCCACTCGGTGCGGCCGCTCCGCGCAGGCGCGGCCCCCCCCCAACTTCCCGCGCAGGCGCGGCCCCGCGGGGACAAGATGGCGGTGGCCAGCGACGAGGTAAAGGGTAAGGGACATAAGCGGTGTTAAAAGTGAGCACAGCCGTACCAAAAGCGAACAGAACGGTGTCGGAAGAGAGCAAAATGGTAACAAATGGGGACAAAACTGTCAAAAGGGGACAAAGCGTTGTCAAAAACGAACAAAACGGTACCAAAAGTGAATAGAACTGTGTCAAAAGTGAACAAAATGGTACCAAAAGTGAACAAAACTGCATCAAAAGAGCACAAAACGGTACCAAAAGGGAACAAAACTCTGTCAAAAGGGAAAAAATGGTACCAAAAGGGTACAAAATGGTGTTAAGTGAACAAAACTGTATCAAAAGAACAAAAAATGGTACCAAAAGTGAACAAAACAGTACCAAAAGTGAATAAAACTCTGTCTAAAGGGGACAAACGGTATAAAAAATTGAATAAAAGGGTACCAAAAGTGAATAAAACTACCAAAAGCAAATAAAATGGTGTCAGATGAACAGAATGGTTTCAAAAGTGAACAAAACAGTACCAAAAGTGAAACAAACTGTGTCAAAAGGGGACAAACGGTATCAAAAGTTAAGAAAACAATACCAAAAGTGAACAAAATGGTACCAAAAGCAAACAAAACTCCGGAATCGATCCCGAAAGGCCGCTCTGTGCATTGAGAACCTGCTGCTGCGGGAGCAAGAACGGCACCGAGCACGCTCCTTGGCGCGGAACAGTGCGACCACACAAGACACAAGACATGGTTTAAGAAAAGATTTACTAACCCATTAGTCCTTCTGCCAATATCGCAACAGATGTGAAAGGCAAACACTGTTACAGTTTAGAAAAAACCAAGTTTTATACAATTAAAATATTAAATATCAAAAGAAACAAAAAATAAATCAGTGGCTGAGTAAGAAGCTGGAATTTCAGATCCAGAATTAGCACCTGCAGTGCCACCGACAGCCAGAGCGCTCCTATGCTGCTTTCCTAGCTCCTTGGATTCCTTCTACAGCTGGACAGTGACGTTCAAACCCTGGACATCCTTGCTTTGATAAGGGAAAAGGATACGAGAGATATAGATTAAGCCAGCTTGGTTTGTAGGAACTTACTTTGGCAGGTATTGCTGAGGAATGTCGATGCAGGGGGGATACTAATGCACAGTTCTACTTGCCAATAGTGTGCCAGCAGACAGAATTAAGAAACCATCTTACACGATATCTAACAGTTTGTGAAATCAGTGTTTTCCTTATAAATTATATATAATAAATCCATAAAGAAACAGTTTTACACTTCACATATTAATCGGAGGAAGGGTACGTGTCGTTATCTTTATTGGTTCAGCATCCATTTTAATGTACTTACTGGCTTCTGAATGAATAGACCCCCTCTTCTGGCGAGCACTGACAGATGCAATAACAGCACGGATACAGTAGTAAAAAAACCACCAGTATTCAAGTCCAGCTATTCTCCCCTTCTTAGGGACAACCGAACACTGAAACAAGGAACTTTGCCTTGGGTTTTCCGCACGGGAAGCGTTAAATGCTCGTTGCCTTGAGTCCCTTCTCGCCAGGCAGAGGCACTGTGCATCCCCTCACTCCAACACTGACATGGAGGGAAGGCCTCGTTTCTGAGAAATTCCCAACTCCAACTTGCAGCTTTCCAGAGCTTCTGATGGGTAGAAGGGTTTAAGAACTAGGGAGGAACAGCACTGCGCGTACGTGACTAAGACTAGCCTGCTGCTGGGCTAAGTGCCCCATTTCTTTCAGAAGAGTACACGGCTTTACCACTTCTGCTTTTTCCTGGGGGACACCCCCCCCACCCTTAAAACCAAAACACACCTAAAAAGTGATCTCATTGTCTCATTGCTTAAAAGTTTGCCACAAAATGGATGCTGACCAGCTGGGTCACCTCACGTGGAGCAGTTTGAGGAAGTTAGTCCTTGTAGAAGATGGCACTGTGGATCTGGCAGCAAAGAAAGGAATGATGCTCTAAAGTAGGAGGTAGGGGAACTTTGATACAGCAAGTCCACTGTTGAACTATCTGCTAGAAAAGAAGTTTCACATTAGTAGAAAGTATTGCTAAATAAACCCAACAACCCCCTACACAAACCTTTACGTGGCTGGATTTTGTTATCTTAGGAGGCAGTGGCAGGAAAGGCAGGGTCTGGATTCCATTTGTCTAACAGGAAATAAACCCTTTACTTCTTTCTGCATAACAGGCAGAAATCCTTGCAGTCTTTTTTCTGCACACACTGCCAACAAAGCTAGACTGAGACAAGCACCCCAGGCTCTGCAGAGTACCTAAGACAAGGGAGCCAGTTGAGGTTTGAGCTAATTTTAGCATCATCAGTGATTTTTCTCTAATGTTTCTCATGCTGTTAGTACAAAAACTGCTTGGGAATCCAAAATAAGCATTTAAATAGTGACCTATTTTGAAGTCTAGATTTGTCTTAAGTTAGTCTGCTCAGAACCTTATGACAGACTTCATGAGAGTAAGAAAGATCCTTTTATCTACACACCAGAGGACAATGTTGGACACAATAGAGCAGAAGTTAGGTTCGCGCATGTTTATCCAATCAAGACCCAAATGTCTCTAAATGCAAATCTGGTATTGACATTCAGTGGCATTATGCCAAGTACTGCTATTTCCACTCATTCAGAAAAGCTGGTCCACACAAGACTTGGGTGAACAGCCTTTGATTACACACCGTGGTGCCTCAGTATGACAGAACCTACCCCTCTGAGCACAGAAAACAGGTTGAGATGGGTTGAGACTGATCTAGTACAAGGTTAACGTGTACCTGAGACTCCACAGTTTTATCTTCCGCTGGTCATACCTCTGTCTTCATAAATGGTAATTTCAATCTGCACAGAAAAGCCATTAGGGAAACATACTATAAAAAGATTGTGAAAACATAACCAAAACCAGGGAATAAGATATTAGAGCCCTTGGTCTTTCAAGGCTCATTTCCAGAGCCACAAAGCAAACAGAACAGCGCACAAGAGAGGTCAGTGTGCCCTGACAACAAGAACACAAGATGCTCCATGTGAAGGGGTTGGAGCCCTGCCACCTTCTGTTAAATTTCAGGATGAGCCATGCACTGGACAAAACACTTCCACACTCCAGCTACTAAGTCACTAACTTAATGGAAAATGCTTTACTGAAGTTGAATGGTTTGGGGGCTCTGCTCTTTGTGTTTTCCCAGGTTTATGCAGATAACAATGCAGAAAACATCTTGAGGCTAATGAAGTCACGCAGGTGATAGCTATAAGCTACTTTGACAAATACACAACAACCCAACCACAAAGAATTGCCCTTAGCATGCATCTAAGGGGCAAGGCTGTGTTTCAAGCTGCTCCAGTCTCGATGATACGTGTTCCTTATTCTACCCCTGGATTTGTTATGTGAGGATCTTTACAACTGCTGAGGCAACAAGGAGATCAAATGCCTGCAGTGTGGTTCTAGAGTTGAAAAGGTTGGAAGAAGCCACAGCAGAACAATGTGCCAGGTCGGTATCAACTTAAGGTGGTAACACATAGCAAAATCTTCACCAGACCCTGAGCCCAGGGCTGCAAATTAAACAACAGCCACCTCCTGCTTCCACATCATCAGTTTCTATCCTACCAGGTTGGGCACTTTTGCCCCAGTCTGACAAATGCCTTTTTAGAGGTCACTGAAATGAAGGAGTTTATACCCCATTTATACATACGGGGTTTTCAAGGCAGCCTCAAAGGACAGGTTCCAACACTGCATTTTAATTGTGTTTTGATGCAACAAATCTTAATGTACCAAAATCTGACCAGAGAATAGCACACGATGGATAACAACAAGACTAATCACCTGTTCTGCTGTGCCACAGATAAGCATGACCAGAGGGTGCCACACTGAGATCAAGCACATCACAGACGGACAAACCAGGAGGCAATGGAAGCCACCACAGAAGGATACAACTCTTAGTCCTCTTTCGATGGGGTCTGTCAGAAGGAGGCCCTGAGGAGCATAGATCTTCTCATTCTGTTCCTGAATGAACTTGGCAATTTTCTTTAGAACCTGGTAACAGAGCAGCACAGAAGTCAGTGGGTTTCCTTACACCAGAGTCTGAGCCCCAGTAATACCAACAGTCAGGGGAACCTAGCACACAGCTCGAGACAGGACTTGCAGGATTCCTGGCGTACAAGCAATCATTAAATGACTCAACCTAAGTCTGAGGCATCCATGAAATCACACTGCAACAAGGTCCAGAGTCTGCGGGGAATTTGGCTGCAGGTCACAGAAAACCCACCAAGACACAAGGGTGGCTGCAGCCCACGGGACTCACTCACACTGCCTTTGCCTATCGGAGCACAGAAAGCAGCACACCTTTTCGTAGTGTGTTTCCATGCACAAGAAGATGGTGTAGGCAGTCAGGCAGGCGAGACACCCTTCAAGGTAGGATTGGCCCCCAAGTTTTTCAGCTTCTGCATAGAGGTTATTCAGTGTCCGGACAGTCTCTTCAAACTGCTGCCTATCAATCTGCAAGAGAAGTCACATTCAGTTATCACACCCTGCATAGAACTCACTGATACCTTCAGTTATCTACCTTCATTTATTGCTTATTTGCACTTCCACACTTTGCAGCCACTGTTTAGAGCCGAAGCCTGAAGGACACCGAGTTACAGACCTGTAGTGCGTTGTTAAGTATCTGCTCAGTGATGAGACTGAGTCTCAATTCTAACACAACATGAACACAAAGCAGTTAAGAGTAACAGAACTAAAGCAACATGCAATTCAGTTGGGGGGGGGGGGGGGCTTAACTCACATGCAAGGAGAACAGCCTGCAAGTAGGCTGATACAGGCAAGTCTTTTATATTGACATTATATCAATAACACCTTGGTGCTGGTCAAACAAGCTCTCAAAACAAAGCAAAGCAACGATAAAGGAAGCAAAGTGCAGCAAGAAAAGGCATTAGCAAGGAGTGTCTGTTGCTGTCAGTTACATCTGAGGGCATGAAATGAAATGCAAGTACTTGAGACAGTACTTGTGGGGCTGCGCACAGAGAGGACAGTGTTAGCAACAGCCACACAACACAGGCTTTGTTCTCACATAGCAAACACATTCTATTTTCCTACCAGAGAAGACAGCTGTGCGCCTGAGGAGTAAAACTAACTCAAAACACCAGCATTTGACAAACACCGAAGAGAAGCATTTTTAGGTACTTTCCACGTGGCTTTTCACTGCAAACTGGAAGGTATTTCCTTACCATAATTGACCAAAAACGCCATTTAGACAACAAAAATAACCCCAAACCCGGTTTCATGCCCTCCGATAACATCCAAAGCAGGATGCGCCTTTGGATCGTGCCTCTCGCACTGAGCGTTCAAAAAGCGTTCGCCACCTCACAGACAGCAGACGGGGGCACAGCACCCCCGGGACGGGGACTGAGGGAAGAACCGCGTCCCCGTGCACCGCAGAGGCCGAGCCCCGGCGGAGCAGCGAGCGGCGGCGGGCCCGGCCCGCTCCGCCCTTACCCTGTTCTCCAGCTCGGCCGGGAACTTGCTCTGGAACTGGCAGCGCGTCCCGCCGCTGTAGTCGCGCTGGATGAACACCTTGCCCGCCACGGGCGCCTGCTGCGGCCTCATGGCTCCGCTCCGCCGCCGCTCACCTCCGGCCGCCGCGGAAGCGTCGGGAGCGCCACAGCCAAAGGGCGGAAGAGCCGCCTGGCGCAAGCGCCGCTGCCTCACCGGAGCGCAGTGCGCATGCCTGCTCTGAGCCTTTCCCCCCCCCCCCCCCCCGCCTGGGACACATGGTACAGCCCGCACCGTACGGCGCGGCCGCGGCCCGGGCAGGTACCAAGAGGGGATCCGGGGGGGGAGCACCGGGAGGTGTCGCCGAGCGCCATGCCCCGGTGCTCCCCGTGTCGGCAGCGCCGGTGCCGGTGTCCGGCTCACGGTGTTTGCCCCTCGGGGCTCGCTTGTCCTGGGGCTGCTTTGTCCTTGTGTTGTGTCCCTGCACGGGACAGGGCTGGGCTCCTGAGGATGGGGACCTCATGGGCAGCGGGAGCTTAAGAGCGGCAGCAAGGGGCTCGAAGGGGCTGAACGCTGCAGGTAAATGGCCCCCGGTTCTCGTGGTACGGTAAGGTGAAGGTGAAGCTCTCCGGGAGGTAGAGCACCAAGTGGGAGCCATAGAACCCTTCACTGCAGGAGCTTGAGGTCCCGCAGCAGTGAAGTCCCCCGCATTAGCCACAGCTGGGAAGCAAGTGGGATGCTCCCTGTGTAATCCTCGTTCCTAACCCTGTCCCTTGTGCAAATGAAGCTGATCTCTGGCCTTCGGCATTCCTGGGAGTCTTTTTTTCTCCTCTGGAAGTTGTGGAATGGCGGATGATGGGATCCTGTTCCGAGGTTCGGAAGTCAGCTAATGGGGGATGTGTTTATTTACACAATTAATGGGAATCATCACTTTGTGAGCAAAAAGCAAAGGGAAGCAAAGCGTTTGGGGTTTTCATTGTTTGCTGAGCGCAGCTGCTTCTCCTCAGCCCGCTGATAGAGGGAAGAGCTCCCAGACATGCCAAGGAGGAATGAACTCCAGTGCAGACACACTGCCCTGGGCCATGCTCCACCTCTGCCGGGTCACAGCGGCTCCCATAGCCACAGCCCTGCCCCGATTCCCGGCGACATCCCTGTGGGAGCATCACTGAGCGGAGATGCACAATGGGAGCACAATGAGCAAGGTCTGGACCAGCCCTGGGGTGGGTGTCTGGGAGGTCCTGGCACCCCCTTGGGGCACCCCAACACAGACACACCGAGCCCAGCCCCGTGGATCCAGCCCTGCAGGTCCCCAGGCACGGCACTGGGGTGGTTCCATTTCGGGGCAGAATTCCCACAGAGAGGAGCTCCTCTGCACAGTAATTGGGAAATGCTAATGCCTGATGCCCACCCTCCAGGGAATCCCTCTTCAAAGCCCCAGCACTGACTCCATGGGGAAATCACCCTCCTAAACATCACACAGGGTGGCTTTTAAGTGGAAATGAATGGGTTTTCACCATTAGATGGAGCAGAAATAATCAAGAGGGGCCACAGCCGTTGTTATCTGGTACCTGACGGGCAGGGATTACTTCATTGTGCTCTGCTGCTAGCTCTTCATTTCCTCTTGCTAAGAAGCTGATAATGTTTGCTTCCCCCATTCCAAATGTGTTTGCAGAGGAGCTGCTCACACCCCAAGTCTCTCTATGGAGTTTGTGGGCAAATAAATCCCCGGAGTGGCTGCTAGGCTAAAGAGGGAATATGCAGAAGGGTGGCAGACTGGTGCCTGTGGCTGCCAGAGGTGTAGAAAGGAAGAGGCACAGCACCTTTCTGTTTGCCTTTAAACCTTTGTCTTTATGCTCTTGAAGTGGAAACTGCGCTGATTCCTATGGGAGGTTACTGGATGCATCCAGCAAGGGTGGATCTCACCATCCCTCTCTTGGTCCTGTGCTGAGCATGGCCTGGGAGAGCTGGGGCTCAGTTTAGGAGTTTCTGAGGCTTCCATGAGCCCCATGGTGTTGGCATTTGCAATGCCCTTCGCTGCTTCATTCATGTCACACCAGAGCCTGGTGTAAGACATTGTCCTTCCTCTGCAACAGGACTTTTGATGGTCAAAAGGAATTCCATGCCAGTGGAGCCGCATGGAAGCATTAACCCTTAAACCTTGGCTTGGGAGGAAGCACTGAGCAGTCAGAGTGCCCTGGTTGGGGTGTCAGGGAGAGGTTACAGCTTCCCCTTTGGATGTCTATGCATGAGGACTGAGTGGCTCCGGGACACCACTTCCAGATCCGCTGCCCCACCAGCACAGATTCCATGACTGATGCAGGGTGCTGGAATACCCCTGCCGCAAGCAAGGTAAGAAGAACCCAGGCTTGTCTTGTCTAAGCAGAGCAGTTCTGAGTTGGGATTTCTGCTCTTGGAAGTTGGTTTCAGCCTTCCCGAGGGAGGAGGGATGGATTGGGATCTGCCTGGCTAAGAGCAGCATGGCTGGTATGGTTCCTGAGGCTGAAGGTCTCCCCTTCCCACTCTGTATTTACAGAGGGAGAAGGTTTCCGATTTAAACAGGCAAAACTGGATATACATGCTGGAGGCAGGAGCTGGATGAACTCATGGAAGGGTGATGAACTGCCAGACAGCTCGCTGGTGGCCAGCAAGCATCCTCCATCACCCCGTGTCTCCCTGTTTCCAGGCTGAGAGGCTGCAAGCAGTGGGTTGGTGCAGGAGCCCTGTGTGGGCTCTCTGATCTGCAAGGGTTCTACATCCTCACATCCATCCGATGCTGAGGTTGGGGATGTCGAACCACGCTACAAGGAAGTGATAAACATAGGAATGATGTGTTCAGTTTATGCTCCTATAATATAAATATAAATCCTATATAATAAGCAGTCTCCATCATACTCTGGGCAAAAGAAGCAATTTTGCAAATATATATATTACATATACATATATATGTATGATATATATGTACATTTATACATGTATATTTATTATATTTATCATATATCTTTATTATATCTATCATATATAAAATACATTATAAACAGTATTGTCCCTGTCCCCAAAAACATGCTCTAGGGACACATCTGCACAGATGTGACACCAACACTCCTGGTGTGCTTATGAAAGAGAGCTATAGGAGAAAAGAGGGACCAGGAGAAGCGAACCTGGCTGTTGGCCTGCTGCAGATCTTGCCTCATCCTCCTGCCCACCACCCTCTCCCACAGGAGCAGCCTGAACTAATTAACCCTCTAACACTCCATAATGAAAGCTAATAAACACCTAATGGCTTTGCTTGAACAAACAACCAGGCGCAGGCCAGAGGAAGGCCCCCGTTTGGTGGTGCAGCGCTGGGGAGCACAGGGCTGGGGCTCCCTGGTTCTCCCCTCTGCACCCTTGAGCCAGACCCCCTGCTCCATAGTGGGCTTCAGTGCCCGGTGCTGCAGCCCTGTGCTTGCTCCTCTTGCCTTGCCTGGCCATGGGTTCCTGCTCACCTGCCTGCAGCCAAGCTCTGATGGAAACACACTCCAAAATCCTCTGCTTAAAACGGGGCACCAGATGGACTGCGTTTCCCTAACCTATAGCTGGTTCCAATGTGCAAACAGTTAAGATCATGATGTTAGCATTTTCTCAGATGCTTTTATGTGCATATAAAATACAGTCCAAGGATGTGCTTTTGAATGCAAGGCTTATCCAATTGCAGCTTTCCTGGAGTTTATAAAACCATACAAATATGTTTTCAGGGTGTCTGGGATGCTGCTGGCCTCCGTGCAGTAAACTCTGAAGCCCTTGCAGTGGAATGTAACTGCTGCTGCATCGGAGATGTCTCTGGAATTCTTGTGATGAGGGAAATGCACTAATTCTTCAGTCCTGTGTCCGGTCACCTCTGAAAGCAGTTAATACATGACCCATGTCTGCACTAAAGCCTTCCTTTGCTTCCTGTCACGGGCTAAAGGCTTGGCTTCTGCAGACATGAGCGGATCTGAATCAAAGGCTAAAATACAACTCAAGAGCTCTTCAATGGACTGAGTTGCTTTGCTTATCTCCCAGCAAGTGTAAGACCACAGCTCGCTTATCCCTCATGGCATCTTCGGCCTCTTGTAGGTGGTGAGAACCTATTTCTTCCCTGGCTTGACTGAAAACCTGGATCAAGAAAGGAGATACATGGAATTTAGTGGGTATTCATTTCAAGACATCTATTGTGCTTTTGGAATAGAAAAGATGACAAACACAGGGAATCTAGGTCTGCACATGAAGGTGAAGCATGGAAATGTTCATGTGTAATCTGTCCATTTCCAAGAGATCCATGTGTTGCGTTGAAGCATTTTATGATTCCATAGGTAAATAGTTTATAATTAGAGGCTTATTCAAAGATGGTGAATTCAAATCAGGTTGTTAAGATTACATAACAAGAGTACTTGAAACCATAAAGGAAGGTAGTAAATTCCAAGGCCAGGCTGGACAGAGCCTTGGGCAACATGGTCTAGTGTGAGGTGTCCCTGCCCATGGCAGGGGGTTGCAACTGGACCTGAAGGCCCTTTCCAACCCAGACCATGCTGTGAGTCTGTGCTTCCGTGCTCCCAGCAGCTTCCCCAGCACAGGACCACCTGAACTCCAGTGATTGGATTCCTCCTGCGCTGCTGGGAATCCATTCCACCCTTTCCCCAATGCAAGGAGCCACTGTGGCTCCCAAGCCCTGAGCTTTGGGATGTGTTTTGTGCCCAAAGCCGCAAGAAGGCTGTTTGAGCAGCGGGATAAGCCCCTGGCTCCCACTGCTGAGCTCAGCTGCCAGGAAAGTTCCCCGGGAAGTAGCACAATCTTTGTTTGGCCATTAAAGCAGAGAAAGAGCCAGGGAATCTTAGGAAATGCTTGAAACGATTAGGTGATCTTAGCTCTAAGGAGCTAAACAGATGCAAAGCAATTCCCCACCCCGTCCCCCCCTGCCCAGCCCCTCGTGCTGCTGTAGAATGTAATCTCATTTCTAAACACACAATTACAGCAAATAAAAAGAAAAGAAAAGAATAATTAATTTCTGCTTCCTCATGCAAATCCTCTGACCAATCATTTAGGGATCAGGGGCGATTCAGCTTCTGGTGCAAATTCCAAGCTGAAGGCCTGGCACACACACAAAAAAAAAAAGGGAAAAAGCAAGTGAATGGATTTACTTTTCTAAGAACCAGAATTAACAAAGGTTCCATTTTCCATGGTTCTGTGCCTGGCCAGACAGCCCTTGCTGACAAGCTCTCAAAAAACATGTGTTGGGCTGTTGAAAAGGCCCCAGTGTTGACTGACAGACAATTGAAGTGACAAATTGTTCCATTGTACTTGGCAGGGAGAGCGCTGTATTAGATAATTACGGCAAGGAGGGAAGCGGCAGGTCACAGGTCAGAAGACACGTCTGACCCTGCTTTCTGAAAGCCCTGAATGGAGCCCGCGCCCGGGAACGCAGCGTGATGCCTCTCCTTCCTTTGCGGTGATTAAGAGCTAACGAAGATGGAGCTCCCTGCGCACCATGGGATCCAGTGGTACCCAAAGCATCACTCGGCTGTGCAGCATGGGCCATGGCACAGCACTGGGCATCCTTTGGCATGGGTGAAGCGGTGAGGATGCCATGGGGAAACACAAGCAAACACTGGAACAGGCTGAGGAGCATGCCACTCGGCTCAGACCCGCTCGTACCACGCAACCTGTGAGCATCTCGGCAGGTCCACGGTTTGAATTGGCAGCAAAACGCACAACATCCAGCCTGGAATTCCATGGACACCTTCCTCATTCGGGCCTGTGCTGCTCAGTCTGTGGGCATCAGCACGACCAAACTGCTGGGGTGTTTTTTGCTGGCTGCAAGTAGTACAGCTAATAATTACTGAAGCCTCTCTCCCACCATAGAAATGAAATATGGCGTGGAATCACAGCACAGCTACTCCATTGAGAGCGCTGCTCGGCTGAGTAATACCAATAATTCAAAACAGATGAGCCAAGGGCTCGAGCACTATAGACCCAGTATCCCGATGTGCCCTGACCCCAGGAACTCGCTGAAAGTTACCTTGAGACTCGCCAGAGCTCTTTGTAACTTCTGTGAGGGTTATTTATTGCAAAGTCATAAATATTTGTTATGGATTTTCTCCATCAATCCCCAGAATGAATGAGGTTAGAAGAAATTTATGTACTTGGATTTTGGGCATGTGTTTCTCAGGCAGGGGAGGAAAAAGTGGGATCTCCATTGTGCAGAGGACGGGCTTCGGGCCCTGTTGCTAATGAATTCCCTTCCTCAAATGGTTTAACATGCACAGTACAGTTGAGCAGGGGGGAGGGAGGGACAAGGTTCTTCTTCAAATCTCTCTTAAAGTTCTCCATAAACTCGTATAGGGGAAGGAAAAGTCTTTTTCCCTGTTCTCCCGCTCGGATGACCTTCGAGCCCATTGAAAACCTGACATTCAGGAGTGGTGGTGCCCAGGAAAGAATCTACCTCAGTTCTCTGTGCTGCCCTTTCTTGGTCCCACATCACCCCACATCCGTGAGCATGGACTGGGATGGGGAAAGGGCACTTTGCCTGCACCCTCATTTTACTCCCTATGAGAGCAGGATCCTGCGCCTTCCTTTCCAACTGCTGGGAAGTGGTTGCATGGGACACGCTGGCAGCCTGTGTGTCTCTATGGTGATTGACACAGTCCCATGTCCGTCTGTCCAGCCACCCAACAGCTCCTGAAAAGGTTTGCATGAATGAGCTGATCTAGCTTTGTTTTTGCTCCCGTGGCTTGCCCTTTACCCTCTGGCCTTTGCCCAGCTCCATGGCCAGGGGAGCGAGGGTTTGGCCACAGATCACTGCACATCTGGCCAGATGCTCCCATAGACACTATGAGCCGGGGCAGGGGCAGCACCAGACATGACACCTTTCTCCTGCTGCCAAAAGACTTCAGTGTGGGTCCAGCACTGGGGAAATGCATGCTGCTTCCCCCATATCCTGCTTCTCTTCCACTGTGCCTGTGTGATGCAGCAAACAGAGGCCCGGCCAGCACTGGCTTTCCCTGTACAGTGAGCCCTTGGGTAGACCTGGCAGCTCTCAGCTGAGGCAGAGGGGTGCTGCCACTGCTGTGGGGCTCTGCAGGACCCTGTGTGTGTGTTGCTTGGCTGAAGAAGAGTGAGCCCTTGGCTTGGCTTCATCTAAGACCTTTCTCTACCTGCTGGTGAGGCTCCTGGGTCCTGGTCTGTTGCAGTGCCTCCAGTTGCAGGATGCTTTCGCATCCCTCCTGCCCCTGAGCGATGGCTGGCACTGACCAGGTCGAGCAGTTGAGTGTGTCCTGCATCTGGCCAATTCCTGGGAGGCAGCTGACAGGCTGGAGAAGGCATTCCCAATCCCAATTGCCTCCTCTTCTTCCACGTGTATCCCTAGGAAGAAACAGCTTCCTCTTTCAGTTATTGCCGATTGCAATGGGGGAGTCTGTCTTGTGCAGCTGATTGCAGTTTTCCTGCTCACAGATCATGGATGAGCTGGGAATGCCAGAGCCCTGTGTGGGTTTCGTGGTGTGGCTGCATGTCCGGTGGCATCCGGATCACAGTGACAACACATACAAATCCAATGTGTGCTCACGCCTTCCTGCAACAGGCCTGGAGCAAACGAGTCTGTGCTGGGTAATGTGGTAGTGGGAAACGTTGACAGAGGGAGCATGACACCAGGAGCTATTTGCTCAATCAATGATTTACCAGATGCGTACACTGTACTAAAGGCTTGTAAACATCCTTTAATGGCCAGCTGTAAATCCAGGCAGGAGCAGTGCCAGCTTCATCTCCATCAGACGTGCTTTAGGAACAGCAGTGAGAGGGCTCTGAATCACTGCATTATGGGCTCTGTCAGCTCTGCAATTGTGTATGTAAATCAATGAACTAAAGTCCTTAGGCCAGAATTATGTGGATGTCAGGAAAGGTTTTATGATCAGCAGCTTTTCCTTCTCTGGGTTCCCTGCAGTTTCTTGTCTTCCACATCTCCAGAACAGGGGCTTTCCATCCCAGTGCCCCAAGTGCATGGCTGTGTTTTCACTGACCAAGCTGGAAGTCTCTTTTGTTAACCACTGAAGCAAAGCGTTATTAGTGAGCAGCGCAGAGCGTACACAAAGAGGAACTTGCTAAATTACTAATAAGCAGAAACTCCATCCATCTTAATGAGACAGGGTTAAGAAAATAGCAACCTAGAAGATACACAATGGAGCCTTTCCAGGCTGTTTATTTATTCATGTTAGAAAGAGGTTCAGACACTTCATTGCTGGTGCTGCTCGCAGACTTTCGCCTGGTTTCCAAACCAAAGGCTGCTTCTGCTCTTGCGAGTCATTCGGCATGAGCGACTTAAGTAAAGAAGTGGATGGACGGCTCAAAGTTGGAGGGAAGATGAATATCTGGCCTCCAAACAGATGAAACGACGCCGCAACAGAAGCGCTGGTTGCAGGCCAAGCTTGTGCTGGGCAGCAGACGAGGTGCAGCGCTCGTGGTGGGAATGGGAACGGGTGCTGCGGGCCGGGTTGGGGATGCTGCGTGGTGCTGGTTATATAAAATCAGGGAATCCCAGGCAGCATCTCTGGGCACCCTGTGCCAGTGCCTCAGCGTCCTCACATGGAAGGACCTCTTCCTTAGATCCAACCTGGCCTTCCCCTCACTGAAGCAGCCACAGGTCCCTGTCTGCTCCATCACCATGGGCCGAGGCCCCATCTCGCTGTGATTTATGGCTCCCTGGGGACTGGCAGCACTTCCCAGGTTTCTCTGGCAGCACGGAAGGGGTTCGCAGCATTCCGAGGTACCTCCACACCTGCGATCCCAGCCACATACTTCTTTTGTTGGGGAAGGAACAACTTGCAGCCCATTTCACATGAGCAGCTCAGCTGCTGGCTATTTTACAGCGCTCGCTGTATGTTAGTCAACCTTTATATACGCTACAGACCCTCTCAGCAGCCTGCACCTGGTCCAGGGCAAAGCTGAGCCTCAGAGAGAAGAATGTGCTGTAATGCAGCAAGTTATTACAGGATAAATATTTATAAGCCCCTGTAAATATTTGCCATCAGTTCCCTCCTGGGACGAGGGGCAGACGGTCAGAGTTTCAGCAGTGCTGAAGGCATTAGCTGCTGTAGTTCTTTATGTGCTATCTCAGCTAGTAAAGCATTTGTTGATTGTGTTCAGTTATGGCATTTAATGGTGCTAATTTCACACTAGCAGGAGACAGCGGCTGCAATTGGTGCGTGCCTTGATCCTGGCCCTGCTTGGTGGCAGCATCCTTTGCTTTGGGATCTAAAGCAAATATCCCCTCGGGAGGCCAGGAGCCGTCCTGCTGCAGGAGGAGGTGTGGGGGCCCCATGGTGCTGGGATGATAGAGGGTGTCCCATGTGGGGATGTGGCGAGTGGCTGCCTCCAGCAGTGCTTCCCCATCCCTTCCCTGGAGCAGTGTGGGTACCATAAGCCTTGGCTGGTCTCATCTCCACCATCACCGCTGCCTCTGTTTGGGCTGGGACGGTGGGAAACCATGGCAGAAATGCCAGGGCAGGCGAGGCCATGACTCCTCCATGCCCTCAAACGCAGCAATAAAACAATGGGCCCTGGGCCATAGCGCTTGTGGATTGTTGCACGGGACTATTTGGGGGCTCCACTTTGCTGCTCATGCACGAAAGGCAGTCATTTGGCAAAAATCAGCTCAGTTAGCAGGCATTGTTCCTAAAGAGCCGGGGCTGAATGGGCTCAGGGCTAATATATTCTATTATCCCATGCCTGCCTGTTTCCCCAGGGTGGCACGGAAGGAAACGAGCATTCCAGGGCCAGGCAGCCAGGGCAGAGCAGGGAGGCCGGGAAGGGGCAGGAAGGCATGTCCACCCCAAGTGTCCCTTTGATGCTGAGTGCTCACTGATGGGGGATGTGGACATGGATATGGATAGATGTGGATGTGGAGGGATGTGGATATGGATAGATGTGGATGTGGAGGGATGTGGATATGGATAGATGTGGATGTGGAGGGATGTGGATGGATGTGGATATGGATAGATGTGGATGTGGATGGATATGGATAGATGTGGATGTGAATGGATGTGGATGTGGATGTGGATGTGAATGGATGTGGATGTGATGTGGATGTGGTTGTATGTGGATATGTCCAGCAGGCTGTGGATGAACAGTGGAGCCAGGAAGAAGCACAGTTAATGGGGCTGTTCAAAGGGAAGGGGAGCACTGGGGAGAGCCAAAACAGGGCACGTTGCAAAGCCTCTCATTACTCCATAAGAACATGTTCACCCCTGTGGGAGCGGCAGCAATAAATGGCTGTAAAGCAAACTGAAACGATGACATTAGAGACTGCATAGATCTCAGAACCAGTGGGTGACATAACTGTGAATGGGAGCGGCTGCACAGGCTTCCCTGTGGAAAGTTAATGCCCAGTTTGGAAGGGGTTTGTTGGAAGAGCAGCCCTTTCTGGGCAGCTGCTATTTAAGAGGCCTGGTACTGTGTATTAAGCAATTTAGTGGTCTAGACCAGAGCTGTTGGCTTTTTTCCTGCCTTTTTTTTTTTTCCCCTTCTGCTTTTTTGGAGGGTTTTGTTTTGAAAAAACCCCATTTTCTGGGCAGTTGTATTCGAGTGGACAATTCCTTCTGGGATTCCCACTGAGGCTGCTGCAGGGGATGTGGGTATCGGATACAGAAGAGAGATGGGAGCCAGCAAAAGGCTCTCCCTGGGCTGAGTTCAAGAACTGTCCATGCTTTGAGCGTGGATGAGTTTTGCAGCCAAACGCTGTCCTGTAGCCTTCCCACTTGGATCAGGAGCACTGGCCTGCGGCCTGGTGAGGGTACAGCCAGCCCAGGGTCAGTGCAGGGTGCTCCTGCAGCACACATCACAGCAGTGCCCATGACAGGATGTTTTCCCTGCTCCGTGTGGTATTTGCTGAGTCCCCATCCTACCTATGGTGTTTCTATCACTGTCATGTTTCTATGGCACTACTCAACCTGTAGTATGCTGCTGTCACACAGAGGATGCTGCTGTCACACAGAGGATGCTGCTAGAGGTAACCAGAATCCTGGATGGTTTTATCGCGGTGTTACTGCTGCCTTTGGAAAGCCGCCCAACTTCCCAACCAGAGCTTCCCAAGTCCCCATCCTATCTATGGTGTTTCTATCACTATCATGTTTCTATGCCTACAGGGACACTGCTGTGTTTTCTACATTCTCATGGGATATCTCAGTGTTTCTAAACTGATCTGGATAAAAGCATCTTCTAGGCTCTCAGAATTGCCCAAGGGATGAGAAGTCCATTCTGCAGCAGTTTCTTGGTGCTTTGCTCCTGCTTCCTGAGCCCAAGCAGCAGGAGGAGTCCGCTCCATTCAGTTGCCCCTTAAGCTGCTGGCACCTATGGTGCAGACTCCTCTGGTTTACTGCTGACTTCTCTACTTCATTAGCAGTGCTAACTGGCCTCTCTCTTCTGCTGGCCTGCAGGTGAAAGTGGCTCTTTCATGATTCCAGGCAGCAGAGCCTCTTCCATTTACCTCTCAATGAGGTGTAGTTCCTGTCTTAAACAGCACAAGCTGTTGAAGCAAAAGGCAGCAAGAGTAACGGGAGCGTTGTATGAGTTCAGAGGAGGGAGCTCAGGGGAGCTCCAGGCATAGGTGGGCAACTCAGTGGCCACATCTTAGGCACGTGGGGACTGAGAGGGCTCCTTCTGCCCCAGCTTGTGCAGAGGGCCACAGCATGCCCAGCTCTTGGCTTTGGAGGGCAGCAAGTCACTGCAGGCCCTCGGGAGAGCAGCAACCCATGCCTGCCCACTGCGGTGGGATGCGTGGCTGCAGCTGTGGTCTGAGAAGCTGGCAGGAGCAATTCCCCCATTCAGCTCTGGACCTGTGGCTGACAATGCTGCTCATCCACTCAACACATGCCTTTTGCTTGCACAAGGTGGTGAGGGACTGGCATTGCTGCTGCTGGAGAGCAGAGGATGCTGCTGGGGGAGTAGAAGATGCTGCTGGGGGACTAGAGGTGCTGCTCTCCACAGCAGGGATGCTGCTGGGGAGCAGAGGATGCTGCTAGGGGACTAGAGGTGCTGCTGGGGGAGCAGAGGATGCTGCTGGGGGACTGGAGGTGCTGCTGAGGAGCAGGGGATGCTGCTGGGGAGTAGAAGATGCTGCTAGGGGACTAGAGGTGCTGCTGAGGAGCAGGGGATGCTGCTGGGGAGCAGAGGATGCTGTTGGGGAGCAGAAGATGCTGCTGGGGAGCAGAGGATGCTGCTGGGGAGTAGAAGATGCTGTTGGGGAGCAGAGGATGCTGCTGGGGAGCAGAGGATGCTGCTAGGGGACTTGAGGTGCTGCTGGGGGAGCAGAGGATGCTGCTGGGGGACTGGAGGTGCTGCTGGGGAGCAGAGGATGCCACTGGAGAGCAGAGCATTCTGCTGGGGGACTGGAGGTGCTGTTGGGGGAGCAGAGGATGCTGCTGGGGGACTGGAGGTGCTGCTGGGGGAGCAGAGGATGCTGCTGGGGGACTGGAGGTGCTGCTGGGGGAGCAGAGGATGCTGCTGGGGGACTGGAGGTGCCGCTGGGGAGCAGAGGATGCTGCTGGGGGACTGGAGGTGCTCCTGGGGAGCAGAGGATGCTGCTGGGGGACTGGAGGTGCCGCTGGGGAGCAGAGGATGCTGCTGGGGGACTGGAGGTGCTGCTGGGGGAGCAGAGGATGCTGCTGGGGGACTGGAGGTGCTCCTGGGTGAGCAGAGGATGCTGCTGGGGGACTGGAGGTGCTGCTGGGGGAGCAGAGGATGCTGCTGGAGAGCAGAGGATGCTGCTGTCGCACAGCGGCTGCTGCTTTCACACAGCTCCCGCTGCCCTGGCGGGACCGGAGCCCGGTTTCCCAGGTGCGATTCCTCTTTAAGAAACAGACCAACTTCTCTCCTGGCTTCTCTCCCCCCCCCCCCCCCCAAATACCACAGGTTCTGCTGGAATTTGTCCACAGGGAGATCCCTGCCCGGCCCAGGCCAGCTCCTCACACACATCTGCACTCGGCAGAGCCGCTGCGGAGCGCCTGGGCCTCGGGGCTGCGTGCCCGGGGGTGGCCCCCGTGCCCCGCCGCTCGCACACGGCACCTGCCGGTGAACCGGGACCCGCCGCGGGGGGGGGGACGGACCCGGGGCACGGAGCGCCGTCGAGGCTGGGAGGGGAGGGGCGGGGCCTGTCGGAGCCGGCCGATGATTGGCTGCTGGGGCCATTGATTGACACCCGCGGGAGAGCGCGCGGCGGGCGGCGCCGCTCTGATTGGCTGCCGGGGGCTCACAAACCCGCGGCGCGGCGCGGCGGGGCCAGAGCGGGGCGGGAGCGGAGGCAGCGGAGGGGTCGGGGAGGCTCCGAGCGGGTACGGGGGGTACCGGCAGCGGGGGGGGGGGGGTGGCACCGGCAGCGGGGGGGGGGGGTACCGGCAGCGGGGGGGGTGGTGGTACCGGCAGCGGGGGTGGGGGTACTGGCAGCTGGCGGCGCCGTCGGGGCTACCGTCGCGGCGATGGGCAGCGTGCGGGGCGCCGCGCTGCGGGCGCTGTTGTCGGTGGCCGCCGGGCTGCTGGCGTGCGGTGGGGCGAGTGAGTACGACTATGTCAGCTACCAGTCCGACCTGGGTCCCTACCCGGGAGGGCGGTTCTATGCCAAGCCGCACCAGTGCGTGGCCATCCCCGCGGACCTGCGGCTGTGCCACAGCGTGGGCTACGATAAGATGGTGCTGCCCAACCTGCTGGACCACGAGACCATGGCCGAGGTGAAGCATCAGGCGAGCAGCTGGGTGCCGCTGCTCAATAAGAACTGCCACATGGGCACCCAGGTCTTTCTCTGCTCCCTCTTTGCCCCCGTCTGCCTGGACCGGCCGGTGTACCCGTGCCGCTGGCTCTGCGAGGCCGTGCGTGACTCCTGCGAGCCCGTCATGCAGTTCTTTGGCTTCTTCTGGCCCGAGATGCTCAAGTGTGACCAGTTTCCCCAGGATGATGTCTGCATTGCCATGACAGCCCCCAATGCCACCGAGGTCTCCAGGCCCAAAGGTGAGTGGTGCTGCAGCCCTGCTCCTGGTGCTCGTCTCTGGGTGGATGGGGCAAGTGCTGGCCCAGGAGGGGCTGTGCAGGACTAAAAGGGTCTTGGGGCTGGAGGAGACTCACCTGAACTCTGCTCCTGCAGCCCATGAGGGGGGAAGGATCCCTCTATCCCGGAGCCAGGCCCTGGGGCAGACGGTGCAGGGGCACGGGGGGTGTGTGGCTGCTCTGGTCCTCGTGATGGACCAGGGCTCTGACCCTCCATCCTCAGGTGCTGCTCTGCCCTGGCCGTGGTTTCTTTCCCGAGCCGGACTCCTGCTGTTCTTGGCAGCACAAGGATGTGTGGTGTGTCCCCATTGTCCCAGAAATGACTGCCTGACCAGGGTCAATAGTGACAGTAACACTGGCACAGTGTCAAGCGATCCCTGGTTCCTGAGCAGCCCCTGGGGTGAGAGAAGAAGGGGCTGGGTAAGGGGACATGGTTCTTGTTTGCTCCCATGTGTGTGGCAGGGCTGGTGGGTGCCAGCCTGCCTTGTTTGTGCGAGTTGCAATGAGTGTGGCTTGTTGCTGAAAACTTTTGCAGTAACTGATTATCCCGGTGTCGCTCCGGCATTCCGCATCGGAACGCTCTGGGAGGGATGTTTGCAGAGGGAGAAGGCAGAGGGCTGTAAAAGCGCGATGCTTTCCTGTGTCCGGAGCCCTGTTGGAAGGGATGGGCATTCCTGGTTTCACAGGGGTTAGTGCAGGCGCTTGAGGATGAGGGGGACCTGCGCATGGGACTGAGCCGCTGCAGTGGCTTCTGTGCTGTGTCCGGAGCTCGTCTGGAGGGGAGGTGATCCTTCGCAGTGGCCACTTGTGTGCAGTTACCATCACAGACAAAGGCTTCACATTGTGCTGGGAGCGCTCACCCAGCCCGCTGGGGTTATCCCGCTCATCCCAGCGGGACTCATGCTTCAGAGCTGTGGAAAGGGAGCGACCTGTTGTGTCTCAGCAGGGGCATGTGGAGGCAATGGGGTGAGATGCGTGTGCCTGTGCCAGCCCTGAGGTTTGGCTGCTGCTGCTCCCTGGGGATCCATCCTCTCCCCCCGTGGCACTGATGCTGGCCTCCTTGCCATGGCTTGTGCTCGCTAACGCGATGGCTGGAGGAAGCTCTTTGTTTTCCAGGAAGGCTCTGAATTCATCTGTCCCGTGTGAACCTAGACCCTTGGTCAAGACCACAGCCGCATCCCGTGCTGTGGGTACAGAGGTCACTTTTATTCCCTAGGGATTGCAGCCAAGCTGCTCCTTGGGCAGCTGGATCTGAGCTTGCTCACGAGCTGCCCCTTCCAAGGTCCAAAACCCTGTTAGAGCTCTTTGCAGGTTGTTCATTAATGTCTGCATTAATCACCCAAGACCTGGGAACAGGCTTCTAAGTAAGCAGCATCTGCAAAGCTTTTCCTTGTGGAGTTTAACTTATTGCTCACCTGTCTTGATAGCACCACTGAGGTGGGACACTCAGGTGGGACCCTGTGGTCTTGAGCACTGGGATGTGTTCCCTGTTGATTCCAAGAGGATCAGAACCCAGCAGTGACCCCCCTGTTTTCTCTGGGCACTCATAAGAAGGAGCCCTTTCAGTGCTTTCCCCCCCCCCCCCCCCCCCATTAACACCTCGAACTTGGAATTTGTTCCTGCCTCTCAAAGAGCTGACCTGCAGAATTCCTTTCTCCTTAAGCATGAGGCGGTAAAGCCTGCAGGCCCACAGGATGCATCAGGGGAGTTGCAGATTAATATAGTATTACACATTCCTTCTCCTGCCCCTGGAGTAAGCTGGCTCTAAAGCCAGGCATTAGAAAATGGTCAGCAGGGAAGAAGCAGGCTAAGGCTGTGCTAGGAGTAAAGGTGTCAATGGCAGCAGATGGCTGTGCTCCTGACCTTGGTGTGATGGGGTGTCCCGCAGGAGGGAAGCATTTCCCTAACCCTTGGTATGGGACAGCGTCCCCATGAGCCCTGCAGGCACGTCCATGCCATGGTGAGCGCTGGGTACCATGGCACCCCCGGCACAGCGCATTAATGCCATAGCAGGGATGCAGCAGTGGGATGCGCGCGTGGCAGAGGCTGCTGCTGGGGCATCCACAGAGCCCCAGGGAAGAGTCTTGTCCATGGGGAGCAGAGCTTTGGCAGGACGTGCCTGGCAGCCGTGTTTGCGGGAAGGGGATGGATGCGCTGCTCGATGGATGGCTGCTGGCCCTGCTGCAGCACGGTGGGATCCCTTGGTGCCAGAGCCTTCCTGGGGCTGCTGGAGCAAAGCCTGTGTTCCACCAGGGAACAATGACTCTGATTTTCCTATTCTTCTTTCATTCCTTTGGTTGCCTGGAAAGCTCCTAGGGCGGGTGCAGTGCGTTGTCTGTCTGGCCCCTGTAGGCTCAGCCACTGTCCTTTGGCTGCCGAGGCACATGGAAGTGCTTTGCACAATGGGACGTGTGGGGATGAACTGATGCTGGCAGGTACCCGTCTGTTCCCAAGGGTGGTCCCCAGCACGGTCACTAACGCCTGGCAGTGCAGCAGGCATTGCTGGGGCTGTCGCATCCCCTCTCCCTCTCATCGATGTGCAGCCTGGGGGGGAAGCACCCTGATGCTGATGTTAAAAATAAAGCCTTGGGGACGTCATCGCATCCCCAAAGTCTGGCTCCTGCCTCCGTCTCTCTGGGTCGAGGCGGGTGAACGTGACATTAGGCTCCTGGAAAAGGCATTTCCCCAGGAGGCAAGCGGCTCTTAGGAATGGAGGCATCAGCTTTGGGGGCCTGCACACGTTGGGGCTATTGGAGGGCCAGTTGCTCTGCATGTGTGATTAATAAAGCCGTGGTGCATGACCCCAGGAATTAGCATTTGGCACAGGACACGTTGGGAGGGAGGCAAGAGGGGAAGAACAAGCCACAGAAAACAAATGTCTCGCCTGAAACCCCGTGGGGCATCTGTGGCTGGGGAGGCTCTGCTCTGTAGGTGGCATGGGTCGTGGCTCTGCACCCTCCCTCTGGGAGAGCTCTCTTGGTGTCTGGTCCAGCAGCGCTGTGGGTTCTGCTGGATGGGGCGAGCACTGCGTCTGCACGCAGGGACCTGCAGATGTTTCAGCCCCCAAAATAACTCCCTTGTGTGGGAATGGGCCCTCATCCCATGGGACCGGGAGCAGCATCTCCTGGCTCTGTAAACTCATCCTCACAAATCTGTGCCTCTGGGGTGGTCTCTGCTCCACTTGGAGATGGGAGCCTGGAAGCAGATCTTAGTGTCTGGGTGACGTGAGCTTTGCTCCCGGGATGATCCCAATGAAACCTCCTGGGCTGGAAGCCATCATCCCGAGGGGATGATGTGGAGGCTCTGCTTTGCTGGAGCCATGGGGCTGCCCCACAGGATGTGGGATGTAGCCGGGTCCAGAACACAAACAGGAAGATGTCTGCTCATGGGGTTAAGGTCCATCACCAGCCAGTGCTGCTCTATGGGCTTGCTGTGCGGCAATCCCCAGCACTGAGGGAGAACCAATCCTGCCCTCCCTGCCTGACTCTGGGGCAGCCCCTCAGCATGAGGGCAGCATCCTCCCTCCAGGCAGGGCTTGGGCACCGTGTGCCTGCTTTGGCACCGTGTGAGGAGGGAGCGTGAGTGGGCTGTGGGCCATGCCCCACGGCGAGCGGCTGCCCTCAGCACCCCTCTCCTTGCCAGCACTGCCCTCGCTCTTGGCACTGCCTGTGCCTGGCCATGGGGCTGCTGGCGATGCTGGAAAGGGGCTGGCAGGAGGCTCTCCTGACCCACAGCAGGGCGCTGCTCTGTGGGGCTGGCACCCCATGGCAGGCTGGAGGGCAGTGAATGGCAGCGCAGGCAGCCTGTCCCTTGAGCCAGCTCCTTACCACCTCTTCTCTCCTCTTGCCAGGAACAACCGTATGTCCCCCTTGTGACAATGAGATGAAGTCGGAGGCCATCGTGGAGCATCTGTGTGCCAGCGAGTTCGGTAAGGAGGGATACTGGGGGCACGGGAGGGATGCTGTGGCTGGATGCTGGACCACTGTGTCCCTGCGTGTGGTGACCAGCCAAGTGGCCGTGCCTGCAGGCAGCACCGTCCTTCCCCGAGGCCAGCATGCCTCTAGATGTCAGTGTCGGCGCGCATCAGTGGCGGATGGGACAGGGATGGACACGTCCAGGATGTGTCCGGCTCCTGCAGCCCAGTGCACCCAGGGATGGGGACAGTGGGTCCCAGTGCTTGTGTTCCTCCATCACCCACCTGCGGTGCTGAGCATCCCACCCTGCCCCAGTGCGGGATCATGCACTGATGCAGGGATGCTGCAAGCAGGGAACTGGGTGGTGTGGGTCTGGGGATGGAGCAGAAGCGGCAGTGCCTCTTCTTTGGAGGGCTCAGCGGGGTTTGTAACTTAACCCTGCTGCTGTGTGCTTGCAGGACTGATGGGTAGCACGGGCTCTCATTCTGCTTGCTTGAGTGAGCGAAGCAGTTTCCTCCAGACTGCTGTTCTGTTACTGCTGGGTTTCTCTTTATCCAAGTGCTGATGTCAAACCTAGGTGTCAAAGCCCCAAAGGCAGTCCCAAAGCCAAGCAGTGAGCTTAAAGAACGCAGAGCTGCTCGAAAGCTGTGTCTTAAATGTGTAATGAGAGTGAGTCAGACAATTGTAGGTAAACAGGACTTCATGTAAATGCAAAAGCATCGCAGGGAAAAGGATTGGCTTTCTGAGATCAAACCCGGAATTAACTGGTTTTGACATCCTTTCTGGTGTATGTAACTTTCCCGGAAGGTTATTAAAGGCATATTGAACAAGGTGTGCATTCCTTGGGGATTAGCACTTGGATATGCCCTGCGCCAGAGCGCGCTGTGCAAACCCAAACCTGCTCTGCATGCTGGCGTGTTCCCCTTTCTGCTGGAAATGAAGTCTCCGCTCTCCTGCGGGTCTGGTATGCTGAGAGTCCCGAGCTCCGTCAGGCCTTTTCCTAACAGGGAAAAGCATGGATGGGAACACCCGTGTAAGAGTTCCCAGGAATGTGCGTACTCCTCGCTGGGTAATGGATGTGTGAGCTCGGTGGCTGGGAATGGGGTTTGCTCTTCACCCCACCATGGGGCTGAGCAGGAGATGAGGAGAACAGGAGCTGCCCCATTGCATCCCCGAGGGAGAGACTGGAGGCAGGTCCGTGCTCTTGGATGGGGTGCCCAGAGGACCTGGGGACCTGTGCTGCTGATGGGTCACTGTGATACCTGTTGCCTCCCCACACAAGGAGCAAGCTGAGGTGGTGCCCCACTGATGGGCAAGTGCAATGCAAGTTCAACCGCATGCTTGTCATCAGCCTCTGCTGCTAAATACCCTCCCCAAGCTCCGGGACAGTTACACAACAGGGAGCAGAGGCCAAACCAGAGGAATTCATGGCCTCGGAGATGCTGAATTGCCCACAGAGCATGTTGGTTATTGGGGAATTTTGTGGTGACAGCATCCAGAGGATGGAAATGTTTCTTGGCAAGCAGTGGGCAGATATAGGGTTACCGTGTACCAGGAGCAGCACATAGAGGGGAGCGCTGTCACTCTGCCTTCACGATGGAAAACTGGTTGTGGCTTGGATATGCTTTTGTCACCCGGCTGCTCCCTGCCACCAGACCTGCTCCCATGGGTTCTCACTGGAGGAGGTTTCATTGTGTTCCTCCTTCTATCACCGTGCTCTTCCTCCCATCCAGGAGGGCCCTGGGTGTGGGTAGAGCTGCCTCCAGATGCTCCCAGGCTGAGAAGCTGGAGCTAGGGAAGAGACATGATGCAGGGCTTCCGTGTGAGGGAAGGCAGTGCAGGATGCTCCTGGGGATGTCCCAGCATTGACTTCAGGGTGCAAAGCACAGCGCATGGCCCTTGGATCTTTGTTTAGTTACAGTCATGGGGTGATTTCTCATTGAGAGCTGTTTATCTGGCGCTAGAATAAACTGCCAGCCCTTGAGACTGAGATTTCTCCTGCGCATCCACCGAGGCAAACACTGGCAGTTGACAGGTTACAGACCCTCATCAGGGCCAGACGTGTACAATAAACGTTTAAACCAGCGTGTGGGGGGCTGGTCCCTGCAGCAGTGTTGTTGGGGGGGTTCACTTCTATCCCAGTTACAGAGGGGACACAAGGAGCACTTTGTCCACCATGGATGTCCCAGGGTGAGAGGTGGCTGCCTACCAGCCCTGGGAGTGACGCTGGTCTGGAGGAGAGTGAAGGAAGAGAGCATCCAGCTGTGAGCATGGGGAGACTGGGAGGTAAAGGGACCTGGAGAGAGCCTTGGATGAGCTGCTGGGGCAGCACCCTCACAGTAAAGAACTTCCTCCTTATCTCCAACCTGAACTTCCCCTGTTGGGAATCACCCCTTGTCCTGTCGCCACAGTCCCTGATGAGGAGTCCCTCTCCAGCATCCTTGTATCCCCCTTCATATACTGGAAGGACCAGTTTGGGGGCACTGGGCTAACCGAAGCTGAGCTTTTGGTGCAGCTCGGGGGGGATGCAGGATGAAGATGCGATCGCCCTCCCATGCCCTGCATCCCCCAGCCTCCCGGTGCTGCAGCCAGGGCTTGCTCCTCCCTCCTTGTGCTGGGCTGGCCCTGGCTTCATTCCTCTCTCTGTTTCTCTTAGTGATTTTATTTATTGTTTCTGCCCTTTCTCTGGGGTCCGAGGGGATCCTGCTCGAGGGCTCTCGCTGCACTGGGGACTGCAGTGCAATCAATACATGCTGTTTATTTTCCCCCCTGACTGACAGCTCCTTGCCTGCAGCCTTCTCCCATTACAGCCCTAATGTGTCTTCTGGCAGGTTTCCTCCTCCTGAGTGATTTCTAAAGGAAGGAGCAGCGAGGCTGAAGGAACAGCAGAGCTTTCCCTTCTCTCATGTTCCCTCCCCTGCCCCTGAGGTGCTGGAATGGGGCCCCTGCCTATGCAGGCAGGAGAGCAGCAGGGATGATCCCAGGCTGCAGCGTGATGATGAAGAGGGGCTGGAGATGCCTGTGGTGGTGCCTACATCTCCAGTTGTGGTGGGGACAATGAGTGGGGTGCCTCGGTACAGTGCATCCCTTGGGGATGTGGAGAGGGCACCTGGGTGCTGGTGCTGGGGTCGGCAGCACTAACACGGTGGTCCCGGTTTGCGCGGGATTCCTCTTTTCCCCACGTTGGGAAGCGGGAGCTGGCGGGAGATTGATAGGAATTGTTCCAAGTGATGAAACATGAGTTGTGCTGTGTCAGACTGGACCCCAACCAAAGCTCTGCGGGGCCTTTGGTGCTGCTGCTGCCAAGAGTAATTCGAGTCCGAGTGAGCAAACACTTTCATGCACACAGACTTGTATTAGCAGGAATAAAAAGGGACATTTTTATATCTCCAGCGCTCCCTGTTCTGTCTGCATTAGGGATAGCAGAGCTCTGGTACCATCTCATACGAGCTGTTTGTCACTGGGGCCCCGTTCCTGGCTTGGTCTAAGGGGGTGCATCACTGCCAGCGGGAGCTGTGGCTGGTGATGGGGCAGCCACTACTGGAATCGTTGAATCAACCAGATTGAAAGAGACCTTTAAGATCATCACCTTCTCTTCTCCATCTGAACCCCTCAGGTCCCTCAGCTGTTCCCCATCACACTGTGCTTTAGGCCCTGCACCAGCTCCATTGCCCTTCTCCAGCCCTGCTCCAGTGTCTTTCAGCTCCCTCCTGGTATCCATGGCTGAGGATTGAATCTGTGCAAGCAAGCGCATCCTGGGCTCTCGGAGGCAATCCCTGCTCTTCTGCTCAGCGCTGATCGGACCTGGTGTGGCGCAGGGGGAGCGGAGAGGCTGGGGCTCCCCAGGAGCAAGCTGTTTGCTTTGGCAGCTCCCTCGCATCTGGGGCCAAGCCTGCATCCATCCCGCCTGAGCCTTTCCCACTGCTGGCGTTCCCAGGGCCAAGGGAATGCCAGGCGAGGCGCATGATGCTCCCCATGCCAAACCCTTTATGTCTTAGGGAGCCAAGGGGCTGCCTCCTGCTGCGGTGGCGGATGAGCTCCTGAGCTGGGTGTGCAGGGAATGGATGTGCCCTCAGGCTGATGCGCAGGAGGATGCCAGAGCTGCGGGTCCAGCCCTGCTGCAGTGACCATCGTGCCCATAAAGCAGGTTTGAGCTTGGGGAGTGTGGCCTGAATAGGGGAGCACAGCAGGGCCAGGAGCCAGGTCACTGGCAATGGGTGAAAACTGAGCAGTGGTTAAAATGCCCTTAGTCTGGGCTGAGTTACTGCTTAGTCCACAGCAAAACTTGGTATTCCTTGAGCCAGGCTGAATTTTACCTGGGGGGTTGTGCAAACCCCCTCTGTTATCATAGAATCATAGAACGGTTTGGGTTGGAAAGGACGTTACGGGCATCACTGATCACCAGGCATCACATCGCCAGACCCTCTTTGTCTCCCATAGGCTGTGGTACTTGGAGCTGAACAGTTTCTCCTCTGCCAGATTGTTTTCTTGCTCTGGTACCAAGGATCTAAACTTGCAGTGATCAGAGCAGAGCAATTTGCAAACAAGCCATTTTGGAAAGGGCTCTTATGGTATTAAACCATTCCTCCTGCTCTGGCAGCCGCTGTGCTTAGAGTCAGAAAGGATAAAGAAATGGAGGTTCACATTGTGGGTTGCTGCTGCTGTTGCCCAATTAATGTCACAGAGCTTAGAGCTGCCTGAAAACGACTTGCTTCATTTTCCAGATCTGCTGCAAACTGATCTGGTTCAGTGTCTTTAGCTCCTTAAAGCCGGAGTCCTTTCTGCTCCTTAAACATCCTCAATTTGGGAAACAGATGGAATGAAAGCTTCGCTCAGGTTTCCAGTCCTGGATCGCTTTCTTGTACAGGAACAGCACAACACGAGAGGGCTCTTGGCAAACACAAGCAGGTGCTTTTGGCACAAGGGCAGAGAAATCCCAGTGCTGCATGGCTGAGGGCAGGAGGGTGATGCTGCTGCCTTAGCGCTGTCACTGCACTGACATTCCTGTTAAGAATGGAGAGCAGAGCTGCTGTCCAGAGAGCAGTGTGTGTTCATTGCTCCGAGTTCCAGCAGAACAAGACTTCAAGGAACGATGCTGCAGGGACCAATCTCCCTGCCAGAGCCACAGGATGCTGCACATTGTCTGCTGCACAGGCTCTGAGAGGCAAATGAGAGGGGACAGCAGACAATTCATCACTTCTCCGAGCGCTATTCATCTGCAGCTATGAAGTGAACTCCCAAATGATGGAAATATGTTAGTAATTTTTGGCCACATGTGCTTTTCCCCAAACCCAAGGCAGAGCCAAATGGCACAGAAGTGATGCTTTAATGTACAACACATTTTCATCATTTTTCCCATGTACACTGAATTCCTCTTCATGGTCATGGCTAAAGGAACAGCGGGATTTGAGTGGAATTAACTGGGGGAAAACGCTGAAACCCAAAGAGGAAAGTATTTTCCATGGAGGATGTAGGTGGGAGGCGCAGGCACGTGGCTGCCCCTGCACTGCTCCCATAGACACAGCTCTTTGCTGGGGCTTCACTGCTCCAATGTGGAGATGCTCACTGCTTGGAAACCTGTTTCCCAAGGGCCAGGAGTGACTGCAAACAGCTGCTTGAGAGGCCAGGTTGACCTTTTAAATGGCCCTTTCAAGAGTCTCCATGCGTATAGAGCAGGGAAATCACCTTGTTTGCTCAGCTAACATTTTGATAGCAGAGAGCGTATCCCTGCCTGCACAAGTCTCCCTCTCAAATAAAAAGCCCTTGGCATGCGTTGGGGAAGGGAAAGGGACATCAGTGTTTTACCCGGTCATGGGGATGGCTCCACTTTTGGCCAGCAGGTCAAGGCATTGCTGGGAGAGGGGAGCAGGGGGATGCAGAGGCAAAGACTTTGTGCCAGTGAACTGCTCAGGAGTCATTGGTTTTCCCCTTCTCTCTGGCTTGTTTTCCAGCTCTGAAAATGACCATAAAGGAAGTGAAGAAGGAGAACGGGGACAAGATGATCGTCCCGCGGAAGAGGAAGGCGCTGAAGCTGGGCCCCATCCGGAAGAAGAACCTGAAGAAGCTGGTGCTGTACCTGAAGAATGGGGCTGACTGTCCCTGCCATCAACTGGACAACCTCGGCCACTCCTTCCTCATCATGGGCCGCCAGGTGAAGACCCAGTACCTGCTGACGGCTATCTACAAGTGGGACAAGAAGAACAAGGAGTTCAAGAAGTTCATGAAGAAGATGAAGTCTCCCGATTGCCCCACGTTTCCGTCTGTCTTCAAGTGATGGGCAATGGGGGAGTCGCTGCCTGGACCTGGCCGAGCCCTCCTGCTCCCTCCTCATGCTCCTCGGAGCTTCCCTTGCTGACCCCAGGCTCCCACCTCCCCGCTGCCAGCATGAGTGTGACATGCGCCAGGCGCGGTTCACGCCTGCAGCATCCAGCATCCTGCTGCTGTGTGGATGCGTACGTTCATTTAAGCAGCAGCTACCAGGTAAAGAGGGCAAGCAGAGCGGGGCCAGGTTATGTCAGGAGGTGACACGCTTGCAGAAAGGACCCTCGTGACTGTCTTTGTGGCTGCAGGACCGCCCTAAAGTAACTCCTGTTCGAACCAGGGCCGGCCGATTATCCTCACAGTTAAAGTTAATAGTGGACAACCTCTGATAAAACCTCCTCATAGCTAATTGTCCTCACTGTAAAAAAGCCCCATTGTAGTCTAAACCTGCTTAGTTTAAGCCTTAACCTTGGGGTCCTTGTGATGCCTTGATAGAGCTGGACTGGGGAGCCCCCCCTGATGAGCATCCCTTGTGATGTGCCACCGGGATGCCTGCGCTGGCCTCTGCACCCAGCCGAGCCTGGCACCGTGCTGGTCCTGCCCGGTGTGATGGAGCAGCAGCCACGTTCAGCTCAGCATCCCCACATCACCTTCCATGGCGGGGTTCCCATGCATGTGTGGCATTTGCAGCCCAGGGCTGTGGCCAAGGAGAGCTCGTGTCACTCCCTGACTTCACCAGCGATGCTTTCCTAGTTTCTTCAGGCTGCTGGCAAAACACCAGCTTGCAGAAGGAGCAGGGCTTGTCCCTATGGAGCGCCATGGGACACGCAGCGTCTCCATCTTTACCTCTTTGCAGTTGCTGTGGGAGCTCTCAGGTTCTAGGTTTGTATCTGTTTGATGTGGGACAAGTTGGCTTTGTATCATTCTGGGTTTGGGTTTTTTTTTCCCTAATCAAAATGTCATGTTAGCATGAGGTCAAACAGTTTATGAAAGACAAAGAATATTGGATCCAAATGATTACATTTATCGACCAAGCTGAAATTCATTATTCTGTTAATTGGACAAGTTCTCTTTTCCATAGACCCCTCTTGCTCCACATTAATTTTACTGTCCTCCTTCCATTCACTATTCTCATCAATCACAATTACTCTTTAAGAGAATGAATATCTTGCCATCTGAGATAGTCCTATTGTATTGCAGTTAAGTGAAATAACAAACCCTCAGTTTTGAGGTTTCAACCTACCCCTCTCAAAGTGGTGAATCAATTATTCCTTAGCTCGAGAGCGCTGTTTGTTCCCCACTTGGGAATATTCCTCATGTGGGAATAAACAGAGCCGTGGGCTTGATGGTAGAAGAATTCCATGAAGGAGCCAAGTGCACTGCGGAGCCATGTTTCACAGCAAACAGAGATGGATTTAGGAGATGAGCTCTGTAGAAGGTCCCACTCGGTTGTCTTAGGCCACCACGTGTAGTAGAGATGTTTGATGCAAATGAATCATTGCAGATAACGTGCTTTATCAGTGAATTAAAGAAGTTAACAAACTACGGGCTTCCACATCACAGACTGATGAGGTGCAGTCATGGGGCAGGCAGACAGATCCAGCCTTGTCCCACAGCTCAGGGCCTGGAGCTCAGCTGCAAGGATGGTTATCCTGGAGAACCCTTGGCAACAGCGCCCGGATCCTCCTCCCCATTGGCTTTGCTTCCACAGATGAAGAGGAATTGGGTGTGAATGAGGGATGCTTAACCCTCCCATTGTGCTGGGGCTTTATGCTGTCGCCCAGGCTGCTGGTGGGTATCCTCTTGGCCACCTCCAGCAACCTGCTGTTGATTTACTGCATTGACAACACTTCAGCAGGAAGCATCCAACCAAAGAGCAAATCACTTCCCATGCATGTGGAGCCCCTTCCAGCCTTTGCCAAGCCTTGGGTGCTGCAGTGGGTGAAGCGATGGTGCAGTGGCCTCTGGCACAGAGCATGGAAGGATTGGGTGTGAGTTTCTTAATGCCACTGGTGCTTTGCTCTGCACAAGCAGTTCAGAAACAATCGGTTCCTTCAAACGCCCCTCTTGCCTCTTATGTTTGCCTTTGAGAAACCAATTGGAGCTGCTGGGGAGGTTGGGATGTGGTATTCCAGACACAGGGATACCTGGAAAGTAGTTTTACCATTCTCATGCCAAAGTGCTCCCTAACTTGGCAACTGCTTCCATTGGGTCAACCAGGCATTGCTCCCCTTCCCCCTGGGCTCTTCTGGTACATAGAGGCTTTTGGTATCAATAGCAGCACTAAAAGGAAAGCGTTTCATGTACCACTGTGGTGAAAGCAGTTCTGGTGCCTTTACGTTCTGTTTTGATGTAACTTTAAATAGTTCATTTAGATAAGTGTGGCAGATGAGCAGGCAAAACCCGGTGGTTATTGAGTTCACAGGAGTGAACCCCATGGTGATGGACAGTGCTGTGGGTACCCTCCTGATGCACAGACAACGGGTGATGCTGCCAAAGCCCCTGAGCCGGAAGCAGCATCCTGTGTACACCGGTGTGTCCTTGCAGCTGAGACCTGGACATGGGGAAGGGAAGATGCTTTCTATTGCCTGAGCCTCCAGCTCCTCCGTGATCCATCCTTGCTGTGGGAGCCAAGGCCAGGAGACATTTGCCATGCAGCATCGTGCCTCTGAAGAGGTTTGGGGGATGCGAGAGCCATGCGGGCAGCTTGTGCAGGGCTGGGATCAAGGGGAGCCCCATGGCTCAGAGCTGTGTTACCATGGGGTAATGCCGTGTTCTGCCACTGCTGTGTGGCTGTGCAGGGACCCTGGTGCTGGGTGCTTTGCTTTGGTTGCATCCAAAAGGGAGGCGGGCGCTTGGGTGAGGTGATGGGGAAGGACTGACAGCGCAGGGGTGGTGGGGAGGCAGGTTCCCGCTCGCCCTGCCCAGCAGGACCAGTGTGTGGGGCATCAGCAGGGGAGCAGGCTCGTGTGGCCACGGGCAGCATCCTTGCTCCCATAACACAGCAGTCCCTACGCATGCGCATTGGGAATAAAAGGGGCGAGGGGCTGGATGTGCTTGGCAGAGCTCTGCTCAGATTTAAGGGCTTTGCTTGCCTCGTTTATGTCAGAGATGTGAGAACAGCTCAAGGTACATGCAGACTATCTCTTGAAGGGCAAATACTCGAAATAGGATTGTGATGGAGCATGTAGAAAGGAGCTGACATGAAGTGCCTCAATGCAGGCGCGAGCATGTGAGCAGAGCAAGGAGATCTTGGTGTCTTGGGAACCTCTTGCATGAGCGCAACTCCTGCTGCAGCAGAGCACTGCTTGCCTTTCTCACAGTGTATTTAGATGAAGAAATCTGTACTTGATTGCTCTCCTTTGTTTTAAACTTGTGGTTGATATAAACACATTATGGCTTCTGTTTTCTCTCTCCTGTGATTGGAACAAGAAACCCCTCAATAAAATGCCTTTTTTTTTCTTTGAAAGTTGTTCTTATTATTGTCTTTTCTGCATCAGTTGCATTGCTCATCCCATGTGGTGCCGACATCCAGGGCCCCAGTGCATTGCCTTCTTGTGAGCATCTTGCCCCTGCTGCCTAGCGAAGGATGATGTAAGGGTTTTTGTTCCACAATGTTGGAGATAGAAAGGTCTACTGTCAAATTACTAGTCGCTTGATTACACCAGTTTATCTATGCAGTTGTTCCCCACTTCATACCCCTGTTGTACACCAACCAGCTGAAGCTCATTTTAGCTTACCCTGATGCAAAGATGGGAAAGCAGCAAAGACCTTGCAGCAGGCAGTACTGTCTGCAGGAATTGCCTTCCTCCCATCTCCTGGATGCAAGGAGAGGAGCTTCCTGGAGCACTGCCCTCTTTGGCCTGGCTTCAGCTCCCAGGTTATCTTGATCCAAGTCAGTTACCCACCCATCAGGAGTGAATGGCCAAGGGGTGGGAAAGGTCCCAGGTGAGGTTTGATAACCAGCGAGCTCCTCCCGCAGTGCTTTTGGCCACAGACCTGGCTGCAGCAGCATCCTTGCTGCAGGTAAGGTCAGTGCTGCTGCTCCCAGCTCAGATTTGGTGTCTGGCACAGCTTGATGTTGGGGTGCAGGCTGGCTCTTTGCGTTGTGCTTTGCTGCTGGGTGTTGTGTAGTTACTAACCAAAGCATCTGGTAGGGCTGAAGAGGTGCAGGAGCTCCTCCATGTATGCACTAAGATCTGCCAAGCTCAGTTCCTTTACCGGCTTTTAGTAGCATCTGTCTAGAGCAGGGAACTGGCAATTCTCGATGTGGTTTGAGGCCACGTAAAGAGCAAGGCTGGCGGTCAACTGCTGCGTGTGGGTGCGTTTGCTGTCCTTGCGTCTGTTGGGCTACTCTCTGATGAGGAAAGTCCATTGAAGCCTGCTATGTGGACAGTGTGAGCTATGGGGAGTGCTCCTGCAGGGCTTTATAGGAGCAGGGAGGTATTTACTGAAACCTAAAAGCATCAGAGGCTGCTTGAATCAGAGCTTGGGGGTGTGTGCTTAGCAGAAAGGCCGATGTCTGTGCAGTGCACTTCATGGGGGTGTTTTACATTCCCAATCAGTTCAACTACTGATGGCTACAAGGAGTTCTAGCTTAGGCTGCAAGCACTTGCAGAAGTGCTCAGCCTAAGCTAAAGGAGCTTTGTTCTTGCTGGGAGATAAGCTCCTGTCTTACCTCACTGGGGACCCTTGGGTGTTCCAAGGGACAGGAATGTGCCACCGGTGGGATGTGAAGCTCTGATTGCACAGAGCAGGATGTGCCCACTGCTTCGTGAGGGGCTGCTCTGTGGGGGCTGAGCTTCATGTGTTTATTACGTCCCCCCTGTGTGTGAATGCCCACAGGGGCGTCGTGGCTGCGCACAGCACGGCGCGTGCTCGGACCCTGCTCGACTGCTGGGTAGGGAGCAACGCCTGAAGTCAGGGGAGAGCTTCAGCTCTTTGCTCATCTGCAGCTGAAGCCTCAATGCACTTTGGTTTAGGCTCTCATATTGGGAATGGGGCTTAGGGATGCTCGGGTGGTGGGACTCCTGTATGAGGGTTGCAGCAGCTATTCTGGAGCAAGAGGTTGCTGTCAGCCCAGGCTTGTCTGAAGCACGAGTCTTATATAGAATAAGACATCATCCTTTTGCGACTCAGTTTACCCTCCCAATAGCTTTTATCTTGTTGGCTCCAGCCTCCCTGCTGTTGAGTACTGCCTGTTAATAGGGATCCTGGCCTCTGGTTTGTAGTTAAGTTATAAACAAATGGAGTTTTCTTTCATGATATGCAAAAGTCATCTCCCATCACTCAATTAATGTCGACATTACTCTGCTTTGAGCCCTGCTGGGAAGGGAGTTGGGCAATTAGGGAGGGTTTCTTCTCTTTGGGAAGAGCAGGTACCAGCTTGGTGTGTCTGATGTGGGGCTTCATTCATCCTGTGCAGGACAAGGGGGTGATGCATGTCTGAAAGGGAAAATGCCTCCTGCATTACCTGCTCCTCTGTTGGCCACACAAAACACAGGCTGGGAAAGATGTACAGAGCATCAACAGGGGATAATGTCCTGCGGTGATGAGCAGAGCAGGAGGTGGGAGGGTTCCTTTCCTTTCAGTCCATTCTGGAAAGGAGACCCATCAAGAAGAGGTGGATGCAAAGGTCCCATCCCTGGCTCAGTGAGCCCGGAGGGCACAAGGATGTGGGAAACAGCTCCCTGCTCCCCCTGCTCCACTGCTCAGTGACAGGTCATGGATGAGGGGCCCCCACCCTAACCCCATCCACAACCGGGGCTGGAAGCAGCAGGACCTGGGAGCAAGAGCACCCTGGGGTCCTGTAGCCTGGGGCTGGAGCTGGCTTCTCATCGGCTCGTCAGCCAGACATGCCCTGTTCTGTGTGAGTTCCCTGCTTAATCGGCTCTTCTGCAAGCAGATAACCCAATCCTGCACCAGTAATAGCAGCAATAAGAGGGGAAATACCCGAAATCAAAGCTCCTTCCTTTGGCGAATGGAGCTGCATCGATGCTGCTCTGTGCGGGGTACAGTGGGACAGGAGGGGCTGCGGTGGGCAACAGGCTCCATGGTAAAGGGGGTGCTGTGTGAACAGAACAGAGGAGGCCTCTTATGTTCTCCAAAGCCCCCCCCCCCCAACACCAGTAGCATCACAGGGAGAGCGCTCGCCTGTTTCAGTGCCTGTTTCAGTGCCTGCTCCTGCTTTCTCACTGACTCATGCTGGGTGACCCTTAGAAAGGGCACGTGCACACACGCAGTCAAAGCCAACCTGCAGCCCAAGGCTAGAGCTGTGTTTGGAAACCCTTGTTCCCTAACGCAGAGGCTCTTTTCTCCCTTGCCAGCCAAGCAATACCCAGCCAAACCCTGCACATGCCACAGTGGAGGAAGGCCTCCATTAGATCAATGTTTGGGGGGGAGAAGTCTTCCAGCATCTTTACAAGTGCTTTTAAAGCCTGTGTTTTGCAAAGGAAAACATTGCTTTGTTACTTATTTCTTCCCCAGCTGATTCCATCCAAGCTTCTGAGCATGCTACCCCTTGGCTAAGCTGCTCCCCTCTGACAGTCCATAGGTATCCAAGCTTGAATGTCCAATGGGACAAGCTGGGTGGCTCCTGTTCCCTTGTGAGGCTTCTGGTCCATGCCACTGGCAGAGGACGATGTGTGGGATCCAGGGGCTCTGTAGCATCCCTACGCCACATCCCGGAGAGCTGCGATGGAGCAACCTGTCAGGGTGGCCGGCGGCTCCGTGGAAGCTTCCCAGCCTCTGGAAAATGAGGGCTTTATTTCAAGAGCTTCCCACTTGGAGGCTGGAATCTCCTCTGGACCGGCAGCTTGCCACAAGAATGCTGCCTGCGTGGCGGGAGCGGGGTCTGCTGCCATGGGATGTGCCAGAGACCACAGCGCTGGGGTTGGGCCTGGCCCCGTCTCCTCTCCAGTGATGGATGTGGCCCTGATCGCAGCCTGCCAGCATCCCTGGAGCTGTGGGCAAACGGTCCCGCTTCCTGCAGCCTGGAAAGTCACTGCTGGCGGTAACGGTTCCCCTTTGGAGGGGTTTGCTAAGCCATTGCTCTACAGAGGAGGAGCAGGAGCGAAGCCAGGATGCGGCTGGAAGGCGCCGTACCTGGGAGCAGGGTAACATCCCCTGCGATGTGGGCGAGCAGTGAAGCGGCTACGTTGTGATCTGCCTCCTGAGTGATGCCCTGGTGCGGTGCTGAGCTTTCCTCTGGGCTCTGATGCACAAATCCACGTTGATGGGGTTCTATGTGGCACATGCAAAAGCAGATATTGAAAGGGCAGCTTTGCCGTAACGCAGGGTGTTTCACAAGGGTGATGGCAAAGAGATGGTAACCCAAGAGGTGACTGTGGATGTGTTTGGATCCAGTGTTACCGACAAGGGGGTGCTCCCCGCTCTGAATGCATCACCAGGGGCCCTCAATGTGAAGGTTCCTCAGTGCATTTACTGAAGCTGTTCTGCTTTCCCTTTGGCTGCAGTTACACTGTTGGCAGCCTCAGTTCAGTGCCTCCATCTTTCTCCAACCTCTTGAGTTATTCATGTGGCTGAGATTAATTTACGTGGATCAATTAATTGCAGCCCCAGAAAGATGGGGCTGTTACTTGAAAAGAAATGAATGGATGAGGGCATTTCTCTTTGGCAGGCTCAGAGGCACCAGCCTCTTGTGTATGATACACAGAACTACAGCAAACCCCGCAAACAATGAGCTACAGCCCCATTAGGTGAATGGGATACCTCAAAATCACTCATCCTTAAGGACGGGTGATCACACCCAGCCCTGGCTATTGCACAGCGAGAGAAAAGAACTGATTTGGAGAAGGCTGAGTTTGTCTGTGGAAGCTCCAAGGTAATTTAATGTGTGGTCACACGTGGATATATGCCCCTTCATGGGGCTGGGTGGCCGTGCTGTCCTTGGCATGGACACCAGGCTGAGATCTGAGCATCCTGTTGCTGGTGGGTTTAAAGTTGTGTGTTAAATGGTCTTAATAAGACATTAGCATGGGGCTAAATGTTTTAGAAGTCCCTCCCTTTGAACTGATGCTGTGGGAAAGCTGAGGCATAATGATGGGTGATGCTGCTTTAATTATTAAGCGTTGTGCTGCCCAGCTGAATTAGCGGAGCCCCAAAGAGCCTGCCCCAAAGGGTTGAAAGCTTCTTCCCTGTTTCATCCTCTTTCAGCCCTAAATGTTTATTGAATAATCCTGGGAGGACTTTTTAAGCTTCCTGGGCTTAATGTTTGCTAAACAGCCTGTCATTCCCCTTCTATTGATGATTCCTGGGCTGCTGCACCACAGCCGGGAGGATGGGACAGCCTCCAGCCACTCATCTCCATTCCCAGCCTTGGGAGAGAGGGATCACCCACTGAACAGAACCAAGGAGGAGGCTCGGAGGAGCCAGACCCACCCAGGATGAGTGGGGCTGGTGACTGAGGACCAAAGGGTGCACACTGGGGCCGTGCATCCCTCCTCCGTGCGGGGTGCTCGGGGACCCTAGGAGCATCCCGCCTGCATTGCACATGCTAATGCCGACATCCTATAGGCGATGCTGCGCATACAGTGTACATGGAGCGCCGATGTGAGGGCTCATCAGCTGCATCATCCCGCCTGCGGGGTGCATTACCTCAGTCTCCGAGCTCTCCCTGTGCTCCGGCAGTATTAGTTTCAGCAAATTCATTTTCCTTCACAAAAGCTTTTGGTTACTTTGGGCTTAGGGGCTGTTTAGGCTCATTGTTTCCCTGAGCTGCCTTGTTTTGCTGTAATGCTTAGAAGCCTGGACTGCAGGAACTTAATCTCCCTTCTCCTCCAGCAGCCCTGCTCTGCGCAAATCTGTTCTCTGCTCTAGTGCAAATTGTTGATGGGAGATAGCAGCGGGTCTTTCTGCTTCTATTTAACGTGTCAGCAGAGAAAGACATCTGCTTGCAATTACAGGCACGGCCCCGCTGAAGGATTGGCGTGGTAGATGTTGTAAGATAATAGGAAATCTTTATCAATTCATAATTCCTGGTGTCCTGCAAAGGAATAGATTTCATTTAAAATGTCTGTGGGTTTGGGTTTTTTTCTGTTGTACAAGATTATAGGACAAACCAGGAGATGGCTATCAAGGGAAAATGCCTGGTGCCGTGCAAAGAGCCCCGGGTTTCCCATACAAAAGGCTCCTTCCAGCCCTTTCCATGGCGTGGAGGGAGCCGGGTGGGAGCCTCCTGCCTGGGGCACGGGAAGGGGCTGCTCCCTGCCTTGATCCCCTGTCTCCCCTCAAGGCTGCTGCTGGCAGGGTGTGCTGTCAGCACAGCTATTCTTGGCCTTCCTCAGCCCATTCATCAGCCCTCTGGGAGGCTGCTGTAATCTCAGCTGAGGTTCGGAGCCTCGGAGCATGGTCAACATCACTGAAGGACCAGGGAAATAGGTAGTAATAATAATGATAACGATGGGGCGTGCTCAGCGATTAACAGGGGCCACGTCCCCCGCCTCCGAGCGTGCTGTGCTCAGTCCCCAGCAGCACCAACTCCCGTTCTGTACCCCTCTGCTTGGACACAGACCCCCATCTCTGGGGAGAGGAGAAGGGTGCATCTGACTGCAGAGACCATGGGTCTATAAGAGAGGCCAGTAAAGCGCTGGCAGCTCAACTCCTTGCTGACGTGGAGATACTCTCCCTGTTCACAGTGGGATCCAAAGCAAAAGGTCCAGTGGGAGCCTGATTGCAGACAGCCTTCCATTGCCCTGAGCACTCAAACCCAGGCAGAAGCACGGCATGGCCAGGGTTAAACTGGCTGCAATGTGTGTGCTGCAGAACTCGGTTGTGCCCTATCTCCTGCTGCCCTGAGCTTTGTGTCCTCTGCTGTCCCAGCTGCAGGGCTGCAGCTTGGCCCCTTGGCTGCATTTGCAGTGTGTTCCCATCCCTGGGGAGAACATCGGATGCTGTGTCTGCAAGTGGGGGCTCCCCTTGATGGCAGCTCAGCACAGTGCTGGGGACCAGAGATGCCCTAAGAAAGGCATCAGGGATGGGGCAGGTTAGGGTTTTGGGGAGCTGGGATCTGGTCGAGCCTAGTGAGGGCTTGCTCTGGGGATGTGAGGTGTATCCTGGGTTCATGGCAATGCAGTACATATGTGTGATGCACTGCACGTGCTGTCGCTCAGCCCAGGGAAAGCCAGCAGGAAATTCAGAGAGGCGAGACCCAACCAAAGACATGGAGAAGCCTGGGATAACTTCGGGAATGTCAGGAATTTCTGGGTGCTGCTGAAATGGCCAAATCATCACTGAAGGAGGGAGAAAATGGATGGCAGCGGATGCAGGCAGAGTGCAGGGCTGCGTTGCCAGTGCACCCAGTGTGTGTGCTGGTGGCTGGGATGCCTTTGCTCCTCACAGAGCAGCAGCAGCCTGGTGTTTTAAGCTCCCAGGTGCTGGCCATGTCACCACCATTTCTCTTCACTGAAGCAAATTGAAAGCATCTCTTTTGCCTTTAAGTTCTCAGACACGAGATGTGGGGAAGTTCATTCCTGTGCCGCTTCCAGCCCAAAGTGCAGCCCCTTCTGACTCCGTATCCCTAAATGGCTGTGAGCCAGCTTGAAACTTGGCCTTGCAGACATCTTGGCTTGGGAATGGGGGCCTGGCTGTACTTGGGGGTGCTCCCAAGTTCCCCCCGTTGTCCCTGTCCCCCAGCAGCACCGGGAATGGGGTGGGATGCTCTGTGTGGTGGCACTGGTGCACTGTCCGCTGTCGCCTGAAGTGCTGCTCCTGTGGGAATTCACCATAATATGGAGAAGGGAAACGTGCCGAGAGCTCTGGGCTTTGCATCCTCCTGCAGTGCTGGGATGTTGCTGGTCCTGTGGGACCTGGTGCGCCCAGGTCTGGCTGCTACAGAGGACAGAATCCTCCTTACCGCTGCAGATCTGGGATGTGAGAAGCAGCTTCTGCATCAGAGCACGAGCTGTGGTTCTTGCTTAACGGAGACTTCCTGAGCGGTTTGATCTTGATACCACCAGCACCACCCGGGATCGCTTTAGCTTCCTGCTGCTAAGCTGAGAAGCCCCTGACAAGCAGAGCAGGATTAATGGGAAAGGGGCTGTGAGCACCCTCCCGGGTGTGCGCTTGGCAGGGCACCACGCGGCCAGGCTTGGGCAGTGTTTTGGGGTTTATCACTTAGGAGACAGGAACATCACCCGTAGCCTGGTTTGGGTTGGAAGGGACCTTAACGCTCATCCAGTTCCACTCAATCAGGTTGCTCCAACCTGGCCCTGGCAGCCTGGAAGCAGACACAGACCATTCCCTGCGGATCCCAGGGGTTGGTCGGCAGCTCCCGGCTGATGGAGTTGGTCTGTTTGCCTTGGAACAGCAGCAAAAGCGGGGGGCTGTGTGGTTCGGGGTGCACTGTTTGGGGTGCAAGGCCCCCTGAATGGGACAGCAGCGTCTGTCTGTCCATAGGGATGAGCCCTGGCAGCGATGCGCTTTGGATGGCGCATGGTCCCCTGCTGATCCAGAGCAGTAGATTATAGAGGGTTGAGCTTGAGTCCTTCCCCCTGCTCGCAGTTTTAGTAGCTGACAGTTGTTACCAGCGTGAGGTACTAACCCTTGATTTTGAATGCATGAGCTGGGGCTCGTTAATCACTTCCAAATGCCCTGTCTAAAGGCTCGTATTGTTCCAGCATTCAGGCACTGATTTTTTGGGATCTCTGAAATAAGACTCTGCTCTCGACCATGTGCTGGAGGAGCCCTTCCTTTCCGCTGTGCTTTACAAATATACATGTGGTTTAATTCAACAAGAGGGCTGGAGGGGACGGTTTTCCACCCCTTTTTCTTCCCCCCTCCCTTTCTCTTTAGAGCTGGCTCTGCCAAACCGCCCGGCCTTGTGCCAGCAGCAGCCCCCTTGGATGATCCCAAATGCATTTTGGGGTTAAAAAGTGTGTTTCTGGGAAAATCCAGCCCTGTGACAGATGCTCTGGGGTGCGGGTACCAAAGGGAGGCCAAAAGGGCCTTCAGATAGGGGTAAGGTTTCCAGCAGCTTGGGTGAATTCGTGCTGTCGCCGTGCTGATGTGCAGAGACAAAGCTGATGCAACAAAGACCCAACTCAATGGCTTTGTGATGTGGAAGCTGCTGGAGAAGGCTGCAGGGAAGTGGCAGCGCCTTCCTATGGACGCCCACAGCTCCGCAGGCACAGGAAATCCACTGATATAGCAAAGGAATGGGATATTATGATTCAGCAATGAAATGTAGGGAGGAATCCTGCCGGGTCTACAGCCCTCATGGGACTTGGTTGTGTCTGGGCTTAGTGTTCCCACGGGAACATCCCTGCAACTAAACCTGCTATTACATGTCCTAGCTTTGGTAGGACTCTTGATCCCATCTGGGTGCTCCATAGGGTCTGGTGCCTGCAGGAATTGCTTTATTTCCAGCCAACTATGCAGAGGCTCCAAGCAGAGAATGCCCCTGGATGGACACCGGAGCTGCATCATCACATCACGGATGGAGCTGTGTGTGCAGCACAGCCGGGGCTGAGCCGGGTCTCCTGTGCCTCTATCCACAGCCCAAACCACAACCCCTCTGCTGCTGCCGGAAACCCTCTTGTGTCTGAAGCACTTGGAAGCTCTCGAGCGTGTCTGAGGTGGTTATGTCCTGTGGGTTTGTTGCTATTATAAATAGATGTTGTAAGTGAACATGAAAGAATTTGTGCTGACCAAGGGTTGTTCTTGTTAGAGGCGATGAATGAGGAGGGGCTGATTCCTGCCAGGCTCTGTGCCTGACATCATGTTGTCCTCCCATGGCCCTGATGTCCCGCAGCATCCCGAGCTCCCTGCGGATGCTGGGATGCTCCCTGCAAACCGGCTGCAGCAGGACCCTCTCCCTGCCCACCCTGACTTATCTGTGTTGTCAGAGCCTTAAGCCCCCCAGGGCTCAGATGAGAGCAGAGGCTTTAGGGTTCTGGGCTGTCTTGTACATAACAACTGCACTGATTTGTGATTCATTGGCCATCAGCATCACTGACCTGTCCACCAACAAAGGTATTCGAATGCTGCTTTAAAACAAGACATGGGGAGCTTGGTTGGAGCGCTTTTCAGCAGCAACAGTCCGGATTTTATCCATTGGATTTCATGTCAGCTGAAGGGTTAACATGAAAAGCTTCCATATCCATTCCTGCGGGATGACCTCTGTAGGGCCCTCCTCGAGATGCAGCTATCTTGTCTCCGTGCTCTGGGAGACAGCCCTTATCCTGAGCCTGACAGTGTGCTGCTCTCAGCAGCTGGTTTTCATCACCATCACTATGTGGTACCTGCTCTTGCAAATGTGGCATTGCAAGCTGCTGAGAGATGGGAGATTCACATGGTGTCCCCAAACGGGCTGGACAGGAGCTACTGCATGGGGGTCCCTAACCAAGCAGTGCAGGCTGCTCATGGGGTCCCTGCTCATGGGCATTCCCACGAATGGACCTATGGATCAGCCTTTTCCATGCCAGAAGCCTCTCGAGCAATGATCACTTAACAGCCTTGAAATAAAGCAAAATCATCCCCAGGAGAGGAAGGGAAGGACCAAGTCCACATTGGAAAAGAAGCAAAGCTCCAGGCCACAACCAGTGCGCTCAGAGCCTCTGGGTGACAGAATCCAGACCACATGGGTTTGGGAGCATGAAAGCACAGTGACAGGTTGAAACAGGTATTACAAGAAGAAAACTTCCCATCACAGGCTCACGGAGTGCTGGAGCTCTCTTCCCAGTGCCGAAAGCATCTTTTCTGAACCATTAGGCTGGACCAAGCTCCTCTTCCCATGGCCTGCAGGGTCTGCATGGGCTGAGTGTTTCCAACCTGCGTAAGATGCTCTGAGTTACATCATCTGAGCTCTGTCCCAGAGCTGCTTCTCTGGTCTTCCTCATGAGCAACCCCATGCAAATAGATGGGTCGTTGGTGTCTGTCTCCAGTCAAACTTGGCTTTGTAGCTGCAGAAAGCAGCAAGCAAAGTGACTTCCCCACCCGCATGCCCGGGGGCTGTAGCTGGAGAGAGCCCTGCTGTCCAAGTGAAAGCTGGATGCAAGCTGAGGGAGAACAGATGGTTTCAAGATCGAGCCCATCATATGAAGAAGCAGCCAAACTGCTGATGGATGGGACAGCGTTTGGCTCGGGCACGGAGCCATATGTAATGTCCTTCCCAAACTGCAGGGCTGCTGATGCCCAAGCACACAAATGCTTGTTCAGGTCCGGAGGAGCCTGGCTATACCCACAGCATGACCTGGCTGCACCGTGTGCTGTGTCTTTGTATTCCATCTCTGCTGCAGCACTGTTCCACTGTGTATTTACACTGCAGCCAGGGGGGACCTGCTGGTGCTGGCCCATCTAAGGGTGGTTTTAGCTGCCCACTTATGGCACTATGACTCTCTGCAGGCAGCTGCACTCTGTGGCTGCTGTGTTGCTGCATCAAGGCCCTGGCTTATCCTGTGGCCTTTAGGAGCACGGAAACTGGCTCTGCTTTGATGAACAGCAGACATTGCACTTGGGAAGTGCCATGCAGCGATGAATCCTTCACGCGTTGCTGCAGAAAGGCTACTGTGAAGGCACAGAGGCAGGAGAGTGATTCCAAGGAGAGGAGAGTGATGGTTTAATTCGATGCAGAGCCTGGCTGTTCTCCCACTGCCCACATGCCAAAGCAATTAGCGGGCACAAGGCTGTTTTCAGCACGTCCCTGACTGTGGCAGAGCATGTGAGACACACACGGCGTTGATGGGGAGGGAGGTGCCTGGACCATCTCCTTTGCGAGGAGATGTGATGGGATGCAGCAGGTTGTGATTGGTCCGGTGGTGGAAGCCTTGGGCTCAATTGGAGCTGTAGGGAAGCAGAGATGGACTGAACCTGGGTAGCAGAGGACAGAGAGCCCCAGTTACCGGTGCATCGCCTGTCTCTGCTCTGCAGCATGGCTATGGAGGTGCAGGACTCCCTCCTTTCCCATGCATTAGCCAGCAGCAGGGGCTGCTCCTTGCCCTATGCCCAGAGCCATCCCTGCTCTTGAGCAAAGAGCCTGACGCCATGAGACAACATTACCCCTGTGCCATTGTTCATGTTTGTGAGTCTAATGCAGAGCTTTGTGTTGGAGGCTGTGCATGGCCTGGGGAGGGAATGCCCCTCACTGGTGTGCCTGTGGCCCGGATGGGATAAGAGCGGGACTGGAAGAGGAGATGGAGCCATTTGCAGCCCTTCTCCCAACCTTTCTTCGCACTTTCCCGCTGGGCACATTAACGCATTCTCCCTTTGCGGGGTAAATTGGGAGAAGCCACATTTGCACTTGAATATCCAGATACCATATGGGCAAGCAGTTGATGTCTCAATCTATTTCCAAGGCTCGCTACTCTAAGCGCTTAACTTCGCCCTTGCCCAGATGTGTGTGTGTTTTATGTGCTGTGCATAAAAAGGCAGGAATTGCACGGGGTGGAATGTGTTGGAATTGGCACTTTGGAAAATGCACACTCTGCTGGAATGTGCTAACATCCAGCTTGCACAGAAGGGCAATTAACTCTATTTATGTTCATGAGACTGAGTCTAAAACTGGCTGCAGAAAGCAGCTCACTCACATTAAAGGGCTTTATAATCATTATGCTAAAGTATTTCTTTTGAAAACATTTTCAGTTTCTTCAACAGTTAGGATATTTATAAAATATGGCATCAATTACTACATATTTCTTTATTCACACTGATTACACAACCTATAATTATACTTAAGCCTCTTATTTGTATATCATGGCAGCATTAAGAAAAGCTCTGTGATTTGTCTGCGTGTTGTTCTTTGCAGATAGCAGAGGGCTGCAGTCTCTCCCCTCCTTTCGAGAAGGAACTGGGTTGTGTTGCCCAAACAGCAGCACTTCAGGTGCTCCCAGCAGGAGCAGGCTGAGGCTGACAATAGCTCGTGACAGGTAACGTGGAGCTGTTTGGGCTCCAAAGGCTGTGTTTGCTGCCAGCTCCTCACAGCCATTTACTCACAGGAAAGCATTCCCTGGAGCCCTTTTCCTCGCTGTGAAACACTCGCTGTTGGAATAACTCAGGTCTGTCATGGATGAAGGCAGCGGCTCCCATTGCCGTTAGCGCTGCAGGCTGGGATCTGCTCCCTTAGACCCACACAGGGATGCGAGGAGCCAGGGATGGTAAAAGTGTCCTGGATGCTGAAGTGTTGCTGGTGATGGCTTTGACCCTCCTTATTGCATGGGGCTGTTGTGAAGGCCCTGCTGGAACTGGGAAATCTGCCTGTGCCCTTTGGAAAGCCGCGTTGCCCTGGTTTGAAGTCACTTGGCTCTGGTTAACTTCTATTGGGGTTCCACTCGGGGTTGAAGTCTTGCTACTTGTACCTAATTCCCTCCTCAGAAACCTCTTATTATAGGAGAGACAGATCCCCACGGCTCCTCCTGAGCCGGAGCAGTGATTGTGCAAGTGCATCTCTGGTGTCGCAGTGACTCACAGGGGCTTGGGATGCGGTGGTTGAACTCAAGGGAACTCTCTGCAGTGGGAAACATGGGAAAACCCTGTTTTCCTGCTCTCTGCGCTCTGGTGTATCCTGGCAAGCATTCCCCGGGTCTCCGTGAAGACTTTTCTTTGCGTTCCCTCTCTTTCGGGCAGCACAAGAAGGCACGGAGCTGGTCTCTGGCCTCTGAATGCACAACAGAGTGAGCTGTAGTGACTGAGCTCATGGTTTCCTTTGGATAAGGTAAATGGGAGGAGAAAATGAACACGCTGAAAAGGGGAAGCAATTGGGTTTGGAGCATCTTTTGTGGCAAAGTGAATGCTCTGGACAGATCTCAGATCGATTCTGTGCAAAGATAGGAGGCGAGCTGCTCGATGAGGGATGGTCACTTTCCATTCACTGGCATCAGCAGCAGCAGGAAGTACTCACTGAGCCTGTTTTTAGCTCCTGAAATACAGCATCTTCTTTCCAGCAAGCAGCCAAATGCCCGTGTTTTGAGGGTGAGATGTGCTGCACGCTATCACCTTGTTGTGGTTAAGCTTGTACTGTGGCATATGAGCATGTAAATGGTAAAGGACTTCAGAAAAGAGGCAAAGGAATGTCTGCCTGTCCTGCTCAGGCCTCCCCAGTTTGTCCTGCATGGTACTGTAGGGGTTAAGAGAGCAGAGCACTGATATTTCAGTGCATAAGGACGCTCCCTTGCAGTGGATGAGGCATGCACACAGCTTTCCTTGTTACGCTCCACAGCTGCGCGACAATAGACAATGGGTCCAAGTGGGGAGCCAGAAAAGAGCACAGGGAAAAGCTGCTGGGAATTACTGGTGTGGCTGGGAGAGCAAAGCCCTCCTGTAACAGAGCGTATTGTTCTCCTGGATATAAATCTGAACCGAAAGCCGAACGCCAGGCTTCCAAGGAGGGCTTCCCAAAGCTGGAATGTGCATCATCAGTAACTGAACCAAATGTGTCCTGCACAGAATCCTACTTATCACCTTTATGCTGAGGTGTGGAACTCTGCACCCACCAGGCTTGGGATGACAAAGTGACTTCCAGGGGGTGGTAAGATCAGGGTCAAGCGGCAGGGATGGAGAAGGAGGAGGAGGAACTGTGCTTTTCCTTGGTAGAAGCAGTGGCTGGGGCTGTTCTTGCTGCTCTAAAAGCAGCTCCAAGCGCATCCAATGCGAAGCAGTTGCAGCGATGCTGAGTGTTTTGGGACAGGATTGTCTCCTATCTGGAAGCGCAGTGCAGCATCACCTCTGGACCTTGGGTGCAACTGTGCCCTTTATCTTGGATGCGAACAGGAGCTTGTGCCCCGCTCTGTTTGTGTAAGCTGTTGCTGTTCACAGTTGGCAGCACAGGGACCATTCCCAGGTGGCAGTCTGGAATTCACACTGCACTGGCAAGCCATAAGCTATTGTTTCTCTCCCCAGACAAGGGCTCTGTGAGTCCCAGCACAGCACGGGCCATGGCTTCTCTTGTTCTGTTTATGGCTGTAAAGTTCCGCATTGTTTCTGCTGACCTCTGTGCTCAAAATACTTTCCCACCCTTGCGAAACTGGGGCTTGCCTTAGCAGATGTGCAAGGTCGAGGAGGTCCTGCAATGGGAGAACTCAGACCTGGCCTCTTGCTCTACTTCACTCAGTCTCATAGCGGATATGCCCTTCCCTATCTGCTCCTTCAGGCGGGATAGCTTAGCTCCAGCCAGGCACCGAGGTCCTGCTCCTTGATAAGCATCTCTTAATACCTGAACTGTTTCCTCAAGGTAAAAGGAACTTAATGACAGGATACCTGTGCTGCTTCTGTGCAAATATCAGATTGCAGTCCCGAAACCAGAGTCTCTGCAATGACAAGGCTGAACTAAACGGAAGACAGGCAGCAGCACATGAAACATGAACGAGGCTCATTGTTTGCTGCAGATAGTGAAATGTCTTTGGTTCGGTCACAGAAAAGCGCTGCTGTGCCTTCCCGAGTGGTGCAGAACTGATCTGCTCCCGCTTTCCGCTTTGGGATGCAGTCCAGGATTAATTCCCTGCGGATCACCTTCCTCTATGAATGAGGAGCTCCTCCTGCAGTGTCTGTGCTGAGAGAAAACAGGTGGGAATGCTGCTGGAGCAGCACACGGGGACTGAGCAGGACCCCGGAACTCAGGATGCTTCCCCAGGCCTGGCCGGGGCTGGCTTGGCTATGAGGGTGCTGGGCACTGGGATGGGTTGAACGGAGAAGCTGTGGCTGCCCCATCCCTGAGCAGTGTCCAAAGCCAACGCCGGGTGATGGGGAGGAGGTGATGATGGGGGGGGGGGGGGAGGCCACAAGGCCGCGTTGCTCGAAAACGGCGTTTTTCAACCCAAAACCGCCCGCGCGCGCCGCGGGGTGGCGCGTTCGGCTCGGAAACGCGCCTCGCGCAGGGGGCGTGTCCTGCCCCGCCTCCCCCCCGTGCCCGTGTCCCCCCCCCTCCCGGGTTATTTTGGGGACCCGGGGCCATGCGCAGCCCCGCATTGGTGGGGGGGGGTCTGGGTTTGTTCTCTCCCCATCGGCGCATCCTCCCCGCATCCTGCGGCGTTTCGGTTCTTACGGTTGTGTCTATTCTTTCAACTCTCTTCCTACCGTTACCGATAATTGCAGCCCCCGGGACCGCCGGGGCCGCCCCCGTGTGTGCCCTCAGCACCGCGGGGTTTCGAGTCTGGAAGCGGCTCCTTGCGCAGCCTCTGCCCGGCTCACCCCGTGCGAAGCGGTTCGTGCCGCGTCCGGGCGCCGCGGAGGAGCCGGCTCCGAGCCCTGCGCATCTCCTGTGCCGCAGTGCCAGGGGCAGCCGTCAGGAGCTGCCATTCCAGGTCCAATTAGGATGGTGCCTCTTTATGGCAGACCCAATCTGGACGCACAAGCTGCTGCTTTATTCATTTCACTAATTGCCTGCGGCTGCTGAAGCTTCTCAGACTTAAAAAACCCCCGAAAACTCAGGAATTGCAACGGTCTCAATGCTGGAGGGAGTGGAGGGGAGAAGGCTTTTGATTTGTAATTTGTGGTCTAATAAAGTAGTTAGGAATGAGCAAAAAATAACGGGAACGTTGTTGGTTTTATTGAGCATGGAACAGGGACTCTGAGGGCCCTTGAGAAAAGGGGGATGCTGCAGCCAGGGCACACAGTGCCCACAGCCTGGCATAGGATCACGGAATGGTTTGGGTTGGAAGGGACCTTAAAGCTCATTCAGTTCCAACCCCCAGTGGATACCTTCCACTAGAGCAGCTTGTTTCCAACCTGGCCTTCAACACTGCCAGGGATGGGGCAGCCACAGCTTCTCTGTTCAACCCATCCCAGTGTCCCATCACCCTCACAGGGAAGAGCTTCTGCCTAAGAGCTCATTTCAGTCTCCCCTCTGACAGGTTAAAGCCGTTCCCTTTGTCTTGTCCCTACAGGGCCTTGTCCAAAGCCTCTCTCCAGGTTTCCTGTAGCCCCTTTAGGCACTGCTCTAAGGCCTCCCTGAAGCCTTCTCCAGGTCATGGCTTAGGTGTTTGCTGGGAACCATGGGAAGGAGCTGCAGTCCATGTGTTGCTTCATGTCTCAGCCTCCCCTAAAAGCATGAGCACGACTGGTGTCATCTGTTTGAGCCTGTGGCTTCTTTCCTCCACCAGTACAAAACCAGGCTGCAATGGGAGCCCTGTGCTGGGAGTGGGGCTCCCTGGGCATCTCTTGCCTGTTCCTATGGCATGAGGGTAAATCACAGTTATGTCTAAGGTGACCACAGTGCCATGGTACCACCCCACTGCAGCAGGACCCTTTGGCACCATCTCCAGCACCTCCCCAAAGCCAGTCAGGATCAGACCATCACCCCTATAAAGCCTGACATGTAGCTGGGGTAACGTGCCAGAGCATCCGTGCTCTTCCAGCATCCCTCAGGGCAAGCACCAGCGCAGGCAGAAAACAGCTTGCCGTGTGGGTACAGCACGTTGAATTCAGACCCTGTGAAGAAGGGAGAGCAGCCCCAGCGACGTGTTGTGATTTGAATCCTTATTTTAGCTCCGTGTGTTGTTCCTCCTCGCCCCATCTCTGCATTTCCTTAGTGGAGAACAGGCTCTCATAACCAAAATCATTAATTTATGAGGCCTGCAGCAGGGCTTAATGATGATTTAAATGAGGAACCGGAGTTGGGGCATGGTGGCACTGGAGGCAATGCTGTAATTAAGAAGGCAGTGATTTCCCTGTGACCTTTCATTGTAAAGTGGTTTAAATGGCCTGCGAAGCTCCTTCTCCCCATCACCAGCTCCCCTCCCGCGGGTCCCGGCTCCTGCTCGCAGATGGCACCGTTCAGGGTCTGCATCTTGTTTTCCCCAAAGTTAAAGTGTCTTTGAAGCACGATTTTGCATCTCACGCAGAATGCAATGAAAAGGCTTAAAAGAGCTGCTGACGCCTCGTGGAAAACTGAAAACATTCTGTTGAGAAACAATTCTGCTGGGCTGCCTTATCTGCTGTTCCCTTTGCTCGGGTTTGATAGCAAGGGGCACTATAAATATACATAGCTCGACATAAAAATGAGAAACCTTGGCAACCGAGTAGAAGGTTGGTTGTCTTCTCGTGTTCATGGGCTACGGGCAGGTGGGCGAGGGGAGTTCATGGGTTGGTGTTTGATCTTCACAGCTGCGGGCCGATGCTGTGGCCGTTTGGTGAGCGCTGGGATGAGAGGCAGCCAGGTACCAGGGTGTTATTTCCTCCTAGAAGTGTCTGTTAACCTCCAGAAATAGAGGTGGTTTCTGGGGCACTGACAGGGCTCGTGGTGGTGGAGCAGAAGCAAAGCGATGCCTCGGAGCTGGAGGATTGGGGCTGCCATATGGTGATGGGCTCAGCCTCTGTCTATACAGTAAGACCTGCTCTTGGATGGGGGCAGTGGGGGGAAGCCAGGCTTTGGCACCCAAATACTGTGCTCCCCCCAAAACCCCGCATCTTGTTCATGCTGTCATACAATGGGGGCACTTGAAGCAAGAAGAAGGGCTGGAACTGCCACCGGGTGTTGCAAGATGTGCTTTCCTATTAGGAGTGGGTTTTGAAGAGCCCTTCCACAGAAATCCTTGTGTGAACCATTAGCAAGTCACGTGGAAGAGGAATGCTTGGACAAAGCGAACTGGGTCTGCATGAGGGTGCAGGGATGGGTCTTGCTGTGCCTTGGGTAGCGCAGGCACATGAAAAATGCTCCTTTTCACTAGGCCAAAGCAAGCAGCTGCCTAATAAATAAGGCAAAGCAGTTTAAAATCAAGGCTTAGTGGGGGAGCGGGTATGAAACAGGTCTTCTGTGTGCTCAGGAGTGATGCTTTGAGGTGGTACAAATCACAGATCACATTTGCATGGAAATGCAGCTCAGTGATAGGATTCCTTATAGTACCTCGCAGTAGATAATGCTTTGCAGATGTGTCTTATTCAATATCAAGGAACACCTTTTCTTTTCTTGCCTTGCTGCACTCGTGACTTGCTATTCCTTGGAATTAATCAATGGGTATGTTCTGCTGGAGCCACCCAGCGATGCGCGGGGTGAGTGGGCTCAGACATCTGCACACTATCATTCCTCTGTCACCAAGTGCTGGTGGTATAATTAGAGAAGTCATTAATCCTTGCTCAGCAGTGTTGGGGACTATTTATAGTAAGGCAGACAAACAGCGCCCTGCACAGTGGGCTAGGCTGGGTGTGGAAGTTACTCCCGGTGCCATTGGGTTGCATGGCTCAAATCAGAGTCATTTGCTTCTGGGAGGGAAATTCCCTTTCTGGCCATACACAGACCAAAGCAGAGCAAAGTGCCTGCTCTGACCAAGGTATCACCACAGGGCTTGCCACAGGGACTCACTTTGGACATCCCGCATAAGCTGTTACCATCCCATGTTCTGGGATCCCTGCCCATGTAAGCAGGACCCTGCTCATGGGGACCAATGCAGAGCACAGGGATGGAACAGGTCCTGGTCAGAGAGCAGGAATGGGTCAACTCAGCTCTCCTTCTCCTCAGTGTCCCTGGGGAAAGGCATTGAAACCAATCAAAGTGGCCCTTGTGATAAGCTAGGAGTGAAAACCAGTTCCTGCAGCCTGGTGTTAATGCTTCTGCCTTGGGACCAGGCTGGCTGTTTGCTGATGTGTGTTCCCTCGTGGCTGTGGGGCTGTGGAGCCCTGGTCACTGGTTTACATAGGGCCAGACAGCAGCAAGCACCCTCAGCAACTGAGACACAGATGACAAAGTGAATGCTCGAGCCTGACTGGGGAGGATAATGGGGCAAGTTCGTGGCTGCTTGTAAAGCAAACTACATGTGCTGTATGCTCCCCAGTGATGAGGGTCCAGGCAGGCTTTGTTCAGTGTCAGGAACACACCAGGAGAGATAACCTGGTGGGAGAAGGTGATTTCCATACCCAGGTTCTGCACAGGAGCCTCCGTGGGCAGTGCTCCTTGCTGCAATGTGCTCCCTTCCAAACCAGGTTACCCCAACACCAGCTTTGAATAGCAGCCCATGTCGGGTAACAAGCTGCAGGGTAAATGGGACCTATTTGAGCAATTAGCACCCATGTTTAGTGAGAAAGGGAAAAGGGAAAAGGGAAAAGGGAAAAGGGAAAAGGGAAAAGGGAAAAGGGAAAGGTTCCTGTGCGTGTCTGCAGCTGCTCTGCATCTTTCATCACCATGGGCTGTCCTGGCAGACCATAAGAGCCCCTGGCCTGATTCCTCCCAGCCCCATCTGCTGCTTGTGCTGCGGCAAGGAGCACACCTTTATGCCTGTGCTCAGGCTGGTAGCTTGTGCCCAGCTTCCATCCGCTGTCTGCTCACGCCTGGTCTCTGCCGTCAGGGGATCCAGGATGCTTTGGCGGGTAAGGGTTTGTTGCTCACCTCTCTTGCCACCCAGGGGCTCAGCTGTGTCTGTTCTGCTCTGTGTGTTGTCCCTCTCTAACTCCAGACTCATTGGTCTCTGTGTCTCTAAGCCAGAGGAAAAACTGGGGCGTTAGCAATGCTGAGTGAGCTACAGGCCAAGCAAGGCTGTTGTTTGCAAGCTTCCAAGATGCAGCTCAGCCTGGGCTAAGGTCCATGTTTTCCCTGCGCTGGAGCCAATCTCCCTGCCAAGCTTTCCGCTTGAGGGGGTCCATCCCAGCTTTTTGCCTTTGGTGCCACGGCTCCCTCTGCGAGGGCAGCTTTTGTGCTGGGGGTTAAGAGGGGATGGGAGGAACTCCAGACTTCGGGAAGCAGCCGAGGAGGGATGGGCTGGAGGTGAAGCAGGAGGAGCCTGCAGGCCTGGCGTTGGAGGTAGGGATTGCTGGGAAGCGCCGCGCTGCAGGAGTGGGTGCTGGGGTCAGCCGAGGTGGCATCGCCCAGGGAAGCGCTCCTGTTGCCGAGTTAAACACTTCACTGGCTTTAGCCTAGCGAGGCACAAAGCACGTCTGTGTGCTGGCAGCCGGCATCAGGGGAGCCACAGGGGAAACACGGCTCGGTCTGGGCTCCAGCTGCATCTTCCAGGCTTTGCCGGGAGGATTTGCTTGGAATTCTTTCAGCCTTTGAGATTGATGGACCCAAACCTTCCCCTGCTTGGGGCCGGGACTGAATTCCCCCGCCCAGAATCCCGGTGGGCTCCCCTCAGGCTGGGATGTGCAGTGGGAAAAGACCTGTTGAAACGTGGGGACCGCTGCCTTGTAACTGCAGGGAGTCCCCAGTGCTGGCTTTTGGCTGACAAAAGCAGCTCCTGGGCTCCGCACTGTGCCTATGGATGATAAAAGGTGACCTCGGAAATTGCATTTCCAAACGTTTCCCCCTATCTGTGCAGGCTGGCGTCGTTCCCAGTGTTTCAGGCCGGGACTGCCTGGGGCTCTTTGTTTAAGCTCCCTGGGCACTGCAATTCTTATGCACAGAGCTAAAGATGCACTGTCGGAGACTGGGATCCTGGAAGGCGGCTGCAGATCGGCCTTTTGTTATCCCCGGGATTAAAAACTGCAGCTGAGGATGAGCTGAGGAAATCAAAGTCACCTCTCTAGGGACATGCCGCGTGTTCGGCAGTGGGATGGAGGCAGGGTCAGCCACAGGTTCAGGCTGTTTCAAGCAGCACGAGCTGGCAGAAGGGCCCACAGACCTCAATGAAGAAGCACGTAGTGCTTTAACCACGTTCAGCAAACTTTGGTTTGCAATAACCCGCTGCTGCCTGCTCTGATTTCACTGCTGAATGTCAGGGAAGGAGAAGTCTAAAGGGCGTCATGCATCAGAAGAGAACCTGAGCTGTGCTGTCTCAAAGGAGCAGGGCCTGCCTGGGCTCAAAGAGGGTTATTGCTGCTCTGTCAGCCAGGGCTGGTTTGTGCTCTGCATCAACCTGGTCCTTGCTCAATTGGAAATGGGATCTGGGGGAGCAGCAGACCTTGCTACATTGCACAGTAGAGCGTCATCTCTCCTCTCTCCACTACCCACAGGCTGATGCGTGATGAGTGGCGGTTTGGGAGGCCTGGAGATGACTGATGCCCTTCGCTTTCCATCCCTTGTCAATGGAATGGGATAGAAAGGAGGTTTTAAAGTGCAAAATGCAGCCACTTGCAGCACTCCCCGCTGTGTGTGACAAGGTGACCTCCGCCTCCCTGCTCCTGGTCTGACCTGCTCGGGCTGGTTTTGCAGTGTCCTTTGACACGCTCTGATGCACAGCACCAAGCTGTGAACACGCACAGGAGCTGGGCCTGCCTGTGAGAAACCCAATTCCGCTTTGCTTATCTCCCTTCTCATTTATCTCTGGTCGCATCATGCCACAGGTTGCGCCTCCACTCTTGCCACTAGTGCTGATGCACAAAGGAGAACCAAAGTAATGCTGTGTTCTCCGAGGCAGCAAAGCAACGCGGAGCTGAGCCAAAATCTTGTTTATTTCTGGAGGTTTTAATGGTTATTCACTTATTTAATGAGCTGTGTAGTGCCTTTGAGAAGGAAGGTGAAGGGTGTGAAGGCTTTATTCATACCTTAAGGCTGTACCTCTCCCTTCTCTGGGGCTTCTGGCCGTATTTGCCTTTTCAGCCTGCATCAGCACTGCAAAGGCTGCTGCAGGGCTCCGGGTCACTGCACAGTCTGGAAGCATGAAATGCCAAGTGTTCATTAGGAATGCTTTAGGCTCGGGGTAGGGGAGCGTTGCGGGGGGCTCGCAGCCTGCACAATGTGAATGTGAACTCCTCAAACCCAGCCCAAGGTGTTGGGTGCTTCCCAGCTCGCTCATCTGTCTTGATCTCCTGTTTCCCAGCCTGTCCACAGCCTTTCCTGGGAGGAAGCATCTCCAGTCTGTGCTCTGCTTTGTTCGAGGCTGCTGTAACCTCTCCTTCTTTGGAGAATAAGATGTTAAAGAGCCTTTGAAAATGATCAAACCCGTCAGCTTCACTACTGTGATTAATCAATCACAGCCGCTGCTTTACAGCTCCTTGTTTTGATGTGCTTTAGGTTGTTCCAAAGTTAGCCCTGCTCAGGGCCAGTAAACACATTCCTGAGCCCTGGCAGCGTGCTGGGATGGAGCGGGAGCTGAATCTTCACCATTACTTTCTGCAGAGGAGAGTTTGGATGAGGGTGTTTTGTCTGGGGAGCCGCCTGCGTGTGCCCCAGCGCTGGCACACAGGGCCCTGCTGCAGGAGACTCCTCAGGGAGCATTGGGAGCTTTGCAGCCCCGGTCCCTGTGTGTCAGGAGCAGCCTCCACGTGTGCTTGATGGGGAGAGGGTGCGTTCTGTAAGGGATTTATTAACTTGTAAGTTATTCCCAACTGCTTCTTGTGCTGATGCTGCCATTAAAAGGGAGCAGAGGATGCTCCTGGGAATGCTATAATCCTAAAAAGAAAGCGAGGAAGAGATTTAAGCAATCTCTTATCCCCAGATGGCAACTGCATCCTTGCAAACACTGCCTGATCTGCCCTTTGTCGCACTGAAGTATCTGAGGCTGCAGGTGGCAGCTCCAAGAAGTTGGTGTCAATTTTGGAGGCTTAAATGCTGCCTATCAGTTGTGGGGTTGGGTCTTTTTCCAGCTAAAGAGCCAAGCAGGATCATGCAGCATCACAGCTCAGGTAGTTTGCAGAGCTGCTGTCAAACGGATTAAGCTGGGGATGGAGGAATTGCTGGTGAAGTCTTTTCTTTCTAATGCTTGTGTGGTAGAGGCCGATTTAAAGTCCATTTCATCACCGGGGTGATGCTCCTAGGCACTGGCAGTGCAAGTGCAGCCGCTGATGTGGCACAACATCCCCAAGGGTGTCTGCAAAGTCCATTGAATAGAAGTGAATCAACCTAAATAGGCTCACTACTTAGAGGTGCTGCAGAGCCACCCCCTTGGTGACTGTTAGCCATAGACCTGTGAGTGCCTGGAGACATCCCACCAGGGGACAGGTCGAGTTTTGCTATTACTCTGCCATGGATGCAGCGCACACACTTTCCAACGAGGTGGATTGCATAAGATAGAGCATTGTTATCTAGGTTATACCTAGAGAGCAGAGCTCTTTCCTGAGGGAAGGGGGAGGCCTCTCATCACTTTGGTTAGCCAGGTGTTCCGAAGGGGAATGAAGGATGCTTGGCTTTACGTGGCTGTGGAAGTGAAGGCATAAAGGAGCCTTTCTGCATCTCGGTACCAGGGTGCAACCCCCTATTGCCTTGAGCTGCAAAGACCTTTGAGGCCTCTCCCCTTCCCTGCAGAGACCCAGCACCCTCATTCCTGCTGGGAGCGGAGGGAGGCGGAGCAGAGCTGGATTAACTGCCTTTGTCCTTGTTGTTTGCATATATATCACAGCCTGGAAATGTCACCTGGAGCACAGCCTCTCTGCTCCATTACATCCCCATTTCTTACTTAATGCAAGCAATGAGGTTTCCGTGCTGGAAACGAGGCACCTGCCAGCTCAGCAGAGCTGAGAAAGAAACCCTCCATGGTCCCACAGGGGTCCTCACCCTCCTTATCTGTTATAAGCAGAAAGGAGGGCAGGGAGATGACATTGCAGCTCAAGAAGGAAGGTGTGTATGGGATTGTGCTCAGCTGCACCCTGGTTTGCAGGACTGTCAGCCTGAGCTCTAAAGTGGCTTTGCCTTGGAGGATGTTGTGCACAGAAGATAAGCAAAGGCCACCCTCTTTCTAAGTTCAGCTGCTACTGGATTTCAGAATAGGGAGATTGGTTTGGTTTAAACCTGGCTTTGCATTATAGACTCTAGGGTGTGTGTGTGTGTGGTGCTGTATGAGGGATTGTAGGGATCAGCATCCCCCTGATTGCTCCATCCCCTGTTGACTGCCCTCCCCTATTTTACCCCTTGCGTTGGCCTCTGTTTCTTTGACTTCTGCATCCCATCAGCGTGCAGGAGGCTGTGAGTATCCTTAGGCTGAAGATGAACCTCTCCCATTCCCTTTGTTATCTGCTCTTCTTTGACTGCTGCTTTGACCAAGCTGTTCCTGCCCTCATCCCCATATGGGAGTCTTGCCTCCCGCCGTCCCTCAGCTCCATAAATCCAGGGTGTTAAAATAAGTGCGTCATCTGTAAAAGTATGGAAGTAAATGTGCTTCCCGCTGGAGCCCGTGACACCCTTCACAGCCTTTGCCCTGCAAATCAGATTAGCGCACACAGCGAGGAGAATCCCTCTCAGGTGCTCCGCTTCAGGCTGCGTCCAACACCTCCGCCTTGCCCTGACCTGCCCAGCACCCGGCCTGTCTCTGGCCGTGGCGTTCGGGTCCTGGGGAAGCTCTTGCTGGTAGTGGGAGCTGGATGCTGCGGGAGGCTGCTGGGACCACAGCATCCTTGCAGCGCGCAGCGGAGCCAATCGCTGCTGCCAGGGGTGGAGCTGGAGCGGCCGCGGAGCAGCGCCCAGCGCCTGCCCGGCGCAGTTGGCCCGGGCTGCGGGGAGAGCAGCGCCGCGCTCGCAGCTCCGGCGGGCGCCTGCCCGGCAGCATCGCTGGAGCCTCCCGCTGCCCTCAGCGCATCAGCCCGGCCCGCGGCACAAAGGTACCGGCCCGTCCCCGCCAGCCCGCGCGGCGCTCGGGGCTGTCGATGAGACTTGGAGGAAAGTTTAGCGGGGGATCGGAGCCGGTTCGTAGCGGTGCTTGCGGGAGGGCGGTGGGAGGTGAGCCCTGCCGCTCGCTGGGATCACGGTGGGCACTGATCCGTGCCGCTCGCTGGGATGCGCTGCCAGGCGCGGAGCGGGTTTGGTAATGAAGAGCTGTGGGGATGCAGCCGTGACCGGGGTCCAACCGGTGCCCGCTGCAGGGAGCTGGTGCCTGTCCCGCCTGTGCCACCCCGGGCAGGAAGCCGGAGGTGACCGATGTGTGCCGGGTGAGTGGTCCACCCAGCGCTGGGCACCACGGCATCTTCCCGTGCTGCATCCACCGACCGGGCCGGCCCCTTGGTGCAGGCAGCACCCCCTGTGCTGGGCAGTCAGTGGGAACTCGGGTGCTTGTGCTGAATGGATGCTGCGCTGGCGTCCGCACAGTTCAGAGCGGGAGCAGGAGCTCGTGGGGCTGCGGGATGCAAGTGTGGATGTCTGCGGATGCAGGAAAACAAGCCTGTTCTCTCTGTTGTTTGGGAAGTTTGGAGAACTTCCCATGTCAGTGCTCCTTAGGGAGCAAAAGCAGGTTTCCAGGGTGGCTGCCATCACCGAGGAAGCCCTGACCCGACTCACTGCAGCACCCATGGGTGCTGCCAGCCTGCATGCTTGCTCATCCCTGGCCAAAGGGGTTGGTCTGTGCATCCCTATGGGGCTACTACCGCACATGTTGCGCTGGAGTTGTCCATAGGTCTAAGAGCCCAAGCAGAAGCTGTTCCTTATGCAGCATGAGCGAGGTGACTGCTGCTTTGGGGTGCATGGAAGATCTCTACTCAGTGACCCTTGAGCCATCTGAATTGCTTAGATCTGTATCCATTGGACCTGGGCAGAGCCCCTTCTGTTACTTGTGCTAAACGTGCCCTGAGTGCCGCCCTTTGGGCAGTCGCAGGCTCCTTTTGCCCTCCTCTGATGCTGACCTTAGTGTGCAGCGCTGGGTGAAGAGTGAGCTTTGCAAAGCGTTGAGAAGACACTTAAAGACCCAGGTTGCATTTTCAAGATGAGCTTGTGCTGCTGGCTCTCACGTGAGCACGTGTAATCCATCTGCACCATGCAAACAAGCAGCTCTGGAAGGCAAAAGGTGAGCCTGAGAGGGGGGACAGCTCGGAGCAGGGGATGCTGGGCACAGGGGCTTCAGCTTTCGGGGTCTTGGTATCCACAGGAGAGGGGCAGTGACCTGGAGCATCTTCTGCCCCTTCTCCCTGCCCTGTGCTGCGGGGTGGGGAATGGCAGGGACTGGATAAATAGTCCTGTAAGAGGAATTTTGCTTAAGGTTCTAGACAGTGACTCATCTCCTGGAGGTGTGGGGGGGCAGCACAGGAGCTTTCTACACCAAAATGGGTCTTTCCCCTGATTTTATCAGGAGCCAGAAGATGGGAATCCTCTATTCCCCTCAGAGCAGTGTAGACCTGTCGATTACAAACCTCCTAATCCCACTGCTCTGGTACCTCCTGCATCCCTGTTCCTGGGGAGCATCCAGCCACATCCTGTGGTGGGACTATTCCAAAACTCAGGTTGATTTCCACCTTTCCCAACTGATCTTATCTCATTGTCCTTTATCACTCCTGAGTCACTCCAAATAATGAAGCTTTGCCTGTACATAGTGGTTTGCATGGCATTTCTGTGTGTACCTGCCCAACTCGCATTGCTTGGCTCTGAGCTGCATTAACTTTCCTCCTGCATCCAGCCTTGCTCCCATGGGTTTTGCTGCCCTGCTCTGCCCTCTCCTGTGCTGGAAAGCCCGGAGGAGCTGGAATGCTGCTATAGGGCACATACTCTATCCCTGCCCGTCTTCCCTCGCTGCTCACAGCATCACTGGCGTCTTGGGAAGGGGTTGTCCGTGCATGGAGAGGTTTTGCTGATGTTTGTCTGGATCCGGTTTATTTGCTGCTCCCAGTTTGCAGCAGAGTCAGTGCCACTGGGGGATCCTTGCTGAGTTGGTACCTGGCTCCCAGCTTGCTCTATCTGGGGGTCTTATGGCTCAGTGCATGGCACTGCACCACCTCATTCCCCCCTCTTTATGCCTGGAGATTGACCTGGGGATGCTGATGGCTGGTCTGGTCCAGCTATGGATTTAGCATCCCTCCCTGCAAGGGATTTGCTGGTGGAGGGAGGGAAAATCCCCAGTTTAAGACCACCAACAAACAGCCCTCCTCTTCCCTGTCAAATGTAGGCAGGAATAGTGGGGAATTTTGGGAATTATTCCTTTGCAAGAAGGAACTTCTCACCAAAAATCAGTCTCTCTTCAGACCCCTGCGGCTCTAATCCAACCCTTTTCCATTACAAGGTGTTCTCCAGCCGGGGGGGCTTATGGAAGACCCGAGTGTCTCATTTATCTGGGTTAAGCTCCCAAGGAAGGAGGTGTGACTCGAGACCCAGACCTGGTTTGGGAGATTCGGAACTGGGCCAATTTCCAGGCCGAGACGGGGCCGTTGGTGTTCCCGAGGGTGGGTTTGGGTACAGAAATGGATGAAGGTCAAGGCTTCCATCTCCCTCCAGTGCATATTTATCTTCCTGACAGCTTCTGGGCAGGTAGCAGCACATCTGGAAGCTTTATTATTCCTTACAACGTGTGAATAACACCCCTTGCTGAACAGTGCTGGAGCTGGGAGTGCAGGTGCTGCAGGAAATGCTTTTCCTCCATCCACACCACGCTGCACAAAGCCTTTGCTGCGGCTGCACCTCCTGAAGGCAGGTTTAACAGAGCCAGGCTTTGCTGCGCTGGCTTTGCACCCGTGACCTTCAGCAGCCCGTGCATGAGACTGGAGAGGCACTGGCTTAATGGGACGGTGCCTTTTTGCCTCTTCATTTTGGTTCTCCTGCAGTTTCTTTGGCGCTTTGTTGGCATCACAGTTGGTGTCTCTGCCCTCTAGGGAACGATGTGCCTAATGCTCCTTTCCAGGCTTGCTGGGGTGGCCTGGCCAAGCACAGGTCATGGGGCGCCTATATCCATAGATCTATATATCCATGCATCTATCTATCTACCTATATACTTATATATTTGTATCTCTGTCTCTATCACCTATATCTCTGTCTCTATCACCTATATCTCTATCACCTGTAACTTTATCTATAGGCAGATATGTGGGTGACTTTAGAGTCGAGAAGCATTAAATATGTCTTTTTCTGGGCTGTGGCTTTTGTGGGGGCTGTGTATAGGCAAACCAAGTGTTTCCCAGGGTCACCCATGCTCTGCTGGTGCCTGCTCAGCCTGGCTCTTGCACAAGGGCATTTGGGTCTTTGTGTTTCTGGTCACCTTGCCGCAGTCACAGGCAGTGATTTCTGTTCTCTCTTTGCACCTCGTTGCGCTGACAGCCGCTGTTCTGCTCCAAGGTGTGAACACTTCTACCTGCCACCACCTTCTGCTCCTGCAGAGCAGGAGATGGCGTTTTGCAGGGGGCTGGGGGGGGGTGGAGCTGTGCCTTTTGCTGCTTCCTTTATTAACAAGGAAGAAATAGAGTTGCGGCGAGATCAGATTTGGAGAAAGACCCAGAGTTCCAAAGTGCTCCCAGAGGACAGATCCCTAATTGCTCTCTAATTGCATTAGAGTTTAATTTGTTGTTGTTTTTACTGTAATGTTCCCATTTTTCTCGACAGTTTGCTTTGTTCCATTAACTAGAAATGGTTGGAGATGAATATTCTCAATATTCAAACTTGCCCCTTGTGCGATGCTTGACAGCTTTTGGGTCTTTAACGTGGTGACAGGGGCCACTGGTGCGGTGCTCGCCCCGTGAAGGTGCTGTCCCCACTGTGCAAGCTTCAATCCTGGGGGGTTTTGCGTGGTTTTATGGGTCTGATGGTGCCAAGGCAAAGTTCCACTGACCTGAGAGGGAGGTTGGGTCCGTCCCTAAGCCACATCACCCCTTGGTGTCTGTGGGATGAGAGGGAAATGGGAATGCTGATGGTGGTCGCTGTCCTTCAAGGAGGCAACAAGAAGCTGAGCTCACTCCAGAGCAGCTCAGGGGCAGCAGCGCTTCAAAAGGCTCCTTTAATCCATTTCTCCAGAGCACAGAGGAGGAGCAGGTCTGGGAATGTAACCGGGAAGCTTCAGGAAGGGCTTCTGGGAGCTCGATTTGGAAAGCGGTAGGGCAGAAGAGCATCGCTCCTCTTAATATAGTTCTGCTTTGGAATTTATTGTGTCTTGTTAAAGGGGAAATGAAGTAGAAGATGTAGTTAAGCTGGGACCTGCTTCTTGCCAATACATGATTGTGAGTGAAACAAATCCTTAAGGCAGGAGGGTATAAATAAACCTTTCCAGGCTCTCAGCCTCTGCCCTTGGGGCCCTGGAGGTGCTGCCTGCCTCTCCTTTGATCTCCTTGCTTCTATGTCACATCCATACTGCTCATGGGCGATGACACAGTGATCAAGGCCTCAGCTGCCCGTGAGCTGGCTGTGATGGAGCTGGCTCTGGAAAAGCAGTATCAATGCTGGGAGATGCAGGGAGCTGCACCGTGAACTTAAAACCGCTCCTAAATTTGATCTAGCCGCTTAAAAACAGTGGGTGGACTTGGTGGCAAAGTGAGACGCTGGTATTTAAAGCTGCCTTGAGGGATGGAGCCACAGGGAAGGCACCCAGCAGCAAGCTGGGTGTATTCAAAATTAGATGGAGAAAATGGGGAAAGCTGATGCTGGAGCTGCAGCACCCCGAGCGCGTTGCCAGAAACCCCAGGAGCAGGATGGAACCGAGCACCAGCTGCTTTTGAAGGCAGAAATGAATCAGTGCAACCCCCTGTTGTATGGGATGCTGAGCAAGCTGCTCTGGTATTTGGCATGTAACAGGCACACGTGAGCTTTGGTAAGAGAGGCACAACCTCGCATGGCCTCTGTGGATGCAGTGGGGCCAGCCCCAGTGCTGGGCTTTGCCCTGGTGTCTGTGTATGCACACGTGCCCCAGTGCATTGGGTGCTCGTTCCCATGGGCAGATCCAGGCTGAACCCCAGGAGCATTCCACTTGCTCTCACCCATATCTATGCATCCAAGGCTGGTGTGTTCCCTGACTCCCACCCCTCTGAGCTTCACAGAGCCTTGGCTTCAGTGGCAGAGAGAGCCAGAGTTCAGCTTGACTGCAAATGGAAGCTGATGAATCAATGTGGTGGTTTGCATCCTGCAGTGTCACCGGTGAAAGCCTCGGGATGATGACTGTGGATCCAAGCGCTCCTTGGGAAACACCGAGCTATTATGCAAGTCTATGGCAATATATTTCCTGCCGCCAGAGATGCTTCCTGATACTCCTAATTGTAACGATAATTAATCTGCCTGATTTCCAAGCACGTGGCTGTAGTTCATGGGAGCCTGGCAGGGACAGGAGCCACACAGAGCGTGGGACCTGCTCTGCTCTCCCTTTAATTGCCAGATGTGTCTACTGCAATTCCAATCTCTGTGCTACCATGAGGAGGTGCTGGGCTGCGTCCTCCCTATGCTCCTGCTGCAGGCAGGGGGTTCAGTGGGGGTCTCCATGGGTGGGGATGGGGTGTGAAAGCAGAGGGATGTGAGGAGCTGGTTTGTAGTGCTCTGCTCTGATGCCGGGCAAGGAATGACATTGCAGAGCAGGATGGAGCCGAGTCCTGGGTGCCATCTACAGCTGCCTTCACTAATTCATGTTTATGAAGCTCTTCAGGAGGTTCATGACCTCTTTCTGCAATGCAGCTGGTTCCTATCGCAGGCTTTTCCAAGCTACCAAGCTCTGCTGTGGCTTCACAGAGAGCTCTGTCACTGGTCACAGGGCTGTTCCGTATCATCTCTGCCCGATGCAGATCGTGGTGAGCCCCATCATGTTCAGTCTGCTTGGGAATAAGTCATGTTTTAATGAGCGCTTCCTTCTCATCTGGCTCTGATTGCACCAGGCGGTGCTTTACACTGGGAATTCGGTGTTTCCCTATGGATGCTTTCCTGTTTCTCAGCAATCCTCTACTGGCAGGTCTTGCCCTCTTTTCTTATGGTGGAATAGCTGAGACACCTCTTCAGTCTGCTGCTTCTTGGAGAAGCATGCACCTTTCCAGAAGTTTGGGATCTCTATGCACATGAGACGAAGGTATTTTCCTATTCCTACCAAAGCACAGGGAGTTTCTGGCTTTGCAGACAAGCATTTTTGAGCCTTATTTGCCCTCTAGTCAGAAAGGATGGCTGGTGGCCGTGACCGAAGGATAACTTACAAACCTCACTTTGAGAACAGATGCTGTATCAAACGCATCAGCTTGTTTTAATGCCTCTTTGTTGCTTCTTGGTACCACTGGGGATGCCTAACGAATACTGTAGGAACAGGAGTCCCCAGCCTATGGAGACCTTTCCAAACCTTGGAGCTGGTCTCCGAAGGAGCTGCAGTACCACAGTGGCATTGCTGAGCCATTGCTCATTGCTCCTGTATTGGTAAGGACCAGGATCGTGTTATGTTTTGCTGTTGGGTTTCCAGAGGGGAACTGAGGGATGAGTTATCCGAGTGTCTTGTTGAAATGCTCCCAAATACAAGGCGGGCCTGCCATGAAACTTAGAATTCCAGCATGCTTCTGCTCCACGGGGATGAGATCTTCCTGCTGCTTAGAAGAGAGCAGATGCTGACAAAAGAAGGGTTGTGACTTTTTCTTACATCAAGGATAGGCAAAGAGAATGACATCCTTCCTACAGCCTATGGTTTATGTTTTCCTTAAGATAAAGCTCCTTGTTGGCCGCTGTTGCACACACAAAGCGAATTGACAGATTACACGATAATATGAGGAAGTTTAATGAAATCTGCTGATACCCTTTAGAGGAGGTGGAATTTGGATGTGCAATTAAATGAGGCCGGGGGTTTAGCTGCTGCGTGCTAACCAGGGGACTTAGAAAGCATTTGCATTCCTGGTGTCTTGTTTCTAAATCATTTCATTGATTGCAAAAGCTCTGCTAGAGCAGGGGAGCTGCAGCTGAAGGGAGCAGAGTCCATCAATCATCACAAACGCAGAGGGTTCCTGGCCAGCACTGCTTGGCTGCCTCGGGAAGAGCTGGGCTCCTATAAATCCTCACTGGGTGGGACTGGATGAGGCAGCTCTGGCTGGTAAGTACTGGATGTGTCATGGACCTGTCCCATAGAGGGGAGAGGAGCTCAGCTCATGGGTGTGAACTTGGATGATGGTGTGGATAAGCAGGAGCATCTCTGCTTCTGCTATTGCTGACTTTGTTAACCTTTGCTGGGCACGAAGCTTTTAGTGCTGTTGGGAATTAAGCAGTGACATGAAACTCATTCGGGGTTGGTGCTGGAAAGGCTGAAGCTGGTTTTAGTATGAGGTGCATTAGCTTAGTTTCAGCTAGGCCAGCACACAGGCTTTTATGAAGGAATCCAGTGTTAAAATAATCCCCCATGGGTGATGGACAGATTTGTTCTCTGAAGGCTTCTTCTAAGCTCATTGCCACCTTACATGGCTTTGCCTCTTGGGTTTCTGAGCTGAAGCTGATGGGGAGTGACAAGCCCTGATTATGCAAAGTACCAGAGGCTACGAGCTGCAGGCACGGGATTCGGCTTGACTTGCTTCCCACTGTTTCCTACGTTATTAGGGAGCCACAGGGAAAAAGTAGGTCCTGCTTAGCCAAAAATAAACGTGGCCTCCTGATTGTGACTGCAGAGAGAGGCAGCACGGGAGCCACTCACCGGCTCCTGCCTGGCACCGACCCCAGAGCAGGGACCGCTGAGTGGGGTACCCGCAGCCTGGCAGCGCAGACCCCGCTCCGGGGATGCTCCGGCACTATTTATGCATCTTCTTGTGAGAAACCACCGTTTCCATAGCAACCGCGAGCATCACATGGCCACCGCGGCTCCGCACATGCAGCCCGGCGGGCGCCTCGCTGCGTTCCCGACGCCGCGCGGGGTCCCGGGAAGGTGGGGGGCATCCTTCGGGATGCAGCTCGTGGTTGGGACACATCCCTGTGCCATAGGGGTGGGATGAAGGGTGGAGAGGGGAGCGATGGGAGGCTTCAAAGGGGTGATGAGCACTGAAGGGAGTGGGTGCCAGGGCTTCGTGCTGGGCTGTGTCAGGCCAGGTTTCCTCCCCAGGGTGGGGTTTGGCCGGGTCTTAGGCGAGGGGAATGTGTTTCTCCAGGGAGATGCCAGCAGCAGAGATGTCCCAGGCCAGGGCATCTCCTTCCAGCCCTCCACATCCCAGTTTGAGTGAGTCCTTCCCTCTGCCATGCAGCTACATCACCCCCTCAGAGTGCAGCCTCTGCAAAGCCTAAAGGGGTCAGTTTGAGCCCCTCATTCAGCAGGTTTATGGGCTTCCACCTGCACTGGAGCGAGCATCAGAGCTCTGTCCTTGAAGCGTGCAGGATGCAGAATTGGTGCCCTGAGGCACAAGGTATGCTTGCTTGTCGTTCAGTTCCTACAAACTTTATTAAAGCAGTCACAATACATCAATCTCCTTTTCAAAAAGATATTGTTATTCAAGTCAGCCTGTTTGCAATTAAATCCTCATGTGGGGTGAATAATTAGAATGTTTCACGTGTGTAACTGGATACACACATTTAGAGGGAAGGGTTGGTGCTGCTCCCAAAATTGCAGCGTAGCTCCCTTTAAACTTGGCAGCATCCTTCCTTCATCACCCCCTGAGGCAATTCGTGGCACGGAGAGCTTGCTCTCTGCTGCAGGAACAACTCTTTCCTTTGCTCTCTAAATCTCTGCTCCTGTAATTTCCTCAGCTTGCCCTTTGTTCCCTCCTCAGACAGGCAGTAGGTCAAAAAGGCACTGACTGGATTTTACTGCCACACATAAGCTCTGTCTCTGTTGTTTGCTTCAGTACTGCGTTAGGGGATGCAGAGCATCCTGAGCACCCAGAGCCTTGGCCTGGCTGCTTTTCTGCCTTAGGGCATTGTCTGCCCCTCTTGGCTTCCTTCTGCCCCAGGCACTGTTTTTCCTGACATATTCCTCAGTTTGAGGTGGTTTTTCTTGCTTGGTTCTACTATTTATGAGCTGGTGACACTGGTGAGGAGGTGGGAACATCTGCAGCTTCCCGCCCCACTTGTGAATCCTAGGGGAATTCAGTCCCAGAGGGAATTATCTTTCCCTCCACAGTGTGGGAGCTGTGAGGCTCCTCTCAAAAGCATCATCACTGAGAGGACACCGTTCTGAGCGCTCCTCTCAGCGCTAGGGAAGATGAAGAGCTGGATCCCAGCAAAGGATGTGGCTGCTCGTGCTGAGGGAGCTGGGTGAAGTCAGGTGTTTGGGGTGCTCAGGTTGAGACCCATCTGCACTAAGGCTCCGTCTCCTCCGTGTTGCTCCCCACAGCCTCTCCTCTGTGTTTCGCCGCATGCAGCAGCCACGTGCGGGATCTCTCCTGCTCCCCAGCTCATGCCACATGCGATGTTGCTCTGATTTTCAAGGCTCCAATAAAGCATGTCAAAATGCATCAAAGGCTGAATGCAGGAGTGAAGCAAATCGACTCTAGAGGGGATTTCAAGGATGGAGGAGGGGAGGGAAGGAGCAGATAAACCCCAAAGAAGAATTGCATGGTGGAGATGGCAGATGTGCAGCACAGCTGGAGGGACACGGAACATCCTTGGCTTGGCAGGAGAAAAGGCAAATAGCATGCACATCCTCCCAAGGTGTGCTTGTAGTGAGCTCTTCATAGGCAGGGTCATTGCCTCTGGGAGGCTGCCCCATCCCTGCCCTTTTCCCCATGCTCTGCATTGGGGCTGTTGTGGGCTCCAATGCCTGGAGCATGTCTGCTGCTGCCATCGCCTTGAGAGAGAGCTACGCTCGTGGAACAGGCTCAACCATCCGTCACAGTGCTGATAGTGCTGGGAAATAAGGCACTTCAAAAGGCAGTGCTTTGCATTTCTTCAGATCCTGGTTGTAAGTGCAGCGACTGAGCTGCCGAAAGCACATTAATTATTAGCAAAGGCTTCTCTTCTTTTTATTGCAAGACAAATTAAACACCAGAAGAAACCAGGAAGCGTTACGCGAGATGTTCATCCATGGCAGAGCGACAGCAGCACAAGCAGCAAGTAATTCGTAACGTGAAAATCAGGACATCTAATTTTTGCCTTGCTGTCTGCGTTTGGCATTCCCAAACATGCTCAGTCACCCCTTCTCTAGCGCTCCAACACGGAGGTTTCGGATGCTGTTAGTTCTGGGAAAGGTGATTAAGGCTCTTGAGAGTAAATGTGGGATCGCTATTTCGTTCCTTACTCTTGGAAGGAATTGAGTTGCAGATTTTGGTGCTTTATGGGATGGTGCTCCTTGTCCTGGGTTGTCCAATAGGAAAGTGAACCTGTGTGCATCACAAGTGGGTGATTGAACAAGCAACTTGGGTGAAGCTGGAGGTGCCCAATGCCATGGATGAGCCAGACCAAGGGCTGATGCGCCCCAAGATCTCCAAGTCCTCTGGGTCTACAGGGCCCTGGTTGGGTGAAGCAGAGTTGGGATGTGGGTCCGTGGCTGCAGCAGCTGAGTCTGTCTGTAACTTCCATCCATGTATCTGATGCTTGTGGGGTAAAAGCTTAGACACCCATTCCGTGATCTCGGGTTTAGAGCCTTCATTTGCTGTCTCTGATATATCCCCTCCTGACCCAAGTGCTGTGGGATCTGCAGGTGCTTGTGAGCGGAGGAGCTGCAGCCCTTCTGACAGCAGCCTGCATGGGAAAGGGATGGTCCCTACCCTGAAAGGATGTGAAATCGTCTGCAGCTCCTCAGGGGTTTCATGGCCTTCTGCTGCTTGTTGAAACACAGAAATTATTGCAGTGAGGTGATAGAAAAGGCAAAACTTGGAATTAGAAAACCTCTGCCTCCTTCATGTTTGTCATGGGCTCCGCAACTCTTCGCTCCCAGCCATGAACTTCCCGTTATTAAAAAGCCTTCTTTTGCTGTTCACTGAGCTCACTGCTCAAAAGAAGGGGTGACGGACTTGATAACAGGGGGTGTGCAACAGTGAAAATAGAAGCAGCATGTGGAGGAGAGATTGCCAGAAAGGAGATTACAACACTATTTATCAGGATCGTGACAGGGAGTGTTTCCCAGCAGTGATTGCAGATCATGCTGCGGCTCCTGATGCGAGTGAGGACCCCAAGGGCTGGCGCAACAGCAAAGAGCTGCTGCAACGCGCACCCATCAGCACCTACCTAAGGTCCTGAAGCAGTTCTACTGCCCCAGCACTTATGGCAGGGTCCATTTCCACCCTCTCCTTTGTGACAGGCACATGTTCAGCGTGTGCCAGGGTCTGGTGGGATTCAAAGCGTAGTCTTGAAAAGGAATCGGCTTTGAGCATGTCTCTGATGTCAATACGTGGATTGCTGACCTCTAAAATTTAATGTAACTTAGCATCTTTCTAGCAGTTGCCAAAATCTGCAGTCAGCCCCATCAAATTGATTTTCATTAAGCTGTTGTAGTCACTGAAACTGCTGAGAAGAATCGTAGCCATATGGCACGAAGTATTTAAAATGAAGCCTCTCACGACACAGTTTGCTGCTCCTGGCGGTGCTGAGCTGACATGTGCAGAGGTTACTGATCGGAAGCACTGACAAGGGCCTCAGCACTGCAGTGCCGGTACAAGAGGCAATAACAAACCCTTCTGAAAGGGGACCGAGTGATCAGTGCCTGTGATGGAGGCCTCACTGTGTGTCTCCCACTGAGGAGAAGACCAAGAGTTGGGGATATTTAGACCTTGGTGGCCAGGCTGTGCATTGCACGTTGATTCTTCAACTCCCTGCAAGAAAAGCTTCTGAGGAGGTGCAGGGAACACATCCCTCCTTGCTCAGCATCTGTGGTTCTCCTTGAGCATCCCGGAGGTGCACGGTGCTTTAGAGCCCTGGACATGAACCCTCCATTCCATTCCATTCTGCTTTTAGGCAGCGATGGGCTCTGCAGGGAGGATCAGCCAAATACTGGTCAGTTGTAGGGGCTGTTAGGCACTTGTAGGCAGGGAGAACCAGAGTGGAATGAAGTGATGAGAAATATATAACTGTTAATTGCTTATGAACTCCCTTTATGGTACTTGTAGGCAGAAGAAGTTTATAAATCACTGCACGTGTTGACCCACAAAACAAGACAAAGGGGAGGGGGGGGCAGAGAGCTTTTCTGGAGCAGGAGGAAGCGCTGTTTTTAGGTCATGTACCCACACGACAAAGATGTTTTCTTTCTCCCAGGCTCTGTGTCTGGAGTCTGCCTCTTCTGCACAGGGGAGCCCTTGCAGCTACGCACAGATGCCATCAGCCTGCGGTGGCCTTGCTGTGGTTGCAGCATCTCTGCGCCAACCCCTTTGTAAGGAGCAGAGAGGGCTCTAGTGTTGTTCCTGCATTGTAACAGGGTCTTGGCCAGGGAAATATCAGCCCTGGACCCTTCCTATGCTCTTGCATTCAGGGCCAGCCTGGGGGCCGTGGCAGTGAGAGCCTGCTTTAAAACGCACAGCGTGGGGAGACCCACGTCCCTGCATTCGTTTCGCTGCTTGCTACCTCGGCATCCTTTTGATGCGCTGCTCTAGCGTGGTATCTGAGGAAGAATACAGAAGAGAAGGTATTTTAAGAAAGCAAAGGAACAGTCACCAAACGCCAAAGCTTTATTCAGAGCCGGCAGGTCGGCCCAGCCAAATTTAGTGTTGTTGCTCAGATGAGGGCTGGGAAACGAGGCTGTACAGGGCTCCTGCTCTTCTATTGCACCTATGTGGGACAGGAAGGCTGTTTTCTCCAGGCAATAGCTGGTATTTGAGTTTAAACTTGTTCTCAGGCTGCCTTGGTTTTAGTGGCAGCTTTGCAAGGGTGACTTGTAGAGACGGGTGCTGGTAGTGGCTTGCTTGTGTGGAAATCCCCCTTGCTAAGGTGAACCTATTATTTCTATCAAGCCCTTCATAATGTATTTTTCCCGAAGCAGTTATTGTTACCAGAGCTTTCTAATTATTTTAAGTAGCTAAGCTTACATATGTTTGAATCCTCTCTACAGTTTAGCCTAATATATTCATGCAAAAGCATGAAGGAGGCTTTGCTTCCATTTATTCTGCTGTTCCCTAATCCCCATCCCTCGCTCCTCTGCCTTTCCATCACTGTTGGAAAGGAATACTTGCAAAGACAAGTAATGAAAGCCTCTGCCAGCATCCTGAGCCTGGGGAGGACACTTGGTTTCTGCTCCCCATCCAGCAAGCATCAGGGATCCTGGGCATGGAGAGCTTCTGCCCACCTGCAGGTCAGTACATGGGGATGCTCCTGTCATGTGTTAATGCATTACTTGAGGGTCTGCCATTCCAGAGACTCTTTATTAGGCAACCTGAATAGCTCCATGTGAATCGTGCTGCATAACATTCACATTGTCAGCACAATAACTGTGTTCACCTCTTGCGATGCATTACTTCTTATGCAGTGACAATGGCATATAGAACCTAGCAGGCAATATTGAGGCTGACAAATTCTACACCTGTATCAGAAGTCGATGCTTAGAGAAAAGACATGAAATCCTGTTCCTGGATAAGCCTGATTAGCTTCTGCTGCTCTAAAGGGGGGACAAGACAATGCCTTTCGTATGCACACACGTTGGGGGCACAATAGACTTGGGATCTGTTATCAGAGCATGTAGGGCTAAGCTAATACTGAGCAGCTTTTGATTTGCTCTGATTTTTGCAATGAGAGTTTGTACTGTGAGCATTGCAACTGCATGCGAATGAAGGTGATATTACCTGCCTCTGCTTTGGTTGCTGGCTTGAGGTTTGATGAGATTCTTTGGTTTGCCTTGTGCCAATCTGTTGCATCAAATGAGCTTTCTCCCTCCTGCTTTATTTTGCCTTTGATGCCATTTTGCAACACTTCTTGTACTCCTGAAAGGGTCTTTTGGTGTCTTTGAAAGTTTCTTCACAGCGTTTCTCTAGACAGAGTAAATGAAGGTTAAACCTAGGCAGGTAGCAAGAGGAAACAAGCAGGATCAGAGAGTAAGCGCATCGGCAGAGGAGCGCTGAGATTTGTGTCTTTCGTCTGATAGACCATGAGCACCCAAATGAACCTTTTCCTGGAGCTGGGGCAGAGCTGGAGCCTCTGGGAGACTCAGCTGCTTGTTTCCATAGGATGTGCTGCAGGGGTTGTCAGAACTGAGACAGCACAACACGTATGGGGTTCGGTGCAGCCGCTCCAGGTCGGCAGATGTGCACAGAGCACCTCATCCTCTGAGCCCAAAGGAAGGCCAGGATGATGCTGGATGATCTTCAGGTCCTTTCCGACCCAAAAGCATTCTATGATTCTATCATGGCATTAGTCAGAAGGCATCAGCCTCTAGTTTGAATGGCACTGGGGTATTTCTGGTTTTACACAACCTGTCTTTGCAGCTACATCTGATGTCTCCTGGCTCTGTTATGAGCCTCAGCCTTCCTGATGCACACCTTGGTTACCAGTTCAGAGCTGGATACCTGTGATTTGCTTGCACGAGGAAGGTGTGACAGGAACTGAGGTGTTCCTGTGGAGCAGGTCACTTGGGGAGCTGGCTCTGAAGTGCAAGAATCAGTGCTGGGAGTTACAGGGAGCACACAGGCATTTAAACAGCTGCTGGAGCCCAGTAAATCATGCCAGCAATTTCCTCTGTGTCTGAATTGAGGAACACAGCAGAGCTCAAACCCACCTTTCTCCAGGTTGTAATGATGTCTGCATTATCACCTCCTCCGTGCTGTGTAACAAATGGTTAAGCGTGTTTCAAGCATTGAGTGGTATATGCTATAGGAGGTTATGCACGTGGTGCTCCTAAATATGAAAGGTAATGGAGAAGAACAGCTGTGCCTCACACACAAACCGGTTGCAGAGCAGCGCAGGAATCTAAGTGGGTTTGGATGCTCCTTGGATGCAGGCGGGGATGTGGCTGTTGTTCAGTGCGGGTGAGCACTGAACACTTGGCACAGGCTGGTTGTGCATAACCCCAGGGACACCAAATTGTGGGTGGGGATGTCCTGGGGACCATCTGTGTTTCACATTTGCAGCTCTATAAAGTGGGTGACAAGAACCGCTCGGCTCCAGCGTCGCTCTGCCCATGTCCCTGTAGGGACCTTCATCAAACAGGTCCTGTTCTGCCAGCCTTGTGTCGCTGATTCTGCTCCTTGTCTCTTCCCTCTGTTGTGAACAGATGAAATCGTCCGACATCGACCAGGAGTTATTCACTGAGAGTTACTGCAAAGTGTGCAGCGCTCAGCTAATATCCGAGTCCCAGCGCGTGGCCCATTACGAGGTAGGATGCTCTCTGGTACCTCTGTTGTATCTGTCCATGATCTCCACATAATCTCCAATAATACCTCCATCGCTGCCTTTTCCAGTTGCCTTTTGTACAAGGTGGCATCAGTGGCCACATTCCCAGCAAATCACTACATCAGCATTTAAATCCCCTCTCTGAAAACTCAGCATTCAAACGCTATCTCTGCTGGTGGCATCTTGCACTGTAAATGATGCTGCATGGATGTGGTTTCCTCCTGAATTTGCAGTTTGAATGTAACTGGAAGGAAGTTTTCAAGGAAATAGTGAGCAAGGAGAGTTCAGCAACACCAGCTCGGGTTTGGATATGGAATGTGCTGCACCGTGCTTCGCTGAGTAGGAATCACTGATTGTGCAGAGAACAGATTAGTATTTGTGAATGTATTTAAGCACTTAAGAGGTAGGCAAGCAATAAATAATGAGGATATATCATTAGAGACGTGTTAGAACAGCAATTAACAGCGCTGCATATCTTCAAAACAGAATTAAATAAATCCCTGTTAAACAAGGGAGGAAATCACCCAGGGTTGTGCTGCTGTGAGAGGGAACCCACTGCCTGTCGTGTTCCTGCTCCATGGGCACAGGGAATGTGCATGGAGCCATGCAGCAGCAGCATGGGGTAAATCCTTGTTGTGGTGAGGGGCTGACTCAGCATTAACCCAGCAGGAGAGCAAGCACGTTCTCATTCATGCTCGCATGAAGAAGAGGGTGCAGGGTCCGTTCGTGTGGTGGTTGTGCACAGGGTTGGATGCAATCGGCTGCCTTTTGGGAGGTATTAATTGTGTGGGGAGCAGAGAACTGTCCCCTCTGGTGATACTGTGCAGGCGAAGGACCCATGTACGGCCCAGTCCCTCCTGGGGGGCTCTGGCAGAGGCAGTGATAGATGTGGCAGTGGTAGGGATGAGGCACTCCTGCACTGGGGGGGCTGTGGCTCAGCTGTGTTCTGTCCCAGCTTTTGGATGCACGGAGCCCGTCAGTGTCTGCAGCACTTCAACAGAACCACGATCTGTGCTAAGAGGGCTGGAAGGTGGAGCTCCCCCAGAGCTGTGCTCTGATTCAAGTGGTTAGCAATGGGTACACGACAGAGACATTTGTCTCCCTGTGGCCAGTGATGACATACGAGGGTTTTAATCACTGTACAGTACCCAAGGCTGCGGTGCTGCATTAATAAGCAATGCGAACAACAACGCACAGTCACTTGTAAGGCACTTTACATGTCTGTTTGGGTGAGTTTCTTCAGCCATCTCTTTTAAGCGCTCCTCTGGCTGCCCTCAGTGTGCAGCAGAGATCCCTGGCAGCCGCTGCAAGTCGAAGGCTGCGGGTTTTAGGGACACCTTCCAGATCTCGGGAATGGGCGATGCGGATGCCAAGCCTTGTCTACAGGAGGCAGCGGCATTGCCGCAGGAACAGGAGCAGCGAGTGGCGAGCGATGGGGGACTCAGCCAATCTCTTTCCTTCCGTGCCTGTAACTGTAGGTATGAGCTGAATCATTAATTCATAGCAGATGCTTTTGACAAGTGGCAAGCGACACGGGTTCGTGTTGTGTGTTTCCAGCGCGAGGTGTTGTGCTCGTTTGTCATCCCCTGTGAAATCCCAGCAGACGCTGTAGGCATTGGGCACGGTAATGTCATTACCCAATGTTCCTAATGGGAAGGAGGGATGGAGACAGCGGATTCATGGGGAGAATAGGGAACGCCCTGGAGCATGAAGGTGCTGCTGGATGGAGCCTTGAGGGGGAAGCTTCCAAATCCATGTGCTTTGACTGCAAATGTGAATGGAAAACCACCCTGCAGCTCCCCGCTGCTTCCTGGTGTGAGAGACCTGAGCAAGCAATGGGTAGTGAGTCACTTGTTGGGTGAACTTGGCCTCTTTTTCCAGCCAGACACCAGACAAGTGTGTGATTCCCTATGTACATTAATCATGGAACACTATTGGAGAATAATTTATGCAAATGATTCTCGCGCTGATGCTGTTCCATAAGGAATGCGGTCTGAGCGTTTGGAAGGCTGTTCTCTCTGCCAGGCACTGTTCAGAAGGGGTTTCTCTTCCCTTGAGCAGCTCAAGTCTGTGGTCAGAATATTCACTTTATAACACCAGCATTAGCAACATGCCTGTTCTTGCACGAAACTGTGGTGCTGAATGTACCTGAGCTCCATCCTGCCCGGGACTGCCAGCCCTTGCTGCAAGGCTGTGAGTTAATAGCAGTGATGTAAAATTCACTGTTTCGTCCTTATTCAAAAGGCCATGATTTTCACACCTTTCTTTTTCTTTTTCTGTCTTCTAAAAAGCAGCCAATGGTCAAAACTGATTCTTTCTGTAGGGAAAATCACAACCCTGCTCACAGCCAGTGAAGACCATACTGGGAACCAGCAATCACAAGCTCCCGGGCTGCGTTGGTAACTCATCATCCTCCGTGGCATGTTGTGGTCAGCAGTGCCCTTGCCCTTACTGAGCCAGAGCTCAGAGAAGGGGAATTGATCTCCTGCCTCTCCAGCAGAGCCGAGCAAGATCTGCAGCCTTTGTGCCAGGCACTGAGATCTTGGCTCCTTTGTGCATGCAGAATAAGACATTTCTCTGTAAGAAAACAGAGGGAAACAGCGTATGAAAGGGGGATGTTTCTATCTTGCCAAACAGGAATAGTCAGTTCCAATCACTGTCTCATCTGCTTCTCCAAATCATCAACCAATAACTCTTCTCTTCTCCTGCACTACTTTGCCAGGAATAAAATATCATTTGATGTCGGTCGCGCAGTATTAAGGGGTATTATTTCCAAGGGCAAGTGCAGTGGAGAATGACAAAGGAATCGGAATGTTTGCAGCGTTCTTTCGCTTCCTGCTTAACATACAGCAAAACAGTGCCCTTATTTTCTGTGCTTTGTGCAACCTTATTTATGTGCTTTGTCTGTGTCTGCTGCACCCCTGCTCCCCTTTCCATCCCTCTGGAGCTGCCAGGTGCTCTTCTCCTGCCCAGGATTCACCTTAGGGCAGAGCTGATCCAAGTACCTGGCTTTGGGATTGACTCGTAATGAAGTTGCAGGTGCCCAAATGAGGAAATGCCTTAATGAGCTGTCTGCATACTGTGATGCTGAGTGTCACAGGGGGCTGCTTTAGAGATAGCAGTTAGCTTCCACACAGCGGTAAGTAAGAGATGAGGCCGATCTTAGTGCTTATTGTCAATGCCCAAAAGATCGTGTGTTTGAATATTTTAATTCTTAAAGCAAGTGAATCTCTTAATTTGTCCCCTGAAGCATCAGAAAACTTCCTTCCCATTTCTGCTACTGGAATGAAGCATCCGAATATGGATTCCTGATAAAATCACTGCTAGGTAATAGCTCACTGTACTGCCTAATGTGCCAAGCATTCCTCATGAACACTGGCTTTCCTTCCCTCCCTTGGGAGGAACGAAGAGGAAACAGGATGCCTGATGAGATGAAGCATCACAGAAAAGGGCAGAGTGATGCAGCAGTGATTGCTGCCTGCACCAGGCCAAATGGTCCCTGTCTGGCGGAGATATTTCAAACCCCCTCCATTGCCTGTGGCTGGCAGACCCTTTCCTCAGGACACTTGATCAGCATGAGGTTGGGACCAGCCTTCTCCTGATGCTCTTCAATGGTGTATGTGGTACCTTCTGTGCTGGCACCAGGGATGGGGAGCATCTCGCAGCCTTTTTGCTCTGCTTTGGTAGCACGAGCTGCGTGTGTCTTTCAAGCATGACTTTGACACGAAGGGATTGATTTGATTTTGTCTTTAAATGATGTCTGTGCATGGGATAAGCCAGAAGGCAGCACCTTCACAGAGCCCTACCTGGGGAGATGGGAGAGCCTGGCAAAAGGGCAGGTCTTGGAGCATGTGGCTTGTGCTGCATCTTGCATCCAGCTCCTGTGGCTTTTATCAACAGAGCATCATTATGCAATTGCTGTTCATCCCTTGGAGGTATTGCAGAGAAAAAACTGAGGCTGCTGCCCTGTGATCAGAAGCTCCTGCAGTTATGTGTCTGCTTCACCAGTTGCTGAATACGCTCAGCAGCGACTGCTGCCTTCGGAAGAGTGTTGGATGGATTGGAGAGGGTCAGAGAGGGCATCAGTGACTTGGGAAGTGCCTCAGAGCTCGAGAAACACCAAAAGAGAACTGAAATGGTGCTGCAATGGAATCGAAAGTCTGTGCCCCAGAGATGAGGTTTTCCTATTCTGTATTCCTGCATCTTGCCTTCCCCAGGAGCGGGAAGCCCCTTTGCTGCTGGATGCTCTTTGGATCACCTGTATTTTAACTCTTCCTTCCAGTTCTGCCTTTGGGAGAGGTTGATTCAGTCAGTTTGGTGCTCTGTGGATTTAAAAAGCTAGGCTTTCTTAGTTAGCTCTGAGTCCTGCTCTCCCTATACAGCTGTTCACAGCCATTAGGAAGAGGTTCCCATTTATTTTCAAGTTTCTCCTTGAAAATCCTGCAGGAAAATTACCAGATATGCAAAGCTGCTCTTGGATCCCACCCTGAGCTGCATATTCATCGCCGCATTTGCCTCCTTGAGCTGCTATAACACTTTTCCCCATTGTAATCTCTATTGCTTCAGGTGTTCAGATGGTACTTGGCTTCATTTATAACAAAGAAAAAGGCCAGGTCTGTAGGAAGAGAAGCCCAGAAGGTGTTGGGTGCCCCTTGTGAGATGAGGGAATGATGCTCTGAGGCTTGTAGTGGAGCCTGAGTGGCAGGGGGAGGGCAGAGGAAAGTGTATTCAAATGCAGAAGAAACAGGGGAGAGCATACATAGGGCTGTGCCCTTCTGCATAGCTCCAAGCCAAGAGCTTTCTGGAATCTCTCACCCTGTGTCCAGAGGGAAGCGGGTGGTGTCGACAGCTTCATCAATACTCCTTGTCCGTGCAGGGCTGGAGTGTGCTCGGGTTAATCTGCTTCCAGTTGGGCTGCCCTTCCCTGGGAAACTGTGAAATGATGGCTTGTCTGAGGGAATCATGAAGCGCTGTTTACTACTGGCACATTAGCACCTTAAGGATCAAGATGTGTGTGCTCAGAAGGGCAATCCTGCATCTGAAATATTAATGCAGTGGAAGAGCACATTACTCTATTTAACAAGATAAATGCTGCACTAGAAGACAAGGAGCTGGGATATTCGGTGCACAGGATGCTGCAGGCGTTTCCGGGATGGAGGAGCCGGAAGGATGTGCTTCTGCTGGAAATAAAGGCGACACGGGGCTCTGGTGTGTCAGGGACCCTGCTGTAGCACCAAAGGGAATGCAGGCATCTGCCAGCCATGGCTGGCATTCACCTGCCAAGGTTTGGCTGCCTTTGGTGACAGTAAGCAGTGAATGTTTCAGAGGATGAAGGCGGAGGGGACATCCTGCCTGTTGTTCCTATGGGCTTCCCTGTGATGCTGAGAATCTGCTTTACTGTGGTGTAGGTGTGTGATAGAGTTTGTAGGGATTGCTCAGACATTGCTGCTCTGCAGGTTGTGCTGGCGTTCGGTACCTTGGCTTGAGGAGAGAAAAATGAGGCTAAAGAAAGCCTTTTTTGTGGCTCAGTTGCAAAGGTGATGGAGGTGTTCTGGTTGTCGTATGTGCACACAGACCTGCAGATTGCCTTGGTACCCAGTTCACGTCGTCCTAACAGCAGCAATTAAAAGGCATTGGGATGAGTGTTGTGTATGAGATACATGGATGTGAGTGTGTTATAGGAAGGTGCTCATCCTGCCTCATCCCTTTTCTGCACAGGCTCACCAGGGCGGCATTAGCTCCTTCAGGAAACCAGTGTAGATTAAATGGTGCCTCATCAGGCTCCACATTGCTACTCTGTTGTCAACATTAATGGCTAAACATTAGTTTTAATGTGCTCCCAGTGTCAAAATCTATTGCTAAATAGCAGCAACAGCAGAGCAGATAAAGCCCTATGGTACAGCTCCGTTCCAGGGAATCTCTGTGCAGAGTCCCATTTCTGGCTAAAAATAGCTGAAGTTCAAAGGTACTTTCAGAGCAGCAGTAAAATGCACCGGGGATGAGACCCTGGGGTAGCAGTAATGGAGAGGCACCCGGGATGTCACATTAATCCTACGCGGAATAAAAGCAATGAAATGATGCTATTACCCAGGATGGGCCAAGCCGTTCCCGTTCCGCTCCCGGTGCGCAGGGGGGCAATATCCCAGCTATTCCCTCTTGCTTCCTTTCAGCGTTTTCAACCTGCAGCCTGTGTTTGCACGTGGGTTCCAGGTGTTTGAAAGCAGAGTCTTTAGTGATGGTGTGTGTTGTGACAAAGCCGTCCCACGCGCCGTGCTCCCGGTGACTGGCACTGACGTGTTTCAAAGTGATTTGTTTCAGACACACAAAGATAGAATGGGAACAAGGGGCCGCGCTGCTGCTGCATGTGGAGGAGGCGTTGTATTTATGTTAACTCTTCTGTTTCCCACTTGATAGTTCTGTCCCAGCAGCAAAGTTCATCCCCACCGCGGCATTGGTACCCAGGAGCTGCGGAACCTTGGCTGCAAGGGGTTGGCTTGCTTGTGCAAAGCCCATATGGGAGGTTCCCACCTTGCTTGCTCTGTTCCCTGCATCCCTCTTCTCCTGGGATGTTCCCAGGGAGGTGCACTGCCTTGGAAAAATCAATGAATTCCAATAGAGAGGTAAATTCATGGTTGCATTGATCTCTGTGTAAGATCCACCTGTATTAGAGATGAGAGGATGTGAAGTGAGATTCAGCGTATTTGGGGAGCAGGAGAATCCCACAAACACCTGGTGCTGGGGGCATGTCCATGGGCACTGGGAATAAGGTACTGGGCCCTGCTGCTCCAGACACAGGCCGTGAAGAAGGTTATTTCCCTTTCTGCAGGGTACACAGCAGTGTGTAGGACAAGTGATGCTTTGAATACAGTCCAAAACAACATAGGAATCAGTGAAGTTAAAGATCCCAGAGCTGAAATGGTGATTCCAGAGGCAGAAAATTCATGCCTTGCTGTTCTGGAGCTGTGCAGGTATCTCATACCTGGAGCTGGAGAGCAAAGCCTGGATCCAGGCTTGGATCCATGGCTGTGTGTTATTCCAGCACCAGTCCTACCTCAGGTACCTGTGATGCCATCTGTATGGGTACCAGTGCCATCCACCTGCTTTGGGAGGGGGACTGTGCCAAGGGGACAAAACCAAAGGTGGCCTTTTCTTTTCCCTTGGACAAACAGGGTTTAGAGAAACCCTTTTCTCAAGCACCTCCTGCACTGGCTGCCTGAGTCCCCTTCAGCTCTCTGGAGTTTAATGTCAAGTGCAGAAGGAGAGTGATGGATGGGAAAGGGTGTTCCTGAGCTCTCCAGGAGGAAGCACGGTTCATGTGGCCACAGGAGCTCAGAGCTCACACTGCAAAGGTGGGAATAGCAGGTGAGATTCTTCTCTTGTGAAGGGGGTTGAAGCATCAACATTTATCATTAATCCGGTTCATTTGGGGCCTCTGAAGTCTTGATTTTGCATTTTTCAACCTGCAGTGAGCAAGGTTTGATGTTGACCATTGGGGCCACACAGGACATCTCATGCTGCTGCTGGTACCCTTGGTGGGGGGATCCAGCTTGGAGAGCAGGAGGGGATAAATGATCACAGGTTGAGAGACAATGAAGTGATCTAGTGAATAGATCAGCAATGATTGCCTTTACAAGTAAGCGAATCAGCATCCAAACCGGATAAGCCTCTGTGCTGCTTTGAAGAGGACAGATTAATGGGGTCGAAAACTCCGCTGTGTGCGATTGGGAATTAGGGGCACGTCTCCGTGTACCCAGAAAAGGCAGGAGCATGAGTAGGCACCTCTTCAAAACTTAACTCACGGAGGAAAAAGGGGAAGCGGAGAGAAATGACCATAAATTATAAATGAGGCTTTGCAAAAACCACAAAGGGAGGAGAAGGACATTGGCACCCAGCAGCGTCTGGAATAACAGACGGGAGCTTGTCTCTGCCGCGAGCAAGGGGGATCGCCACTGGAGTGTGTGCTGGTGGTGTGGGTAGAAGAGGCAAAAAGAGAAGGCGTTTGCTGGAAATACTTCTGCCCTCTATTAAAACAAAAGCCGAGGATGTTGTTATGTCACAGAAGGAGGCACAAATTGGTTCCGTTCCAGCAGGAATTTGGGAGGTTTTTAGGCAGCAATTATGGAATCTGAAGTGTTGATTTTTGAGGCAGCAGGTCCAGTAATTTGCACGTCAGCGCTTGAAAAGAGCTGGCCACGGGTTCTGTGGCATCAGCGCTGATCCTTCGTGGGATGTGGGGAGTTTCTAGGAGGAAGGAATGCGTGTGGAGCTGGAGCAACGCCAGCCCTGGAGAGGGACTCGAGGCGTAGCTTCAGGAGGGGTGTGAGGTTCGTATTCAGCATCAGGCTTAGAGAACCGGGTCTAAGCCACAATAACTTTGTCTCTCTTGATTAGATTCCAAATAGGGCCAATAGAGATAATAAAGTTGGTGTAATCACGTAGCTGCATGTTTCATGGCAATTTAATTAAGAAGCTACAAACCAACCAGATCAAAACAGTATACTCGAAAAGGATTAAAATCCAGCCCAGAATGTATTACAAACCAAGAGAAACCACAGTCATTTGGGCTGCCATTACAGTTCCTGTCCTCATCTCCCACCCATGCCTCTGCCTGTGCTCGGTGGGTCTCTGCTCTTCGGCTGAAGAACAGGGCACGAAGGGAGAAGGAGACAGTGAGATCAGACAAGCTGAAAACATGCTGGTGATAAAGGGCCCTATGGGGAACAGAGAACCTGCATCAGATGCAAACGCAGCGTGAGAAGAGCAGCAGCAGTGCTCGATTTGAACCTGGCTGGAGGTAGAAGTCCCTCACATGATGTTCAAGTGTTTCAGGCTGTCAGATCAGCTTAAATCAGCGCCGCGAAGCGGCAGCACATCCCAGGGCGCAGCAGCCTGGATGGGAGGCAGGGATGGAGCATCCCTGTCTGTGTAGCCCAGCAAACCTATTAGGGACTTCTGGCCTTGTGAGAGGAGACAGTCCCAACCCTCCCTGGGTAGATGCATAGAGAAGCTGTCAGGGAGCAAACCCTCCATGGTCAGGGCGAGCGGGGCTGCTGCATCTGAGACCAGCCTTGTCCATGGCTCCCAATGGTCCTGGCAGCTGCCGGCGCTCCCACAGAGACGGGATTGTCTCCTCTCGCCGCGCAGAGAGCACTGCAAAACTTGATTTATGCAAACTCAAATTGCATTTCATAGCTCTGCTTTGCCCTCTTTATGCTTTAAGGTCGGATTGCCGGGACTCTGCTGCCTCTGGCACCATCCTCTGCATTACAGTAGATTTGATAGAGATAGAAATGATCCATTTATTTACTTTTATTGATGAGACTTCTTACAGGAGCGCGTGAGCTTCCAATGCAGACGTCTGCAGTTGCTGTGTGAAAACAGGCTCTTTCTAAGCTTCCCTCCATAGAGAGGGCTGTTCATAAAGCATAGAGTATTGAGGTTAACTTCTTGCCTTCTAAAGGGGTTGTTTCCAGGCTATTCAAGTGAAAATGCCTGTGCTGTAGCACTCTGTAAAGCTACAAGAGAAATATTCACAGGCATAGAAATATTCTCTTAGTGCAAATTGTGGCGGCTGTTGATGCACAGGCAGGTACATCCAAGGGCAGTGCTCTTGTTCCAGGCCATTGGATCTACAGATGGGTCAGGATTTTGCCTCTCCTAAGGCTTGTCCATACTGTAAGATGGATCCAAGTGGGAGCTGGATGTGCTCTGATCTCACTTTATCCCGGTTTCCTGCACATGATTCTTCTGTAGGCTGGTTTTCCCCATGTATCTGTGATAACTTGGGTGTTGGCTACTCTGATGGGGCTGTGCCACCCCCTCCTTGTGCCACTTGCTCTTCTCCTGCTTCTGAGCTGTGGTGTTCAAGTTGCTCTGTGGAGGGGAAGAGATAACCCGCAGGGCTGCTGCGAGCAGCGCACCAGGAATAATCAGTGTGCTCTTGCCATGGTGTTGGGATGATAAATACACATGTAAATGTAGAGAATACCAGAGATAAAACGGGTGACAAATGGGCTGTGCTACCTCCGCTCCCCGAGAGGGAATGAGATGCTCACTACATACTTGCAAAGGCCAGGGACGGTTTTAAGCTCTGCTTTTATAACCGTAGGATAAGGCGGCTGCATAAGGAGCCGTGCAGTTTTAAATCATGGCGGATGTAAGTTACTTCTTTACCTTAGTGTTCATAAATCCAATCAGGTGCATAAATAAAGGTGAGAGGTGTTTTACAGACGGCTGAAGCTTCGCCGCCTTTTAATGCTGACGTTTGGACATCATTTATGATCCAGCTGAGTGCCATGGAAAAGAACACTACAAATTACTACTGCTCAAAGTCTTTCTTTTCCATCGCCTCAGAAAAGCCCACAGAGTTTTTAGCCTCTGAATCCAGAGGCTGCGTGCGAGTGGGCATCGGGAGATGCTGCATTAGCTCACCCCAGGGAAGGGCCTCACGGCTGAGGGAAGGATGGGTGAGGCTGGCTGCCTGCTCCAAGGGGTACCACAGGGGAGGCATGAAGCTGAAAAGCTCTGCCCACGTCTCTTTTAAGGTGCATTTGACTCTCCTCCATCCACGGCTTCTCCCGTTTGCTCTTTTAATGTCTCCTCCATCCATAGCTTTTCCCATCCCTGCTGAAGGGTCCAGCCATCACCCACCTTCCTGCGCTCTCTGTGTGAAGCTGCACCACCCGAGCATCGCTTCAGGCAGGAAGCAGGAACTCCACCAACCTCCCAGGCTGACTCTGCACATCTATCCCTTGCATTGCTTCTGTCGTTTCCTACTTACGCATCACTGCTAATGGCTGATAGCTGAAGCTTTGGGATTTCCTGCTCTGACTGCAGCAGGTCATGTTTCCTAAAGATAGGAAGACAAATCAGGGAAAGGTGTTTGACATTATTTATCTCGACTGATTTTGCTCCATTAAAAGAAATTATTGCGTAGTCACATCTATGCAGACAAATATAGCTCTCTGCAAATTTAGCTCCCAGTTCACACCACAGGGAAAAAAAATGTTCCAGAACATGCTAATGGTAATTTAATAGTTTATAATTGCAAATCTGTGATCTGAAATTATAATATTACAGTGCCATTGTGCTGTGAGGCAATCAGAAATGGAGATTCAGAGCAAACATTTACATAAGAATAGCTGCCGTGCATGTCTGGGCTCTGGATGTGGGCATTAAGTAGGTGCAGTCTTTCTCCCCTCCTATCTACTGTAAGAGCTGACTGTCACTTAGTGGTTTGAAGGTTTATGTCTGTGCCTCTGCAAGTCCCAGGGTTGCTTTGTCTGTCAGTGCTGGTGTGACCAGGACATCTCCATCACCCTTATCCATGGGTAAGCCCCATCTGTGCCTGAGGCAGTGTGAAACCTGGTGTGTCCCCCATGGGAAGAGTCCTCTGGGCATCCCTCAGCTCTTCCCAATCCCTCTACAAGGTCCCTGACAACTTTCCTTTGGTATAAAGACATCATCTGGAAGGGTTTTTACTGCTCAGCTTCCCTTAGGAATGCTTGAGAGAGGAGGAGGAGCTCTGGTTTGGGATCCATGCGGTCCTCATCCCTCTCTGTGTAAGAAAGTATTAGATTCCATAATGCACAATTATCTGGTAATTTACCTGCGGGAGAAATTTCTTTCAAATCTTTGGCACTGTCCATTGGCTCATTTCCTACAGAGGGAAGTTTTATACCCCTTATATGTTATATTCTTCTGGAAGTGTAGGAACTGTGGACTTTGGTTTGTGTATGCGCATCTGGTCCCTCATGATGCCATCCTGTCTCTGCTCGAGAAATAACCCTAAATAACCCTGATCTTTTCAGTCTCTCCTGCTATGGAAATGGCCTGATAACAAATGCTGCTCTTCTCCTGCTTCCTTTATTCCCACTGTATCTTCCAGGGGCTGCAGGTAGCGGGATGCAGCAGAGAGTGCGAGGATGGACCATTCCTCCTGCTAATGGCAGGTGTCAGAACCGCTCCACAGCTCAGTTCAGCTCAGTGTGGAGCCTCTATGAGATGCAAATGTTCCTCACCTTGGGTTTTCTGCCCATTTTCTCCTCCCATGTTGGATGCATAGGTCAGGGGATGTGAAATCTTGCTGCAGATGGGTGTTGTATGCACAGCCACAGAGCCTCTTGCTTTTTGTAACTTTATTTTTCCCTTTTTCTTCTCTTTTCTTCTTTTGTTCTCTTTTATTCTCCAGAGTCGGAAACACGCCAGCAAAGTTCGCCTCTATTATATGCTACATCCCATAGATGGAGGCTGTCCAGCTAAAAAGCTCCGGTCAGAAAACGTGGGTATAATTGAAGTCCCTGTTTACTCAGCTGCTTTGTGAATCATTGACTTTGTGCTACCTCATTTTTTCTGTTACAGCCACACGTACCCAGAGGTAACATTTAGATTAGCTGAAATGCTAAGTAACTGGAAAGGATTTTTAATAAACCCAGAAGAAATATTGTGTGCATCAGCAGCAGTAATTGCGTTTTTAGTTACCCAGTTGTTCATAGAATCACAGCCTGGTTTGGGTTAGGAGGGACCAATTCCATCCAGGAACACATTCCACTAGGGCAGGTTGCTCCAAGCCCCATCCAACCTGGTCTTGCTGTTGGGGTTTTATATAGCTTGGTTGTCTTTACTGTCCTCAAGCAGAGGCAAGCCTCAGAGGCTTTGCGTTGAGCAGATGCATTACAGGCATCAGCTCAATGTGTACTTGAGTGCGGAGGGTCAGAAAGAACAGGATCTGCTGGAGCAAGTCCAGAGGAGGCCACGAGGATGCACAGGGGCTGGAGCACCTCCTGCACGGAGATAGGCTGAGAACATTGGGGCTGTTCAGCCTGGAGAAGAGAAGCTGCATGGAGACCTCAGAGCAGCCTTCCAGTGTCTGAAGGGGGCTGCAAGGATGCTGGAGAGGGACTCTTCATTAGGGACTGTAGAGATAGGACAAGGGGTGATGGGTTCAAACTGAAACAGGGGAAGTTCAGGTTGAAGATAAGGCAGGAGCTCTTCCCTGTGAGGGTGCTGAGGCCCTGGCACAGGGTGCCCAGGGAAGTGGTGAATGCTCCATCCCTGGCAGTGTCCAAGATCGGACAGAGCCTTGGGTGACATGGTCTAGTGTGAGGCATCCCTGCCTATGGCAGGGGGTTGGAACTGGATGATCTCAAGGTCCTTTCCAACCCAATCCATTCTGCAGTTCTATGGTTTTTGGTTTGTCTCTCTTCTGACTGGTTTTCTCTGAGAGGCGATGGAAATGGACCCAAAAGGCCCCGCGCAAGGTTTGTGGTCAGTCTGCAGATTCAGAAATTGGCAATTGGGTTCCTCAGTTGCGTTCAAACAAACAACTGAACGCAGGGAAATTGGACCAGCTCAGAGCCATTTGTCAGGCAATAAAAGGAGGCTAAATTTACAAGGGACTGATTCACAGTGAATTATTCATTCAGCTCTTTCCAGTATTCTGGGGTTGGTGAGCGCGCTGTTGATGAGGTTCCCAGCAGATAGCATCCAAACCATTTCAGATGTGCGGGAGCGCGACTGTGGCTTAATGCTATCAATATTTAGGAAGATACCTTCTAATTAAAGGGAGAAGCGTGCAAGTTTTGCCAAAGGAATCTGAAATCTCTTTCACACAGTAATTAAAGTCTTAGTGAAACTTTTATGTTGCACACAGGGTAATTTCAGCTGCAATCTACCCCTTAACAACAGAATCTCACAGTATTTTTATGGAGTTATTAATTACAGAGTGTGAAAGGTGCAGTAGATGCTCACGTATAGACTTGGAACGTGGTGCTCTAATGAGATTCATTACGTCTAACGAGAAACCACGGAGCTGCATGTTCGCCTTAGCGCAAGAATGTGGTGGACAGAGAACCAAAGTGCCCTCAAACACATCAAAGCTGGACAACTTTCCATCTCCTTTGTGAAAGGCAACAGTGAGAAGCTGCTGCAGTTGTAGAATCAGTGCCAGAGGCTCAGAAACAGCATTTGCTGCCTGACCTTTCACTGAGGAAAAGGTTTGTTGCTGTTATTTGAGAACTATAAAAACACTCTGCATTCCCACAACACCCGTTATCCTTTCACAGCGAGGAGTAGGAGGCTTCTACAATTAGTCTTGCACTGGGTAACGACTCGGTTGTTGGGCTGTTCATTATGGGTTTATTTTCTTGTGGGGGAAGGGAGAAACTTCAGGTCTTTGGTGTGACCTTTGATTTTAAATTTCCTCTTAGCATCTCAGCTCCAATCAACCCCACAAGGTGCAGCCTGTGTCAGGACCCAACTGAAATGAGGAGCCATGTCCTCGAGTCCCAAGTGAATTGGTTTTAACCAGCCTTTTCTCGCTACCTTTAAAACCCAGAACCCCTAGTTACCATCAGCACAGACACCATGAGTGTTTCTGATGTGCTGTGCAACGTGGTTTTGGGGATGGGAGCAAAGCCTTCAAGTTCTTTCTAGCCCTACTTGTACTAAAGGTGTTCAATCGCTTGAAGCAGCATCATCTTTCTCTAAAAGGAAGGGGATGTAATAGCAAGGATGAATTGTTTGAGGGAAGGGAGCAGGGTATTGGGTTGTGCTGCTGAGGGCAATGCATGTGCTGCTGGAGGTGGTTCAGCCAAGAGCTGTCCCCCTCTTAGGTATACCTGGTGCTTTGGGAGGCTCAGCTTCAGTTCCCAATCAGGAAAGAAGCAGGTTTTACAGCTTCTGGTGCAGAACTCGCTGCATGCTGCAGCGCGAATCTTCAGCTGAAACTGAGATGAGATGTCTGGGTTTAGGGCCATGTGTTTTGTACCCCATTAGAGGCCTCTGTCCCTGCTGCAGGGACCATAGGACACGTTTACCCTGACAAACGCACGCTGGCTTAACTTGAGGCTGGCTTTTGTTCAGGCGAACGTAAGGTCCTCAGGGGCTCTGAGACACAGTGAGTGTTTCAGATTTAGATAGCCATAAACTGGTACAGGCTCCAAAATGGAAGTGGTCTAAATTTCCTACAGAGTGGTACAGAAAATAGCTCTTTAACAGCACCACCACCTTCACAGCAGAAATTAACTCAAATTTAGCAGATACTTTGCAGTGCTGTGTTCCAGATTGGTACGTTTCAAGGGTTTGGATAATCTTTCCTCCTTGGTAAAACCTAAATGAAGACAGCAGATTTGTGGAATCAAAATCCTTCCTTTTCCCAAGGATTGCTTAAGGAGCATCCAGCAAAGGACTGCAGCTGCCTGGTCCTGTGTGAGGATTATGCCTTTTAGCAGCTTGTTAACCGGCATCTGAATAATTCAAGTTAATTCTGTTGGATGTATGAGACTTGCTTTGAAGCTTATGATATTACAAAAAGAAGCCCTATCAATCAGGCATGGCCGGGAGAGGGAGGGAAGATGAGCACTGTCAGCACTGGGAAATGGGTGCTTGGTCTCTGGTGTGTCTCGTTGTGCTCCAGTTTGAAGCCATTTGCCCCATCAGTGCTGCATCTCCACAAAGGTTAATGAGAAGGTGTCTTCTGCAGAAGGTTACCAAAACAAATGGTACCAATATTCCTCCACGTTGACTGGTTTTATGCAGCATGGGGTTAGAGAGCTGCTTGTGTGGGCTTTATGGAAGCTAAATTGAGATGCTGGTGCCTATTTACTGCTGCTGCTTTAGACTGAGCTGGCGTGGGAGCAAGGGAAGAGTTGAGGGGAGCTGGATGAGAGCCACATGGGTGCAGAGCATCCCTGGAGAGCTCGCTGCGGGTCGGCTGAGCCTTGTGCCTCAGCACGGGCACGCTGATGGACGTGATTTTGCCAGCTGGCTGCACAATCCTGTCAACACGGTGTCATTTAGCAGGTGACAAAAGACACCCGGATTGGGTTCCCCTGGCTGGTAAAACAGCCGCTGACAAATGAGAAGGCATAATTACCCTTCAGGATACAGCATCCTGCCTGGGTGGCTCTGCAGGGAGCTTGGGTGGCACAGGAGCCTTGGGTCAATGCTGAATCACACTTGAGCCCAAACATCTGCATCCTGCAGGCGAAGAGTGGCATTTGGTGCATGAAGAATGGCCGCTGTTGGTCTGTTGTGTTTCATGCAGAGGTTGGGACTCTCAGAGTGAGAACTGGGGATGCCCCTGTCCTGCCAGCGTGGCCAAATCCCCATCCAGGCTTCAAGACACTCAGCCAGAGATTTGGATGGACTCAGATGAGCTGCAAAGCGCAATGTGGAGCGGTGTGAGCCCTGCGCTCGGCACAAGAGGTTTTGGAGCATTCAAGTGGGTTTAGAGTCTTTTAATTCCATTTCTTAGCTGCAGTCTATCTGGGACAGCAAGCTGTGAAAGGGAAAAGTGTCACTGAAGAGCAGAGCTGGCAGAGGAAGAGCCCCCGGTGCATCCACACCGAAGTGTATCAGCTTTTCAAACAAACTGGTGGAGGCTCTTTCATATGTTACCACCGCGGTTGATCAATAGAGTCTGGGAATTCTTTACTCTGCTCTTAACTTTCAAGCGGCTTCCCTTTGAAGACATAAAATATCTTGAGAGAAAGCTATTTAAAAGAAGTGCAAATTACACTCAGAACAGTACTAATGACCCCTTGAGATTTCTCCCTAAGGTTGGAGTTGATTTGCAGTTAACAACAACAGAAAAGCGATGGAAATCGGGCCTTTTTCTAGCTGGGCTTATTCTGGGAGAGAAAATGGCCTCAAACAGTGGGAGCTGAGGAGCTGGGCTCTTCTTTCAGTGTCTGAGTAAGAGCACGACCTTTGTGAAAGCAAGAGTGCAGCTCCTAAAGCAGATAGTTCTGTTGTGACTGCACACAGGCAGTTGGAATACTCGCTTGCAAACAAAAGAGAGCCTATGACTGTCTCCAGATGTCACTGAGGGAGTTTTGCTCTGCAGAGGGGCTGGATCCTGCCCAGGGAATGCGAACTACCTGCAAGGAGCAGGTAATTTCCCACCTTCGGAAAGGTCTTGCTCATTGCGCTCAATGGCCAGCACAACGTACTGAGATCTTTGGAAAAGCCAGCCCATGTCTCTCTGGCCCTAAATGTGATTCCCATTTCCTTTGTGGAACAGATTGGATAATTAATTGTGACTAATGGTGTGAGCATGCTTCCCCCCCCCGCTTTCTCGTTGTTTGCACCCTTGTGTACGTGGAAGCTGTTTGTTTGTAAGCTCTTGCCGGCAGCAGCAGGGATGTTTCGCTGACAGATGCTCAGCCCAGAGGCTGTCGATGGGCTCTCCTTGGCTGCTCAGCTCCTCCCTGCTGCCTGCATTCAGCCAAACTCCCCATTGGAGCAGGGAGAAGTCCCAGTGGATGCATTTATGCCTGGGAAGTGGTGGTGGCTCCAAGTGCTGGGAGGTGTTGAGGGGTTTTTGAGATGCTCCGTGCCCTGGGTGTGACATAGAGCAGTGCTGGAAGTGGGTGCAGGATGCTGGTGGGACACGCAGCGACCCGGTTCCTGCTGCAGTGGGAACAGGCATCCTGGAGCTACAACCACTCCTCATGGGATCTGCTTAGAGTGAAGGGTCTCAGCTCAGCCCTGCTGCTGGGCAGGGCAATGGTGGCTGTTTTCCTTACAAGAATAACCATAATGAAGGTTGGAGAGGATATCCTCATTAAATCAGGGTTTAACTGTACCAATACAGATGCAGTGATTTGTAGCTGTGAAGGATGCTCCTGACTTGTATCCCTGCAGCAGCAAGAGCCTCTTGCTGGTACTGAAATACTGAATGGTGACATTTGTGACTTCTTAAAAGTTCCAGTCACCTCATAGCTGACACCAAGGATCTCACAAGGGGGGTCCCCTTTGCACCAAGGTGTCTCATTGTGCAGATCCTCAAACAGGCTGCAGCTCAGCGTTTGCTTTGTGCAGCATCAGTTTCTGGGGTGTGCTTTTTACTGCTGTGTGCAAAGTGTCTTGGACTTTAATGATTGCCTTTTTTGAGCATTCAAGAGCTCAAAACGCATCTCTAGGAAAGGAGCAGAACGTTAAATTCGGGCTGTAGGTGCTTTGGTCCTTTTTCATTTTGTGCAACCCCTGCAGCAAGTGTGTTTTCCTGCCTTTGGTATGTGCCATGATGCTGCTCTTGCCTTCAGGTTTGCTTTGTCAGCAGCTGGTAGTAAACGATTGCTGCGAGGGATGAACGTGGTTCCTCTGCAGGGGCCAGCAGAGGGGCAGCCCAGGCTGGACGCTGCCTGGAGCAGACACTTGATAAGGGTTGGCGAGAGGCAGGATGCGATGGATGAGGCTCATGGATGTGGGATGAGCTCCTGCACTGGGTGAGAGCAGAGGCACTGAGTCAAAGGCAGCGCTGGGAAGAGGCAGGAGCGAGTCCAGGGGAGATAAGGAAGGGAAACCCCTTGTAAACCATGGCCTTGGCATAACAACCTGCATTCCTCTCTCTTCTTTCTCCTTGCCTGTGCTTGCTGGGCTTATGCACCTCTTTTTTGTCCGTGTGTTTGTCTCCACGCAGGGCAGTGACGGTGACTCGGTGGATAAGAACAAATGCTGCACGCTATGTAACATGTCCTTTACCTCGGCAGTGGTGGCTGAATCACATTACCAAGGGAAAATCCATGCCAAAAGGTTAAAACTGCTGCTGGGTGAGCAACCAGCGCTAAAGGGCACAGGTAAGCGCAGGGGGTCCAGGGGGGGCTCGCTGTGCAGCATCAGCGCGGCAGCACATGGGTAACAGGGTGATGACCAAGGGCAGAGGCAGCTCCTCGTTTGTGTCGCTGTCATAACAACCTTTAACAATCACTGATGCTCATTACTCGTCTGCTTTGTTCACACAGATGAGTGGTTCATCAGCCAGGGTTGGCCTTTGTGCGAGAGCCCTATCTCTGGCTCCATGCTTCTGAAACGTTTTGCTCTGTGGCAGACAATGTCTCCTCTGGGCACAAATAACTGAGCCTCACTTTAATTATCAGAAGTTATTCTACAGCTCAGCTAAGGTATTTAATAAGCCTTTCGTGCTCCTGTACGGAACAGAGTGCCATTTGCTTTCACCTTAGAGGGAACTCTAGTCTTTAAAACCTGTTGGATTGATTGTCTTTTGATTCTTGCCCAGATGGGGATTCATGCTTTCCTCCACGGTGATTCCAGTAATGCAAACCTATTAACTTTCACATTTAAAAAGCCAAACGTTGGGATCGGATAATTTAACCATCTTGTTTGCTTAACCAGAAAGTCCCTGCAAACCACTCATATACCGTGAAACAAAACTTCCCCGGTGGTTGTGGGGTTAGAGGGTCCTTGAACAAAGTGTTCTTCATGCTGCCCAAGCAGGATAACTGGGCTGTGGTCCTGCAGACAGATGTGCTCCGGTGTTACTACCAGTGGCACTTCGTTTAGAATCTATACCCTGTCCTATACCCTTTAGAACAGGGTACAGATTTAGCTTTGCACTTTGCATCCTTCCTAACATGATGCACGCATACCCTAGATGTGAGTAAATCACAGGTAGTGCTCTATCCATCTATCCATCCCTTGTGCATAGCCCTCCAGTGCAGGAGGTTTTCTCCTCCATCACAAAACCTGGGCTTTGTGCTTCAATCCAGGAGAGTTTCTGAGCGTGCTGGATGTCAAGGGAATAGCCCATGGACCTATTCCCGTGTAAATCAATGATTCAGATTCAGCTCCCGGTAGGGAAAGATTAGCTGTTTCCTCCTGGTTGCAGGCAGGACCGCACAGGTCGGAGGGAGCTGGAGCAGTGCAGAGGCAGTCGGACAACCCATGGGCCGTGGTTCTCCATGTGGATTTAACGTTTTAATCCTTTGGATGAGCCTCACAGAGGCTCCAAGTGAGCTGCGCCATGCGCTCCCGCAGTAATGGGCTCTTGAGCAGCGGCAATCACTAGGAAAGAGTAACTCAAGGATTCATCAGCTCTCAGACACTTGATCTGGAAGATGAAGCTGAGCTGCAGGAATACATTAATAAGCACCTTCTGGTTCTTGAGTACTTCTCGCAGATGTGCCCTTTGGACACTGCATTTTTCCAGGCTTTGCTCAGTCGCCTGTTATTTTTCCATAGGGATTTTGTCCCAGTCCTTCATGGCCGGCAGCTGGGGAGCTTCCAGGCTCTTGGACAAAGCTTTGAAGGCTCTTGTGCCCTTGAGCCCTGGACGTGTGCCTGTGACAGCGGTGTGGCCAGGCTGTACAGGGTTTGAATGGCTTCTCTGCTGCTTTAAATGGGAAAATTCATTATCCAGCCATTTTTTTTCGCCATGGAATGCTACTCCAGAGGCTCTCATATATCATCCTTCCAGCCCTGATTGCCGGAAGGCCTGTTAAGGTTTTGGTGCCGGCTTTGAGACCTGTGTGATGGAGGTTGAAGTGCTGGTGGCGGAGTGCTCGTTGCTCTGGCTGCTGTAGTTAAAAGGCTGTTGGGTGCAGTTGTTCTGGAGCCCCTTTGATGGTGCTGCAGCTGCAGGACAGGGACATGGCACTTTGAGATGAGTCATGGTTTGGTCTCCCTTTGACTTGCAGAAAGGATGTCAGTAACATAGAAACAAGCTGCTAACTGGCAGCAATCCAGAGGTGTTGACAATCACTGCTGTATTCCAGCCCCTTCTGATCTTCCAGGCACCTGAAAGCTGAGCCTGGTGACCAGCGGGTGCTGGTGGTGCAGGAGGCAGGGTAATGGGTTAGCATCTTCAAAAGAGATCAAGCTGCTGATCCATGACACCATAATCCTTCAGGTGGTTGAATGGGTTGAATGTTTTATGCAGTGTTGCCCTACACTCTTAAGAGTAAAATCTCTTTTAACTTTCATGTGTGATCAAAACAAGTGAGAAAGGCTCTATACAAATATTAGAGCTCTCATCATCTTTTAATTAAAAAGAAAAAGGAAGCTTAATATGTTTTCCGAGCTCCCCAAGTGCTCTTGTTATGGATGAGATTAAACGCTGTCAACCTGATAAGGGATTTCAGTGGCAATGGGCAAGCAAATGGGTGATAAGTGCCAGATTGCAGTGCCTGATTTTCAGCCTTGCACGGAAAGGTATTCTACCACCTTAAATTGCTGTGAAGATCTGTGCTGACCCTTTGTGTAGTCTGTGGGTCTGTGTGTAAAGGGAAGAGCAGGATTCCCTCTCATCACCATGGAGGTTATATCAGGCCTAAATTCTGAGCACCCTGTGCTCTGCTGAGTATCTAAAGCAAGATGTCAGTGTATATCATACTCTGTGCAGCCCCATTCCTACCAGGCAACCCAGATGCTCTTTCTGATCGTGCTAAGCTGCCGCACCCTGTGAGGGTTTGGAGGCTCATATGGATGGGTTCTGCCTCCAAACTGGCCTCTGCTTGGTATTCTGGGGTTTCTGTCCCACCAGTCCCATAGAAAATTACATCTCTTCACAGTCCCCTTGTGGAGTTGCACTTTCCCTTTCAATTTTCCCCTCTGAATGAGATGCAGAGCTCTCATTTCTCAGCTGGTGCCTTCAGGAGAGGGAGAAGTGCTTTAACAATCAGGTTTGTTCACAATAGGAAAGGGATGTCTCATCACCACGGAGAAATATTTACGATCTCCAATGCTTCTGCTGCACAAGGTTGTAGCCCTCAGAGGCTTCATGTCACTGCTGCTGCTCTGTCTAGTCATTTCCAACATCTTCTGTCAGCTTGCATCCAGTCATTGCTGTGAGCTATAACCCAAAGGATGGGGGTGGGGGGGGGAATAGCTGCTGCCTTCACTGATGGAAGGGTGGGTACCTTCAGGCATCACATCAGGAAGGTGGGAACTGGTCCCTCCGCACTGGCTTTGGGAGTGAGGTGAGGAATAAGGGGATGATTCTGGTGGCAGGAAAAGTCACCTTGGCTTTCTTGCCTCCTTGTCCCTTAGCTTCTAGTGTGGGGTTTGGTTTCAGATGTGCTGATAGGGACAGAGTCAATGGCTTTCAGGCTTGGGTGTGAGGATCTGTCCAAGCTGCACCTGGAATCCCCTTAGTCCCAGGTTTGCGTTCCAAAGAAAACGGGATTTCTCCCACACCCCGTGGTCGTGGCTCAGTCACGTTCTCATGCTCAGCCCCCGAGAGTGGCAATGATAAAACATTGGGTGCCATTTAAATGCAGCTATGAATAAAGAGCTTTGCATGCAAGAAATAAGTCAAACATTAGTTCATTGCCAGAGCGCTAAAGTGTTTCTAACTTTATATTTTGCTTCTTGCAGCAAAGTAAGACTTTCTCACTTCCCTCCCACAGCAAAAGGGAACGTAAGGCAGACTGTCATGAGCTATTTAGCATTTTGAGATGCTTTAAATAGTCAAACCAGCAGCTTTTATGTTTGTTTTCGATGGAGAAACATTTTTAACGTTAGGTGGTTTGTGAGTGTTTATTATTCATTTTCATGTCACTGCTCAGGGAATGATGATATTTTCTGTCCTGTCGTAGTTCTGTAGCACATATCAAAATGAGAACTCCGCATTGGTGTAGCAGTCAACTTCCAAATCCTCCCGAAGAGAAATAGATGAGGGGCACGGGACGTTTGCATCAGTTGCCAGGCTGGTTTCAGCGCACCTTAGCACTGGTCCGAGTTGTAAAGGGAGCCTGGGGAATGTGGCTTTACAGGACAGCGCTGATGTGAGTGCCAAGAGAAACCCAGGCGGGAGTGATGGGTGACACAGGTCTCTGCTGTGGGGCTGCAGCCTGGGGCTGGGCTCTGAGCACGGGGCCGCTGGTCCAGCAGATGCCTGAAGGATGCTCCATTCGGATTTCTTTAGCAAGCGGGAGATATAACTCCTGTGGACACCACCGGCTTTGTCAGCTTCAGCCTCCCTGGTGCCCCTCTGGCAGCAGCTGAAGATATGAACAAGGGGAAAGCTGACCAAAGGATCTGATAGATTTAACTTTATAGCCTGGGGCCTGCAGAGCAGCAAGTCCAATACATCACATTGCTCCAGGGCTGCTGTAAGCACTGGTTGTTTATAATGGTCCAGATGTCCTCGTACTCTCAGTCCTTGGCAGTTGTCATCAAAAACAATAGAAGCTTATCATCCCTCTGAAACTGATAAGGTTGGAAGTAATTTCATATGTAAGATACAATTTCCTTGAGGGAAGTTAATCGATGGCCCTTCCCGAGCAGGTCAGCAGAAGATTTATAACAGTATTAATTATCTTGAGCCATGAAGTCAATCACAGTGGGCTTCAGTCCTAATTATACATCTAAATATATCCCTGCTTTGCTCTCCGTTGCCATTCCTGGTGTCAGACACCGAGGTGGGTTCATCACTTGCCAACCCAGCTCTCATCAGGGCTCAGCTGGAGCAACACGGGGCCTCCTGATCAAAGCAGAGCTATGAGGTCCTCATCACCACCCAAAAATTAGCCTATTGTATGCCAGAGTGAGGGGTTTGTTAATTATTTAGGTTGCAGCCTGGAAAAGAAAGGAAAACCACATAAAAGGGAATTTTTGAATCAGGTGTAATAATGAAGTTGTGTGGTTTTGTATCGCCTCGTGGTGTCTGAACTTTCCTTTGCTTGAACCTCGTTTCCTGTGACTTACATTGTACAAAGCAGGAAAACTCTGGTAAACAAGGGGCAGCTCCATTGTGTAAATCACCCATTTGTCTCTGAAACGACATGGGGATGGTGTTTGTGCTCCCAAATGGCCTCTTGAAGAGAAATGGGATTAAATCAAGGTCAGGGGTTGCTTGTGCCTATCAATCCATATGTGAAGATATTTGAATGAGGGGACTGACTATTGCATCATTTCTTTTCCATTGGTGATGAGTTACAATTCCTACAGCATTGCCTGTTCTTTCTGAGAGCAACTGGAAAAGAAGAACCTTGAGTTAGTGATAAACCTGTCTCTGTCTTGAGGAGTAGATGGCTTTGCACGATTTGTTTATTCTCTGCTGGCAGTAAGTAGCAATTTAAGCAGTATAAGTTTAGCAGGTTTAGTCACAACAGTGAGAAGATGTGTAACTGCGATGAGAGCACTCTGCTTTCCCAGCTAGGGTAATGCAGAGAGTTGGGGAACAGCCCCGTGCTACCCTTCCATGCTGCTTGTTTGATGGGAAACAGTGCACGTCTGAGCAGCATCACACTGAACATCCAGAGGGACCCTTCCATGCTGCTTGTTTGATGGGAAACGGTACATGTCTGAGCAGCATCACGCTGAACATCCAGTGGGACCCTGCTGCTCAGTGTGCCTAATGCGGGCTCAGCCTCGGGATGCGCTGACACTGACCCTGACCTGGGAGAGCTCACATCTGAACATCTCCCTCCATAGGAACCACGCTGAACCCCCTGAAGCAGCCACACACAGACAGTGCCCCGGTGGTGCCAGTCGCCGCCGCAGCGGCGGGACTCGGACCGGTACTGCCAGCTCTGCGCTGCCTGGTTCAACAACCCCATGATGGCCCAGCAGCACTACGATGGCAAAAAGCACAAGAAGAACGCGGCCAGGGCTGACCTCCTGGAGCAGCTGGGGAAGACCCTGGACCTGGGCGAGCTGAGAGGTGAGAGCACCGGTGTGAGCTTCCCATGGGATGCGGTGACAGCAGCGATGCTGCCCTTGCGTACCACCGGTTAAGTGATGCAGGGGAGAGCGTGATGTTCTTGCTGCTCCTCCCTTCTCTAAGATGAGAGTCTGCTGGTTTAGAAGCATCCTTCAAAATTTCCTTTGCCTCTTCCTAAAATAGTCCCTTCCATTAGCACTCACTTGTGTCCTTGAGCAAATGTGGACTATCCCTGTGAGCGAGAGGAGAGCATGTTAGAGCGCTCAGCCCGGCAGGGAAATAGGGATGGGGCTGATTGCTGCTGGAGGCAGAGAACGCTCCCTTCATCTCTCTGATGGGGAGCGGGGCATTAGCTGTCTTCTGTGGTTTAATTAGTGCTTGTAAAACACTGCAATGGCCCTGGGTCAGCAGCAGCAAAGAGAAACCCAGCATCTTCTATGGATATGTTAAACACAAGCTTTCTGTGCTCCTGCTGAAGGGAGAGCAGCCATCCATCTGTCCAGCCCTCCATGCATCCATCCATGCATGCATGCATCCACCCATCCATGCATGCATCTGTCCTCCCTCTGTCCATCCCAGCCCCATCAAGAGGGGCTCGGGCATCCTTGGGTGTAGAGCTGCACCTCGGGATCACCCGGGTTTGAGCCCTGCACCTCCATGGAACCCCCTTGTTTAGCATCCCCCAGTCCCCCAAGGGCTGGGGACAGGGCTCAGGCTGAGTGCTGATCTAAGGCCTCTGTTCACATGGAGGTGATGGCAAGAGGAGACGTACAAGCCTCCTGTTGTAAGTTTTCTCTATGGCCTTGATTATAATCCTGTGTGCACACAATGCATGTGAAGTAGGCAGAGGAGAAAGTGCAGGTTTGATTTTCAGCATCATGCAGGAGAGGAGGTCTGGTTTGCCAGTGCTGTATTAACACTTGAAAATTACCTTCCTTTTTTTTTTTACCTTGCTAAATGAAATAATTTCCCTGTAAATACTAATGACTACGCAGCATATTGTGCATTTCTTGTTCTGAAATAAACCCTGTAATGGTTATCCAGATCCTTCATGTGCTACCTAGTGTGACTCACAATGCCATAAATGATTCATGTGGCTGAGTCACTGCCCACTGTTGAGAATATGCAGGGAAATAAAACCCAGGACAATAACATGGAAGTGCTTAGTACTTTGAACTGTGCCAAGCTCAAGAGCGGCTGAGGCTGTCATTAACAGTAAATAAATCAGTTGTGAAGTGGTTTATTCATTTAGCTTGTGCCTAAGGAGAGTCGGAATTGAAGGGCTTTGCATACTCATCAGCCCCTGTTGGTTTTTAACTTCACTGTGAGGATAGAGCGCGTCTCTACAGATGTAGAAGGCAGATCTGTGCAATAGCCAGCACAGGATGAGATCTGCCTTCTGTGCCAGAGAACAGCCTTACCTTGGCAGATGAAGTCATGTCTGACTCCAAGAGAGATGCTGACAGTGACTGAGTTCAGTGGTACCCAGGCTGGCAGTGATGTCTTGTCCGAGCACCACTTCCCATCTCAGGTTACAGCCCCTCTCCCTGCCCTGTGCTTGTTTCGCTACCTCGGTGTGCACTAGAATGCAAACTCATTCCCTTTCCACGCTCTTCCCATCACGACTTAAATATTCATTCTATTTGGACTGCTGTGGGAGACAAACATTGGGTGCATTGTGTGAGCCTGGAACGAGCCGTGTCATTTGCAGTACAACATTTCAGCAGCTTTTGATGTTCTGATAATGGCTACGATAAAATATTTATTGATAAATATGAATGTGTCTTTGGAGAAACAAGAATAGAGATGTATTTTGGGATAACTGATATTTATAGGAAACAAAAGCATCGGTTCTTCTTGCCAAGTGCTCGTCCTGCGATTTTGAAGTCTTATTTTCTTCTTGGAAATGAGAAAGAGGAGGAGAAAAAACAACCCCAAAGGGAGACAACACACTAACGGCACTGCTTCTGCAGTGAGTATTGAGTTAAAGCTGCAGTCCATGTAGGTGCACGGTCCCACATGCAGGTGGAGCAGAGGGCGCTTGGCAGGTTGTTTGCAGCGGACAACCCTCTAGGGTCCAGCACCATCTCTTTGAGCATCCTCATGTGGCCTCCCAGCCCTCCAGCAGAGCCGGTCCAGGATTCCTGCTCCAAGGAATGCTGCTGTTCCTACTTGTTAGGAGAGCGCATGGAGATGCCCTGAAAGAGCAGGAAGATCCAACCCATCCTGGAGCAGGTCATAAAGAGGCAAAAGCCGGTGCTGTGGTGACAAACCCAAATCCTGGGCTCTGTCCCTGACAGTTTGTGCCTGTTCAGAAACACGGAGCAGAAGCCGCTCCATCTGGCAGCTCCCACCTTCCCGCAGCCTGCGCCTGGCATGGAGGGAATTGCATCCCTGCTCCATCAGGTCCTGGTTCACTTCACATCTGGCATCACCCAGCGCTGAGGGTTCTGGTTCCTCCTCTGATGCAGGTGGGCACTGCAGGGGCCTCACAGCAGAGCCCATCCGAGCTCATCCATAGGGATCTGAATTGATGCTGGGCACTACAGATTGCTGGTGCGGAGCCAGAACCCACAGCAAAACACTCGCTCCCCCTCAAGGGTGGTGCAGTGACTGGAAGCTTCGTTCCATGGGGTCCGTGTGCCCTTTCCCACCCCTTTGAATGACCAAAATGAGCAGAAGACACACACAGACCCTTCTCCATCCCGTCCTTGCTTATAACCTGCGGTAAGCAGGATGGGGATGGCTGCACAGGGATTTGCCACCTGAAAGCCACTGCAAATGGCATAGTTGCAGATGGTGTCTGGCAAAGTCAGGCAAAGTGCTGAGTTTCATTTTCCTTCTCGGCTCATAATTTCTTTGTATGCCTTATAAATACTTTTCATTCTTTGCTGCCACTGTTGGTTAGTAAAAAGCAGTTTAACAAGTACTCCCCTGGAATGTCTTTTAATGCACTTTATGCAGAATGACATTAATGACTTGACTTGTTAATATTTTATTTGATGGATATAGGAGCACATTCAATTTTACATGAATGCATGCCACGATGCAGGGCAAGGAATGTTGATGTGTTGTGGGGATGCAATAGGAAACACGAAGAGAGAACACAGCCGTTTCCTAGCACAGACTGCTCTGGTTGCAGCCATCAGTCTATTGCAGGCTGCCTGCTGGGCTAAGGCTTGACTTCAACAGTCTTTGGCTGGGTTCAGCCCTTGTCCTGCCTCAGGAATGTGGCTGCTCCGGGGCAGTGTGGCATTGGGAAGCACAGTGGTGTGGTTCCTGGTGTCTTTCCAACTTTGTTCCAGTCCGGGTGTTGTTTCCATCCACCTAAAATAGGGCTGTTGGCGTTGGCAGATGTGTGATTCTGCTGAGCACGAGGGAGTTCATGGAACCAGCCCATTCTATGGCAGCATTTTCCAGCCATCAGGAAGAGCCACTGCAGTGGAGCAGCCCTGAGTCCCTCCCAGGCTGGACATGGGAGGGGGGGACAGGAGTCCCCCGTGTTCATCACCATGAGCAGCCTTGACATGCTGGTGGGATAAAAGCAGTGTCCCCAGTTAGGAACTGTAATCACTGATGGCGTTTCCACCTACACAGGTAATTAAGATTCAATAAGGCTGCTGTTAATGTGTGCTGTTAAATTAGCTGCTGAGCATTAGAACCTTATTACCTTAATTTAAAGTATTTCCAGTTTCTTACTTCCCCCTCTTCCCATCTCCGCCCTGCAGTGATTACGGCATGGTCTGAGGGCTCACACTGCAGCAAGGTGCTGCTGCACCATGTCAGCCATGCAGAGCCTCTCCCCTGCATCATGGACTGAGGGTTTGACTCCAACCCATCCTGCAGCACCAGGAATGAATTCAGTCGGGAGAACATCCACAAGCATATTTGCAGTTTGGTCTTTGTTCCCGACCACATAAACCATGGGTGACTGTTCCAATACTTCTGCATTATCATTCGCTTGCTCTTTTCCAGTGCCCAGCCCAATATTTCTGGAATATTTGGTTAAAGAAGACATTTCACTGTATGTTGGGTCAAGTTTCCTGCACGAGCGATGGATGCGGTGTTTGGGAAGTGGGGCTGTCAGTGTAGCTAGTGCCTGAAGCTCAGAAAAGAAGTGATTTTGGGGGAGTCTGTAGATCCACTGCGAAGTGTATCTTCAGCCTCTGCAGTTAATTATGGTAAGCATAAACTGCTCAGATTTGAGGATTGCCGTGCATCACTTGCTCTAAGTGAATTGTTCTAGCAGTTTCTGCAGAGAAATAGTCCTGTAGAAAGTCAAGAGAGACTATTCCATGGTACATTGAAACCGCTCCTGAGGAGTGCGGCAGCCCGGGCCGAGTCCCCCAACTCCGGTTATTTTCAAGCAGAGCCTTTCAATTAAGCTCGAAACGATCTGTTCAGATCCTCATGGATGTGAATCAGTGCAAAGCCAAAACCTGACCACAGGGGCTCTAAATATGCAGTTCCCTTATTTCCTAGGAGGACGGGATAGGGATTACTTTACCATCAATGGTTATTGTAATGCCGATGTACCTGTAATGTCAGTGATGCTAATGCAGGAACGTTTGGGTGAAAACTTATCTAGAGAGGCAAAGTAGAACATTACTGTGCAAATAATGTGCTAGGCAGGCCAATATCCCTTCCAGAGGAGGGGAGGGAGGAATGCACCAGGGGGCTAAGAAGAAATGCCTCAGAAATGGACCAAACCGTGCATTTTTCCAATCTAAACTGACAGGAATCAAAGCTAATCCCATCCATTCCAGCAGCTGGTGGGCAGCAGACTGTCCGAGGGAATGGCTTTTTCTCCACCTCTCATTCTGGTTGCTGCCTGCTGGATGTCTCCGAGATGGAAGTTTGATCTTAGCCGAATAAGCAGAGCACAGGAGGGGCTCGTTGGGTTGAGTTCTTCAGCTCGGGTGTTTGGCAGTGAACGTACTCAGAGGCTGTTTCTGTGACTTGGTTATAAACTGCTTTGCAGCTTCTCTTTGAGATGTGCATGAATCTCCTTAATTGCCTGGGTTTTTTCCTTCCCTGCAATCTGCGCCCAGAGGCAGAGCAGTGAATTAGGAGGGAAACGCTGCTCAGATCCAATGCCTTCCCCATGCAGGGAGCTGTGGGTGTTGCTCTATGGGGTTGTGGCTCCTCTGTTGGTCCTGCAGGTCTTGTGAGCCAGGTACAGGCCGTAGTCCCCACTGCTGCTGCCCCGGGGGTGTTTCTGTGGGTTGGTTCAGGGCTGTTGATGCCATTTGTCTCCTCTTTGCTAGCAGGAGATAAACCTTCTATGGGTATGACCTGTGCTTGTGCCCAGCACGGTCGCTGCCCCGGTTGCTCCTGCAGTAACCTGCTCAGCAGCTTAGATCATGTCCCCTGCAATTTGCATCACAGTACAATAAACCGCAGTGTAGTTACTTAGGAAATCACTTCTAACGGTGGCAATCAAACAAACAATGAAATGGGAAGTAGCAGATGCAGCCAAGAGATTTGGTGGGAGGTAAAAAGCCCCATATCAAACAAAACCCCACAACCACCCCCAAAACAAACCCAGCATCTCTACTGTGAAGCCACCGAGCTGTTATTTCTAGTTCAGTGGTACTCAGTTGGCCAGCAGCAAGAGCAGCGGCTGTATAAATAGTTGTTTGTTATTGTAGCTGCAAAGGGCTAAAATTAGCCAAGTGCAGGCTGTTTGCGTGCGGGCAGGGACTGAGACAGGTATCGCAGCCAAGAGTAAATCCATCAGGAATGTGCTTCCAGCATCCAGGCCACCTCGTACCTGCACCAGGCTTCCGGCTTTGATCTTCAGACAAGGCTGCCTGAGATCAGCGGCTGTGGTGGCTAAATCAGAGTGCAGCCCTTTGCAGGGGGAAGTAAAGTTCCTAAGATCTGTCTCCTAAATAGATCATTGAGGAATTGCTCTGAATTGTGATTGCTACAAAGCCCCCCAGAGGAATGAACGGAGCCTCGTGTGCTCGATAGTGGGAGTGCAGGGATGCTCTGAGGGAATTCACAGGAGAGGGATGCCGCGCTTCGGGGACCACAGGCTCCAGGAGGGATTTGCCTTTGAATCCTGCTTGTCTGGTCTGTGCCTCTTTATCCCTTTAGGATTCATTAATGCTTGGATACCCTGACCTGGAACAGTAAATAGATGGGTCACTGTAAAGGGAGCACGGTTAATGGCTCTGGGTTTTCTCTGCAGGCCTGAAGCGCAGCTACACGTGCAACATCTGCAGCGTCACCCTGAACTCCATAGAGCAGTACCACGCACACCTGAAGGGCTCCAAACATCAGACCAAGTGGGTATCTTCCTGCTTTTCCTGCCTGTCTGTGCCTGGATGAGTGTATAGACGAATGTGTTGCACGCTGCATTGGGAGTATAACGGGATTAAGTGTTTCCAAGTGAAAATGTTTATGCTGTGATTTAGAGCAATTATGTGTTACCCAACTCTGAGATTGGAGGGAGTCTGCTCTGTCAATTAGTACGAATTATTAAAATGAAGTGATAAAGATACATGGCACCAGAGAGTAGATTAATGAAGTAATCTCTCTTAATTCACTTACATGTGAGCTGTGGGAACCGTTTCAGAGTAGAAAAGGAATATAAAAGGTGTCCTTTGTTACTGAAACACTTCAGGTGGCTTTAAGGACAGTCTGAAAGATGAGGCAGGATGACCAGAACCAGCGACCTTCAGCAAGTTTCCTGCCTCTGTCTCCCTTCCTCTTATAGCACAGCTCCCTGATGGGGTATCCCTGCTCCTCTGGGTTACAGGCACAGCACGCAGGACAGCGCAGGTCGGGTGGAGGTCCCTGCCCAGTGCAACAGATTCCCACCACTGGGAAATAGAGCTGGTGGCTCTTCCCATCAGAAACCTGGAATGAGAGCAGCCTGGGCACAGGCTGCAATTTATCCTTCCCCTGCCAATACTTCTGAGTTTGCATTATTATTGCTATTGGTATTATTACAAAGGCTAAAGGAGTTCCTTTCGAATCAGAGCAGCCTCCCAGCCAGCAAATAGAGATGTGCAGGAAAGATGCACTGATGCTTTTCAGCGTCAGGAGGGAGCTTCACATCCTGTTCTATCCCCACACCTTCTGCTGCTGTTGTTCAGGCTCCTGCAATTAGCAGAGTGTCATCTCCATCCTTAGACAGCTCTGCAGCCCCATTTCTCTTTCATCTTGGTATGGATCAAGCCAGCACTGAACACCAGTGAGCGCAGGGGCCTGCAGGACTCTGCTTTCATTGAAAGGACCTTCCTCTTCTGCAAATTAATATTCTTATCAGTCTTTCTAAATTTAGTTTCTTATCATTTATTCATAATGACTTCAATCTGGTCCTGAGAGATTTTCATGGGCATTGAGCACAAGAGGAAACAAAGTAATAAACTCAAAAGAGAGCGTGTTACAAATGTAATAATGGAATGCCAATTAGAGGCATTCGTCTGACCAATTTCTATGGGAAATTGCTCTGATTATTCTATTTCCTCCATCCATTGTTCATTGTTACACAATTTTCTGTGAGGCCAAGTATCTGAGCGCAGGGCAGATCTCTCCCCAGGCCTATAGGAAGTGCAGGAGCATGGCAGACAATAGACTGGCAGCTTGGGCTTGTGCACAACAAAAGCTCTTCCCACCCTGTAATTAGGATGTAACCAGATTTTACTCTCCTTGTTTAAAGCTGCTTTTGCAGCTTCATTGTCCTCTCTATGGGACTGAGGGGATGAGTTACCCACGTCTTTTATCCTGAATGAGGTCCAACGGGTCTGTAACAGCCGCGTGTGATGCTGAATGTGGCTGGACCCAGAGATGCAGCCATGGGATCTCATAGCTAGAGTTCTTCTGTTTGCAATGGTGACCTTGTATATGGTGTTTGTAGGCTGCACAGAGTGCTTGTGATAATAGCAGGCAGCAGGAGAATTTAGGTAGGTAAAGCAGTTGATACAGCTCATGTTCCCAGCTACAGGAATCATCTATAGCTCAGTGCATCCCCCCTGCAGCCCTTCCACCTATCCTGGTAAGCATTTCACCCACTGGTTTGGACTCTTCTCATTACTCCTGGTTAGTGTCAAGACTGTCCAGTTCCTTGTAACTCGGTCTGAAACCGGTGCATTGCCGTTGCCAAGGCAACAAAACACTTTATGTCAGTGTCATACTTCATCTAATTAAGAAATTAAAAGCAGAAGGGGGGGAGCAGTTTGTGAAGAGCAGGGGTGTTGCTCTGCGAACGGGATGGAGGGAAGGTGCTCACAGGCTGGGAGCACCCGAAATCAGATGAGTCTTCTGAGAAGCTGCATTAGGAGAGAAGAATGTTTATGAGGAATGAGTCGAGTTGTGGCTATTTATTATAGTCCTTGAGAGCTCTCCAGAGAGCAACTCACAACCCAGCCATGATTGGAGTAGCTTTAAATAACCCAGCATGCAGCAGCCCTTGAACTGCTGCTTAGCAGCCCGCGTCATCTGGGCCTCCACTGCTTCTTGGTGCTCCTGCTGCAGAGCAGAGTTCAAGGCTGGGTACCCTGGAGCTGAGCTCTTCCCTTGTGACTGGTGCGTAGAGCTCAGCACTTGCAGGGATTTCAGGGCTTGCCTGGATGCTTCCAACTGGATTTGTTTGCCCAAAAGAGGGGGAAAAACTGGAAGTGTCTTGGCTGGGATTTAAATGAAAGATGCAGGAGGAGGTGGCTGACACTGAGGTATTCCTCATCCCTCAGGCCAGTGAATATGCAAAGCAAGATAATGTCTGCAAGCTCCTATTTTTCTCTCCAATGTGTAGGTACTTTAAGCCATATATTTGAAAATAAAGGGGGGAATGCATCCTTGGGTTTTATCCTAACACAGAGCCAGGAACTGGGGTGAGAGTTGGATACAGGGGAATCTCCCTGTTAAGGCATCACAAATGGGCACACAGCCTGTTCGTGTCAGGGGCCAGGCAGTGTTTGTGGCAGCTCCAATGGTAGTGTTCTGCGCAGCCTCAGCTCAGGCACTGGGGCAGGTTTGGAATGGGACTGGACTCTGGAACATCTGCAGGAGCGCTAACCCTTTAATTAGGGATTTATGAATGTGTGGAGACAATCGAGCCATTGTTCGATTGCTTTCCATGCGAGTTGAGCAGGGGAGAAGCAGGTTGAGGAGCAAGGTGCAAGGCACCACCACTGGCTCCCTTTCCAGTGGCATCTGGAACACCAGCTCGTGAGGAAGGAGGGCACGTTACCTCTGAAACGCCAGGAGAGCATCACGTGCCAACCTTCCTCCTTACTGCTGGTGAAGTAAAGAAACTTCCCTCTTTTCTGGTTTATGTAAATGGCAAAGTTCCAAAATCACTGCTGACAGTGATTTGCACCACACAACGGAGAGTTAAAGCCCCACGTTGTTGTGAGAGAAGCGGGGGGATATTCAGGTTCTGGGGTCAAAGTGTGTGAATACGAACTTAGGGCTTTGCAAAATCACTTCCCTCCTCTAATCAGCACCTGCGGGTGTGGGATTGGGACAGGGTGCTCTGTTCATCACTGCACCCGGGAGAGCTGTGCCTGGGGAAGGTGCCCCAGAGGCTCTGGCTCCAGGTCTGAAGTAGCTCCTCAGGGGCTTGTGGATGAAAGGAACAGAGATGCTGTTGGCAGAGCACCAGAGCCCAGACCCACGTTTGATGTAAGTGCCATCTCTGGGCTATAATAACGTGTTGGGTAGTGAGAGTTGGGAGCAGTCCTCCACCCTCTTGGCTGTCAGCAATTGGAGGCTGAGCTCCAGCCCTAGTAATTAAGAGTCTGACTCTATGGGGATGATGATTCCCACCTCCATACAGAGGAATTTTGTCTTCTCGCCTTTATTTTGTCTCTTTGATCAGCCAGACCTCTCTGCCACATCTAGAGCTCACAAATATATTCGGAGGTTTCATAACCACTCATTTACACATTCATAGATGCTAATACATGTCTAGGCTTCCCTTTCAAACTCTTGCTTTCTGATTAATTTTAGGGTTTCTGCAGAGAAGGCGACCCAGTCCTGCAGCTATCATTGGGCTAAAATCAATTCAGCCTATGAAATGAGTGCAGCGTTCAGTCCAAGTGAATTCCTGGGGGTTGGGAATGGTCTTTTCTAGTTTGGAGGGTGTGCTCTGGACATCTTTCTGCACTGGCCTTTACCTAGTCTCTGATGAAAGCCCAGATTTGCTGAGGAGCAAATGGCAGCAGGCTTGATGCCTGAGCAGGGCTTTTCTCTTTTGTTTTCTGATTGAAAGCACAGATGTCTCATTGGAATCATGTTTATTAACATAAGCTCTCGGCTAGTCAGAAATCAGAGCTAATCACAATAGTGTGACTGTGGTACCCGGAGAAGTGTCCCCCTCCACCACGACTGCAATTCCATTGCGTTTTCAACCTATTTTAGATGGAGTAAACAAGTATTTACAGCCTGTGACAGCTCCTGGTAGTGGGATGTGATGATGGATGTTTCCTGGGGACTCTGGATCTGATTTCCTGGACTAGAGGAAGGCTTTGGTGCTTCCTGGCCTGACTTTAGTGGCAGATTTTGTTGGTTCTTTATGTCAGATTGTATTTTATTTCATTGCTTTGTGCTCTTCCCGTCTCCCCTGGACCTTTCCAGCCCCATCCCTGGCGGTGGGAGGTTGAGCTCCCTTCTGCACATCCTCAGCCTGACCCAATGCACTCCTTGGTGCAAGATTCCCAGTACGTTCCAGGAGATGGTAGTCAATATTTGAGTTGTGCCCTGTGTTTTACAACCAAGCCAAATGCTTTTTTTCTTCCCTTGATGAATGCAGCTTTTATTGGTAGCAGTAAAAAATTCCATGCGCTTTCTGTAGCCTATAGTGGCCGATGCCTACAATATAAAGAAGCCTTTAGAGAGGTAATCACTCCAGAAGATGAATAGTTATAAAAGGTACATGGAATTGAAAGGCATTTTAATCTGTCATTATTTCAGTGCCAGAGAGCAGCTGGATAACTACATTGCCTATGAGGAGAGAGTGTGTAACATGTTCTCTCATTATAGGGTTAAATTGTCTCCCTTTTAATGCAAGTGAAAATAAAGGTATCTCTGATACCTTCTGGTTTGATCATGGTTTGGAAGCCCCAGGATGGGTCATGCATCTTTGTTTCATGGTGTTGGTGTATGGATTGTTTTAACGTGAAGCACAAACACTGGACTGGTGCCCGAAGTGTAACCCTGAGCTCGCCAATGCTGCTGAAGAGCAACCTGAGGACCTAAAGAAAGTATTCTTCAGCCTCTTACAACAGTCTTCTTTCATAAAATACAAAACTGGCCTTAAGCTTGCCAATATGTTTTAGATAAAAAGAGTTTCTTTATATTTTGTTTAGGATTGAAGTCTCCTTGTCGCTCACGTATAATTGGCTTTAGCCATCTCTTCATCAGGGGCTGAAGCGATAGGACGAGGGGTGATGGGTTCAGACTGAAACAGCGGAAGATCAGGATGGAGATAAGGAAGAAGTTCTTCACTGTGAGGGTGCTGAAGCGCTGGCACAGGGTGCCCAGAGAAGTGGTGAATGCTCCGTCCCTGGCAGTGTTCAAGGCCAGGTTGGACAGAGTCTTGGGTGACATGGTCTAGTGTGAGGCATCCCTGCCCATGGCAGGGGGCTGGAACTGGATGATGTCAAGGCCCTTTCCAACCCAAACCATTCCATTATTCTATATTCCATGATTCGTTACAAAGAAAGTTGCAGGTTTCCCTTAGGACCTGCCTTGGTGCTGGTTCCTCTGGAGCTCCAGCTGCTGGAAGAAGTGGGTGGGAGATGGCACCAGCTGATGGGAAGAGCAGCGGGATGGATGCTCCTGGGAAGGCTGGAAGTGCACAGAGCCCAGCTCTGGACCACAGAGTGACTTGTGCTTCGCTTGTGTCTTGCAGCCTGAAGAACCAGTAGTAGTTCATCAGTCGAGACAAGGCAAACCACCGAGGCTGCTTCTGCGAGGGGAACTGGTGAGCAGGGAGAGGCTCCTTTCTTGGACAATGATCCCGTGTGGATTCGGTTATTAACGTGTCACTAACCTTCGCTTGGGACAAATACATGGATATTATTTTTGGGTTGGTTTTTTTTTTAATTTTGTGGTGAGTTAAACTATTTCAATGGACTTTTTTAGCCTTTCAAGATAATATTTATTCAGCACAGAGTCTAGAGTATGGTAACTCCCCTGTAAATACAGCACTTCATCATCGCTCATCTTCAGAGACAGTGGAAACAAAGTATTTTACTTTTTCGTATTTATTCTTAGATTTCTCCTAAGGGTATAAAGTTATTCTATTACATTATCCATGATAGTGATGTAATCAGTCTTCAAGCAGAAATAAACATACTTTCTTCACCTTCTCCAGCATGGTTTATGTCAACACATAAAGAGCAGCAAAAAAGCAATCACGGGGATTGTAGAGTGGATGAATCTTTTTCCTTCCCCCTTTGACTTCAGCGAAACAAAAGGTTCACTGAGCAAAGAAAACTCAAATGAAAGCATGAAATCCTTTTCCTGCCAGTAGATTTCCTACAGGCTGGATGGTAGCTGTTCGCTTCATCACCGTTGCCGATGCAACCCCAAAGCTCCGCTGCCTGCGTCCCTGGATGCTGTGGAGCCTCCCGCCAAGCTCCAGCGTCTCCCAGAGGGCTTGGACCAAAGGTTTCCCTGCATCAGAACCCCTGTACCCTGCATCCGTGCTGGTGCTGCGAGAGGCGAAGCGTTTGGCAGGGTCAGGTCTGCAGGGAGCTGGAGGTGCCGGGGATGCTCTGGGTGCTGGGTGTCACTGGAACCCCTCCAGTAGGGTACCAGTGCCCGTGAAGGACCCTGTTTGATGGCTCTGCAGGCAGAACCCAGAGCAGGGAGTGATGCTCAGGGGTCCTTGCTCACAGAGAGGAAAAGCTCAAAGGATTTAAAGGAGCAAAAGTTGACTGAAACCCAGCCCTAAGCTTCAGCCTGCAGCAGCTTGGGGCTGTAGGGAACGTGTTCATTCCTCGCTGGCGTTGGGGGGAGCAGAAGCAGAAGTGACTCAATGCACTGGGAAGAGGGAGCTCAAGAGGATTTTAGCTTTCCTACTGCAGTCAGCACAAAGAAACCTCACCTGCTGCAATGCAAAGAGCTGCAGGGAACATGATCCAGTTTCCTATGGGTACTACGAGTGATGCAAACCAAACCTCCCCGTGCCCTGGTGCACAAACGCGGTGAGTGCACTTTGCATGCAGAGGACCTGTCTTGTGAATGCTGCATTAAGCACCGTGTCTTTAAAGAGCTATCTAGTGGGTTTATAGTATGTGAGTAGCACAATTCTTTGGGACTCTGGCCATTTCCCTGCTTCTGCATCTCTGAAATAACAGGCTTTGACATTTCCTTTGTGCACACTCCGCTAGTGGCTGTGTCTGTGGAAGGGAGCAGTGATTTGTACGGATCCATCAGTTCACTTCCCAGGAAGTCCGGCAAGGTGCAAATCCACTTCTCCAGCATCTGAAGGAAGAGCAGGGACCTGCTACTACTGGCTCTGCACCGGGGAAGCGTTTAAGCCACAGCTCAGCACCATGGTCTGCAGGTCTGTGAGTTGTCTGCCAAGTGAACAAATGGGTGCGTGAGGAATCTGTGTCCTCCATCCGCTTTGCTGCATCTTAATAAACCAAAGCAGAGTGTATTGCTCTGCATTTTGGGGTTGAGTAGCGCTGTATGGTTCAGATGAGAGATGCTTGGGCACATCATTTGGAAAACTGCTGTTGTAATCCAAGTATCATGGTATGTGTTCATGGAGCTATTACTGTTATTGTATATTTGTAATATGGTGGTCCATAAGATTCCAAGCTCTGTAGCAGCAGATGCTGTTGGTGTTGCTCAGTGACCTTGATCAGTCTCCCTTTGAGGGAAACAGCACCCAAAGGGCTTGCACAAAGAGGCAGATGTGCAGGTGAAATCCAGGCAGCCTCGCTGTAAAGCTAGTGCTGAGCCATATCTTGGGGAAAGGGAATATTGCAAGTTGTTCAGTCACAAGGCAGCACACGTTATGAAGCTGTCCTGAAGCCAATGCCGGTGCCTGTAGGACTCCACCAGCAGAAGCAATTAGAAGCTCAATCTGAGCAAATTTACTTTTAAATGACTTTTTCCAAATCTTAAGGAGAGAAGAGAAATAATTATCCTAAATAAGGAGGCAGATCAATAATAAATGCTGCTCCGCAGATGCCCATGATATGTTCCTTGCCAGCAGTGAAGGCTGAATAGACCCCTTCTACTCGAATAACAAATGAGACTCCTGTGATTTGGGTTTGGGGTTTTTTTGCCATAGCATATGAAATCTGTTGTCAAATAGACTTAATAGGCAGTGTTCAGTGCTTTTGTCTTCATTTGGTCTTTAATCAGAGGGATGTGCTACGTCTGTATGATAGCTGCCTGACAACAGAGCAATCCTATCGCATCTTCACATCTGGTGAAATGAGGATGCGTAGCATCACGTGTGGTCACAGAGGTTACAGATGGTGTGGGGCCAGGTCCCTAATGTGTACATTTCAGCTGTGAACTCATGCTCACGTAGGCAATACTCTTGGATTTGTGCATGTGCCATTCCAATTGTGCTCTTGCACAGACAGCTTCCTCCTGCTGGAAGCTCATGGTAGAAGGGAGGTGCCATCAAGCAGTTATCCCCTGCACTGTGCTCCAGGTCTGTGCCCGGAAGCACCTCAGTTCTTCTGCCTTGCTAAGGGATGTAAACAGAGAGAAGGAACTGAGTTGGAGGAGAGACCTTTGCTGTTCCACATCCCTGGAGCTCGGCTGGGCTGCAGGATGCTCCTGTGCCTTCAGTAGAGTGCAGGGAAGGGTCAGAGGCACTGCAGAGTCTAATTGTTTACTCTGCGGGGACAGTAAAAGATACTGAAGAAGCTGAATATGATTAATCTGTGCTCTTGCATCAATGCCTTTCATGTGTGGAGGAGAATGAGCTGTTCACAGACGAGTAAGCATCTCCTTAGGTTTCATAGCTGTGGGGCTGTTCCACTTTACTGTGTTTTGGGTAGTAGCATAAGATGCCAGTGTTTCTGAAGCTAAATAGCCTCTTTACAGAGAGAGGGATTTACAGAACTGGAGCACATCATTCATGCGTGTGCAGCCTCCTTCCCCCCAAATCCTTCCTCCAAGCTGCACCCAGGGTACTGCAGAGGTAATTTAACCGGAGAGGGGAAAAACCCATCTACCTTGTGTGCTCAAGTAATCACTGCAAGCTAATTGCAGCAAATTAATGACAGCACCAACACACTTCCTTTCCCCAGGCAGGTGTGGAGCCAGCTCTGATGCTGCTGCAGTGAGCTGGGGTGATCTCAGCCTGCACGAGCCTGTGTGCCCTTCTTCTCCCCTGGCTGGCTGGGCCTGGAGCTGGTGCTTTGCTTGGTCTAAGAGAACAATCAAAGACAGAGGATCTGGCGCTGATTTAGATAAATCAAGGTGTTTATGCCACTTCAGTAGCTCTCAGGGGGATGGTTTGTCCAGTGCCACCACAAAGCTGTGCATAGGAAAGAGCAGAGGGTCAGTGCCACCTCCCACCAACCCCAGTAAGCAAGAGGCATGAGGCGAGATGGAGGTGCCCCATCACATCCCCCTGCTCCATCCTGTTCCCATCGGAGCAGCTGGAGCTGTGTGGTATTTGCATTTGGTGCCAATATTGTCCTGGTCCCGTCAATCGGGCTTCAGTCCCTAAATCCTTCTAATCTCTTGCTTTTCCTAAGTTCATTAGGCTTCCAAAGCAAGACACGAAAAGACACATCTCCAAGTGGTAAGTCAGTGATCCCTGCGGAAATGCCTCCAGATTGCATGCTCTCCTCGATGTTGAGGCTAGTCCAGCTCCCCCGGCTTACACACTGTCTGCAGATAGATTAGAGCTCTCTGAGAACGGATGCAGCACAACCATTGCATCCTCCAAGGTTACTTTAAATTGAGGAGTGAAAACATTTGTATGTATATTCTGCATTTTCTATGCAGAGCATCTATATTTTATACAGGAGATCAGAAGCAAACTCTATAAAATTCCTTCTCTATATCATATCCTTATTTCCCCAGCACCTTTGTGCATCTCATAATGCTGCCAGTACTACTAAACTCATCTCCGAGTGTGGCTGCCTTGTACTCTTGCCAGGACCTCACTTCATATCCTCCAACAGCAGGGATGCAGACTGAGGTTTTGCTGCAGGCTGGGGCAGAACAGGAAGCAGCGGATGCTCACCATCTCTCCAGGATGGTCTTGTCCACTTTCACCTCCTTTTTTGACATGGTGACCATGGATGCCAAGCCTTAGAAGTAAAATGCATCGTCACCAGCACTGCGGGTACCACATTCTCTGCTTTAGGATCTGTCATTCTCTGCCTCTGTCTTTCTTTATCTCTGCCTTTATTTTTCTCTTAAAAGCTCTATGGATGCATTTATATGAAGGACTGTTTAACAGGATTTTGTGCCTGTTGTGACACCTCTGAGACAGCCCGAACATCACCTTTTTGCTGAGCATTTTTGATGTGTCAAATGGTAAAAGCTTACGCTCAGAACAAGCACTGAGCACAATTCCTAATCTGGGATCCAAGGGCACAGACAGTAAAGGACATTTGTAAGAGAGAACAAGGAGATAAGAGATATTATTCCCCCCATTCTCTGCCAGCAGAACTGCTCACTGATGCTGAGGAGGAGCAAAGGGAGAGCTCCAGGCTCCTGCAGCAAAAAACAAGGTCCCCCTGCCCCAACCTCCTATTGCTCTGCGAAGAGCAGAGCAGAAGATGGGGAAACCACTGTCAGTCCCTGGAGCATCCCCTTCTCTGTGCAAGGTGCCAGCAGCAGCACGTGCCTGGGGCCCAGCACAGGCACCACTCATGTAAGTGCTGTGTAAATAGAGTGACAATGCTTTGAAAGAGGAAGCTCTCAGCGATCAGAGCAGGGAGGCAGTGCAGAATTAGGGGGTTTCAATCACGCCAGCTCCAGAAGAAAGGAAGCGTGGCTGCTGCTGGGAAGTGTGCAGCTCCTGCAGCCACCCACTGCAGGCTGCACGGGACAAAGGGAACAGGAATAAAGCCTGGGAGCATTTGCTGTAGAGAGAAGTGGCTGGAGAAACTGAGCCCAAGCAAAGGTGTGGGATGGATGTTTCACTCCAGACTTTCAATCCATTGATATAATCATAGGAGTTACCGTGTAAATGTAAACAACTGAATGAGTCCAAATGTAGCGTTTGGCAGCCCTGGCTCTGTGTGAGTACACAGTGAATGCTTGTGGAAAGCCTTTATTTCACCAGGCAGCCTAACTGAGCTTTAGCCAACCCTGCAGGCATTCAGTTAGGCCCATATTTCGTGGTTTCCCTCGCTCCTGGAAGCGAGGGCTATAGTTTCCACAGCATAAAACCTCCTCTAAGTTCATGGGTTAAGAAATTGCTTCTATCAAAACCTGTGGTGCTTTGGCAGCTTGCCCCCCAGCCTGTAACAACAGCAATAATGTTATGGGGAGAAGACGACAAAAGCTGGTTTGCACCTTGTCAGCCCACAGCAACAACCACTCAGGGTAACCTCGGTTTACTTTGATAGGATGTGGCAGCCCTCAGCTGCATCTGAGCCAGGAGCCAGTGGTGGCTCTTCCATTGCAGGATGCGCAGGTCTTTGGTCCAGCTCTGATGGGAACCTCCGGCTCCATCCCAATTCCCACCCTGCATCTTGTAGGTGCTGGAAAAGGGATGGGGGAGGCAGAGCAGCCCCACATCAGCTCCAGCATCACCTCCCAGTGCCAGAGCAGAGTCTATGCTATCCATCCATCCACCCATTCTGTGCGGTCTCCAGGCTCGGTGTGGGGGGGTTATGGTGGAAGAATGCCACACTGTGAAGAGAAATGAACCCCAAGGGGTTGGAAGGGGATATTTCAAAGGTAGCTGAGAGTCAGAAATAGATCAGAAGGAGCCTTTCTCTCCAGAAAGGAAGAAATAGTGAAAAGCTGGTTCAGAACCTATTATATGAAATAGGTTCAGAACAGCGTCTTCTGTAAAGTCCCACTCCATGTACTTTTTAATGAGACTAATGCTGATCTCAACAGATGAATGACCTCAATTCACTCACAGCTCTGTGCTATTGATTCTATAGCTTCTCCTAATGAGGAAATTATTATCTTTGTTGGGGAATGTGGTCTCAAACAGGGGCAGGGTATTAAATAATGAAAGAGCAACCTTGCTGGAGCCAGGGATGTGATGGTGCAGCCAGGGCTGATAGGGGACCCCGGGTGGGTTCTGTGAGGATGCTGCCTTTATGTCTGGCCTCGCAGAGCATGGAAACGGAGATGTTTGTGCCCCTGGATGTTCTGGTTGAGGCTGCTGGAAGGGGGTTTTTGTTTTAATAGGTGCCATGTGGATTCTTCCTTGAACCTGCCCTTGAAAGCAGTGCGAGGCACCGACTGCTCAAACCTCTGCCTTCCGCCCTTCCTGCAGGTTTAAGCAGCACACGCACCTTCAGAGAGGTCTGGCCTGACTCCAGCTTAGATCATGCACCTCTAAATCACCAGGAGTACTGTCTCGATCAGCTTCCCCCAATGTGAGTCACCTCCTAATGCAGGTTTTCAGTTCATTAGCACGGCGATGCATTAGCATGAATCTCAGTAAAAAGGCAATGCTAATTTTAAACCAAACCAAACAATTCCCCCCAATCCCAAATCCTCAGGTTTGCTTTGCCTTCACTTGGGCCAAGGGAATGGCCAGCGTCCTGCAAAATTCCATCTGGATCCCATGTGGGTTTGATGCAGCTCCTGCACCCATCAGTGTCAAGCCCTTTGTGTGTGTGCTGGCGCTGCGCTGACTCAGGATCCATCACGTAGAATGAGACCGAAAGGTGGCTGAGTGACCATCGTGTTCTGCTTCAACACCGATGGAATTAGATGGTGATTCGTGGTGTGTCACTCCACTGAGTCAAATAGGAAAAGACACAGTAAAAGGCAGGACGAGTGTGCTTTCCTGGCTGGCAAGAGCTGAAGTAAAGCAACTTGTAGAGGAAACCAGAATCTCCACTGAGCTAAAACCATCCAGAACAGAGCTAAAAGGAGAGATGCTCTTTTCTGGTGATTTCACTCCATGGGCAGTGAAGCACGGTTGATAAGCAGGGCAGTGTAAATCAGTGCAGTCTCTGATACAACCCAGCAAGCACTGATGTGACGTGGAGAGCTCCTTAAGACAAGCTATTAAGATATTTGCACGAGAAGAGCAGACAAGCCCTGCCTTACCCACGGGAAACAGCACTTTGGTAAAACTCATCTTGATTTTGAATGTCGTCCTGAACATTACATTTATGGCCATTTACCAGTAAGTGCCTACAAGAAGGCTAAATCAGAGGCTTTCTGCTTCTGTGAGCAAAGTCTTGTTTCCTTCTGGCCTGTTTATTTCCTTCTCCCAACCTCCTGGCTTCAGCACTTCTTGGGTAGGACCCACTGGTGTTTTCTTGGTATGGGCTCTGCAGGGGCATGGGATGTGCTCCAGCCCCACTGAGCTGACACAAAACCACCACTGTGCCCCATGTCAGCCCAGAGCCCCTCCCCAGCGCATCCACACGTGCTGCAAGTGCCCAGCAGGACATTGACATCCTTTGCACTTGCGTAACCCTTCTCTTCGGAAGGAGGATGGTGAACAAAGGCATCTCAGCCTAGTCCTGGACAACAGCCCCACCACAAAACCCCCACTCAGCAATAACACAGGGAGCTGGTGGAGTCTCACTCCTATTTGGAAGCCCTTAGGGCAGCTGGCCCTAAGTGGCCCTGCTTGAGCAGGGGTTGGACAAGTTGACTCCAGAGGTCTCAACCAGTCCTGTAACCTGGCAGAGCTGGGTTGAGGAAGACCCCCTCGCCTCTGTGTATGGGGTGTTTTGGTCTGTTTCAGAGGACACTACACCAATAAATCACTGCTTGATCCAAAGACGCTGCCCAGAGGATCTCTGTTGTTTCACCCATCACACATCAGTTTTGGTACCGCTCTTGGAGAAGGGCAGTGACTGTGGCCAAATGTACCGCAGCGAGCGCAGCGCAAGGGAAGGACCAGCAGCATCGGATGTTGGTGTTTCTTCCCTGTGCTCCAGGGTAAAGCCTCCAGAGCCGGGGCTGTGCAGCCACACAAGGATGGAGCCGGGTCCCTGCATCTCGCCTGGTGCTGCCCTAGGGCTCAGGGGTGACAGGAGGACAGGGAAGGCATCAGCTGGTGACTGTTCATGCCCGTGGTGCTGGCTCGGCTGGGAACAGGCTGTGATGCAGAAAGCCTGCTCCTCCTGCTAATGGAAATCACTGCATGCATCTAGGAACCCAGCTGCCTCACACTAGCGCCAGGTCAGACCTGCCCATGCTCTCACATAACTCAGCAGAGCAAGAGATGAGCTGTGGTGGATCAGAGGAACCAGGATTGGAGGTGAGTGAGGAGCAGGTGCCTGGGCACTGCGATGGGGCTGTGGGACACAGGTTCCATGTACCCATTGCTTTCTGGCTGTAATCACAGCAATAGTGATGCTCATTAGAGCTCCTGCTGACTTTCACCCTCAGAATCACTTCTGTGTAACTTAGTGTTGTAGTAGTGATGATCTAAGGATATAGACCAATTCAAGTTCATAGTGAAATGTACTGATTTGTTATTAGAGTATCTGATACAGTTATGGACAAGCTTTAGGGTACAGAGATTCTTCCTTGGGTCTGAAATAAGAACAAGCTTCAAGCTGGATGCAGACTGGAAAAGGATTCAGCTTCAGTTCAATATAATTATGGCAACAAATTAGGTTTGAGGAAAGCGGTAGTAAATGGTAAAATGCAGTAGTATAAACCTCGTATTATTTCAAATTTGGGAGCTTTAAATAGTGTTACAACCATCACCTCATTTCACAGCATCTGAACTACATTTATTGTTTTGCATTGTACAGAGATTGGAGCTGTCACTGACAGATGTGAGCAGCACATGGTGTGGTTTGTGGTTAGAGGGTTTGTACAATTCCCTCTGTTGCCATTCAGCATCGTGCGTTTTGTATGTGAGAACCCGCAACCTGTTAATTTCTGTTCTGAGAACAGGGAGTTTGTGTCTGTACCATTCCTAAAGTGAGGACCACCACAGATGTGTATTTCAAAAGGAAATAAATAACCTGCAATCTGTGCCGTGCAGTTGGAGTTTTCTTGGTTTAAGGTTTATTTCAGCTGCCTCTCTTTGCCCCCAGCCAAACACTGTTCACCTTGGCATGCTCTGGAGTGGTGGGATGCCTGTTTGGTTCACGCACACACCTCGTAGCCACCAGCCTTTCCCATTCCCACTGCACCTCTGATGTCTCTTCTGCGCTTAGAGTGGGAACTCCACTTGTATCCCCTGCCCTGGCCTGGCTCTGCAGGGAATATGGATGGGAGAGTGGGGAAAGACCCACTCTGTGAATGCCTCTTACCCCTGCAGCCAAAGCCAGGCTATTCCCTCTCACCAACACAATGCTAGCAAAGGCCAAAAGAGAAGGAATTTGGAAAAGCACATTAATCTTCCAGCCCTGGTTCACCCAGTAATAAGGGACACCCAGCCCAGGCTGCAGAACAACCCGTTACTGCCAAGAGCATCCTCATTTGGACCTTCTTACCCTGCTGGGGATTTAACATTCAGGCCTTGTCACTGGGTCCCTTTCACTGCTTTAATGAACCAGTAGTCATCTGGAGGGCCTGAAGATGAAACCCATTATAAGGTTGGTGCTTCCCACATGGGCTGCGTTCTGGAGGCATCATCCATGCCAGGACCATGACCCCAGCACTGCCGCTCCCCCAGCATGAGAGCTCGGTGAGTCACTGTCTGGCAAGGACAGAGCCCATGGAGGCTTCCCACTGGGAGGAGAGACAGGGAAGCAGTGCTGGGAATAACAAGGGGAGCTCAGGAGCTCATCCATAGTCCTCCCAGTGCTAAGGGCACCGTGGCAAACACAGCGAGACAGCAGCTGTCTGCCCACCTCGCCCGCCTCGATCTGCCAGCAGCCTCAGGGTGCTCACGTTGAGCAATAGAGGAATACTTGAAACTCAAACCCGATGACCCATTTCTCTTTGCATAGCAACACCAGGCTGCTGTTGGACCCAGGAGGGTCATTTGGAGAGGCCTTAGAGAAATTTATTAGCTTTTTCTCTTGGAAGCCTTTCCACAGAGCAGCTCCGAAGCCATTCCCATGTTGGCAAGCTCCAGCGGATGTGTTTTAAATAGGTCAGCTGCTGTGTGATTTTAATATAAAGCACAAGTCTTCTGTTTAATTAAATGCACTGGTTAAAGGATATATACAACTTGCAGATGCTCTGTGACTCCTCTGCACCTTTGCTCTCGATGCGCCACAGGCAGACAGGGCTGCGGTGCTGCCCATCAGTGTGAGCTCACAGGCAGCCCACACAACACCAGCAGCATCCTTTGGGTTGTGCTGGTCCCCAGAGGCAGATCCCCATCCCTGGTACAGCATCCATGGGGAGCCAGGCACTGGCAGTGCCTGTTCACAGCACCCACGTGCATCCTGCCCAGCGATGCGCCAGCTCCCACTGCCTTTATGCGTGGTGGTGTTTGATCCCTTGCAATACCCACAGCTGGGGCTGTGCAGCAGCGGATACTATCTCCCAAGGCGTATTATCACACCCTCGCAGTGTTTGTGCTGGTGCAAGGCAAGGTGTGATGGATCTCAGCTCCCACATAAGCCACTTGTTTTCAGGAATAGCTTCGACACGGAGCGGAGAAGGGCCCGAGACTTATTGAGTCATTTGGCCTCTTTGGAAAGATTTATTCCAGTGACAGAATGCGGCTGAGGCGCCTCCGTCTGTGTCACTGATGAGCCCCATTCCCTGGCACTGCGTTCCTGTGGGCTGGATGTGCTGTTATTTCTGATGCTGTATCAGACAGGCAGTCTGGGCCATTAAATCTCCCCTGGCTCTCCTCCCTTCAAGCTCTACCTCATTTCACTTGGCCAGGTATTTCCTCCTGCAGTTTCCACTGGACGTTGCATGCTCTTTTCACTCGCTGCCTGTCTGTTTTCCCCATAGAGCAGCAGTGGCCACACGGCAGGATCTGCTCCAAAGCCCACAGACAGGGCAGGTGGCTTTGTAATGAAAGACACTGTGGAAATTCAGCAGATTATTGCCAGTGCTTTCCCATACACAACAGAAGGATGCTGGAGGTCGCAGAGCCTGGAACTGCAGCACAGAACAGCACCATGCTGGGTGATGCTTTATGCCTGATCTGCTGCAGAACCCTTTAACTCATTGCTGTCCTTGCAGGTTTACTGTTCCTGCTTCAATTTGCAGTGCATGCCCAGGATGCCCCTGCTAGTGCAAATCAGTGAAGCAGAAATAGTGCTTTTATGCCTCCTATGCATTAGCTTGAGTGACTTCTGTGAAGGAAGTATTTGCCACGGGATGAATCCCGAGTGCACAATGTGCTGATGCTCCCTTGTGTGTGCTAGCGTTTACCCATGCCTCAACCACAAATAGCAGACTCCATAGGTTTGAGTGTTTTCCCCTCCATCAGCTCACAACATCAATGCTTCTGGATGTCTAGCAGAGACTATCTGATCCGCAGCACAATTCCTGGGCTCTTGGCAGCTGTGCTTAGCTTTCATTCTGCAGGCTGATGCCTGTGTGCTGCTCACAAGTGAAGCCAAGACTCTGCTGGTTAGCAGGTCCCTAAGGAGGGGTTATCCACACCTTGGGGCTCAGCTGATCCCTGATGAACCACCATTGCCCATAAAGCTCCTGGCCAGGCAGCTGAGTTTCTTATGAGCCTGTTTGCCATCAGTGCTGTTGGCTGCATCAGCAGTGGTGCAGAGCTGGTTCACAGCACCTTCTGGGATGGATGCACTGTTTCTGTTAACACAGGCTGTTGAGCTGCCAGCAGCAGCCTTGGCACTGGGCTGGATGAGCTGGCATTGCCCTTCCAGGGCTTTATTAACAAGCCAGCAGCACATAACTTCGAGAGGCCTGAGATTAATCCTGCTCTTGGGACAAGTAGAGCTGTAAATAACCCCAGTGGTGCCTCCCAGGGCTGTGTATTAAATCCCAGGTGCTGCAATGTGGGCTGGAAGCGCTGCCTGATCTGGACCTGAGCATTTAGGGCTGTGTGGTGCTGCGGTGCGGCATGTGCATGACTGGAATATGCTGATGGAGCTGGAGCTGAGATCAGATCGTTAGCAAGATGCACCAAGACCTGAGGGAAAGGAAGCCTGGAGGTTCTGGGCAGATACAGGCGCAAGGGCTGTGGCTGCACTCGAGCAGATGAGGCCTGGTGAGTAATTGGAAATTCCTTTTTCTTATTGCTGTTTTTCTTCTATTTCTAATGTCCACGAACAGCTTGGATTCAGGATTTCTCAGCAATGTTCCCTATTCAGTTTACTCATGGGCTAATGCACAGAAGTTGCAACCATTGGCTCCGTGCTCATTAGGACCGTTAGCAGGGGGTCAGAGCACCCCATATCCTTCTGAACGAGGTGCTGGTCAGGGCACAAGGCAGTTCTGCATGAGGTGAGGTGGGAGCGGATGCAAGTGTTGGCGTCCTTGTCTGGTAGCATCAGTGTGCTGGTGCTGAGCTAAAAAGCAGATGTGAGGAGAGCTGGTCCTGCTTGCAGACAGGATACGTGAGTGGTGGTGATGTGATGTAGTGTGGATGGGACACTGGGGGATGCAAGGAAGAAACCAAGAATGCCTGAACCCACAATCTGTGCTTCGGTTTCCTGCCCATGGGGGTGCTAAGGATGCTTGCCAGGTGCCTGAGCAGCCTTTGGCTTGTGTGTTAGATGTAAAGGCACAACAGAGGTGCTCCCCATTCCCCAGGAGGGGCTTTCCTTGGGCTGCATGCCACTATCTTGTGAGAGTGCATCCATTTACATGACCACTGTCAAGTGCCCAAGAGCGGGCCAGTGCCATGGCAAAGAATAAACCACACCAAGATGCAAGCCACCTCCACAGCAGTTGCTTTAAACCCGTGGGAGCTATGTTGCGCGTTGAACATTGCTATAATGGTTGCAGTGGTGTTTATGCTCCCAATGAGCCAAAATCTCTGCCAGAAACGTTGTAAGTGGCAGCTTTATGAAGTTGGTTTCTGCTTCCTCTAGGAGAGGAACTCAGGGATTGCTGCAGTGGTTGTAGCTCAGCACCCTCACAGTAAAGAACTTCATCCTTATCTCCAACCTGAACTTCCCCTGTTCCAGTTTGAACCCATCACCCCTTGTCCCATCGCTACAGTCCCTGATGAAGAGTTCATTAAGGAATAATTACAGAATGGCCAAAAAGACAGATCTAAGGTGTGTGACTCTATCCCTGTGCTCCTGGGGTGACCAGGAGGTGACAGGAGGAGCTGGGAATGCTGCACCCCTCTGTAATGCGTCTGAACATGCGTTTAGCAGGAGAACAAGCATCTTAAATGGCAAAGGTGCAGGCTTCAGGTCCTCTCCCTGCAGCTGCCTTCTGATGTCTCCTCCTGGCCTCTCCCCTGCAATTAGGAGCGCTTTGAGATGTCTTTAATGCCAGTAAATGATCCCGTTTGCTTTCCCCCTCAGCTGGCTCTGTTTGCCAACACACACCACTTGTTGCTCCACAGTAGTAGCGCTCTTGCTTTTGGCACAGTTCTTATCACTGATGTTTGGGTTTCTTACACCAAAGAGTTTCCCAGCAGTATTTCCTGTGTCTGCAGTGCTGTATGAACCCACAATATCTATCAGATTAGAACTGAAAGCTGCTGGTTTTGTTTCCGTTTGAGCTGTGAGACCCACATTAAAGCCTATGGGTTTCTGGGCATCCAAGTTTGCAAATCGACTGTCTAAGACTTGCCCATGCAGCAGTTTCTGCAGCCTGGCTTGGTCTGTGCCCCTGCGATCCATTAAAACGAATGCTCCCACTCCCCCCTTCACTTCCAAATGTGCTTATCCTGCTGTGCAGAAAGCTGCTGCCTTTTGGTTTCCTCCTATCAAGGCTGGTGCCTCCTTTACAGACAAGTGGTCTGAAACTAAACCCATCTGGGCACTGGAGAGCAGCTTCCCCCCTCCCCAAGCAGGAGCTGGGTAAGGGGAATGTGTGTCTGATGAATGCTCACTGTCACAGCAGGAACAAAGTGAGTTTGTCTTCAGAAGCCCTTATATTAATGGCAGCAAAAAGCCTGCACCAAGCCTGGGATCTGTGACCACATCCCGGTGGTGCTTCTGGGGGTGTCTGCTAGTGCCCCATGTTCCCATGCATCCAGGGAGCCCACTGGGATGCTCCATCACTGGATGCGAAGCCCTTGGACCTACTGCTCCGGCTACAAGCATCAGCTCCAGCCCCAAAACTGCTTCCAAATGCCAGTTGCACTTGGAGAAGGAGCAAAGGACAAGGGCTGAGCTTGAGGAAGAGGAGGGTGTTGTGTTCAGGAGGTGTAACAAAGCAAAGCAGTGAGAGAAGGGGGAGAGGGGAAGGTAACAGCAATAAACCACTTCTGGTGAACTGCAATAATAACACTTTGCAGTTATCTGCTGTCTTTCACCTCAGGCTCTCAGAGCTCCTTAGAAACACCAGCTAATTAAACCTCCTGTGTTAATTAAGCACACTTTTCTTGATGAGAGCAGCTGCCTGCTCTCCAGAGCTACCGATGCCCTCATCCTGCTTTCTGCTGGCGAGTAAAGCCAGGATGGAGGATGTGGCTGTGTCCTGGTGGGGTGGTGCCTCCAGCTCCCCCTCACATCAGTGCTGGGATTTGTGGCTGAATGCCTGCTCAGCCTTTTTCTGCCTAGGCTTGGGATGGTATCTATTATTCATATAGCAAGAATGGGTGTCTTCCTCCTGGTTTCTTATGGAAGTACCTTCTATCCATAGCTCTGCAGAAAATGCGTTCTAATTTATCTGAAAGTACAATCAGAACCTTTAAAGTACTCCTGAGCTACAGCAAGCGGACTCTGTAAGTCAGTGACTGAGGCTTTGGGTGCAAGAGAGGGTGAGGTGTGTGTTTAATGGAAGGAGATGGGTTATGGTCTACATGGAGCCTGTCTCTGAGGATGTTGTTGGCTGGGGAGCTGAGGGGAGAGCAGGCAGTGGGGATGGAGTAAGGGCCATTTCCATGGGAGGCGCATACAGCAGCGGCAGTAATACATGGGAAAAGCACTGCTCAGAGATCAATCTAGCCAAGGAAGGTGTTAGAGAGGAACTAAGACAGCAGAGAGTGATGAGTTTTTGGTGTTTCACCTTAAGCTCTCTGTAGGTTTATTCAATGGTAGAAATTTATGCTAAAAACGACTTGAAGATCCCCTGGAAAACAGCAGGTTATTTATTCACAGTTGGTATTTATTCACTATTGGCCATGAAGGTGTTAATTCTGTAGCCTGGAGGTTAAGTCCTTTCTCTGGACCATCAGTGAACCCAGCATGGACCTGTGTCAGAGCAGCTCTCTGTTCCCCATCAGTGGAGTCACGGGGCAGAATTCCAGGGAAAGGGTCCTAAAGTGGTCAGTCTGGACTCCCCAAGCTCAGGCTTTTCACCATCACACCTCCGCTCCGGGCCTGAGCTCTGCATTAAGCTGCAGGTTTCACCTCCAGCGATGGCATGACCTCATTCTGAAAGGGCTGAATAGCTCACTGTTTGGCCTCTGGGATGGACATGGGATGAAGCACATTCCCTCGTTAGGATATTTTTGGCAAGAACTTTTCTTGCTCTCCAAACGCAGCATTCTCCTCTTTAGGAGAATTTCTTCATATTTCCATCCTGCAAGTGCTGGTTTCTGCTTTGCTTTTAATTGAAGGCGGGAGGGCAAATGTAATTAAACCGTGATGCGTGAACTGTAACTTGTGATGTGTTGAAGAGACCCCAAGCCCCTTACCATTCACGAATGCTTTCAAATCTGGACTCCACCATCGAGTTTCAGCTCTTCATCTTCCCTCCTCTTGGTTTCACAGGGTGTTTTGATTGGCGCTCAGCTGCATGTGCACATGGAGCTGCTTCCTCCTGCACTGAGGGTTATAGAGGTAAATGTGCTGTCACCACCTCTGCAAAGGGTTTCTTCTCTGCTCATGTAAGTTTAGAAGTTCCTCTTTAGAGTAACTTGCATTGTTTGAGAGATGGTGAAAGGATTTCAGTTAAAGCTGAGAGATTCCCCTCCTTGCTCAGCTCTGGCAGCTCCCATAGTAGTTGCCAAATCATTATAGTTACAGATTTAGAGGGTATTCACTGCTCTGTTGCTGGTAAACCCCAGCTACAAGGACCAAGACCCTTCCATTAACGTGGTCCCTTGTCCTGGGGAGAATTTGCTTCTGACTGGCAGTGGAGTAATGCCCTGTGAGCAAAAAGCAATGGAATGGTCTGCTTCGAGACAGGCTGGTTAGTCACTGTTTGCGCCTTCCTGCAATGGGGGGAGGCAGCTGGATGGAGGGCCTGCCCTTATCACTGATAGTTAGAATCGATAGTATGAAACGCATCATCCTTCTTCATTTTCTCATCATGTTGAAATCGATACCCTGCCTTGTGCACAGGGGCTGCAACTGAAGGCTGAGCTCATTCATTGTCGTACACCTCCTGGATTTACACCACATGTTGTGCTTTTCCTATGTAAGAATGGGTTTTGTGTCCTGTGTTGCTGACAGCATCATGGGCTTGGTAACCTTGGAGCAACTGCACCAAATGGTTCTGTAAGAGTGCCTGCACCCACCAGCGATTGATCGAACCAATAGCGTGTTCTCCTGCTCTGACTCTGCCTGTTTGTCACTATGGGAAGTGAGGCTGGAATAACGTGCATTTCCATGGGAAAACTGCAAAAGGGGGAGGCACACCTAAATAATTGAGGAACGAAAGCTCAGTCAGGTGCTTTAAAGCACATCCATTTCAGTTACCTGCATCAAACCCTTGCTCAGCAGTATGTAGGAGGTGTAGTGGGGAAGTTTCTCATGGGACTTAGGGCTCTGTGGGTCTATCAGGGACTAAAATGAGTGATCCTGCTTGCTTAGCATCTTCCTTGGCATATGGAGGCTCAGCAGCAGGGGGTGAGGCCTGAGAACTGGCAGCATCTGGGCACACATAGAATGGAAAATACCACACAGCCTTTCCACAGTGACCTCTCCTTGCTGCTGCCTGAGCCCTCTTTGCCTTCTGTTTAACTGAATTTACCCCCTTTATAGGTTACTCATGGGAATAGTGTAGCTTCCTAAAGTCAATGTACTTTAAAGCAGGAAAACAGATTTGTGGTGCTCTTAAATGAACAGGATCAAAACTGTTCATCACTTGATTTTGTCGCTTGAATTAGCAGCAGGTTTCCCACTGCTTTAATTGCTCTTCAGTCACAATGCTTCTGCAGAGCGGACTCCTGCGTCCTTATCTGTCTCCCCATCTGCTTGCAAATGAGTTTATCCCCTGGAAAGATGTCTCTGGGCTATGGACAAGGCACAAAACAGAGAGACAAATGTCATGCCCATCACTTGTCTTTCCTGCTTGTGCTTTGTGTGAGAGGAGGCCGGGATATGCATTTCCAATGAGCATCTCCCAGGCCTCATCTCAGGAGGGTTTGCTCCTGATGGCTCCCAGAGCATCCTGCACATTGAGGTGCAGTGCAGGCTGGTCAGATTCTGATGCAGTTTAGACCAAGTTAATTGCCAATTCTGTGCAATTGCCCACATGAAAGGTTTAAGAATTGTACTTATTTGATAAGGAGTCACTTGTAATACCTTGTTGCTTTCCCAGCTCTAATTATGCTTATCAGGTCCATGCTGGTAATGAGCATTGCGCGCAGGGCTGGTGCAGTGCCCAGGGAGCAGATGGGAATCTCACTCTATTAGGGATGAAGGGACATCACAGGTGACAGCCAGGTGATGGCACAGTCACGTGCTGGGGTTGCTTTCCACGTTGTCCCCTTTGTGATGGGAGGGACCTGCCCATCAGCCCTGATGCCTCCTTAATTGTGCAGGAGGAGCAGCCATCCAAGCTCCAAGCTGAATGTCAGCCCCTTGCATTAACACAGTCTTTTTCTAATTCCATTAAGTTATGAAAAGGTTCAAGGGCAACTTTCAAGAGCTTTTATAGCCATAAGATTCAAGCCATCACCCATTATAACTGCTTCTGAGGGTGCCCAGGGTGATCCCTCCTCTGCCCTCTTTTCTCCTGGGGCAGCCCTTAAGAAGCTATCTGGATGTATAAGTATAGCAGAGCTATGCTAATGCAGTCTGCGGGAGGCTGGTGCAGGTGAAAGGCACAATTGCAGGAGGTGATAAACTGCAGCAGCCTATTAAATACATTTATAAAGCGTGACTTGGCTACTCAACCAGCAGAAAACAAGGTAGGAGGAAATACAGCCTGAAACAACTAGTCCTAGTGCCTTCCTGGGCACATCTAGGAAGCAGTTGCGGTGCTGTTAATCGCCAATGTATGGGGTTTATCTCCTTGTAATATGCTGCTTTTTGCAAGCTTTTCTAATGCTTATTAAGTGTCCTTTTTGCCTTAAAGTTCACAGCGTTTAAAAAGCCATGTTTGAGTAGATTATAAATAGCACCAAATGCCACCAGGCTCCAGCTGTGGGGAAGCCTTCAGTCAGTAAGGTCATTTTCCTGCCCATCCTGCTGATCCAGACTCCCTGCTGGATTTCACACCATTTCTTTAGTGAGTGGCTTATTGAAATGAAAAGGTTGTTTGGGGGTGTTGTCAGTTCACCTCGCAGAGTTCTTGTGCTCCATGGACCAACCAAAGGAGTAAATACCAAGTAATAGGGGTATGGAAAATATACGGTGCACTGAAACCCTTCCAAGGAAACTACTTTAGAGCTGAATGCTTTAAAAGCTCGCCTAGGAAACTGCCTGGGACAGTTCACATTTCAGTGTAGTGAATGAAATTGTCACCTGAAGTTGGCAGCATCCTTTCCTTCAAGATCTGAAAGAAAACCTTACAGGTTTGCATGTAGATCCACACTTGAGCCTGCAAAGTAGTGATATAAAAGAGGCGTATTCATGTAAGAGGCACCGTAGTTCCTCTTGTCATTTCTAGGTGACTTCCCACTGCGGGTTCCCAGTCTGTTGTTCACCATCGGGGGAATACCTATATATTCATAGCACTTATTGTGCTGTCCTGAACACAAAAAAGGGGTTGTTAGATGTAAATGCTTCCAGCACTGTGCTCTACATCACCTACTGAGCACATGGGGTGACCAGCAGGGCTTGTGTCTGGTTTAAGTGGGAAAGGACTGCAGACGACATCTTAAACCAAAGCACCAGACAGAGGCAAAGAAATGTTTGGGGTATTGCCCTGTTATGCCTAATGCCAGGACGATGCTCCTTTCCCAGGTAGGAGCACAGATCCCAGCTGGATCCTTTTGGAGCATCACAAGCAAAGAGCCAGTTCTGCAGAAGTCAACAACCAACAGTTCAAATACCACTGCAAGCAGGTACAAAGCGCTGTGTTGGGACGGTGCATGTGGCAGATCCATCCCAGAGTAGGAAGCGGGGATTATTCCTTTCTAATTGTCAACTGGTATCTTGCTTCTTCATTATGTCTATGCAAGTGATAGGGCTTAATGTTGCAAAGTTACTGGAAGTATGCCAGCACTGTGCTTTGTTCGCTGTGAAATACTGCTTTCCACCTTGGGATAGCATCTACGTCTTCAAGTTGGTATTCAGCAAGTGCCTGACACATACATGAAGGGAAACAAAACATTACCAACACTGTTTTGTCCGTACAGAAATGAGTTATGTGAATACTTATTGTTAACAAACCACAGGAAAATGGTAGGTGTGTGAGCCGGGGAGAAGCAAATTATACCAGGAAGCACTGTGTTCACTTGCATTCATTAAATGTCTCCAGCATCATTGTTATGGGCCTTGACCAGAATATAAATTGATGAATGAGCCACTGCTCTAAATTCAGTTTTAAGCTGGAGCATGTACTGTACCTTTGTGATCACTGGGGTGGGTGCTTGCCCAGAAGCCGCAGCCCCTGCCAGCACAGCGTGTGCTGCTGTCTTGGAGCATCCTGATGCTCCCCTTGCGTGCGTATGCAGTTGTTCATAGCACAAACCTAAACCCAAATGTCTGCCTGGGGCTGAAAGGACAAAGAACTTCTCTTGGATGGAGAAATCCCATCCCGGATCGCTCCGTATCCACTGCGCCGAGCAGATTGAGCTCTCTGAATACCCCAAATACCACTGATGGCAACAGGAGTGGTCCTTGAGATGGACCCTGCATCCCACAATGGCTCCTGAGGATGTGCTAATTCCTCACTTAAGCTCTGTGAATGCTAATGTGCCTTAATCAGCCTCTGTCACAGCAGTCGGGCTCAGCTCGGAGGCAAAGATAAAGCGCTGGTTTACGAGCCGCGTCTCAAGAGAACGGTTGTACTAAATTCCGTTATATTTTCTCGTCCCCATTAAATGCAAATCACCTTCCTAGTGCTGCAGATCTCGATTATAAACTTCCCTTGCAACCCCTTTTAGCTCAACTGCATTTTACTGCCCCCAAATCTGGGATTTATCCCTTGCTCCTACAAACCTCTTGCTGCTGTTTATGTAGTATCACCCTTAGAGGGCCTAAGTACTAGATGGCAAAGAGAACAGATTTTGGTTATCACTACCAAAGACTTTAACAGCCTCAGCTGGTGATACATGTGACTCTGCAGCCAGAGATAAGCCGGGAAAAGGAACCTGTTGAGATCCAAATGGTTTTCATGGGTTCACTCCCTGTTTGCTTCTGCCAGGACATGGCGTCTTGCTGCAGAAGTGAGGAGCGGGCGTGCAAACCTCTTCCACATCGTCTTTTTCCCTGCCAAGCTCTTGTTCCAGCCATCCCTGCCATGGTGACTGCTTTGCAAAGCCTGGCTGCCCCAAGAAGGCATCGCGTGCCAGATGATGCATGGGCTTTAAGTGTGTGGCTCTCTAAAAGTATTGAAGCTCTTTGCTGCTGGCATTAGGACTTTATGCCCCTTACAATTACCCTGCTAGCATTGCGTTTCAAAGAAGAAGCCGTTGAAGCCCTTAGCCAAAAGAATTTGCATTGAAGAAGGTGGCACCTCGGTACTCAAAGAGACGCAGGGAGAATCAAACCCAGGCTGTAAAGACTGGACGATGCCTTATCACAGGGCTGCAGGCTGGAGCAGGAAATGGGCTGAAATAAATCTGCGCAAGATAGAAGAGTCACAGCGTGTGAGAGAGGAGCCTGGGCTCCTGCCAGGGCGCGGGGAGCAAACAAGTGCGAGCTGGAAGGAGTTCTTTCATGGCTCCATCCACAGCAGGGCACTGCTGGGGGTATTTCTCCCAAGTTTCTCCCTAGGAACTCACAGTATAATTGGGAAAGTGATAGAAAGCAGAGCAAGAAAGGGAGGGTCAGGCAGTGCTGGTGTCTAATAGAGCTCCTTTTTTCCCCATTATGTGGTCTTTCCTTCTCTTTCTTTTGCTCAATTGAATTCTGACCTTCCTACAACAGTCGCTGAACATCACTGTGGACTTGATTTATTCCGTTGTGAAGTGAAAGCAAACATGACTGAAAGGAAAATACACGCTGTACTTGATGTGAGACTAATGACACGGCCCCCAATTATCTTCAGTAGTAATACAGCTATAATCAAATTTAAAGAGCAGCTGCGTTGCTCAGTGCAGTTGACAAGGATGCAGTGAATTAGAATTCATGCCTGCCTTTAACATTAATTCAGCAGCACTCCACTGGCCCTGGCAGTGATGTGCTTACCCAGCCTTGGTACAGCACCCATTAACACTGCAGAGGTGGTGTTGGGCATTGGCTCTGCCCCTCACCTTGGAAGTAAATCCTTCATTCCCAGCGCTGCTGCTCCCAGCTTGGGCCTGTGAGTCCCTAATAGTGGGTGGGAAGTGGGACACAGCTTCCAGGCACCTTCTCCCTGCTTGCCGGCTGAAGCCATTACATGTATATCAGTGATGCAGGAAGCATTGAAGCTCTTTTGTTGTCTTCGAAGCCAGTCAAGCACCCGAGGTGCTTTCTATTCTTTACCTTCAGCACAAATGGGGTGTCTGTGCTGGAGACCCATTGCAGGTGTCAGTTTTCTCACCAAACACCACATATCTCCCCACCTTCCTGCTGTCCTGATAGCAGCAGGATGCAGGTTGATGGGACATGAAGCCGGGTGGTGTTCCTCGGATGCAGTGAAGGAACCTGGTGTGTCAGTACCGCTGGTGCCCTGTGTGGTGCTGTTGGGTTTTTACAGTCAATCTAATGGCAGCATTCAAAATAATTGCTCTAAAGGGGAATGTGGCTTATCAGAGAGAGAGCAGTGCCTTGACAATGACAGTGGTTTGTAGTGTATTTTTAGGACAAGGAAAGAAGTCAGTCTAAATTCTGATGCTTTTTTTCATGATAGGCATTGAGCAGTGAATGGGGAGGGGAAGAAATCAGTGTTTTCCGTCACCAGCCAAGCTTTAGCAGGAAAACATAAACTCAGCATCCAGACAAATTCAATGGATCCCACCAAGACATGCACTTGCAGAGAGAGAGAGGAAAACTCTTCATGCGGATGATGAAACAAAGGTTAGAGGACTAACAGAGCATGAAAAACCCGTAAACCCCTTTTGTTATCAACTGTTCTATGTTTGGCTGTTATTGCAGTGCCAGCTAATCTAGAAGCATTAATAAAATGAAGTAATTCCTGCATTGAGAAGTAGCTGCAGGGCTCTGCAGCCTGTTCTGCTCTCCATCAGGAGCAGTACCTGAGTATAACAGCAGATAGGAATGGGCAGTAACAGCCTTATGTTTCAGGCACAAAAACGGTGACTCTTACTGACCTGCCCACCTCCTCTGCCTCTCCATGGCTCACAGGAGGGATGATGGATGCTTTAAGAGGCTGGGTTTCACTGCTGTGGTCCTGAGAGGATGCTGCGCTGCAGAGTTCTGCTTCTCCTTGGTGCCCGTTTGGGAAAGTCAAACATTTATGTATAACCTAAAAGAAAAGTGGTAATAAACCATGGAAAGGCACTGCAGCCAATAAAGTAAATTAATAACTAGAGACAACAAAACCCTGCTTCGCTGACTGGCATAAAACAATCCTTTGGAGGAGGGGAAATGTGACAGTTTATGAGAAGCAGGTCGAGCTGAGAGCATCCTGTGGGATGTTTGTGACCATGGTCGGTCTTTTATTCCTAAATCCGTGTGGTTTATTCCCTCTGCGCCACCAGCAGAGCTGTAGAGCAGCATCCTGCTGAGACAGGACTTGGAAAAGGGGTGATGGATGCTGGGGCTGTACCAGGAGCTGCCCTTGTCTCCAGCTGGATCCGCATTGGAGTGGAGGGGAGCTGGAGCCCATCACCAAGAGGAGCCACCAGTGAGGTCTGACCGGGGCCTCGCACCCTTCTGGTTGTGCTGCTCAAGCAGCATGAATGAGGAGGCTTAATTATTTCAATAGAGGTTAATTACATTAGTCGCTACAGCAAATCTCCAGTTCATGCCATGCTTCCCACTTCGTTTAATTCATTACCCCCTGTGAAATTCAGTAGATTTCTGCATGGAATTGCTCATTTATATTACATATGTCCCTTCCAACAGCAACCCTCTAAATCTTACCCCTTCTCTTTCTCTTGCTTCCATTCCTCTTAAGTGTTTGTGGCGAAGCAGATTGATGGGAACAGGTTGGGGTAGCCTGGGACATCCTCTGCTGAGTTCAGGCAGTGAAATGTGCCCAGCTTGTGACAAACCCACATCCAGGCACTGTGTGTACCCTGTGCTGCAGCTGAGCACACTCTGCACTTTGTGCATCATCCCCTTTCCTCGCTGATTCTTGCTCAAAACCTGGCCTTAGTGATGCATGGTCTTTGTCCATGAGCATCCCCTGGGTACAAGGCGACATCCATCGCGGGGAAAAATCGGGGTCTATGTACTCCTCACAGTGGTTCTGGAAGAGCAGTTCCTTACAGTTTATTGCAGTGCTAAAGCTCTTGGATGCTATTGAGTTAGTTTTACTGGGCCTTCCATCCTTGCACGGATGCACCTTAATAGCTGAAGGGTTAACACATGGCTTGGCTTACAGCAGGAGTTCAAGCTAATGCACAACAACAAAGATAATAGAATCATAGAATAGTTAGGGTTGGAAAGGACCTTGAGGTCATCCAGTTGTGAGAATAAGCACAGATTCTGAGCAACCGGAGGAAATCGCAGCGCAACAGCAGCAGAGAAGCTGCTGCTGCTGCACGTCAGCACCTGAACTGCTTTTGACAGCCAGAAGCTTCAGCCCTGACCTGCCTGATGCTGGATTGCACATTTAATCCTCTAGAGACACGCTGGCATTGGGAAGGGCACTTGCAAAGCTGCACCAAAGGCTCAAAAGGACTATGCAGTGCTTATCCCTGAATTACCGCTAAATTGGTGCTTTTGTTCAAGCACATTCATCATACCCTGTGCTGAGCACAGAGCTTGATATTTGACCCCTCAAAGTGCTCCTAACAAACCTGTTTTGGATATATGATAAAGGGGAAGTGAAAAGGGCACTGGAAAAGGCACCTTTGCCTTCAGAAGGGTTGCCAAAGCCCAGGGAACAGAAGCTCTCTATGTTAGGTATGGGCATCACCAGTGTTGGCTGCAGAGCCGTACACACAGGGCTGTGTACTCACTTGGTTTCATGCGGGTTACAGCCAGGAGTGGGAATGAGCCACCAGCTCTTGGCGAGGGTTTGGTGTCCCCCTGAGCCCCCGCAGCCTCTCTGTTTCAGTCTGATGTCACTGAATCATTGGGAATGATGGTAAGTTAATGTCGTAATTGCTAACTACTGATGGGGGAGGTTTATGCAGTCATGTAGCCCAAATGTCCAACTCGTGCTTCTGATGTGCAAGGGGGGAGCAAGGCAGCAGCTTGGTGGGATATTTACTATGGAATAAACTGGTAAAGTCAAGCATAAGGTAACAACCAAAAGGAGTCGTTTTCTAGATGCAGATCTGCCCGGCTTTGATAGAGTACATGGTGAAGATTTTCTTTAGCATAATGATGCTTCTTAGGGTGCATGATAAAAACCTGCTGTAATGGAGAGACACTGTTCTAAGTTATCAGTGCCATCATTAGCATTTTGCTATCATTAACCTTCACAGGATAAATTGCCTGCTTCTGAAAAAGATGTTTCTTTGTTGGGCATTAGCACATCTAGTTCTGGAGAGGGATGTGGACATCAGCCTACAGAGTTTTGCAAACATGAGCATGAACTATGTGTGGTTCTGAGACTGGAGGTCAAGCCAATGGTTTGGGTTGGACAGGACCTTAAGATCATCCAGTTCCAACCCCCTGCCATAGGCAGGAACACCTCACCCTAGACCATGTCACCCAAGGCTCTGTCCAGCCTGGCCTTGAACACTGCCAGGGGTGGAGCATTCACCGCTTCTCTGGGCACCCTGTGCCAGCGCCTCAGCACCCTCACAGGAAAGATCTTCTGCCTTAAATCCAACCTGAACTTCCCCTGTTTCAGTTTGAACCCATCACCCCTTTTCCTGTCTCTACAGTCCCTGATGAAGAGTCCCTCCCCAGCATCCTTGTATCCCCCTTCAGACACTGGAAGCTGCTCTGAGGTCTCCATGCAGCTTCTCTTCTCCAGGCTGAACAGCCCCAATGTTCTCAGCCTATCTCCATATGGGAGGTGTCCCTCATCATTCCCACTTTTCGGCCTCACACTCTTGTACAGCCTCCCACCCCTTTGCAGCTTCTACTTGCTTGTTGGCCTCCCATCAGTTTTAGGCTTTTCATATCACAGAAAGTATTCCAGATCTTGATCCAAGTTAAGGTTTAGGGATTTAAGGATATCCACGGGTGTTCTCTTTGGCCAGGAAACAACATTCCTTCTTGTCTGCAGGTGGAGGGACTAAGCTGCTCCATGAGCCTGCCCCATGGAGACTCTCCTCAACTACCATGAGGCTGGGAACCAGCTCCTGCTGTTTGCAGATCAGGTTCTAACCTCTCTCCTCTCCTTTCCCTGGCCAGGGCTTTAGAGATGCTGCTTGTCCATGCCTGCATCCCTTGCTGCCACTGGTGCCCTGCTTGACATGGCTGGAGTGCTTTGGGGAGCCCCCAAAATGCTTTAGCTGCCCGGACATTAGATACACATCTATTTGGGACTCTGTCATATGAAGAGCACTTTAATAACCGTATTCATCTAAAGGCTACATGGGTAGAAACAGTACTGCCTGTTCCCTGTTGAATGCCAGTTAGTGGGGAATGCTGTTATTAACATTTAGCAGGAGCTCTAGGTCACCTTGACATAATCGAGCTAACAGACATTTTAATGGCTATTTAATTAGATTTACCATAGGGAAGATGCCGTGTTAGAAGGCTGCATTTCTGCTTTCAGCGCTTGAGATGGTGGCTGGATTAAAGAAAGGTGCAGATAGAAGACTACAAGGAACACACAAAGGTGAGCTCGGTGGCTTTCCCCTATTCAATATGACTTTCCCACCTGGTTGGAGGGGATGTGCCTGCTGCTGCCTTGCCCAGGGCCCTTCCTTGCTGGCCCAGGTCACTGCTCACACACAGTGCTGTTTCCCGGCTGCAACGAAACCCAGGGTACTCCTCGATGGGCCATTGGCTTTTAGGTGACTCAGTCTTTTAGCACTGTGCTGTGAGGCTCTTACTAAATCACTTGGCAGGAGCCTGCTGCTGTGAACGGGATTGAAGCAGAAGGGAAAGAACCTGGTTTCCAGTGGCAATTTCTGAGCGTTATGGCAAACTGGTCCCTGCGTTAGAGAACAAATAGCTCATGTCCATCTCCCATCAATTTTGGTGCCTTCATGAGGCTCTGGGAGACTCCGCGGAACACTTTGTCAAATGGCCAGTTGAAAATATAACGCTGAAACATATGAGCTGTAAAAGCTATGGCATTTCCCTCAGTGGATGGATGAAGAAGACCCCTAGACTAGAGAGTTGTAAAATCCCATCAAGTCAGCAGCTCCAGCCGTGTAATTGATATCCATTATTTCCTATTGACTGCTGTGCAGGACCTTTCTGTAGCATCAACACATTCCTCTCCTGCCTAGTGCAGAGCTACCAGAGGGTTCTGCAGCGAACGAACCTGCTCAGCAAAAGCAGAGCACAAATCCCAGGAGAGTTTTCCCTCTTTGCTTCCAAAAACAAATCCCAAATTTATCCCAATCTGTGCTCTTTCTCAAATGACTCCATTTGCGTAGGGCAGGTTTACGAATATGCGGTGTCTTTGCTGCGGAACCAGGCAGCAGGTTTGTTTCCCAGATGATACTTCTTCCAATCTGCTTCATTTCATGGCGATCTGATGTGTTTTAAGGAAGTGGGATTATTATAGTAACGAGTTTACTGAAACAAATCTGACATCGCTCAGCGTCCGTCTGTCCTGAGTGTTTGTCACCCAGCGTTGGGATGGCAGCAAATCGCTTCCCAAGACTCTCACAGGTGATTTAGGGACTTCATTTATTTTGGGGTGATGTTAGAGCAATGGAGAATAGCTGAAAGACTGATAGTAACTGTCCCGACACTGTCAAGTGTTAATAATAAGTAGCTGCATATGCCAGGTCTGAAAGCAGATGTCTCCCTTTCTCTGCTGAACAGGGACTTGTTGCTGATAATCGCTCATCTCATGGGAGCGAGATAAAACAGCATGGGTAAGAAAGAAACAGCATCATCTGCATGGTCTGGAGTTGCTATGTCCCATTCTTTGAGTCTATGAATAAGACACAGAGAGGATAGAGCTGCTGGAAACCAAAGCTTTCCATTGGGCAGAAGTCCTGTGGTTCTTGCTGTCCTGGGGGGTGAATTCCCTGCTGGAATTCTCCCCTGGATGCTGGACACAGGGAGGGCTTTGCAATCTGTGTTCAAAGCCCATATTAAACCCCAGCCAGTTCAGTGTGGGGAGGTTCAGGGCCATTTGCTGCTTAACCAGTTCACATCAAGCAGCAGCATCATGAAGCAGAGGTCTCTGAATCCACCATAGAGACATGCAGGACCCAGGACCCCATCGGTACAGAGCTGTGTCAGGGACCCTGCAGCACTGCACCAGGCATTAGGCGCACCACTCACTTTCCCTTCTGATTATTTAAAGCTTTTCTGTGCTATTGACCTCCTGCCCCTTCCTTGCTGCAAATCATTTCCTTTTACAGATGCTCCAATATTAACGTGTACCATTTTATTTCTGGAGGGCTTTTTTTCCCCTCTCCTTATCTCACCTCAGGAAGCAGCGGGATTACCTCATTCCCACCGCCTCAGAAATAAATCCTCATTATGGATTTGTACCTGGGGAGGAGGAAAATGATTTCCACTCCCAGCCAGTTCTGAACTGATATTGGAAGGTAATTGTTCAGTCCAGGGACATTCCACTTGTCTAATAACCATAAAGAGTGCTATTATTAGCACTGTGTTTGAGGTTGGGACTATTTAGGAGATATTTATGGCGAAGATATTATTGCAGAAAACTGGAGCGTGGACATCAGATTTATGCTTTTACTTCGAGGTGGAGCAGAGGGGAAGGACCTGACATCCATTACATGTTTGAGGGCTGCTGTGGTGCTCCTCACCTCACTGCCAGTGATGCTCCAGTGCCCAGCAAGCTGCACAAAAGGCCCTGGAGGTGCAGCTTGCTACTGTGGAGCAGGAGACAGCAAAGGACTGGGGTCCCTGCTCATGCTCATGTGGACAATCTGATAGTAAAAAGCCTGGAGGTGGGAGATTCCAGTGTCCAATCTTTTGGGATGCAGGCTCAGTTCTGGACCAGGAGCAGCACCTTGTTCTGCAATATGGTGCTCTCAGGGTATCCGGATGGTTTGGTCCCTGTACAAACCTCCTTTGTACATCCTCTCTGGGCACATGCACATCCCCCTCACTGCCTCAGGTTGGTCAAAAGATGTCTCCTGAGAGGGCTAAACCCAGCAGGGTTGAGTAGCTGTTGCCTCATGCTGTGCTTGTGAGCATCAGCAGGCATCCACGGTGGGTTTATTCAGCATCCAGAAGGTACCTTCCTCCAGGTTCCACCTCCATAAACGCTCCAGAATCCATAAGGCTGAGATGATGATGTGATGAGGCCCTTTTCCCCTTGACTAATTGCTGCGGGAGGAAATAAGGGCTGGAATAAACCATGGTCAGCTGCTAACTGGCTGCTGTGCCTTATGTCAGGCTGTGATTGCAGCCAGCAGTCGACTGAGTGTCATGGTCTTGGAATGTTCAAGCTCAGGTGAAGATGCAGTGACTTCCCTGGGCTTTCCTAGTGAGGAGCCCTCAGCATCCAGCTCCTGGTAAAACATGTAGGAAAGGTCCTTAATTTCTCATGTAGAATGACATCTCCATGACACAACTCCTCTCACGGGTAGAGTACAGTCACATAGTACTCGATGCTCCAGGGTAAATGGTTTCTTCCCATCCTGTGAGCCTTCTTCCCAACCTCTGATCCCACCCACAGAAGAAGATGGGAGGATTTGTTTGCAGAGGTTGTGACACAGATGGGTCCAAAGCCATCCAGATGAGTGAGTGTCCTGCTTCAAACCTGAGGAGCTCGGAGATGCCCTGGGCTCCCTTAGGAGATGGATGTGGATGCAGGGCAGCTCTGATACACCCAGCTCACTTCGAAAGGCTGTGCTCTCCCGGTCCATCTTCCCAAGCCTGCACCTCATGCTCCTCTCTGCCCACCCCTCTGCACTCAGAGCTGTTGGGCTCTCAGCGGGATGCACTGGGATGCTGACATAGCCTGGCTGCACTGAGCACCTTCACTGTTACTGCTGGGTGTAGAGATGCCGCAGCCTGCTTCCCTTGACGGATCTCCTATGATCCTGGTGAAATTGGGAACGTGTAGATCAGACTAAAGTGCTAAAACAAAGAGCCTGGGCAGTGCTGGAAGCTCACAGCACCCTGTTGAGCCAAGGTGCTCCAGCCACTAAAAACCCTTTCCATGTCTATAACCCTTGAGGACTTGGAGCCGGGATTGAGACGTGCGTTGTGTGCTTGTGCAGTAATTAGCTGCTCTGTCTTACACGGGTTGATTTCCAGAGCTTGCATCTTGTGCAGCCAGTCTTGTTGAACATTGCTCTGCCTGATGCTGCTCCTCCTATGGGCCCTGAGCCGCAGGGTGGTTGAATTACTGATGCAGCTGTGAGATGCGTTGCTGCAGCTGCTGCCATAGGTGGATCTCCAGGTGCTGCACTGATGGTTAAAGGTGAACATCATCCACCACTGAACTGGGGTGAAGGAGCTGGAGCTGTGGCTATGTCCTAGGGCTTTTAAATCCTGCATGGTCACCTCTGGACCCAAAGAGCTGTGGCTTTGTGCTGTCCAAAGTCTGCATGACTTTGTCATTTTCTAATAGGCCATGTGTAAGAAAAGCAAGCTGTAAAGATGGGTGCTTTAAAGATAAATTGAACCCAGTTTCCTTCCCATGGAGCAGTTTTAGATGTAAAGAAGATGATAGATTAAATTATGTTTGACTGACGGATTTAAATTGGGATTTCTTTCTGCAGCCTCCACATCCATGCTCTAACGAGGAGGCTTGGGATTAGGGCCATTAAATTACTTAGTTTATTGGGAAAATAAAGTATCAGGAACAGATGGAGATGAAAAGAGAGGGAACTGCAAACTGAAAGTGTGTTAAAAATTGATTAAGGTAAGGTAGCAAATGAAATAGAATAGCAGTAAAATTAGATGACATGTAAGAAATTCTCTGAACGTGGCAGTGCTGAGGAGTCACTTGGGCTGTTAAAATCCAGAGCTGTGAAAGATGGATGAGCTTGATACTGCCAAGAGCCTGGAATGGCTTCTTAGCCACTGGTGGTGCTGAAGGTCATGCCTGGAGCAAGGTGCAGTTGTAAAAGAAGAGAAACAAAGTGCTTTGGGGTATGGGAAGTGTCCCAACGTGGGTAAGTGCTGTCCCAGGGCTGTGCTGCAGCGTGGGTTATGGAGCATCACACACTGCTCCCTGCATCCGCACTGCCTGGTACCCAGCCCTCTTCCAGTGGCAATGGGAGAGGGATGGAGGGAATGAAATGCAGATAGAGTCAAACCTCCAGCTTCCTCATGTCAGTTTGAAGGCAGTGATGGCTCTTCCTTCCCAGGTCCATGTACCAACCCCAGGGAACATGTCCCAGCAACTGGAGTTGGCAAGATGCTGTTACCGGCCCTGCTTAGTTCCTGCGCCCTCCCCAAACCCCAGCAGAGGTGGGTTTCTGTCTGCTGGCTTTGAATAACTTCTTTCAACCTCTCTGAGCCTTTGGATCTCTATTGCCTCCCTCCCTCTCCCCAGTAATTACATACAAGGCCATGGAAAGAGATCAAATTCTGCCGTCTCCTTTGAATCCTGGAAACTGCCTCTTATGGTTCCCTTGAGCCTCTTTAAAGGAAACAAATTAAACTGCTGCAGCCCAGATGATTGCAGGTGAAGCCGTGCACTGGAGGACCTTGTGTTTTCCAGAGAGCCTGAAACGTTTCCAGGAGATTGATTTCCCATCGGGTCTGGGGAAATTCCGCAGCTCCACTGATAATCCATCACCCCCTGCCCGGAGAGGAGTGATAAATTCCTCATCTGCCCCACGAGCATCCGTCATGATTGCAGGAGGAGCAGCAATGCAAACTGTTTTCCCTGCACAAGAAAAGCTCCGGCTTAGGTCAAAGGAGCAGCTTTCCAGCTTTCCATCCCCTCCTGCTGTGATTCATTGGAGTCAGGCTTCTCCCCCAGCAGCTCCCTTCCCATTGTGCGCTTACAGCTGCGATGCTTGGCAAGGAATTATTGCCTGCTTTCTGTTCAGCCTTTGCTTTCGATTCGTTATGATGATGGGTTGTTAATTCTCCAGAATAGCAGCGTGTGTCCACTGCGGTGGCATTTGTATGTCCCTGCTGACATACGCAGCTTGACTTGATGGATGTCACTCTCCTCATAAGCCAAATGTCTCTGTGTACGCACAGGGTGATGTTTCCCAGGGGAAGCATCCTCCTCCTCTTCCTCCTTGCAGGCACCCAGGAAGGGCAGGGGCTCTGCAGCATCAGCAGGGAGCAGGTAGGTACCAGTACATGACAGCAGCAATCTGCTGGTGTGCAGTGGAGGGACATCTTCACCACAAACTCTGGACTTAGCTTCAAGTGGTTTAATGAGCTCGCAGCACAAATGGGAGAGTTTGGATAGATGGTGTAAGAGAACATGGTCTCTTATGTTAAATCACTGCTCTGGGTCCTGTTGCCATTGGCAGCCTGAGGGATATTTTGCATAGATGCTAAAACACATTGTAAATTAGGAAAACAAAACAGAAACTGAACCAAAACACCATATTGTGCTAAGATCATTTCTCTTGATACCAGAAAAGCTTCTCAGAATGAACCTCATTTACGTTTAGCCTTGTTGGGGATTTTTCTTTGAAGGAATGATCTCATTTCTGCTTTGCAAGAGGCAACTGATGTCTAAACGAATGTAAAAAGGAGGTTAAAAAGGTAAAAGTAACCCTTTTGCACTGGTGAATCTCTGAAACTGTCTGAAGTTCAGGCTGGGCTTTGGGAGGAAGCACAGAGAAAGCCGGTCGTGAGGCAGAGCAGGACTGGAGTCTGGCTTCCCATGTGATGAGTGAATCAGTTTGCACCCAGGCTGTGTGATGCTCAAGTGTGGGTTGTGACCACACTCATCTTTTTAAACGAAGAACAATAAAGGGTTTAATTTGCACTGTCACAGGGAACAAAACCAGCTCCTGAAGTGCCGAAACTGCTCTGATTTCCCTCCAGGATTGGGCAAAGATTTCACTTTTCTTTCTGTTATGATAATCTTTATTTTTATGTGGACTTTTTCCTGATTTTTTGGGGGAAGATGGCTAAAACTGACCGGAGAGGAGGGAGATCGGTGCAGTGAATGCCTCCTTCATGCATCGTTCTCGCGAGGGCACAACCCCAGTTCAGCCTTGAGGTCCCCATCAACCCATGTAGTCCAGCTCCACCTGGGGGCAGATGGTCAGAAAGCTCCAGTGTCCTCCGCATCCAGCTCCAGAGCTCGAGGAGGGGGGAATACGGGTTGGGATTGGGATGAACCGAGGTGTGTGATGGGCTCAGGGCTTTACTCTCTGTGACAAAACAGATCCCAAACCAGTGTGGGATCTGCTGCGGTGATGGGTGCTGCAGGAGGCTGGGAAGGGAAAGGGCACCCAAGAACCACATGAGCCATCCGTGGGTTCTGGGCCACCTTCTGATAGCTTCTGAATGGGGAAGTGTTGAACCACATCAAGGAATTAAAAGACATAGGGTGAGAGCACAATTAAAACAGTGTCTCTGAGCTGGAACTGCTTTGCCATGCATTGAATGTGCCTAAACCAGGTCATGGTTGAGCAGAGCTATTCCACTCGGCACTGGATTAACTCATCAGCAGAGAGGCCAGAATCTGATTTAATTTGAAAGACTACAAAATTCTATTTCTCTGCCGATTTTCCAGGTGGCAGGATTAGATGTGGAGCTTTTAGTTTTCCACTGCTTCCTTTTAACTTAATTCGACAGGAACAGCTTTTGGTACAAGGCAATATTTGATGGGTACCACATCAGGGATAATGAAGGCATCAGATGAATGGCGAAGCATAATGGGGGGAGCTTGTTTTCCTCTCTCTGGATAAACCATGAGGAATGGGGTCCTGGAAAAGCATAAAGTAGTGGAGTTCATGGCTGCACCTCTTTCTCAGCTAAAATGGGAAGTCCGGGAGCTGCAGTAAGCCATGGGAAGGGTTTGTTGCCTGGTAGGCACAGGTACGGGCACAGGGAAGGCAGGGAGGTGGCTGTGCCACGTGGGAACGGGAGCTGCCCTTCCTCCCGGCTTTGCTGATGGAGTTGCTCCTTCTTTTGGCACTGGGAGCTGGAATTACGCTATCGCTGGGCGGGAGAGCCGAGGGCAGGCGAACAGCTTGTTCCCGGCTGGCTCAGCACTTCCCTGTTTGCAATTCCACCTACCAGAGCTCAAAAAAGGCTCCTCCAAACACAGCCGGGTCCTGGGCTGGCAGCCCCTTGGCATGGGTGGCTCTGCTCATCCCACCGGAGCGGTGGTGGGGCAGAGGCTGCGCGCAGGATGAACTGGAAGCAGCATTGGAGTAAATGGGCTGTTTTGGGGAGTCACTGCTTGGCTGCTCTTGTTCTCCTCTCCCCAGGTCATGAGGAGTGACTGCTCCCAACTGCTGGAATGCTGGGAGAAGGAGGGACAGACCCAGGTGAGCCAATCCCTGCGCTCCACTCCCATCGCTCTCCCTTGGGGCTCCTCCAGGCCGAGCAGGATGGTTTGGCTGGGAAATGGACTGTAAACTTGCAAGCAATATGCTTGTGAGAGGCAGGTTTCTGATGTTTCCCAAACCGAGGTTTTCTCCCTGTAAATGCAACTGGGTCTCAGTGTCCCTGATTAGCTTCTCGTGATGAATTCCATCTGCCTGTCTGGGATCAACAAAGACCTGAAAGCGCTGAGCACCAGACATGCAGCCTACTGTTTTCATGCTGAGCTTTGTTCATTATAGGAAATCACTTACAAAACAGGAAGCTCTTCCTTGTTCCACTCAATTTCTTGGGCTTATTTGCCATGAAATGTCACCTTCTCAGATGAAAGAATGGGATTTATCACAATTAAGGGAGGCTTTGACATGTCCCTTTAAGTGAATCAAGGGTGCTTTTACTTCTGAATCTGCGCAGGGTTTTGTTGGTGCAACGTGAGTCCCTTGCAGTTTATAATACTCATAAAATTCACATTCCTGGGGAGTGGTTCCATGATTTCTGTTGCTTCCAGCAGTGCAGGAGCCAACAGGCCTATATCCTGGGGAGCTAATGGAGCGCTTTATGGGGAGTGACCATGCCCACACCATACAGAGCCAGGTGCTGGGCATCGGGTACCACCATGGCACATTGCTGGGAGGCCCCAATGGACCAAGGCAGCATGTATTGAATGTAGCTTGTCTCTGCTCCTCCCAGAGCTGTGGGTTAACTTGCTGCTGTCAATTCATCACTGTTCTCTCTGGTTCACCCTGGGTGCTGTGTTCATTTACGTTTGGCTTCCCAGTTTTCATGCTGGCTGCTGTGATGGATGCTGTTTCTGAAGTGGAAGCAAGTAGGAGAAGTAACACAAAGGTACCAGCTCCAGGTGGCTGTGAACTCTGTTCTGACACCAAAGGTAACAGCAGCAAGGTGATGTAAAGCGACAGGGTGAGGCTGGCAAAGGGCACCGGGACGCTGTCACTGCCTTTCGAGGTGTGTTGCCGATACGCACTCGCATTGATATCATTGTATTTCAGAAACTATCCTGAAGGGTTATGAGGAAAGAAAGGATCTGTGTTTCCTTCCTTACGGATGCAAAGGGAGAGCTCCTGTGCTGGGTTGTTGATCGACTGATCGAGCGTTTTCGATTGCATTTTGGGTTTTCACATTCACAATGCACAAAACATCCCACCTGCGTCACCGGCCACGTCAGCCACCCGCATTGCCAGAGCTTTATTTGGCTCCTATGTGAGATGGGGAGGAGATGAGTGGGTGAAACGTGGGGTTTGGTCCCAAGAGGCTGTTGGCAGCAGGTTTGGAGCCTGGGCACAGCGAAGGGCTCCCTGCCCCTCCACTGCTGCTCTCCCTATGCTGGGGTCTGTGTGTGCTCCATCGCCTTCACCTCGCCGGTGCCACCCCCTTGGATCAATGTCCAAGTGTTTGCACCTGCGTCTTGCCAGTCCTTTGCAAAGCACCTGATGGGGCCACATGATATTCCAAAGCCCGTGTCGGTGTCTGTGGTGCTTTATCTGTGACATTCCCATCTCTTCAGTGCCTTGAGTTGCTTCTGCAAAGGGTTACGGTACGCAACACCCAACAGAAATGTGTTGCATTTGCTTTTGCCATAGCACATGTAGGAAACCTGGAACATGTGGAAGTTGGTGAGTCACTGGGGTGAAGCATTTATCCCGAATCCTGGAAACCTTTAGGCATGTGTGAGCTTTATAGAGCCCGTAGCCCTTGGTGGGAGTTAGTGGGACCAGTAGGTGTGTTCCAGCTGGTTATGCCCATCTTACTTTGGTGTTATCTGGCTTAAATATGGAATTATAATGGCTTCATGTGGAAATGGTCAGTGCTGTTATGGATACGCTTTTTGATGAAGTTAGAGGCTTGTAAAGCATCTTCCTCATGTCAGGCCTGAGCTGCTGTAGCTTCCGATGCCACGCCGCAGCATTCAGCATCTCCATCCCAAAGGCAAGGAGGCTGTAACCGTAGGTTCAGTTACCCGGTTGGGCTACAGCTGGTTTTAAAGCCGGTTTATTCCAACTGGAGCGGTTCTCCAGCCACAGGAGGGCGGCACCGCCGTGAGCTGGAAAACGGCCGTTTCCAGCTTGCTTTTGTTGGAAAATACAAGCGCTGTAACAGGAAGAAAGGGAGGAATCCTCAATTCCCTGCCCGCAGCATACGCATGCAGCCTGAAGTCAACGCTCAGCTGCCTTCCTCTCCTCCTCTCCCTCTCCTCTGCAAGCTCCCTGGGCTGCCTCAGGAGCGTGAATCCATGGGAAAACAGTTGTTTTCCAACCAGGATTTACCCCGCTACATGGGGGGTTTGGGTATCAAAAGGTGAAAACTCCATGAAGTGCTCTAGCAGGAGACAGAGCTGTTTCCTCTGACGGGTCTGGGAAGCCGATGGGATTTAGGGGCAGCTCCTTCCAGGACCTTTCCATGACCAAAGTTTACTGCAGGGCACTTGGGACACACACTCAATGCCTGTGCCAGGGTCTCACCACTCTCACAGAGGAGAAGTTCTTCCCAATGTCTAACCTCAGTCTCCCTTCTATCAGGTTAAAGCCATTCCCCTTGGCCTGTCCCTACAGCCCTTGTCCAAAGCCCCTCTCCAGGTTTCCTGTAGCCCCTTTAGACACTGGAGCTGCTCTAAGGTGTCCCGGGAGCCCTCTCTTCTCCAGCTGAACGTTCCCATCTCTCTCAGCCTGGCTCCAAGGGATGCTATAAGCAATATGAAAAGGTGGCTCTGCAGCTCTCAGTGCCCAGGTGATGTTTAACCTGAATTGCTGCCCAGGTTAATGGGACTTTGCCTGTGTGAGGGGTGTGGAGGGGTGAGTCCAGGCCGGTGCACACTCGGAGGTGTTTGCCTCAGCTAAAGATAACTCGGGTTTGCTCAGTCCGAGCTCAGCCAGCAGCAGCAGAAGGGCATTGTCTCCCAGGAAGGCTTGTCTGGTTAGTTTAAATGGGGTACTTCTGAGGAAGACGCCTGTGAAGACCCCCCCCTTACCCACGGGAGTATGTCCCATATCCATCACATGGGATAAAACAGCGGAGCCCCCGGACCCACATGGGAACAGTGGGAGAGCAGGAGGTGTCTGCAGGGCACCTGGGCTCCAGCCCATGGCTCCCAGAGCAGCTGCTCAAGGTTAAACTGAGCATTGGCCTCAAGTGACACGGGGCAGGATTTGGGACTCGATAAGCTGAGCTGGCCAAACTCTGGGAGAACAAGGACAACATCGGAACGGGTTTAAGAGCTTTTCCCTGGCGTCGATACCTGCGGACTTTGAGTAGCCGGTTTAAAGGCTTGTGCTTGAACTGGGGTTGAAGGACCCAGACACGGTGGTTACACAACGTCTTGCAACAGAGATTAATGCCGTTAGGGAACTGCTCTGAAATGGTACACAAAAGGATGACATTTGAGTTCTGCAGTAAGCAAACCCTGCCCAGCTGAAAGCAGAAGGGGGATTAAACCCATCCCGTGAGCCAGCCCCTGCAGGTCCGCGCCGTGATTCAGCACCGGGAAGCTATTAAACTCCATTAGGATACCGGTTCAAGTGCTTAACTTTAATATCTTATAAAAGAGAGTTTAAATTATTCAAAATGAAATGTTCTCAGAAGTAACAGCAAAGCAAATCTCAGTGTAACAGCCGGCCTTGGATAGCCCTGGGGGCTCGTGCCAGAATAACCTGGGCTCCTGTAAGGTGCCTCTGGACTCTGCCCTCCAATGGGGCGGGTGCATTAATCACAGCAAAGAGCAATAACTCCCCCTTCCCCCTTAATGCCAGCTTCCTCATCCCCCACTCTGGAGACTGGGATCAGGCAGGAAGTGGTGGAAGGATTCCCAAGCCGGTGCTGCCCGCCGCAGCCCCTGCATGGAATTAATGGGGCTCTTCATTTGGCTCAATTACGGGGCACCCACCTGAGCAGCTGTAAGGAACAGAACAGTAAATCTTACAATCAAATATTAAATTAAGCCTAATTTATTTACTTATGGGAAACTATAAGCTCTGCAATCAGGCGTGTAGAGCTTTATAACACAAGCACTCCCCGGAGCAAGGGGACGTGCCTGGAACCCCCCGCACTGTTTGAGGCTGGGTCTAAGAGAGGCACAGGCAGGGATTAACTGCTGTAAACCTATTGCAGAGACCAAAACAGCGCAGCCCCTCAATCCCATCACACACCATCCAGGCTCCTGCGTTTGCCATGTACCCAAAAGGCAGCATGGTCTTGAGATTCACCCCATTGCATTGCTTGCTCTTCTTTAACGCATGTATGGTTCAGCAGGACGTGGCATCTGGCTGAATGTATGACTCATGGGAATTGTTGTAAGGAAAATACAGGGGGAGGACAACGTAAGAGGCTTGGGTTTAGTGAACAGGCCCATTAAATGCAGGTCCCGTGGTTGGGAATGGCTGTTGCTGGGTGGAACCAGCAACAAACAGTGAAACAGGGAGCGGGCCAGGATGCTGCAGCAAGTGATAATGTGCTTGTTCTGTCTGCAAGTGCCCGGGGGAGCTGGCTCAAGGTAACGCAGGCCATTGGTGTTTTTCTCTATCTTACCTGCAGGTAATTGGTTTAGGGAGGCAGATAATGTTTTATTCACTTTCCTTGGAAAAGCCAAGCGGTTTTGGCCAGTTAACCAGGGAAAACCTGGTCCTTGACTTTGATGAATGCCTCTCCACCATCATAAAGCATTTCTGCATACTTTTTATTGCAGCGAAGTCACACGGTATTTAGGAACAGGCTTATTTATTGTTGGGATCAGGATGAAACCAGTCTATGTCTGGCAGCGCTTCCTGCAGAATATACTCAAGGTTTTTACCCCTGCACAAAAGCCTTCAAGCTGCCTGGATGTTTTCCATGGACTCCACTCGGTCAAGACACTGATATGCCTTTGAGCTGTAGTTTTGTCCTTGAACCCTCTCTCCTGTCACTCTACAAATAGGCTCAGGAAATGTCCCTAGGACAGGGTATGGGGTGTCAGTCATAGACCCCCAAAAGCCTGGCAGAGGCAAAGGGTCTGATGGCTTCCCGAACATGCTTGTGAAAGGGTGAATTGTGTTTCATTCTTTACAGTTCAAGAGAGAGGGAGAGGAAAAGCCACGTCTGGGTCAGAACTGTTTCACCATTCCGGATGGCAGGTGAATTCCAATCGGAAAGCCATGGTCTGGGGAGCATTTTCTCTTCGCTTTCGGTATCAAAGCAGGAACTACAGAGGTGGGGAAAGCCATATCAAGGCACTGTGAGATGTTTGGCTTGTCAGGTTTTGCCAGCTTCCTTGAGGCTTAAAAGCACCTTTACATTGCAAAGACAATGGAAATGCACATTTTGTTCCGCATGGATGTTTCAAAGACTGGAATTGTTCTCTGATGCTGTGGGAGAGCAGCAGGAATGGAGCGGGCAAGGGCTGGGTGCATCTCTGCTACCCCAGGCACATGGGACACATGTGGGAGCAGGACAGACCGGCCACTGAGCCCCCTGAAGCCCCATCCTGGTCCTGCAAAGGGCTTTGTCTTGGGTGGGTGCCCCAGCACCTCTCAGACCCCACATTCCCCCTGAAAAGCTTCACTGCTGCATCCTCTCAGCCCCTTCTGAGCATCCACGCAGCTTTTCCATGGGGAATATCTTCCCTATGGAGTGACAGGGTCCTGGCCCTGGGGTCCGGCAGCACAATCCCATGGGAAGGAGGCAGGAAGCAGGCAGCACACAGCAGGACCAGTGCAGTTCTCAGCTGGGTGTTTCGGGAACCGGTGACTCAGTGACACCCCTGGCCCTGTGCTGTCCTTGGTCATTCCCAGGAAGTGGGTTTTCTATGGAGGAGGTCGCCAATTCCGACCTGTTTCCCAGTTACTGATGATGCTCCCTGTGCGTGGGCCCAGAGGAGCCGCAGCCGCTGGCTCAGCTCTGATTCACTGCCCTGACACACCATAAAACCCTCTTGGCATGCAAGGGAGCCCACAGCTGCCTCCGAGACATCCCTCCTGCTCCGAACCCCTCCGGCGGGCCCCTGTGAGCCCCTGTGCAGAGCAGGAATGCAGATGAACATCACAAAGGCACTATAAGAGGTGGCATTTCAGTGCTGGTGCTTTAGAAGCATTGCGGTACCTTGACATCCCTTGCAAGTGGCGGCTTTTTATTTACTTCCTTACTTTCAAGTACTTACTGTTGGGTAGGGATGACTCCTCTGCGTGCCGCAACGGAGCATCATCACACTGAGCCCTAGGTACCAGCTTGGTGTAAGGCTCAATGGAAAGAAGGGGTTTTCTTGGCTGTGCATTATGATTCTGGTCATAGCCTAGCTTTTGGGTTTTAGCACAGATATATGGCAACTGTGCCATCTCCTGTTGGCTGCAGCAGTTTTGGAGGCTTTTCTTCCCATGCATAGTCCTGTCTAGTCACTGCAAAGTGACGCTGTGGCATCATTTTGCTGCATGTGAGGCATCCATGCTTTGAAACCCCAAACCAGCTCTTTTCTGTGAAACCCACACATAAATGTCACCGCTTTATAGCTCTTCACTCCCATTTAACACAGCTCATGGCAGAGGTTTTCCTTGTGCAGCCTACAGATGAAATACGCTTCCTATGTCCCTTTTCCATGAGGATGCTTGTGCTTAGGTGCTTATCCAGGAGTATCCCGGGTGCCCCCATGGTGCTGGGCTCCTGTTTGCAAAGGCGAGCCTGTAGCTGGGGGTGAAACAGCTCCATGGTTCAGCTGAACAGTCAATTTTTAACTTGCCCCATTGCTCAATGGTGTGGAAGGGAAAATTGCCCCGGAGGTGTTGCCACTGACTGGAGCACCCTGTCCCTTAGCACACAAACACAGCCATGTGAGGGCTGGCCTGGCTCTGCTCTGGACTCTGCTCTTGTTGCCTGTGTTTGATTCCACCACAAGGTCACAGCACTGGGGAGCATCCCCTTCTCCTCCTGGACGCAGCTGAGTGGGACCCTTGACTTGTTCCAGCCCCATCTTCCCCTCAGCAGGATGTGGCTCCTTGGAGAGATGGAGATGGGTGTTTGATGGGGGCACAGATTGCGGGTCCTCTGCACTGTCTGCTCTAACTGACTCCCCTCTGCTTGCGTGGAGAAGGCTTCTGCTTGGCTTCTGTCCTGGCTTTCTCAGGTTCTCTCCAGGTCCTTGCAAGCTGGGGGTGAGCAACCGCTGCCTCTGTGGTGCTCCTGCTGATGGCAGAGCATTAGAGAAGTGAGATAAAATTAGCTATTCAGACGCACGTTCCTCAGGATGCCTGGACACAGGGACACCCAGTACAGCCAGTTTGACTCATAGAGAAGAATTAATGGAAACGCCCGGCTCCTGAAGGGAGGAAATTCCTTGAACAGCCTTTTCCTCCGTTTGTTGGCGGTGAAGCTGACAATGGGCTGTCCCGGGAATGCCGCTCGCACGCCGGCAGACACCGAGTCTGTGGCACCGGGTGCTCCGGAAAGGCCCAGCCCCACCGGGCGACCTGCACCTTTCCCGCATGGATTATGTCAGGATCACACAGCAAAGCATCGTTTGGGATGCGGTGAGCACTGCATCACCGGGGCTCTGGTGCAGCCGTTGTGCAGCCCCAGAGAGCAGCAGCAAAGGGGCCTGTGATGGGTGATGGTTGGGTGTCTGTACCTCGTTGACAGCAATTTATGGCGATTAATTGTGATTTCTCCCAAGCCATTGCATGGTTCCCACAACACGAACATGCCAAACCAGCACACACAAGGAAAACTGCCCTTTCCCACTGTAAAAATCCCAGAAACATCTTTTTTGTAAGTGGCCTTTATTCATCAGGGATGCCACTTGGAATAATGACTTCAATGTAATGAGACAAGAGGGACTCTAAAGCTACAGGATCGTATCAATCATGTTATGTAAATGCTTGGGAGCAGCATGCGTGATCATAGGACATGTTTCCATCAAAGCTGCTTTCAGCCTGCTGCAAACTTCCTTCAGATTCATTTTCTATATGGAAAAGGCCCCAGCAATGGCTCTGCCCGTGTCCCGCAGCACCAGCATCCTTGTGTGTGTCCCATTGTCAGCCCCTCTCCCCAAACTGGGGGACTCTCCCACCGTAGCCCTGTGGAAAGCTCCATGGTCCAGGGCAGGCGATGGGATGAGCAAACCCCCAGCAGCAGAGCCAGGGATGTGGGAAGCAGTGGGACAGCACAAAGCTAATTTGGTACCCACGGTGGGGGTTCTGAGAGCATCCGCTTGCAGCAGGCTTGTTGGGATCCCATCTATAACAGCCCAGAAGCAGATGGATTTGGTGGCTGCATCACCCTGCTGGGTTCTATTTTGAGTGTTTGTCACACAAGAAATGGCTCTGATGGGAAAACCTGCTGGAGCGGGAGGAAAAACGCTGCATCCCAAATGCCTGGGGCTGCTGCACGGAGGCTCATTTGGCCTTTTTTGGGAATAGCCCATTTGAGGCAGTTTGTGTCACTGAGGATAGTTTTGTGGGGATGTGTCATGAGCGGGTGAAGCAGCCACATAGGACAGGTTGAACGCTGGAAAACTGGAGCAAATCCCACATTGAAGCAGATTCCTCTGGGCAAGGACACTTCTGGAAAGCCTTTGGAAGCACTTCCAGAAATGTCCATCCCAAACCAGGCATGATCCAAGCTCTTATCATCCCAGGAGCCACCACTCCCTGCCCAGCGAGGTCTCTGCAGCTGATGTGAAGGGGATAGCATTGCATTCCCCAGCCTTGTGCTTTCAGGGATGCTGGGGTATCCCTCCCCATGCTCTAGGTAATGACAATTATCCATGCTATTAAAGGATTACTTCCAGTCCCCCTGACTTCCAGGCAATTTAGATTTATTACTAAGGGCTGGTCTCTCATCCTTCTGAATTGTTTGATCTGTGCTGCTGTGAGCAGAGTCATGGGAATGTTTTATTCTAGCCCAGTGGGTTATTAAAGGACATGCTTATAAATAACCAGTCTTGCCTATTTTAAGTATTTTCAACATAGTCTATCATGATAGTATGGCATAATCTGCAGGAAAACCGAGTCCAATTCTGCTGCCAAGCATTCATAACTCACTTCTGTTTCTTTGGAGCCAAGTCTGAGCTCTCGGTCTGTGCTGCAGGAACACCAAGAGCCTGGAGAAGCGCTCACTGCGGCTCAGGACTGATTGTTCTCTAACCTGATCCTCCCGTTACGCTATTGCAACGGATGTCATTGTCATAGGTTACACAGGGGTGATGAAATTTACAGCTAAATTTAATGAGGTCTTTTATGGGACCCTGGGTCAGACTCTGGTGCTGCTGCTGAGGCTGCACCAGGTATGCATTGATGCTGGGGGCTGCGGGCTCAGAGAGCAGCCTTTGGGGAGTCAAGGAGAGGTGCATGTTGTCTGCTCTGTATGAAATGACCAAAACCATACAAGCCCACTCCTCCAGCAGAATTGAGCATTTCAGACAAGCGAGTTGAGATTTACCTCTTAATTTATTACATTTCACATTGCTGTAAGCAATAAATTATAGTCAATATAATAACGTTGTCACAAAACATTACCATGAAGCGCTCGCCTAACAGATACTGTAATCTACACACATAAGAACTGTAGTTATGCTATTTAGATTCTTGGTGTTAATGGGAAGTGAACAAAATATTAAGGAGCTTCACAGTAAATTCAGGGGAACCATGTCATTATTATTGCTTCTGTGCAAACATTTCTACTGCTGGAGAACGAGAAGGATCGGATGCGCAGTGTCTTTAGAGAGTTCCCTGAAGGACCTGCTGCACCCATCCAGTGCACTGAGTGAGTGTCAACCTAATGCAGTGATCCATGATCAGCAGCTGATGGGTCTCCAGAACCTCCATCCCAGCCCTGGCAGGGCTCAGCCTTTAAGGAAAGCAGTCTGGAAAGGCAAAGGCTGGTAAACACCGAGTCCATGGGAAGGTCTCGAGTCGCACCCAGGCACGCGGGATGAGTCGGGACCATTGTGCGGGATCATGCAGTGCCCCACGGCTGCCTCCCGCTGGGAGCTGCCATCTCTTTGGAGCCTGCAGCATCCTCCGCACCGCTGCTGCTGCTGCTGCGTGCGCGGTGGCTGCAGCCCTGCTGTCACATCCCCTGTCCCGCAGCAGCTTGCATGCGTGGTGGGAGCTCACAAACAGTCCTGTCCTGAAGCACTCTCCTCCATTTCTGCTCAGTGGACTTTAATGGAGTACTTCCGAAGCGTCAGGAACTGGAGCAGTTTGTCTTTCCTCCTCTGCTTTAGTGCCATTAGCGCTCTCGTTTTCTCCTCCAAGTCCTGGTCGGTGGCGAGGATGATCTTGGCTCTTTCCTCTGCCTTCTTGTCCCCGGAATTCCTGAAGAGTTTCTGCAGGGACTCTTGGTTGACGCTTTCGAAGATGTTGGCCGCAGCTTTCTTGCGCAGGGCTGTGTCGAAGCGGTACCCGTGGACCGAGGGGCTCACGCGCAGGGATGTGGACATGGCTGCGGCTCTGGAGCTTCTCTTCGCTTTCATCTACGTGGGGTGCAGCCGGGCTCGCTCCCGGTTGGGTCGCTCGGTCGATCCGAGCAGGGCTGGCTCCCAGGACCTGTATTTAAAGGCAGGAGGGAGGAAAAAGCCCGAGGCTCAAGTTACAGCGATGAGCTCACGCTGATGTCAACACCGGATGGTCATAGGCGAGTTTAACAGTTGAATTGCCAACTTCCCGCTGTCCCGCAGCCGAAGGGAAAACTCTCCTGGAGCGTTCTGCAACGGGAATGGGGTTTCCTTTGGGCAGGTTTCGTGCAGCTTCAAACTGAGGGACTCATGCCGAGCACGCTCTGCTCCTGGCCCTTTGCTGCGCTGCCTTCGGAATGCATCATAAACAGTTAAAACTCTTGCAGCACAAACAAGAGGCGATAGCTGCAAGCCAGTGCATGCAGATGAGCACTTGTCTGTGTCTCTGTCTACACAACAGAACAAAACCTGCTTAGGCCCAGGCACGGGATGCTTTCTGCTGCTTCCCAGATGATACCGCTCCTGTTCAATGCTGCATTTTTTAACTGGCAAGGGGTGCATTGAAGGCAGTGGATCCATGATGTCCTTGAGGTGACTTCCCGGGATGTTACACCCCACATGGCCGTGCTCTCACTGGGGTAAATCTCTGCACCAAGTCCTGCTCCTGCCTTGGGTATCCATTGTCTTCAGTTTCCAGCTCACTGATGCAGTTCTTCTGCTTCCATAGAGTTAGTGCTCTCCACACCACCCTAACCCACTGCCAGGCTCTCTGGCTGGGAGGCCTCATTCTTAATATGGATTAGTTTCAAGGGTTGGACTTGATGGTCCCTATGGGTCCCTTCCAACCTGGGGTCTCCTGTAGTTCCACAATGCCCACTCACTGAGGATGTGGACCAGCCTGGCTCTGGCTGTGCAGCTCCTGCTGGGCTTAGGAATCTGGTATTACTGGGCACGACTAAATCTGGCCCGGAAGAGCAGTGGGCCCAAAGCCACTTGAAGCCAGGGATCCAGGGATAAGTGTATTTTGGTTGATGGCTTCAAAGCAGCCGGATGCTGCAGAGGCACTGTTTGGAAAACCGGCTGCTTGTTTACTGCTGGTGGTGGTGACCCTGTTACTCATCCTCACCGAGGAACTCCAGAAATAGCCTCTGTCCCCACAGCCCAGGGGGTTTCCTTCAATACAGGGAGCTGTGGGGTGATCTTTGACCGCAGTGATGAGCAGACTCCAAGTAACATCACCCCGTTGGTGGCATTTCTCCTGTTTGTGCTGACTGTTACGTGCTTCAACGTATAAACAACCCCCTGTGATTCTCCTTCTGCCAGAAAGGCTTAAAGCCTCTCAGTTTGCTGTAGTCTTGAATTTGTGTGGATTACACATCAGTTGCCGTTTGCTCAGTATTTGCAGGGCTGGTAAATCCACCCGGAAAATGGGATGGTTTTGATGTGGCTTTGGGAAAGGGCCTCATGGTTTACAGCCTCTGGTTAACCTGAAATACAAGGGAGAGCAGTAGGACGGAAGGATCATGTTCATTGTGGTCCTCTCCTGCAAAGCGCTGCCTGGAGGGAAGGGAAGACCTGCCTGTAAAAGTGGCTGCAGAAATGCTGGATGTGCTTTGCTTCGCTGGGCAGATAATGCCATTTCTGAGTATTTAGGGCAAAAAATAACAGCAGAAGATGGCATTCATACCAGCATTCCAGTATCTGAACAAGGATGCTGTAGAGAGACTCTTCATCACGGACTGTAGCAATAGGACAAGGGGTGATGGGTTCAGATTGAAACAAGGGAAGTTCAGGTTGGAGATAAGGAAGAAGTTCTTTACTTAAATGCTTCATCCCTGGCAGTGTTCAAGGCCAGGTTGAACAGAACCTGGGGTGACGTGGTCTGGTGTGAGGCACCCCTGCCCATGGCAGGGCGTTGGAACCGAATCATCTTAAGCTCCTTTCCAACCCAAACCATTCCATGATTCTATGATTCTAAGATCATCCGTGATCCTGCGGCTGCAGAAAACGAGTCCTTCTTGTTTCCCCTGGTCACAAACGGGAGCTGAGGCACGTTAACACGCGCCTGGTTCCCACCGCTCCCACTGCACATGGGATCGTTCTGCAGGTATTTGCCGAGGGAGGCATGGCTGAGAGCATAAATTAGCAATATCTGTGGAAGATACTGAGCTCAGGAAAGGATCTGCCATGGAAACCGCGTTCGAAAGCCGATGCTTTAGGAGTAAGGCATCAGAAAGCTGCCAAGATGAAGCATGCGTGTTCTCGTGAGCTCATCCCGCACTGAGCAGTGATAAATGTCTTTGCCCCTTCGAGCTTCTCTGCCCACTTTGTGTAAATTTAGTTGTGCTCAACTCTGACTGAGGGGTGAAGCATCCCTCATCTGGGTTTTTCCAGTAACTTTTGTTTGTATCAGTCTTTTAATGCTGCTTTTCCAGTAATGCCCAGGAGGAATTATTCATGTGTTGGAATGGAGCAAAACTTCAGAGAAGATGCGATTTCTATCACAGCTCTCCTGCTATTAGTGCATAATTGCTTTGTGAAACCCAATTGCTCCATTTCGCACATTAATGGGAGGATTAATTCCTCTCCCCACCGTCTCCGCAGAGCTGCTCAGCCCCATCCCTAACTGCGCTCTGCCTCTCAGGATGTGATGGGCTTGGAGCGCTCCAGGGTTTGAAGCTGAAACACTTGTGATGGATTGTAGGCTAAGCCAAGCCTCAGGGTCTCAGAGCTTGCGGTTGCTGGAGGGAAGATTCAGGGAGGATGGTGCCTGGGCTGTGCTGGTGATGCAAAGGGTGGTTAAATAGATCTGGAGGCATCTCTGGCTCAGAGCTATGGACTGCAGCACCCCAGCTGCACCGTTTTGGGAGAGGGGAAGGTAAAGCAGGGTCCTCACTGGATCAAACACCATGTGAGGGGCTTTTGGAAGCCCCAAGAGCAGGCGGTAGAGGGAAGGCTGGGGCAGGCAGTGCCTTTCCTGCAAACTCTTGCAGAGAACATAGTCTGCGTTCATGTAACTGTCCAAAATCACTCCAAAGAAGGTAATTTGGGATGTCTTTGCATTTTGCTGGGGCATGTTTTGCATAGCTTTCCTTTCATTAGCCTGCCTAAGCCTGCACGGCATGTAATACCACATTGGCATCAGGAGATACAGCAGTACCCTCGGAGAGCATTGGTGCTAACAGAGACCTACCCAGCTGTGTGTAAAGGAGCCTGAAACTGAGTCTTTAGAAGGGCACCTGGAAGGATTTGGAACAGGAAAAGAAGTTAAATTATTGTCTTTATATATTTATATATAATGTGCTTTAGCTCTTTAGCTCTGAAATGCCCAGGAGCCTGTGATGCGCACCCAGGTCATGCGAATAGCAGTGCTGGACCCAGCTCCCCATCCTGCCCAGTGTGTGTGCCATGTGCCTCTGTCTGCACAGACCCCACCTGGGTTCTGGTTTGGTTTTCTGTGGTTGTTGTTTCGCTAACAGAGCATCTGGGAGCACTTGTCCCCCATCTCATGGCAGGAAGCTGTGTCCTTTGCTTACACAACCCCAGAGCTTAACTCAGCCACGTGTGTGCTCCCTGTGACTCGTCCTGTGGTCCCCACTTCAGATGTGCTGTACAGGGGGATGTGATTTAATGGCAGTTCTGCTGCAGCTCAGTTGCTGTAAAGCAAAGGCATTTCTCAGACCATTCTGCTCATGTGGATTTAGAATCCTGCCTAAAACCCAGACAACAGAAGACCTGATTCAGCTGCTTAAATTCCATCGGGAAAGTTTCTAATAGGGAAAAGAAATGGGCACTGTGTCTATTGAATGCTGTTCTTTATCCTACCTATGAAAACCAAATGAGGCTTCTGGGCTGCTAAGACAGGTATCGTTCTATTAGGTGTGTTCTGCACAGCATAAATCTGTGCTGCAGCCTCCTGTGAGCAAGAGCAGCTTTTGTCACCTCCTGATAGGCACACTCTCCATAGGGCTCCCTCCACCCCGTGTTCATCTCCTTCACCCTAACCTGTGCATCCATTCTGCTGACACGTGGGATACAGCAACAACAGCAGAGCTGCTCCAACAACTGGTGCCATGCACAAAATAGCACCTTTTCATGGTGTCGATGCAGGGGTGCGGGTTGGGCTGGCTTGAGCTGACTGTGCCAAGGCTGCACAGGGACCATGTGTGAGCACTGCAGGAGCCAAGCATCGTGCTCTGCACAGACACCATATAAGAGTAAAGTTTGTGGCGTTACTGATAATGAATGTCTCCTCATTTCTCATAAATTCTCTGCTAAATGTACGGTCACCAAGTTAATAATGCAGTGCAGGGCATAATGAATAGCCAGTTACAGTAAGTAAATCATGCTTCTGGAGAAACAGAAACTTCTGGCACTTTGAAGAGGCAGAACCCTTTTAAAGAAGCCCTGCACTGAGCAAAGCTGAACTGAGGACACGTTGACTTCTGGCATGAAGCTGGTCTGCAGACCAGCTCCCCATGCCCTGCTACAAGGGAAAGTACTTTAATATCCTGACTCCAGCATCTTCCTCCTGTGTCAGCAAGACTGAGCACGGCGAGGAAAGTTTAGACGTCCAAGCATGAACCACCCTTTCTTTCTGTGCTGAATTTCCTGTTGGATCTTCCTGAAGTTCCCCAGGTCCCCCTCGCTAGAGCAGGGTGAAGGCAAAGCCGTCTCCACTTGTCAGACACCGCATTGTCTGCTGCCGAGGGGACGGGCTCACGGGAAATCCTGCCTTGGGGCTGGGACACGGCGCTGGCTCAGGCCATTGTCACAGCCCAGCCCACGGGCGACAGTACCAGACACACGTCCCGTGCTCAAGTGCCCCCCTCATCAAGGCTCTAATCTCTGCTGAGCCGCTTCCTCTGCTGTGCAGGGGTGGCAGACAGGAAGTGTGCTTTGTAGTGCTCTGTTTCGGGGGGCCCTGGGTGTTCCCAGTGCTCCCAGAGACACGGCTGCAGCCCAGGGCTGTATCTCCAGAGGCAGATATGCAAGATGGCATTGCAATGCCGGAAGCCAGGTGTGGGAGATGGCATGGGAGTGCTGAAAGCCAGATGTGTGAGATGGCATGGCAATGCCAGATGTGCGAGATGGCATGGGAGTGCAGAAAGCCAGATGTGTGAGATGGCATGGCAATGCCAGATGTGTGAGATGGCATGGCATTGCCAGATGTGCGAGATGGCATGGGAGTGCAGAAAGCCAGATGTGTGAGATGGCATGGCATTGCCAGATGTGTGAGATGGCATGGGAGTGCTGAAAGTCAGATGTGTGAGATGGCATGGCAATGCCAGGTGCCAGATGTGCGAGATGGCATGGCAATGCCAAAAGCCAGATGTGTGAGATGGCATGGCAATGATGGAAGCCAGATGTGTGAGACGGCATGGCAATGATGGAAGCCAGATGTGGGAGATGGCATGGCAATACCGGAAGCCAGATGTGTGAGATGGCATGGCAATGATGGGAGCCAGATGTGGGAGATGGCATGGCAATGCCGGAAGCCAGATGTGTGAGATGGCATGGCAATGATGGAAGCCAGATGTGGGAGATGGCATGGCAATGCCGGAAGCCAGATGTGTGAGATGGCATGGCAATGATGGAAGCCAGATGTGGGAGATGGCATGGCAATGCCAGGAGTGGGATGCTGCCACAGCCAGGCTGAACGCAGAGCAGTAGCAATGGCTATCAGCCAGGCAATGAAGGGGTCTAAGGGGGTGTTAAGCTGCCAACCTGCAGTACCTGGTGAGGGCTGTGATGGTGCAGAGGAGATTCTGGGCTTGGCAACGGGTGGCAATGGTGTGTTGAGGAGGAGCAGCATGGCTTGAGGAGCAGCGTGTGGCCGGGGTTTGGGGTTACGCAGCTGGGTAACGCTGGGAGAAGCAAGCTGCTAATGGGAGCTGAGGGAAACACCCAGCTTGGGCCTGTGGAGTTTGATCAGGAAATCAACCCTTAGGTGAATTGTGTGGGAGCTCAGCCTGAAACTGCGGCGTTATCAGCCTTGTACTTCACTCCTCCAGCAGCAAAAGAGCTCCTCCGAGAAAACAGATGGTGTTTGCCTCCCATCACCCTCCCCTGTGGCCCGGCAGCTCTTGCACTGTGGCTGCTAGAAAAGCAGTTTCTGCATCCTCTTCCCATCATCACAACCCAAAACCTCTGCAGGTTCCTGCCCGTGCCCTGCCTGTAGCAGCATCAGCATCAGAGTCACAGGGATGGGGACTCCATAGGGGATTTTAGGGTTGGTTTTGTTGAGACCTTGCTGCAGACCCCTCCAGTGTGTGCAACGGGGGTTGGTGTGTTCTGCTGCTCTTGGGGGACGGGAGTTGTGCTGCATGGTTGTTGCATGGTTGTTGCGTGGGTGTCGCATGGGCTTGTGACCAGTGTGGCTGCTGGAGCCCATGAGGGGCTGTTCCCAGGGCTGCTGTGCCTGTTGATGGGGTTATGCAGGTCTCTGTACTCCTGCCTGTGGTTGCTGTGCCCAGCACACATCAGCTCCCGCTCCAGGGAGCAATAACAGGGCTGTAAACCCTATCTCAGCACAGAGGCGAGGTTGGCACCTTGGGGCATCACCAGCCCAGCCGAGGCCGGTACCAGGCAGAGCCGGGGCGGCTCCTGTGATCCCTGTATCCATGAGAGCACCACAGAACACAGACCTGCTCCATATGGCCTCAGTGCGGGAAGCCCCTGAGGACCGTGTTTAGCTCTTGCAGTGATGCCTTCTAGATGTTTCCAGCAATCACATTGCCTAATTGGTATAATGTAAGTGACTGATGCCTTGTTTACAAGGGAGCCTTGCCTTTGTTCTCGAGATGTGCCCTTGAATCCCTGTCAAGTGTCAGAGCTGGTTTATGATGTTTTGCCCTGTCTGCATCGGGTTATTTATGCAGGCAGCTCAAACAGAAAAGGACCGGTTTAGAACTGTAAGTTTATAAGGGCTCTGTGTAGGAGGGGAGGACAGGGGAGAGAGATGCTGCTGTGTGGATGCATTCAGGTATGCTAAGAGTGCTTTGCAGCCCCTTGGGAAGAAACCTGGTTGATCAGCAAAGGGTACAAGCAGTGTCTGTTGCCAAAGCATCAGCTCTGATCCATCAGAGGTTGGGTGTCAAGCTAGAAACCAGCCCCGTTGTTGAAGCTGTTGGCATCTGCCTGACAGAAGCAAGTCAGATTTGTCTGGATTCCAGCCTTCAGGAGAGAAATCTGCCCACCATGAGGTCTGTCTGAGGCTGGAGTGAAGCAGGAGCCAGCACTGGTACCAACCACCCTTTCAGCCTGGGAAGATAAGGCCTCCGAGCCATGCATTGGGTCTTATCTGTCCTTTTAGCTACGCTTCATGTAGGCTGCGCTCAGTCTGAGGCTGTTCCCTTCTCTGGATCTTCCAAGTCACTGCTTCCCAGCATCAGTGTTGGCTGGATCTGCACACGGATCACCCAGCCGGTGCATGAGGTGGTTTAGAGGTGGTGGGTAGCCCTAATGCTGCTTCCAGCAGTGTCCCCTTTCCCTCTTTTCTGTATTGCATAAGAAACCCTGAAAGACAAATGGCATTTTCAGTCTTCCTGTGTGACACGACGTTCCATGGTCCCACCACCACCTTGACATGCTGCAACAGCACATACATGAAAGGGACATTTAGATGGAGAACATTGGGTAAAACAGCCCTAGTGTGGGCTGTGGGCTGCTGGTCTGAATGCACTTGAGAGCCTGGATTGCTCCGAGCTGCTGCCTTTTGCTCCATGAAGGCATCAATGAGGAAGAGCTGAGCAATGCCCTGTGTTTTCTGGAGCAGCAGGTTCTGTCCCTGCAGTGGGCAGCGAAAAGGGAAAAGGAAGATTCCAGGTTTCAAGGTTTGGGTGTTGTTGGGCATGGCAGTGCTCACTGCTGCTCTTGAAATGCCAAATTGCTGTTTGAATGGTGCTGCTGACCCCATGAGTGGCTGTTGCTTCAGGCAGCTTCATGCAGCAGGGATGCAGTAGGGATGCAGTGGGGATGCTGCAGGGACGCAGTAGGGGTGCTGCAGGGGTGCAGCGGGGATGCAGCAGGGATGCTGCAGGGGTGCTGCAGGGATGCAGTTGGGACGCCACAGGGATGCAGAGGGAGCTCTGAGCACGCCATGCTGATGTGAGGCACAAATGAAAACGAAATGGGTTGCCTGTCAGTCAGTAAACAGTGACGAGTGTGACATTAAGTTACGGAGCTGCTGAGCTGTCACCAGAGCCCTCTCCGTGCACAAAGCTGAGTCAGTTCCGGCTCCGATGAGGTTCGTGGAAGGAGTGTTTCCCAACAGCTGTTTAGGGAAAACTGATGGCGAAAGTAAACAAAATCCAGCAGATCTGCCCCCAAAACCTGCCCCTCCACAGGCCCCTCTCATCACGGCAGCAGCTGATAAAGTGGAGGGACCTCAGCCCTCATCCATTCACCACCATCCCCGTTGCTCCAGGGTCTCATCCCCACCAACGAATCACTGCCTGCATCCAGCAACAGCAGCCTCGAGAGGGCTGCGTTTGGCCAGCATGAGGGTAAATACCAAGTCTCTTGTACAGCAAATTCATTGGGAAGCAAAAGCATAGTAACAGCCTCGTGAAGGGCTCCTGACCTCATGGAGCCGTGTCCTGACTGGCCCCGTCTGCTTGCGGGGCACCCCACTGCGAGCTGCGCCCTGCATCCCCTCGGAATACTTTCCTTTGGGGATGACTTCCCAGGGCTGTGGGGCTCCTCTCTGTTGAGGAAATGTCTTTCATCAGTAGAAATGAAACCAGGGGAATATTTTCCATTCGTGTCAGGATAAAAACGGCTCAAGCCGGGCGGGATTGATTGCTGAAAAGAATTGGAGCAACCCCAGTGCCGTTTCGGAAGGCTTCCCACTGCTCTTGCCTACAGTAAACACGGAATATATTTAGCAGCAGAGCCCAGCGTGAGGCAGCCTCTTACTGCAATAATAGCAGGGCCTTGTCTTTGAATCCCTTTCTTTTTCCCTAAGGAATGGGTTTGACGGAGCCCTTGAGGCACCGCCCAGGGCTCCTGCGCCTGCCCCATTGCCATGGTGGGTGTTTGTCCTTGTTTGCGGGGTGTAGCAGCCGCCGGTGCAGTGAGTAACTCTGCAAACAGGCATTGGGGTGGATGTGTGGCACCAGTGGTCCCTGCTCCGATGGCATCACCCACTGAGCCCTCACATGCTCCATCCCTGGCAGTGACCAAGGATGGGGCTTGGAGCACCCTGCTCTAGTGGAAGGTGTCCCTGCCTGTGGAAGGGGGTTGGAACCGGATGAGCTTTAAGGTCCTTTCCAACCCAAACCAGGCTGGGATTCTATGAAACCCGATAGAGCTGGAGTGAGAGGTGAGCTAAAGGGAGGCAGTGTTGGTTTATTGCCCTCCATTGCTCCTGATACACGTATTACCCAGGCAGATAATGGCCAGGATTTATTTACAGGGAAAACTTCTATTTCACAATAATGCACTTTCTTCACGGTATTTATTATTCAGATTACACCAAAGCATCCTCCTAAACCAGGAACCTGCTGTGCTGTGTCCAAGTACACACAGAAAGAGACAGCCCCAGCCCCAGAGCTTCCAGTGAAGTCTATGGGTTCTGCCACCTCCCCTCTGGATGTCAGCAGCCCAGGAGCTGCTTGGCTACAGGCACACAGAGACCCTGCGTCTCCCCTACTTCACTGCAGGCCAAAGGGGGAATTAAACCCATCAGGGCAATGGTGTATCAGCGCTGGGTGTACATCAGGGCTTGAAATAAAGCCCTTTGCCCAAAGCTCCCTCTGGGCATCCTCCATCTGCTGTTTCACTTTAACAGGATGCCATTTCCCAACGTGGGACCACTCATGGGAAAACAGGAGCAGCGTTTGCCTGGCACCTGCTTTGGGCTGGTTTAGTCCTTTTAGCAGGCAGAAATGGGAGGTGCTGGGAGCTGGAGCTGAGCGTGTGTGACAGCCCCGGGCATGTCCCTTGTCACTTCACCCCAGCATCATCACATTGCTGCAGTGCAGGCATCGGGCTCAGCGAGGGGGGTGGTGATGGGAGTGTGAATGCAGCCTGCATGGACACAGCAGAGCCCTCAGCAGATGGGCAGAGATCCTTGCTGCCTGGTGGGGCTGGGATGCTCAAACACAGCAGAAACCCAGAGGTCCCACAGGGAGCATAAAACCAACCCATCTTCCATGACTTGGCTCCTCCGAGGCTGGCTCACAGGCTGCTGTTGGGCTGGGGGTAGCAGGTCCCAGGGCTGCTGGGGCAGAGCATGCAGGATGGAGCGACAGAGCAAGGAGAGCAGCGTGATGCCAAGTGCAGAACAAGAACAACATTGGGAAGAGGCCTGTGGCTCCTTCAGGGTGCTGCATCGGGGGTGTCCCCAGGCTGGGACAGCCCCAGGTTCATCATCCCTGCAGCGATGGCTTTTCAATCTGTTCCTAATTCACTTTCCATATTAGGTGTAATTTAGCAGCTCCTCTCTCTTCCTCCTTCTGTGCTGTAAATTAGCACTTTGGGGCTTGAGTCACGTCCTTTAATCATACCTAGACTGCAGTCAGTCCTGCCAAGGTGAGTAATTCCCTGGGCAGAGATAAAGCCAAGCTGAGAGATACAGTGCTCAGGGCATGGACCTGGTACAGCACTGGGTCTTGGGCAGCACCAGAAGGTGATGTATTTTCTGTGCCCTCCCATCCCTCCCTAGGGAGAACTGCAAAGCAAACTTGGTTGTTATTAATAGATCGCTTTGAGACCCTTGGCCGAGCTGTGCAGGAGAGGAGACCCAACTTGGAAACACATCTGTAAAGATGCTGTCACAATGGGTACAGGTCTGTCGCAGGCATGCCAACGGGGCCAAATCTGGAATGTGACATCCCAGGAATGCAGCAGGTCCCAAACTTGCCTCCAGCCTTGTGAGCAAGGCAGGAGCTGGTGGTTGCCAGCAGACAGAGAAAGATGGGAATAAAAATGAGCAATTCTGGCACAGAATGGGAAGGCGAGAGCGGAATGGCAGGCGGCAGCTTCAATGGGACCTTCAGGGATGTAACAGCAGCCAGGGGATGCTGAGATGGGGCTCCAGACCTCCCGGGCACTTAAGGGAAGCTGATGAGCAAAGGTTTTATAGCTTAGGAGGAGCTCATAAGGCAGCCAGGACCCGGATAATGGGGGATTTTAATTACTTGGATATTGACAGACATAATAAGTGCGCAGCAAACCACAGAGGGAAACCCGTGGCTAGAGGGGAGAGCAAGATTGATCTACGCACAGCCTGTTAAATAACCTAAATTGTTCAGGGCCTCTTCTGGCCCTGATTCCAGGAGCGGAGCCAAGTATGATAAATAAGGTCGGGGTTGGGAAGTGTCTGGAATCCAAATGTTTGTGTTCTTGTTCGATTCCAAATAGTCACGGGGACAAAAGTGGAAGCAGGAGTCTGGGCTGTGCGATGTCCTGGGGAGCGGAGCCACGGCCGGGATGGCATCCTAGGAACTGCAAGCACTGATTTGTCCCGCTCAGGACATCACGGGGGAATCTCTGCTTAATACAAGGGGTAACAAGGAGTCAAGACCTTGGAGCGTGCTGCCGGGGCGGCTCCCGAGCTCCAGCTTCACAATGGAAACGTGTACATCAGCGCTGCAGGGCCCGGCCTCTGTTTGCAGTGATAAGAGAGTTTCCTTGTGGGTGGCTCTAATTCGGGTCTGCGGCTGCTCTTGAGGCCGAGGGTTGTGATATCCCGCTTGGTCTTGCATCAGCTCCCTGCCAGATGCTGCTGTTCTCAGGGAGGGGGGGGCTGTTCTTTTGCTGGTCTCTCCTTGCTGAAAAGACACCCACTGTAGTAAAGAGGTGCAGAAATGGGCTCATCCCATTGCAGGGGTCTTGATGCTATGGCATTTGTAGGCACAGGCTTAAATGAGCTACATGCAACGTGCTGCCAGTTGTGAGGCACCCGAGACCTCAGCTAGCTGCATCCTGTGGTCAATATGAGACAGCAGTGATTTGGGAACAGAGAGAAAGCAAAGCTGTCCCACCTTCCAGGAAGGGTTTGTGCATCCCTGTCTAGTGCGGGAGTGCTGCAGAATCCTCCTGGAACCGGATTTTAAAGGAGCTGAATGTGATTAATGCATGTGCTGTCTCTGACAAAGCATTCGGAAAAGGGAGCTCAGACGTGGCGAGCCCTTATTGTGTAGTTTGCCAACCTGGGAATACCGTGGGCTGCGCAAGGAACACCTTCCTTCCCCCGGAGCTGGAGCATCGCTGTGATTGCGCTGGTCTGGGCAGGGGAAGGGCCCTGCGAGCCCCAGTGGTGGTTTTCATTTAGCTGGAGCAGTTTGCTTTCTTTTCCCCTCCAAGTTGAAATGGGCTGAAATGTCATAGACCAAGACAAGCATCAGAATGAAGTATTTCCCACATAAAACATGCAGCAGCTGGTCAGAAATGAAGATCCGAGTGCAATGAGGGCTGCCGGGCTGAGATTTAAAGGTGCTGACACCTTCCCATAGGTCGTTTACTGAAGATATCATCTCCTAAGCCGCAGCTTTAAGCCTGTACCTCTAAAGAGGGCACAGAATAAAATTCACCGAGGAGCTTTAATGCTTTTTGTTGCCCTTATGGGAACAAAGTCTCATTTCAAAGGACCTTGACTCTCTTTTGGCACTGCCAAAGCTATTTTTGCACCACGGCGCTGATTGGGTGTGAAACCCGTCTCTGGTGGCCGTGCCAGCAAAACCTGGGCAGGCAAAACACGGTGGCATATGGCTTTGTTTCCCTCAACATGCTGGTTCCAAGGCGTTCGGGGGCGTGCTCGCGCTGTAAAGGGCACCTGGCATTATAGGAAAGGATTTAACCCTGTTCTTGGAGCAGACCTGCCCACCCATCCCAGCGCAGCGAGGTTTTGCTGGTCTGGCTTGTGGTGTCCCTATCATAAGAGCCCCTCTATTAGGCAGCAGGCTGGGTGTTTGGTCTGCTGCAGATACACAGTAAGGACCACGGGTGGTTTCTTCCCTTGAGGAAACCACGTGTCCCCATGTCCCCTGCCACAACCTGTTGCTCCTCATTGAGACCTAAGAAAGCGAAGCCTGCGTGTGCCCAAACATTGCAGGGTTTGAGTGACTTTAGCATCACCCCCATAGCTGGGGAGCTGTGTTTGGCAGCAGCATCTCCCTGCGCTCCCGCAGCAGACGCAGCAGCTACGCGAGATCTCTGCCTGTTGTTCCAACTGGGAACAGACAGAACTGCCTTGTACAGAGATGCGATGGTGAAACGCCGGCGATCCAGAGGCCGGGATGCGGACGGCACCGCTTGTCGTTACCAGCCCAGCTACGGCGATCGGGCTGAAAGTGTCGATGGGAACTGGATGACTTGAGGCTGCCTCCGGTGTTTGGGACCCTAAGGGGCTCAACAGCATCACGTCCGGGTGTTGCAATGCCACGGGTGGTTGGTGGGGGCAGAGGAGCCGTGTCTGGGTGCCAAAGGCAGCGGGAAGCCCCGCGGCACCCCCAAACCCCGACGGGTGCGGTGTTTTATCTGCCCCCCACCTCCGCTCCAGCATCCCGGCTGCGGCACAGCCAAAAGCGGGTTTCTGCCGCCACCTCGCGATGGGGAAGCGCTGCGATGCCGCGATGGGCCGCGGGTTGGCGACAGACGCGGGGCCCGCAGCACGGCTCGGGGTGGGAAGCGCTGCTTTATTTATGAGTCGGTGTAACCCCAGGGGGTCCGAGGCGGAGCGAGCCTGGTGCGGTGCAGCAAGCAGGGCTTGGATGGACACGGCTCTTCCCGGGGCTGAGGAGGGGTGTTGTGCTGATCCTGGTGCATTGAAAGGATGCTGTGCCCATGCCATTGCCATGGAGGGATGCTGTGCCCATCACACTGCTGTGGAAGGATGCTGTGCCCATGCCATTGCCTTGGAGGGATGCTGTGCACATCCCAGTGCTGTGGAAGGATGCTGTGCCCATCGCAGTGCATTGAAAGGATGCTGTGCCCATGCCATTGCCATGGAGGGATGCTGCGCCCATCCCAGTGCTGTGGAAGGATGCTGTGCCCATCGCGGTGCCATGGAAGGATGCTGCGCCCATCCCAGTGCTGTGGAAGGATGCTGTGCCCATCGCAGTACCATGGAAGGATGCTATGCTCATCGCAGTGCTGTGAAAGGATGCTGCACTCACTGCGTGCCTTCTGGGGGTTCCCGACAGTGGTGCTTTCCTCCCACAGCAACCCAGAGCATTGTCCCACATGTCCCAGACGTGCACGAGCAGGAAGGGTGCTGCTGGAGGAGGTTTGGGCGAAGGTCCCTGTGGTTGGATTGTGGCTCAGGTGCTGCAGACAGGCACCGGAGCCGTGTGGCCTCCTGCACAGTGTAAACCCTATGGCAAGTCATTTATCATCCCTTCCCTGGTGGTGTCCCTGATGCTCTTCAGGAAGCTGAAGATGTGGGACCCACCGGTCCCTTTGGCCTCCAGCGCGGATGGAGGCTTCCCTATGGAGGAGCCAGGCTTGGTGCCTGGCTCTGCCCGCCCAGCCTTGGCCTTGGCCGCCGCGATGGTGATGTACTTGGTGACGATGGTGATGTGGTAGGACCTGAAGTCCGCCAGCGCGGACACGCACTGGTTGAAAGCCACGCGGAGCCGCATGTCTCCGGAGGAGAGCACGTGCTGCTTCAGGGATGGGGCACGGTGGACCTCCTCCACGAAGGCTCTGTGTGGCGGGGGCATGTAGCCCCTCATCCTGTGCAGGAAGGCGGCTGCAAGGCACCAGCAAAGGGAGAAGTCAGTGGGTTAAAGCACCCTGACACTCAGCCCCCAACCTGCATGGCCAGCTACTCGAGAAAGAAGGCCTGTATTAGGTCAACGCTCCATTAAGGTTGGTTTTAAGCCTGAAAGGTGGAGTTCAGCCCTTGCTGTCAGCCTTTGGGTTTGGGTTGTTCGGGGTTTGAGGTTCTGCTGTTAGAATGGGTTTGCTGATTTCTGATAAACGCGTTCTGTGGGATGGACTAAAGCGATGAGGTGTGAATGGATGAGCTGAGGTACTGGCAGGATGCTCTGCTCCCTCATCTCAGTACCCATATATAACCTCAGTATAATGCCAACACACAGAAAGCAGAGGCTGGTCCATCTGGGAATTTATAGCAGTAAGGAAGTGCTGCCAGAGCCTCGTTTATAGGCTTCCTCCCTAACAAAATGGGCAGAGCCAGGCAATGCGAGGGCAAGGTGGGAATTGCTCTGCCTTGGGTCCTCACCCCTTAATCCCTTAGGAAAAAGGAAAAGTGGGTGACTTACCACTCTCCTCGCTGTGGCGAATGCCCAGGAGCTCATCAAAGGCATGAAGGATGGTGCTCTGCGCTGCGCTCCCTCCTGAGTACTCCATGGGCTCATCGGATACCCCTTCGTATATCAGCCCATCTGGCATGGCTGGGTTATCCTTCCAGCTGAGCAGGAAGACACAGCAGTGAGGCAGGGAGCAGAGAATGGGATGGGGGGGGATGCAAGCAGAGCCCCTGAGCTGGTAACATGGAACAAAACCTTCCTAACCCAGCCATGGATCTCTTTCTCCTTGCTCAGCTTTGTTCTCCAATGGGAGATGCACTTGGAAAGCAAACACTGTGCTAAGGTGCACAATAAGGTCATGGGTATAGGGGGGATCCTTAATTATCCTTTGCATAGGAGCTAGGGACCGTTCTATGGGATGCAACGCATGGATGAGCACCCTTGGGCTTCGACTGGGGGTGATGCCATGTGCAGAGCTGGGTGTGCAGGAGCAGAGGGGCAATAACGGCACTTGACATCAATGCCTTGAGATCCCCGTGGCCACTGGGAGAAGCCGATTGCCTCGGCGGCAGATGGAGTCACCCAAAATGCTCTCCTGACCCCGTGAAGTTTGTACTTTGGGTTATTTCTTGCTCCTCTTGAGATGGTGCCCTTAAAGACAGCAGGGAAGCAGCCTGTAGCGTGATTTCCTCCCTCTCCTCAAGCTGCTCATCCTCAGCAAGCCCAAAGACTGGTGCATCCATCAACCCACAGCCCCGGCACCCGGCTCCGTGCACGGACAAACGCTTGCTCGCAGATGGAAAGGGGAGTTGTAATTTCACAGAGATAATGTGCCTGGCACAAAAATATCTCTTGACCTTCCGAAGAATGCACCCGTTCCATGAAGCTTTCGGTGCTGGCTGCTGGGGCTGTGTGACTGCTGGAGCAGGTTCTGCACAAACTGCAGAGAAAATAGATTCATTATCAAATACCAGCGTATTTTTAGCTCTCCCAGGGCTGTATTTATAGTAATCTTTACTAGTGGGAAGCTCTTCTAAGCAGAAGGGAATTTAAAAGGCATGTTGTTCCAGGCTGATGGCCATCAAGACAAGGTCAGCTTGGATAAAATATGAGAGAAACCTAATCCGGATGCATGGAGCCTTTTGATTTAGGAATGCTGAGATATGCTGTAGGGAAATAAGAATAGAAACCCCCTGGGAAAGATGCTCGCAGCCCCGCGGGGAAGAGGAGGGACTGATAAACGCGCAGCACCAGGCTCACAACCATGGTTCTGCCTTGCCCAAATGACCTTTTCTAGTGTTTGTGGGGGATTATTAACTTACCCGGAGAGAAAGATGCGGATCACGGTGTAGAACACTGCTGGATCCACATGGTCTAGGGAGGAAACCAGGTCATAGATGTAACTGCAGGCAAAAGGCAATGCATTCCGCCTGCATCAGCGGTTCCCATGTGGCCATGTCCCATGTGGCCATGTCCCTCCTGTCATAGCCAAGGTGACCCGACTCTGTGCTCAGAGAAGGATCTGGCATGGTGCTGGTACCCTCTCCCCATGGTGGCTTCCCTGGCTCCTTGGGTACCGTGGTGTGCAGCACAGCATCAGTGCTTGGAGCCCAAAACCACCCCACACTTTTAGCCTGGAGCTGTTTGGGTGCTCAGGGACAATGCATTGCACTGGGATCACTGAGCTGCACCAGGCTGTTCCCACCTCCTTCCGCTCCATCCCTCCAGAGATGCTTTATGGACCAAGCACTAGCTCTGATCCATCAGCCGATGAGCTGGTACGCTCACTGTGGGACACAAGCTGCCCTCCACCCAACGATGCTGTTACCATGCATCCGTTTCAAAGCCTTGCTCATGTCCCGGATGGCCTCTGCTATCTCCTGCAGTGCTCTGTGCAGGGTCTCCTCATCCAGCTGCAGCACAGCACGAACCGCCTCCACAATTGCCTTGGAGAGGAGAGAAAGGAGAACACAAAGCGATGAGGGGCTATGGATGCTGTGCACAGCAGCTCTGGGTACCCGCTACCAGCTCTGCCCATGCCCACAGCCCACGAGCAAGGGCACAGGGGATGGCACCCCCATGGGTGCTCGGGAGCACTGTGAGGAACAATGATCCCCTACCTTAAACCCCGGCACAGCCGCCTTCTCAACCAGGAGGGTGACGAGGATGAAGCCTCGCAGGCTCTCTCCCCCAGGCAGTGCAATGATGGTGTCCAGGTTGCTGCAGCAGCCAAGGATGGGGGGGTCAGGGAGGTGCTTCTCAGGGGTTCCCTGCACACCCCAAAACCCACTGAGCCTTGGAACCAAACCTTCCCCAGCTTCAGAGCCTCGTGTCTGCACCCTGGGCAGAGCAGAGCTGGCCCAGAGCACAAGAGGGAAGGGGCTGCTGTGGTTTTCAGGGATGCAGGACCCTCTCCATGCACTCACTGGGCTATGAGGCCGGCCCAGGACAGCGAGGCTCCGCCGCAGTCATGGCACTTTGCTGTTGTTGCAGTAGCATTTGCGTGCCAGTGAGACTGAGCTGGTTTTGTTGTGCTCATACATCAAGAGAGAGGTTCAACCTAAGCGGAGCCCTGCAGCGTTGGAGAGCCAAGCCAAGGCAAACAGAACTAATACTGCCTGAAAATAAATAAGCATCTTAAATACTTACTCGATTTCCAGAGGCCTGAAGGCATTTTTGTTATTGCCAGCAAACGCACAAGGAAAGGAGAGAGAAAGAGAGATGTTAGAATCAGCAATGGGCTGTGTTCTTGGGGGGGGGGGGGGGGTAAAGGGGCTCCTGGTCCAAGAGAGGCCCCACAGTGGTGGGTTTCAGTGGGGTTTGGTGGAACAGGAGCAGTTTGGGAACCGTTTGTCCCCATTGTGCTGGATGGGACCTGCTCAGGGTCACCGCTGTTGCTTGTTTACCCATGGGGGTTCTTCCTCCTCCAGTTGGCCAACACAAAGTCTGCATGGCTGAGGATGGGTGGGAGGCCCAGGGCCTGTGAGACCTCCCAGAAGGGGACAGCGAGGTTTTGGGGCAGGACCTGAAGGGTGTAAAGCACAGCAGAAGGCACTGTCAGGTGAATGGTGCCAGTCTACGGGGTCACACTCAGGGAAGGGACTTTGCTCCCATAGGATGAGTCCCAAGGGAGCTGCCCCCAGACCCCAAGGAGGAGGTGAACTTGCTCTGTGATGGTTTACCTTCACGGTGCCCTCCTCGCCCTCCTGCCAGAGGTAGCCCATGGTGATGAAGCTGAGCACCAGATGTGCCAAGTGCAGCTCCTCACGCCCATGGAGGTGCCGGGTGCTCAGCTGCGGCATCTGCCAAGGACAGACCCTGCTAGTGCCAATCCCAGGTAGCTTCCATCCCACCTCCCCTGCCCGGGTTGCTGCTGATTCCCTGTCTCTGATCTGCAATCATGGACAATAAATCACAGCATTTCACTTATAAAGACATCCCTCTCCTTTTGCATGGGTCCGGCTGGACCATGGACCCCAGAGCCCTGGGCTCCTCAACCTCCCTTGCCCGGGCTGCTGCTGATTCCCTGTGGCAGGTCTGTGAACATGGACAATAAATCACAGCATTTCACTTATAAAGGCATCCCTCTCCTTTTGCACGGGTCCGGCTGGACTATGGACCCCAGAGCCTTGGGCTCCTCAGCCAGGATGAGCCCAAGGATCCACTACCAATGCTGATGCATTGCTGCTGGGTGGCATTAGTCCTTGTCTGGCTGTGCCCTTGGTAAGGACACGGCTTTGCTTTTCCATGCACTTTTGCAGTGCAGATACTGCTGTGTCAGAGCAAGGTCTGAGAGAGCTCCGGGGATGAACAGGAGAAAGGTACCTGGTGAACTCGTGAGCGGAGCTGATGGCTCGTGATCAGCTGAGGCAGGTCGTGGGCAATCTCCATCCATGGACCATAGGGCGCCGGCAGCTCTGTCTTGGTAGAGAGATGAGAAGGAGGACACTTAATGAACCATGTGCCTGCATCCACCCACCAGCATCCATCCAGCCTCACCCATTGCAGTTAATGGTTTGTGTCTGCTTCCCCCGCTTGTAATTGCAGCCCGTGTGATCAGGGATGATAAAAAGTATCTGCCTGTCCCTGAGCTCTCCCTGCTGTGAAGTAAACCCGGTGATAAATGGCATGGCTTTCAGCATGGAAAACGTGCTGGAAAAGTGCTTTCCTTGGGGGCTGAGCGCTCTCCTCATCCTGGAATCCTGTGAAGCCAAGGCCAAAGTGAGTTGCAAACCTCTTTCTCCTCTCCCCTGTGCCTCTTGCTAATCCCTTGCAAACTGAGTGCCTTGTCCCTATGAAACCGTGCCTAAATAGCACGTGCCTTCCCCATTGCCGTTTATAACGTGGTTTAGAGTAGCATCAAATTGAAGCCCAACCCGAAAGCCTCCACCAACCCCTCCGTTCCTGTGCCATGTCCTACCAGAGGCTTGGGAAGCAGGGAGCCGTACTCCTCGGAGAGCTGAAACCTCGCCAGCGCCAGAGGCAGCGGGGGCTCCTCTGAGCCATCCCCAGGCTCCATCACTGCACGGTCAGGATGTGACCTGGCTCCTGGTGTCTGCACTGCTCCCGGTATGTGCTGAGCCAGCACTCCTTGTTCCAATGGGAGCCAGAGCCCAATGGCCGGAGGGGCCGAGCAAACACGGTTAAAGGTTGCTGATAAGGTGCTGTCATAGAGCAAACACTGATCTCCAGCCCCATGGGCATCCACCTATGGGGAAGGATCAGGGATGGGAGCTGTCTCTCCCCAGGACCTCCCCTTGGAGCTGCATGGATGCTCCCAGCCCTCATAGGAGGCTGCATCAAGATGATCCGGGGTGCTCCAGGTCACCCCAGCTCAGGGATGCTGCATTTTAGCCCCACATCCTGGCAATGCCAAACTCATGTTCTGTGTGCAGGAACCGTGCAGGATGCAGAGACCATCCACATGGTGCTGGAGGCCGCAGAACGTGGGCACAGCACCAGTGCAGCACAGACCTGCAGCCACTGCAACACCAGGCATGGCAGAGCAGGGCAGACCTATGTTGGTGGCTCTGGGACCTGCCATAGCTTGTCAAGTATGTGACATCCCCAGGTACCAAGCACCACAGGAGTGATACAGGAGGCTCTCCCTGCACTGTCATCCTGATGCTGATGCTCACACTAACACTATGCCCAGCATAGCCAAAATAAATTGATGGGATGGATACTACACATCCAAGGCCCTGTGTAGCAAGGAGTGAAACTCTCTCATCCACATTTCTTGTCACTCAAGGGTTAATCAGCATTTCGAATGAGCTGCCTGAACAGGAGCCGAGTTGTACTCAAATCCCCATCAAACTCCATAATGATGCTTCTAATTGCCAGTGGTCAATGGCACCCTGGTGCTGCACTGGGGGCACCCGGACCCCACACATCCCAGTGGGATGGTGAGGGCTATGGGGAGCCTGCCCAGGGGCTGCGGCTGCAGGGAAGGGGCCGCCTGGCACAGAAGGGGGGATTTCCTGCTCCGGTGACTCTAGCTTCCTCCTCCACCCGGCCCCACGATAGCGGGAAGGAGCCTGCCCCATAGCAGGGACCGTGCATCCGCCCCAGGCTCTTCCTGTGGGTCAGCGCCGGGCAGGGGCCCTGCAGCCGGGGGTCACCGGGGCAGCCTGGTGGGTCCCCCCCCATGCAAAGGGGGCTTAGCAGAATGCTCGGATCAGGGCCTGCCCAAACAGGGGTTTCCTGGGGGAAAATGAGCACCGGGAGTGGTGCCTGCACTGAACGCTTCCCATGCTGGGGCTGGAGGCGCCATGGGTGGGGGGGAAAGGATGGAGATGCCATGGGTGGGGGGGAAGTGATGGAGATGCCATGGGGGGGGGGGAAGTGATGGAGATGCCATGGGTGGGGGGGAAAGGATGGAGATGCCATGGGTGGGGGGGAAGTGATGGAGATGCCATGGGTGGGGGGGAAAGGATGGAGATGTCATGGGTGGGGGGAAAGGATGGAGATGCCATGGGTGGGGGGGGAAGTGATGGAGATGCCATGGGTTGGAAGGGTCCCGGTGCAGGCATTGTTCTGGTACATGGTGCCACCCAGGAACCACACAACTCCTCATTGATTGTGAACACCTTGTATAGAACAACTGAAAACACAACAACCAGACACACTACACTGGGTGGGAAGGGATGGAGATGCCACTGGTGGGCAGGAAGGGTCCCGGTGCAGGCATTGTTCCGGTACATGGTGCCGCTCAGGAACCACACAACTCCTCATTGATTGTGAACACCTTTTGTTGAACAACTGAAAACACAACAACCGAACACACTACACACGCTTACAGTGATTACTGTACAGGATGCGGTTACGTGGCTGCCAAGACCGATGCCACATGTGTCTCCCTCCATCGTGCTGCACTGCAACATCCCTCGTGCCCTGGTCTCCATGGACTGAGTTCTGAATCCTGAGGCTGGAGAGGAAGCTCTGTTATGGTCAGCACCCACCTCCAGCCGCATGGACCCACGTGGACCCCATTTGGGGGCCAGGCCCACCACAACCACCTCAGAGCCCCATTGTGTCCAACCATTAACACAGCACTGCCAAGTCTACCACTAACCCAGGTCCCCAAGTGCCACATTAATGCATCTGTTAAATACCGCTTCCCACCTTGGGTATGCTGCACAATGAGAGTCTTTGTCCAGGCTCCAGCTTTCCTGCTGCCTACAGCCACTTACACACCATCACCTCAACACCCTTTGGTGCAGAGCACAAACTCACTTGTCATCATTCAATACCCCCATGGTGCGACAGCAACTTGGGCCACTTCTCTTTAGCAACAGGAGGAGGAGCGCCAGGATGACAGGCACAAAGAGGCAGAAGATTAGAAACAGACACAGCTTCATTGAGCCCACGCTCTCCACATCTGCTCCATTTAGGCACAAGGAAACAAAACAACACCCTTGAGCTCACCCAGGGACACAGCGTGGGACCCAGACATGTGCTTAGCCAGGCTCAATGGCTTTGGCAAGCCACTACCAGAGCAGGAATCCACCATCTCTCTCTTCCCATGAGAACCCTCATCCTGCTGCCTTCACCACTCACCCTCTCCGGTGGAACTGCTGCCACTCAGGCTTGTTAGCCCTACTCTCTCCCAGCAAGTTGGTGGTTTCCAGCCGGGATAGCAATGGCAGTCCCCTAGGTTATTGCAGACCTGTGCAGGGAGGGATGGGGTTTATCACTCCCTGCAGAGGAGGATGCCCACACATCCTCACCCACCAGGCACTGGGCATCAGGCTCTGCTGGTGGCACTGTTCATGCAGCCTTGAGAGATGCTCCAGCGCTTCCACCACCAACCTCACCTCGGCTGCTCTTCCCCACAGATACGACCCAATGGCTGCTTTAGCAAAGGCATGACTCCAGCAAGTCAAACACCACACAGCGCCATGACTTACGCCGTGATTGTGGCACTTCATCCCACAGGTGTAGTTCAGGACAGCGACAGACACGCACGTCTGGTTCAGGCAGATCTATAGCACAAGCACACAGGCAGCCCTGGGTAAGTTACACACCCAGCTCCATCAGGGAGCTCACAAGGGAGCATCAGGTTTCGTGATGGACCCATCTGAAGGGGTTCCCATGCATCCATCCTGGCTCATTTGGGATGGAGCTGTCAGAAAAGCCACTGCCCTCGTGGTCCCGATGCCATTACCACTACAATGCTTTCTACAAGTCCTTCTTCTCCCAGAGGAGCTGCTACACATCAGGGCATCACTTACCTTGCGGTCACCACAGACGGTGCCATCGTTCACCAGCATGGGGTCCCTCTCATTGGGAGGCTTCATGTAGTCTAACGTTACACACAGCTTGTTCTGCACCAGGGCGTACATCACCGCAGCTTTCTCCTTGGTGAAGGGCCTGGAGCTCGAATATTCACACACAAGCTTCCCACATCGGAGATCCCTGCAAAGGCACCACAAGCCAAGGACTTTACAGCAGCCACCTTCAACCTTCCATCGCAGCTCTCTGACCAGCATCGCTGGGAGCATGGACCCCTGAGCGCCTGATTCCCAGCACATGGACAGCACCCTTACCCTCACACAGGCCTTTCTGCATCTGCCCTCCCAGCTCCACATGGACACATTCACTGCTCAGCCACCTTTTCCCTGCACGTTTTGGGATCCCACCTCTCCCGCTCCATGGCAGACCCCGCTGCAGCACCTACTTCCATGCACAGCGCTGGTAACCGCGTTGGTTGGAGCCGCAGTGCCCCATTCGGTCCATTTGGCTGTTAATTTCTTCATAGCAGGCCAAGGGCCCATTCTTGGCAACTGCAAACACAGAACAACACTCAGTGTCTGTCCCACAGCCTCTCTCCACCTTGGGAATGGGCATCTCCACAGGCCACCCTGCTCCTCAGTGATGCCCAGGGCCAATGGCATCAGATCCAGCATGGTCCCTCCAACCCGCCATGGTGGGATGCTCCAGCTTGGATAACCTCCCATGAGGTCTCTGCTCTCACCAACACCTTATAAACACCCCAGACTACCCCAACACACTGATGGGCACGTAGTCCAACATGTTTCCTCCCTTTCCTCCACACCCCCATCCCGTTTCACACACACACATAGGTTGGGGTGCCAGGGTTTCCCCCTCCTGGAATCCATCACCCTAACCTGAGCCGAAGATCCTCTGACACTGCTTGTCGGCTGTCTGGCAGACTCCCCGGTAGCAGAAGGCGGTGTTCCTGCTGCATGGATGCCCGTCCATGACCCAGAGGTTGGGTGAGCACTGCGCAGAGGTGCCGTTGCAATATTCCTTCAATTCACACTCATCCTCAGAGCTGCGCCTGCAAACTGCGCCTTTCCTCCTAAACTAGAGAAAAGGGATGAGAGGAGAATTGCAATAGTCACCAGCCTGGGCTGCCTGGCCGGGATGGCCAAACCAGGGGCATATACGTAAGCAAGAGATGCCTGTGCAGAGGTTATCCCATAGGAATGCAGCATTCCCATCCCACCACACGGCTCACCCGGCATTTCCGGCAGCACGGTCCTGTCAGGCACTGCACCCCTCGCCTCAGCTTGCAGCCAATGGTGCAGCATGGGTCACGCCTGCATTCCTGGAGGCGACCGGTGGGGAGAGTCGGGAAAGGCTCTGCTTCTTCCAAGGAAACAAACTTGGCCTTTCCCGTCTCCCAAGCTCTGATGTGGCCGGTGGTGCGCAGGGTCCCCAGACAGAGCCCTCTGCCATCAGCCATCCATGCTCCCATAGCAAGCCCGTATTGTCCATCCTCACAACACAAGCTCCATCCATCCATCACCAGCACCACACAAGTCCTCTATGACAGACTTGAGACACGGTGGCCACCACAGCCAAGTGCCTGCGTGGCTTCAGGGTTTCATAAAGCCTGCAGAGAGGACCGGAGCACACAGGAGCAATCCCACCTCCCGAGGGGCTGGTCCCTCTTGGCTTGGCTCTGCCCCGCTGTACCAACGCTCCGCACTCACCTCTGCTGTACCGCAGTCACAAGCCTCTCCCGGCTCCACCACTTTGTTCCCACACTTGGGAGCTTTATAGGCTGCATCCATGGAAGGCCTCTTCAGCAGGCACTGCCCTTCCCCAGCGGCGAGGAAACGCTGCAAGTCTCTGATGCTGCAGGCGCTGAAGGCTTTCACACCAGGCGAGCGTCTGCAGGTGAGGACAGGGCTGTGTTACCCCGCTCTGAGAAGACATCAGTAACACGGGGGCAGCCCATGCCCTCTGCCCCTGCGCGTTCACGGGCACATCCCCTGCTCTGTCCTCACGGGTGGCATCACACGGGTACCACACCAAAACCCTCCTGCGTGCCCTGCTGCAGCCTTACACCGAGTTGGGCTGCATGATGCAGGCGGCTCCTGCGCAGTGACAGCTTCCAGGTTCCTCCAGCTCCATCCCCAAGCTGAGCCCCAGCAACTGGGCCACGGCGACTGCAAATGCCTCCAGTGTCATAGCCCTGTGGTACTGCAGGGACAGGGACCGGGCTCAGCCCCACAGCGCTGCTGGGTGTGAGGGGTCCTGTGCCCCAGCACCTCTGCTGCACAGCTCTGCTCCCACCCGGAGCGGGGTCCTCAGCCAGGACTTAGATGCTGAGGCACCGCTCACCACATCACCTATTCGGGATGGGAGGTTATGGGGCAGACAGACAGAGGTACCGTACCAAGGCAACACCTCCAGCATGGGTTTTGAGACACAGCTTCCTTGGAGAAGATGCACCCACGTAACGGGACTGCTCCCTGTAACTGGGGAACAGACCAGAGTCAGTCTGACACATGGTGTAATGGCACCTTCCTCTCCCTTTCGACCCACGCTCTCGCAGCCATCCTTGTCTCACACGAATAGGAACATTATGTCCTGCAGCCACGACACGCGATGCTCATTTTTCCACTGCAGAAAGCTCTGCAGCAGCTCCTCGGCATCTCCTGTGGTTGGGATTCTGTTCTTTTCCATCCAGAACTCCAGGGAAGACAGTACCATGGTCAGATTGAGAGGAGCAAACATCTGGAGGGAGGCAGACAGACACCATGGTTGGTCCACAGAGCCCTGCTGATCCACAGCATCCAGCTTGCTCTACTGGGGCCTTATCATTGCCCACACCACCACCGCACATCCCATACATGCTCAGGATGCGACCAAAAGCAACTTACACTGTTCACATAGCTGAAAAGCTGCACTATCTTGGCCACCACAACATCCGTGTCTCCTCCCATGTAGTCATACTGAAAGGTGACAAACACACGAGCACATCAGGGCACCATGCAGAGCTGTGGTCCCTGCCATACCTATTCCTGGTCATCCCAAGGCAGTTAGGTCCTGTTGCTTACCAGAGCCTTGTCCAAAATGATGTGCATTTCCAGGTACCGAGGGGGTCTGCTGGCAGCTTCCTTATCCTATCGGAAAGTCAAATAACAAACCAAAACACACACCCCCCACACACACCCCCCATGCACACATTAGTGCAGAGCTGCTGCGGTTCATAGCAGCTCTGCAAAGGACAGTGTTAAGTTCATGATCAGGTCCCGCACTTCACGGCCAATTGGAGCTGTCAAACAGCCCCGAGCTCCCAGAGGTGCTGTCCTTCCATCATCCACAACAGTGACATCCTCAACCAGGTTCCATCAGTGCTCGCAACAAAGGAGCATCTTGGAAAGGCCGAAAAAGGCAGCTCACAGCAGAGCAGAGGCAAGCAGGGATTCCTTATCATTCCCAACCGCTCTGTATCCCCACAGCCCCATGCCCTCCTGGTGCCATGCAACCACTGCCTGCTCACCCAGCCTCGGGCCACCCTCAGAGCTCCCTCCCAGCACAAGCAGAGGCCTCATCCTTAGCACAGAGAACTTACAAAGCCCTTTAGCATCTGCTGCACTGTATACACTCGGAAACAACGCATTATTGCACAGAGGCATCCTTCAGCTGCACATTTCCCACGTCCACAGCAACATCCCACCAGGAGATGTACTCACTGCTACTGCATCCTCTGGCTCCGGTGACACCTCCTTAGGCCAGACAAGGGAACTCTTCTCTGCCAACAGCTGAACCTCTGCCTTTTCATTCCACACTGGGTACACGAGATGCTGATTCCTGATTGCAGCTTCCAGAGGCTTGATCCCATAGCTGGCATTGGCGAGCTGCAGGATCCCGCTGGAAAGCAAAGGAGCAGAGTGGCAGGAATGGCTCTGGCACCACTGTGGGATGACACCATCGTCCCCATGGAACAGCAATGCCTTTACCTCAGGCCGGAGCAGGTGCTGAGCACCACAAGTGAAATAGGGAAACCCTCGATGTCGCCTTCATAGAAGCAATCCCGCTGGAAGCAGCAAAGCCACATCAACAGCTCGGTGCCCTCTCCACAGAGACCTGGGTAGCGCCATGGTCCCCGATCCCATAGGGAAAGGATGCACAACAGGGAGAAGCACAACACCTCTGGGAACCCACCTTCCTCAGCCACATGGCACCAACCACTGGAAGTTTGAGCACCGCTGGCACTGTGTTCCCTGGGAATGTCCATCCCTGGCAGTGCTCAAGGCCAGGTTGGACACAGGGGCTTGGAGCAACCTGCTCTAATGGGAGGGGTTGGAACTGGATGAGCTTTAAGGCCTCTTCCAACCCAAACCATTCCATGATTCTATTGCACCGTGCTGGGGCAGAGCAGGAGGAGCCCCCCCAGCGTGTTCCTCCTGCAGCCACCCCGTTGGGATGCGCGGGGTGCATACAGCACAGGGCACAACCGTTACCTCCACGTGCGCCCGTTCGGGTTTTGAGAGCCCTCCTCGGCCGTCGCTGTAGACCCGGAAATCCTCCGGCAGAAACGCTCTGCGCACACAACGGAGATGCGGCCCCTGCAGCGGGCACCGTGCGAGCCGGAGCCCTCCCCGGGCCCTGGGGGTGGTGCTGCGGAGGGTCCGGGTCCCGCTGTGCCCCACTCACTGCTGCCGCAGCCGCACGGTGCGCGGGGTCCCCTCGATGGGGATGATGAAGGTCCGGGCACGCTGCCCGCGGGGAGAGCAGCGTTAGGGACCAGCGGGGAAGGGGACGGGGGAGCAGCGGCGGGGCCGGGAGCTCAGCACCTACCTGCGGGGCACCGACCGACCCCGGCCCAAACCCCAGCCCCAGCCATAGCCACAGCCCCAGCGCTGCCCGCATCGCCCCAACGGCGGGCAACGGCCCCGCCCCCCCCGCCGCACACAGCGCGGACACGCGGCTGCACCCAACGCCTTTATTAACGACTGCGGGGCGACCCCGCGCCCGCCTCTGCGGCCCCGCCCGGGTCCGGCTCCGGCTCCGCGCTCTCCTCCATGCCCGTGCTCGGCTCCGTCTCCGTGTTCCGGCCGCCGTCGGGGCTGCGGGGACACTCGGCCTCAGCCCCGCTCCCCTGTCGCTTTCCCTTTCCCCATCACCCGGGGGAGGCCCCGCTCTCCCTTTCCCTGCAGCTTCTCCCGTACTTTTCCCCTTTCCCCCGGGAATTCCCAAATGGAAAACTTGTTTCCCTGTCTCTCGCACACAGGTGCCCACTTGGAGTCGGGAAGTTTGTTTTGCTTCACTACCAGCTCACCCCTGGGTTCGCAGCCACCTCCTTGTAAAGAACCCGTTCTGCCGCCTCCACCTCACAACCGCAATGATGCTACAGACGAGGGAGAGGAGGATGCCGAAGGCCAGCAGCAGCCCATTGACCAGCAGGGCAGAGCTTTGGACACTTCCAACTGGGGAGCAAAGCCAAGGTGCAGCTCTGGGTGATGCCATGGGCTCAGCTCCACAGTTTGTGGGGGCATAGGAGCTGCTGTGGCACCCAGGAAGACCGTGGGGCACCCAGGGTCCGGCTGCAGCACCCACCGGCCTCCCATGGGTTGTCGATGCTGCCGCCGACAAAGGGTCCTGTGGTCTCGCAGTCGGGCGGGCTCCAGCCCCGATCGCAGTGGCAGTTCCTGTTGTTGTTGCACACCTGCATGCACCAGGGTGGGCAGAAAGCATCCCTCCTTGTACAACCCCCCGTGAGGAGCCGGATTCACCGCTGTGAATCCCACTGCTGTGGGACTGCGGCACTCATCCAGGCACCGTGCTCCAGACACAGCACCCTGCCCTGCACAGCTACACTCATCCTTTCCAGCACCATTTCCATGATGTGCCATTAAATCCTCCCTAAATACTCTGTTTTCCCCCTCCCCTCCCCATTTCCTGCTAATCTAGACAAGCGCAGACTCCACACTCCTTTATCTCCTTTGGTTTTCACTTGGGATGCAAAGGAATTCTGGCAATCTCACTTTATTTCTCCCACAGCAACCCAAACCACAGCTCTGGCCCATTCACAGACAAGCCCTAAGGGCCATTTTACCAGAACCACTCATTCCTCTTCAGCACCATCAACTCAACACCACCAAGGCAACTGCGCTGCAGTGACTTACCCCATGCCCATGGCATTTCTCCTGCACATCGCAGTCATAGTTCAGCACTGAATGGGGTTGGCAAGTGCCATTCAAACAAACCTGCAGGACCAAAAGGAGAAGAATCCTGCTGGGCGCTTTTACATCCCTTCACCATTGTTTGCCATGAATCTAAGCAGCATTCTGAGCCCTAAAGGACGACCAAAGTGATTACTGGAACTGTAAGCGCAGACCACCTTTAACCCACACTGTGAAATGAAGCTATTTCTACAACTAATTCTATGATCCCATAGGATTTCTCACATTTCCAGGGCCACACTTGGTTCCTTCCTTCACCATGAGGGGATCAAACTTTGTGGGTCCGTTCATAAAGTCAAAAGACACACAGAGATGTTCTTGCACATGAGCGTAAATTATGGCACCCTTCATTTTTGTGAAGGGAAGGCGATTCGGGTACGCGCACACCAACTTCCCGCATCCCAGATTCCTGAAACAATCAGCACAATGAGTTAGAACGCACAGCATCCGATCGATCCCAGCGCAGGGAATGTGGAGGTGCACAAAGTGGGGAGGGGGATTCACACAACATAAAACCACACGGATGTGATGCTTCACAAGAGTTCAATCTGTGGCAGCAGGGGAGGAACCGTCCTGTGAACCAGAGCATTAACTGCAGCACCATTAGCTCTGGGCTGCAGTTGCCTCCAGTTTCTCTCCACCATCACTTCCCTATGGAACACCCAGAGCTAACACTGCAAAAACATCTTATGGCAACCTCCTCACAGGTTATTGCTTTGCATGGACAGTAAAAGGAGCCACAGATGAAGCGTATGTCCCCAGTTCAACACTCTGCATCCCCTTGCAACCTACAGCCAGGAGCAGGGCTGGTAGCCATCCATCGGATGGTGGCCACAGTGCCCAAACCTATCCTGCTGGCTGTTGACTTCTTCATAACAGGCCAAAGGAGCATTCTTTGCACCTGAAAGTATAGAAAGAAAGCTGATTACAGACTAGGATGGCTCTGTTGGCTCCACGTTCAGCCTGAAGCCCCCGTTTGGATGGCCCATTCCTTTCCCATGGTCCCCCCTGCCCTTCCCTACACCGCACACTCCAGCAGTGCCCAGATCCCCAGTTTCACACAAGAGAGAGTGTGGGCATCCATCGTGCTTGGCTCCTTCTGCCCTGGACCAGCCCTGGAGCTCAGTGTTAGTACCAGTGATACCAGAGCATCCGTTACCTCTCCCATAGATCTGCTGGCACTGCAGGTCCGCGGACTGGCAGCGGCCCCTGTAGCAGTAACCGGTGCCCTGCTCGCAGCCGTGCCCGTCCTGCACGTACAGGTCGGGGGGGCAGGAGGCCGAGGCCCCGGTGCAGAACTCGGCCAGGTCACACTGCTCATCGGCGGCGGGGCGGCACTGCCACTGCTTGCGCTTGAACTGAGGAGGAGGAGGAGGAGGCACGAAGGACCCTTCATCCTCACAGAGACACCACTGGGGTACCCCCATCACACCCCACGCAGCACCCCCAGTGCCCTCAGGACCCCTCTGAAGCACTTAGGTTTCACACACTGCCCTAAGAGCATCCCCAGTAAGGTTCCTGCCGGAACCTCTCTGCACAGCACAGGGTTTGCCTCCATCCTTCATCATGGGAACACTCTATTTCTCCAATTATAAATAATGTATAAAACTCTGCTTTACCTGACAGTCATTACAACATAATCCCAAAGAGACAAAATGCAGCTCAAATATCATTAAGGATTTTGGAGATACCCATCCAAGCAAAACCAGAGGGCTGCTTGACAGTGCTCCTATAGAATCCACTTGCTCCAAGGTTGAAATATGGGATTAACTTCTGATAACGCTGGGCACAACTCACCTGGCAATTTTGACAGCATAATCCCGAGGAGCACTGTACTCCTGGCTTGAGGAGACACTGGGGGGTACAGCATTTGTCTAAGGCACAGTCCTGCAGACACATCAGGAACCGTTATTTGCTGCAGATTTCCCTATGGGCTGCATGACCGCTCGCCCTGACCCCATCCTCCCAGCACGCAGATCCCTCAGTGGGGCCAAGGGACCAGTGGGAACACTGCACTTGTGTGTCTTACCCTAGAAATGCTTTATGCACCCCCTGAGCACAGCTTACACCCGCTCTCAGCACCCACCTCCATCGACCCACAGTCGCACTGCTCGCCAGCCTCCACCACGCCGTTGCCACATGAATCCTGATGGTGGGAAGGCTGGGCCTGAGCTTGCCTCATGACCGGGCAGTCAATGTTCTGCTTCAGGAAGGTCTGAAAGTCCCTGATGCTGCAGCTGCTGAAGGCTTTTGCCCCATTGAAATTCCTAAAATGAAAGTTATCCATCCATGTGTTAACACATCCACCTCTGCTCGCTCGCTCCGGATCTCTGTGCAGCTCAGATGCTGGCACAAGGTGCAGTGGTACCCTGGGTGTCTTTCAGTCCTCTTGCCAAACTCGGAACAGGAATGGATCTTGCCGAAGCAAAACATACCCAAGACACCTATGATGGGAGCATCCCCCGCCACCAACTCACAGCGCCTTGGGGCTCATGATGCAGATGTGCCCGGGGCAGTGGCACTGCGGGGATTCATCATAGCCGATGCCCAGGCTGCGCCCCAGCAGCTGAGCCAGGAGGGTAGAGAAGGACTCCAGCGATACACCCTTCTGGAACTAGAGAAGGAGAGAGCGGAGCTGCAGCATCTTCCCTGCGCATCCTTCCCATCCGATCCCAGCTCCGGCCACAGATGCTCCCACCCATCCCTATGGCTCAGGGACATGGGGCAGATAGGGACAGGCAGCACCGTACCACAGCCACGATGCCGGCAGCATCTCTCTGACACACCTTCCCTGGAGCTGTTGTGCCCACAAATGCTGCTTGGTCCCTATACCTGAAACACAGGCGCATCTGCAGGCAGAGCCAATGGTCCTGCCTGGCTTTATGCTTGCAAAGCCTCTTAGCTTGTACAAGAAGCATCCCATTCAAAGCAATGTCTGCTCTTCACAAGCACGGGCATTCAGCAGGTTACTATCTCCTATTAAACAATGACAATTGGTTCTTACAGCAGCAGGTATGGCACTTCAGGGGGCTGCAGGACATGGCTGCTCCTCTTCCACTGCAGCAGCCGCATCAGCACTTCCTCCGCACCCCCCGTTGTCTTCAGCATGCTGTTATCCATCCAGACCTCCACGGAGTTCAGTGTGACTGTTAGATTGAGAGAGCTGAACATCTGAAAGTTAAACGAGAGAAGTGGCTGCTCCCATATGTTTCGTTTCAGGCGCTGCTGGAATGTTTGCTCTTTTGGGCAAAGAGACAGGGAGCAGTTGGCAACTGATGCGGTTGGCTCTGTGTGTGATGGAAATGGTGTAGGAAATGGACATGGGAGCGTGTCCTAAAGGGAAACCCCAAATTCAGTTCAGTGAGTGGCATCTAATAAAGACGACCTCATCTTGAACAGAGATAAACACACTGAATACACAAACCGCTTCCTGCCTGCACTTTTTCCTGTTTCCAGGAGGAGACACTCTAGTCCCTGGGATTTCAAGTCAAACGCTCACACAAATGCCTATGCTGTGTACCACACAGGCAGGAAAAAGCCCCAATCGCTCCCTAAGAGGCAGATGGAGAGGAGCAGCAGAGGCTGCAGGCTCTGATTTACAGCACCAGTGAGGGGCAAAACCCCCTCCATAGCTCCTACCCCAGCCTGGATGGGTCCTAGACAAACCCGGAGCTCTGGCAGACTAAGCCAGAGTCAAAAGCTGAGAGTTGGTACCACCAGAAAGCACGTTCAGTTATTATCTTCTCCAAAACCAGCCAAATCCTACCCATCAGTGGGATGGATGTCAGGATGCTGAAATGAGCCGTCACGTTTTCCATCTCAGTGCACACAAAGCCTATAAAACTTACAGTGCTGAGCAGGCTGGAGACCTGAACGATCTTCTGTACCACAACATAGTCGTCTGCACCCAGGTAGTCGTACTGAAACAGGACATGAGGTTGGTCGTAGGTTATTTGCCATGCAGAAACACGTGGGGTTGTCACGATCTTTGTCAGAGGGGCTCCTGCACACTGAAAGGTGGCCACAGGCCGAGCAGGACCATGGGGGCAACCACAGTGATTTAGCACTGATTTATGGCAGCTTGAGCCAGGGAAAGAACACCCACAGAGGACAGGAATCGACTGCCACAGACTTACCAAAGCCCTCTCCAAAATGAGGTGGAGCGCGATGTTCCTCTCGTACGTGGACTGGAAAACAGAAGTCTTCACTTTAATCATTCATTTCACCCCCTCAGTCACAAGGCACAAGGAATGCTGGCTCATCTGAGACACTAAACCCTCCTGAAGGCACTGCCATCTGCTGATGCTATTGTCAGACAGCAGAAGCCATGTATTAACACTTGGGACAAGGCTGAAGTCTTTTGCTAATGGCTTTGGCTCTGGGCTAAGATGAGCCCTGGGATGCTCACATGAATCCTATGGCTGAAGCAGCCAGCACATCACTGCTGGCCATCGGCCATCTGCAAACCAGACGGAGAAACACCCCCCTTTTACAAACACATCAGCAAACCCTGTAGCCCTTGGGGACACCTCTCATTAGGCACTAGATGGATAATGACCCACACAACACCCAGCACAAACATCCCCCCTCACCCCTGTCCATCCAGACAGCACCCAGCAAAGCTTCCCATGGGATAAGACCCCCTCTGTGTGATGGTGTGTGACGGGGACAGCAGCAGCACGGCGAGAACCGGCACTAGGAGCTCACTTCATCACGTCCCTCTGCTCTGCTTGATGCCTCCATCGCCTGCAGCCCAGCGGGCCCTGCCTCGGGGCGGCTGCTGCTCAGGAGGGAACCTGCGGCCTTCCCATCCCTCACGCGGTACACAAAGTGCTCCAACGCTGGGGAATAGCCCAGGGGCTCGATGCCATAGCTGACGTTCGCAAACTGCAGCAGGCCCCTGCCATGGGACAGTACCGGACATTGGCACCCGGGCGCTGCAGCATCCCTGGGTACCGATGTGGTGCTTCGCTACCTGAGCCCCGAGCACGTGCTGAGGGTCACTGCTGAGTTGGGGAAGCCGTCGATGTAGCCTTGGTAGTAGCAGCTTCCCTACATCAGGATAGAGGACAAGGAGCCCCTTCCGTGGCTGAAAGGCAGCCCCATCAAGGGGTGTATGGACGATCTCCCAAGGAATGAAGAAGAAATCCTAGCGTGGGGATGTGGCACCCGCACCATCAGGCACGATGCTGGCTCTTCTCGTGGTCCCCCCACAAGGAAGGGTAACCATGGGCAGAATCACCATCTTTAAACCAAACAACCTCAGTCACTCCAAAAACCTTCCCAAGCACGAATCTGACCACACAAGGAAAACTCGTTCCACCCTCGTGCTGTGATGAGGAAGCAAAAATATGGAGATGGGCAACCCCTGGGCATAAGGCAGCAATAGAAGCACTGAGCAGGTCACCATTACCTTGATGGGGGGCGAGGCAGAGCGCAGAGATCCCTTCTCATTGTACGTGTAAATCCTGAAACCATCTGATAAAAAGAATCTAGACCAGAAACACAACGAAATCCTCTGAAAACGCTCTGAAATGCTCTTACCCAGAGCTTATAGAGGTCATTGCGGGTCCTGTAGCTGTGGTGATGCCCTGGCAGAGCCAGACCCTGCTGCAGTGCCCGCATGAGGCAGCACCAGGACCAACTCACTGCGGCTGCAGGCGGATGGTGTACGGCCTCCCCTCTATCTCGAGGACGTAGGACACTGTGGCCTTGGCATGCGGGAGAGCAGAGAAAGGGAGAATTGGCTGTGGAAAGGCACTGAGGGCAGCTACAAACACAAGGGGGGAGCACGAGAGCTCAGCAGAACACAGACCCCCCCATCCCCTGCACCACCAGAACAGGGTTTCCTAAAGCTGCCCCTCTCCCGGCACCCCCCTGGCTGCGGTGCATGGCATTCCTTTGGGAGCACATCCCCTGGCACACACAAGCACCGAGGAACTCGATTTCTTCAGTACCGTCTCTCCGGCTGGGTTTGAGAGCAGCTTCTGGGGAACCGTGATGTGCAGCAGCATTTGTGACCCTAGGGAAGGAGTCGGTTTTCCTAGTTACAACCACAGATGATTATCACCATGTCAGGACTACAGATGCCTTTATAGCCCGTGGACAGGTGTGGTTGCTACCTGCAGAGGTTCTTCCAACTCTAGTTTCTACCCTGCTATCATCCAGCCACACTTTATCCTGCAGTATCTAGGCGCTTGCATAGATAAAGCAAAGCTATGTGCGTGCCTATTGCTGGATCAGAGCCCGGGAACATGACCCCTGGATGAGATCAAGCCCCGCTCAACAAACCCACCTTGCACCAGGAAACGAAACGGGGCGCAGAGACGCCAATCGCCCCCTCCCATCCACAGCCACACAAGGAACGCCGCGTTCAGAAGGGACCACGCCACCCGCTCCATCAGCCCAAGCGCCGCCGTCCCCGCACGGCTCCGCACGCCCCCAGCAGCACCAGGGAGCGGGCATCGGCCGCAGCCCGCCCGGCGGGGTGGGGGGGTCCCTGGGATGCGGCGCTCTCACTCACGCAGCGCGGTCACCAGAGCGGCTCCCAGCGCCAGGCCCGGCCCCATCCCGCCCCGGCGGCCGGTAACGGCCCCGCCGCTCCCCCCCCCCTCCCCCGTACACAGCGCGGACGCGCGGCTCCGCCCAACGCCTTTATTAACGCCCGCGGTTGGACCCCGAGCTCGGCTCCTTCTCCGTGTCCGACTCCAGACCCATCACCGAGTTCCACTCCGAGACGTCTCTGCTCTCCGAGCTGAAGGCACTGCTGGGAGGTGCGGAGCAGCGCCTCAGCCCCGGCCCCGGATCCCTTCATCCCTGCGGTCTCCCCATCCCCGGATCTCCTAAACCCCGGGGAGCCCCCCCGTATCCCCCGGGATCACCTCACATCTCCCGAGGGAATCACTCAGCCCCAGGGATCACCTCAACACCCCCCCCCCTCCCCCGGGGGAGCGCCGTGCCCCATCCCCTCCGGCATCTCACCTATCGGTACTCGGGGGCAGCGGTCGGCACAAGCCCAGCGCCCACCACCGGATCACGAGGCAGATGGCCCCGGCCAGGAGGAGCAGGAGGAGACAGGAGCCCAGCACCGGCCATGCCGTTGTCACATCCTCCATCACCCGCGCCAGGGACAGACCTGGTGGGGCAGCAGAATGGGACCAGCGCCCTCCTCCCTGCCTGCAGCAGTGACCCCAGCCCGGCGCCCATCACCTCCCCACGGTACTGACCCCCATCGGACAGCTGGAGGCTGCTGTCGATGCTGCCCCCCAGCCGGGATCCCCTCTGCCGGCAATCCGGGGGCTTCCAGCCAGGGTGGCAGTGGCACTGCCTCTTGTTATTGCACACCTGGAAAGCCAGGGGATGGGGGGTGAGTGTGTGATGAATCCATGCAAGGGACCCTCCTGCCCCGACCACCATCAGCCTCTGCCCCACGGTTGGGACAAGGCCATGGGCATTTAGCAGCACTCCGAGGTCATTTAGGAAGTGAATCAGACAAGGAACACACTCTGAAGTGCAGGATCTTGTGACTCTGAGACACTGAGCCAGCATAAAACATCATCCTCCTGCTAAACCCACCACAACCACCCAACACTTGCACCTACCCCAGCTCCCCTGCCCTCAATGCTTTGTTCCTTCATTTCTGCTTCCTTCTTTTCCCCCCGTCCATCAACCAAGCAAACCATCGCATTCTCAGCGCGGTGACATACGCCGTGGCCGTGGCACTTCACTTTGCTGTCGCAGTCATAGCCCAGGATGGAATGTGGGTGACACGTGTTGTTTATGCACACCTAGAAACACCACAACAGCTCCAGCTTGGCACGGCTTTGCCATCACAGCACCCAGCCCATGTCCTGGCACTTTAGGGGATTACAAAACGCTTTCTCACCTTTCCAGAGCCACACTTCGTTCCTGGCGGAACCAGGATAGGATCCAGCCCTGCTCCTGTGTACAGGTAATTCAGAGACACACACAGTTGCCCGCGCACGTAGACGTAGGCAACAGCAGCCACATCCGTCGGGAAGGGATTCCTGTGCGGGTACGTGCAGATGAGCTTCCCACACCTCAGATTCCTACAAAAGCCATGCGCAGGGGCTGTGTACCTCTCACACACGTATAGTGCTACCTGCTGAAGCACTAGAAACGTTAACTGGCGCAATACAAAGCTGCATAAGAAAGGATAAGCAGCGCTGGGAAGTCAGCCTGTGACCCAAGGAGAGACCCTGCACTGCTATCAAGGAGAGCACACACCTGACTGTTCATTGCATTGCAAATCTTCCCATCAGCTGGAGCCTTGATGCTTGCCTGGACTGGAAAGCCCTGATTAACCGTGCCCTTCCCCAGGCGTACCTCCAAGAACAGGACTTAAAGCCTCGTCTGGGCTGCAACCCGCAGTGGCCAAACCTGTCCCATTGGCTGTTGAGTTCCTCATAACAAGCCACAGGAGCATTCCTTGAACCTACAAAGTTTAGCAATGAGATTTGCTATCATTTAAATGAACCCAAAGGGACGTCTTATGGTATCCAATCACTTCCTCGCTATTCATGCTGCTCACAGCAGAACAGAGATGCTCTTTGCTAATTGGAGAAAACAGAGTACCTGTCCCTGAAGTGCCAGACCCTCAGCCCCAGAAATGAGCAGGGGGTCAGCAAACAGGAGGTCAGTTACTGAGCGAGCTTGCTCACTGATAATAATGTGTATTTGATGCTACTGCTTTCATTGCTACCTCTGCAGAACCAGGAGAACCGCGGTTGCAGTGCCTATTAACCCGAGACAGGGCTGAGCTTGCAATGCTCTCCTAAAGCTGCATCCTTCCTCCTTCGGTGCCCCCCTCCACCCGCTGCCCCTCCAGTGCATTGAAGAGCAAAGACACGAACTGAGCAGCCCATGGCAGCGCCGGTGCAACCAGAGCATCCGTTACCTCTCCCATAGATCTGCTGGCACTGCAGGTCCGCGGACTGGCAGCGGCCCCTGTAGCAGTAACCGGTGCCCTGCTCGCAGCCGTGCCCATCCTGCACGTACAGGTCGGGGGGGCAGGAGGCCGAGGCCCCGGTGCAGAACTCGGCCAGGTCACACTGCTCATCGGCGGCGGGGCGGCACTGCCACTGCTTGCGCTTGAACTGAGGAGGAGGAGGCATGAAGGACCCTTCATCCTCACAGAGACACCACTGGGGTACCCCCATCACACCCCACGCAGCACCCCCAGTGCCCTCAGGACCCCTCTGAAGCACTTGGTTTCACACACTGCCCTAAGATCATCCCCGGTAAGGTTCCTGCTGGAACCTCTCTGCACAGCACAGGGTTTGCCTCCATCCTTCATCATGGGAACACTCTATTTCTCCAATTATAAATAATGTATAAAACTCTGCTTTACCTGACAGTCATTACAACATAATCCAGAGGAACATTTCACTCCTGGCTTGAACTGACACCCTGCAGTACAGCATTTGTCCTTCATGCAGGCCTGTGAGGGCATCATAAAACCCACATTGTTCTTATTGCTTAGAAACACACGTAACGCACCTTGGGCTGGCTCCAGCTCCAGGGATCATCGTTTTGAACATAGACATGGTGCCAATGTTCATACCCCGCCCTGATCCCCCACCTTGGGTGCCCCGCAGTCACACTGCTCGCCGGGCTCCACGATGCCATTGCCACAGATGGCAGCTCTCCGGGAGGACGGACCAGTCAGGCGGGGTCTGCTGAACAGGCATGTGCCTCCACCGTGCTTCAGGAAGGCCTCAAAGTCCCGGATGCTGCAGGTGCTGAAGGCTTTTACCCCACTGAAATGTCTAAGCCAAAGCAATGATTCATTGATATGACAACACATCTACTGCCATTCCCAAAACCGCTGTCCTCCCACCTCCTGGTACCCAGCCATCAACTCACAGCGCCTCGGGGCTCATGATGCAGACGTGCCCAGGGCAGTGGCACTGCGGGGATTCATCATAGCTGATGCCCAGGCTGCGCCCCAGCAGCTGAGCCAGGAGGGCAGAGAAGGACTCCAGCGTCGTGGCCTCCTGGTACTAAAGGAGGAGAGAGCGGGGCTGCAGCATCTTCCCTGCGCGTCCTTCCCATCGGATCCCAGCTCCTGGCCACGGATGCTCCCGCCCACCCTTATGGCTCAGGGATAGGCGGCTGATGGGGAACAGTCATCACTGTACCACGGCAGCGATGCCCGCAGCATCTCTCTCACACGCCTTCCCCAGAGCTGTTGTGCCCATGAATGCTGCTTGCTTCCTGTACCTGAAACACAAGGAGACCCCATCACTGGGGGTAATTTGGGGGTCCTGGTTTTGTATGGCCTGAGTCCCCTTGGGATGCTCCGGTGTTCCCAGAGACCAGGGCTGCACCATCGCCTGGCCAGGATCCACGGGCACAATCACATCCACCACATTGGCACTGAAAGCCCTTCTGGAAGGTATGGACTTGAGAGAAATACTACCAGGATATTAAGGAATTAGGGAATATGTAAGAAATACATCTTAAAACCCCATTTTCCACGGGAATATCTGTAGTTAACCCATGGTGGTTTAACTGATCTCTACCAAGCAATGTTTAATGAGAAACAAAACCTCTCTCTTACACCAAGAGGTAAGCAGTGTCGTACAGCTGCAGAGCCAGGTGGGACTTTGCCCACTGCAAAAACCGCTGCAGGAGGTCCTCTGCTTCCCCCGCTGTCGACACTTTATTCTCCCGTGTCCACAGCTCCAGGGAGGTCAGCACAATGGTGACGTTGAGAGGCTTAAACACCTGAAAGCACAGCAAACGCCTGCTCGGGTACCTCTCCTTGAGAGCTCTACACCCATTCCATCACGCAGGAAAAGCCCATTGCTGTTGTCAGTCACTGGGTGCCACCTGCATGAAAGGCTTTTTACTTGCTTCCTCCTCAAACCAAAGCAGTGAGGTGGTCGTTACCAACACCAACCCCTCCATCACCTTACGACCGGCTTTGAAACTTACACTGTTGACCAGATTGAAGACCTGAATTATCTTCTGCGTCGCTGCCTTTGTGTCTGAACCCATATGGTCATACTGAAAGATAACCCAAGAGCACATGATAGCAGTCAAGGCATCGTTCGTCACTGGAATGATGACTGCCAACATCCCATCGTGTAAACGTAAGCCATGGATTTTCATTCTTTCTTTCCTATAAATCCACAGTGCATAACAGTTTTCAAAGGTAGAACAAATACATATAAAAGGTGGGAAATGGCATCATTTTGTGCTCAAAATCAGGCGAATAAAGGGCAGAAACAGTGGCCCAGACTTACCAAAGCCTTGTCCAAAACTACGTACACTTGCAGGTACTTGGGAGATAGTGCTGCAGCCGACAGTGGCTGGAAAAGAAAAGAGCCTCCAATGCTACTCATTTCTACATCCTATAGTCACCTTGTGCCCGAGGTTTGCCCCACTACTCAAGTGCCCATTCAAAACCAACTCTTCAATGCCTTCAAACGAGCCCAAGGGCAGAAGCTGTTCTAACTTTGCCATTTCTGACTATTTTCCAAAGCCATTTTACTTTGGTGATGCTTCTCATTAGGCAACAACCCAGGCGACACCCAGTCACTGGTGCTTCTAAACATCCCCCCTCACCCCTGTCCATCCAGACAGCACCCAGCAAAGCTTCCCATGGGATAAGACCCCCTCTGTGTGATGGTGTGTGACGGGGACAGCAGCAGCACAGCGAGAACCGGCACTAGGAGCTCACTTCATCACGTCCCTCTGCTCTGCTTGATGCCTCCATCACCCGCAGCCCAGCGGGCCCTGCCTCGGGGCGGCTGCTGCTCAGGAGGGAACCCGCGGCCTTCCCATCCCTCACGCGGTACACAAAGTGCTCCAACGCTGGGGAATAGCCCAGGGGCTCGATGCCGTAGCTGACGTTCGCAAACTGCAGCAGGCCCCTGCCATGGGACAGCACCGGACACTGGCACCCAGGCGCTGCAGCATCCCTGGGTACCGATGTGGTGCTTCGCTACCTGAGCCCCGAGCACGTGCTGAGGGTCACTGCTGAGTTGGGGAAGCCGTCAATGTAGCCCCGGTAGTAGCAGCTTCCCTACATCAGGATAGAGGACAATCCCCTCACCCATCCCCTATCACCCAACACGTAGTGGACACAGCACCGGGCTGCACCACTTACAGTACGAAAGCCCCAACGCCACCCAAAGTTACCTTGAAACGGATTGAATCAGCCAGCGCAGATCCCACCTCATTTGACACGAAGATCTTGAAATCCTGAGCTAAGAAGACACTACAAAAGAAAGGCATCAAAAGTGAAGCACCTACAGTAATATCCCTTACCTGGCTCGTTGAGCTCATTGCAGGGCCTGCAGCTGCAGCATTGCCCTGGCAGAGCCAAACCCCGCTGCCACCAGCGGCATCAGGGCCAGCTTACTGTGGGTGCAGGCGGATGGTGTACGGCCTCCCCTCTATACTGAGGACGTAGGACACTGCATCCTTGGCCTGCAGGAGAGCAGAGAAAGGGAGAATTAGCACTGCTGGCTGCGGAAAAGCGCATGCCGAGGGCACGTGGGGACACCCAGGGCAAGCACAAGCAGCTCGTTGCTCCCTCAAGGAGCAAGGCCAGCTCTAACCCCTCGTTCCAGCTGCCAGCACATCTGCACCCCAACCCCTGCAGCTGCAGACCCCTCACCAACGTGCCTCGGTCGCGTTAGGAGGCAGCCGCAGCGGGACCGTGACCGGGGACAGGAGCCGGGAGCCTGAAGGGAAGGAAGAGACCCGGGCGGTGCTGAGCCCACCCCGGAGCCAGCAGCACCCGCGGCGGGGCTGCCCCAGGGGCGGGCGAGGGGACCGCGGCCCCCGGACTCACGCAGCGGCAGCAGGAGCAGCAGCAGCAGCGCCCGGTGCGGCCCCATCGCCGCCGGTAACGGCTGCCCCGCGGCCGTTCGCCCCCGCCCAGCCCGGAAAGCAGAGGCGGAGGCGAGCGAGCGCCTTGTACAAAAACCGGCGTCTTTATTGCTGTTCGCGGCTTACAACGCGGGTCGGGAGCAGCCCTTGGGTAGGAGCCCGACGGCACCGGGATGCGCAGGGGACGCGCGTTACACAACAGTCAGTAGTCAGCATCGGCATCCCACCGGAGCCGTTCCTCCCCGCGGCATCGTCGCGCCCCCACGCTGCGGCCGGGACCGGTATAAAAGCTCTTCATGGGTTAAAAGGCACCATTTTCAGCACAGTTTTAGTGGACACAGCTTCAGGTACAGTCCATACATCTCTCTCCAACCTGGATTCCCTCTCCCATCCCCAGCGTGAAGCCAGTCGGGACAGACAGACGGACAGACAGCCCCCAGGGAGCAGGATACAGCAGCAAACTGGGAAGTGAGTACATGGGAACAGAGGACCCTCACAGATACATCTGGTGATAGCCTAGGTAATGGGTTACAGATTTTAATAGTGTTATAAATCTTAGCCTATGTTTATGGGAAACCACAGGAGTTCAAGTATTTTATTACTGCAAATGCAAACACTATATACACATTGTTATTGTATACATGTATGTATATACAGAGGAAAAGGCTTCCTTTTTGGCAATATTAGGGGGGATTTTACAGGCTGAGTTTGCACTCAGTGGCCAGCACGAAGGGAAAAAGCCGAGCTCTTTTCAGTACTTATATCTAGCAAGTTTGGGCCCCTGGCTCTAGTGGTGACCCATGCACAGCGGCATCACCCTGACCTGACCTCTCCTTACCAGCACACCAAGGGCTCAATCCTGTGCTTCAGAATAGTGCTCATCAGATCCAAATTGAAAGTGGAGAGCACCCCAACTTCCTAAAACCAAAACCTGGCCATGCCTTTTCGTACCTTAATTTTCACTACCACAATACGGTGGTATTAGTGGACATTAGTACATGATTCTCATTGAGCAACTCATCATTACTCATTTAAACCCACTAAATTTAGTGCCCATACAGCACAGCTTAGTGTCAGTCAGCATAAAAGGATTTAAGTGCATTATTACGCATCAATACACATATATACATGCATAAACATGTGCACAATATATTTCTCTTCTTCTGAAAGTGGGTGTTCCACTGACACCTTATTCCCCTGTGCCGTCGTCGTGTAAATGGACAATGTCTTCCAGTCCTTGCAAAGTGATTTTAAGTTAACTGGCCTGATCTCCTTGGTTTGAGAAGGGTAACGGGGTCACTTCAGCTCCTCACTGCACATTCCACACAACTCCAGCATTCAGGCTCATCATGGGGAACCCAAAGCAACTCCCAAGCGCTGAACTCCAGCAGTGACCGAGCTTCCAGCCCAGCGCCGTTCCCAAAGCCGCACACTCGGACAGAGCTGGGAATGGGGTTTAGGTGTTTTCAGTCCCTGGAGCTTTGGTAGAGGTATTTCAAGTGTTACATTCCTCATTGCTGTATCTCATCCGCCTCATCCTGGGCTGCAGCGGGAAGGCTCGAGGGCCACTCCATGCACGAAGGGTAACTGCAATCTCAGCTCTCAGTGACCAGGTCAGCTCACGTCAAGGCCCCACAGAAGCCAAAAGCTATTTGGGAGGCAAAGGTGCGGGTCGAGAAGGGAAGTACTGTCCCTGAGGTAAACACTTGTGCTGCGACGGAGGCGGTCCCTGAGGTGCACACTGCTGCTGTGGAGGTGGTGGCCTGCAAGAGGACACAGGAGCCCCGGTGAGCCCCGGTGGCTGCCCCATAACTCATCCCCTGCCTGCACTGGCCCCGTGGCCGCAATCTCAGCTTCCAGCTGAAGCCCCATTTCAGACATGCTGCAGTCGGATGCTGCTTTCCAGTGCCTGAAATCCCCAGGGAACCCAGTGTGTTCACACAGCATTCTTCCCAAAGACCCCGCAAGTTTCCCACCAACACAAGCTCCATCCCCTGCACTTCCTGGATATGCATGGTTTCCAGCATAGGCATTACATCTTGGAAGTAAACTGGAAAGTAAAGGAAAACGTTCTGTTCAAAGTTCCTAAGCAATGATCCAGTACTGAGTAATAACACTCACCCATCGGCAGAATGATGGATTCCTGAGTGATTTCTTTTTAAACCAGGTATTTTGAGAGGTGTTTTATTCACCTGTACACAGAGGTAATCTGGCCCCACAAAAGCACTCTGAATCCTGTTAATCAAAATGTAGCTGTGACAGGGTGTGAAATGAATGCTGTGGGTAATAGCACTGTAGTTCCACAGTGTGAAATGAAGGAGAAGCTTCTTGCAGTAAAAAGGTCAGTCCTGTGTGTGTACAGGATGTGGTGAAACACCCCAGTGATTACAGAGATGAAGACAATGACAGTATATACACATCAGTGCAAATACCAGTAGTTATTTGCAATAACTCAGCCAACCTTGTCGGCAGCTTCTGTGGCTGTGGGGCCTGGTATTGCAGAGGCGGGTAGTAAGACTGGTGGTAAGCCTGCTGAGGGTGCTGATTAACTGGGTAAGATGGGACAGGAAAGGTGTTTGGTTCCATAGCCTATGAAGAAAACACAATGAGAACATTCACAAACCTGCATGTAGGGAATTGAAATACTTGTTCCATCAGTTAAGTGACATTTAAGACACTTCCTATGGGGGGAAAAGTGACAAAGAGGAGATTGTTCCTACCACAGGGGCAGCCCTCGGTGCATAGGGCATGCCGTGTGAGAAGCCTCGGTGGTGGTGGTGGTCTCTTGGCTCAGCTTCTGTCCTAGGAGGTGGTGACGGACGTGATCTGAAACCCAAGCAATATGGAGTGTGTGGGCATGTAACCCTGACAGAATGACTCTGCAGGCCATGAAGCCAAGCACAGTGAACCTGCTGGATGGATTTATACCATCTCAGCACATATCAGATGTCAGGAAGATGACACTTGCCACAAACCTAATGAACAATGTAGCCCTTTCTCTGTTTAGGACCATGACAGAGTCATTTTCCCACTTTCTATCAAAGATGGGACCCAACAATACAAACTCCATCACCAGTGAGTAACTTCATGGTAAAAAGAAAGTTCTCCACCCCCTCAATTTAAGATGAACTGATCTTTTCTGTCACTGCCCGGGACAAGCTACAGGCATCATTTGATGTGGGGGCCTTTGCCTGACATCTCGGGACTAGAACATGCCTGGAACAAGTGCCTACGGACTACTGCAAAAGGGCAGAGGAGAAGGAAAGAGGGCGAGGTACATACGCATGGCAGCGTGACATCGCTCTTCGACAGCACCGCTTCAGCCTGTCTCGTTTCACAAAGGCCAGAGCAGCAGCTACAAGGAGTGGGAGGACCAGGAAGAAAAACACCAGGAGCCCGTTCCTCAGCGAGGAGTCTTTGTGGGAAGGGGACAAAACGACAGAGGAATAAAGAATTACACTGCATCGTAGCTGGACCCGTTGTAGCTGCATTTGGTCCCATTTGTTCTCCAACTGTTTTCCATTTGTCATAGAAGAAAAAGCTAAAGACTCTTAAGAAGACTGCAAGATCTATGCCCAAATGTATTAGTTTCTGATTATCCCCTCACATCTGGTCAGACATGAAAGAACTATACGTGCTATACTACCCTGGGCTAGAACAGCACATTCAATTACTAGATCAATACCTCATTTTTCTTCCACTACATTACTGTGAAGACCTTATGAGCTCAACTGAAACAGAACTTCTGCCTTTTGGGCTGACCCTAAATCTTCCTCTTCTACCATTGTTTGCCGTAGGCAAAGAACTCAGGTTCTTAACAAGGCCATACTAAAAGACCTTTCCCTTCTTCTGTCTGATGTCTTGAGGTATCTGTCCTTGCTCCACCGTGATCCTCCAGTCTGTTACTGCACCACTACAGTGCCTTTTCCCTCCACCTCTCTTCAACACCATACATTGGTTGGGGCAGGGACTATGTATGTATTTACTACATGTTGTAAGCATGCTGTCTGCACACAAATAATAAACACTAATAAAACAGTGACTTCCCCACCAGCGTCGCCCCAGCCCACCTCTGCCAGATGCCAGATGAATGCACATGCAACTATCTGCAGGTACCAGAACAGGACAGCTACTCATCTCTGCCACCACTGCTAGAAGCAGCGCATCTTTATGGAGATGCAGAGTCACATCCATGGATTTGAACCCACATCCCCAGCTAAATCTTATCTTTTGTTTATATCTAAGAATGGGAGGGGAATTTCCTGCTTGGAAACAGGGAAGTCCAAGAGGATCTTGGCCCAATGTGCCAGAAATCACCCGGGGGCAATGAAACCAGCCCAGTTTCTTTCCGCATCTCCAGCATCCCAGAGGAGAAGCGCAAGCCCTTGAGCCCCCAACCTCAACTCGAATTGTTTGCAGCTGACACCCCGTGAAGAGCCAACCACCGAGGCATCGCTCTGGAGCCGTGGGGAGCCCTGTGCTCAGCCCACAGCAGGCAGGGCCATGGCCCCAGAGCAGCCAGGACCTTGACTTGCCACTGTAGGGTGGTCCACTGTCCACGCTCCCGCCGTAGCCTTCCACATCGCAGTAAGGAGGGGCCCAGCCTGGTTCACAGTGACAGTTCCTGTTGTTATTGCACACCTGCATTTAAACAGCACAAACACTGCAGTAAGGCTATGGAGGAACTCCGCTTTCCACCTGGTTAAACAGCATGCAGGAACCACAACCATCTGCTCTACCCCTTCCCCACTGCTCAGTCCGGAGAACGTTAACCCACATCAATTCCACACAGCCCTCGGCCAGACATCTCAGGCTTGCACATGACTGCATTGGTCAGGATGAGCTCCCAAAGATGAGCTGTATCCCAATGGCTTAAAGACCTTGGCTTTCCTGCTTTTTTGTGTTATTTTGTTGGAGAGATGCAGAGTTCCAAGTTACATTCGTAACACTGGAACTGGGAATTCTTGTCTGGCAAAAAAAATGCCATCTGAAGAGCTTTTTGTCAAGGGTTTCATTACTGTGACAGGTTCTCTTCCCCAGAGACATTTTATAGAGTGTTTTACAGGGAAACAAAGCAGAACACTTGAGTTACCATCCGCCATTGAAAAACTGGCTCAGTTTACCCCAATTTGGTCCAACTTTTGCTGTTAAAAGGCACTTCTGTCCCGAACAGTACCAAAAAGCAGCTTTTTACAGCAAAACCCAGCCTCAAGAAGCCCTGCATTTACCATCACGATTACTTTCACTCACATCAGTTACAGCCTTGAAGAGAGAATGGCAAGACTTCCAATGGACAAAAAAGACCAGTATATGGACACTATTGATCAAGCACAATCACAGCGTGCCTGGCGCTGTAAGAACCTCATGTTCTTGTAACAAAGGAGTCAGAGACCCTCATGTGGAGACTCAGTCAGTGACAGCAAAATTCACAGGCTTTAGCCTTCACCAGTGGACTCCAACAGGCACGGAGGCTCCTGCTCTGCTTACCCCATGTCCATGGCACTGCTTCTCCACGTCACAGTCGTAGTTCAGAACAGAGGCACTCACACACTGGAAGTGTCTGCAGATCTGCGTGCACAGATGAAGCAAGGCAGCATCTCACTGACCTGCCCCTCATCCCCCCTTCTCTGCTGCATCAGCCACCCCGTGCTCACCGACCACAGAGCCTCAGGCTACTCCCTGCTAAACCCCAACTCCACAAACAGCCCTGTACTACAAAAGGCTTCTCAGCATGGGGTCTGAATTGCCACTGGGGTCTTTTGTCTCTGGCCTGAGTGTAAAGGAACAGCAATTAAAGCTGTGCTCAGTGTGGAGATGTGGAACTCACATTCCTGTGCTGGGGCTAAGCCTCAAGGCTTTTCAATGCAGTTGGATTTTAATTGAAAGTAGTCCTGAAGGCATTTGTGTGCACTTGCTCTTCCCCCTCACAGAGCAAAGGTTTTGGCTCTCAAGCTTCTTTTCTGCTCATTCCATTCCCCATGCACACACAGTGCAGTGCTGGGAATCAAGGGGCTTGCACAGCTTTGCATTGACTCCAGGCATCAAAAAGTTAATGGCCATAAATCAACACAGCTGAAAACTGCATCCATATGAACCCCCCTGAGTTTTCTTCACATGAAGAAATCACTTTTTCATTGTTCATTACCTTCCCGTTACCACATTTGGTGCCTTCATTCACCATTCCTGGGTCCGGGACATCGGAGCCTAGCTGGAAATCTACACCCCAGCACGTGGTGTCTCTAATGGGAGTTTGGATAATGGCAGGCTTAATTCCAAAAACAGGCATGGTTTTCACGTTTTCACACTGCAGCTTCCCACACATGGCATTCCTACAACATCAACACAGCAATACTGTAGTGACACTTCAATCTGGGCCTAGAGAAAGATTATCAAGCATTCGAGATGATGTTTTCTTCCTACTGGAAGACACTACTTGAAAACCAAATTGAGGCCAAACACAACTGAGCTGGGCCTCATTTCAGGGCTGCAGGAGTATGGGTTTATCCCTTCTTGCTGTAAGCTGCTGGGAGCTTTACATTAAAGATCCTTTTTCTGTGTATGAACAGCTTTGGGTAAGAACAATGAGTGACAGGAGACGTGGAGCCTCACATCTGATGCATGGATCCCCTGAGGCCACAGAACACACATGGGAAACAGCAGCACGAGGCTAAAAGCTTCAAACCCAGCTACAAAGCAAACATTCAAACTCATTCCAACTCCTATGTGTGAGAGTCAAGAGCAGACAATTGAAACCAAAAGTGAACAAAGCCAAAGCGTGGAGGCTCTAAGTGCTAATTAACAGCTTCAGAAATGAGGGTAACGCACATCTGAGCGCTCTCACTGTGGTTTCAGATCGATGGACACACATCAGCAAGCTTAGATCATGGGGTAACACATCTCTCCCCACTGCACCTGCTAGAACCCCCCAGACTGACACTGCAGCATGCAAATAAGGAATCTCAGTGACGCAGTGAGGAACTTGTTGAGGCACTGGGCTCAACTCACCAGCTGGAACATTTCTTGTAGTCATGACCACAGAAACCACAGTTGCCAAATCTGTCACCCTTGGAGTTCACTTCAGCAAAACAGATGTTGGGGGCTGCTTTGGCTTCTGCAAGCAGACAGAGGAACCACGTTACACAGGGAGAGAAACATCTCCTACCGTCATGCCTCCTTTACCCAGAGTAATTACACTGCTACATGTGATTTCCACACAGCAGACAGCTTAAGAACCTGATCAAGACAATAAAGAGGTGAAAATGTCAGCACTGCAAAGCTCCAAGTTTTAAAAGAGACAAATAGTCACTTAATATTGAGTCAATTATACCATTTGATACTTCTTCATCAAAATATCAAATTTAGGTATTCTGTCTTCTTTACAGCCCTATACACTGCACTAGGAGTGATCAGTGCAAGAAAATTACTACTTGAATCACCAGCATGGCATTAAATGTAACAGGGGAATCATGTGTGAAAACTAAGCCATAAATGCCACTATTTCAAACCCTTTGCCAAAGCCAGCAAGTCTTAAAGGAAAACAAGTAGAGTTTAAATAAACTTAGTGTATTCTTTTAGCTACATCTCCTGTAACACTGTGCCCTTCCTTACTGGAGCCAAAGATATCCTGGCACTGTGCATCATAGTACTGGCAGACCCCGTTGTAGCAATAGGCTTCCTCGTTGTGGCATGGGTGCCCGTTCTGCACAGTGAAGTCTGGCTGGCAGAACTGGGACGTGCCATTGCAGTACTCCGGGAGGTCACACTCGTTGCTACTCGCCCGACACTCGGTTCCTCCAGGAAGGAGCTGAAGAGAAAGGAGGAAGAGGAAACGGCATCAGAAAACAGAAACCTTAGATCAGTGCTGTGCACTCACACAACAGTTCCCTCTCAGATGCCCTGGTGAGGCCAATGCTCTCCTCTTCCCAAGCACTGAACACTCCCCAGGAGCACAGCTGAGCCTCTTACCTGGCAGTTTTTACAGCAGTCACCATAAGCACACGCAGCACCAGATCGGAGCCTGCAAGTGCCCGGCTCGCAGCAAGGGTCACTTTCACATTCCTACGAACAGAAGTGCAGTGAGCATCAGGAAACCTCATCTTTCACCACACAAAGCCCCTCTCCAGCAAGGGGAGCCATGGCAGCATCTGTAGGACACACAAGTTACCAACCTTTGGTGAACCACAGTCACACTCCTCCCCAGCATCCACCAGCTTGTTCCCACAGTACTGGGACACTGTAGGTTTCATCAGGCTTGGGAACATTGAGCAGGCAGCTTCCTCCTTTGTTGAGAGTCAGCTTCTCAAAGTCTTCTGCACTGCAGCTGCTGAAGTTCCTCGATCCCCTGCAACAGGGCACATGTACTTATCTCTACACTGAGCCAACACATAAGTGCTCCCTTACTCTGCAGAACAAAAGTAACATTGGCTTTCTCCATAAGCTGCAAGCACAACATGACTCTTTGCAAGAGCACTTTGAAGACAAAAGCAGCCTGAAGAACTAAGCACATGGGAAGGGGTGTTTCTATCAGGTACTTACGATGCTCCAGAGCTCATGATGCAACTGCTTGCTCCACAGTGACAGACGCGTTCATCATCGTGGTTCATCCCCAGGTTATGCCCCAGTTCATGAGCCATAATTGATGCAAACATCTGTATACTGATCCTTCCAAACTGCACAACAGCGAAGCAGAAGAAAATGAGTGGGCAGCTTGTACTGAAATTACTTATGTGCCAAAAAAGACAACTGTGTCGTTCTGCATACATCAGCAGAGAAGCCCTGTCCTGCATTCATGAGTGCTGCAAAATGAGAAGGGAAGCTCGAGCAAAGGATGCAGAAGATATCAGGGAAGCGCCAGAAACAGCTGAGGACCACACCAAAACCCCCACTAACCCCTCCAGCTTTGTTATTAAAGACTCTGGAGTGCAAAACTCTTATCACGATCACATTCACATATCACTACAGATGTCTCACCACGTTAATGCCTCCTGCATGGCTCTTGGAGCACACTGTTCCAACATAGGCCATTCCAGCTGTACCACCAAACCCCTTCTTCCTGCAGGAATGGGGAGAAAAAGGAGCATGAATGCGCCAGTTCAGCTTCATGGCTCTTACTGCTTTTAAATTCAGACAAAAGTCTGCAGAGAAAGTTGGCATCTTCCCTCTAAACATGAAGAGCTGAACGGTCCACCCTTAAAATCATTTGTTTTCCTTGGCTGTTCTCTGCCTCTCTATTACTGCCAAACTCCACTGATTCCTTTCCTTGTCAACTTCCTTCTCGTTACTCTCTTGTTTTTACACAGGGGGAATGGTCTCCCCTCTGCCCGCTTTGAACTGTGACTTCCTAAGGGCCACGCTATCTACACAGCAGGAAGTGCACAGGGGCACACGTCCTGGAAGGGCAGAGACGACAGGATAGGAAGCACTGCGCTAGCTTAAGGCAGTACAGATGGACAGACTGATGTTCATGTCAAAGCTCAAATGATACAACCAGCTTCCGGGTACCAGCTGCAGAAACAACCTTCTCTCCATTAAAATGCAATGCTTTGCATCAGCTTTCTGTCCAGTTTTCAAGTGGAAGCTGCCCTAGGTGACAAGTCTAAGCAGTGTACAACCTGATAAAGGATTATCTGAGTGGAAGCTTTACACAATGCAACGCACAGCATTGCAGGACATGTGGAACAAGCAAAAAAGATAGATCTCAGGGAGGACATTGAATTCAAGGACCACAGAAGCCTTCTGAGAAGCACTTACACTGACTTGGAAAGTTCTAACAAGTACCTCACCACAGCAGGTTGCACTGATTCTCTGCTGAAATACAGCAGCTACTTTTGCTAGCACAGTACAGCTGAGCAGGCAGGAAGAGAAGGAGCTTCTCAGGAGTCATAGGGAAGGAACTGCCACTCACAGGACAAACTGGGCACTGTCATGTCTCCTGCGCAAAACAAGGTTCTTCTCTCGCCACTGGACAAAGTTTGCCAGCACATCACCAGCTCCTCCATCTGTGCTGATGATGTTTTCATACTTCCAGATCTCTAAACCCACCAGTACAACGCGGATGTTCAACATGATGTACATCTGGGGAAGGAACAAGGAGAAATATAACTGAAGGCTTCAGGTAAGAGCAGCGTCCGGTGTTCTATCGCTTACTGCAAGAATCGTCGTCTTCTGGTTGGGTTTGTTGGTTTGGAACACCATGGTTGGGTTTCCACTGTCAGGAACCACCACCATGGTGTTCCTCTGGTGCTCCTTTAGCACCACACTCAGGCTGAGTTCTCCCAGGCTCCAACATCACAGCTGAGGGAACAGCTCTAGCTCCCGGCTTGACAAAACCCCCTATTTTATCCTCACCAAAGAAGTATCAGAACACTCTAAGGTTGAAGTTGACAGAAGAAAGCAGAGCTGCAGGGCTGCCGCACACAGCATCACTTAACCCAGCTTTAACTTACACTGTCAAGGAAGTTTGCCAGTTGCACCATGTGTTCTCTTACTTCTGTTTCACTCTTCCCAAAATCTTCAAACTGCAAGACAAAGAAACTTGGTCATGAAGAGAAGAGATAAAGACAGAAGTTAAAATGGAACAAAACGCTTAAAGACTAGTTAACACAAAAACCACTCTGGCCTTGATCACAGGTCCTGTCGAGGGTGGTGAGGCGCAGTACAGGCTACCCAAAGAAGTGAATGCTCCATCCCTGGCAGTGTTTAAGGCCAGGCTGGACAGAGCCTTGGGCAAATGGCTTAGTGGGCAGTGTCCCTGCCCATGGCAGGGGGCTGGAACTGGATGATCTTAAGGTCCTTCCCAACCCTAACTATTCTGTGCTTCTATGCTCATCAAGACAGCAGCATCTCCATTGCTATTGCTCAACATGTCAATATTCAAGAGAAGGCAGCAAAGGCAGGTGTTGCCATGTGTTTTCTTTACACTCCGAGATTCCTTGCTGATAGAAACTCTCCATGTCTGCCAATTCACTCTCTTCCTGAAGACTACTGCACGGAGGACGCTGATACTCAAGATTTAGGTTAGTGCATGTGCATATCCTTGGCTACAGTGTCAGTGTCTTTCCACAATCCATTTGGCAGTAATGAAGACTGAGGGATTTTCAAGCCAGCCTTTGAGAAGAAGGAAGGGGGAACAACACATGAGCTTTACCTTTTCTTTATCCACCACTATGAACAGCTCCACGTATCTTGTTTGGTGTAGGACTGCTCTCTTTGTCTGGGCAGAAGGGATTGAAACAGCTTCAGTGTTAGCAATTCAAGCGCAAACCACAAACATAACCCTGACACCATCAAACTTCACGTGATCCAGAGGGCGGCTCGAGGCACTCCCAAAGCACAGCGTGCCAAGACTGTAACCTAGAGCCACGATGTGGAAGCCAATGCAAGGACAGCTTCTCTGCAAGTGTTTCACCTTCAACTTAAGCAGCGCAAAGATTTCCTGTCTCAAAAGCAAGGGATCTTTTGCCTTTCCATACAGACTTCTTTGGGAAAACAGCACATACTTAACAAAGGAGCTGAAAGACACTAACAAGCAAATGCCAACAACCTTGAAGTGAAACATCATGGTTTTCATACTCAAGCTTTTACAATCGCGTTCCTGTGCAGGCAGGTTTTAAACAACACGAGGACCTCCACACAAAACTGCTCTCCTGATGGTTAGGATGGAATAAACATCATAATATTCTCCTGGCTTCTGATGCAATACTTTGTTAATGACCTTCTCCAATGAGGGCAGTCTTCCTGCCCTTAAAAGCCCTACAAAGCTCTGCCTGTGAATAATGCAAGCAGCCACTCACCTCTCACTGCTGTAGGCAGATGGAGAAACTGCAACTGCTTTGTTGAAGCAACTGAGTTTCCCAGCAGCGTAGGAAGGCCTCCATCAGAAGCCTTTAGGTATGTGCTAAGCCCCAGGAAATCTGATAAGCTGCTTCCATACTCTGAGGTGAACACTCCAAAACTCATTACTGGGAAGAAAACAGTGCAGCACTTACTCGCAGCAGCTGAGTCATACTGGGATGGTGATTTTCCTCTGTGTGGCCACTTTTGTGGTCTTCAGCAGCTACTCCACACACTGTGGGCTCTTTCTTCACGTTATCCAATCGATATAAAATATGTTTAGAGCCAGACGAGGAATCCATGGGCTCAATCCCATAGGTGATGTTCCCCATCATCACCAAGCCCCTAAAATATAACAGTGGATGAGAAATCCTTGTTAAGCATGGATGATATTCACTCAGTTTCTTACAGTAAAACAAAGGAACAGTTACTCTTTGGTAACTAAAGGCATGTCTGTATCTCAGTCCTGGCAAACCAGTGGGCTTCATTTCAGGCCTGACAGCAGTCAAATGTGAAGTGAACGCACTGGTGTTCCACTCTCAGCTCTGCACTGTGCACAACTCTTTGAAGTGATCATCTACACAAACCAGAACAAGCCAACTCTGTGTCACAGAATGACTGATTCAACTGCATCAACCAACTTATTTAATGGTGTTGCAAATACCAACTGAAATGGTGTTGGGGCAGAGAAGCTGCCCAAATGCACTCACTGCTGAACCCCAGTTCAAAACAGAGTGAGAACTCTGTTTCAGGCTCAGCAAATACAAGACTCACGTGGCAGCCAAGACACAAGAGAGGAATTGTGCTACCTGAGCCCTGAGCAAGTGCTGAGAGCGACCACAGAATCCAGGCTCCCCTCCACGTATCCCTGATAATGGCAGTGATCCTATTGGGAAAACAAGGGAACGTTACACACATACCCCACGGATATCTGCACCCAGTGGAAAACATATCTCATTTTGTAATACACGACCCCACGTCGGTGCTCAGTGTTCAAGTCACCTTCAGTAAGAGTATAAAAAGAAAGAAATCCTACCTGGACATCTGGACGTTCAGACTGCAACTTTCCCTCCTTGTTATAGGTATAAACGGTGAAATCTTTGGGCAGCAGTTCTCTGTAAGGAAAGGGGAGAAGGAATACTAGAGGAATTGCACGGAATGACTCTAGCAAGATGACCCTAATCAAAAGCATCCCAAATAGCAGTTAAATAAAGAGACATTGAAAAGGAAACACCACCAAAATTAACAAAGAAAATGGGAATTTCCACAGCAAAATCCAAGCTATCAGAATGCTGGAACCATCAATGAAATCAAATCAACCACCTCGCTCCAGATATGCAAAACAAGCATCAGAGCCCATTAAACTGTGCTAATTTCATACAGGAAAAGAAATATTCACAGCCCTCAGCTTGCTGTGTCTGACTTCTCCTGCACAGTTCTGGAAGGAAGTGCATTGGGTAAGTCTCCCACGATGAAGAGTGCTGGTCTGCAGCGGTGAATTTGATGAATTCCCATGTCTCTGAGGTCAGGGGCTTGGCACGCGGCAGCTGCAGATCCCCAGGGGCTTGTGCAGCGCAATAGTTCTGTGTCTTTTGACAGTTTGAAGACAGAACTATTTAAAAGCCCGATAAAAGGGAACTTGCCATTGCTGCAAGTAGCCCTGTTAAATTAAACTCAAGGCAGACAACATCTACATCGTCTGTGAGTTACGGGTATTGTGGCCTCGGATATAAAGTCAGCTTCCTTATGTAGTATTCGTGTGCTACTGAGACAGGAAAAAAAGAGAGCCCTGAAACAATAAACAAACCCCATAAGAAAGTGAAAATATTGACTTGAAATCCAGCTCTGTTTGTTTCTTTTTAGATGTGAATGGAGAGAGTCAATTCCCCATTCCCCAGATCCCTCTGAGCAAACTGCAGCTTCCTCCAGCGAAGGGGATCACCTGGGCTCAGGAGTTCCACACAATTCCTGGCTGACAGCTGAGGCTGTGGGACTTAATCTGCTTTCACAGAGCTGGTGTGGAACTGTACTCCTCGAAGAGCCTCAAGGGTCAGGGCATGCTACCTGCCAGCTTGAAACGCAGACACACAGATGGACTTTAATACCTAAAGGAAAGAAACTCATCACTTACTTGTTCTTTTCTAGATGAATCGTGTATTCTTTGCCCTCTATCTCAACAGCAGTAGGACACCTTGTCCTGTGTAGAAAACAAAAGCTGCATTTTACTCATGTTAATGAATAACATGTTCTTTGAGATCAGAAGAAGCTTGGCAGAAAACACCCTGTGAGCTCCACTACCACTACCACAGCATTCAGAGCACCACTGTCACCTTCTGTAGCTCAGGGCCAGGACTCTGCTGCTGACCTTAGATACAGCTGCAGTTGCTGAAGATGCAGCTACTAAATTCAGGGTTAGAGAGGCTCCTTTCAAATATCCCAGACAAGAACGTGCACAAGTCACAGGTTCAGGTCTCCCATTTGAAGTGGACTTTCCAGGAGAAAAAGGAGCAGGGAAGAGACATCATTATAAATCCCTGGTTCCTGCTGTCACACCAGCCCTGGTCCCTTGTCTCCCCTGACATCCAGCATACAAAAGGACCATACACTAGAACTGCCAGGTACTGAGCTAGCTGCACCCAGACAAGGAAAAGCCACATGTGGGTGAGCCTGAAACCTATTTTGTAATTATCCCTACCTCCGGAACCTGGCATCCCTTCCTGTGTAACTAGGGAAAAGTCACATGAAGGAAGAAGCTGCTCCAAAATAGCTTTGTGGTTTTCTTACTCCTTGTTTTTGAGAGTTCCATAGAAAAACTCCTAGTTACAACTGGAAAAAGACACCGTTCTATTACTGAACATCTGCAGTGAGCCAGTACCCCCACAGCCTTGTGTTAGCCAAAAGCTGCACACAGCAACCAGGGTCCTTTTGTAAGGGTGGAGACTTGTTTGCTGCTAGATGAGCGCAACAGGGTTTTGTGAGAATTCAGGTTAGCTTTGGATGGCATGAGGAAGTAGATGCTAAACTGAAGGCATTAAGGTACCTGTACAGAGGAGACGTTGAAAGCCTCTCGCCGTTCTCTTCCTAACCTCTGCGGGATTACAACTTCGTAGGAAGACAACAGAGAAACCTGCTGGAAACCTGGAAAGCAGAACAGAAACACGGGATGAAGAAACAAGGAGGGCAAGGCACAAGGAAGAAGATGCTATTTCTTCCCTGTGAGGGTGCTGAGGTGCTGGCACAGGGTGCCCAGAGAAGCTGTGGCTGCCCCATCCCTGGTACTGTTCAAGGTCAGGTTGGACACAGGGGCTTGGAGCAAACTGCTCTAGTGGAAGGTGTCCCTGCCTGTGGCAGGGGGTTGGAGCTGGATGAACTTTAAGCTCCCTTCAACCCAAACCAGCCTGAGACTCAGACCCAAACAGAAAAAGCCAAAGGCCTTGACGCTCGCAGGGCAAACCTCAGAGCAAAGGATGCTTGGATTGCCTTGTAAAAGCCTGAGGAAAACCCCACACGAACAGCAGAGAAGACACCAAATTTCCCAGCAGGTTTCAAAGTGAAAGCTTCACATTCCAGTTACTGTCTCCCAGGTGCCTCTAGCACCCACCATCACTTTTCATCAGCAGGAATCAGAGCGTTTACCAAAGCAGGTCAGCACAGAGAACCCGCTCAAGGACACACAGAAAGACGTTGTTAAACCAGGCACCCTGTGCTGGGAAGCCATAGAACCAGCCCCACACCAGCCCCTCTGGATCCAGCCCCAGGGGCTCCAGCACAAAGCCCGGCTCAGCATCACACCCTTGTCCATCCCAGCCAAATCCTGACACGAGGCCATGCTACTCATTGTGTTCTTAGCTCTTCAGGACCTTACTAAAACAAGTGAGACGCACGCAGCCTTTGCAGATCACTCTATAAATGATTTGCCCGTGCACCACCAGAGAAATGCTCTGAAGCAAACACAAGTTTGGGCCAAGTTTCCTTTATAAGGCAGCAGTTTCTGCAAGGAACTGTCTCAATGTGTAACCCATAATAAACTGCACATGTCAATGACTTTTCCCATCAACGGCTGCTGCCTGCCTGTGCCTGGCTTCCTGGGAAGCAGAAGCTCGCTCACAGGGATTGCAGGCGGGATTGAGAGCAATGGTTTTAATAGCTCCTGGCGATGGAACCAGTGAGCTCATCAGAGCAGCCTGAGCTTCTGACCTGAAGGGAGGGGGAAGGGAACAGTTATCCTCCTTGTCACCCTCCAGAAACAAGCACCATGCATTAGGGGCTCGTGAGAGGCTGCTGAGCTTCTGAGAGCCTCCAAAAGCTCTCAGAGAGGCACTGAGACACTGCATCAGTAAAACCAGTCAGCTCCCCACTGATCAACCCCAAGCACAAGTGCAAGCAGTCAGATGGCTCCCAACTTCTCTCCCATCACACACATCCATTTGGAGATCATGGATGCATCGCAGTGCGCCTGCTTGGAACACAGCAGTTTTGTCACACAGACATAGGCAGAGGTGTGTTGTTTTGCAGGGGTAACACAAGGACAATCACTGCAAAAGCTTCGTTATTAAAGCGATTGCTGGGAAGAAAATGGTATTAAAAGCTGAGATAAACTTCCTGAGAACAGCCCTCGTGGTCAGAGGCTACAGAATGGCCATGTCAGGACCTCCTTGGCCTGACAAGCGGGGTGGGAAGGGCTGCTTCCTTCCCTGGATGAACCACCGAAAGCACAGTCAGCTAACCACCTCTATTCGTCACTTCCAATGACACATTCCACTCGTAGCCAGCCCCAAGCTCCTGCACGTCACTGCTCTGCACTTGTTCCCAACAAGAAGCACCTTTGTGCGCAGGAATGAGACATTGGAATGGTGGAGGCTCTTGGGACACACGCTGCAGAAGCAGGGGTGGCTCATCGAGGCGCTCAGAAAGCAGCGTGCTTCCCGAAAAGCAGCCTGGAAGCATGAGACAAAGGAGTGAATCATCCGATGGAGTGAGCAGGACTGGGAGGGATTTCTGGGAAGGGCGCAACACTGCGAGGCTTCCTTTTGGAGGAACAGCACCAAGAGTGCAGCTTTCAACCATGGAATAGCCCCCCACTAGCTCCTTTCTTTCCTTCCCTTCACTACCCCCAGTGCGGGAGGTGACTGCAGGTACAGTGCCCCATCCTGCCCTTCACTGTGGGCACGATTCAGAGGAGGAGGGTGCATTGGTCTTGATGAACAAAGTGCTTCCTATTACAAGCTAAAACGTAAGGGTAGGAAGGCACCACCTCGCTTCCCAGAGGAATTAAAAGGAGAGGAGCAGCCACATGTTACAAGTTCAAACTTACTGCAAACAGCTCTGCTTTTAACTGCCACATCTCTTCCCTCTTCTGGCAAAACCATCCTTCCTTCCCTCGCGTTTCAGAACATGATCAAACTGATCACCAGCCCCTGATGTACAAAGGGGTTTGCTTTGTGGGGCTCTTGCAGGGAAGCGCAGTACCCCCAGGACACCAGCACCGTTCCTGCAGGGATCAACACACACCAGCCCTCACTTTCTCAAGCGCCCCTTTCCATGCTGACTGCCCCACACAGTGTTTCACGCATCACCAGCAGCCCTCAAAGAGGGCACTGGGCTCGTTAATCAGAAATGCAATGAAAGGGACAAGTGCAACAAAGCAGAAACGAGAACATGCAAGAGACAACCCTGCTCCTAAAGCTTCCCCCCACAAAGGCTGCTTAGGAAGGGGCAGGCCTTTCTCCTACCAAGAAACATACATGTAGAGATACTGCCCTAAGCCAGCGGCCCAGTCCCAGCTCGCACCCAACGCTCCTGTTAGTGGCTGACACATTCAGACCTTCCCTCACCCTGGGAATTGAGACACACTCGGCCTGACCCAATTAGCACAGGCGAAATTCCCACGAGGACAAGGCCATTTGCAGCTACCGCAGCACTGTAGGGAAACGCTGGGCTCCAGCGTGATGTGAAGGCATCAGCAGATGTGTTTCTGCAACCACATCCCTGTTAACATGCTACCTGCCAGGCAGGACAGTTATTATCTACAGGAATTCATCTGGATATTTCAGTCCAGAAGTAGAGATGGTTTAATTCATAGCAGTAAAGGGAAGGCAAAGCGACAGCAAAAACCCAAGCTGATGGATGCTCAGCTGTTGTCCACGTAAGATGTTTGAAGATACTCACATTCTCTTTTCCTATACAGTTTTTCACAGCTTCTTTTTCACCTCTATGGAGAAGCTTCACTGCAATACCATAAGCATGGTTCTCAAACACAGCAGCCTGCAACAGATTCTGCAGGACTTCTTGTACTTGGGCACTTCCTGCCACTGGCCAAAGCTGATCTGAGCTGCACTTCACATCCCCACCACGAATGTGCTTCTTATCATTCATTCCTGGGTCTAACAATACTGGAGACTGTACTTCCAAGGAGCAAAACACAATTACATCCGCTAAATTTACCTTGTCCCATTAAAGACTGACTTTAATTACCAAGTATTGGAGGCAAATGGGAAGATGTGACTCATCTTCCCTTCCCCGCCCCAAATCCACAGCAGGAATTTGGTGCACGTTCCGTGGCGTGCAGGAGCTTGAAAACCATTGGAACACGTCAAGGCCATTTCAGCTCCCCAGATGCTGAGATAAGCTGCTACAGGATTCACCCCACTACAGGTAAGGTCTATATGCAGCAGAGGTCAAGCTGTACCTCCCATCTCCATACACCTCGGCAGATCATTGGCTCAGCTGCAGAAGGGCAAAAAGCCCTTCCCACATGGGGCAGGGTTGGATTCATGGAGACAAGGCAGTGCCTGTGCAGCTCCACCTGTGCTCTGACCACCCCACAAGCTGATACTGGAGAGCATCACCCTGTACAATGAGCAAACACTCTGATGCTGCCCCAATTCACTTATCAGTGAGCAGCAGTGATTTTAACCTCTCATTAGCCACATGCATCTGAGTCAAAGATGCACTGTTGCAAAAGCATTAAATACACAAACTCATTAAATTAACCACTGTTATAATCAATTACAACTAGCTGAGGTCAGCTCACCAGTCACTTGACACTTAGGCAGCAGGCTGCTCACTGGAAGAGCTGCCAAAGGCTTTATGCAGCCACCCTTGGGTCCCAGGATCTCCAACAAGTATCCTGATGTCCAAGGGATTTCCCTGGTGCTTTAAGTAAAAACCTAGTGTTCAATATTTCCTTACGGAAGCCATTCCTTTGACATTCCCATTGGGCTCTACTTCCCAGTTAGACCAAAAGGGGATCCAAACCAGGACAGAGCAGTCCAGGGAGGCTTCAGCAGTACCAAGGTTCACGTGCGCTGTGTGCTCATGCATCTCCTCAGGTTAATCTCTCTTCCCTAGCAGACAGCAGGGCTGATTCACTTGTTATTTAAACTACTCTAACACTCATTTCCTCTCCTAACAGGCTCCTGCACCCCAGTTTTCACCCTCTTGCAACTATCTCACCCTCAGACAATTGTTTCCACCACAGCAGAACACTTAGTACCAGTCCTTTCAAAGCCGCATCCTTCTCTCATGCGTCCACACGACTGGGATTGATTAAGTCTTCAGATCAAGCAGGTCTCCTCGTGTCCCAGGGCCCTTTTGAAGGTAGGAAAAGGCGAGCAACTGTCATAGCAAGAGAAGCAAATTCCTGCTTTGATTTACTGCTCACCTGGAATACTGGTTTAACGTTAAAGCTAGCAGGAGCAGTTAATGCAATTTCTCTTGGTTAATGAGGATACTGTGCTCTTCCACAGCAATATTTCCTAGAAAATCCTTACCTCCCTCCTGCTGGAATCCTGACCCATGCTGTCAGGGTTTCCTGTCTAGACTCTATTCCTTCTGCCCCTTCTAAAGCCAGCCTAACGTGTCCGTGAGACAACAGCTACTCCTGTTCCACACAACAGCTATGGCTCCTGCTCTCTGCTGCGCCACAGCACCCTCACCACCTTGGAACCTTCTTCCATGGAGACACAGAGCAATCCACGGTACCCTCTGCGGTGCAAGACAATTCATCATCCCCCCCCCCCCCAGGCCAGTGGATCTCACACCCCTGACAGCCCATGGAGAGCAGCCCCTTGCTCTCGGAGCCCACTCACTTCCTCCACATCCCCCTGGCCTGCATGGATCTCAGCTGGGATCACACAGCAGAGGTTCGTGGGAACGCTGCTCTTCAGAGACAATGGGCACCAAAGGAAAGCACACAACCCAAATGCAGCCACGGAACTGTGCAAACCGACTTCTTTTTATCATCATTAATCTTAGCTTGAGAAATGACCGAGACATGCAACAAACTACAACTTCCTTCTGAAAGCAGAGCACTACAAGGGGCACCATCGGCTACACTTCCTTCCCTCTCTTTAGTCTTCACTTGGAGGAAACATCCACAAACCCCTCTGCACTCTCCTGAATGAGCATCCCAGATTGAGTGAAGCAGAGCTGTGTTCTTCATGATCTGAACAAGGGAATCAGTCAACCACTGAAGCTCAAAGCAAGGGTACAGACACTAAGAATCCCCTTAAGAACTGCTAAAGCACTGCGAGGCCCATCCTGGGGGTGTGTGGTACCCAACATCAAGGAAGAGATGAGCAGCAAAGCCACAGTCCTTGCCTAGGGCAATGCCAGGCGGTTTCTTGATGAATTTATACAGCCAAATGCCTCCTATGGCCACAAAGGAGATCCCCACCACACAAATCCCTTGCGGCTACACATCCCTGGATGATTATGTTCAGTCAGGAATTCTCCATTACCAGTTGCGGTTAACGCCCCATTTCTGCCTCATATCCCTATTTACCAAGGAGTGTCCCAAGCACTCACACGTCAACCCAAAAAGTAGAAGTTAGTGCATAAACTGACTCGTTTCTCCCCTCTCCTTCATGCTGAGACCTGAAACAAAGGGATTTCCCTGCAGAACTGGCACTGTTAGCTGTGTCAGAGACTTCAGACGGCAGGAGAAGCACTGTCCATCCTCAGGGACCTGCATTTCCTCTCACCCACAGGTAGGAACCAGCACATTACTCCTCCAAACGCTGACCAAAGCATCAGGAGCACGAGCGTCCAGCATCCTGGAGACGTGCCATTGAAGTCTTCACTCCTTGGAGCTGCATCAGAGCAGTTCCCAACACGCTGTCCTGCGCAACCAACATGGGAGAGATACCCACCACGAGAGCGCCGTTCCTCAGCATAAAGCATCAGTGGTGGTTTTAGAGGAGATCCCTCCCTTAGGAAGCCTGATCTAAAACTATGCATTAATGATGAACACACAAGTTTAACGCATCCCTTCAGGAGAGGGAAAACAACAGCAGAGACATTTCTGTCTATCACGTATAGACAACATCAGATTTGGCACATTAAAAGCCCATAAACGGAACGATTTCAATACATAAACAGCCCATAAAGACAGCAACTTGTTAAGAGCCCACAAAGAGAGCCGGGCGTCCCTTCACTGCCCCACAGGCTCCTGCCCAGCCTGGCTCTGCCATGCAGGCAATGCCCCGGCTCCGCACCGCCCGAAGGCCATCCAGGCAGGGGCAGACCCACGCCCCACGGTCCTCTCGCCCCTCCGGACACCCGTGCCCCCCAGCGAGCCCCAACCCCGGCTACCAGCCCCGAGCAAGGGCCGGGGGCTACCGGATCCCCTCGGCGGGGCCCAGCGGGAGGAGAAGGGGAGGCCCGGCCGGGAGGTGCCGGAGCAGGCCCCGCGGCCCCGGCGCACTCACCCTCGCGGCCCGGCTGCCCGGGCGCTGCCAGCAGCAGGAGGAGGCAGAGGCAGCTCCGCGCCGCCCGGGCCCAGGCCATGGCGCTCCGCGTCCGCATCGCCGCCTCCCCGCCCCACACACCCCCGGCTGGGGCGCTGGGTCCGGCCGGCGGCCCGCGGCCTTATGGAGCCGGGCCGGGGCCTGCGCCGCACCGCCCCGGGGCGGGGCCGCTCCGCTCCGCCCGCGGGACCGGCGGTGGGCGCGGCGGGGAAGGGGCTGCTCCTGGGGGCCGGGCCGAGGGGCATCGGGACCGGCGCTGAGCCTGGGCCGGCTGCGGTCCGAAGAGCCCCAGCGACGGCTCCAGCGGGATGGAGCCTGAGGGAACCCGTCCTTAACCTCCAGCTGTTTAAGCTGAATAACCAATATATGTCACCAACTGCTTACAACTCATTAAAACTAAATACCGCCTGTCAACAAGACGAAGCAGAACGGGGTCAGCACAACGGCTCCTTCTTTGGCCTTTCCTCCCCCCAAAACCGACGTTACATTGGCAGCGTGGGGTTCTTTGCTCCACTCCCTTCTCCAGGGAATGCTGAACAAGCGCCTCGGGCTCCAACTGTGCCGGGAACGGTGGTTTTAAACAGCCAAGGGTCACGTTCTCCCTCCAAGCTCAACCCGCATCCTCTCCGCCTACCACGTGCATGGGGTTGGCTTACAAGCACCGTAAGTAAGACAGAGGAAGGGGTCTGGATGCAGTCGGGACCTCACGGACACGGAAGGGTCCAGCTGGCACAGGGAGCATCACAGCACCTCCAAAGCCTGGCAATGGCACTTCCCCAAACACATTCTTATAGAGTGACGCGCTTGGCTTCCAGCTGAACGCCACGTACCTGTCTCAAATTGCGCTTGGCATTTCCAGTGTAGTGATCTCAAGGCACTGAGGGAGAGGGATGAAAGGAGGGAGGAGAAAATGAGGCAGAAGACTGCTGGAAACAGGCAGCAGCTTCTCTGGATGTAGAGGGTCAAGAACAGGATCCCAATTCTTAGATCCTCTATTGGATGTAGTTCCTAGGATCTATAGCTTGTCCAGATGTAGAGGGTCGAGAACAGGATCCCAGTTCTTAGATCCCGTATTGGATGTAGTTCCTAGGATCTACAGCTCGTCCAGATGTAGAGGGTCAAGAACAGGATCCCAGCTCAAGAACAGATCTCAGCCTGCTTTTAAAGAGCAGAGTGTGCCCTTCTCACTCACAGCTCTCCAGGCATAACAAACAGCCAAGACAAGGGGGTCTCCCAATGCCAATGGGTTTGTACAAACAGTCAAGCAGCTAGGACAAAACCAACCTGCTCCCTGACTATCCAAGCTGGTTTAGTTCCTCCTCTGGGCAGGGAGATGGTCTGGACAACTCCTGGAAATCATTCCCAGTCTTCCCATCAACAGGAATTTTGCTCAAGGGAGTGAGTCCCATTTGTTTTCAAAGCAGCAAAAGGGCATAGAGGCATGCTTCCCCTCCCCTGGCTCGGAGCCTCCTCCAGCCCATGCCCTGCTCCTGCCTTGGCTCGTATTTCGTTACCGCAGCCATGAAGCTCTTCCCAAAGCCACTCGGACGCCTCTTAATCGCTAACGGAGGCGCTGCCCCGGCACCGGGACACAACCCGGCTCCAGCAGCTCCCCCACCCGGCAGCCTCGCTCACCGCAGCGAACGAGCCGAAGCCTCCAGCCCCGGGCACACGGCGCGGGGGGGATGGTGTTTGCATTAACAGCTCTCGGTACCCCCGGCGAGCCCTACCCGCTCGGATGAACCCACTGCCCGTAACAGGCACCACACGGCAGCGCTGAGACGAGGCCTTCCCCGGCGCAGGCAGCGGCTCCCCCGGGGAGGAGGAGGAAGGAGGACGCGGTGCGCGCCCTCCTGCAGGCGGAGAACCGTAAGTACCGGGGCGGGCAGCACGGGGGTCTGCCTCGCTCCGCCAGCACCGGCAACGGGCCGCTCCGACCCGCGTCCCGCACGGCTCCCATCGCGTTCCAGCAACTCACACGTAGCGGGACAGCGCGTCCGGAGCCCCGTCTGCGCCGGTGCCTGAGGACGGGGAATGGGGAATGAATGGGGAATGGGGAAGGAATGGGGAATGAATGGGGAATGGGAATCCCCACCGCTGCCCGCCGCGGGCAGAACGGACCCCGCCAGTCCCGAGGCCACGCCCCCCGCCTTCGCTTACAGGCTGTCCATCCCTCCCAATCAGCCAATCACCACCTCGCTTAAAGCGCACTTCCTCCTTCTCTCTCCGCAGACCCTCTTCCAGCAGCTTCTTCCTCCTTGCCGCTGATTGGCTGCGAGCGCGTATTCCCCGCCCACCCTGCGGAACGCCGGGCTGCCATTGGCCAGCGCGGGGCGCCGGGGCCGCGTTCCCTAGCAGCGGGCGCCGCCATGGCGCGGCGCGGCGGGCCCGTGGGGTACGCGCTGCTGCTGGGGCAGGCGCTGCTGCTGGGGAACCTACTGCTGCTGCACGGCGCGTCCCGGGGGCTGCCGCACAACGGCACCGAGCCCGGACCGCCCGCGCCGCCCTCCTGGGCCTACGGCGACCCGCAGGCGCCGCTGGTGCTCTGCACCTACCTGTGAGCGCCGGGGTGGGCTGGGGGGGAGCGGCCGCTTCGCCCTCCTCCTCCTTCTCTTCCGTCTCCTCCTCACCGGCCGCCTTCCCCGCAGCCCCGAGGAGTTCGTGGAGTGCGAGGAACCGGTGGACCACGGCGGGAACGCGACGGCGCAGCAGGAGCTGGGCCACGGCTGCGTGAAGGTGAAGGGCGGCGGGAGGGAGGGAGAGGAGGAGGGAGGGAGGGCCCGAGCTGAGCGCCCCTCGCTGCCCGCAGTTCGGCGGACAGGCCTACGGCGAGGTGGACCACACGCGGGTGCAGTGCAGGGCGCTGGACGGCATCGAGTGCGCCGAGCCGCGGAGCTTCCTGCGGGGCAGCCGGCCCTGCGTCAAGTAGGATGCGGTCCCGTGTGTCCCCCCCCCTCCCCATCATCTCCGGTTCCCGTTGTTCCCCTCCGGCTGCACCGCTCCCGGCCCCCCGCGGGAGGGAGCCCCGCGGTAAGGAACGAGCCGAGGGCCCAACGCTGCCGTTGCAGGTACACTGGGCACTACTTCATCACCACTCTGCTCTACTCCTTCTTCCTGGGGTGCTTCGGAGTGGATCGCTTCTGCCTCGGCCACACCGGGACCGCCGTGGGGAAGCTGCTGACCCTGGGCGGGCTGGGGATCTGGTGGTTCGTGGATCTGATCCTGCTCATCACCGGCGGGCTGATGCCCAGCGACGGCAGCAACTGGTGCACGGTGTATTGAGAGAGCTGTGCGGACCCCGGCGGTGGCTCTGTGGGGCTGGGGATGGACCCCGCTGCATCAGGACGGACGGTGGCCTGGCACCAAAGCTGTAACGTGCAGAGCAGTTACTCCTCTTAATGTACAAACCTTGGACATGGATTCGTTCAGGATCTTATTTTGCTTGTTTGAAGTAATCTGGATCTGAAGGTGGTCAAACAAATGTCAATAAAACCTGGAAGGAGCAGAGTCCGCATCCCTTCAGTATTGGCAGAGTCCATCCACCCACCCAGAGGCACAGCCACTGGTGTGTAGGTTTGTGGTACTGGGCTTTGCGAACCCTCGAAGTTGCGTGGCACGATGTTACAGAGGCTCTGCTGAAGGGGTGAGTTTGGTTTAAACCCATGTTTCCTGGCTTAGATTGAGCAGGAAAATCGCTTTCTGCTCTCTTGCAGGCAGGCAAAGCCACAGTGCAGCCATCACAGTCACTACTCAAGCTTCTCAAAAGCAGCACTTGTGTCTGTTGAGGTAACTCCATGCTCATACTACAGAAACATCAGCCACAGGACACTGTGACTGCTTCAGAGTGGTACAGGGCTTATTTAAATGACCTGCTCCTCCTCTGTCTCGTGTTCTGTAAATTCCATGACCCTGCAGTGGTGACCATTCGTGCTTTACAAACCTGTTAAATCCCAGCTTTGCCTTGTCAGGCAAAGGAGTGAGGGCTCTTTTCCTCCTAGAGCTGCAGGGAAGGGCTGGAGCTCCCATCCATGTGTTGGTTCTAGCTCCAGCCCGCTGCACAGGGTGCGGGTACCAAAAGGAGCGGGAGCTTCAAGCAGCCTGACAGCCAAAAGAGGAAGCCCCACCAGATGCAGCCTGAAAGCTACTGAGCTGACTAAGAACAGGAAGAGGAAGCTGCAGTTAAGTCACAGCCAGAACCACACACAAAATCTGTACGTGCACAAATCCTGTCCCATTCGATGTAAACCTCGGCAGATGCACACGTGCTCTTCTCACATGGTTCTGCAAACCAAGCACCCTCCCATTGTCTCATTTCTGCCCGTGTTACTCCTGTTGCTGTCTCCAATGAAGCTGCAGCAGGGCTGGGAATTCTGCCCGTTCCAGTTTTGGTTTGTGGTTTATTGCAGCAACGCCTCCTCTTTAGGGAATGGGGATTAGATCCCATTTAGGTCACGAGTAATCTGAATTTGGCAGGTTTCAATAGGTCTCGGGGCAGTGTGGGGTAGGGGGGGAGGCTCCATTGGGAAGCTTCCACATTCCTCAGGCCACTGGAACAACGGTGCTGAAAAGCCCACGGTGGGGAAAGAATTCTACAGCGAGCCAGGAAGAGAAATCTCAACAATCCCATGTGCAAAAGCCCATTGTTATGAGCATCCCCCATGTCCTCAGCCCAGCAGCTGCCAGTCAGCAGCAGGACACCATGTTCCTCTCATGCACGAGGCTGGTGTGGACTACACTGGGGAGCAAGGGATGGGATTAGTCTCTGTTCCCTCATTTTCCAGCAGTGAGAAAGGAGATCAAAACCTCTTTAACAGCAGCAGCCGTGATGCCCCTTTGCCCTCCACTCGGTGCTTTCTCCACTGAAGCTGGCGCTCAGCCTCTCCTGGCAAACATCACCCAACATACACAATGCAAACAGCCTGGAAAAGCAACTGGCGTTTCCTTCTTTACTCAAAAACACGGGGAAGAAAGGGGTGTTCCATCTCCTGCAGGAGTTACAGGTGAGGGATGGGAGGTGGGTACCGGCACCATGGAGCATCGCTCACGCAAGGCTCATGGCACTAAGAGCACTTGAATCCATAGCTGAAACCACCCTGGCATTCCCATAGCAAAGCCATCTTCACACCCTTCTTCCCACACCAGACACCTCAAACCTGGCACATATCCCTAGGACAGCAGGAAACCCACGGCACACACAAAGATGGGGGACAGCAGTTCAGCTTTAGACATCACCACAAAGCTCCATCGAGGTCCATCTGCACTTGCTTGGTCCTTTGGGATGACAGAAAAATTCCTCCCTGTAACACCACCCATATTAAAATGAGGCTGGAGCCTGGCTCAGCTTTGGACATGTTCGTCTCATGTTCAGCCTTCACATTGTCCTGGGGATGTGGGGAGGGTGGGAATGAGAAACAGGGATGTTGCAACAGCGCTGGAGCCGCTGGTAGTTTCTCCTCCTGGATAATTGACCCTAATTGTGCAACAAGCTTCTGCTTTCCCATCCCAGGCCCCGGGAATCTTTGCAATTATCAAGCAACACAAACACTTGGTACTGCATGGGTTTGAAGCCTGGCACGAAGTAACCCCCATCCCTGTGCATTTGGTCTATCCAGAAATGAGGCCAGAGCACTCGCACCGTGTGCTGTGACTGTGATTGACCAAATCCCTAAAACATTCCTGAAACACCACGTCATGAGCCAAGCCAGCCTCAAAATCTCAAACGCTCGTGCAAATAAAGCCAAAAGAAGGAAGAGCATGATCTAGGTCTCTACAATTAAATAGCAAACACTCACCCTGTACCGTTTGCATTGATTCCTGCTTGTTTTCATAGTTTCAGTGTTCTCCAGCATCTCCACACACACCCCCTGAGTGTACCCCCGACCTCAGGGGGTTCTGTCACTGTGTTCCCCAGGCTGCCTGCCTGGATCAGCCCCCCTGATGCAGGAAGATGCAGTTTTAACCTTGCTGAGCTCAGTCAGGCTCATCAGAGCTCAACTGCTAAAGCTCTGCCCCATCCCAGGCTGAGCTGGAGCCCTGGGAAGGGCAGAGACACGCTGGATCTATGAGCTGAGAAAGTGTTGTGACAAGGGAAAAGAAAGGAAAACAAAAGGACAGAAGAAAGCTCTCCCACCCCTGCACGTGCTGCTTTCCAGACTGCATGGACATGATCAAGATCATCAACCCAGCACTGCCAAGGCCACCGCTAACCCATGGCACTGAGGGCCTCAGGTCACACCAACACAATCTGATGCTGACACAGCAAGGATGGGGAGCTGCATCCTCAGTGGTACCCAAGGACTGCACGCACATTTCAGGATGAGGATAACAATCTCACTGCCCAGGGAATACCTGAATCTACACACTAATTATCACACCTCCTACAGGAGCTGGTTTGGGTATGGAGATGACAAGTTCACAGTGCTCTGAAGGCTTCTGCTCATTCTCACATCAAAGCAACAGCAACAAGGTGTCCCGGTGCCATTAAACACTCCTATTCACTGCTGTTTGCTCAAAGCACTTCACCCCCAGGTAGGGCTCCCTGGTGCCCAGAGCAGAACCAACCCCATCCCTGAGCATCCTCAGAGCCACCGCTGTTCCAGAGGTACCAACAAGCCTTTTGGAGGAGCTGAGCCAGGGCGGGGGTTTAACAGCAGCCACAGGTATCAAAAGACATCATTAAAAGCCAACAGAGATGTTGCTGCACCAGAGCATGCAGAGCTGCTCTCCTAGGGAAGCTGCGATGCGTCCTGCCCAGCTGCCCGGGGAAGGATGAGCAGCACAAAAGGGGAGGAAACCAGGTTTTGTCCCAAACACAAGAAAGGCCACGCTTCCCTTCACACCTCCGAGACCTCCTGATGCTTCCTCCAGGCTTGGTTTTGGAGGGAGAATTATGAGGATGCAGAAGATGTCCCCTCTCATCCAGGCCATGCTGGGGACCAGCACAGGGGCACCTTCTGAAACACGGAGGCACTGGGTGGGGAGCAGGCAGGACCCGGCTCCCCGGGGTGCTGGGATGCGGGTCCAGCCGGATCCTGCATCGCAAGTGATGGAGGGATGGGGCCACTTCACCCCGCTGAGAGGATGGGAGCGAGCTTGGTCCTGAGCGCACACATGGAGCATCCTGGGCACGCTGCACACCCCGACCCACCCCGACAGCCGGGGATGGCCCCGCTCACACATCAGAGGTCCGGATGCTTTCATCATCCAGGTCGAAGGCAAAGGGCTTCTCCTTGAGCTGCTGCGGCTCCGACTTGTGCCGCATGCGAGTGCCCGGCGCGGCTCCGGCATCGCGCTCCGTGAGGACTGGTGTGAAGAGCGAGTCCCTGAGCACCTCCGACTGCTTCCCAGGCACCGGCACCGGTGTCCAGGGCTGCCAGGAGGAGCTGGCAGGGGCCCGGCACAGCGCCCTCCGCTCCTCCGCCACCGGCCTCTGCTGGGATTGGGATGAGGAGCCCCCGGGTCTCCCCATGGATGTGGATCGCATGAAGGACATCTCCTGCAAGGACAGTGGTGGGTTTGTGCATGCAGTGCTGTGAGCTGTTTGGGGACCACCACCAGGCCCTTTATGCACTGAAAGGGGATAAAATAGCCCTAAGCAAGCTGGAAGTCTGAATTAAAAGGCTCTTTGCCATCAGTCGGGCTCTTGCTCGTGCCCCAGTGCAGAGCAGGGATCATGCAAGTCCCATTCAATGGGTGATTTTCACTTTTCCAAGGAAATGAACAGAGAGGGCAGGGATCTCCTCCTGGAAGCAGGGAACCGAGCACTAACACCATCCACTAAATAAGTGTCTCCTACATTGGCATGATCCTCATTTGGCACTAAACACGAAGCAGAAGGGATGTGACTTACCCTGGGGCGGGTTTTCAGGGCCTGGACTGCCCCTGTGATAGCTTGGATCCAGCTGTGCATGTCCTCAGGGCTGTCTGCCTGCAAAACACACCAGCCCCAGTGACGCTTTACCTCCCTGCAAGCCCCTAGTGCCACTGGCCCTGATCCCCACCACATGGACCCATAGATGGACAGGCTTGGCACTAATATCCCTGCTTAAACATCACCACAACACCCCATCTTCCCCCGTAGAACATGGGCCACTCTCCACATGGCAGCATTTTCATATCAGGTATAGATAAAGCATTTTAGGGACAAGAATTGGGGTGTTACCAATTGGGTCTGTGTCTGCCATGAGCCCTGTGCACATGGGGACCCGCATCCACAGCATCGCACATCGGGTGCTCTTTGGGTACCAAGCATGCTGCTGTCTTCAGCAATGGAAGAGAGTGGGCAAAACGTGCTCGTTGGATTTCTCTGTGCTGGGCTCTGCTTTTCCTGCTCACACAAATCGCTGCTGGTATAAATAAGCCCACGGGGAGAAGTGAAACCACGCAGCTCTGGGTGAAGATGCCACAGCCTCATCTGGTGTCTGGGGGTAAGAGGCTGCTGGGGAACAGCCCCGCTGCAGCAGCACAGGCTGGGGAGAGCAAAGCTTAATGCCCCGAGACACAAGTGGCCCCAGTGCTCACTTGGATGTAGAAGGTCCTGGAGGTTGTGATGATTTCAAAGAGGTTGTCCCGCATCAGGAGGTCACTAGGAACAGAAAGAGACAGTCACTGCCCAGAAACCATTGTGGATGGAAAGTGATTGGGTTTATCCAAGGGGAAACCTTGGGTCTCATTGGGGTTTTGGGAAGACTCCAGCTCCACACAGACCTTCAGCTACACACACACTCCAACTTCTGCTGTCTGCAGGTAAACCCCCCTCTGGCCCCAGGGCTACAGCAGGGCAACACAGACAGAGCATTACCCAGACTTGACCAGGCACTCATGGGTCTTGCAAACATCCTTCAGGAGAATGGAACGCAAAGGATCCTTGTCCTGTGGAGACAAGAGGAGATGCTGATGGGCTTGGCTGGCCTGGGGCATGCCCCTGTGGAGCATCCCGGGCTGCTCACCTGCTCACACTTGTAGTAACTGATGGAAAACTCATCCAGAATGAAGTAACGGCGCTTCCAGCTCTTCCTCTGGATAAAAGAGGAGGAAACCGCTCAGTGCTGGGCTCCACACCACCTGCTCCTGCATCCACAGCATCCCTGCAGCATCCCTGCAGCATCCCCAGCCTAGAGGGGTGCAGGAAGCCCAAAGCCCCCCCCCCTCGAACTGCACCCCAGCACTCACCACGTTCCCCTGCTTCACACAGTAGCCACTCTTGAGCGGGGGGGGCCCGGCCGGTGCCTTGGTGGCTGAGGGGGGGGCATAGCTCTGCGAGCGCCGCAGCAGGGGGTGCGTGGCCACATCACTGCCATCCCCTGCATCCCCCCCGTTCTGCAACAGAGCACAGAGTCAATGGGGACAGCAGGGATGGGGGGTCCCTGCTAGGATGGAGGGAAGAGCAGCACCAAGCACGGAGCCATGGGCTGGTTGCAACGCCGGAGTGATGAAGCAGAGCGCAGGGCTGATGTCACCTCACTGCATGCAGGCTGCTGCCTGGGAGCTGCTCACCCTTTGGTGCCCATGTGTTAAAAGGAGGGGGAAGAAGTTGGAAAGGTGATAGAGAAGTGATGTGAGGGCTGGAGAAAACCCCTTGCAGCAGCGGGGTTAAAGGATATCCCTTCCCTGCCCTGCTTATCCCACACTCAGAGGTCAATCCACTGCAGCACAGACCTTCTGGGGGACACAGAGCCCAAGGAGCTTCTTCATCTGGCAATGGGAGGCAGAACAAAGGAAGCTGGACAAATCCAGGTTAGAAAGCAGGGATGCTTTCCAACTGGACAAGGGGATGCGTCGTGGGAATACACTCAGGAAAGCCATGAAGTCTCCACAATTCCATAGCCAAATCCTCCCAAAAGAGCCTGGGATGGTTGGAGTTCAGGTAGAAAACCCGAGCTTCCTCTACCTGCAAGTTGTCTGTGCAGAGGGACACATGGCCATGTGCCCAACGCCCATCCCTGGGCTCACCCCCAGCACTTCCCAAGGGCCAGATCCTGCTCTCAACCTCACCCCTGGCTCCTCCATGCTGTCCCTGGTAGAGCCCTCTCTTTCCCTTTAGCAGCGCAGAGGATGGTTGAGATGAAACACGCATCCAAAAGCAGATCTGGTGCAATAGGGATCGTTACACCCCGGACGGAAGGATGCTGCTGGTGGGCCTGGGGGTGCAGCCAGAGCATGGGGCTCCCCCTATGAGCTACTGCAGAGCCAGGAAACAATGGGCGCACCCAGGAAGCTGCAGCGGAGGGGTGGCCATGTCACACAGGGCAAGCATCCAGCAGTGATGCACCCCCTCTAAAACCCCTTGGGAAAGAGAGGGATTGTGTGAGGATGGAGCCGGAGCTGCTGGGGGGGGGGGGGGCAGAGTCAAGGCAGGAGGAAAGGGCAGCTTTAACCCACTGAGATGAAACGTCCCAGAGCTGCTGCCAGCCGTCTGCAGGCAGCAGAAAACCACTGCAACCACCTCATCCTCTGCTCTATTTTTAGTGCTGATAAGAGCTGAAGCGAGACCCGGAGCCAGATGGGTGCCCAAAGGTGAGAGACGCCGACAGCCATGCGCCAAGGGAAGGGGGTACAGAAGGGATGGAGCAGTCCCTTTGGCTTTGGGGTCCCTCTGCCCCAAGTGCCTCGATGGGGGATGTGGATGGGTCAGGATGATTTGTAGCTGCCTCCTCCTCCTCACACCTCCTCATCTCCTCACGCTTCAGAGCGGGATGAAGGGTGCTAAGTGCAGCTATTTATACACCCCTGAGTGCTGAACAGTGGGGAAGGGTTTGCAGGCACCAAGTTGGTTTCTGGAAATGAAAGTGCAAACCAAGAGCCCAAAGCAGCATCATAGAATGGTTTGGGTTGAAAAGGACCTCGAGATCATCCAGTCCCAACCCCCTGCCATGGGCAGGGATGCCTCACACTAGACCATGTCACCCAAGGCTCTGTCCAACCTTGGACACTGCCAGGGATGGGGCAGCCACAGCTTCTCTGGGCACCCTGTGCCAGTGCCTCAGCACTCTCACAGGGAAGTGCTTACATCCTTATCTCCAACCTGAACTTCCCTGTTTCAGTTTGAACCCATCGCCCCTTCTCCTATCACTCCAGTCCCTGATGAAGAGTCCCTCTCCAGCATCCTTGCTGCTTATTCCCATTAGGAGTGGCTCTTAAAGCACGGGGAACAGAGAGACCAAAGCAGGCTGATGGCATCGCAGGGATTTCAGCCCTGGGACTGGGATCCTGGCTGCTCACCTGGTTGATGGAGATGGGTGTGTGGACCACCACCCCCCCGATGATCTCAGTTTTGTAGGCGACCTGCGGCTTCCTCTCCTGCGCCTGCGGCACCAAGGGAGGCTTCGTGATCTCTGTGGCCGGTGGGATGCTACCACCCTTTGGCACCTATTGGAGAAAGAAAGGGGTGAAGGGCTCCGGTGTGACCATCACCTCTGTCCTCCCCAGTGAAGCAATGTCCCTGTAGAACCCACTCAGTGAAGAAGCCACCCCAATTAGGGCAGGTGTGGTTTGCAGGAGGCAAAGATGGGAGATGAGGTGTGAGAACAATGCAGTATCACCTCACATGAGCCTGTGAGTGCCTCTGCAGCTCAACACCTTTGTGGGACACTTACTCCTTTAATTGCCCTGCTCTAATTACAGCCTGGCTTAATGATGAGCCCCATGTGGCTGAGCTGCAGCGCCTGCAGGGGGTTCACACACTGAATCCTGTGTGTCCTGCACCAACACAAACCCAGAGCCCATGCGCTCAGCTTGGTGCTGAGGCTGTGGCATTTAATGTATTTGTAGACCAAAGAAGCAAAGAGAAGCCAGGTCTGCTCTTGCACATTGGTTTCCCCACAGGCACTGCACTGCAGTGATTTTAAACTGAGAAATAAGTTATTTGATAGGGCCCAATCCTCAATTGTTTGCTGTGATTTTTCCTTACAGTTTATAAGCCATGCTTCAGTGCCTGGTCTCATAAACCCCTGCTAGCGTTAAGCATGGCAATAGTGCTAAATGCAGTTGCACAGATGCCTGCAGCACCCCAATCTTTCCCCGGGAGCCCCCCATACCCCAGGTCCTGCTGAGGGGTGTCCCAGTGTCCACAGCCAAGCATCACACTCAGATGGTGCCTCTGCTCCCGCTTGCATGGGAATGGGATCCCCACCGCCAGCAGCAGCGGGTGGCTGAGGAGCGCTGGTACTGGGTCAGTGACCATTAATTCACGGTTGTATGAACACAGCAGTAAATGAGAGGAGATTGAGGACAAGCTCCTCTGGATGCAGGCACCGTGATGCCCGGCAGCGCAGGGCATTGGCTACAGCTCATCACAAACCCCCGTGACCCAGAAAGAGTGAAAATGGAGTAAATAAATGAGTGGAGCACAAGGAAGATGCCCTTGGAGTGGGGGTTACGCACAATCCCTCCAACAGGAGGGAAATGGCCCTGGGGCAGGTGGGATGGGGATGGCTCCAGCAGGGCCTTCCCCATGGAACAAACCACTGTCCCCCCCCCTCCCCACAGCAGCTGGGCAGGGAGGGTGAATGCAGGAGCAAGCAGCAGCAAAGTAAACCCCAACCAGGAGGATCCCTAGGGATGGTGGGGGGAACATCCCCTGTCTGAAGGCAGGCACTTGGGAGGGGTCACAGAGGATCGGAGGACTCAAACCTCCCCTGGTGCAGCTTGCGGCTGTTACCGCAGCAGGCTCTGACCCAGCAGCCCATCAAGGCAGACAGAGCAGAAGCCAACGCACCGTGATCTTACTGGCCCTGTTCAGAGCCTCCACCCAGTCCTGCAGGTCCTGCTGGTCGCTGGCTTGGAGGAAGTAGCGCTGGGATAAGGCGTTGATAACTACGGAGAGAGGAGCCAGGGAATCCAGTGCTTTGCATTATTAAATACAATAAGCAGTGAATCAAAGAGCTTCTCCCAACTCCATTCCCATTTGCAGGTATCGGTCCCAACCTCTTGCATGGAAATCTTCATCTTGGGCTATATTCCTTGTGGTGAAGTGTTGCAAAGGCAACGCTGTTCCCTTGGGACAAGTATGTGCTTGTGCTGTTGTTTCTGGCGCTTTAAACCCAAGTTCATGGCTCATGCACGAAGCAGAGGGTTGGATCGGATACAACACCCCAATTCCATGCATCAACAAGAATAGAAGCTTATGGAGGCATTAGAAAGGGGAAGAACCCTGTACTGCACATGGGACACAGGGAAGGGATTGGGAAACACAACAGAGGCAGGGAACCACCACAAAGGGGACCCACAGGGTCCTGCCTCCACCACTGAACAGGGGGGTCACAGTGACAGGACCAAACGGGAGCATCCTCCTCCCTTCCGGACCACAAGGACACTGCTGGCAGGTCCCATGGGCATAGGGAGGGCTCTGGGGGGGCACCCATAGCACAGCACCCACCGGGGCCCCCTCACTCACCAAAGCAGAATGGGGTTTTGGGCTTCTGTTTCGGGGTGGCGATGCTGACCTGCACATCGAAGGAAAACACTAAAGGTAATGGAACGGGATGGGAGAGCTGGATGCTTCCATCCACATTCCTGGGATGGAGGGGAAGCCGCTGCTCCCCGACCTCCAAGCCAGGCCATGCTTCCCTTTCCTCCAAGCCCCCAGCAATGAGCATGGAGCCAAGGGAAGGTCAATGAGGAGCTGGGGCAGATAAAGCACAACGCAGCCCCAAGTTTGCGACCGAAACCTTGTCCTGCAGCAGCTTCCATTTAGCCCAAAACGTATGGAATTTGTGAGTGAAATGGGGAAGGTTCAGCTCCGGCGTTGCTTCATCTGTGCTTAATTTATAAGTCATGATTCAGCAGGAGCAGGGAGATCTGCTCGATCCTCCATCTGGCTCCAGAGGGAGCTGAGCCCGCATCCATGCATCTCAGTCCCCAGTAGGTCCTTCTTACCTACTGCACTTTATCTGCCTCCCCGTGGAAGCTGCATAATGCCATAAGGACACTCAAATAGCTTCCAAAAGAATTCATCCTTCAGGATGCGGCCCTTTAGCACTCAGGCTCCCATGGCAGGAGCAGGACGAGCTGCTGCCTCTCCCGGGTAAGCAGCACAGATACAGGGACAACAGGGACATTACCTTGGAGATGTAGGTGAGCTGCAGGGACCCGACCGCTCTCGAGCCGATGGCCAGGTTCTGCAATGCAACGGGAGGTAAACGACAGGGAGAAGGTACAAGGGTCCAGGCTACCCATCAGCATCCCTGCAGGCATCTCCCCTTCCCGTTAATGAAGGGCCCACTGCGAGCTGCTCCTCAGGAACGCTGCTGCCAGCAGTGCTCCAGCCCTGGCTCTTTTGAGCTCAATTGCAAGCACTGGGGCAGCTCCAGATGTTGGGCACAACACACACAGGCTCCATCCCCACCAAGCACCCAGCTCCTGGTCTGATGCCTGCAGCACGACACCGCTTCCAACGTGATGAGGAAAACCCCTTCTCTTTCTTGTTACCACAGCATCCATGGATGCGGAGCTGGGAGCAGCACAGGTGCATACCTGGGGGTTGTCCATGTACCACAGGAGGCAGTTGGCCTGGGTGTCCAGGATGAAATACCTCCGCAGGAACTTGCCACAGGTCTCATTTTCCTCAATGTCCAGGAAGCCGCAGATACGGTTCTGCCGGTCCAGGTACGGCATTCCGGGCTCCTTCTCACATCACCCTGCGGAGCAGGGACAGGGATTGGTGGGTGCTCTGCTCCATAGGGAGCCATGCCAACTGGGATGGCAGTGGAATGGATGCAGCCAAGCTAACAAGAGGGAGAGGGCAGGGATAACCTGCCAAGGGTTATCCTTACTCGCCTCCCCTCGCTGAGAACCGAGGCATCTCCATAACCATCTCTTCCCCATAGAAATGAGCATCGGTCCCCAGCCCCACTGCGACCACATGGTGCAAAAACCCACACGAGGCTCAAAGGAGGAGCTGGGGTTTCCCTCCTCTGCCTCACATCCCATTGCAGATCCCACCTCCCAGCCTTGCCCAAACCTCCGGCTGCCTCTCCCCATCCTCCTGGATTAACACGAGGGAAGCAAAGCCAAACTGCTACCTCTGCACGTTGCTCCATGGGGAGGCTGCCAAGGACAAGCATCACCCAGTGTGACAAGGAGGGTGCAGCGTTCCAGCCCCAAGGCATGGAGCAGGACCGGAACCCCCCAGCCGGGAGCTCCAGGACTTGGGAATATCGAGAGGTACAGATGGACTCAATCACAGCACCACAGCTGCTGTGATGTGCCATGGCAATGATAAGTTACAGCCCCATGGCAGCAATGTCTGCATCCCACCGAGCTGCCCTCTGATTGCTCAGCAGTGGGGGGCACCCCACAAAGCAGCCACAAAGGGTTTGATGGGAGACACCAGGTCCCTGGGAACCGTAACAAACAGCAATCCCAAAGTGGATGCAGTGCTAAAGAGAGCCCAGGAAACAGGGAACAATCTGCAGCTCCAAGCAGAAAATCCATGCAGCCGGGATGCTGAGTCAGCAGGAAAACAATGCCCCATCGCCATGGGGCTGTGCCAGTACTGCCCAGAGGTGCACAGCCATGGGATGGGAGCCCCTCGGAGCAGCATCCTGCCATAGCGCTGCCTAGGAATGGGGTCTCTGCACCATCACCATGGTGGGGATGGAGGCAGCGGTGACCAACAGCAAGCCAACCCCAGTGTGGTGTCTCTGGGAGAAGAGGGGAGATTTGTGCAGGTGCCCGAAGCAGAAGCTGCGCAAATAGAAGATGTCATGCAGAAAAAGGAGGAAATAGTGTTTTTGAGCTGCAGTGGAGAGGGGCCCTGAGAGACAAGTGTTGTGCAAGAGCTGCGGTGCAGCTGTAAGGTAGAGGTGGCAGCAAACAAGCCAACCTGGTGTCAGGATCAGCCTTTATCACCAGAGATGGGTATCAGGGCTTTGCAAAGAGGGAAACGGTGCTGCTGCAGTGGAGGAGACTGCTCCCGAGCAACCCATTTGTCCCGATGCAAAGGGTTACGTGGGCTTTTCCCGTTTTACTGCTTTTTGAGGGGATTATTTGGGGGTGGGAGTTCACAGGAACAGATTTCCCCAATGCCTTCAACCAAACCTCAAATTCTCTCTTCCTTCTGCTGCTAGTAAGAATCCAGGGATTCCTGCTATTGAGAGGGATAAGGAAGAGCAAGGAGCCCCCAGGGGCAGCAGTGCTGGACCCAAGAGACACCTCCTGAGTGTCCCAACCTTCCCTTCTCCCCCTTTACTAACAGGGGTCAGCCCATGAACCAGCTTCATCCCCTGCGAGACACGATGGACGTTGCACTGGCAGCAGTGATTTATGGCTGACGCCCATGCCTGATCCAGTGGGATCTTCCAGGACTCTTCCCTACCTCGGAAGCAACTGACTTCCCAGCTTTGTCCCACCAAAAAGGACAACCCTTTTCAGGCTCTGTTAATGGAATGACAGGAGAAATAAGGCTACAGAAGAAGGTTTGTGGCAGAAATACCCTCTCGCCTGCCTCCCGGGATAGAGGGAAGGGCTTCCCAGCTGGCTCAAAGACCTCGTGTGCAGCCACACAACCAGACTTTCCAGGAAGCTTCCCCCCACTCCCACCACGCCTGCCCGTGTCCAGCTCCCGGCATTCCCATCTCAGCCATGGGAGCATGAACCCAGGGACACCCTGCAGCAGTAAAAAGCCAATGGAACCGGAGACCCGACATTGAGATGCCAGAGGCATCTCCTCAGCGCCTCATCCACAGCACTGCAAGCATCACCCTCCTCCTCTTCTAGGCCTGTGCGAGCTGCCCCCAGTGCGGGATGATGCCCCCATTACATGGGGGGCTCCTGGCCGCCCCCCCACAGCTCCAAGCCGGCCCCAGCCGTGCAGGGCGATGGCTGCGAGCCACAGCGGTTGCACCACAACTTCCTTTTACCTGGTCTTGCACAGAGCTCGCCCTGCCGACGTCTATCCGGCGGCTGACAAAGACAGACGGCGCAGGCAGAGCCCAGCAACCAACTCCTCTGCCTTAATGAAGCAACGAACCTGTTGAAGGCAGGCGGGCAGCAGCGAGGATGCGCTTCTTCATCCCGCCACACACACAGCCCGGGGAGCACACTCCCAATAACTGCAGCTCCCAAATCCTCCCTGCGTTTGCTACCGATCCCGCAGACCCAAAGCGGGGATCAGCGGGGGCAGCACCCGCAAGGACCCTGCTCCCAAACTCGCCACCTCCCTCCGGTGCCATCCCCAAGCCACCAAAGCGCCTCGGAGGCCTCCCCCGACAACCGGGATGCATCCAGCGCCGGGACGGGAGCTCCGGCCGCATCCCCGCACCCATGGACCACCCCGACGCGGGGCCGCATCCCCGCCCGCTCCCGGCGCCGTCGGGTACCGACCCTCGGGGGGGGGGGGGGGGGAACCGACCCTTTGTGGTGCGGTGGGAGCCGCACCGGGCCCCCGCCGGCGGGGGTGGGGGGGGGCGGACGAGGAGAGCCGACACTCACCCCGCGGGTCCCTGCGCTGCGCGCCCGCGGAGCGGGGCCGGGCGGCGGAGGGTGGCTCCCGGCGCCGCTTCTTTCCGGGTTAATTACGTCTGCCATGAGCAAACCCGGCCCCGGATGTGAGTGCGGGGCTCGGGGCGGCTCCGCGGCCGCGTCCCGTCCGCCCCTCAGCGCACCTGCGGCGGCACCGGCTCGGTCCGCGCCCCCCCCACCCGGTACCGGCTGCGGAGCGGGGCTGGGGTCAGCCCGACCCCGGGTTCGGGTCCCGTCTGCCCCCATACAAATCCCCCCCCTCACCCGACCGAAAACCGCTCCGTAAATCAGCGCCCTCCAGGCGGCTCCTTCTCCGGACCGGGATGCGCTCCCGGCCGGGCCCTTGAGGGCAGGAGCCAGCCCAGGGAGCAGCGCCAGCACCGAGTGCATTCCCGTGCAGGAGCAGCGCTGAGGGGTTGGCTGAGTCAGTCCTCACCGCGACACGGAGCCTCGGAGCTCCCAAAGCCTCTGGGACATGGTTATGGGCTTACAAACGCCATTATGTTACGGCACAGGACATCAAACGCAGCAGCATTTGCGGTAATAACGAACAGGGGAGCATGTGCCCAGCTCCTGCCCTGGGCTTGGGGTGATCACCACCAGTTTCCATAGAGTGGTTGGGGTTGGAAGGGACCTTAAAACTCATCCAGTTCCATCACTGTTCGTCAATCATCTAATCCCATCACCCACACCCCAAAGGTCCCAATGGGTGACGGAGTCACAGAGGGTTAGTGATGCCCCTCCAGGCACCAGCTCTGCAGAGTGCCCATCTAGAGGCTGTCACCAGCTTTGCTCCTCTCCATGCAATACAAGTAACCTCAGCACCCAGCTCTGTGCCCCTCATTGCTGACACATCAGGGGGTCTCATTTCAAGACCAGACTGTATGCATTTGAAGCTTGTTTTCCCCCCTGACCATTCAGCACTCACTGCACATCATGTTCTGTCAATGCATTGCCTCCACCCCCAGCATTTCCTATGGCCTGGGTCATTTTTAGAGCAAAGCTTTCCTCCCTCCCCTCCCATGGCACACAAGATTGCCCAACCGCTGCTACTGAAACCATGTGTGTTCATGTCTGACTGCGCCTGGCCCGTGGTAATGAAACCACAGCAGAGCGCAGCCTCCTGCCCGTCACAGACACAAGGGCTCTGCTGTGAAAGGCTCTCAGTGCGCACTGCATGGGGATGAGCAGCTCAGCCTGGGGCCCCGCAGGAGCATCGCTTGCTGCTGGAGCTCAGGGTGGATTCGGGGAGCAGGAACCCCCCCTTACACCCATGGGTAAGGCTCAGCTTTCTCTTTGGAGCTGCATCTGGCCCCAAAGCACTTTCTCCCAGCATGGGTGAAACCGATCATGGTGCTACAGAGAGCACCCTGCTCTAGTGGAAGGTGTCCCTGCCCATGGCAGGAGTTGGAACTGGATGAGCTTTAAGGTTCCTTCCAGTCTGTGGTTCCGATTGTTCACAAGAGGTTATTTTTCCCTAGGAATTCCCGGCGGGATGCTGGCAGAGCTGCATCACTCCATCAGTCCAACCCCACACCCTGCAAGAAGCTGCAGCCCAAACTGCATCATTTATCAATTACATCAGGAGAAAAGCAGCCCTGAGCTCCCTCTGCATCTCCTCCTCCCAGCACTCCCAAAGAGCTCCATTGGGACCACACATAACCCAAGCCAAGACACCCAGCGTGGCTCCAGCCTGGATGCCCCTGTGCTGTGTGTGATGGCAGGATTTGGCATTGCCACTTGTGTACCTCCTAAGGGAAGGATCACCCCTCAATGCAGCTGGGCATTATTCCTTGCACTCCCTACGCATACCCTAAAGCGTGTCCTCACCCAGTTGCACACACTGATGGGGCTGGAGTCTGAGAGCACCAAGAGCTCCTATAGAGCTTTTGAAGGTGCTATAAGGGAAGCAAAACCTGAAGCATGAAGAAGCACCCGTTACAGAAGCACAGGCCACGGCACCTGGGTCATACTTCGAATAGATAACATCATCCACCCCAGCACGCCCTCCTCTTCCCCTTCCCGCTGCTCCCAGCATTCCACATGGAATGAGCTCCCCAGCCTTGCCCTGTCTCTCCCCTCCTCATCCCTGCCTGCTTTGCGAACACTAAGCTGTTCCACAGGGTATTTTTATACCAGGGCATCTCTTGCAGACCTTGTGACTGGCACCAGGGCTGGAGCAGCACCATATCCTACACAGTCACACGGCAGCTAGTCACACTGCTGCTCCTCCTCCATCCCAGGAGCCTTCCCATTCACCTCCCACCTTTCCCAATGTGTTTTGCTGCTGTAGCCTGCCCGGGATGCAAGAACCCCCTTGAACTCACAGGGACATCCCATTAGCACACATAGGGGATTCCTGGAGTGGGGCATGTCTCTACACCACAGCCTTTAGATCCCACCAGCATCCTTCCTGCTCCCAGCGGAAGAAGCAGGCACAGAGCAGCTTTGCTCTCGCCTCTTGTGTCAGCAGCCCAGCATCCCGCCTGTTGGGGTTAACCCCCATAAGACTCCATAGCCGTGCTCTCCAGGACTCCCCACCCTGCAGCACTCACCCAGGGCTCTGTTTCGGCAGCATCCCGCAGCAGGGAGCACCGAGGCTGGAGCTGAGCGTGCCGAATTCCTGCTCTTCTGTTCAGACTTGCCCCTTCTCGGTTTCAGTACCTGTTCCCTTTTTGCTTGTGTTATGACTAAGGGGAACTCCCCCAGGTTGGCTGGGCTTCCAGGCAGCACTTGGCTGCTTGCACTGAGTTGCATTCCTTGCACTCAAACCTCCACACTCCCAACCATCCTTCTCCTTCATCGTTCCCCTCCCTTTCCTCTTCATTCTTGTTGCCTCACTTTTACCATTCTCCTTTCCTCTCTGTGAGCATTGGGAGCTCTGTTCTTATCCCACTGGGAATCCCCAGCATCCTCCCCAGCCCTTCATCTCCTCCGTACCCCAACCAGCACTGCTTTTCTTCTCCTTAAACTGCAAACCCTCCCATGCCAGACCCCTTTACCTGCGTTAGACCAGCCCTAGGATGGCTCTGGGCTGCAGGAGGGCTTCCATATGAGATCACTTTAGCAGGTAATAATGATGGGCAGCTGTGGAGCACACCCAGGAGGGGTTTGGAGGCAAAGCCAGATGAAAAGAGAGAATGGAGATCTCCTGGGGGGTGTCACTTTGATCCCTTTGTGGCCAGGTTGGATGGGGCTTGGAGCAACCCGAGCTAGTGGAAAGCATGGAACTGGATGAGCTTTAAGATCCCTTCCAACCCAACCCAACCCATTCCATGATCCCTGTAAATGAGGAGCAGTGGCTGCAAACACGGTTTTCAACTGCAGCTTTTATTGGTGTGATGGTAGCTCAGCCTCTCCATCCTTCACGCACAGCAAACCCCGACCCGTGGCCCTAGGCTATGGCAACAAGCAGCTACCCCATTGTGGCCACTCAGACCCAGCTCAGCAGCAGCTTCCCAGCCAGTGCAGCCACCAGCAGCCCATGGGGGGGCTTTGAGAGGGTCCCGGCCCCATTCTTGCTGCCCCGCTGCCCATTGCAGTCATCGCTGAAGCAGCAGCGCACGGTGGCCCCACTGGAGCCGCCACCTCGAGCCTGGTCACAGAAGGATTTGTAGGAGCAGGACTTGATGATGCTGTCTGCAAGGAGAGGAACATGGGATACAGGGTCAGGCACTGCCATGCATCCTCCCTGCTACATGGTCCTAAGGTCCTTTCCAACCCTAACTATCGTGCTGGGGCAGGGAAGGGAGAAAGAGCTGCATCCCAGCACATTGCGATAGTGATGTGGAATCAAAGTGCCCATAGCACTGCTGGGGGAGCCAAGGAGTGGTCCAGTGGCCAAGGGATGCCCCCATGGTCACCCTGCTCATTGTCAGGCAGCCCTGATGTGAAATAGGGACCTGACATAGGTGAGAATAAGAATAGCCCAGGCTGCGGGGTGAACCCAAGGAGGGAGGTTGGGTTTGGGAACAGTCTCTGTTCCTAAATGGAAAACAAAAGGAACGCTGTTCTGAATAGGAGCAGCATGCTACAAAGTAGGACCTTCCTTATGCCAGCAAAGGGCTGAGAGTCCCCATGGACCAAAAGGATGCTCCTGAGGACTAAAAACTTGGGAAAACACAGATGGCTCATCCCTGCCTCACAGGACAAGTGGAAACCAGCTCCTGCCTGTCCCCTGCTTCTCTTTGCCCTCTGGTCCTTCCCCAGCGCACCCAGTCCCCCCAGCCCAGGCACTTACTGGGCGCAGTGATTGTGGAGCAGGCATCAGCGTACTGGGGGCAGCTGTGGGAGCCCTGCTTGTTGCAGTCGTTCTCGTTGGATGCGACACATCTGTGGCATCTCAGCGCTTGACCTGCATGAAGATGGGGAGGAGGAAGAGGAGGAAGAGGAGTGAGAGCGGTAGCGAAATCCCAGAGCCCCTGTATCCGACCCATTCTCCAGATGCTCCTCAAAGGAAGCCCCAGGCGTGTTAGACAATAACCAGCCCCTGGTCTTGCAGTGCTGCGTGAGTCAGAGCTGATGACAGGGGTGAGAGCTCTTGGATCCTTTAGGAGAGGGAAGCACACAACAGGAAGGGGTCCCTGCTCAGTTTAGGACCCGGCTGAGCAGATGTGAAAGTGATGGTATCATTTAATGACTTTTAATAGCATAAGCGTTAAATTCCTGCAGGCAAAGCCCCCCCCTCCCCCCCAACCCTAGATCTGAAGATCCCGCTCCTGCCCGAAACGAGGAATACTTGGGCTGTGATGGATATTCCACTGATGCTGAGAGTCAAATCTGGCAGCGCTTCGCTGGCTGAGCAGAGCCCTCTCGTGGCAAGAAGGGCTTGCGGAAAGCCAGAGCTCCCGCCTCCATCCCCTGGGAAAACCGATGGAAAACTGGGATCTCAGGTGCCGTTAACCCACATTGACCCTGGCTTCCCCAGCGGCATCGCTTCTAGCCCAAAACACCACCATGGTTCATCTTTTCTTATCCCAACCATCCCGACACTGCTTATGGCGCTGCTCAAGCAGCATCACTGCCCTCCTGCCCTTGGAGAGGCCTCTTTGTGATTCCACCTTTGAGGAGCCACATTTTGGTCTGGAAACACCTTTCTAGCGATGAGAAGCTGCTGCTCTTTGGCTCAGGTACCTCTTTGCCCCACCAGAGATGGAGACCAGGAGCCTCCACAGCCCTGGTTGGCAATGGGCAGAGTGTGAAAAGCAGGGTGCTCTTTTGGGTGCTCTTGGGAGGAGAAAGCCAACATCCCCCCGGAATGCCGGTTCTCTGCAGGGATGGGAGCAGCAGGGCAGGGATGGGGGCACCCAGCAAGCAGAGAGCAGCATTTCTACAGCGATTCCCCCCCCCCCCCCCCCCCGCCCCCGGCACTGCCTTGCACTGCAGGACACTTACTGTATCCAGCCAGGGATGTGACAAGGGCCAGGGCCAGGAGGGTCTTCAGGGCGGACATCCCGGCTGTGCGCAGCACAGGGTGCACAGCGTCTGTTTTGTCTTAAGGTCTTAGAGCTAATCTGCTTGGGCGATCGGATCACCGGGCTGGGGATAACGCACTTACTGCAGCCCCTGCCTAATGCCATCTTAGCTGGGGAGGACGGGACACGGATCCCAAGGGCACAGACAGAGCATGGGATGGTGCCGGTGGAGGTGGTTGGATCTACCCACGCTCGCCGGGCTGGGCTCTGCTTTGGGAACCGGCTCCGTCTCCAACACTGGTGCCTTTGTAGACCATGGCCATTTGGAATAAGCCCTCTCCTGCCATTTGCAGCAGCCAAGCTGGGCTCAAACCCTCCACAGATTCCAAAGAGAAGCATTAGAGAACATCTGGAGAAGTTCTGGACACATCTGGAGGGCCCAGAGGAGCCGTCCCCACTTCACTTGGGCTGCGCAAGGCAGTCTCCATCCCAGCAGAGGATTTCCCCAAGGCCATGAAGGTTATCAGGGAGAGCGTGGGGATTAAGCAGAGTCCCCCTGTCTGACGTGTGGAACCTAAACCCAACTTCTCCATCCCCACACACAGCAGGAGAGGTTTCAAGAGTGATAAACACGGGGTTTTATTCAGGCAATGAAACATGGCAACAAAAATATATTAGTACTCATTAGAATAATCTCATTTGTGTGAGTGTAACTCTTACAAATATTTACCTGACATAGAAAAGGGAAATCATTGGACATATAAAACCAATGGCAATGGCACTTACACACGTGGTGGGAAGCGATTGGGGTCAGTGCAGGGAAGCGCCTGCCTTGGGGGGAGCCATCGAAAGTCAGGGCAGTTCCTCATTGGCACTTCACTGGATACAGGGATTTCAACTCTACCGCAAGCAGATGACAAACACCACAATGCTGTGACCCCAAACATGGGTACCCGCAGCGTTCCCCTGCACTGGGACACGTCCTGGCTGGAACATGGCATCCGAACAGGATGATAGCTCCAGGGCTAAGCCAGCCCCATCCACAGCTCCACTGCTGGCTCCTGAGAGTAGCACCTGGGATGCAATAGTCCTGCCCTCTTGCAGCTACAAACACACGCCTCCTATTATATAGAACTATAACCATTATACATATACTTATATATATATATAACTATAACCATATTATAGTTAATAAATCATTCCTTAGGAATCTTCTTTTGCCCAGACTGGAAGTGCATGCTGACAGGCGCAGGGATGCAGCAGCATTGGGGTGAGAGGCAGCAAGTGGGACTGGGAGAGGCTGGGAAGCCGATGGGGAGGAGGATGCTGCAAAGAGCAAAACCCGTCTCCCTAAGAAATTCCTGGTCTGAAGGGGATTAATTCACCTGCACAGATCCCCAGGGAGATCCCAGGGGTCACATATCCAAGTAGGAATGCTGTTCTGGAGCAGGGATACGTGAGGAGGGCAGTGCTGTAGTCTGCATACCCCTAACGCTGATGACATGGAGGGAAGGGGAGTGATGCTCCAGTGGGCTGAGGCTGGCACTTTGACTTCCCAAACAGGAATCATCTTTGCCCATCATCTGCCAGAGGCTTTCGTGCCAGCCCAGGGATGCGTGGGGAGGACAAAGAGGTGGGGGAAAGAGCAGAAAAAGGGGGTTTCCTTTCTGTCAGCTGTGCAAAGGGGCAAATATTCAGCACAAAGCCATGGATGGTGTCAGCCATCAGCTTCCCCACCCCGGTCACCAGGGATAACTGGGAGCGCAGGGAACAGGCCTGGACTCTGCAGTGCCAGGGCAGGCTGCTGGCATCTTCGTCTGCTTCAGTGTACGATAAACTCTCTCTCTACATCTTATAAGTACTAAAATACAACCAAGTGTATGGCTCTGGGTTAAACACTGCATGCGCACCACGGGGGGTTAGAAAATAGATGGAGAACAGCTCAGTTCTCTTACAAAAAGGTAGCAGCAAAAAGGTTTGTGAAAGACTTCGATAGGCTGGGTAGGAAACAGTCCAAAAAGCAAACACTTCCCTTATGTGATGCTTTACGACTCCCTGCTCAAGGCGAGAGAGTCCTCCCTTTACCACTGCTACTGCCTGATCCCATCCATCCGCCTTGTGCAGGGGTGCTTCTGCACTGACTCACAGCACCCCATGGAACCCCAGATCTGGAGGAGCCCCCCGCTTCCCAGCACATCCAAAGGCAACCTCAGCAGTTTGCATGGCCATAGACACGGACTCCGAGGCGGAGCGGGCACCCTGCCTGCACGGAAAAGCAGATCTTGGGCTGCATCCATAGATTCCAAAGGGTACTTCACTGCTGCCCGGATCTGCCTGCGCCTGTCAAGGCTGGCTTTTGTTTGGTTGCCTTCACATTCAGTGCTGCCAGGGCATTTGTGAGAGCAGCAAAGAGCTGGGCAGGGCTGCTCTATTCTGCACTGATGGGGAAAGAGCCTTAAGTCAGCAGAATCATGAAGCAATTTCCTCCTGCAACATCCATCCTAGCGTGGCTATGGCGTGGGGAGCCAGGGGCGCGGGGCTTGGCTTTAGCACTGTGAAGGGCACTGATCGTGGGGCAGGCAAATGGACAAGCCCCAGCTCTGCAGAGCCAGCATCTCCCCCATATCTCAAACACCTCCCGGTGCAGAAGCCTCTTGCCCTCCCCTCGGCCGGGCCCTCCTTTGAGAGGACTTAAGTTACTACAGGTGAAGCGGCCGTATCCGTGCTCCCATGGGAAGGAGAAGTGTAGCAGGACCGTGCCTGCCTGGAAGAAGCGAGCAGAGAGCCTCAGTGCTCATAAACGCTAATAAAGTGCACGAATGCAAAGACATTGGGTTCCATTGGCACAGCCAGGGATAATAAGGATGCTCTATGCTGCCTTCCACCCGTGGGACCAGAGACTGGGACCTGTCCCCAGAACACCAACCCCTCTCCCAAAACCAATTGACCTAATGGGAGGCTGCTTTGGCCAAAGGATCACACCGGTGGCCACAAACCTAAAGGCTCCCCTTTGCTGCTTCTCCCCAGCCACGCACCCATGTGCCAGGTCCCCTCCTTAGTGCAAGGGCCTCCAACCTCGGCATCACCCACATCCCATGGCAGGACCTCATGGGGTCAACCTGGAGCAGGAGGGGACAGTAAGTGACAAGAGCGTGTAGGGGCACAACCAGACCAGAGCCCGGGGGTCCCACCTCCCAGCTGAGAGGTGGCATCGGCGCAGAGGGACACGCAGCCTGACTGCAGGGATCCTGGTCCCGGAGCCCTGGGATACAGGGAGCAGGCAGCAGGACGCTGTGCTCTGTGCCGGGGTCCTGGGGTAAGGCAAAGTGCTGCACGTTAGGAGGAAAGCGGCCAAGTGCAGAGTGCTGGGCAATGGGTGGTGGGACTCAGTCCGTCTTGCCCAGCTTCGCGATCAGCTCATCGCAGATCTTGGTCAGCTCCTCAATCTCCTGGTTCTGGAAGGAAAACAGATCATGAAGAGCCCCCATGGTGGCATGGATGGGAGATAACACCCATTTGGGTATAGCTGGTGCTCCTGCCGAACCTCCTCTGTGCAGCATCCAGGGGCTGTGGGGACCCTGAGCTCACCCATCCTCATCACAAACACATCCCGGTGCTGCCCATGGGTGTGCTGGGGGCTCTACCCATGCTCCAGAACAGCCACACTGAAGCCAAACTGAACCAGCAGCCCCAGCACTGCCCATAGCTGTGCTTACACCCATGCAGAGCTCAGTCCCCTCTATGGAGAGGATGCGTTGTACATCTCAATAACCAAACCCAATCCCAAGACACGAACCAAGGAAGCAAATGAAGAAATACCCCCAAAAACCAACCCCACAGAGCACTTTCTAGGCCCAAAACCCAAAGGACACCTCCAGCACCAAGAGGATGCTCAGGGCAGCAAAGGGAACCCGGTGTTACCTTCTGTTGCAGGGCTCTCTCCAAGGACTCAACCTTCATCTGCTCCTTGCGCAGCCCCGCGTGCAGCGCCGTGCTCTCTGCCTTGGCCTTGGCACGCACTTGGGCGATCTCCTCGTTGGCTCTATGATGGGTTTGGACACAAGGGGACAATGGTCACTGGGACAAGTGTCACAGAGCCCGGCTCCTGCGTGCCTGGGTGCACCAGGGCTGGTTTTCCCATATGGAAAACCTGCATGAAAAGGGGTTAATTCTGCTCGTCCAAGCTCTGCGGAGTGAAGCTCAACCAGGTCCTCACCCACTTCACTCAGGGCTGCTGCGTGTTGGTGCTCCTCAGCTGAGCACAACACAGACATGAGCCCTCTTGGGGCACGGGAACTGGTTAAGTGGCTGTAAATGGACCATAAACCTCAGTTTCTCCATTAGGAAACCTAAGCAGAGACTGGAGAATCCATTGAGGGATTCGTGCTGGCTTCACCCACAGCCATTTAAAGCCACTCGAGCCTGAGGTTGTAAAGGGCAGCTTTTCACCTCAATAAGCTCCAACCACGGAGACACTGCCCTATGAGGTCTCTGAGCACCCATCAATCCCACGCATGCCCTTACTTGTCCAGCTTCTCCTCTGCATGGACTTTCAGGGCCTGGTACCGTTGCTCTTCCTGCTTGACCCGGGTTAAATAATCTTGAGCACACTTCTTCAGAGCTTCTTCGTTCTGGGAAGGGAATAGCGCAGGGGACAAAGTGAGGGCAAGGCTGTGGGACCTCTGCATGCAGGGACCAGGGAGAAAGGGGGAACCGAGGTAAGGACCTTCTTAAAGCCTTCCAGGACGCCCTTCAGGTTCTCGTATCTCCTGAAGAGATCCGATAGGGACCTCTCCACCGAGTTGAGGTCTGCCAGAGCCTGCTCCTTTTCCATGGTGAGCTGCTGCAGGTTCTTCTGAGACGTCATGTTCGTCCTCTGCTCATCCTCTGGGATGGAGAATAAGCAGCAAGGGACACAGGGACTGAGTGGGTATGGCAGCTACCTCATTGCCCCCTGCACCCAGCTGGGTGATGGCACCTTACCTATCATCTGGGCAATGGTCTTCTCATACTCAGCCACGATTTTCCTAGGAGGAAGGGAGAAAGATAACCCCGGTAAGAGGCAGACACCTACAGCCTTGCTGCCCCTTCCCCACACCACAAAGAGCCCATGCATGGCTGCAGGGCCCTGGTGATGCCCATGCCAGTGAATGGGATTTTGAGCCTGCAACTAAGAACCCAGCAGCTCAACACAGCACGAGCACATCTCCCAACACATCCCACCCCGATGAATCCCATCACCTCCCGATGGGAAGGGTCCTACCGCATCTCCAGCACTTCCTGGCGGCTCTCTTCGTACTTCTTCTTCCACTCGCTTGCCTCGATCTCCTTTGTGATTATCTAGGTTGCAGCAGACACGGGAGCCTTGGGATGTGCTCTGGGTGGTTCCCCTGTGCTGTGATGCTCAGGGGTGCACCCGGGCAGGACACGGACCCTGTCCCCACGTTACCTCCTCCCTGATGAGCGTGAGCACGGCCGTCTTCTCACATTCAGTGAGGCAGATGCTGTCCAAGGGACTCTCACTCCTGCTCACGCTGGTGATGGCTGAGGGGGACTTGTCCATGGAGCACAGCCCGGGATTGCCCTGCAGGGAGCAGCCGTTTGGGATGCTGCGGGTTTCACCTCTCATTTGGGATGTTCTGCCCCCTGCACCAGCCTCTATGCAGGCACTGAACATTCTGCACACACCGACAGCTCAGAGCCAGCACCAGGCAGAGCCCATATGGGGGATTTATTGCACTTTATGCCCAGTCTCCTGCTGGGAGCTGGGGCTGTGCCATAGGGCACCCAGGGAAGCATCACCCCAAAGGAGAGATGCAGGAAGGGCCCATTTTGGAAGCAGAGCTGTGTTCATGTCTGACATCCCTTCACTTTCCCCATGGTTGGTTTAAATGGGAGCCACAGGCGAGGGACCCGGTCCCCCTTCTCCATCACCTCCATCAGATGGAGGCATGGCTGCAGCTGATGCATCCAAACTGTTGCCAGCAGCAGCAGGGCCTTGTTGATCATCCCAATTGCACAATTGGAGCCTGGCTCCTCTGCACCAGAGGACCAAACTAGGAATGAGCTCAGTGCTGTGAGGCTGAATCCCGCTTGGATGCTGCCCCATCCCTTCCCTGGGGGGTGCTGCAGCCTCCAGAAGAGCATTCCTTCCAAGCAGGGCTGACACCACCGCCTGTTCCTCCTTGTATCCATCTAAATGACAGCCCTGTGCAGGCATCTCCTTGGGAACCGGCTGCCAGGCCATAAATAGAGAAGAGCTTTGGAGGAGGCGCTGTGCCTCGGCTCTGTTTTGGAAACCAGAGCACTAAAGCACTTCTCTCCCTCCCCTCCTCCTTCACTGCAGCTCAGGCTCAAGCACATTTGGGTCCAGGCAGCCCAGCACGGAGGAGGTTCAGCCCTGGGTGCTATTGGCAGCATCTCCTAAGAGCCCCAGCCCATCCCATGGGAGCTCCACACAGCCTCAGAGGCTGCCCAGCCCTGAACCCCAGGTTCACTTTGTCCTTGTGGGGCTTAGCGTGGGTCAATCTGTCTCAGAGGAGCTCGTTTTGCTGATGTTGGTAATCTCATTGTCATCTGCTTGCACCCGAGCGGCTTTGCCCAGGGGCGGCTGAGCTGGCACAGGGTTCCCTCCCGCCGAGGGTCTTGGGGTCACCCAATGGCTTCTTGGGGTGCGGGGGGGGGGTGCCCCTTACAAGGCTCATGGACTCCTCAATGTGAGCCACAGCACATGTCCTGCAGCCCATCCCTTCCCTGGGATCTCCTCTGCCCTCTCGCTGTCCTGCAGCCGCTCCACTCACAGTGCTTGTTCTTGCTGAGCATCCATGGTGCAGCCCTGGCTCCTCACCATTCCCAGCATCTCCCTCCTGCAGTGCCCATCCAGAGGGAGCCATCCTGTGCCGGGCTGTGGGACATCACCACTGGCTTTACCAAGCCCCTGTGTGGGCTTTGCATGGACTTTAGCTCCCAAAGAAACCCATTTCAGAGAGGTTTGGGTGGCACCGCTGGGATGAGCAGCAGCATGGGCACAATGGGGTCACCCTCCCGCAGCCCCAAGCCTCCCCATAGGGAGCAAGGAGAAAGCAAGAGGCACTCACAGGGAAGATGTCCTTTTCCATCTGCTTGGAGGTCTCCTTTTCAAAGCCTAAAGACAAGGAAACACAAGGTTTTGACCCCTTGTGAACAAGACCCTGGTGCACATACGGATTATCTGGGATGCAGAGGGGCATCGGCATCCTCCGAGCATCCCTTCCCAAAAGGCTTCTTTGCCCCATGCTTGTGCTCTTTCAGGCTGGATGCATCCTGCACCCTGGAGTGGAAACCAACACTTCCCTCTGGTGGCAGCTCAGCCCTGCGGTGCTCAGAGCAGGATTGGAGCTGCATGGGAACGCTGCGGGATGCATCCCTGGGATGAAGCCCAGCTGCTTGGGCCACTCCGCATAGCACAAGCCTCAGCCCACACCAACTGGGCCCAAAGGAGCTGCCACATGGCCCCATCTATTCTTAACAGCATCAGAGAGGAGATAAACCCCTCCTGTCTGCAACCTGCCCTCTGGCACAGCGCGGGAGGTGATTTATGGACCTCAGCTGCAGCCAGCACTGGCCATTCACTGTTAACCAGGCAGAGAAAAGCATAAAGGGAAGGAGGAAACAACGCCGATTTCCTGCCCTTTCCCCCCATTTGGAGCCAAAGGACTGGTTTCCCCTTCCCCAGAGCCTGCAGCCTGCACAGCATCCAAGGGTAATGATGAATGGGCACAGGGCAGAGCTGCAGACCCCCCCTGCGGTGATTCCTTCTCTTGCACCTTTAGCTTTGCTATTGATTAAATGTCCTGTTCTAACGCCTGGCTTCTAATTCTGCTTTAATGGATTGGTCAGCGAGGCTAATTCCATAGGAGACTGACAGCAAAGGACCAGCAGGAGCATCAGCAGAGGTCTGCAGTGACGCTGAGATCTCCATCAATCACTGCCCTTGTGCTGGGATACTGAGTGCTGGGAGCTCCGCTTCGAGCAAGGCACCCTGTAACCACCACAGCACCACAGGCTCTGTGCTGTCAGCATCCAAGTAAACACAGCCTGTGCCATTGGTTTTCCATGATGGAAATTGTGCCGTAAGCAACGGAGGTTTCATTAGAGTGCCTTTAGCCCTGGCAGTGTGAATAGAAGCTGCCTCAGCAGCACCAGTTCATTGCTAGAGGCTGCAGAGACCCATGCACAGCACTTCCCAGAGGCTATGGAGAGGCTCCTTACCTGGCTCCATGCTGTGCTTCCCGGCCGGCACAGGGACATTGGAGCACTCAAAGTACTCCAGGTCATCTTCAGGCTCAGCCTTCTTCTCCAGCCCTGGTTTCTGTGCAGTGGTGCAGGCCAGCTTCTCCTCATCCGTGGCTCGTCCATCCCGATTTGCAATATCTGGGATTTCTGAGATCAGCGCTCCTTCATCCTGCAGGATCAAGGCACGCGGTTAAGCAGGACTGAACTAATCCATGGGGATCAGGCAGCCAGGTTGCATGGGAAGCACGGGAAGCTTAGCATCCACCACCAAGCTGCTCCCCAGCAGCTCCTCAGTGGGGTTTGGCAGAAGGAAACACATGGAGCACACACAAAACCCATTAACCCCATCACAGAGCTCTGCTGGGGACAGGGCTGATACCGCACGCACATGGACCTGAATGAACCACAGGGACCTTTCCTGGCCAGGAAAGCCCCAGGGACAGGGCTGAGCACGAAGCAGCGCCCTCCTCCCGCCCTTCCCATGAGGAAGATGCTCTCTCCATGGCTGCTTTCAGGGACACCCCATCCTGACACCCACCTCTCGCCATGCCCCCGGCCGAGCATCCCTGTCGGGATCCCACGTACCTGAGCGCCAACATCCAGGACCAGGGGCTGTGTCTCGTATGGCTTCACCTTGCAGCCGCTCCTGCAGGGAGAGAAGCAGCAGCTCAGACATAGGCAGGAGCCACGAGGGAGAGCCGAGCAGGGGGAAGCAGCCCCAGCAGCAGCGTTGCACCCTGCAGCACCCCACTCACCAGTGAAACACGGAGGCAGAGCAAGCTCTGGGGCGGACAGAGGAGCAAGTGAACAAAACACACGACTACAGAGCAACGGGGTTTGTCTCTGAGGAGTTTATTCCTGGGCAAGGTAAGGAGCAGAGGTGCTGACAACGCGAGAGGCCATTGCCACAGAGGTTCCCCTCGCTGCACCCTCATCCGGCGGGATGCATCCCAAAGGGCGCACTGATCTCCTGCGGGATGGAAGCTCCTCCCGGCTGTCTCGTGCCCATTCCCTGGAGGTTTGTCTGGGATATCTCCATGTGCAAGTTAGACCCGCATGGCCGGACTGCTGGTTCGAGCTCTGCTTTGCTTGCGGGGCAACCTGCTGCACCTCGGATGCTCCCTCCACCAGATGCAAAGGGAAAAGAGCCTTGCAGGTAGGAGAAGGTTGAGCTCAGGTTGATCTTGGATGGCTGGATGCTCTCCAGTGAGGAAGCTCTCCCTGGCTGTTGATCCCATGCTCCTCAAGGCGTTCCATTGCAGAGTCCATCAGTGCAGGAGTGCAGCACAGCCACATCCCGACACACCAGGCGTCAGCACCCTGAATCAGCTGAAGGCAGCACAGGGATGGTCCCAGCGCAAGCTCTCCTGCATCTCACTGCCCTCTCGCTCCATGTCCACCATCTCCCATATCCAAAATCCAGAAGGCAGATACCGGCCAAGCTGGATACAGCTCATGTGGTGTCCCACTGCGGGTACCTGCGGAGGGATCTCTGCCACAGGGGACACGGGCAGAGGCTCAAGCAGGATTGCATTGAGCTATTCCTTGCTATAAAGCATCTCTCCCAGCCACTTCACTCCCCACCCCATCACATACGTGCGCCAAATGATCCCCCCCCGACACCGAAATAACTGGAATTCAAGGGGATGGGGCAATGAGGAGCAGGCATCCAAGGCTGATGCCCTGCAATGCCTGGGGCACTGGCAGCCCCATGGTGCTGCAGGGCCCGTGGTGACACAGACACCCACTGTTAGCCAGTGGAAAGGCAGATTGGGTCTTGGCCAAGACACAGATGTCAGCGCTGGAGCTCAGGCTCTAATGCTGGTCATGCATATGGCAGCAGCACTGAGCACACAAGAAGGGCATTGGGATGATGACAGAAGATGGGAGGTGAGCCCAGCGCTCTCCCTTGCACCACAGCAGAGCCCAGAGGGTCGGGGGGGACTGACAACGCTGAGCATCACCCATGGGGGTGAGGCAGGTCCCTGCTGTGTGCCATCCTATGGGATGGGGGCCTGCAAGCCCTGGGGGCACAGCATGGGCACCGAGTATTTCACTGGTGTCCCGCTGTGGCTGCTCATGCCAGGGGTACAGCATAGCCACACTGCAGCAGCACAGGCTGCAGAGCAGTGGCTGAAGCTGCTGTACTCGAGATGAGCTTTCCAGCCCATGCAGGGCCCTGCGGCCCAGCACTATCCCAGCTTTGGACACAGCAGGGATGCTCTGAGGGAGAACCATGAGCAAATCGGCTCTGGCTTGCACCAAAGAGCTAAATTGAGCCCTGTTTGGAGCTGGCTGCGAGGGCAAAGCTCCTTTGGGACCATCTCAATGTCCCAGAGCCAGAGGAGAGGCACTGACTCCATCACCTCCCAGATGATGCTTCCCCCTACCCCTCTATAGAGGTGGTTTTGGGAGGGGGTAGAAGATGCCCTCCTCTTCAGGACTACCCATCCAGACTGCACACAGAGCCGCTCCCCTCCATTAGCCAATGCACTGGGTTTGAGGGCTTGAACGCTATAAAGGCATTGCGGGCCGCATGCTGCGGGAGCAAGCACAGCATCCTCACCTCACCGGGCTGAGCCACCCCGAGAGCTGCAGGACGTGGACCAGAGAGCACAGAGCATGAGACAAAGGGCACAAGGAGCCTGCATGCCGTGGAGACGTGTGGGGCCAGCACCCACCCAGAGAAAGAGGACAAAAACCAGCCAAGAAGAGGAAAGCAATAGAGAAGAGAGTACTTACAACAGAAAACAGAGAAATTTCACTTGTTCAGTGGTCCTGATGCACCAAAGCATGGACAGGGAGAGAGACAGACAGATGGAGAGAAGAAGAGCATGTGAAAAGACCTGGGTATTAACTCTCATTGGGAGAAGCACAGCGCCTTAGCTCAGCTCTGCCTTTTGGGGAGGAACACACAGATAAAGGATGCTCCGATTGGGCATCTATTCATGGATGTGAGATATATGGTGCCATTCCACCACGCATCCCACTGCCGGGGGGGTGAGCACCTGGAGCAGCCCATGCTGCTCCCAGGAGAGGGACCCTGAGGACCTATAGAATCATGGAATGGTTTGGGTTGGAAAGGACTTTAAGATCATCCAGTTCCAACCTGCTGCCATGGACACCTCACACTGCACCATGTCACCCACCATGGCCTTGAACACTACAAGGGATGGAGCATTAACTTCTCTGGGCACCCTGTGCCAGCACCTCAGCACCCTCACAGTAAAGAACTTCTCTATCTCCAACCTGAACTTCCCCTGGTTCAGTCTGAACCCATCACCCCTTGTCCTATTGCTCCAGTCCCTGATGAAGAGTCCTTCTCCAGCATCCCTGTAGCCCCCCTCAGACACTGGAAGCTGCGCGCAGCTTCCCTTCTCCATGCTGACCAGCCCCAACTCAGCCACACAGGGGAATGCCGGCTCCTAAAGAACCCACATCCCCTCCCTGCAAAGTGTTTCCAGGAGCAGAGCACCCAACACACCCTCAGTTTTGCCTGCTGGGTGCTGTCTGTGCTCCCTGTATAACCCCGCTCCAGTCTTCCCATCAGCAGGGCAATGGCGTGCGTTGGTTTTGCTGCCAAACCTCTGCCCCCAAAATTTCCCCTTTTGAGCTCATTTCCTGCTTTTGCTTTTGACTGGTTCCAATCCCACACCCCCAAGTTACAGTGGAAGGGCCCAAAATTGCCTGGGCAGGTAGAGCCAAGCCTGGCTCAGCAGCTCCCATCCCGAACACCAGGCATTGCCCAGACACGGCTTGGGGAACATTTGTGATGCCACAGGTGAAATAGCAAAGAAATAGGAAGGTTTGGCCATGAAACCCGCTCCGGAGGAGCATTCCCAGGAGGAACTGCCTGCATTCCCAGGAGACACCATGAAATGTCACCGTCTCCACGGGGGTTTTAAATAGCACATTCAGGAACTAAAAATGCACTTTAATAGCTCAGCAAGGCACAAGCAGCTCCCTCCTGCCTGTAGCAGACGCGATGAAAGCAACAGATCTGCCTCTTCATCACTATCCCCTTCCTCTGCTTGGCAAAGAGCAACCCAGTGGCAGCTCGCGCCATGTCCCGGCAGCATCTGACCCATCAGGCAGGCACCCACAAGCCTCAGCAGGCCCCAAACCCTCACCTGCGCTTGGTAAAGCCTTTTTCTCTGCCCACACCGGCTCCACGAGCTGGAGCCCTGAGGGTCTTCCAAAGGGATGATCCTGCAAAGCGGGTCCTGATCCAGCCCTCCCCATTCTGTGGGGGACCCCGGCACCACTCCAGGACCCCCATCCTTCTCCTCCCATCCGCTCCTGATGCTCCAGAACGCAAACAGGGATACAGGAGCTGCCGCTCCACTGGGACAAGGGGTGGATAAAAGCAGGGCAGCAGAACCCGAGGTGCACATCGGTGTTTCAGGCTCACTTAGAAGGCACAGGGGCATCATCACCATCACCACCACCACTGCTTTGCCCACAAGGGAACGGAGGGGCCGCTGCTGCCCGCTCCATCACTCACGTTATCAGGCGGGACTTGGGCTTCCTGGGGGAGCCGCTGCCTCTGCCGGGATCATCCTGCACCTCCAGTGCCTGAGACTCCAGGATCTCATTGAGGCTGTTGTCAGCAGCAGGGCAGGAGTCGGTGGTGGAGCTGCCGAGGGTCTTGGTGGGCTTAAACGGATCCACTTGACTCGAAGTGATTGGGGTCAAACTGGTAGGACCCTTTGGGAAGAGCCGGCAAGTCCTGCAGCGCTGAGCTGCCACCCAAGGGGCCTATCCGGGGTGCAGGACCCAGGCGGGGGGAGCCGGGGGGAGGCAGATCCATGGGGCCCCTCTCTGCATCCTCAGCTGGTTTCCTGGGGGGCTCTCGGTGTCTCTTCGGTGTCACTTTGCTGGCCGGGATCCTGCTGCCCCTCCTGGGTGCTGCTCTCCTCGTCTCCGGGCTCTCTCCTCCCTCCATCAAATCGACCTCAGGTTTTGGGATCTGCTCTTTGTGCTCCAGGTCCCCCCCCTGCTCCCCAGCGCTGTCGCTGGGGTGGGGGGTGCAGTGTGGGGCTGATGGGGGGGAGCCCTGCAGCCGGCAGCCCCCTGATACTGGCGGGGTTCACGCTCCCATCATACAGCTCCGGGGTCTCCTCTATGGATCCTTCTGTTATCCCTTTCCCATCCTGGACCAGAGCATCCCCCTTCGGCTCCACCATCCCCATGCTGGCATCCGCTGCATCCTCTCCCAGCATGACCCGCTCCTGGTCGGCCCCACTGCCCCGTGCTCCTTGGGGCTGGATATGAGCCTGAAGATGCCTCAGGGATGAATCTTCAGGGTCATTTTCCCCTTTCGCATCCGAACTGGCTTTAGGGGCTGCGATCTCTGGTTGAGCCTCATCTTTGGGATGCTTCCCTGGCGAGCTGTCCCCTTGGGCTTCCCCTACCAGCAGGTCACCATGGCCACTTGGCTCTGCAAAGATAAAAGGAAGCAGTTAATCCCCTGCCTGCTGCGCACTCCATTTCAGAGGGGTTTTTCTCCCCTCCTCACATGCTCCAGGGTCATATTCTGGGGGGATTCCTGACCTGGGCAACCCTGGCATCAAGCCCTTGCTGTAAGATTTGAAGCCCTGGAGACTATGGTCCATAGCCTGTAAATGGGGGGGTACCCTGCAAATAGGGGGGAGCTCAGACACAGCACCAGCATGCAGTCGATGCTCTCACCCACAGCCTGTTGCTGCAGCGCATCAAAGCGAGGAGCCAGGCTCAGCACGGCTGTCAGTTCCTTAATCACAAATCCTGATCCATGACTTAATCACTGTTACTCCAATCCCTTCCCCTAAATCCTTTTACTGTTTAATCTGTTCTTTGCTGTCAAGGGATGGGGAAGCTCCTTATCTATGGAGACATCCTGAAAGCTACACCCACGAAGCACCCAGAGCCAGGACCTTGGCATCCGCTGTCACCTCCTCTCCTGCATCTCAACCAGGGGCTCCTGGGATAAGGCAGAAGGGGATGCTGGGATGCTCAGCTCCATCAGGGAGCACATGGGAGCCACATCTCTTGCTGGGAAGAGCAGCAGGGCATTGTGCTGGGGAAACGTGTCCCATTGCGCTGCTGCAACCCTGCCCTGGCACACAGTGACAGCCACGGAGAGTCACATCCATTCGCAGGAGGTTTGGATGGGGGATGCTCATAAGCTCCCCCATCACATCCCTGTTCCTATGATGGGGTGTTCACAACCAGCTCGCGTTCACTGGTGACAGAGGCTGGCAAAGAAGGAAAAGCGAATCAGGGCTAACCCAGGACACGGAAGCCAATAACCCTGACTCAGCTGACGGCTTGTGGTTGGCATAATTGGTCTCCAGGATGCTAAAAGCCATGCAAATGAATCATGAGGGGCTGTGTGACTGCAGAAAACCCTCCCTGCGACTGCAAAAAGGCTCCCTCCAAGCAGACATCGCTTTGCTGCCCCAGGAAACGCATCAGTAAACACAGCCCAATGGATATGTACTAGGAGCGCAGCCAGGAGACAGTGCAAGGCAGCGCCTGCCAGGCCTTCCCAGCGCTGGGAACCGGGAGAAGCTCCTTAAACAGATCCCAGCTTGATGCTGGGATGGTTTGAACCTCGCTGAGACAGCCCTGAGTAGAGGAGCAGACTTCAAAGGGAGGGCAAAAGGCACCTTTTAAATGCATTTGACATTCCCACCGGAAGGTTCTGCAGCTGCTGTTCCCACAGACGTGAGCCCCGTCCTGGTTTCTAACCCAAGCACGGAGTAATTGCTGCTGGAATAACAAGCAGCCAGGCACGCAAACCACCTCTCCTTGCTGGGATGGCTGCAGGGCAGGGAGAGCAGGAGCGCTGCTGCGCTCAGAACCGCCATTCCTTCACCAAAATGGGAACCGCCACGTCTCCCAGCGGAGCAATCCACTCGTGTTCCGCACCCGGGGCAGCTCAACTCATCCGCTCCCTCCTACCTGCATCCCAGAGCTGAGGAACTGGGATGTACTGGGACACAGAGGGTGTGGGTGAAGGAGAGGAGCAACCCTGCTGCGGTAGGACTGCCCCTCCTGCAAGCTCAGTGGGGTTTCCTCCCCTTTTCAGGAAAGGGCCTGGCCATGAAACACGTATTAATCCCTTTGTGTGTTTTCTGAGGAGAGCAGGACAAACCCTGCTGTAAAGCAGCCCCAAAGTGATGGGGCTTCCAGTGTCGGAAGGGGGATATAGGGATGCTGGAGAGGGCCCTTCATCAGGGACTGTAGCGATAGGACAAGGGGTGATGGGTTCAAACTGAAACAGGGGAAGTTCAGGTTGGAGATAAGGAAGAACAGCGCAGCAGCAAAGCTCAGTGCTGAGTCCACCCCTGATGCAGATCCAATAAAAGGCACTCTGGATCCCTGCAAACAGCAGTCGTATTGGCTGTGCATGGAGTATGAACGGGCTCCTGGTCCGGCCAGGGGATATTACACAGTGAAAACAGGGATTTATCCTCTCCAAGCACAAACGCACACACAGGACAGGCTGGCACCGCTGTAATAGGCACTTTGTGCCATGCATGTTAATCATTAGGCTCGTCCTCCTTAGGCTGCAATGAAACACAAGCACGGACTAACTCAGCAGCTTCCCTCGCAGTGAATCAGAGGAACTTGGCTGCAGCAGTGCCCTTTTCATCCCACATCCAGCAACCAAGCGAAGCAGCACCGCTCCCTGCACTGCCCTGAATGCCAAAGGCAGCGAGAACAACCCCTCCACTATCCACAGTCCCTCCCTGCCTGAGCACAGGATATGTGGCCGGTGCTTTCAGCCCGGGCTGACGTAGCCAACGGCTCCAGTTCCCCTCTTGCCTTTCCGCTTTGTTTCGCGGCCGTTGGTCTATTTTTAAACCTATTCTGTTAGAATTAGCATCCTGGCAGAGCGATGCTGCTGCTAACGCGCCGGAAAGCACGTGCCCTGCATCAGGGTAACAGCAGGAGCAGCCCATGAGCGAGCCCCCAGCACCAACGGTTCCATATTTGCTGCTTCGGCTCGTTTCCTGGCACAGAATATTCCTCGCTCTGGGAGACGGCTGGAGAGAAGCTCAGCAAGGATGGCACAGAATGGCTCCACCAATGGGTTCTGAAGGCGCCTGAAGCCCAAGCGGGGTGATGGGGCAGGCTGTGTGTTGTCCTTCAGAGCAGGGTTAATGCAGCCCTCAGCTGCGCGCACGCCAGCCATCCCCTATGTCACAGCTTCCGTCTCGCACGTTTCCTATCCCTATTCCCAAGCAAGGCTGAGGCTGCGGTGCCTGTTCCCCAGCCTTGCTGAGCAAGGAGATGCTGCGTCCGCCCGTGTGCCTGCTGCTCATCCTGCAGCACTGGCAGCAGCGATTCCCCATCAGCTGGTGCATTCCTGACATGCAGCCATTTCATGGGATCACCTCCCCATCGCCGCCGCTCCTGATCTGCAGCCAGATGAAGGGCACACGCTGCAGCAGAGCAGCATTGCCAAGGTGAGGGCTGAGCCGATGGATTACCCGCAGCTCAGCACCCCAGGGTGCCACGAACTCACAACCACGCCTGGGTGATCCCTTCCCTCCATTTCAGACCCTGAGGAGATGCAGGGAAGGGATGGAGCTGGGTGCTGGGGCCATGCTGTTTCCAGCACCCTGCTCTCCACCAGCCACCACAGATAAACAGCTTGTGCCAGAGATCATCCCCTAACACTGTGACCTTTGTGTGCCTGCTCCCCCAGCTCTGTGCCGGGCTGGCATCAGGGAACTGCTCATCCCAGGATACAGGGACATGGGCACATGCTGAGCAATGTGCTTCCCTAAGGCAGGAATGATCCTCAGAGCTGCTGGGAAAGCCTTTATCTCCCCTCTCCCCCTCCCCAGGCATTATCCCTCCAAGTAAAAATGCCTCTATCATCCCTTCTTAAAAGGATGGTTCCAAGAGCTGTGACTATGGGAAGCATGGATGCCTCTGTCAGGGAAAACAAACATGTGTTTTCCACAGGCACCCAGATCCATCCCAACAGCAGAACAACACCGCGGGACACGGTAGTCCACAGCAGCCCTGTTACTGCCAAGGCCACCCAGCACTTGGGCTTCTGCACGGAGGGGACCCAGGGTCCCATCTGAGCTCACACAGACCCGGATCACAAGTTCCGCCTGGAGAGAAGGTGTGATGGTGGGAGTGAGCTGGTCCCCAAAAGGGCGAGGATTAACAGGGAGCCACTACGGTACAAGACATAAGGACAAACCAGCAACAGCACCGAGGACCCCTGCGCCTCCAGCAGCAAAAGTCACAGTTTCTCCACAAACAGGGTTCAGCAGCATCTTTAACAGCAGCAAAGAGGGATGTAGGGAAAAGAGAGCATAGCCCTTTGCCGAGTGGCATCGGAACCAGCGCAGGGCCATTAACCACAGAAAACGTGGCAGGCATTACTCAGAACAAGCCACTTCTGCGTGCCCCCACCCCGGCTCTCCTCATCCGGAGCCTAAAAGCAGAAGGCGGCGGCTCCTTACCTCGGGTCCCGAGCTCAGGCTCCAGCGGCGGCTCCTTTAGCAGCGAGCTGGTCGGCGTTCCTGCTTCGGGGGTCTCAAAACTATCTTTGGAGTCCGAGCTGCCGAGGAGGGGGGGAAAAGAGGGAGGAATTACCGCTTGCAAGGCTTAGCTCCGCAATCCTCCTCGCTGCCCGCGCCCCCGGGCGGGCCAGCTCCCGGCCGGCCGCGGGCATCCTGCGGCAGCCGCTCCGTCCTGTCCAGCGGCACCCGCTGGCAAACGGAAAAGGGAGAGCAGGTGAAACGACATCGTGAGTGCCCCCCCCACACCTTCCGTGTGTGTGCCCCCAACCCTCCTCTCGGCCGAGCATCCGCGAGTCCTTCCATCAGGCCTTTCCCTGGGCATCCACCGCGGGCCACAAGGATGCGGCTGCACACTCAGCGTCTCCCCTCCTGGAGGGGCGATCCTCGCTGCTCACACCTTGTGCCCCCCAGCATCAACCCGGGGCAGCAGCGACCGACTCCACTCCGGTGCCCCCTCACTCCCCCACCCCTGTCCTCCCAGGCACCCCCAGTGCCCCCCGAAGCGCGGTGCGGGCCGGACCCCCCCATCGGGCAGCAGAGCTGGCGCCAGGCAGCGAGCAGGCAGCGAGCAGGCAGGGAGCAGCGAGAGACGGGGGAAAAGGGGATGGATACGGGCGCGGCCGGAGGCGGTCGCAGCCCCAACACCTCTCGTGGACCCGGGTCACTTGCCTGAAGCCGAGGGCCGGGTCCTCCTCCTCCTCCGCCGCCGCCTCCCCGACCCCTCCGCCGTCCTCCCCGTCGGGGCTGCCCCCGCCCCGCACCGCCGACCAGGTCCACCGGGCCCACTGCACCGGCGAGAGGATCTGCCAGGCGCTGAACGCCATCGGCCCGCTCCGAGCCCCGCTCCCAGCCCCGCTCCGCTCCCCTCCGGGCTCGCTGCGGCCGCGCCGCCCCCAGCGCCAAGGGCCTCCCCCGGGCTGCGGGGAGGGAGGAGGAGAGGCCGCCCCCCGGCACCGCCCGGCGGGAGGGACCGGACGGGGAGCTCCCCCCCCCCCCAACCCCCAGCAGCGCGGGGGATGCGGGGAGGGATGCAGGGGGATGATGCGGGCACCCCGAGCCCCCACCCCGCGGGTGGGTGGTGAGGAGGAGCTGCTGCTGCTGCTGCTGCTGCTGCTGCTCCTGCTCCTGCTCCTCCTTCTCCTTCCTTCCCTCCCCACGCAAACGCCCAAATTCACCTATTTCTGCTCAAAAATAAGGGCACCCCCTGCCCATCAGCAGCCCCAAACCCACCCCCGCAGTGGTGAAGGACCCCCCCCCCACCAAGAGGGCAGGGGGCTGTGAAACCGGATCGTCCCCGATTTATCCCACATTTATGGGGCTGCACCTGTGCTCTAGCGCAGATTCCTTCCATTCGGGATGTGCCAGTGGCCCCCCGAGGGGGCAGAGCCAGGCGCAGCAGATCCTTCCCCGGGATTCAGTCACGGAGGGACAGGGAAACACCTGCCCCTTCCTTCCATTTTCCAAGGAAATACCGGCCTCGGCAGACCTGGCTGGTGCAGGTTTATTTATTTAACTATTGGTGTTCCCTGCAGGAACAAACACCCCTGAGGGCCTCCCATGGGAACCTTCCCCCTAAAGAGGGCTCCCACATTCGTTATCTCCCGCAGACAGGAGCAGAACGTTCCTGATGCATCCAAAGGAATGTCCAGGGCTTTGGCAACGGAGCTGCAGCTCCCCGCAGCCCTCCTGCCTCATCCCACTCCCTGGGGCAGGTCCCAGGGGTGCTCTGCTGCCCAACCAGCCCATCCCGTTGTGAAGAGGCGCTGTCGGCCCTCGATAACCACCCCACGTTCTCCCATGGCAGGCTCAGACCGCTTCCTGGTGAATCATCCACCAGCTCCCAGAGCAGGAATGCATTCGCATGGGCAGAGAGGCCTGGGGGTCAGACCGGACCCGTCCAGCGGGTCCAGCCACCTCCACCACCAGCCTGCAGCAGATGCTTCAAAGGGCTCATTCCTCATCTCAAATAACCTCCCTACAGGGAGCCTTTCCTGCGAGCTTCCATCTGTTGGTGTCCTTATTAAACACATGCGTCATTCCTGCACGCTCTCACTGTCCTTCTTCTGTCAAAGAAGAGCCCTCGTCCCCTTACACAGCACTTGCAAAGCAAAGGTGCTGCCAGGCACCACCACATCCCCAGTCACCCCTCAGCTGCCAGCCCAGGAGCGCTGTGGACCTCCCTGCTGAGGATGCTGCACAAGAGGGGACAAAGTGAAACCCCAGAGGCTGAGGCAAAAGCAGAACCTCCACATCCTGTCGCCTACATCTGCTGTGAGCAGAAATGAGCAGCGGCTTCCTGCCATCTGCAGAGCTGCTTTCTGCAGATGAATTCTACATAAGGGCAGCTCTGCACACTGCAGCATCAGCTCCCGCTCCCCATTCCCACCGGGAATGGGAACCCAAATCCCTTCTGACCACGGACACTGACTGATGCCTGCAGGAATACAATTGAGCGGCAGCAGGAACGGGATCAGCAGGGTTGAACCACACAGCGGCAGCAGCAGAGCTCCTGCCCTGCAAGGTGCTGGGGTGGGGAGATACAGGAGGAATGCAAAGGCAGATCCTGCTTCCACTTGATGAGCTATTAAGGAAATGCCTCGAGTGCCGTTTTCCAGCTTGGCACCCGCACCGGCTGCACATCGAACATCAGCCGATAACCCCACTGCATCAGTCGCACCCGTGGCACTGGCTGCCAAGTGCTGCTCAGCACAGGCAGCAGACACAGGACCCTGAGCTGCTCATAAGGAGACCTGCAGCAGTTCCCATGCGCAGGGAGAGCTGAAGCCTTGTGGTCACCTCCTGCCCCAGCCCAGGACTTCACTGTGCACAACCGTGGCGGCTCAGGGGTAGGCAGTGATGTACAGCCCAAGCTACCAATGCACAGCCCAAGCTACCAATGCACAGCCCAAATTACCAATGTACAGCCCAAGTCACCAATGCACGGCCCAAATTACCAATGTACAACCCAAATTACCAATGTGCAGCCCAAGTTACCAATGCACAGCCCAAGTTACCAATGTACAGCCCAAGTCATCAGTGCATAGCCCAAGTTACCAATGTACAGCCCAAGTCATCAATGCACAGCCCACCTTACCAATGTACAGCCCAAGTTACCAATGTACAACCCAAGTTACCAATGTACAGCCCAACTCACCAATGCACGGCCCAAATTACCAATGTACCGCCCAAGTTACCAATGTACAGCCCAAGTTATCAATGTACAGCCCAAGTCATCAATGCACAGCCCAAGTTACCAATGTACAGCCCAAATTACCAATGTACAGCCCAAATTACCAATGTACCGCCCAAGTTACCAATGTACAGCCCAAGTTATCAATGTACAGCCCAAGTCATCAATGCACAGCCCAAGTTACCAATGTACAGCCCAAATTACCAATGTACAGCCCAAATTACCAATGTACCGCCCAAGTTACCAATGTACAGCCCAAGTTACCAATGCACGGCCCAAATTACCAATGTGAAGCCCAAATTACCAATGCACAGCCCAAGTCACCAATGTACAGCCCAAATTACCAATGTGAAGCCCAAGTTACCAATGCACAGCCCAAATTACCAATGTACAGCCCAAGTTACCAATGCATGGCCCAAATTACCAATGTACAGCCCAAGTTACCAATGCATGGCCCAAATTACCAATGCACAGCCCAACTCACCAATGCACGGCCCAAATTACCAATGTACAGCCCAAGTTACCAATGCACGGCCCAAATTACCAATGCACAGCCCAAGTCACCAATGTACAGCCCAAATTACCAATGTGAAGCCCAAGTTACCAATGGACAGCCCAAGTTACCAATGCACAGCCCAAGGCACCAATGTACAATCCAAATTACCGATGTAAAACACAAGATACCAATGTGAAGCTCAAGTTACCAGTGTACAGCCCAATATCGATGTAAAGTCTAAGGTACCAATGTACATCCTAAGTTACCAATGTACATCCTGAATAACAATGTACAGCCTAAGTGTCGATTTACAACCTAAATATCGATGTACAGCTTCTCACCACCCTGCCCCAACACCCAGTCTCTCCCATTGGGATCCATGCAAAGACCAACCCACGGATACAGGAGATGTGCTGTGGCAGCACAATGGTCCTTAGCCCTGGGAGGCTCTAACCATGGGCAAAGTCTTGCTTAGTCACTATTTGTCCTGGCTTTGCCTCTGTTTAAGCAAATACCATGGGTTACCTAAGCGACATCCTCCATCAGCCCTGCAAGCACAAGGGGAGATGCTCCAAGAAGGGATTGTTGGGATTCTTGCAGCCCTTTCCCTGTGGATCACCAGCCTGGGTGATGGCCAAGGGCCACCACATTGCTCTGGGAAGGAGAGCCAGAAGCAGGCAGCGCAGCATTGCTGGGTGACAGCTTTCCAGTGAAGGGGAATGTTCTGCCTCCAGGCAAGCAGGTGGAGCCCCAAAGGATCTGGAGCTGGAACAGCTCCTGGCATCATGGAGGCTGCAAAAGGGTGCAGAATCCTCCTCACACTTCTTATGCTGATCCTTGCTGGAAGCCAGCTGCATCCAGGGATAGGAGCTCTGCATCCAGGGGTAATAGTTCTGTATGTAGGGATATCAGCCCTGTATCCAGGGATAATAGTTCTGTATCTAGGGATAGCAACTCTGTATCCAAGGATAACGGTTCTGTATCCAGGGATAGCGGCTCTGAATCCATGCATCTGGGACAGCATCCCAAAACATCTTGTGGGCACGGCAGCACCCCAGAGAATCCCCCAGGCTCAGCAGCATCCCAGAGCATTCCCTGGGATCACGCCAAGCCTGAGGAAACTCATCTGGGACTCAGGATTACTCCAGGACAATGGAGTTTAAGCACTGAGAGGAGGCGATTTGGCAGCTACCAGAACCAAAGCCAAACTTGAGCTCTCCTAGGAATGGCCGGGTGGTGTCGCTTGTGGATCGTTAATTCCAGACTAAGCGCTCTACCCGGGAACGAGGCGGGCAAAGGGAAGGAGAATTCATTGGAATGGACTCCGGGAAGTGGAAAGGCTCTTGCGCAGTTACAACACGTTCTAATGCCAGCGCCAGCTTCGGGACTTATAAAGTTGGATGAGCCTTTTGAACCTTTTGCGCATGAAAGGCAACACGCTGCTTTTGGAGTCCTGGCCCAAAAGGTGGGATCCTGGAAGAGGCCTGGATCCTCTTAGGAAAGGATGATCTGCTTGCTGTTCTCCTTATTCAAAGGGCCTGAAGACTGCTCGGGGGACAGAAGATGGTAGTAAGGGTACCACCGGTGTCCCCCAGCAGGATGATGAAACACCAAGTGGTGCTGCTAGAACAAGATGCTATAGAATTAAACCTTACAAACACTTTCAATTCAGCTCATAATGGAGAAAACAGAACCTGAACATGATTGTTTTACAGACTATTGAACAGGAAGAAGTGATTTGAAGGGCTATGGGTCAAGAAGTTGTTAGTTGTAGTAGTTACCTGCGTGATTATTCAATGTTGGAAGCGAATCATAGGTTATGAAAAGGTGAGATTCATTATAACGAGTCTCAAAGGGGGGAATGATGTTGATTTGCAGCAGGAAAGCCAAAATCTAACCCAAAAGAAATGATGTAAATATCTGTTGAGCTTTAGAACCATCTCGTTTCCAGTGACTGAACCAAGGCCAAAGTGCCCCAGAGGAGGAGCAGGAGGAGGTAGAGAACACCTTTAGCCCAGGGATGTGAAGAGGTTGGCAAGATAATGGAAGTCCTCAATGTCCTCTTCTGACAACAGAGTTGGGGTATTCTCTCCCAGACAACCCTCCGAGACCCCACAGAGGCACACAAGGCTGCTTGCCCAGCACAACCTCCCAGCGCAAGCGCAGGGAATCCGGCTCCTTCAGCACAATGAATATGCATTAGGGAGGCGGGATAATTGGATTCGTTAGGTGGAGCTTTGGTGTGTAAGTATGGGATGAAGGATCCTGGTAGGGGCGCTTGAGTCGCGGAGGTGCCCCAGCCGAGCCCTGTACATGGAATAAACGCCTCCTCCCCAAACAGACTTGGAGCGTGCGTTGGGTGTTCTCTTTCCAACACAACACCTCCCGCCTGGCGCAGGCAAACACTCGCTCAGCATCCCAACCCTCAGCTCCCTTCTCCTTCCTACCTTTGCCAACGCAGACTGGTCCCGGGCTCCGTCAATCTCCGCTACCTTTCCCGGTAGCTCCTTGGAAAGCCGCTTGCTCAAGCAACTGCCTGCAGAAGGAGCAGGGAGGAAGGAAGGGGATGGGCAGCGTGGGGAGGGCCGTGGCGGCTGTCCCAGAGCACGGAGGAGGGTTTGTGATATTTGGCAGCACTTCCACGGGCAGAAAGAGGAACGGATGGGGCTGAGAGATCGGGGTGAGCATCCACGTACCCGCGATGGCGGTACCGGAGCCTCGGGGGGGAGCGCCTGGATCCCGTCCTGCCGGGGCCCCACTGGTGTCACGCTGGAAGAATGTGCTCTTGGCTGGAATTTGTCAGCCTGGCCTCTGGAGGGGAGGGAAAGGGAAGCTCTGAGTGGGAGCTGCAGGGACAGGAGAGAGGGAGCAGCCCTGAGCCGGGAGCAATGGATGTTCCAGTGGGTTGGTGCCCGAGGAGGCTGCTTTCCCCCGTGCAAGACATGAGGACAGGGATGGACGGAGCCACTGAGCTCCCCGGAATGGTTTGGGTTGGAAAGCACCTTAAGATCATCCAGTTCTGCTCCTGCAGAGGGAGCACAAGGAGCGGGATGGAGCCCTGCGCCGCGGCCATTTCATCCTCGGAAAGCATCAGGCAGGGGTGTTGCTTCCCAAAGGGAGGAGAAAACTGCTCAGGCAGGGAACTTCCCCCCACAAACAAGTCCTGCTCCCGTAGCCATGGGCTGGTCCCTGCCCTGGACCCGCAGCAGCCGCACAGAGGGAATAAAACCAGCTCCTGCATCCCCACCCTGCAAAAGCAGGCAGTGATCGGGAAGAAGGACATGGACACAAAGGCAGGATGGGCCCAGGAACCCCCATCACTTCTGCCTTCTCTGGGGTACCCTTTCTCCAAGCACCCTTCCCAGCCACCCACCGCTTCTCCAGGCAGGGCAAAGTGGGGGTTCCTTGCCCAAGGAGCAGAAGTCCCACTGCTTGGATGGCCGGAGCATCCTATCAGTGCAGAACCCGCGCTGGGCTCACTTCGGCAGAGGGCAGCAGCACTCCCTGCTTGTCCCACGGCTGGCCCCAGTCCAGCCCCAGGCTCCCAACTCCCAACTTGCTCTTTCTTCGCAGACACTTCCTGTTACTGCCTTTCTAATCCTTCACCTCTCCAGCACAAAGCTGGCCCTTGGTCTGCCCTGCGAGGTGGCAGAGGAACCGACCCTCACTGCATCCCCTGGGCACAGCGCAGCCTTGTGCCATCATCTCCCATCCGCTCCTTGTTTATCTGCCCTTCCCAAGGATGCTGCTTGTGTTCAGCTCCGAGAGTCCTGGAGCAGAACCCACTGCCATGGGCAAGACTGGTCCATGGTGCCCAACAACCCACAGGGCTGCAGGCAGGGGACACTGGGCTCCTGCTGCTCGCCATCCTCAGCTCTTCAGCAGGGTGCTCCAACCCCAGCGCATTTCAACGTTCCACCTCCAAGTGTGGCAATCTCAGGCATTGAAAACCAGGCAGAAACCTGAGCCTCTGGCGCAGCCAGGACTTTGCCAGTTGTTTCCAAGAGCTGGTCCCAAGCATCCGGCCTTGCATGGAGCTGGAAGGGTCATGGAGCGTGTCAAAGCCAGAGCAGTGAGGAGCAAGTGGCACGCTGACCAGGGAGCTTATAATAAAACCAGATTTATAGCCATCGCCCAAATGTAGCCTCAGCTTGGCTCCAATTCCCTTATTGCATCATTCAGGGCAGAGGCTGTTGCAGGAATACCTGAATAATTGGTATTCAGAGCATAATAAAGCTCACAAAGCAGGGCTGGGTGATGGCAGATCCCGAGCAGGGGAATCAGCGTTTCCAGGAACTCTTGGTTCGGGATATTTGTGGACACCACCGAAGAGAAGCGGCTGCTCCTTGTTGCGCAGCACCACTGAGAGCAGATGCTGCCATCAAGGCTGTGCCCAGCTGCCTGCCCTGGCATGGAGCCGGGTGAGCACCGCGGGCAGCAGGATCCTCTGGGACATCAGGATCACACCGGTCCCAGGGGATATCCCTGGAGCACAGAGGGATGGGCTTGGATGCAGGTTCCCAGGGCAGGGCTAGAGGCAGCACCTTCAGTGCCGTGCATCGTGGATGCTCCTCCTCACAGGAGGGGTCTCTTCCTATTTAATCCATGAGCACTCAATTCACATTGGCCCATGGAGCCCTTCCAACACTCGGAATACAATGAGTTAGTATCTGTTGCTCTGGAGTTTGTATCCAGGCTGGAAGCTCAGCCAGCTGGGAGCATGCTGGGTCCAGGCTCCAATACAAAGAACAATGGGAAGGCACGGAGAGGGGCGGGCGAGGGGCAGGCTCCTGCCCCTGGAGACAGCGACGCATCTGGGGCTCCTCAAAGCTCTCCACCTCGAGAGGATCACAGCTTCCAGACCTTCCTTTTAACTCTGCGTCTTGTCCCTTTGCTCCCCTCCAGGGGTTCTGCGTGCCAAATGGGATGCTGGAGAAGGCGCTGCCTGGATGGGCTCCAGATGCAATGCAGCTAATCCATTTCTATAGCTGGGAGCAGGTGCCTTGTGCATCACAAGCAGCTCATTCCAAGACCATGCTTCACAAGCACTGGAGGAGCCCAAAGGCAGAGGGTAACCACCAGCTCCAGAAACACCCTTCGGATGCCCCGTGGAACCGTGGTCCATGGCTTCATCGCCTGATGCTCACTGGCCCAGCAGGAAGAGCTCTGGGTGCAGCCACAGCATCATCCAGCACCCCAGCAAGGGACATGGGGCCAGAGCTGTGACCGGCAGCCCTGCAGGGATGTGCAGCCCCCCATAGGCTTCACATCCTGACCTGTATTGCGTAAAATGAAGGATAGAGGCACCAGGCTGTGGAGAAACCCATTTTTGCCTGTATTTTCCCCAATTCCTGCTCCCAGGCACAAGAAAGGACATGCACAAGCAGAGGGTGCCCACACATCCGGATCACAGCAGGCTGAGGAGAGTGGAGGTGGGGGGGAAAGGGAAACATCTGCTGCTGGAGCTGGGCATAGGAAAGGCCAAAGGATTTGTTTTCCATCCCCAGAGCACAGCAATGCGGTGAGCGGAACCCGGGCAAGGAATCCCATCCAAACCCACAGCTCCCTCCTCAAAAGGCTCCTCTGTCCTTGCCCATCCCAGCTCCTGCTCCGGGAGGAAGGGACCCACTACCAGCGCATCCCTATGGAGCTGTGCTATTGCCGGAACAATGGGTACCACCACTGGTGACAGTCACATCCTCAAAGCATCCAGGAGCAATGGGCTCTGCAGAGGAGCTGCAGCCACAGGTGCCCCATAGGCAAGGGATCCGGGGGGACCTTCCCAGTTGGCAGCTCCCAACACGCTCGGATGCGATGGCCCTGCTGAGACAAAGAGCCATTGCAGGCTTCAGCTGCCCTGGGTGGTTTTTTCCCCGCTCTTGGATGAATCACCTGCTAAAAATATTCCAACTGGAGCCTTGGCCAGACCTTTCCCTGCTCTGGAAGCAAAAATATTTGTTTTACTCCGGCCGTGCCTGGGTTTTAGCAGGACTTTATGATCCATTTCTGAGGAATGTGCCATGCTCCGTGTTCAAATTACAACTGCCTTTGGCTCCCGGTGTCCGTTTTAAACGGCTTGGTTAAGAAGCTGTTGTTGCGCTGCCAGAAAACTGCAGTTTCAGCTGGGTTTTTCCTCCCCAAAGCACTGGTTTTGCCCACTTGATGGTTGTTGTCACCCCAAGTGGGTGCTTGACCCAGGGGTTAGCAGTTCTCTGCAGGATGGGCTTGCTTAGAATGGGAGCTTTCACATTGAACGGTTTGGGTTGGAAAGGACCTGAAGATCATCCAGTTCCAGCCCCTGCTATGGACGTCTATGGGAAAAGCATCACTTAAGAGCATGGCCACAAAGATGACTTATGGAGAGCCCTGGAGCCACCCAGCTTTGGGGACCACTGCTGTGCCCGTGTTACAGGGCTGTGCTTTTGGCTCATGAAGCAGGCTCCAGGCTGGTGCAAACATCATAGACATCATAGGCAGTGCAATGAGGTCCCTGAGCTGTCTGTGCAGGTAGGGTGCAATCACAGCAATGCCTGGAGCCAAAGGAGCTCCATCCTGGTCCCACCTTCCTCCCAAGGTTGCACGGCTGAGTTGTATGAGTGCCAGGGAGCTGGAACCAAGGTGGGTGCTGCATCCCCATCACCAGCTCCTGGCTCCATGCTGGCTGCTTTAACCTTGCTCCTGTGCCAGGCACACCTTCCCTATAAATCTCAGTTTGAGTTTCGGAAGGAAAGGAGAGGAATTGCTTTTTCTTGCCTCAGGGCAGAGGGAATAATGGGATCTTTATTCCCCAGTAATTACGTTGATTTTTGTGTGGGTTTCAGTTCGGCTCCCTTCCAGCCTTCCTTGTGGAGCGACGCCTCTCGCAGGAACGTGGCCTTTGGGTGGGTGTCCGGATCCAAGCATGGATGGGCTTGCAGGGAGGATGCAGGAGCCCGGGCACTGCATGTCCCGCATGCAGTAGATGCCATACACGGGCTATAGCCAGGCTCCAGCACACAGATCCCAACCAGTGCTGCAGCACTGCAGGCTCACTGCAGTTGGAAGAGCAAAGAGCAGCTCACAGGTCAGCCCCAGCTGAGGCTTCAGCCTCTCCATGCCTGGAGCAGGGCTGGCATCTGCCCGGTGTGGAACGCGCTGCCTGGCCCCGCTCCATCCTTCCCGAGCGGCGCCAGGGAGACAAACAACGCTGCTGCCGTTGGACACGTTACTGGTGGTTTCTGCAGAGAGGCCAAATATGTCCCTAAAGCCGGTGCTCAGGAAGAGGCAAAGACATGGAGCAGCCGCAGGGCTGCAGCTGCCCGCCGGAGCGCTCCGCAAAGGGCTGGGGATGAAGCTGGGAGGTTGCTGTGGCTCGCAGCTCTCCTCTTCCCCAAGGAAAGGCTGCCAGGGTGCTCAGGAAGAGCAGCCCAAGGAGGAAGCACCCCTCTTTCCCACCCCTTTTTCCCTGTTTTCCAGGGCTTTATCCCAACAGCAGAGCCGGGCTGTTGTCTTTCCCATTGCAGCCAAACAGCTGGAGATGCTTCACCGGAGGGTGAACTACGGGGACCATGTGCCAGGGAAGAGTTGCTGCCATGCTGGCCAGCAGCTGGGATCCTCTTCATGTCAGTATTCCAATCCCACAGAGGGGAGCAATCCCAACTGCTGTTGCAGGGTCTGCCAGTGCCCACCAGGCACTTGCCCAGTGCCGCTGCAATCTCAGTCCCATCACTGAGGATGGGGAAACGCATCCCGGCTCTTCCCCTGGTAGAAACAGATTCTGACCCATGCAGACCCCAGCACAGGGAATGGGATTCAGCTCATCCCCTTGGCTGCCATGTGAAGTGCAGCCGGCAGCCCCAAGAATGGGATGGGAGATGAAGCAAAGCCCCAGGAGCCGCATCTGCTCTTGTGGTGGTTTTGCCTGTGCCGGATGTCACAGAGTGAATGCAGCACGTGCGGGACATGCTGCAGCCTACCTGGCATGTCCTCAGGGCATTAGCTGGGCTGAACCATCACACTGAGGCTCAAGGGATCGGCTGCTGATGCCACGTGGCAGCTCCTACTTCCAAAGCGGGAGGAGGACCGGGATACAGGAGCATCCCACAGCCATGACACCAGGATATCCATGTTGTCTGCCTGCCTGCAAAAGCAAGCAGCACGTACAGGTTTACACACCCACACAACATTCCCAACAAGCAGGGAAAGAGGGAAAACAGTGTTTTGGTCAGAGATTTAACAACGTCAATACACGCAGCCAGAAGCTGATGCAGAGGACGGACCTTAACCAGTGCTCCCCATCCCTTCTCTCGCTGCGGGGCACATAGCAGAGGAAAACAACGCACCCCCAAACAAGAAACTGCTGTGTTTGCACAGCACTCGTGGGTCACAGAGAGGAATCAACACCCAGAAACACAGCCCTGTCATCAGGGATGCAGCACCCACCCAATTCCCCAATCCACGTCCCTGCACAAGTGTTCATCGGATGCGGCACGAAGGGCCCCGTCCCCGCCAAACAGGCTCAGGAAGTTTCTGTCCTCGGCTGCAACCCCTTTGGTGTGGGAGAGCCTGGAACTCATTACAAATCGCTTAAGTAACTTTGGCTCACTTGAGCTAATTAAATTGGTTTCCCCGGCTATCCTAGAGCCTTGAAAGCACCACTCGGCTCCCAGGCTCGCTGTGCGAAACTCATTACAGCAAAGGAGAACTTGGCAAGGACAGAAACAGAAAGCCTCTGTAGTAAGGAGCAAACCCAGCACGGGGGGTGCTCGCTGGAGCACGTGTCTGTGTGTGCTCGGAGGTGTTAGAGACACCCTCGCATGGGGACGGGGTTGAGCTCATGCAGAACGCGGCGCTCAGGCTTCAGTGCTTTGCCAAATCTGGGCATGGAAATGAACTTGGAAGTGCGGTGCAGAAGTAAAGGCAGGGAGCTCTGGGTTTCCATAGGAAGCAGAGTTAATGGCTTGGCAGAAGGGGGGTGTTTCCATTTATACACAAGAATTTCCTCCTCCTCCTCCTTCAGGCTTGTAAGGAGGATAAATCGGGGCAGTTCTGCAGAACCTGGCAGCAGGACTTCCCAGGAGGCAGAACTTCCCGGTTTCCAACAAAAACCAAGCGGACCAACACACCGTTCCTCGAAAGCACCGTGGATGCCCGGGGCCTTCCTGCTCCATGGGCACAGCATCCTGGGTACCACCCTCCTCCTGGTCCCGGCTTTGCGGTGTCCCCGCATCCTCACCTTGAACTCGGCGTAAGGAGACAGGAGGGCTCAGCATGTGCCTTGCATCAAGCTGGAAGCGGATGCCACAGTAGGACAGAGGCTGCAATGAGCTTTTCCCCTCCATCCCCAGTGCTACCCAAAAGTAGACCCTTGACTGGCTGCAGCTTACATCCATCTGCAAAAGCACATTAAGGAGGGAGAGAAAGGCTGGCAGCTGACCACAAACCTGCTCCCTGGAGAGGTCCATACCTGACTCCAACCAGATGCTGTTTATCAACTAGAGCACATAGTACATGCCCGATGTGATGGAGACAGAAAAAACACAAGAAATGCTTGTTACGCTCAGGGCTTCGGGGGGGGTTTCATCCTCAGGCCGGATATACAAGTTCCAGGAGAGGAATATGCATCCCTGGAGTCCCGGGCTGGATCTGGAATTCATATACTCTGTAAATGCACTCTATTTAATACAGGACTCAAGAAAGGGGTTGGAATTATTGCACTGGAGAGCTTGATTGCGGAGTTACAGCTTGGAATTAGGGAATCACTGCAGGTCTGTAACACAACACGTCAGCCCCATGGAAAGGGCAGGACCGTGCATTCTGGCTGCAGTTGTGTTTCTGTTCTCCAACTGCTGCCCTGGAGCACATTGAAGCCCAAGGCAAGGCTCCAGCAGAGCCTGACCCAGCCCTGACTGTATCCCAGCAGATCCAGATCCCCTTTTGGATTAAGCCATTAACATCCCCATGAAGCTGGAAAACCAGGAACTGAGTTTGCACCCATGTGAAAGATGAAGCTGCGTGGGCAGGGATCTGTTTCCATGTCCCTGGCACTGGGAGCCAGGTCCTAGCACTCCCAATTCCAGAGGAAGCTGCACTAGAGCCAGGGTTGGGATGGGAGAGGACGTGCTGCTAGCATCAGGGCAGGAGCAGTGTGGAACATGGTAGTGATCCAGCACAAGCAGAGACAGATGTCTTTGCTGGGAAAGCAATGATAGGGCTCTAACAGATACACACAGAGGCACATCTGTTTATATACAGATATATAAAGGTTCGTGTGCCTTTTATGTATTCCCGCTTGGATTTTAAGGACCTATCCCACAGGCAGGCATCACAGGGCCCTTGGGCAGAGCATGGGGCTCTGCTGCAGACAGCTTGGCCGCTTTGGAAAGCATCCCAGTTCCTCTGGCTGGAGATACTGAGGCACTGGAAAAAGTGATGTGTTCTGCACACATACGTGCCACCAGCAGCCATGGCTCCGCAGCATCCATCACCATGTCAGGGTGCCAACAGTGACACAGAGCCAAGGGAACATGGTGCTGTAGCTCCTGGATGTGCAGGGGAGCAGCAAACCAGCTCCCGAGGGGTTCCTGCCCCCATGTGCAGCACAAGCACATCCAGTGTTGTTCACTGCCTGCTGGGAAATCGCCTCAAAGGCTGCCCTTTGCTGGCACAAGGCACAAAGGAAGCCAAAAGCTGCTTCTGCCACCACCTTGGAGGATGCACAAGCCTTATAGAGGTGGTCACCCCAAATGCACCCCTTACACCCGTGTTTCAGAGCATCAGCAGCAATCACAGTTCCCCAGTTCCTCCATTCCCACACAATCACATCCACACTCCAGGATATGCAGCTCCTTCTGCTCCCGAGCATCCTACATGAAAGGCTGAACTGGGAGCAGGACCTTTCCCCAGCAGCTACCGGGCCCATCACCAATCACTCACATCCCTATGGCTCCTCCTGGGGCTGCTTCCTCTTAACTCCACCGTTGGGAGCTGGCTCTGCTCTCCAGGAAGCAATATCATGTCCTGCCTGCAGCCAGCATCCCTTAAACACGCTATGGCAACATTCCTCCTTGCTACTCACTTGTCTGGCTGCAGCTGGGGCCACATTAAGTCCCTAGAATCCCTCTTTGCCTTCCCATTTCCCAAACAGGGCAAAGAGGAGCAGGCAAACAGCCACACAAAGCATCTCTCAAAGCCTTCTAGCTTTGTATATTCACTGAGAGCTTTTATAGCCTGCAGGTACCTGATTGCTAATTAACTCAGAGCAATTAGCACCACTGCAGAAGCTAAAGCAGTCACTCTAAGCATGTGCTCCTACCTATGAGACTGATTTAACCCTGAGCTGAAGCCTAGAGGAGAAGTGATGCTGGCGCGCTGGGGCTGACATCTAAAGCACCTCTGGAGCATCCCAGCAGCATCCCAGATCCTATTCCCCTCTTGCACTGCAAACCCTGGTTGTTAGACTCCCACTGGGGAAGCATTGAGGGGATGGAGGCACCCCTGCTCCCCCCTCCATCACTTCTCCTTGTATATGTAACGCTACCTGTAATGGGTATGTCACCTCAGCTTTAGGTCCTGCTGGCAGAAGGTGAAGTGCTGCCCACACTCCAGCCACCACAAGGGTATTAATCAGGCTGAAAGGATAAAAACAACACGAAAACCACCATCTATGGGGGGCAGAGCATCGGCCGCTCACGCTGGGAGCTGGGCCAAGTGCTCCTATCTTGACTCTCATAAATACACCACCAGGAAAATGCATTATCGCTGCAGTGCTTTAAGACCATTTAGATTTCAGAGCAAAATGGTCCAAGGCACCTGCTGCATCTTAATGATGCTCCTGCATCACCTATAGGGAGGCTGAGATTTAAATAGCTGCCCTGCAGCCGCGCTGACCTTCCCATCACAGCTCTGCGGACAAGGGGGCTTTTAATTGGGGACCATCACCACTGATGGGTTGTGCAGGGGGTGAGATCCTGCTCTCCAGGACCACCTGCTCCATCCTGCCTGGATGAGGCTGTGCATGAGAGCATTCCCTGGATCTGCCATAGAGGATAAGGGAGCAGAGGCTGACCCAGGGTGGATGGATGCTGCCTGGTAAAGGTACAAAGACTTAGTCATGCTGGAGCCCAAAGAGCAGGCTTGATGGAGAAAACATGCCCTTTACATTGCTGTCGTCCCCGTCCCCCCCCCCAAAGCTATAAACTCCTTTCGAACGCTTCATCTCCCTTAACTTTTGGATGTCATTAAACTCTCTATTAATTTACTCCAAATGTCTCTGCTCATATTCCAATACAGCTAACCCCATCAAAAGGATAAGAGCACAGTGCTTAGACAGCACTTCTTCTCTTCAAAGCCTGTTACTGAGATTAATTGCTTCTCTCAAGTCCTCTGTGAAGGAGGTATGCGGGGTAATTGTTATTAGTGCTGGGTGTGAGGTAAGAAGCAGGGTCCAAGGTAAAAGCAGGGACCTGAGCTGCTGCAGCACCAATGGGAGAGGGTTGGATTGTGCAGGATACAGGTGCAGGAGGACCAGGAGCTGCAGGGACCACGCTGGGCTCCATCTCCAACGGGTATTCCACAGGGAGAGGCAAAGCCTGGTGGGCAGTGCAGTGCCCCTGGCACCCCTCACCTGCGAACATCCTCCCTTGGATGAGCACTGAGCTTGTCCTGGTCTCCCCGCTGCTCTTCCCCAGTCACTGCTCCCTGCCAAGAGCCTCGTGCGCAGGCAGAGGTCCCTCCTCCTTCCCTGTTTATCCCATGATGTCACCAATCCCGGTCCTTCCTGACGTCACCGGTGACATCACGCATCCTTCCCTGTGTCCCCATTGGGGCTGGGCAGGGGAGGACACCGTGGGACACTTCTCTATCCCATTGCTCTCCATGGAGTTAAGGAGCAGTTGGCAAACATGGGGCACCAGTCCCCCAAAACACTCCTAGTGCTCCCGCTGGTGCCCATGAGCTGTAGGATCCCATGGGAAGCGCCACGAGCCTGGCTGGGATGCCCTGAAGGAATACCAGCCCTTAGCTGCGGCGGTGCCAAGCGCCTTGGGGCCAGATGTGTGCGTTGCTGAGGCTGACACGGCACATCTGGTGCGGGTTTTGGTTTCCATCGCGGCGTTCACCACATCCCCCCGGCCGGCTGGAGGGAGGAGGAGCACATCTGGAAGCAATCACAGCTGTCACGCTTCAAGGAGATACGGCACCACAGAGAGGAGAACCTGAAACTCGCCCCGCAGCCTCCCCCAGCCCCAGCACATGGAGCACCGGCATCCCCCTGCCACCAGCCGCACCCGGATGGGTGCGCAGCCCATCCCGGGAAGGGCGCTGTGCGATGCTGGCCCCTCGTTTGGAAGAGGGATGGGGCTGAGCGCAGTGGTGGGGATTTGGTTCAGCCTCTGACAACAACCAGCTTCATGCTGGGTAGCCCCATGGGGACACATAGAATCATAGAATGGTTTGGGTTGGAAAGAACCTTAAGATGCAGTTCCAACCCCCTGCCATGGGCAGGGACACCTTCCACTGGAGCAGCTTGCTCCAAACCCCATCCAACCTGGCCTTGAACACTGCAAGGATGGGGCAGCCACAGCTTCTCTGGGCACCCTGGGCCAGCACCTCAGCACCCTCACAGTAAAGTGCTTCTGCCTTATCTCCAACCTGAACTTCCCCTTTTTTAGTTTGAACCCATCACCCCATGTCCTATCACTGCAGTCCCTGATGAAGAGTCCCTCTCCAGCACCTTTCCCATTGGGAATGGCATGCCTTTCCATTTAATTAACCATCCTGGGCTTCCTATAGCTTGCCAGGTCTTGGGAGCGCGGTCACCGCAGAGCGTTTCTGGCAGAGAAGGAACACTTGTTCCTTTATGCTATGGAATAGTTTCAGCATTAGTTATTTCTCAATCACTGCTTTACGAGCAACCGGACAATTTGGCAAAGGCAGCAGGCCTGGGACTCTACCAGGCAATAATAAACCTTGAGAAGAGCTGGAAACCCGGTGCTGGCAGCAGGATGCGGTGGGAAAGGGAGGTTACCAGTGGGCACCTCCACTCCTGCTGCCTCTGGAGCAGGAGAGTTGCATTGGGAAGCATGTCTGCAGAGGACCAAGCATCCCAGCCCAGCAGCAGTGAGTTCTACCTCCTTATCCCCTACCGCCTCAAAGCATCTCTGGGTACCACTCGAGGTCAGGCAGTGCCTTGCTCCTTACCTTGCAGGGAGAAGTGGAGATAAATGGACGTAGTACCTAGAAATAACAAGTGCTCTGTGGAAACCATGGAGAAATGATGGATTACAATGGAATCTCTATTTCTGGAAGGACTGGCACAGGATCTGACCCCAAAAGGCACCTGGAAACCCAACCAGCTCTGCTCAGAGGATTGAGGCATCCCAGCTCCACTGCAGGCAATGCACTTGGAGGGGCCAGGAATCTGCCTCGGATCCCAAGGGGCTCCCAGGGGGAGCAAAGGCAGCTTGGGAAGGCTGGAGGGGTAGGAGGGCTGCAGGAACAGGCGCGTTTCTGTTTGCTGGATCCAGTTACAGGCCAGGTCAATAAAAGAACTGATTTCAGACTTTTATGGCTGAAATAATTGCCACTTGCATGCCAAGGGCTCATTAGCAGGTGATGCTGGGGCCAGGGCTCCCATCGCTTCCTGCTGCACTCCCCCCTGCATTTCCAGTGCCACAGAGGGAGTCAATGGCACAAGGGTAGGTGACCTGTGCAAGCCATGGCCACCGGTCCATGCCACAGCCTTCCTCCTGCTTCTCCTCCCTGCTTTGCGCCCAAAATCCCATCTTTTCCATGGAGCTGGAAGGCTGGGGCCAGGCGGGTCCCCTTGGCATGGACCCTCAGTGCTGTGCTTGGGTACCAGGGGCTCGGGGTGACTGGGAGCAGCGTGCATCCTGCTCCTGCACGGCTGCCCGTGCCAGACCCATCAGTGTGAGCCTGTTCAGCCGCTCACATATGGAGCGGGTTATGTTTTTATAACCGTCTTTATGCAAGCCCTTTCTCTCACTGCTCACTCCCAATATTCCATGTAATTCCTCCCCTCTCCCCCGCAAAGGTCTACGGGAGCCTGAGCAAAACCTCTCCAACGCCGTCCTGTCCTAGAGGGGAGGCCTGTATCTGGCCTTTTTACTCCTTGCAAGGTCCCTCCCTTTTGCTGACTGCAGCAAATCGCTTCCACAAGGTCTATTTCCAGCAGGAAAGCAGGAGCCAGGAGCTGGAGCAGAGCCCGGAGCTCCATGGAGCGGGCAGGGCAAAGGCAGAGAGTGTGTTCTCACTGTATATAAAATGAGATGATTAATTAAAGTGGGAGTCTGCTGACAAAAGGAGGAATGGGGCTCAGGTGGCTGATTAAACTGGCTGCAAATCCAGCCAGAGCCATTCCACCTTATGGCCCTTCACACATCATCTGCTCCGTTAAGATGGCAAGAGATAAAGGCAGGGAGAGGTGTAAGAATGTGGGAATTCCAGGAGAGTCCCCGCAGCTGCAGGGACCCATCAGCCAAGGGATGCACAAGGCACAGCCTGAGCTCTGTAGGACATGGACATCCCTGGATGGGAACACAGTGATGCACCCCCATAACCTCAGCCAGGTTAAAGGGGGTCTTTGTTCCTACGTTGCATTGAGATCGCATTAAAACAACACCAGTGCCGAGCATCCCTTCCGCCCCATGGATGAGATGCATGGCGATGGAGCAGCACCAGCAAGGTTGCTTCAGGGCTGGATTCCCCCTTCTCCTTCCCAAAACATCTGTGCAGATGTTAACAGGCATGGCAAGGCTCAGTTTTCGACACTAAAGGCAAAGGGTTAGAGTTGAGCTCTTGGGTAAGCGACTCCAACAAAGGCAAAGTTTAATCGGCATTCCTGCCCGGATGAAAGCCTGGAGCTGGTGCAGGCTGAGCGGGGCCATTGGTCACGGGCCATAAAGGCCACACACAGGAGGCACTGGGGGCAGGTCTGGTGGGCAGCTTGGTTGCAGCACTGCCTTCATGGTACCGGGAGCATCCCTGCATCCCTGTATCCATCACCCTGGGGCCTCTCTAGCAGAGGAGATTGAGATGAGCTCTTAGGAAGGGGGTTGGAACTGGGTAAGCATTAAGGTCCTTTCCAATGCCCTCACAGACAGATGAGCTCAGGACCTGGCACCAAACACTGTTATAACAGCACCAGCTCCCCAGCACCGAGCAGGAGGGCAGGAGAGGGAGCTCACAGTGGGTCAAATCAGTGCTGCCTCCATCCCCATCCTTATTTCCCCTATGGAACTGGGTCCCTTTGCAAACTGGGCAGCCATGCTGGACACCCTGAAGCCCCTTTCAGGGGCAACCCCAGTTTGCAAAGAGACCAGAGGGTTCAGACATCACATCCGATATAGCCACAGGCACCTGCAGCGTTGGATGGAGGAGGTGACGCGCATGAGTTGCAATGAGGGGCAATTGCCTGACATCCCAAACTGCTTCCAAAGAGTTATTACATGAAATGCAAGGCCTGGCAGATGCAAGTCAGCAACTTCACTTCTGATGTGACTTGTTCACAGCGCCGATGCGGCGGGGAGGGAGCTCGCTTGATGGTTCCCATTAGCGCGGGAGCTCCTCTCCTTGCTGTGAGCCCTTCCCACTTGAAACGCTCCACTGGGAGAACGGAGCCACCAGACCCAGCCACTGTCTCCATCCCTCTTAACTCCTGCCTTGCAGGGGAGCTGCAGGCCCTGGGGGAGCTGGTTTGGGCTCCTCGGGGAATTCCAACTAAACAGAGAAGCATCTTTCCTATTAAATCAGTAGAGATGCACAGGGGGAGCGCCCAGATCAGATCCAGGGCACATTCCCCTTGCTTATCCCACTGATCCAAGGCTGATGCAGAAGATGGGGCTCAAAGATGAGCCAGGATGGGGCATCACAGGGTACAGGGATCATCCCACACCATTCCCATGGGAACTCACCCATCCTGCTGAGAGGCTGCATCAGCACCAGAATGAGGAGGGGAACCTCAGTGGCACCCAATAGAACGCAGTGATGAATGGGCTGCACACTCACCCCAGCTGTCCAGCTACAGGCATCAGCACAGCTCTGGGTGCTGCTCCAGCCCAAACACCCCATAGCACATGGGCTTGCCAGAGATCCCTAAGGAATCTCAGGGACTGGAGTCAATTGTGCTCAGATGGATGCTATTATCAGTAGTTTTCTTCGTAATTCAGAACGGCTGCAGTGAAACGCAGCTCAGCTTTGCTTGTGATAGTGTCATAGAATGGTTTGGGTTGGAAAGGACCTTAAGGTCATCCAGTTCCAGCCCCCTGCCATGGGCAGGGGCACCTTCCACTGGAGCAGGTTGCTCCAAACCCCATCCAGCCTGGCCTTGGGCATTGCCAGGGATGGAGCATTCACCACTTTGGGCTGGAGCATTCACCACTGTGCCAGTGCCTCAGCACCCTCACAGAGAAGAACTTCTTCCTCATCTTCAACCTGAACTTCCCCTCTTTCCATTGGGACCCATCACCCCTTGTCCTGTCGCTCCAGTCCCTGATGAAGAGCCCCTCTCCAATATCTTCATCGTATCTGCCATAATAATTCACCCTGATTCCCACCAGCCGGAGGCTGGAGTGTGCCGGGATGCCCCTCACTAATGAGTTTTCCACAGTTCCCTGGGAAGCCCCTTAAGAATCCTGCTGGGAAGGGGATGATGGGTGGTGGTGCCTGGCCCTGCAAGGAGATGCTGTGGCTCCCACCAGTGGATGAGTTACACAACATGGGGTTTACCTCTGACAGCAATGTGCTAAACGTCAGGAAAACCTCCTCTAAAACACAAGCTTTTTGTGCAAATACAGCAGGTACCCCTCTTCTCCCTCCTTCCCTCCTGCTCCATCCCATGTATTCCCAAAGGATCACTCAGATCTCCGTGGTGGATACAGCTCCATCACCAGCCCTGTGAGGATGCAGCCCCCTGCCTGTGCTCCCTCTTCCTTCCTTCCTTCCCCTCTCCTTCCCTGCCTGGGACCATGGCAACGCCATGACGTCTCCCACACCTCAACAGTGATTTGATTACGTGGGAGAACATTCCTGATGGAGCAGAAATGGATCTAATTATTGACGCTAATGGTGGCACAGGATGGTGGGTGCATGGGCAGGACTGTGCTTGGTGATGTCCAACAGCTCTGCTCTGAGCACACGGGCAAGGGCAGAGCTGAGGCTGCCTGGCTTGAGCTCAGGAGAGGACCGGACACCAAATCTCTCCCCTTCCCACTCCCTGATGCTCTCCAGGAGGAGCCAGAGCCTTGTTCTAGTTGAGAAACAGGGATGCTGTGCCCATTCTGACAGGGATGCTGTGCCTATCCCATTGGGATGCTGTGCCTATCCCATTGGGATGCTGTGTCCGTTCTCACAGGGATGCTGTGCCCATCCCATTGAGATGCTGTGTTTATTCTGACAGGGATGCTGTGCCTATCCTATTGGGATGCTGTGCCCATTCTGGCAGGGATGTTGTGCCCATCCCATTGGGATGCTGTGCCCATTCTGGCAGGGATGTTGTGCCCATCCTATTTGGATGCTGTGCCCATTCTGGCAGGGATATTGTGCCCATCCCATTAGGGATGCTGTGCCCACACTGAACATGTCACTGCTCCCACTGCTGCAGGCTTGTGTGGAGGCCAGTCCCCTCAGTCCATGGCTCCTTCTTTTCCAGCCCAATACGAGCAATGAGCTCCCCCCAAAACATTTGCCCTGCTAATGTGATTCCAAGCATGTGGCATGTTGCCTGATAGGATTCCCATCAAAACGTGATCTCCTCCAGCTTATAATTGCATTATGTGAGGGATTTGTGTGGAACATCGACCACAGGTAATATATGACTGGGGAGCTAAATCAGGGAGTGTGCACATCTTATAATGGAGGGTTGCAAGCAGACATGAAATAATCAAGGCTGGATACAACTGCCATCATTTACTGGCGCCTGACGTGGTGCAATACTTCAAGGGGGGTTATTGCCATTTAACACATCTTTCACTTCTTCCATCTTCCCTGAATAAAGTACCCATCCATCCCATCCTTCTCCAGGCGGGATCTGCCAGCGCCGGGATGCTGATGCGCACCGCAGTCACCGTGCCTGCAGGGAGCTTATTTCTCTTGTATCTATCAGCACTCGAGGTGATCCCTGTAAATCCAAACACAGGGCAAGGAGGAAACAGCCTTGTTCATCCCATACCCTGCATCTCCTTGGGGCTGGGGGTGCCTGGTTGGGGGTAGAGGATGCTCAGCCCAGCGCTGCCATTAGCATTCCCTCCATGTCTGAGGAATAAACACCCCTTTGTTTTAAGCCTTCTCACTGCACAGGCCAGAAGCACTCAGAGGCTTTCATAAGCTCATCTGCATGATAATGCTGGGGAATTCTTACCTTGAGTGATCAGTGTCAAACCCCACAATTCAGCATTAAATGATGGCGAGGAAGCGCTGCAACGGCACTGCTGGGGTGAAGGGAGCGGGGTTGATTTGGGAGCTGCTCTCCTGGTACAGGGCTTTAAGTAAGTATCTTAACATTCATTAATGTTAATTGATATTAACACCATCTGGGGGGGAGCAAGGAGGAAATTTGGGGTGCCCGGGGGATGTGTGCGGCTGCTGGAGCTGGATCAGGAGTAAATCCATGGATGTGAGAAATGCCCATGGATCCCTCCTGGGAAGCAGAGCTGGGATGGAGCCACAGGTGCTGCCTGTGCACCCGCATTCACCACTGGGACCACCATCCCATGGGAATCAGGCCCACGGAGCAGATGGGTGATCACCAGGGAGATTCTGATTTATGAGCAGCAAAACCTGGGAACGCCGTCACCCTCTGGTGAGGGAGATGAGTTTCCTCTGGTATTCCCTGTAGGAACAGGGGCACTTTGAGCTGGAAGCCTTCCCAAGCTCCCAGCCCGCTGGGTGTGAGAGCAGGGAGGTGATAACTTATGCAAGCACCCAGCATTCCGCTGCCATTGGAGTGCTGCAGGACCCAAGACCTCTGGCTTTGCAAGAGAAACAAAGGTGGTGAAATGAGGCCAGGCAGATGGAACAAAAGCCCTTTCCTAACGGAGATGATAACACAGACAGGGAGGCAGCAGCGTGACACAGGCAGAAACACTGCTGGAGATGGGGCTGGCCACTGCATACCCCATCCCCATCAGGTGGGAAGAGGGAGATGGAATCAGGGCAGTTGGAACTGAAGGGTCTTTCCAACCCAAACCATTCTGTGGTTCTATAGATGGCTTTGCTCAGCCTCTTCCATCTCCTCCTGCACTGGGAAGCCTCTTGTGTGGAGGGTGTGGGAAGAAGCATGCTGCCAGCACCCATAGAGGATGCTCCATGGGCCTGTCACAGGGAAATTGATACCCAGACACTGCGAAACTCTCCCCAGAGCTCACCCTTCTTGCAGTAACACCAGGGTGCCCTGGACCAAGCTGCTCATCTGGCCAAGGATGCAGCCAGCATCAGTGATGCCAATGGTCCAAACCTCCCCCTTGGGGCTGTGCTGTATGCATGGATGGGGGTGTCACAGTGCTGGGGGTGAGCTGGGCCATAGCACTGTCTGAGATTGCGGGCTGAGGAGCTGGGAGCTGAGCTGGGACACTGCTTATCCTCCAAGCTGTTCCAAAGGTCCTGATGCAAGGTCCTGCTGGAGCACACCAGGATGCTCCAGCTGGTACCATGGCACTGGGAAGTGTTTTGCTGCTCAGAGCTTCAAATAAAACCATGTGTATCCCACCCCCAGATCCTAGAAACTTCCCATTCTGCCCATAGTGCAAGGAAAACATGGACGGACATGAAAGGAAAAGGGATGCTGACACCAGCAGATCCAGGACTGCCGGCATGAGCTGAGCAGAGAGGCTCTGCTTGCCCTAAATGGACCTTTTCCTAGGAAGATGCTTGGTGTATAGCACCATGAAACACGGTCTTCTTTCCTACCAAGTTACGAGGCATTTCCAAGATGGAAAATAGAAATCAGGAATTATTGTGGATATGCGTTAATTTCAGCCCCATACATGAAAAACGTTGCTGGGAAGCAGGCAGGAGGATGCGATTCCTTGCAGGATTCAAGGCCAGGTTGGACGGGGCTTGGAGCAACCTGGTGCAGTGGAAGGTGTCCCTGTCCATGGCAGTGGTTAGAGCTGGATGAGCTTTAAGGTCCCTTCCAACCCAAACCATTCCATGATTCAGTGTGGCACTTGCAGCATCCCAGCAGAGGAACAGGCACCTTTTGTTGCCTTTCCACCCTCCTACAAATTTATCAGGCTGATTTGCATGGCCCTTTGCATAAGCCGCTGGCCCGGTGCTGTGAGGTGTCCCTCTTGAAGCCAATCTGAGGTTTCCATCTCAATCGCGTTGGACTTCCCAGGACACAGCCTTTGTTTTATGCCATTGCCAGCAAATTCCTGGTCAGCCAGGCTCAGGTTTCCAGCGCCATCAGCACGCAGCCGTTCCCATTGAGAGCTCCAGAGAATTCCACCCCCTTCCCTTCCGACTCCAAACAGCAGCAGCCGGGATTGTGTTGGGAAACCTGCTCCTTATTTAGGTGTCCAAACTTAACTGAGATGAAAAGCTGCTTGAAAAACAAGGTTCCGAAGGCTCCACAGCAGCATCCCTGCCCGCATTCCTCACCCAGGCAGTTTAACCAGGAAGCTCCTTCCCCACTTCTTGCAGCTCCATTGAGCGAGAGGAAACAGGGTCGTTCTGCTTTCGATTTCAGACCCTAATTAGGCCTCAGGAAGGGAAATAGTGCTACTGAGGTAATGTGCTCCTTGCTCAGCAAAGGGTCCCAGCACCGCTCCAAGCAACCGTGCACAGGAAACAGGGATGCAGGAAAGAACCACATCAATGCAAGCTGGGACATGGGTAGAACAGGCACCAGCTACTCTACATTCTATATTCTATATTTTATATTCTATATTCTATCTTCTATATTCTGTATTCTATATTCTGTATTCTATCTTCTGTATTCTGTATTCTATATTCTGTATTCTGCATTCTATCTTCTATCTTCCGTATTATGTATTATATACTCTACATTTTGTATTCTATATTCCATATTCCATATTCTACGGAAGCTTATTTAACATCCATAGGATGACCTGGGGGGTTAAATAAAAAGCACATTTAAAGATGTCCACGTTTAAATGTATATGAGAATGTGCTTACATAAATATGCATGGGGGTGATGGGGAGCATCACTATGGGCTGATGTGAAGCATCTCTATGGGGTGATGTCAAGCATCTCTATGGGGTGATGTGGAGCATCTCTATGGGGGGCTCTGGAGCATCTCCACAGGGTGCTGCACGCAGCCTGATGAGCCCCAGCATCCCACTCCCCACTGACTTGCAGAGAGCAGCTAATCAAAAGGAGACGAAGCAGTGACTTGATTGCAGTGACTAAGTACCTCTGTGGGCAGAAAATGCCAAGTGCTGGAGAGCTCTTCAATCAAAGCAGGCAAGAGATGGCACAGTGAGAGGCAGCAGCAGCCAGGAGCACTCAGGTTTGCCTGGGAACCAATGTGAGAGTGAGGACTGAGAAGCAGTCCCATGTCCATCCCTTGGCGCTGGGGTGCCATCAGGCCCAGGCTCAGGCACACCGACCTTGTGCCTTCAGATCTGTGAATCCGTGCACTTTAAGTCATACCAATGAATTTCCTGTATTTAAAGAGAGAGATGCTCTTAAGTGCTTCCCTGGATGAGGGCCAGAGTGCTAAGAGACTGCAGGATGGGGACTGCACAGCCACGCGCCCGCTTCTGGGAAGGGAATATGCCCATGGATGTTCCTTTTCCCAAGGCTGAGTTCCCAGCTCCTGCCTGCAAAGCCCTCAGCACTGATGTGTGTGATTCCTGATGCAGAAGAGAGCATCTTGTATCCACTGCATCCTCTGGATGGTTTCCCGGTGCAAGGTGGCTCCCATCCAGGGCGACGCCGGCTGCTTGGGACCTTTTCCCCACTTTTCTATGCTATTCCCTTTGGGCTCTTCCTGATCCCACAGCCAGAACCCCCCCCCCCCAATACAGTGATGAGAAGGGAGCAGAGGTGTGAGCAACCGCTTCCCTTGTATCTTGTAAATAATGCATCACTTGGCTCAATGCATCCCATCCTATTGATGCTCCGCAGAGCTGCGGGGTCCCATGGGACACCCCATGGGATGGGAGCTCTTCTGGGTGCCCACAGGAGCAAGAAGCTGTGCAAAGTAAGGGAAATGCAGCATTTGGGTCGTGCTTGGGGAAAACAAGAGCGTTTTCAGCTCTCTGCTGACAAGAGAGAAAGCAGAGAAGGGAAAACAGGTTCTGCTGCTGCAAACAGCGACCTTCCAGCACAGGGATCAGCACAGGGCAGCTCATCAGCACCCATCTGACAGGCTCTGCCTGTACCGGAGCTGTCAGAGTGGGGAACTGCTGAATAATTCATCAGAAAAGGCCAAACAAAGTAAACGCAACCCAATGGAGTCAATGTGCAAAGGCCATAGAGCCGGGGCTGCAGCGGGGTGTCCGCTGCTTGGGCAAAAGCTGCTTGGAAACCTCTGGTGGCTTCGCTTCCAGCACCGCGCCTGTTGGTTCCCCCTCCAGTAACTTTTGTGACATCATTTTCCCTCTTTATCCCTCTTTCATGGTCCTGTTTTGGACCGGGATGAGGAAGGAGAGCGGCGGGACCTCCCTTTGGAGCATCCCAGGAGAGGCTGAGCCAGCCCTGCCTGCAGCCCCGCTGCTATGGGGCTCCTCCAGAGCCAGATGGGATGTCCTTGGTACCCATTTGGTACCCATTTGGTACCCATTTGGTGCCTTGGTACCCCATGCTCCTCTCTGCAGCCAAGTGAAGCTGTGTCCAGACATTGCTGGCAGGTTCCTGGCGCTCATCCTGCAGGTTAAATCTGTCCCTAACCACAAATTAGATGTGTGTGAGTTGAGTTCATCTTAAATTAGAGTGCAGAGCGTGGTTTGTAATGAGGAGCTTTGCCCTGAAAGCACATCCCTGCAATGAGCACTCTGAGCACGCTTCTTCCTTCAGTGTAAATCAAGGCAGAGGGGCCTCATCCTGGCCATGGAACCACACGGAGGAGGGCATCATCCTTGGACACCTTGTGCTGGATTCCTGCCCAGTGCAGCCCCATTTCCAGCTCTATAAGTCTGGGACACAGGAGTGGCCAAACTGGGATTTATATCCCAAGACCCAGCCCTTAACACTCAGCTCCTTGCTCCATGGTAGGATTCCCAGGTGGAGCTATGGCAGGGATACCCTTGCCATGCAGCACATGCAGAGCACGCAGCACATATAGCCGTGCCAAGGATGGGTTTGCTGCTGGCTTCCCATTCCCAAAGCAGCCGGGATCTGGAGCCAAGCGGCTGCTTCCAGGCTTGTCACAAGCCAGATGTGAACTTGTGCCATTGTCCCTTTGGGATATTTGTCACCTAAAAATACCACCCGTGTTTTCCTGCACACGGGTGTAATTGGTGCATATAAATACATACGCATATATCCCCAGCAGCAGGGTGCTATTTAAAGCCAAGGGAAGGAGGAGGAGCAGGATTTTAGGAATGGGGCAGAGAAGTCGGCTGAGGACACGGACCCAGGGCCAGGGACCCATTGCCTGGCACAACCAGGAGCCTGCGTCGGGCTTGGAAGAGGTTTAAACCAACACTGGAGGTGGGATGAGGGCAGAGCTGCTCCGGCTCCATCTCTGCTCCCCGCTGCATCCTTTGGGATGAGCGAACAACAGCAGCCAAAGCCAACAGCCCCTGAGGGAAGAGCCCCTGCACAAACCACCTCCTGCCAGCGCGGATGCCGCGGCTTTGGGGTTTCTGCTTCCTCCCATCACTGCCTGAGTCAGCCCTTCCAGCAAAGCCTCCGCAAGCCACCACATTCCCCTTCGGTCCCACCCCGAGTGACCCTCGGCACTGCTCTGCCTGCCCCAGGCGCTCGTGGAATCATGGAATCAGGTTGGGAAGGAGCTTTAAGCTCCAACTGTTACCCCAGAACTGCCAAGGCCACCACTGACCCATGGCACTGAGGGGTCATCTCCACGGTGTGTGAGCACTCACAGGGATGGTGACTGCAGCCCTGCCCTGGGCAGTTCCAATGCCTGCGCACCCTTTGGGGCAGGAATTGTTCCTCAGCTCCATCTAAAGCTCCCCTGGTGCAGCTTGAGGCCATTTCCTCTTGTCCCATCCCTTGTTCCTTGGGAGCAGAGCCCAGGCCCTCCTGGCTCCATCCTCCTCTCAAGCAGTTGTAGGGAGCCACCAGGTCCCCCCTGAGCCTTCTCTTCTCCAGAATAACCCCCCTCATGTCCCTTAGCCTCCGGCAGGATCCATCCCAAACAGTCTCCTGAGGCAGCAACAGGGGGACAGGAACCTGCATCCCGAATGAGGAGTGATGCTAACAAGTGCCACAGGCTGGGTCCTGTGTGTTGGGGCTGTAGGAGAGGGCAGGGTGGGATCTGTGCTGCTTTTTGCCTGCTCTGAGCTTCACCACCTTAGGGAACAGCCCCCCTCATCCTGCAGCCCGGGAATCAAGCGCATGGGATGCAGATGCAACAGGCCCCCTGTCCCATCGAGCTCACCAGTGTGGATATATCTGCCTGTATTTATATGCACCAGCTCCACACCACAACTGATAAACCCCAACCAGTGCTCCCAGTGCCTGTGTGGGTGTACCTGCCATGGGCTCAGCCCCCCTCCATCCCATCGGGGCCAGCTGGGAGGTGACGGCGCTGGGGCTTTGTCTCTGCCCTATGATGTTGGCTGTGATTTATAGGTCATTTTACAGCAGCTGTAAAGAGGCTGTAAATTATAGGAGGGGCATAAATTAGCCACGGACCCCTTTACTGGCCATAAAGATCTAAGGCCCACCACAGCTGCCTTCGGCGCTGGCACCCCGGGAGCATTCCCGGGGACAGGCAGGGGTGTCTTCAGCCTCACATAAATAGGCCCTTTTATTCCAATAGGGCCAGCGGGTGACAGGTGGGGAGGGGACGGGGGGCTGGGGGCTCCCTGTGAGTCCAGGCCCTTCCCTTTGGTGTGTTGAGGGGGGACAGGGTGCTTGGTCTCCCCCAAGGACCCCTCCAGTGCGGCCCCAGGAGGGGTTGGTGGTCCAGCCCAGCAGCATCACAACATCGCAACCTGGTTTGGGTTGAAGGGAGCTTTAGGCTCATTCAGTTCCAACCTGTGCCAGCGCCTCAGCACCCTCACTGTAAAGAACTTCCTTAGATCCAACCTGAACTTCCCCTGTTTCAGTTTAAACCCATCACCCTTTGTCCTATCACACGGAGGGGCTCTATGGGGCAGCCCACATCCTCTCTTACTGCTCACGGGGTCAGTTTCTCATTTAACTCCTGCTGCCGTGCCCGTGTGCCTCCACACGGAAGCTCCATGGGCACCAAATCCCCCAGATTCCTCTTGTTGGTGCTCCGATGTGAGCCTGGAGCCCCAGCAGCTCCGCAGGTCCTCACATCCCATTAACTACGTTCTGTCTAATGAGAGGGATCAGGCGGAAGGGATTAAACTTGGAATCCCTTCTGCAGTCCCGGGAGAGGAAAGCAGCTTTATCCATTCAAACCTGGAGTCATTTCTCACACCAGCTCCTACCCCAGCACTGATCTCAGTTTCCTCAGCCTGTCCTTACCCAGCTGTGTAGCTGATGGACAGTGATGGAGGGGATGGAGCTGTTGGGGGCTTTGGACAAAGGGCCGGTAGGGACAGGACAAGGGGAACGGCTTTAACCTGCCAGAGGGGAGACTGAGATGAGCTCTTAGGCAGAAGCTCTGCCCTGTGAGGGTGATGGGACATTGGGATGGGTTGAATGATGGCAGTGTTCAAGGCCAGGTTGGACACAGGGGCTTGGAGCAACCCTGCCCATGGCAGAGGGGTGGGAATGAATGAGCTTTAATGTCCTTTTAACCGAAGCCATTGTGATTCTATGAAAGCTTGGGCAGAGAAAGGCCCAGCTCTGCGCTGGGCTCTGCCTGTGGGGGAAGCAGGAGATGCTGCAGCCTCTCAGCATGCAAACACCCTCAGCACAGCAGCCTGAGTGACGTGAGGGGCAGCCCCGCTGCTGACCCGCTGTGGCCTTGTCTCCACAGCTCTGTGGCTCAGCAGAACCAGCGACCCCAGCTCTGTCCTGCTCTGTGACAAAGCAAATCCATGCCAATCACTCACCGGGAGCATGGAAGGGTGCCCCTGCTCTGGCTGGCAGAGCAATCCCTACCCCTCTATCTGAGCAACCTGTGCCGGTGCCACCCTCACAGGGAAGAATTGGGCAGGTATTTCCCTGCACCACGACTGCTCCATCCTCTCAGTGTGCTGGGGAATGTGTGCTTCAGGCTGGGCAGAGCCACAGCGCAGGGAGGGTTGGCTGCGGGTAAGGGATGCTCAGAAGCAGCATCCTGCAAATCTCAGTTTCACGCTCAAGCTGAGCTTTCCCACCATGGAACCCTGCACTAACCCCCTGGTGAATAAGGGAAAGCACATCCCGAGCTCTCAGTGCTGTTTGTGCTCTATCTGGGAGCAGACAGACACCCCCAGGCAAAAGGCCCCCCTCATTCAACCCTGCCACTGCCTGACCTTGGGGTCCCTAAGGAACAACAGGGAAAAACCTCTGCCCCCGGCACGGGGCTCGGCTCACACAGAGGCATCTTTGTGCTCCATGGCCATGCCTGGACCTGGTGGCTGTTGTGGCCACACTCCCAGTGCAGTGGCTGGGAAGGGGACATCCCTGGGGTAGATGGAGCAGCGGCATAGGGAGCGAGGCAGCAGCAGTAAATCTGGGCTCGTTGCTGCAGCCCCCAAGGAGAGCATCTGCAGCTGGTTTCCAGCATGAACTGCTGTAAAAACGGCACCGTGCCTATAAATCCATCAAGGGAAAACTTCCTGGAAACCCGGTTCGGCTTCTGTTCCTCTAATTCCCCATGGATTGAGCCCCTGCCACTGCCAGCACAGAGGCAGGGCAGACCGAAGGGGATTTGCACATCACTTGGCTGCATCCCCTCCTCGGTGCTCAGTAGCAGTGATGGGAGCACCCATCCTTTGGGCACCAGCTCCCTGGGATGCAGCCAAGAACACTGTCAGAGCCAGGCTATGCTCCATGTCCTTTAGCACCACTTAACACAGGCTTTGAAGCCTTCTTGGAAATCACAGCAGAGGAAAGGTAAATGCTTTAAAGCCAAGTATTGCTGGGTGGCGTGCCAGAGGATGCCTCCTACCCCTGCAGGGCAAGGAACTAATCAATAAGAGTCTAATTTAAGATGCTTCTATGCACCTGTGCAGCTCTCTATATATAGCCCTCACCTCCCCCTGGCTGTAAGGTGCTGGTTGGGGTAGGGAGACCAAGTACTGTGCTAAGCTGGTTCCTCCCTAAGGTGAGTCCCTTCCCTTGCTCACTCAGGGATGCTGCAGGCAAGGGCAGGGATGCAGGAGGAAGCTGCATCTTCAGCTGTCCCTCCCAGAGGGTTAACCAAGCCCGAGCTCTGAGTTTACATTCCTGTGTGATGGGAAATGTGATCTAGCAGCCCTGGCCCTCTTGCTGCCGGCAGGAAACCAGCCAGGGCAGGTCATGGCTGCAGCCATGGATGGAGCAGGGGGGTCCAGGGGCAGCCAGGGCTTATCCCTCACTGGATACAGGATGCCAGGTCCCTGCTGCGGGAGTGTCTCTTTAGGGCTTCCTTCCCCTTGGCTGTGAGCAAACCTTGGTCCATGGACATGTGCTGCAGTTCTGCCCCTTGCTCTGGGGCTGGCCAGGTCTCTGAGGACCTGCAGAGGGTGGTGATGAGGATGGGGATGCTCAGGGCAGGGTGAGGAAGGGTGTTGAAGGAACTCAGCTGGAAAAACAACATAATCAAATGGGGCTTACTCCAGCTTCAAGCTCATCAGTGAGCGGCAGCAGGGTGAAGACACCCCTGGGAGCTCTGTCTCTTCTTTGGGAGTGATGCGTCCCAAAGGGAAGGACGGAGCAACTTGGCTGTTTGCAGGAGCCGGGAAAGGGCAGGAGGAGCCGTTTGCAGCCTGAAGGGGGTTAAAGAGTTCAGGGTCTGCCTGTGGTTCGCTTTGCCTTCCTCCTCCTCCTCCTCCTGCTTCCAGCATGTGGGAGGCATCTTCATCCGGCCTCAGCATCGGGCTCATGCGGGTTTGGCAGCACAGGCGGGCACCAGCTCTGCCCTGCTCCATAAATACAGCGGCTTCTCCAGCGCTGTCTAGACAGGAAACAGGCTGTGAACTGGGAGAAAACTCCCTGTTAAAGGGCACCAGCAGCTCTAGGGTGTGGATCCACTGGATCCATCATTCATCAGACTCAACTGCTTGGGTCCATCCTTCCTCGCAGGCTCTGAACCGGGTACAGTTTGCTTTGCAGGGGATAAGTCCTCCCCCGGCTTGTTTTGTTCCGTGGCTTTTTCTCACTATAAATATCCAGGTATTGCTTGAAAGAAGAAAACAGCTTTAGGTAATGGGAGGGGGGAATCTTAGCCCGTGGGTAATGACACATAATTACAGCCTTTGTCCTGATGAAAGGAGCTGCCATTGGGCTCCTCCATTAGCAGCTTATCCAAGTGGCAGAATCTTTGCAGCAACAAGAAGCAAGATGCTCCCAGCCCTGGTGAGGGGGAAGAGCAGCCAGCACCGTCCTTGGCACCTGGTCCATATGGAGCTACCCTGATCCCACCAGTATCAGGGACCTGTCCCTGCGTCCCCAGGTCTCAGTAAGGAGAGGAGCCCATTGGATGCTGCTGCAGGGGGATGATAAATGAATGTGTCCTCAAGGGCTGAGAGATCTGCTCAAGTGATCTGACCTGTGTTATTATCAATGCTGTAAATTACAGGCAGTTGTTATCTGGACCTTCCTCCTCCTCCTAAGACAAGATAACAGCCAGAGGAGGATGCTGTTACTGCTCTGATGGCTTCAGCATCCTTATCTGCACATGGGGATCTTCTTGGCCCTATACAAAGATAGGAGATGTTCTCAGGGTGGAGAACCAACAGTGCCTTGTCCCTGCCCTGTTCTTGAGATAGCAGCAGCCAGCAGGACATCCTGATTTCATGTCACCAGCCACTGCCCACTGGAGAGTCCTCTCCCATCATAGGGAGTGAACGTGGGGATGGGTTCTGCTTCATCCCTGGGTGTGCAGATGCTTCCCTGGAGCTGGAGCTGCTTTGGGATGAGCAGAGCATCAGTGCAGTCCCTTGGGACAGCTTATTAAGCATCTCAGCCCTGAGAGCCCAGGGGCAGTGTGACATTCATCCACCAGCTTCAGTGTGAGAGGGGCAATGTCAAGCAAACACCATCAATTTCCCTCTGCAAATCACTCTGGGGCAGAAGCCGGGATACAGGAGATAGACTGCAGTGAACGCACTTCCCTGAGGATGGGTGATCCTGTATCCGAGGGCAACTTAGAAAGCATCCCCTTGGGATGAAGGCTGCGGGTCCTCTGCCATGGGTTATATCTGCTGCAGTGAGTGATGGTGGGAACCAAACCCGGCAACAGATTTATCACATGGATGGGTTGGTTCTGCTCTGGTGCTGGGCTCTCCTTGGCTGAGCTTGCTGGATACAGCTCCTGAATGAGTGCTCCGAGAACTTCCTTGGGGAAGTTGGTGCTTTGGGACCCTGCCCTGGAGATATGCTCCACATGGGAGCTGATGGAGGCAAACAGCATCCGTGCACCGCGCCGCTGGCCTTGGGACAGGGACTGAGCTGTGACTCAGATGTTCCAGCTGCTGGGAAGTGCTTTGCAAGGTCGGACAACGCACCTGGAAGTGTCTACTGAGCGCTGAGCAAACCCGATGGGGAATGGTGCAGCAGGGATGGGCATGGGAACAGCCTCGGCGCTGGCTCCCGATAGGGATGGACATTCCCATTCACTTGTGCAAGCCCGGTGCCACCGCACACGTGTGCTCTCGCACGGGCTCCGAGCCGCAGTCCCGGCAGCTGCCTGCAAGGAGCCTGCACCCTGATGGGCCCTTTCAGGGAGCGATGGAGCTGACACAGGCTTTGTCAGTGGGATCTGTCAGGGAAAGCTCTTTGTTCTGCAGCGTTTGCTCCTGCCTCCCCCTCTCCAAACCTCAACGAGATGCATCTGCTTTTGTTTTCTAAATGCAGAATTAAGGGGCTGAAAAGAGCCGCTTTGTAGTGGGGAGGAGGGGAGAGCTGCACGTCTTGAACAGCGAAGGCAAGGTCAGGGGGGAGCCGCTCTATTGTGCTGGGATCCTCCTCCTCCAGCTCAGCCCTTTCTGTGCCCCCTCTTCACACTCTGGTTCCCACTAGAACCACTCTGGTGATGGGGGGGAAAACCTGCCTGGATGGGCTGTGCTGATGCCGTCAGTGTCGCCAATGCTGCTCCCATGCTGGACCATGGGGATGGGGCACATTGGCTCCATGGTGGGTCTAGCTGGGAGCTGGTGGGGAGCCCAACAGTGCAAACAAGCTATAGATGTGTGTGATATATACACACATATATATACACACATGATATATATGTATGTGTGAGCCAGTGCAGGGCTGCACATAGGATGGTGCATGTGGCATCCCTTCACCCTGCCCCTATGCTGGGGACGCAGATGGGGGAAGCTGCCCCAACCCTGCTGCCCATAGTGTTTGAGATAGGATTTGCTGCAGTTATCTTGATCCTGTTGTTGATTAACTGCAGTTAAACTGAAACGAGCCCAGGCTGATGTGAAATCAGCATCTCCATGGCCTCAAAACGGTCTAGGGGAAGGGCCTATAGCTGCTGCCTATACATCCCCTCTGCCCATCCCCACAGCACCAGGCAGGCAGCTCCAGCTCCATCCATGCCCCTGGGCAGTCCCCCATCTGCTCTTGGAGAGTGTTGGGCTCCTGTCCACCCTGGAGGACCTGCTCATGCTTCGCTTATGCCACCAGATGGTGACAGCTTGTGGTCAGTCCTGCACTGAGCCCCGATGCGATGCTGAGGGCAGGGATGCAGCTGAATCCTTGAACCTCTCAGGACGGTTTTCCTTATTTTCAGCCATTTGCAACCACCTTGACTTATAAAGGCCTCAGAACCTGTGTTCTGCCGATGCAGCCAAGCAGAAAACCATCCCCAAGGAACAGCAGTGGTGTGACTGATCCCTTTCAAATCGCAAAGGGGTTACGGTCAGTTCTGCTCTTACAGAAGCACTTCCATGGCTTGCTGGGAGAGCAGCATCCCAGCAGGTGCATTACCTTCCCCCTTTCTCCCTGTCCACACATCTGTCATCCAGGGGATTAAAATACCCGTGGATCTTGGCATGGTGAGCTGGACCAGCAAGAGGCTGCTCCTGAAGATGGGTGCCCAGCATTTGGTTCAAATATAGCCCTGGTGATTGACACAGCTAATTCAGGCTGTCCTCTTCCCTCTTATAACTTAATCACTTGCACATTGCCTCGCGCAGGTCTCTCGCTGCCAGCTGGAGATGTCTTCATCATGGGATGCCCTGACTTGGAGCCTGACTCTTTGGTGCTTGAGCTCCCTGCATGGAGGCTGAACCCCAGAGGTGACCCAGAGCCAGCCTGGCTTTGGGGGAGCTCTTAGGGGAGCCCATGGGCTGCAGCTCTGTGGGGTGGGCTCCTATCTTGGTGGGGCAATACCCCACCTTGCCCTCTGGCCCAGGGACCCAGTGTGGTCCTGGCTGAGCCTGAGGTTCATGTGCGCATAGTGAGCTTTTGGGGTGCTCCGTGTTAAAGCTGCCGTGTTCCTGCTCCAAGCCCCGGTGAATATCGCCTGATGTACACACTGGGAAGGGGTTGGTGATTCCCGGGTGGCTCCTGGGAAGGATTTGGCTCTGGCAACCCACAGAAAGTGGGTGCCCTGAGGCCTTGCACTGCAGAAGGGCCAGGCTGGGAGCTCAGGGCTGCTCACAGCTCTGCCCATCCCTGCTGCCCCTGCGCTGGGTGCCGGGCGGGGGGCACAGCGGGGCGCAGGCAATGCCTTCATCCCTGCCCGTGCCCGAGGCAGTCCCCGGGGCCATCCCGAGACCAACAGGGCGGGAGGATACAGGCGAGAGCTCGGGGGCTGCTTTGGGGGCGACAACGTCCGAAGGGGACCCCCGGAACCCCGTTACGGGGAGGCTCAGCCCCACGGCTCGGCGCCGACTACAACCCCCATCAGGCCGCTGAGGAAGAGGAGGAGGAGGGCGCGAGGCAGCGGGGGAGGAGCCGGGGGCAGGCGGCGGGGCGGTGCGGGAGCGGCTCAGTGCGGCGGTGGCGGGCGCTCGGCGGGGACGCGGCGGCGCGGGCAGCGGCAGCGGGGGCTCGTCGGGGCGGCCGCGGCTCCCGGAGCGCCTCCGGCCGCCACCTCGGGGCTCGGCCCCATCATGGGGCGGCCGCTGTGAGCTCGGCGGCGGCGGCGGGGCTGAGCCGATCGCCCCGGACGGGGCTCCCCCTCCATTGTTCCCGGGAGCGGCGGGACCGCGCCGCCGAGGGGCTCCGGTGAGTACGGACAAAACGCTCCGGACGGGGCTGCTCGGCACCGGCACCATGGGGCTGGCGGCGGGGACTGCTCCCGGATCCCCTCCTTTGGCCCCCCCGGGTGCCCCCATCGCCCGTGGCGGGGCGGCTCGACGGCGGGCGCGCTCCGAGGGGGTGGGCTCCGGTTGGCGGAGCCGCGGGCGGTTCTGTGCGTGTGCGGGGCCCCGGTTACAGCCTCGCCGCGGTCGGAGCCGCTCGGTGAGCGGCCGGTTTGAACGGAGCGGCTCCGAGCCCGTCCCTCGTTCGAGCCGGAGCTGGAAACCGTTCCCCCCGAGCCCCGGCCCCCGAGCGGGCAGGGCCCCGAGAGCCCCCCGGGCCGCGGGGGAGCCCGGCCGGAGGCTGGCGTCTGCTCTCCGGTTGCTGCCTGGTCCCTTGTTCCCTAAAAGTTCCTGAGCGGGAAGCTCGCGGCTTCCAGAAGGAGATGGAAAAGGAGCAGGGTTTGGGTTTGCTCCAGATTTCGGATCCTGGGGCGTTCCGGTGGAGGAGCTCGGGATAACGCGGTCCTGGAGCTGGTGTTTCCCTTTGTGTTTGCAGGCTGCCTGCGGGAGGTGGGGGCTGCCAGAGCCGCCCTTATCCCGAATCCTTTCGTTGTTATCCCAGACTCCGTGCGGTTCTCTGGGAACGGCTCTGATTTGTGCCTGTGCAGCCGGGAATGCGTGTGCCATTCCCGGTCCTTGCTGGGTCGGGGCTCAGCCCTTGGCACCGGGATGGGCTTCGTGGGGTGTTTTGGGTTGCGGTGGTGGTTGGTTTTCCCATGGGAGCCGTGAGCCTGGGGCGAGGACGGAGCGGGGCCGTGTTTGGGGATACACCGGGAGCAGTGGGGTCACTGCCCCGTGGCTCCGGTGTCACGGGTGGCTGCTGCAGCTTCCTCCCCATCAATGTTTAAACCTTAACGGCCCGCGGTAATAAAGGCGGGCTCGGCTGCTACGGGGTCCCAGCAGGGCGAGGGGGGGGTCTGTGAGCAGGCAGAGGAGGTGCTGACGGGGTGATGGTGGTGTTGGGATGCTCGGGATGGGGGTCTCGGACACAGGGACCGAGCCCGGGGACGCTGCAGCCCCTGCTCTGGCCAGCAGCCATTTTCCCCACACAGGAGCACTTCCTCCCCTAATCCCGGCCGTGCCTGGCATGCACGGTTGCCTTTGCCTTGTGTTGCTCTGAAGGGATTAGGATAAACAGTCCCAGCCCTGGCGGGGTGACGGCAGGAGCAGAGGTAGCCCATGAGTGCATCCAGCGGCTCCGGGCTCAGGGAGCCTGCTTCATTCCCGCTGGGAAGGAGCTTGGGCTGTTTCGGGTGGGAACTGCAGCTCCCTATGGATTTATCCACCTACAAACTCAACCAGGAGCTGTGTTGCCTCCAGCCCCAGCTGGTTGCTGATGCTCTGGCCCCCAAGCCCTGGCTGCTGGAAGGGGCTGGATCGCAGATGCTTGTCCCATCCCAGTGATCCAGCTTTGTCCCCTGTTTGGGACCTTCTGCTTGTCGCATGGAAGTGAACCGTTTCGGGATGTGTTTGCTGTTTTGTCCTTCCCTGGAGGAGCTGAATGGGGTGAAACCCCCATCCAGACCTTCTCAGGCTGGAAAAGAGCCTCTACACCTGCGTCCCAGTGGTTGCATCCCAGTATTCCAGTACTCAGCCAGTCCCTTCCCAGAGCACCACTTCAGTGGAGATTTTTGGGTACCAATGGATGCTCTAAGTCTGAAAACGAAGCCCTTGGGTAGGAAACCCTGAATTTGAGGATGCTTCTGGAAATGAACTGGTTTCACTGGGATACAGGGGGAAGCTGGACCTTTCCCCATCCTTCCTGCCCCATGTGCCATCTCCCCACTGCAGTGAGCCGGGAAGGGTTAAGGCAGGATGTATCCTGCACAGTTGGATATTTATTTTTCCAAGCATGCGTCTGCTTTAGGCATTATGGTTTCTCCCTATAGTTCCATTTGCAGTTGTGTTTGCTTTCGAGTTCAGCAAATACTTGGTTCCTGACCTGAGCCCGTGGCAGGGGAGCAGCTTCTCTCCCTGTCACCGACCAGCTTTGCCTTTGGAATGCCCTCTTTCCCCAAGGAAGGGCACCTGGAGGCTGCCGGCTTGGAGCCTCAGGGAGCAGTTGAGTCTCCTTCTGTACCGGAGGGCATCCGAGCCAGGCAGGTCTGGACCTGCGGCTCCTCCAGACCCAGGACTCTTCTCCCTGTTGGATTTGGCCTTGCCCTGGTGTTTTCCTGCCTCCTGTGTTACTGAAGCCTCTGGATTGCTCTGATGTGAGGGTGCTGCCAGCAGAGGCCCCTAGCCCCTGAGTTCTGACCACCAGCATCTTCCCTCATCACAGACACAGCATCATGGGAAGCCCCATCCTGAGCCTGGATTCTGATCCTGGGATGCCCCAACCAAGCTCCAGCACCGGCTCTTGGCGCTGTGGTTGCATTCCCAGGGATGAGCCATGCGATGGGAAGGGGCTTCCCCACTACACTCAGTGCAGAAACCTTTGGCACAAGCTGAGTGTGGAAGGTCCTGGAAAGGTCCCGTTTTGTGGCACATCCCTGGGACAGCTCAGCCTCATGACTCACAGCATGGGAGAGACCGAAGTGCAGCCTCAAGGTCCCCAGGGATACAGGATACAGGTTTGATGGGTCTGCTGCTCAGCACACAGGAGAGCATCTTCCCCAGCAACCTCAGGGGTGTCCGTCATCGCTCCCGAGTGGCTCTGTGGGTGTAATTGCTGTCTGGGATGCAGGTCTCCAATGGGCACTTTTAGCTCCTGGCTCCTCTCTTGCTGCTTCCATTTTTAGTTGTTTGAATCCACCCCGGAGCAGTAAATTGCAGTGTGCTGGGGCCATGGGCAGCGGGGATGGAGCTGGAGGTCCACCCTGAGCCAGCTGCCATCCGTCCTCCCCAGGGCCTGGTTTCCTGTTGGGGTCTATATAAAGGTTGTAGAGCGTGGAGCAAAGCCGTGCTGTGGTTGGCGCAGGTAGGAGCGCTCTCCCTGATTGCCATGGGAAAAGAGGGCTCCATTATCCCTCCGGAAAGAGGGAAAGGTCTGTGCTGCCCCTTCCCTTCAGCATCTGGGATATCGCTCTGAGCATTGGGATGTCAAGGCCAGACTGGGTGACATGGTGTAGTGTGAGGCGTCTCTGCCCATGGTAGAGGTTGGAACTGGATGATCTTAAGGTCCTTTCCAACCCAAACCATTCTATGGTGCTATGGTTCTATGTCCCAGGGTGCTTGGTGCGCAGGATGCATCCCTGTCCGCCTGTTAGCAAAGCCATAACCACCTCCTTCTGCCCTGGGAAGCTGAGCATCAGTCAAGTGGTGCCGCTGGGTCTTGGCTCGCATCCTTCCCTCCCTCCCAGTGACTCCCAGACACAGGGGCAGCTCCTTGCTGCCAGCGATCCATACGCCATGGAAATATCCTGCTGTCGAGCCCCTGAATCAGCTGGAAGGCGCCCGCTCCGAGGTGGATCTGGAGAAGGGCTTTGCTGTGCGCCGAGCCAGCACTGACTCATTGGTCAGGAACTGCTGCTTCTGGAGGCGCTGGGCTCCTTCCCTCCATCCCTCCCTCCTTCCATCCCTGCATCCCTCCCCTCGGAGGCCCACGCAGACGCTCCACATTAGGGCATGTTCCGGGGAGTGTGTGCTGTCGATGAGCGCAACCACATAGAGACAGAACATGATTGCCACAAATACCAAAGCCTATTTCTTTTTATGTCCCCCCTCCCCTTGAAGAATTCCACCTCCCCCTTCCAGTCCCTGATCCCGGTCACATCCGATAACTCCTGGCACTTGGAGGTAGCACTGGGGTTCCCTGGGTGCTGCTTTCTCTGTCTCATTGCTTGTGTCAATGCTTCACCAGCCACAGGGTTTGGGGCAGGGAGGAGGTAGCCAGAGCCCCCAAATGGGTTCCCTGGGGATGAAGAGGGTCCTGAGCAGCATCTGCTGTTAAATGGGAGCTGTGGCTGCCCCATCCCTGGCAGTGTTCAAGGCCAGGTTGGACGGGGCTTGGAGCAACCTGCTCTAGTGGAAGGTGTTCCTGATCATGGCAGGGGTTGGAGCTGGATGAGCTTTAAGCTCCCTTCCAACCTCCCTGTGATCCATAGGGAAAAACCGGCTCCGGGCAAGGGGAGCGCAGGGTCTCACTGGAGCAGGGGAGGCGGTGATCGCAGCTCCGAGCGTGGGGAGGATGAGTAGGGAGGATGAGTAGCGGCTCATTACTCACTGCCATTGTTACTCACTGTTTGAGCAGTCCATGCTTTCGACAGCTCCTTCCCATGGCAGGTTGGGAATGGGAACACGAGGTGAACGCGACAGGGACCGGGTGAGCTTGGGATGCTCGGATCGGGCTGCAGGAGTACGGCTGCATACCAGGGATGTGCTCTGGCCTCCGGAGAGGGGTTTGGGATGGTGTCATCCCATCCAAACCCTCATGTTGTGTTCTCCTGGAGTAGCCACCACCAGCAGCACCCCGGCCTTGGGTTGATGAGTTGGGCGGGGATCTTGCCGGCAAAGCCCAGTGGGAGCAGGAGCTCCGGGATCTCCATCCCAGGCTCCCAGCATTCACAGATGTGTTGGGGGTGGAACATGGCTCCGTGCTGCTGGAAGCAGTTGGCCAGAGCCGGCTGGGCTCCGACATCGGCTTTGGCTCCCCCTCGGATGTGTTCTGGCAGAGCTCCATGCTCCTGGCGTGGTGGGAAGGGGGGATAAAGGCCACGGAGGGCATGTCCCTGTAGCCGGGATTGGGCTCCCTGTGCCTGATCCTGGCTCTGGTGCATCCGTGCCCAGAGCAGGGACGGGGACCAAGGGGATGGGTGGGCTGCAGAGCCCAGCGTGAGAGCTGGCAGGGATGGGAGAGAATTGCAGCGCTGGCCCTGGAAGCTGGGATTTCTCCTGAAACACTGGGAACACAGCTGTTGGTGGAAGGAGATCTGCGTGCGGAGGCGAGCACTGGTAACCCCTTCAGCTCCAGGAAGCGCTTCCATAGGGAATGCCCTAGAGTTCCTACAGGGGGATGGAGGGCAGCGGGCTTGGCAGCAGGATCTGTGTCCATCCATGGCATGGACAAGGTCAGGTTTGGGTGTGGATATGTGGGATTTGCTGCAGTGAAACCTTGGGTCGGAGCGTGGTGCTGCTGATCCTGGGTCGTTTGGGACAGATGCGGAAGCAAGAGGCAGAGGCCAGGGGTCTGCTTGTGCAGGGGAGAAGTGGCCATTCCCCATAGGAATGTTTCTCCTCTCCAAAACCTGTTGAGATTTGAGGAGCATTTTCCATCTGAGTATGATTAAAGAAAACGGAGACATTTCTGGAAGCTGGCTTGGGTTAAAGACTGCGTCATTTTGATCAATGTGGGAATTCCTCTTCTTGGCACAAACAAGTGCAGGAATTGGGGAGCAGAAACCTCCTTTTCTTCAACTGGAAAATCACTCCCACTATTCTGGGAAGTTCTCCTGCACCCAACTGTTCTTCACCAGCACTTTTGTTCCCAACTCATCACATTCAGGAGGACCTGACCCTGCCAGGCAGCTGGGTCACTCCAGCCTGGGGATGCTCCATGGGGACATCCCTCTGTTGGGATGGATGCTCCAGGAGCGTCACCGGCAATGGGGAGCCGGGGGGTGGGATACGGGGCTGCGTCTCACCCTGCCCTCACTCTGCTCTCCTCATCCACAGCTCGGAGGGGCTGACCCGGCGGAGACCCCCCCGGGGCCAGCCCAGGGTCCCCATGGAGTGGTTGTTGCGGAGCCCAGTCGCTGAGCTGTAGCCGCAGCAGTGGGATGTTTACCTGGAGGTGCCTCATCCTTTGGGCTGTGCTGGTCACAGCCGCGCTCTCAGCTGCCAGACCGGCCCCGACCCTGCCCGACCAAGGTAAGATGGGCATCCAACGCACCATGGGCGTCCAATGCACCATGGGTGTCCAACCCGTCATGGGCACCAAACCCACCATGGGCATCCAGTGCACCATGGGCGTCCAATGCACCATGGGTGTCCAACCTGTCATGGGCATCCAACCCACCATGGGCATCCAGTGCACCATGGGCCTCCAACCCATTGTGGGCATCTAACCCACTATGGACATCCAGCCCACCATGGGCATCCAACCCATCGCATCCAGCCAACCCACCATGGCCATGCCAGCTGGGAGCATCCGGCTCCCTTATCCCTTGCATTCTTCCCTTGGCAATAAGATAGCCAGTCTCCCATGTGGAAGAGGCGGAGGCTGGTGTGAGGTGCCACCACAGGGCACACCACTGTGCCACGTGGCTGCGCAGGACCTGGCAGCGGGGACGTAGCACGCGTTATCCCATTTGGTTGGGTATAAGGAGTGTGTGCACAGTTCCATTGTTCCCTGTGGATGTTTTAAACCTGGAGAGAAATAATGGCAAAGCCCGGTGGTGTTGGTTTGATGAAGGATATGTGAGGCCCTGAGGGCTCTGTCGCAGCACTGTGATGTGTGTGAAACCTTGCACTTGATGGTCCCGGTGGGGATGAGGATTTGGGAGCAGGGTACCAGCACGTGGATGAGCGCATCCCATGGAGACCCTTGGGACGGCTCCTGGCTGGAGAATGAATTCGCATGGGGCTGGGTTCAAAGCTGGGGCTGGTGCAGGTGGCTCCTGCAGCCTCGGCGCTGCTGCAGAGCATCACTGGGCTGGAGATGAAGAGCACATCCCTCTCATTGAGGGGCTGTGGATGGGCTCGGGGGGGGGGTCTCCTGCCCCTCCAAAGCAGAGCTCCAGCAGTTAAAAGCCTTTGGTCCTTCCCCTTGGCGAGGCAGAGAAGAAGCAGAGCTCCTGACTCCCTGCCTTTTGGTTTCAATTACCCAGGAATGCCTGTCTATGGGGATTGCTCTGCTTCCTAAGGCTCGCTCCCACTTGTCCCCCCACCAAACCCCAGAGGCTGGTTGCTGGTGAACAGCCCCTTCACGGATCGTGGCTTGGGATGGGGCAGGAGCCCCATGGGTGAGCCGGCATCAGCGGTGTGATCCCAGCTGGAATGGGGCCACGATGCTGTGGCTGGGTCGGTGGCTCCGGTCTGAGCGCAGGTCCCTTGGTCACGGATGCATCCGGAGCCTTGGCAGAGCATCCCTGCTCGCAGGGGACCATCTCCAAGAGCTTTCCATTGGCACGCTCCCTCCCCGCTTGTGTCAACAACGCGGTTGCCAGTGGTAAACATGTTTTCCTCGGGAGATTGCTCTTCCTGGAAGAGGTTTCCTGGTGGGTTTGTGGTTAGGGCCCTGGCGGCATTGACCACGGCATTGGGAATGCTGTTGGGGTTTGAGGTGCATCAGGAGCCCTGCAGCCTCTGGAACACTTGGGAAGCAGCGTGAGGAGGTTGGAGCTGGTTCCTCGCCAGCCTCATGCCAGGGCTAACAATAACCTCTGGAAACCATTCCAAACACGATTCCCAGCAGGGCGGCCCAATTAGTGCCACAGCAGGAGCCCGGCTGGGGCAGAGTCCGGCCCTTGGCTCCGGGGCCGGCTGCTGGGAACACAATGTTCCCAGCAGGACGTGCGGGATGGGAAGAGCCGCTCTGGAGCCAGGATCCACAGCCAGTGCTGCTGGCACCTTGCAGCTCGCTGCCAGGTCCAACCCCACAGGAGATTGAGGTCCCATGGGGTGTGTGTGGGGCATCACTGGTCCATGAGCATCCACACTCCGCAGCTTTCCCGGGCTTTGTCCGGGGTGTTTATGGGTTCTGAGGCCACCAAACTTCCATCTCATGGAGCCAGGAATCCCGGCAGGGCCCCGGATTCTCCATCCTCGGCCCCTGTCTCTCCTCTCCTCATGGATTTGGGGGTTTGAGGATCAGTGCAAAACCTTGCAGCAAATCACCCATTAACGGGCACTCGCTGCGGTTTATGGGCACCTAAATCTGGAGGTGGTAAAAACCCCGGGATAAGGGGAAAAGCCAAGAAATTTCCATGCGCAGCCTCCCGCGCCCTCCTCACAAAGCCCCTCTTTGTCTCCAGGTTAAATAGAAACCTGCACAAAATTGCCGAGGGGATTTTGTTCCTCTCTCCCTGTCTGCTATTGTCCTCCCTGCTGCTGCTGCTGCTGCTGCTGCTGCTCAGGCATTTCCATGCTATGGGGCTGCCCCATCCCTGCCTGGGGGTGCAAAGCAGGTTCCTATGGGGAGCTGGAAGGGGGGGGCAGCGTAACCTGCACCCCAGATCTCTTTGGGGCTCTTTGGTCCACCTATGACCTGGGACACGCTGGCAGCAGCCGCAGCGTCCCTGGAGGTGGCAAAGCGAGGGGCTTGGCTTGTCCCCGGGTGGGTTTTGTTCCCCTGCTCCCCATTTCCATGCTGTCCATTCCCCTTCTTTTCTCTTTCGGTGTCTCCCAATGGATTCCCAAGGGATCAGGTTTGGAGCCCATCACACAGCACAGAGATGGCCAAGCCATGAAGCCGCTTGATGGCAGCAGCCCAGGGTTGTTACTGGAGCATGGGGGGGGCACCATCCCCAGACCCCAATTGCAGGGGCATCTCCGTGTCCTCTGGGCCATGGCACTGCTGCCCTTTCCCCTCCCAGCCTGTCGAGCGGGCATTGTTCCCACCTCCCGCGCCTTTCCACTCGGATGCTGCCGCTCCAGCCCTTAATTGAGGAGGAAAAAAGGAAATAGGAGTCTTTGGGATAAGCAGCAGTGCTTTGGAGCTGCCCCATGAGGGGCGTCTGTGGGGCTGCCTGTTGAGCCCTCCATGTGTGGGGCACCACAGGGAGGCAAAAAGCCATTGGCACATGTGTGAATGGGGGTGTTCACTGTGCCCCCCAGGATGGGCCAGACCTGCTTGGAGTATCCCAGGCCTGAGGGGTGCCGATGGGTGAGTGCTTGTGCCCGGAGGTGCTGCTCCGGGTGCTTTGAGGGATGCAGAGCATTGAGTGTGGCTGCTCCAGAGGGAAAGGGGTGGGTTTATGCTGACAGCTTTGCAAAGGACCAACACGGCTGTTAATGAAGTGCTGCTTCCTTTGGCACAGGCTGGGAAGAGCGGGATGCATGGAGCAGTGCATCAGCCCCTATCTCCCGGCATCCAGGGAGATAACCTGCCTCAACAGCCCCATATAGCTTCGTTAGGAAGAGCTGGTGGTTTCTTGAGCCCCTTATGGGTCTCTCCCATCCTATGGAAGGGGAGCCAGGGATGTGCATCACCCCAAGATGCAGGGATGCTGCTGCAGGCATCCCCCCTGATGCTTGCTTCTGCAGCTCCCCCATCCTATAGGAAGGGGAATCAGAGATGTGCATCACCCCGGGATGCAGGGATGCTGCTGCGGGCATCCCCCCTGATGCTTGCTTCTGCAGCTCCCCCATCCTATGGAAGGGGAATCAGAGATGTGCATCACCCCGGGATGCAGGGATGCTGCTGGGGACATCCCGTTCCATTGCAGCCTGGGCTGGGGTTGGGTGGGGGGGAGTGTGAAGGCCATTTTAAATAAGAAAGAAACCAATCCCCACATCCCGGTAAAGCGCTTCCTGTTGGGATTAGCGGGGCTGCCGGGCATGTGTGTGCTTTCTCCTCAGGAAATACCTTTGGAAAGCCCCGCTGGGGTCTCCAGGGCAACCGGCGGCCCCTCGCCCCCCACCCGCATTGTCCCTGCACCGCTTTGTTGGCTGCTTTATTGCCATCGCCATCGGCGTTGGCATCACCGGCTGTGGGCTGGGCTGTGTGTGCATGGGATGGGGGGCACCGAGGATGGGGAGGAAGGTGAATCAGTGCCCTCCCTTCCCCAGGGCTGTGCCCATCCCATTATCCCCACCGGGGACCGCTCGGTGACAGTTATAGGCGCTCGGTGACACTTCCCATCTGGCCGGTGCTCACCAGGCTCTGCTCCGCTCTTGGTTCCATTTCAAAGCTGGGATAAGGTCGTAAAACCAGCTCTGGATGGTGCTTTTCTGGGCTGTAAACTGCACGGGGATGGGATGGGATGCAGGTGGGAAGCCGGTTCTGTCCCCATCCCAAAGAGTGTAAGTTAAACAGGGAGCAAACAGCGGAGCGTTCGGTTCGAACGTGTGTTTTGCTGCTTCCTTTGGTGCGGGTGTGTGTTTGCTGCTCTCTCTGTTGCCCTGCTTGCTCTCAGGGGGCTGTGGCTGGGCCATGGTTTGGGTTACAAAGGAGCAGAACACAAGGAAGAGTTAATGATAGAATAATGGAACGTTTGGGTTGGAAAGGACCTTAGGATCGTCCAGTTCCGAACCCTGCCATGGGCAGGGCCACCTCACACTGTCACCCAAGGCTCTGTCTAGACTGGATGTTTCAGGCTGATGGAGCTCAGTGATCCAACGGGCTCACCCTAATAAAGGTGCATGGAGCAGGTAACATGAGTAAGGGTATCCCGGGGCCACGCTGATCCGGGTGCTGCGATTCCAATGGGATGCGTGTGCCAGCCTGGCCATCCTGGGTGCCAGGGCCACATGGAAGCCTGTGCTGGCTGGGTGAGTTAACCTGGACACGCTCATTAGCCTGTGAATTCCTTCTGGGGCCGTTCCCACCATGCCGTGTTTTCCGCCTCATCCCGCAGTGCCAGAGATGTGCTGTGGGTTACCAAAGGGCAGGATCCTGCCCTGCCCTCTGCCTCCCCTCTCCCGTCCATCACTCTCCACGCAGCCCCGGTCATGCTGTTAATGCAAAACAGCCCCTGATGTGGCTGAGGGAAGGGGCTGCTGCCTTTGAAAGGGGATCTGGCCACATGGCAGGGTTTGGTGGCACTTGCATGGGGTCCTATGTGATGCTGTGCCATGGGAAGGGACCTGTTTGAGCTATGGCATTGCCTCCCTGGCACTGGACTGGGGTGGGATGGGGTTTTCCCTCCCTCCAAAGACCTTTGTACCTCCCAGCGGTGTTTTGGGGTCGAACTGATCTGGGCATGGTGTGAGCTCAGTTGATGTTGGTGGGACCACGCGGGTCCACCCTGGTGATGGGAGCCTGGATCAGTGCATGGCTCCTCATGTGCTGCTGGCTGGGGACAAGCAACGGGGGGCGTCTGTGCTTAGGGATGGCCCTTGGCAGCTCCAGCCGCCTTCTGCAGGTTGTTGTGCTCCATAAGGAATGTGCCGGTGTGTGGGAAGGGCAGAGCCGAGCGCAGAGGGAATGGAGGCAGCGCGATAAGGGCAGATAAGGCTGCGGCTGCGGCCCCACGTTTCGGGTTGGTTTGGGTTCTCGTGGCTCTTTTATCAGCTCGCTGACCTTGCTCAGCTGGAGAAGGGGATGGGGACGGGCAGGAGGACGCTGAGTACCGGGTCCCGTGGCGCTCGGACCTGGCGGTGATGGGACACTGTGTGTGCTGGAGGAAGCCTGTGACTCCTCACCTGAAACACAGATCACAGCGACTGCAAGCGCCCGACAATGGGGGCAAACAGCGCTGCAAAGCAGCCCCTTCCCCCTGCACCCATGGGACTCCCACCAGGCTTCACCTTCCATGTTGAAACGCTTCGTAACCTCTTCCTGACGGATCTGGAGCCTTCTTCTGGGACTGTATCAGCAGAGGGAAGTGAATCCTTCCTTGCAGTGCTAAGCAAGAGGAAAAGGAGGAATTCTGAAGCCACTTGTGGATGTTTTCCCCATGAAGCTTCTCATCAGTACAAGGAAACAAGAAGTGGCCAGAAAGAGAAGCGCAGGTCATGATGGAGAGCTCAGCGTTTGGGTTTGGCAGCAGGGAGCTGCTGGGAGGAGCAGAGCACTCCCTGCCTGCACTCCCTGCCTGCACTCCCTGCCTGCACTCCCTGCCTGCACCCCCTGCCTGCGCTGCTTCAGTCCCCGGGGCTGTTTAGTGCAGGATGAGCTGCCCCATGGCTGCTCAGGGATGCACCGGTGAGGAGAAGAGGTTGTGCTTGTCTGGCTCAGTGGGCACCAAGGGGTGAGGGTGATGCTGTGGGTTAGATCTGCACCCGGTATGCACCGGGATGCTGGTTCCCAAGGGAAAGCTGTGGCTTTGCCCTTTGCCCCATGGATGCAGCACGGTGCTTGCAGGCTGTCTGCCCACTGAGCACCCCTCGAGACACCCATCGGCTGAGGTTTGAACCTTCCCAAGCTGTTTCCAAGGGTTAGTGGGGATTTTCCAGCTTCCACTCGGGATCGTTGTGGTTCAGAGCAATTGAGCTGTGGAGAGCTTCGGCCATGTCCCTGTGTCCCGACTGGCTGCCTATTCCCTGCCACTATCCCGGAGGCGCAGCACTCAGGACATGGAGCCATGCGCATCATCCCGGGATGATGCTCACACTGCATCACGTGGAGCCTCTGCACCTGTGGAGCTGCGACAGCCCAAACCCTTCCTCTCCCAAATGGAGTTGGAGGAGATGGTTGGAAACCTGGATCAAGGCCGGGATGGGGAGAGCAGCTCAGGCACCACCATGGAGGGTGGAAGAGCAGCGCTTGAGGACAGAGCAGCGTCTGCACACGCAGGGTCAGGAGATGAGATGAGGCAGCAGAGAGATGGAGAGAAAGGACCTTTGTGCTGCTCACACGTGTCACGTCGGGAGCAGCTGCGGCATTCCCTGCCCGGGGAATACCGTGCCCGGCATCTGTTCCACTGGAGCTCCCTGGGCTGACCCTTCCCATGCCACCACTCTTGCTCCCTGCCCGCTGTCCTGCCGCAGCCCCTGCTCTAATAACCACAGCGAGGGTCCCGGTGGTGGCATGGGGACCCTGGCCCGCTTCGCTGCTGCCCCGCTCATGGTGCTGGGGGTCCTGGGGTCTCTGCACGGTGGCAGATCTGAGCAGGGATTTGGGATGCTCCTGGGAGAGGCTGGTCCTGCCCAAGCAGCTTGAGGTGTCTCCGACTGCCCCTATCTCAGCCTCTTGCTGTGACCATGCTTATGTGCTTATGAGACGCAGGGCTGTGCGGGTGCTTTAGAACTGCCCAGCACCCAAATGGGTCCTATATGGGGTGAAGCAGCCGCTGCCTCCCATCCCCTCTGCTCTGCAGCAACTGCCATCGGCTGCCCTGCTCGGGGCAGCACCAGAGCATCCCAGCAGCGCACGTTGCCTCCTTAACAGCAGCATGGTTTCCTTTGGTCTCTATCTCCTTTCTCCTTCTCTTTTCTCTCCTTTCTCTCTCCTAACGCCTCCAGCTCTGCCCAAAGCCAAAATCGAAGTGGAATCCTACTCCGCGCATCCCGGCGACCTCCTCCAGCTGCGCTGCCAGCTGAGGGATGACGTCCAGAGCATCAACTGGGTGCGCGACGGCATCCAGCTCAGCGAGAACAACCGGACCCGCATCACCGGGGAGGAGGTAGAGGTCAGGGATGCGGTGCCCGAGGACTCGGGGCTCTATGCCTGCATGACCAACAGCCCCTCGGGAAGCGAGACCACCTTCTTCTCCGTCAACGTCTCAGGTTCGTAGCGGCCCCAGGAGCGCAGGGAAAGGGGCAGCCCCAGGGCCAGGCTGCGGAGCAAGGAGCGGGCTGCATCCGCGCATCCTTTGCATGCACCGGCCAAATGGATCTGCGCGGTGAGTTAGGGTGGATTTGGGGTGCCCGGAGGAGACATTGGTGACCCCCCCCATCTGTTGCGGCACAGGGAGAAGCGCTGGAGGTTGTTGAGTGTTATTCTGCATGGGGCTGAGGTCTGCGTTGGTGTTGATGGAGCAGGAGGTGTGCGCCGAGGCTTGTTCTGTGCACAAGGGGTCTCGGCTGCTGTCTGCATGGGTTGGTGGCGTGGGGCGAGGAGCTGTGCTTGGGCACGCTGTGGAGCTCTGAAATCACCTCCGGGCAAATGGGTTGTGGGGCTGTGGATGCTGGGGACGTGCACAGTGTGATCCCTGCACATCCCTGCTGAGCCCTGCATCACTGCCCCACAATGCTCTGGCCCCGCTTGGGAAGGGTCCATGCACGGGTGCTCAACCGAGCATCTCTTCTCTTGCAGATGCGCTCCCCTCCGCGGAGGATGATGATGATGAAGATGATTCCTCTTCGGAGGAGAAGGAGGCGGATAACACCAAGCCGAACCGTACGTGCGGGATGGGTTTGCCTCTGGAGCTGCATTGGTGGGGAGCAAGGGGAAGCTGGGCATGCTTGAAAGAATCATCACCTAGGGATGGAGGATGCAGCGGGGAGGGCAGCGGCTCCTGCTGCAGCACAGGGCACCCAGTGGTGGTGAAGGAGTGGGGAAAGCAGCCTGGTCAGAGCAAGGGGATGTACAGGCAGGGCTATGGCATAACCGCTGCTGCAGCCATGCATGCTGAGCAAAGAAAGGGCCCTGTGACTCCTGGATAGCATTAAACCATGAGCAGACCCCCAGAGCTCCCTGTGGGTATCAATGGGTGCTGAGGCCCCTGCTCTGCTCCCCAGAGGCCATCGCTCCCTATTGGACCTATCCGGAGAAGATGGAGAAGAAGCTCCACGCCGTCCCCGCTGCCAAGACAGTGAAGTTCAAGTGTCCATCGAGCGGGACCCCCAACCCCACGCTGCGATGGCTGAAGAATGGCAAAGAGTTCAAACCCGACCACCGCATCGGCGGGTACAAGGTACCAGCGAGGGCAGCATCCCATGAATGAGGCTTAGAGCAACCTGGTCCAGTGTGAGGTGTCCCTGGCTGTGCCATCACCCAGGGCTGCAGCTCCAGCCCGGAGACGCCCCTGGTGACCCCACAAGGGAGCACATCCCCTTTCTCCCTTCCAGATTCCTGCCCAGGGCTCCTGTGCCAGGGATATGCAGCAGGAATGTGGCCACGTCACAGCTCCATGCAGCACATCCTGGGGAGGACCATGGGCTCACAGTGGGGGTGCTGGCAGCACCATGGCTTCCCGTATGGTGCCAGCAGTGCCCTGGATAGCTAATAGGGCTGAAATATGGAAAGAACCAGATTCCAGCTGGGAATGAAGAATGCAGCCTCAGGGAGCGGGAAAACTGTCCCTGTGCCCATAGTCAGAGGGACCCAGGGAGCACCCACAGCCACGCCGCTGGGATCCATCCCAAAGGGAATGTACCTGGTCACAGTGATCATCCCGGGGCTGGCGATGGGGAGCAGCACTGATCCAAGCCCGGAGCCAGCCGGGAAGCACGGTGGGAACAGACATGCATTGTCTGTTCCCTCCATGCGCTGGGGCGCCCCAAAGGGATGTCCCTGTGCCCATCGCGCTCCGATCCCAACATCTGCTCCCTGTGCAGTTGGCTCCATGGCCAGGCTGTCCCGGGACAGCTGGGAGCGATTACGGTCCCTCTAGGAAAGGGGAAAGGTGACCTCAAAGGGAGATTTATGTCCTGCCCATGTGGGGGGGCCAAGCCAGCTCTGGTATGGATGGGGATGAGGACTCGTGTGCTGTAGCTTCAGCTGTGACCTGTGGCCATCCCTGTATCCCCAGGTCCGCTACGCAACCTGGAGCATCATCATGGACTCAGTGGTGCCGTCAGATAAAGGCAACTACACGTGCATTGTGGAGAACAAATACGGGAGCATCAACCACACGTACCAGCTGGATGTCGTGGGTGAGGAGCACGCGGTCCCCTCTATCCCACCATTCCCGGCGGATGCGGGTGCTGCAGGGATGGGGATGGGGAGGTTCAATCTGGGGGTTTTTAATTGTGGTGGAAATAATTTCGTAGACCAGACAGAAACTTGTTCTAATCGCCTTATTAGCCATAATTCCCAGCTGGGAAGGCTGGTCTGAGCAGTTCCACATGTGGAGCTGCTCTAAATGCCAGTAAATGAACCATTAAAAATGTGATTTAATTTGATTACACTGAGCAAACTGAAGGGAACAGCCAGCGAGGTGAACAAAGGGGTTTGTTAATGCTGACTCACCACAGTGGCAGCCTCTTTGTTAACAGCCGGGGCCCTCCTTAGGTTTGTTTGACCTCTCACCTCCCTAAAATAGGTACAATCCTGTCCCCGCACCAGCATTTCACCTATCCCATAGCTGGGGCTCCTCATAGCACGGTGGGGGGGGCTGAGCATCCCGAGCCCCGTCATGAGATGCGCCGTGCCCCTGCATCCCGCAGAGCGGTCCCCGCACCGGCCCATCCTGCAGGCAGGGCTTCCTGCCAACAAGACAGTGGCCCTGGGCAGCAACGTGGAGTTTGTCTGCAAGGTCTACAGCGACCCCCAGCCCCACATCCAGTGGCTGAAGCACATTGAGGTCAACGGCAGCAAGATCGGTCCCGACAACCTGCCCTATGTCCAGATCCTGAAGGTAAAGCCGCACGCCGGGATGCTCCATCCCGCATTCCCGCAGGCTCGCTGGTCCTGTGGGATGCTTGGGGACCACCGCTGGGCAGCAGGAGCCCCAGAGCCACCGCCAGGCTCTGTGCTGAGGTCCCACCATGGGGCTGGGTGGGCGACCCTAGGCAATGCATGGGGCTGGATGCAGGGAGCTGAGCCCCTGCTCCATCCCAATGAGAGCAGCTCCCTCTGCACCGCAGCAGTGATGCTCGCAGCGCGCACACCAGCATCCCCAGATGTGGAGCAGGATGATCACAGCCCCACGTCTGCTCCTGCATCCCGCGTTCATCCCCATCCCTTCCCCGCTGCCGGTGCTCACAGCATCAATGTGATTCCATGTTGTTGGTCTGTTCCAGCACTCGGGGATTAATAGCTCTGATGCGGAGGTGCTGACCCTGTATAATGTGACAGAGGCGGAGAGCGGGGAGTATGTTTGTAAGGTTTCCAATTATATTGGCGAGGCCAACCAGTCTGCGTGGCTCACGGTCACCAGGCCTCGGGCACAAGGTAATGGGGAGAACACCCCCGGGGTGTTTCCTCGGACCATCAGCGGTGGAGAACAGACCTCTGGGCTCTCTTGTTTCTGCTGTTCCTGGTGCCACAAGCCATGGAAAAATCCTCAGTGGGGCCGGCTGGGGTTGTGTCCTCTGTGCGTGTCCTTGTGTTCCTCCTGTTTGTTTCCCACCCCAGGTGCCTGGTGGATCCGGCACCACTGAGCACTGGTCCTTGTGGTGCTGATATGGTGCCAGCGCGCACCCAGCCCCGGCACCCATCTGTGTGTGGATGGGAACAGCGTGGTGCTGTGTCTCCCATACGTGCTGCTCTCCCGTCTCCATCCTCCCGTCTCCATCCTCCCATCTCCATCTTCCTTATCTCCATCCTCCTTATCTCCATCCTGCCGTCTCCATCCTCATTGTCTCTATCTTCATTGCCTCCATCCTTTTTTGTCTCCATCCTCCTGTCTCCATCCTCCTTGTCTCCATCCTCCTGTCTCCATCCTCCTGTCTCCATCCTTGTTGTCTCCATCCTCCTGTCTCCATCCTCCTTGTCTCCATCCTCCTGTCTCCATCCTCCTGTCTCCATCCTCCTTGTCTCCATCCTCCTGTCTCCATCCTCCTGTCTCCATCCTTGTTGTCTCCATCCTCCTGTCTCCGTCCTACTTGTCTCCATCCTCCCATCTCTATCCTTGTCTCCATCCTCCCATCTCCATCCTCCTTGTCTCCATCCTTCCATCTCCATCCTTGTTGTCTCCATCCTTGTTGTCTCCATCCTCCTGTCTCCATCCTCCTTGTCTCCATCCTCCCGTCTCCACCCTCTTGCCTCCCCATGTTGTCCAAGTCACCCAGCCGGCTCTGCCTGGGGTTCATTTCTCCATGCAGCCCATTGCCAGCATGTTCAGATGGGCAGGACACTCAGTTTGGTGAAGGGTTTTTAACCAGCATCTCCTTAGGTCCGCCTGGATGAGTGGTCATCCCGAGGGTCTCTTTAGCAGGTCTGCAGTTGGTCTCTGTCTGCTCCCCGGGGGTCTGGCAAATGAGTCTGGGCTCTCCCTCCTCTCTGGCCTCCTTCCCATCGGATCTCATGGCGTTTGCTTCTCCGTTTTTTGCTTCCATTTTTCCCTCTAGACGGCTGGCGTTAACACGACAGACAAAGAAATGGAAGTCCTTCACTTAAGGAATGTCTCATTTGAGGATGCTGGGGAGTATACATGTTTGGCGGGTAATTCTATTGGGATCTCCCATCACTCTGCATGGTTGACAGTTCTCGAAGGTATATACTCCTCTTCCTTTCCCTTTCCTCCCCCCTTTCCAACGTATGCATCGTGGTCCGGGAGAGAGCACATCCCGGTCCCCCCCATGCACTGAGCTGCGGGAATGCTCCCTGCAACCGGAGCGGGATGGGATGCGCATCCCCCCACTGTGTGCCCCCATTGGGGTCTGCCCCCTGCTCTCTCCCTGGCCCCGTTGATGCATACCCAGGTGCTTAATCAGGGGCTGCTCCATTGGAGCAGGAGGGTCCCGTACCCAGGGCAAGGTTTTGGGGTGCTGCCTGCCTTGCCCTGCAGCACAGGACCCACGCGGGGCTCTGTGTATCGCTTCTGCTGTGCTCCTGTGTCCCCATTGATGCTGCTCTTCAGGCATCAATGCATGGACCGAAGCCTGATAACAGCACCCGGGAAAGTTTTTGGGATGCTGTGTGGTTGGTGCTGCCCAGCCAAAAACTTTCCCTGTTATCAGGCGCTGTTTTCCAGCTGGGTGTGCTCAGAGATGGGAGCGGAATCTTCACCCCCTCTTACACCTCTCTCTGAGGCTCTGTTCTTAGGGGGGGATTAGGTTGGGGGGTGCAGATCGATCACTGTTTGTGGGCTGGACCGTGCCACGTGGCTGCAGCCCTTTGGAGCTGTGCATGGCTCTGATGCGTCCCAGCAAAGCGGGGGCTGCCCCATGGATGGGTCCCACCTGGAGGTGCTTCTGGCTGCTCTGCCCCGGGTCAGTCCCCATCCCACCATGGCCGGGACTTGAGCTCTGAGTGGATGCAGAGCACTGGGAAAGGGGCCTATTCCCGGGATGCTGCACTGCGCCATCCCTCCGGGATGGGTGACACCCCCTGGTCCCTGCCACACGCTGCACCGAGGCTCCAGCAATGCAGAGCCAGGGGAGCTCATGGATGCTAACAGCCCTGTTCACACCGACCCAGCTATTGAAGACACCCCGGCTATGATGACGTCCCCCCTGTACCTGGAGATCATCATTTACTGCACCGGGGCCTTCCTCATCTCCTGCATGGTGGTGACCATCATCATCTACAAGATGAAGAGCACCACCAAGAAGACGGACTTCAACAGCCAGCTGGCCGTGCACAAGCTGGCCAAGAGCATCCCCCTGCGCAGACAGGTAACAGAAAGTAGAGAGGGGGTTTGTTTGCACCTACTGCCCCTTCCTGGGGACACTGTGTGAGCTCTGCCACCCTCTCGGCTTGGTGCCCATCGTGGTGTGGGATAGGGCAGACATCCATGGATATCCCCCAAGCAGAGGGGATGCACAGTGAGCCCTTAGCACGGCTCAGCGAGGGTGAGGAGAGGAGGAGAAGGATTTACAGCAGCTTAATGCTATAGAATCACGGAATGGTTTGGGTTGGAAAGGACCTTGAGATCATCCAGTTCCAAGCCCCCTGCCATGGGCAGGGACACCTCACACTAAACCATGTCTCCCAAGGCTCTGTCCAGCCTGGCCTTGAACACTGCCAGGGATGGAGCATTCTCTTCCCTGGGCACCCTGTGCCAGCGCCACAGCACCCTCACAGAAGAACTTCTTCCTTACATCCAATCTGATCTTCCCCTGTTTCAGTATGAACCCATCACCCTTTGTCCTATTGCTCCGGTCCCTGATGAAGAGTCCCCCTCCAGCATCTTTGTAGCCCCCTTCAGACCCTGGAAGCTGCTCTGAGGTCTCCACGCAGCTTCTCTTCTCCGGGCTGAGCATCCCTAATGCTCTCAGCCTGGAAATCAGTAGCTGGGAATGAATTACAACTTAGCCTGGACCCAGCGTTGGCAGCAGCACGTGCAGGCAGGGGGCTGCAGGCAGGGGGCTGCAGGCAGGGGTTGGGGTGGGAGGCCCCTGGCTCAGCATCCCTTGGCATGGGGGCAGCGGATGCAGCGTGAAGGTAACCCACGGTCCCACCGCAGGTCTCGGCCGACTCCAGCTCCTCCATGAACTCGGGGGTGATGCTGGTCCGGCCCTCGCGCCTCTCCTCCAGCGGCACCCCCATGCTGGCCGGCGTCTCCGAGTACGAGCTCCCCGAGGACCCGCGCTGGGAGCTGCCACGGGATAGGTGAGGTCCCATCCGTGCCATGGGATGCGCTGCCGGAGCAGCGGGTGGCACCGGGGATGCGCTTTGCCGTGTGCCTGCATTGGAATCTCTCCTCCTGCCAGGCTGATCCTGGGCAAGCCGCTGGGAGAAGGATGCTTCGGGCAGGTCGTGCTGGCAGAAGCCATTGGCCTCGACAAGGACAAACCAAACCGTGTGACCAAGGTGGCTGTGAAGATGCTCAAGTGTAAGTGGTGGTGAGAAGGGGGGGTCCGGGCACCATCCTGCCGTATGGGGGTACCCACATCCAACCCCCACAACCAACCTCTGCCTTCTCCTGCTTTAGCCGATGCCACAGAGAAGGACCTGTCCGACCTCATCTCCGAGATGGAGATGATGAAGATGATCGGCAAGCACAAGAACATCATCAACCTGCTGGGAGCCTGCACGCAGGACGGTGAGGCTGGGAGGGGGCTCTGCCTGCATCCGCAGGGCCCGGAGCTCCTGCTCCATGATTCAATCACTCATCCCACCATAGGACCCCTCTATGTGATCGTGGAGTACGCCAGCAAGGGCAACCTGCGGGAGTACCTGCAGGCGCGGCGGCCCCCGGGCATGGAATACTGCTATAATCCCACCCGTGTCCCTGAGGAGCAGCTCTCCTTCAAGGACCTGGTCTCCTGTGCCTACCAAGTGGCCCGGGGCATGGAGTACCTGGCCTCCAAGAAGGTGAGGAGCATCCCGATGGGATGTGGGGCTCGGGATGCAGCCTGCCCTCCAAGCCCGTTTCATGGTGGGGACCCATCCTTGGGGACCTGCTGATGTCCCTGTGCTTGGTCAGTGCATCCACAGGGATCTGGCGGCCAGGAATGTCCTGGTGACCGAGGATAACGTGATGAAGATCGCTGACTTCGGCCTGGCCCGTGACATCCACCACATTGATTACTACAAGAAGACCACGAATGTGAGTGTTGGGTGGAGGCTGCACCAGGCTGGGTGAATCCAGAGGTGCTCTGTGTGCCAGGGATGCTCCATCCCATACTGGTGATGCCATGGGCACGTAGGGCTTCATCCCTGTCCCAGTCCCTGTCAGCACAGAGCTGATGTGAAGCTTTCCTATGTTCCAGGGTCGCCTGCCAGTGAAGTGGATGGCCCCAGAGGCTCTCTTTGACCGAATATACACACACCAGAGCGATGTGTGAGTAGCAACAGTGGGACATGGGATGGGATAGGGGGACAGGGACCCAATGCCAATGGTGCAGCGGGAAGCACCCAAGCAGATGAACTTGTAACCGTACGCAAAGGGGGGATGCTGGCCCTATGGATGCCCCAGCATCTCCTGTGCTTCCCCTATGTAGGTGGTCCTTTGGTGTGCTGCTGTGGGAGATCTTCACCCTGGGTGGCTCTCCCTACCCCGGCGTGCCCGTGGAGGAGCTCTTCAAGCTGCTGAAGGAAGGGCACAGGATGGACAAGCCCAGCAACTGCACCTAACGAGCTGTGAGTGCAGGAGCGGGGCAGGGAAGTGGGGCCGCAGCTGTCCCGGGGCTCATCCAGCGCCAATCCCCTGCTATGGGCCCGGACCCCTTCCACTAGAGCAGCTTGCTCCAAGCCCTGTCTAAATCCCTATCTCCCCTCTGGCAGGTGAAAGCCATTCCCCCTTGTCCTGTCCCTACATCCCTTGTCCAAAGCTCCTCTCCAGGTTTCCTGTAGCCCCTTTAGGCATTGGAGCTGCTCTAAGGTCTCCCCAAAGTCTTCTCTTCAAGCAACAGCTCCCTCCATTCCTTCTTGCAGGATAGGATACCAGGATGATCCCAGAGCAGGGATTAGCCCAGCTCCCCGAGCATCCTCCTCCCGAAGCATCCCTGCAGCCAGGAGGCCCCTTCCTTCCATGCAGGGCATTAGCCCTATATCCCTGGAATAACGCCTTTCCTGGCCATGGGCTCCCGGTGGCCATTCCTGGGTGCTGCCCCACTCCCATGGGGGGGTCCCCACGCTCATCCCTCGCCTCCCTCTGCCCACAGGTACATGATGATGCGAGATTGCTGGCACGCCGTCCCATCCCAGAGACCCACCTTCAAGCAGTTGGTGGAAGACCTGGACAGGATCGTGGCCATGACCTCCAACCAGGTAGGAGAGGCACCACGGTGCCGGGGCTGGGTGCTCCCCATGGGATGCTCTATCCCATCCAGAGCCCATCCTCGCCGTTCATCCCTCCCAGGAGTACCTGGACCTCTCCATGCCGCTGGATCAGTATTCCCCCGGCTTCCCGGACACCCGCAGCTCCACATGCTCCTCGGGAGAGGACTCAGTGTTCTCCCATGACCCTCTTCCAGATGAGCCGTGCCTTCCCAAATTCCCACCTCAGCACACCAACGGGGGACTGAAGCGACACTGAGGGGTGGCATTGCCATAGGGACTGCCATGGGCTGCTCGCTCCTGCTCAGCTGAGAGCAGAAGGGGGTCAGAGACACAACCGTAGCATCTCACATAACCAAATCCATCCACTCGTGTGCCGGGAGCTCCCTGCAGCCCAAAGGTTTCCTTCTGCTGTTCCTTTCCTCTTGGATATTTCCACTTGGTTAAGCCGGAATCTTCTCCTGTGGGCAATGAGCATCCCAGAGGAGCCAACCACCCATCCCGGAACGGGCTCGGAGAGCCGGGAATAACCGTGACTTGGAGCTAAGCATCCTAGGGCTGTGCAAGGGGCTGGTCCTGCAGCTCGGCAGTGCCAGCGCCGATGGGATTTGCTCCAACCCCCCGGCACATCGGGATCGGGAGCTGCAGCGGTGCCAACCCCCCCCCCCTCCAGTGCTAAAGACAAAACTCCTGTGTACATAACGACAAATATGTATAAATATGAATATATATTTACATGTCTTTTTAAGAGGGTTGTTACCAGAGATGCACCAGGCAGGTAGGAAGGTTCTAGTGGCTGGGAGGGATCCGTTGCTATGGAAAACCAACAAAATTCCATATATTTTGCTACTTTTTTGCCGGTTTTATGGTTTTTAAGTTATGTTCTAAACCCAGTTCAGTTTAGGTCCCTCGGTATCAATTGCTGCTGCTGCTGCTTCACTTTTATATGGGGCTCTATTAAACAGTACCAATAACGGCGATGCCTTTTGGGAATACGTTGTCATGATGTGCCTGCCCCTTCCCTGGCCCTCCCGCACCCCATGGCACCATATTGGTGTGTGGGGTGGTTGTGCCAGCAAGGGGTTGGGATGGTGCCTGGGGATGGGGCTGCACCCCCTGCCATTGGCTCCCATGGGAAGGAGCAGGGATCATGCCAGACCCCAAGGCGTTGGTCCAGCCGTCCCCCCCCCTCCCTGGGTGATGCCCACCAGTGCCTTACCGGGAGCATCCGCATCCTGCCCGAGCTCTGCTCCATGGAGCTGGTGCTGGGGAGGACATGCTGGGGTGTTCCCTTGGGCAGGGATGGGGACACGCGTGTCCCTTCCCTCCCTCCCTGTCACTGGCGTTGAGACTCCGGAGCCAGGCCGCTATTACTTGAAAAGTTTATTTTGCCTTTGTATGGAGAAATCTTATTTGTTGTAAACTCTTCTGTAATGAATCTGGAATTCCTGTAATTATTAAAGACTTTAACCCAGGCTCCACTTCCCTATCCCTGCTTCCAGCTCATCCCAGCGACCGCTTTGGGAAAGGCCATTGCGGGAACAAGGAATGGCGCCTGGTCTTGTGGGAGCTGTTTGTCACGGCTCAACCATCCTCCCATTCAACAACTGCCCCTTCGCTACCACAAACAAGTGCATGATGGTGACAGTGGGTCCCTTCCTTAGGGATAACCAAGCACCCAGCGCCGAAACGGCTGGGATGAACTAGCTGCAGCATCGTCGGCCTCACTGGTCCTTTTAAAAGCATCTGCTTGTTGCTGTTTCCCTGCACACATTAAATCGATCAGCGGTGTCTGCCCCCCCCTTCCCCTCCTCCTAAATTAAGTAGAGCTTTTAATGAAGTGATTTATGTTGGATTCACAGCCTGGGATGAAACCAGGCGCAGGGAGCGGGGCTGAGGGTCTCCATCAATCACCGCTCCCCTGGGATACACTTGGCAGGGCAGGGAGAGATGGAGCTCGTGTTCACAGCACCAGGAATGGCTGCAGCCACAAGCTCCTGCGTGTTTCCTGGGGTTACCAGGAGGGCAGTTAAATAGGATCACAGCAGAGCAGCTGCAGCAATGCTGCTGATGGGGATGGGGTGGGCAGTGGCTGCATCCCCGCATCCTGCATCCCACAGCACCCTGGGGATGCTGCGCTGCCTCTCACCCAAGGACGGATGCAGGGATGGATGCAGGGAGATGGGGATCCTCACTGCTCTTCCAGGTACAGCATCATCACGACATGGGCAACTCCACGACATGGAGATACCCCAAAGTTGAGGTTAGCACCCATCCAATGGGTGGCCCCATGTGGAGCTGGACCGCGAGCATCATTCCTGAGGGTGGCAGCAAGCCCAGGACAAGGCTGTGGGATCAAAGCCATCCCCCCATCACTCAGCACTGCTGGGTCCCTGCCCAGGGGGTGCAATGGAGCTTAGAAGGTGAGGGAGATGGGAAATGACCCCGAAACAAGGGGGGATTGGAGTGGGTGCCTGCAATACCCCCCCAATCATTGGCATGGCATTGGTGCTCAGCCCCCATGGCATGTTTGGCTCTTGCAGCATCCTTTGTTTCTTCTGCTCCTCACCTTCCTCTTTCTCTCCTTTTAAAGCCCTCTGGCTGTGCAGGACGGAGGCAATCTCTTGGCCACGGCCCAGCCCCTGAGCTGGGCTTTGTCCTGCTGCCAGCCATGGAAGCATCTCTGCATCTGCACCTTGATGCAGGGTCCCGCAGCACAGTGGGTGCATGGGGAGAGACCCCCTTGTCCCACACATCCCACCCAGCAGTGGGGTTCCGGGGGTCTGGCTCCATCCCCACAGCATAGCCAGAACCAGATGCGGATCGGAACCAGAACCAGATGTGGATCGGAACCAGAACCAGATGTGGATCAGAACCAGGTCGGATCTAAGGAAGAAGTTGTTCCGTGTGAGGATGCTGAGGTGCTGGCACAGGGTGCCCAGAGAAGCTGTGTTTGCCCCATCCCTGACAGTGTTCAAGGCCAGGCTGGATGGGGCTCAGAGCATCCTGCTCTAGTGGAAGGTGTCCAACATTCCCTGTGGGCTCAGTGATGGGACCATCCCTGGATGCTGCTGCCTGCGCCCTACAGCACCCCAAGCAAGGTTTGGGTGCTGAGCCCATGCTCCCTCTTACTTTAGGATGGTTTTAGGCTCCATCTCCTTTGTTCCAGATTTATACCAGAGACAGCAGGCCTGCTCGGAATGCAGCTCGGATACAGGAGGCTGTAAATCTCAGCCTTTGTTGTACTTGGACCTCACTAAATCAGTGCTTTTCCCCCTGAATATTAATCTCCTATAAAGTGCTGAGCATTGCATCTTTGTGGGGAAGAGGCTGACGCAAGGACCGGGGCTGTGCCATAGGAGACGCTTCCAACCAGGATCCAGCCGCAATCCCACCACCTCCAAGGCAGAGGCACAGCCTCCCCCAGTGGGACAGCAGCAGGAATGGGTGCCACAAAGCCCGGGAGCCGGGATAACACAGGGATGCCCCTGGGGAAGGATAAAGCAGCAAGGAGCTGGCTCTGGGAGCCGAGGGGAGGACTGGAAGGTGTTTGGCACCGGCACGGCTGGAAAAGCTCTCCCCGTGCCAAAGCACACATGGCCTTGGATCTGTGCAGTGGTTCATGCGCCCGGTGCTGCAGAGCAGCATCCAGACACTTATGGGTCCCTTTGCTCCTCTCGCTCTGGGGTCATGCAGCAAAACCCTCCCTTCCATAGGGTTGGGGGTTTCTGGGTGCCAGGGCTCAGGCTACAGCACCTATAGGTACCCAGTGATGGGCTCATGGGAGCAGGGCTCCCCTTTGCAGCACAAATCCATGTGGGAAGGACGTGTCTTTCCCAGCCCAGGGCTGGCTGCGTGCTGTGGGGAGCACGTTGAGCCCCATCCCTATAGAAAGCCAACAACCCACAAGGGCTTGCAGGGGCTTGTTTAGGGATGTGGAAGTGGTCCAAGGATGCTGTGGGTTCATGCAGTGCCCGGCTCCCCACTGGTGCTTGCGTTCAGGCTCAGCACTGAAGCTGGCAACGGAGCCATACGGTGCAGGACAACCAGGGAACGGCATTCCCTGGCTTCCAGATCCTTCTAAATGGGAATCACAGGAGGAAACCAGACACGAAGAGACTCCTCGCTCACAAACGCCAGCGTGGATGGGGCTCATAGAGCACCATAACTCGTCCTGAGCTCACCCCTTCATCCCACCAGCATCCCACTCCTTCCCGTGAGCCTATCCCAGCTCTTGGAGGGGGCTTTTGGTGCTGGCGCAGCTTGTTCTTCCCTGGCTTTGATGAATCCCTATGGATTTAAGCCAGGATCTGGCCTCCGGGTGTGAATCTCGACTCCTCACCCGTATGGGACACTCAGAGAAAGGAGCATTCCTGCTCCTCTGCAAGGGCTTTTCTCTGCAAAGGGAGCTGCTGCTGTTCACTCCTGCTATGGAGGAACAAACAGGCCATTCAAACCCAGCTTTCCCCAGCCTGTCCCTGATTGCTTACTGCTGGAAGCTGATGGCCTGATCCTGCTCAGCTGCTGGTGCTGCTGGCGCTGCTGGCACACCCAGCTGATAGTATTAAAGCAGAGGAAGACGAGCCTATTGCTGCTGTGCAGTAGGCACCCGCTAGGCTTGCTCAATGCATCAGGTAGGCTCACGGTGCTGTAAGCACAGTGGTGATGGGCTCGGTGAGCTGCTGGAGCAGTGGAACCATAGCTGCGTGCTGGTGATGCTCACAAAGGGGCTTGTGTGGGGCAGGACGAGGCTCTGGTGCATCCCTTGGACAGGCAGCAATGGTGCCCATGGATACGGGGGCACCTTGGGAACGTCTGTGCTGTGCCTGTGCCCCATGGACCGCTCATTATGGGCTGGGGAAGGGGCAGCACCCCCTGTTGCAGAGCTTGGGGGTTGGTTTGGCCTGCTGTCTGCAGCGGGTCTGGATGCAAGGCCAGGGTCTGGGCTTTGAAGCAGGCACGGAGAGAAGCTTTGATGTCTGGTTGGTGCTGAGAACACTTCATTACCCTGCAGTAATGAATGGCCGATTCCAGGAACTCAGAATTCCTCAGCTGTGATGGGTGCCTGGGAGCTGGGAGGGAACAGGGAACGCTCCCTCCCGCAGCTCCCAACTGCTCCTGGAAATCCAAACACGCTCTCATCCCAGCTTGAGGCAGATGCTGGGGTGTTGCGTGCGAGGACCAGGCTCTCCATGTGCTGCTCTGCTGCTCCAGGGCTGCAGCCAGCTCTTTAAAGGAGGGTTCCCAACACACCTCCTCCATGTGGCTTTATGTGTTACTGGAGGGATGCTGTGCATGGGCACCAGCAGTAGTGAGACCTGGGTTCAATCAGGAGCATGATTCTACAGGCTCGGGGTGGGGGGGTTAATGGTGGTCCTTGGGTGTCACTTGGACCTGGAAGCAGGGTCCTGGCTTATATCCCAAGGGCTTCATGGACATGTGGGATGTGGAAAGCTTTGCAGGTATTAGAGGCTTTTGCTGGTGTTTGCTCCGTCCCGGCTGCTCCTCGTTGCGCGGTGGATTCAGTCCAGCAGCGCATTTTGGGGCTTGTCAACGCAAGAACTGGGTGATGCTGCGATCTACCGGCGGGAAGTGGCACTGGCGTTAACTGCGGGTACCCAGAGCTTGCTCCCCCTGCGGAAAAGGACCCGCATCCCTCCCGTCATTGCCACGGTGTCAGCCCCGTTTGTGCCTTACAACAGGCGGACCTTTCTCCGCCGCTTGAGCGCAGCAGCTCCATCTCCCTCTTTACACGCTTTAGCCATAAGGTGGCTACTCGCATCCTTCTGCACGCCCATCCCAGTGCGCAGCCCCAGGGGGATGTTGCACCGAGCAAGCCACTGTGTGGGAGTCAACCACCAGCAACGCCTCACCCACCTCATGCACAGGGATGACACTTGAGGAATGGGGTTGTTTTATTGAGGTAACATTAGTTTATTAACTAACCCCCAGTACTCCGTGCTGCGTCCCTGCGCTGTGCCAAGGCAGGGGGCAGGGATGGAACAGAGAACACGGCATTCCTGTGAGTAGGAACCTGGAGTCGGAGCACGGAGTCGTGTGTTTGGAGTGCTGAGAGCAGCCAGGCTTTTGTTGGATTGTTCTAAGGGCTGTCTGACCTCTATAAGAGACGTTTCATTCTACTTAGCACCAAGGCTAGTTTTACATCAACAAGAAGTATGAATACACGTTTAAAACCCATCATGTGAGTCATTGCTGAAGACATAGGAAAAGTAAAACACACTTGAAGGCTAAAACCAGCTTTTCAGCATCCTCCTATAGAGGCTTTCAGAATCAGTCAGCATCGGAGTGCGCAAAGCATCACTTTGTGCAGCACAGGGGGTCTGAGCACACTGATGTGCAACTCCAAGCCTGATAAGGTTCAATTCACTTGATGAAGGCTACATCAGACTTGTTCCAGCAGTGGAAGCCTTCCTCTTCACAGCCCTGTGCTTGTCCAGCAAGTTCTTAGGTCCTCCTGACCAGTTAAGTTCAGCCACAGCAGTGAAGAGTGCGCTGGCATCCCTCTGCTGCTCTCATTCACTTTGGTACACATGGGACAGTGAAACACGACAGTGATGCAGGCCACTCTGTGCACTGGTTATTGGTTAATCCACTGCTAACCAGGATCAAGAGCTTGGAAAGCTGCAGCAGCAGGATGAGCTGCAGGCCCTGGGGATGGGGGTTCCGGAAGAGGGTCGCTCACTTATACACCAGTATATGGGCTATACACTATACAACAGTACTCTGGGGCTCCAGAACAGCTCATTCTGGGCTTTAGTGCAATGAAGAGTTGCCTTTCCAGAGGTTTAAGAGCACAAAGACCCCCCTGCATAACAGCACTGACAGTGGCATCACTGTTAACACAATTATGCCATAAGTTAAACGGGGGGGGGGGGGGAGTATCCAGCACAATAGAGGAGCCGGTGCCATCCAGATAAGTGCCAGTAAGCTTGGAGCAGACAGAGAGGCCCCCAAGGGCTGCTGCCACCTCTTTGGGTGATGCATCCTCTATGACAATCCCTCTTTCCTTCTGAGGAGGCGCAGAGGTGCCAGCTTTTCTCTCCCAGTGTCACACAGTCCTCACTGGCTCCAGGCTATGCCCCATTGGTGCCGGCTTTGCTGCTCCGAGATGCTTCCATTTGAGTCTGGGTGCAAGAGAAAGATGTGGGTTTGAGGCAGTATCAGGACAAATGCTTCTTGAAATGCAAGGAAATCTTTGGAAGAAGGTATTCTCCCTACAGGAAGCAGACTAAGAACAAAGTTACTGTGGGAAAGGAGCGTTCTCCTGTTGATAAATGCCAGTCTGGGCTCAAAGTTGCCTTCAATGGGCAGCCTGGCTGTCTGCATAAGCAGCTAAACTGACATCAGGTATTTACAGCAAGAAAATGGGCACAAGTCACTGTAGAAAAGGCTTTACAGATACAAAATGTCATGTAACCCTATGGTGGTTTTATCCTCATGGTCCACAGCAGGATATTAAGGAAGAACACAAGGAAAGGCACTACAGGGAACTCCCCAGAGTGCTCTGCAGCCTGTCACGTGTGGTAGGGTTTGTATTTAGCAGCCCCCAGTGCAGTTCTCATCCAGTTTCCCCAGCTGCTCCTTGAACTCAACATTCACAACACTTTGTAGCATCCATTCCCAGCTTGGGAGCTGTGGAAAGAGCAATCTCCTTTGGGAAGTCTGAGGTTGGAAAAGCTTACCTCTTGTGGGGGAGGCTTCACTGGCACTTCTGAGCCTGGCAGTTGCTCTGTTGGCTGGGATACAAACTCTTCATTCTTTAAGGGAAAAGCAGCTATAAGTCATAGAAGCCTCAGAAAACAAAGCTCTACCTCCATCCCATCCAGCCCCTTCTCCTTTCCAAGTAAGGCTGTTCCCTGCAGTGCACACCTGTGAGAGCTCTAGGTCAGCATTTCCAATCTAACAGTGCTATTTGGGAGTACTCCTAGCAGTTGACACAACGTCCTCCTTTAATTCTGTTGCTGCTTCTATCAGCTTGGACTAATCCAAGGAATTCTCTTCAGCCTTATGCTGCGAAACCATCTACTCTGGCTTCCTTACTCCAGGTGTTTTGTCTATCTTTGTCCTGGACAACTCCCCAGTTCACTAAGAGAGCTGAAAACAAGTCTCAAGTTGCCTTTAACTGGCTTCTCTGAGCTAGTTGTACCTGGATTGAGGTCTCTGTATGTGAATAAAGCAACTTAGCAGCTTATGAGCGCTCCTCTGCTGGAAGCCAGTACTACGGTACTGAATAACTTGGGTTATTAACCCTAATCCTGGTGCTGCTTCCAGCACCAGGACAAGACGTGCCATAGATCTCTGTACCCTTTCACTGTCTCGAGTCGGAGCATGCAACCGTGAGGCTCTGTGGCACAAACACAATGCAAGAACATGCACTGCTTGTGTGCTCTGGACAATGGGGTCAAACATGGGGTGTTGTCTAGCATAGGTTTGTCCCTATGCTCTTGCCAAAGATTACAGCAGTACCCCCTCATTGTCCTACTCGGAGATGGCTCTTTTCCAACCTTTCCTCCCTGTACAACAGGGGCAGGATCCACCAGGGTCTGTTGGCTGTCGAGAGTGGATGTCGTGATTGGAGCAGTTTCACCTCTCTGCAGAAGAACATTGAGTTCAGCACAGTTATAACTTCAGTCCACTCGGAGGATCAAAGAACAAGATCCAGGGCTTCATCTTTGTAACGTGTAATGGTTGAACTATTAACCTGACAGCTCTATTCAAACAACTCACCTGCTTTTGTGGAACTGGAACAGGTTGTGGCCTTGTATCTACCAAGTACAAGGCACGGGAAAGCAGGAGCAGAGAAGGTGGAACGTTCTCTTTCAAATGCAGGTCCAGCCACTATTAGAGGAAAACAGAAGGAAAAGTTATTTCATATTAGCTTTATGTCAGTACTGATTCACACAGCATCTTTTGTCCTTAAGGCTCTTATAGGTACCTGGAGTTTGACTTGCACGGATTTAAGTCACCATGATGAGAAGGAATGGTTTGGAAGAGTTAAGGATACCAAGTGGAATACACGCTAGAGAGGATGTTCCCAGCTTCTCATGAGGGAAAACATCACTACTGAGAAGCAGCCACCAGTTAAAGCAAAGTACTTTGAGTTACCTGCATCTTACCCAAACAGCACCCACCGCACTATCTGTAACCTGTTTCAATGCTTACAGAACACTGGTGCTGGCTCTGCTACAAGTCTTGGCTACTTCAGAAGCTTAAATCATTCCACACACCCTCCCTTCATCTTCCTTCTAGCTGGCCCTGATGCTACTTGGCCTTCTCTTTAGTCCAAGCCATAATCTGGATCCTTCATGCCTTTAATCTGTTTTGTCAGGTGAGGATCCATCCGGAATGGATGAATTCCTGGTGAAGCTGTGCCCGAGCACTGCTCCTCACTGTGTCCTAGGACCACACCGGAGTGTACTTGCCTGTCTGAGCTGTTCCTTCAGTTGCTCCTCTGAGAGACCCAGTGACCGCATCCCTCTGGCTCTGCCTGCGCTCTGCAGCTCAGACACACTCAGGCCATTGACTCCTTCCTTGGCAATCAGCTGGAATGAAAAGGGATGTTCTTATCCAGGCACAGAGTAAGCCAAAACCCTGATGTACTTGATGGGCTTGAGCCTAAAGAAAGGTTTGTTTAGGTAAATGGGCACAAAGTCAGAGCAATACAAAGATGAGATGGAATCTTTGTGGATTATTCCTTCTGACGGCCTTCAGCTACAGAGGATGGAAAACCTGGATCCTAACTATTCTGGATTTCCCCCAGGCATATGTTACATGTGATGCAGCAGGTTTGAAGAGCTCATTCACACACCCAATTGCAGGCTTTAAAGCTAGACCTGGGTTAGTTAGTTAACTAGCTAGTTAACTGGGTTAGTTAACCTGGTTAGTCGCATGTGCCTGTCAGAACGTCTCACCTCTTACTAGCAGTAAGATTTCTGGTCTTCTGTGTCCTAATAGGATTCTTTACACCATTTCAAAACACAGTTCCTACACAAAAGGTAGGCTGGGACTTCTGGAGGTCCCCAGTCCAACCTCCTGTTCAACAGAGGGTAAACTGATATGTTTCTTTACATTGCTCAGCCTTTTCCAGGTGTGCCTTGAGCATCCCTAGGGATGCAGATTTCACAGCCTCTGGAAAACCTGTTTCACTGCTTACCCACTGAGTTTGACTTTGTCTTCTTATCCAGATGGAATTTCCCTTGCTGCAACTTATGACCTTTACCTGTTCTCCTCCTGTGTACCTCTAAGTCTGGTTCCATTTGCTAAACAACCCCATTAGGCACCTTCTCCCTTGGCCTTCTCCAGGCTAAAGGAATGAAGCCACCTTATAAACTAATATAAACTCGTCCTGAATTCAGTTGGTTCAAATCTGGTGTTTCCATGCAATAACTATACCAGAATTGGAAAGCAGCAGTGATTCAGAGGGCAGAGCCTCAGCTTGCGCTCCACCAAAGCAGGGACATCTGAGCTGCTTCAAACTCACCTCATCGTCTGCTTTGATGGTTCTGAGCCTGAGCAGGAGCTGAAAGCGGAGCAGGTTGTTGGTGCCAATGGGCTGCAGCTCAAGCAGCTTGCAAAGAGCCACCAACTGAGGCCGTTCCAAGTGCTCCAGGGTGAGCTCATCCTCAAAGAGCTTGGAGAAGCGCACGAATGTCCTGGGTGCTGGGCTGGTGGCCGCTGCAACGGATCTGGACAAAGCAGGAGGCATCAGGGCCCAGAGCCAAAGAGAACCCCAACTTGTGAAGTATCCTCTTCCCCCTCTAAGGAAGAAGCCCTTCCTGTTTCTCACACTGGGTTTTCAGTCTCTGGATGGAAACCAAACCCTATAGTTAAAAGGCCAAAGCGAAACAGCATTAAGTGGCCACTCGAAGGATGCTCCAGGATGGGAACGCTTGTCCATAAGGATAGCTTTGAGTGGTGGGGTTAAGAGCTAGTGCCAGCAGGGTATCAGCTACCGGAAGGGCATCCAGTTAATGGTAACCCCAGACAGACGGCTCTGTGCTCCCCTGCAATCTTAGTACAAATCCCACATACTCCTGCCCATAACAGCAGCACTAAAGCGGTGCAAGGACTGGTGCTGTCACACACACACCCCCAGCCCATTTTACCTGGTGCACATAAGAGGAGAATTGTTTTCCTTGTGCTGATTCCACTTTGTTCCTTTTGGCCATCTCTGCAATGGTTTCCTGCAGGAACTTGGCTAACTCCAGCTTCGCATTTAACCTCTTTCTCTGCTTCTCTTCCTTCATTTAGAAAATTAAACAGGAATTAGGAATTCCACTTGAAAATCAGAAGGGGATTGTGGAAAAGAGATGGGATAGGAGTTCAGGGCTGAAAGCAAACAGGCTTGGGTTAACGCAGGTAACTGACTTGCTGTGTGCTTTCCTGCTGATCACTGCTTACAGCACAACCAGCACAACCACCAGATCCTGGTGGTCTGTATAGGAACAAGCTGGGTCCTCGACCTGTGCTTGAGGCTGTTCCTCACCCACAGCACCAGGCAGGAAACAAGAGCTCTTTGTGTGCAGCTGTACAGATGCTCTGAGCTGGAGAACACCCTCAGGAAGGACACAAACCTTCTTTGACTCCGTCTCAAATGTCGAGGGCAGCATTTCAGGAAAGAGCTTCAAGAACACTGGTAAGAGGAACTCCATGAAGGGGATAATGACAAACACCAGGAAGGGAACCAGGCGGAAGAGATCTGCACAAGTTCTCAGCAGCTGTAGAGAAGACACAGCAGAAATCATGACTCAACCAGACACCCAAATGTGTTCCAAAGGAGTGTGGAAACCAAGTGGTTCAGCTTCTGTCATAGAACCATTGAGTCTGGGTTGGAAAGGACCTTAAGATCACCCAGTTCCAACCCCTGCCATGGGCAGGGATGCCTCACACTAGACCATGTCACCCAATGTGGCCTTGAACGCTACCAGGGATGGAGCATTTACCACTGTGCCAGTGCCTCAACACCCTCACAGCAAAGAACTTGTTCCTTATCTCCAACCTGAACTTCCCCTGTCTCAGTTTGAACCTATCACCCCTTGTCCTATTGCTACAGTCCCTGAGGAAGAGCCCCTCTCTATGACTGTAAGCCTCTTATCACATCATTTCAGCTGGGTGGCACTTACCCTTCTTCTCTCCCTCCTAGTGAGGACCTGGCCATGTAGCAGCCTCCACACCATCCTGGCAGCCACCTTTGTGTCAATCCAAAGCAAGTGGAATCCATTGTAATAATGCTTCAGTTCCTCCACAACTCTTTGGCGTAAAGACCTCGTCCCCTTGGGCCTCTCTGTGTCTGGAGCTGTGTCAGGATGAGCCTTATGGGTCACGTCGCTGCGGGATGTGGGTTCTTCCTGGTGTGAGCAGGTGGAGGTGTGGAATGTCCGCAGGGATGCAGCCAGTGGATGGGGCAGGATGGTAGCCACAGGAGCATGGCACAGATGGTTCTCAGAGTCTCTTACACAGGTCCAGGTTAAACCAAGATCCACTGCTTGGGCAAAAGCAACTGGTGGGGAGTGCGGAGAAGTGGAGTGTGCGAGGAGATGGGAGCCTCTGAAACTGGAAAGGTGTTTAAGCGAGTCAGAGCACCGTGGCTGTGGTACCCAGGGTTTACACACACATTAATGGCCTTAGTGCCAAATTCATAGTCACAGACTGCTATGGGTTGAAGGGATCTTAAAGCTCATTGAGTTCCTACCCCCTGCCACTAGGCAGGGACACCTTCCACTAGAGCAGGTTGCTTCAAGCTCCATCCAACTCAGCCTTGTGTGAAGCCGATCCTGGGGCTGCCTCAGTAGCTGAGATTCTGATCCTTCAGTGATGGATAAAACACCGAGGACCGAGAAATACTGAGAGCAAAGTACTGAGAATCACAGCAGTGCTCTATGATTCATCCAGTGCTGACAGCTCGTGTCTTGGTGGAGAACAACTCAGGACTTCACACTGAAGGAAAGCCCTTCTAACAACTGCATTGCTCCAAATTTGCCGGTTTGAAACCCAAACCATGTGTTCAGAACAGAGATCCCATCTCCTGCCCCAGCAGCAGCACTTGGACAGCATGGGCAAACAGTCAGACAGCTCTGTCTCCTTTGTCAACGGGAGAAGACCTCACCCACTGGAATCCCTGTGTTTTAGGTAAACCACACGTTGCATTTCCCACCTTTAGCCCAGGATTCGTTCTTTGGCAACGCATCTCTGCAGTGTGTCAACGCACTGATGCCACTGCCCAGCACCAGTAACCGCATATAAACGGCTAAAGCAATGCGTTGCGGTGCCCGGGACCCCCCGAGGCGCGCTTACCCCATCCCTATCCCTATCCCTGCAGCACAGCGCGCTCGTAAACCCCACTGGCGCCTTACCTGCGGCTGGCGGCGGCGCGGAGCAAGCTCCATCCGCCCGTGGCCATGGCGAACGGGCCCGGGCACCGCAGGCACCCTCATCCCCCGAGGGGCCGCAGCTCCCGGTGCGGGCCCCACCGGTGCCCCCCGCACCGCCCCATCGCGCTCGTCCCGCACGGGGAGCGCAGCGCTACGGCTGCATCGCCATGGCGGCGCGGCGCCACGAGCCGCTGCGACGGAGCCAATCAGAAGGCGGGATTGCGGCCCTGCCGCAGTGGACACCCAATAGGAGCGGGGAGGAGGCGGGGCTTGACGCGAGGCTGGTCCAAGCCCGTGTCCAGGCCTGGCCCTGAGCGCTGCCGGGTGGGGCAGGAGCAGCTTCTGCGTTCAACCCATCCCAGGGTCCCATCGCCCTCCCAGGGGAGAGCTGCTTGAAGCCATTCCCCTTGTCCTGTCCCTACATCCCTTGTCCAAAGCCCCCCTCCAGCTTTCCTGTAGCCTTTAGGCGATGGCAGCTGCTCTAAGGTCTCCCTCCTTAAGGAGCCTTCCCCAGGCTGAACCAGCCCGGCTCAGCTCAGCCTGGCTCCAGGAGCAGAGCTGCTCTGATCATCCCTCATGCCATTCCCTGGATGTGCTCTAACAGGTCCACATCCTCACACTGGGAACACCAGAACCGGATGCTGTGATCGCTAACGTTTAATTCCACACATTATAATGCACAGAAGGCAGAGGCCTTTCCTAGCCCACCTCTTACTGCGTCGGAAGAGAACTGCTTTCCAATTCCCTTTCATTGCTTTCCATCCCTTTTCACACACCAATTCCCCCTCCGCATTGGGGGCCATGAGATCATCACTCAGCTCTTGCCTCAGCTTCCTCTTCCGCGTTAGGTCTCATCGCCTCCTGCCCTGTCCTCCCCGGTTTATTGTCCGCGGGTGTTTTCCCTCTGCTCACAGAGGTCACCTCCACACCGCGATCCCTCCCCACCCTCCTCCTCGCTTCCCTTCCCTCCTCTCGCCCGGCGATGTTTTCGCCGCAGGGCGCATCCACTCCGTGCGCTTCCCTCCTACGCTAAACACAGACGGGAGGGCCCTGGAGGAGGGGAATCAACCACGAACCTCCCGATGCCTCCTTTGCCACCCATAAACTACCGCGAGCAGCGGCGCTTCCCCCCGCGTCCCCCGGCGGGAGCTCGGTGCTTCCGGGCCCCACCGGAGGCCCGAGGTCCGCGAACGCCTCAGGACGCGCGCGCCCGGTACCGACGCTGCCCCTCCGGACTACAACCCCCATAGTGCCTTGCGGCCGGCGACCCAATGGGATGCGAGGGGCGGTGGCGTCGCCTACGTCCTGCGCGGCGGCGGTGGCGGTGGCGGCGGTGGGGGGGCGGAGGCGGAGGGCGCGCAAGCGGGGCCGGGCCCGGTCCGAGCGCACCGAGCGCCGCCTTCCCCCGCCGCCAGCGGTCGCCCGCGCCCCGCCGAGCGCCTCCCCTTGGCCGCAAGGGCCGGGAGCGGGCGGTGGTGGTGGGGGGCGGGCGGCCTCCCCGGGGCGGAGCTCGGGCGCCAGCGGCGGGGGCGCGGAAATCGAGGCCGGGGCTCCGTCGCGGCCTGGCTGCTGCAGCGGGACGAGGCGGGAGGCCCGCCCGCCGCCGCCGCCGTCCCCCGCCGCCGGCCCTTTGTCTCCGCTGGGCTGGGTGGACGCGGCGGGGGCAGTTAGAATGGAACACGCTGAAGGTGAGGGGACAGCGGGCGGCGGCGGCGGCCCAACCGGGCTTAAAGGGGCCGCGGCCGCCATGTTTGCTGCCGGCGCTGCGGCGGCACCGGTGAGGGCCCAACGCTGGGCGGGTGGTGGGGAGATGGAACGGGGCTGTCCCGAGCCGACCCCGCGGAGGAACGCAGGCTCCGTGGGGCAGGGCCGGCCAGCGGGACCCGTTCCCTTCGGCCGGGGTTGAGCAGGCGGCGGCTCCCCGCCACAGGTAACCGGGGTCCGGGGGGGGGGAACCAGCCCTTCCGGTAAGGAGAGCCTCGGGCTCCCCGTGTGTGTAAGCGGCGCCGTACCCCGCGGCTCCCTTTCGGTTATAAGGGTTTCCTCTGTTTGCAGTGCCGAACAGGGTGGGTTTGGGGTGGGTTTGGTGCTGTTGCATTGGACGTTGCTTCGTTGTGTGTGTCCTGCCCGGCTTGCTTTGGAGTGTCAGTTTTAATGAAGGCTTAAGGTTTTTGGTTAGTTGTTGAGAAGAAATCCTAATGCTGCTATAGTTCATTATGTACAAACCAACCCAAAAGCCAGTGTAAGGTGATGGGGGCTGAGGAAGGACTTGTAGCCTGTTTTAGTGGTTGTTCCCGTGGCTTTAGTGTTGAGATGCGCGGAGAAAGTTGTGGCAGATAGAGTTACAATGGTAATAATGAACTGCTTGGGAAGGTTTTGCTCCCAAAAGTGAGCACGGACTTCATGGAGTCACAGAGGAGAGGATGCTGATCGAGGACTGCATGGTTTGGGTTAACGCGGCAGTGTTCTGAGGCTTTCAGGGTGCTAGCTTTGCCTGAACTTGAAGGGATTCCTGTGGGATGTGTTGCAGGTATTGCACTGGTTTGAGATGTGAAAGCACATCATGGCTCTAACAAGATTTGTATTGAAGATCTGGCTTCGGAGACTCTAGATCTCAATGATTTAAAGCCCCAAAGCGACCCCTTTTCTTTCCCTTTTTCACCCATAGCATTGTCTTTGCTACTGCCCAAGTTGTTTCTTTCTGTGTCACCATGGGTAACTTCATGCAAGTGCCTTTATCAAACCCAGGTTTCAGCCATGACTCTTTCTTCTGGCCTTAAAACCAAACTACCTTTAGGAGGGTACCCAGGGAAGCAGGCAGCCTCACCACACACTTTCAGGTTTGTCAAGAGGCCTCTGATTCACCCTCAGTAGCTGCCAGAAGAGTCCAGCTGAAGCCAGGAGGCATCCAGAGGCTGCAGTTCCTCTGCTAACAAAGCTCTGTGCTGTTGAAAACCATCCCAAACCATTCCAGGATTCCATGAAAAACTTGGCATTGTCTTAACTGTGTATAAAGCAAACTTTCCATGAATGATTTCTGAAGGCCATCCAGAACAAAGTGGGACAGAGCAGGCTGCAAATCCTGATGGCAGGGATCAGGAAGAATCATTTTGTTCTTTCTGCTCCTATAATTTTGAGCATCACAGAAGGCTCGTAGGGTTGATAAAGCAGCTCTGCAGGTGATTTTGGATGTGACCGTAGGCAACACGAGGCTGTGCTCAGTGGTGCTGAGGAGCCTGCAGCAGGAGCCTCTGTTTCACCTGGTTGCAGGCAGGTGTTGAGAGCAGGAATGGAAACACAACAGGAGCTGATTGCATCACATATAAACCTGAGCAAGCCAGCTTTGTTCCAGCCCATCAGCTGTCCTTGGTGAAACACCTACAGCAGTGCTGTCGACTCAGCTCCTCAGAGGAGCTGCATGGAGGAGTGCTTGAGGTGCCCGGTACCAGCATGGGTGAGACACGGGGGTACATGAAATGAAACGGCGTGGAAAGTGGCACTGAATGGGTGTGTGGTGACTCAGGCAATGAAGAGAAGGCTGCGAGCTGGGCTGGTTCAGCTGGAGAAGGCTCCAGGGAGACCTTAGAGCAGCTCCCAGTGCCTGAAGGGGCTACAGGAAACTTGGAGAGGGGCTTTGGACCAGGGATGTAGGAGCAGGACAAGGGGGAATGGCTTTAACCTGCCAGAGGGGAGACTGAGGTGAGCTCTAAAGTTCTTCACTATGAGGGTGGTGGGACACTGGGATGGGTTGAACAGAGAAGCTGTGGCTGCCCCATCCCTGGCAGTGCTCAAGGCCAGGTTGGACACAGGGGCTTGGAGCAAGCTGCTCCAGTGGAAGGTGTCCCTGCCTGTGGCAGGAGTTGGAACTGGATGAGCTTTAAGGTCCCTTCCAACCCACACCAGGCTGGGATTCTATGACATGAACAGATCTTTGAATCCCTGTGCTTTAGCTCTGTGTGGACAGGAGCTGGGTTGTTGTTATTGTGTAAAGACATCCCTGGAACTCCTGCTTTTAAGCCTGTTGATAGGAAGTGTGGCTGAGGGTGACGAGGCAGTGACACTGTTCACTGAGCACATAAGGCTGACTCAAATTCATGCTATTTCAGCTCAGTGAGCCAGTAGGACAATTCCTGTTCACACAGCAGATGCGTTTGCCATCGTCTTGGCTCTCACAAGTGCTAACCAACTGCTGCAGGCAGGGCTCCCCATGTGGGGGTGTCACCAGGAAAGGGTGACTTGAATACAGAAAGGCTTTGTGGAAACCGGGGTGGAAATCCTTGCGTGCCTCACTTGATGTTGTGTTAGCTCCAGGGATCTTCTCTCCTTGCTTTGAGCTCTTCCTGCCAGAGCAAGAACACAGTGGATAGATCCATGGGGGTGTGTTTAGTAGGGAAGTCCTCCCGTGTGGCTGTGGGAGCACAAAGCTCCTTTTTGGGAGGAAGAGCAGCTTTCATCAGCTGGGATCAGCGTCATTCGGAGCTGTTTGACAATCTGAGGCCTCAGTTATTTAGTGCACTGCAGCACAGCAGGAATACTGGAGGGCTGGAGGGGGTTTGTTTGCTGGGAGGGAAGTTGCAAAATGCTCCTGCTAAAAATGGCTTTAGAGAAGTGCAATTGATGGTGACAAATGTGAACCCAGAGGGTTCCAAACCGCTTTGAGACCTTCCCATTGTCCTAAGTGGAACTCAGTGGTTTGAGTCACCCTCAAGTGAAGAAGCTGGGATGGGATGGGGTGGGAAGTGAAGCAAACTTAGAGTGATTTTAAAAGCTCTACCAGGTTGACCTCCCTTTACCTTGTACTGCTTTTATGTTTTAGTTCATTTACTTTTCTCTCTGGTACTTGGAATTGTGACTCTCCCATGGACAACATGAATATATTTGCTCAAGCAGAGTCTGTAAACAGGCTCATCCCCTGCTCAGGCAGAAGATCCTGCAGGGAAAGGGCCATGTGCAGGATGTGTTTCTCTCCCCAGTTTTGGAGAACAAACTCTCTTCCCTCCTTAGGACATCCAGTTGTGGTTTGGAAGGTATTGTTGGTTTCATGGTGTTTCCCAGCTGCTCTAAAGTGTCTGTTTCCTATGAACCTGAAGTAATTGGTTTCTTTGACTATTGGTTGAGTTCCAGTGTTGTATATATTGTGGGTCATGTTTGGAACCTAAATCCTACAGCTTGCAGGAGCCTGATACTGTGATTTAGTAGAGTAATGGCTGTTGTAATGGGAAGAACTTATTCTGAACTGCTTCCTTGCAAGATCAACATGTATTGCTGAAAATCACCTTCAGTTGTGGGTTAGGTGATGTGCCTGTCCCTCCTCAGCAAAGGAACAACTCTCTTGAGCCTCTTTGATATTCCAATAGCGGTGGGGATGACTTACACATGGGAATGACTTATACAAAGTGATCCTTGTGGGTTTGGCTGTTGAGCTTCCTGTACATTCCGGGTTGATGGTTCTGTTCCCTTGGTAGCTCCAGGGGCTGCCCTTTCACTGAGCAGCAACTGGGAAATGACCAAAGTGGTGCAGAGCTATGGAGGGGAGGGAGGGTGGGGAGCTCTGGGTGTGAGAGCCGTGATGACAGCGAGGAAGGAAGAAGCTCCAGATGATGTAACCTGTGTGGGAGGAGAACACCACAGTTGAGGTTTAAGACTTGAGAGTAGCAGTGAAGCAATAGCCCCTGGTGCTGCAGCCTAGATGGGAAGGTACTGAGGTAGGTGTGAAGCGCAGGCTGTACTACACAGGTGAGCTCCACAAAGGAATTACTTCAGTAATCAAAACTCTTTCCTTGTGCTGGTAACTCCTAAATCCAATGGAAGAGGAGAGTTTTGAAAGTCCTTAACCTACAGCCTTCACCAGGTAACAAAATGAAGCAATGCTGACAACCCACCCTCTGCACGTAGACCTTGTGGAGGCGGGTGTGTTGGCAGCTTTAGGAGCAGCCTTACCTGGGGCCTGGCAGCGTGGGCAGACTTTGACCCAAGGACTCTGTGGGCAGGAGGTAAGAGCCACCAGACACTGTCTTGCAGCTTTTGAGTTCTGTTAATGCCATGCCTGGATCTCCGAGCTTCTCAACACCACCAAAACTGCTGGTTTTGCTGCTGTACCTTATTTCAGCCCTTCTTAGGAGAAATAAGCTGCCCTGGCATGAGCATTCCTTGAAGGAAGAGGCAAGAACTTCTGGCTGTGTTGCTTTGAGTGCTGCATCTCACTGTAGACCCTTAAACGTGACCGTGACGAGGAGCCTGTGGTATTGTCACAGCTTAGTGCTCTAGCCTTGTGAAAGGGAGTTCTTCCCATAGGAGCACAGCTGAGGCTCAGAAACACTATTACATCACTCAGCAGTCTGTAGATCATCAGCTTCAGAATTATGTTTATAGATGGGATTAGAATGGAGGAAGACAAATAGCTTAACACAGAACACTGCAATGGGCCAGAGGATAACTCAGCCTTGGTGTTCCAGTGAAACACAGCACAAAGCAGTTGGGTTCATATCCCCAAGTGTGGAAGCTCTTCTAAGGCAAGCCTGGAAGTTGCTGGTGTGACAGGGAAGGATCTGCTCTTGCTTCTGAGGAGAGGAATGGGATGTGTTCAAGTTCTTTGCCCGTATCAGAAGAGCATCCTCCAGCAGGGCCCAAAGCTCACAGCATTTCCACCCTCAGGAGAACATATAGCAGCATTATCCAAGCAGCATGTGACATTAGCAAGGTTACTCTTAACTCTCTATAGTTTTGTTGTCTTAGAGTTTCTCTTCAAGTTGATTTTTGCTTTTCAGGTAGTTCTGGAGTGGCCTCACCAAAGGTTGGGTCCTGGTGTGATGTACTTCAGCAGATCCCTTATTGAACATCCTGGTGCTTAATGCTAAACTAAGGGGGTGGTCTTACTTCTAGTTGTATTTGTGTAAAAGAACGTGATTTACTTCCTATTAAAAGCATTCCAAAACTGGGAAGTTGAAAGTAATTCTAAGCTCTGTTAAACTCCTCCTGCTTTGACTCTGTCTGTCAGTAGTTGATGTACCAGGGTGACCACAGCAGCTTCTCAAGATAAAGTAGGGGGGTTTTTAAGTACCCAGAAGAAAATGATGATTGCACCTGAAACTATTGTTTCAGTAACAATAGAAGCAGCCTTGGGTGCCGTTTGTTGCTAGGGTGAGAAAGCTGTTGTTTGCTCTTCGGGGTGACAGACATAAAGTACAAGTAGTTGGTGAGGAGGACTAACAGTCCCGCTTCCTCTTCCTGGAGGTGGTGGTTCTGTGTTTTGGCCTTGGTACACAGCCCTGCTCCGGGTGCTGCTCCTCAGTGCACCCTCCCCTGGGCAGCAACGCTTCTGGGGTGGGTTTGTGGTTACTGCACTCAGTGAATTTGGCCGTTGTGCTGTGAGGTTGTTCCCTTGATCGCTTAATTCCAGCACCAAAGGTGCCTCTGTGATTGTAAAGGTGAGCACAAACATCAGTGTAAACTCCAGTGTGAAGCTCTTACTCATTGCTCTCATAACTTCAGTTTCCTTTTGCAGCCTCAGAGGAGGGAAATGCTCTCAGTGTTTTGAAAATCATTAGGTAAGGCATTGAGATGAGGTGAGAATTGAATGTGGGCAGGGTTAGATGGAGCTTCTTATAATGAGAAGTATCTGTGGGATGTGTTAATGTCACTTCAAACCCCGACCAGAAGGGCACAATAACCCTCCTTCATGCCCACACAAGGACAGAATAAATATCACTGAGCTGTGTTTGCTTTGGAAGGGATAAACCGACCTTGTCTGCAAGCAAACCATTGGTTCTTACCTGAAGTTTAGGTCACTTGTTATTGAACATTGGGATTATTTAGGTGACTGCAAACGCCTTTGCTGAGCCACCAATTGAGGTTTGGAAATCTAAGTTGGATTTCATCTGATTGTCATGTTTTAATATGCAGTGGAAAATGGCAAGTGTGTGTATGTGTGTGTGTGACAGCTTTCTCAGCTGTCATCTGAATCAGTGAATAACCTCAGGTTTGGAGATGGTTTGAAGCTGAGGCTGTTCCCTTCAGATCCATGTAGTGTTTAAGCCCTTAAGGTTTAATGTTTGGTCTCCAGCTGGCCTAAGGGCTGCTCATCTAGGTTGTAGCTTTGGCAAGGAGGTGGGAAGGAAGAGAAGAGGTTTCTGTTGTTTGAGCGGTCTTTGGGTGGGTTCTCTGCCTTGTCCAGTTTGCCGTGACTGGTGTCGAGAGAACTTGGTATTTTCTGTGTGTTTGAGGGGTGAAGCCTGCTTTATGCTTCCCTGCACTAAGCTGGAAGGGCTACAGAGAGCAGCTGGAATTCTAGCGCTGCTGTTCTGGCTTTGTAACACTTGGGCTTGTAGATCTGTAAGCACTTGGAGGTGCTTAGAATGTTTCTTCAGATGTCTTGGGAAAGAGGAGGGTGGTCATTAAAAAAGCTGCTCTGCAGAGATGTGTGAAGGGGGCTACAAAGACGCTGGAGAAGGACTCTTCATCAGGGACTGTAATGTTAGGACAAGGGGTGATGGGTTCAAGCTGAAACGGGAAGTTCAGGTTGGAGGTAAGGAAGAAGTTCTTTACTGTGAGGATGGTGAAGCAGTGGCACAGGGTGCCCAAAGAAGTGATGAATGCTCCATCCCTTGTAGTGTTCAAGGCCAAGTTGGGTGACATGGTCTAGTGTGGGCCATCCCTGTCCATGGCAGGGGGTTGGAAGGGGATAATCCTAAGGTCCTTTCCACCCCAACCCATTCTATGATTCAGTAGTACTCTGTAAATCCATAACAGGGTGCCGCTGAATGAAAGGGTTGAGAATTGGTCTTAAATCTCAGCAGTTTGCTTCATTGTTATCTTATGATTCACACTGATTTCTCCTTTCCCTTTTTCCGCCTGTAGGCCCTATGAGAAGAAGGGAAAGCTAAGGATGCTGGAGCAGAACAATGGATTTCTCTTTCTCTTTCATGCAAGGGATCATGGGAAACACAATTCAGCAACCACCTCAACTCATTGACTCAGCCAACATCCGCCAAGAGGACGCCTTCGATGGCAGCAGCGACATTGCTGAAGATGGTGGGCAGACGCCCTACGAGGCAGCGCTGCAGCAGGGCTTCCCCTACCCTGCACCCGCAGCAGAGGAGCTCCCCCCCCTCACCAACGGCTACCCCCCAACCATCAACATGTACGAGCCTCAAGCCAAATACCAGACGTACACTCAGTACCCCAATGGGTCAGCCAACGGGTTTGGTACGGTCAGGAACTTCAGCCCCCCTGAGTATTACCAACTGGACCACTCGAGTGCACGGCCGCACGAAGTCGTGGAGAAACCATCTCCTCCACAGCCACCGCCTCCACCACCACCTTCAGTTCCACCGGCGGTGATTCCAAAGAAGACTGGCTCACCAGAGATCAAATTAAAAATAACCAAAACTATCCAGAACGGCAGGGAATTGTTTGAGTCCTCTCTGTGTGGGGACCTTTTAAATGAAGTACAAGCGAGTGAGTATGCTAAGGCGAAACATGAAGGGAGGAAAGAGAAAAGGAAAAAGAGTAGCAAGCATGACTCTTCCCGCTCGGAAGAGCGCAAGTCACACAAAATCCCCAAGTTAGAACCAGAGGAACAAAATGTAAGTGGAATAAGAGTTTCAGCCATCTGTATACCTGGTACTGTTGATGGAGTATGCGTCTTGGGCACTGGTTTTCCTTGCTCGTAGTTGTATTACCTATGTAAAGCCATGAGGTTTTATTGTTAGATACTCAGCTTGCCAGAACCTGTATTTCTAGGACAACAGTTTTGGTTGAAAGGCTGTATATGAAATAATCGATGTTAGAAAAGGTTGTATCATGGGTTTTAAATCCTATTTAGTGTTTTAGCATGTTTGCTGTGCTTTGGGGAGTGGTGAAGATGGAGCTTTGGGCCCAAAGCGCACAGGCTGCTGGGTTACTCGCTGGAAGGAGCCTTCAGCATTGCAGCTTTGAATGAGTTTCTGAAAGATATTCTAAATGCCATGATCATGTATGAAACCCAGTAGCTATGAAGCGTGTGTAGAAACCAGTATAAACCAGTAGGCAAAACAAATACCCATTGACTTGGTAAACTTTGGGAGGTTTCGCTCTTGATGCCTGTTACTGCAGTGTGGTTGCACGAGGGGTGTTGTCTGTAAGTGGTGGTTTAACTGATTCCAGGAAGCAGAGTCCTGGGACTCTCGGCCGTTCTTTCCCTTTCAGTTTTATAAGCCGCTTCATTACTTCTGCTTCCTTTTCTCTTGCTTATTCCTGCCAATCTGGGATGCTGGATTCTGTATTTCCCAGCGGAGGGGGGTGTCAGGAATGGGGAAGCTCTGTATCAGGCCAGGTCAACTCATAGAACTTGTATCGCCCTGTGATAGCTGCTGCTTCTGGTAGGTGTGGGAGCACATCCTGGCCTATGGGGATCAAGGCTCTATTCTGCTTGCAGCAGGTTCATACACCTGGCATGATGGTGGTGGTTTTAATGGAATGCACTCTGATTTCACGCACACACCATTGTTTGCAGCCTGTTCTCCCAAGTAACAAGGGATGGGACAAGAGGCAACGGCCTCAAGCTGCACCAGAGGAGGTTCAGACTGGATATGAGGAGAAATTCCCTCGCCAAAGGGGTTGTCAAGCACCAGAAGAGGCTGCCCAGGGCAGTGGTGGAGTCACCATCCCTGGAAGGATTTAACAGACGTGTAGATGTGGCACTTGGGGACATGGTTTAGTGGTGGGCTTAGCAGCGCTGGGTTAATGGTTGGGCCTGATCTTAAGGGCCTTTTCCAACCTAAATGATTCTGAACTAAACCCTTGTCTCTCAGCTTCCAAGTTCCTACTCATATGTGCCATGCAGGATTCACCAGAACTCTTAGCCTTGCTTTTGTCCCCCTTGGACCTTCCATTTCCCTTTCAGAAGGTGGCTTTGCAGTAAGATCTTTCACGTACTCACCCTTGTTACAGACAGCAGATCGCTGCCACGAGCAGGGGTTTGTGCTGATGGTTTTCATTGTGAGTTACCCAGCGCAGTCTCAGTTGCATCCTCCCACATTTTGGCTTTCCAGTGCACAATTTCACCCTCAGCACGCACACTTTTGTCATATTTAGTATTAATGAGATGAAACTTGTAACTTATGATCATCTTAATGGGAGCAGACGCAGCTTCAGGGAGAGCTTTGGCTGTTTTACCCTTCTCTACTCAGCATGGCTATTTCCAAGTAAGGTTGTCTCCTCCTTCTGCCACTGATCTCTGTGGAAAGCCATTGACTGTGTGGGGATGTTCACGCTTGAAAGGCTGATTTGAAATGAAAACGTTATGAAAACATTAATGGACTTTAAGCTCTGAATACTTGTTTTAAGAACGAGCTCGCTGATTGTGTTCTGGGAGGAGCTGAAGCTTGCAACCTGCGTGCTCAGCTTGCCTCTCCTGCAGGGGTGAAGCTTCCACTAGAGCAAGAAAGGCAGGGGTCATTGCTGTGCTTCTTGCTGTACCCGAGAGGAAGGAATTCTGCCCAGGATACACTCATATGATTGCTTTTAACTGCTCCTTCTCCCCAGACAGCTCTGAATGAGGTGCTGACCGTCATTACTCTGGATGATGCTTGTGTTTCCTAGTTTCTCTGAGCTGAAGCATGCCGCTTTGACTAACCTGGGGGGCTGTTTTCAATGGGCTAGTCCTAATTTGGATTCCCAGCATTGGTAGTTTCCCACTGCATGTGTCTGACTCCTTTTTGGCTGCTCTTTGAGTCCTTTGGCTATTGACGAAGCAAGTGTCAGCTGTCTGGTGCAGTAGATAGTTCATGCCCCACCTCTTATCTGCTCAGCTGTGGGTCACCACACTCCCTATCGAGGCTGCTCCATCGATGGCATTGGCTTCTGCTCATGGTGATCCCTCTTCCATCACAACCTTTTCCTGGTTGTAGCACACCGTGGGGTTTACATTGTTGACTTTTGCTCCTACAGATAACAGTTGTCAACTGTGCAATTTACCATGGATTTTACAGGTTTCATGCTGTCTATTTCATGTGATTTTTGTACTGTGGCTGTTGCAAAGAGCTGCTGTGCAGAGAGACTCCTTGCGGTGCTGGGGGTATCCTCTGTATGCTCTTCTCTGTTTCTTTGACATTGAATATTAATCTAGGTGGGTTTGCTGGCCCCGAGTATGTTCTTCCATCACCTGTTACGGGGGAGTGTTGGTGTGTGTAGGTGTAATGTGAATAGTAGAGGAAGAAAGGTCATTTTTGATTGATGCTACTCTGGTTTGGCTTGGCCGTAAGGAGACATCACATTCCTGTTTGCTGGGTTCATGGCTGCCTTTCTCTCCATGGAGTACTGTTTCTGCCTGGTTTCATGATAAGCTTTGTGTGGTTTCCTGGCCCCTTACCTTGTTTGTGTTTGTTTCCCTTTTTCTCTTCATTGTTGCCCATTTCCTAGAGACCAAATGAGAGGCTTAGCATGCTGCCAGAAAGACCAAGAGAAGATGCAGTGTTGGAGGAGACCCCGGTTAGTACCTCTGCTGATCACCACTTCATCAACACTTCTCCAGCTTCTATTTTGGGACTAATGACAAGCCTTTAATTTGTCAGATAAATTGGTTGCCATCTCTTTGAACCTCCTATTAATCATGACTCCATCAAAACGTCTCTCATCCTGTGTTTATTGCTTTATTTTATCCCCAAAACAACTTTCTTAATGGACTTATGAAGCTTTTTTTGGGGTGGTGGCGGGGGGTTGCTGTGGGTGTCTTGGTTTGACAGGAGATAGTCACTGACAATCCTGACTGTGTGGAACGCCTACTTCAAAGCAATGGTTCTCTGCTGTTAGGTTATCAAACCTCAGGGATACCTTAGAGAAGAGTGCATGTTCCTGTGCTTCTTTGTGCATTGAGTTGTCTTCTGTGGCTTCAAGCTTGCATTTTCTTTGTAGGTCCAGCAGTTCTTACCTTCTCTTCCAACACAAGTCCCCCATGACATCAAGTTTCAGGTTGGCGATCTGGTTTGGTCCAAGGTGGGAACATACCCGTGGTGGCCTTGCATGGTTTCATGTGATCCACAGCTTGATGTTCATACCAAAATCAATACAAGAGGTAAGGAAGGAGGAACTTTGCCACAGCATAGCAGGTGTCTGTAGTTGCTTTATTAAAAACATCTTTTCCTTGAGCTCCTGTGTGGGATGAGTTCTGCTGTGTGCATGCTAAGCTGAATATCCTCGAGGTGTCTAAAGCTGGTATCTATTGAATTACCTCTGCAGATGAGCCTGTGCAAACTAGGCTTGTGCACAGACATTCTCATTTTTCGCCAGGCAATGTATTTATGAGGAGACACTGATAAGTGTCGAGTGTTCAGTGTGGGCAAGATAACACTTCACATCTTAAACTGTTCTGCATCTAGGCTTATCTTACTTCTAAACTTCAGTTAGGTGCTTCCACCTGCAGGAGTGAGTGATGTGGAGGAGGAAGGTGTAAGCGAAGAGCTTTCACTGCAAGAGAGACATTGAGGTGCTTTAGCAGGGCCAGAGAAGGACACCAGAGCTGGGGCAGAGCCTGGAGCACAGTGTGATGGGGAACGGCTGAGGGACGTGGGGGGTTCAGTCTGGAGAAGAGAAGGCTCAGGGGGGACCTGATCACTCCCTAGAACTGCCTGAGAGGAGGATGGAGCCAGGAGGGGGCTGGGCTCTGCTCCCAAGGAACAAGGGATGTGACAAGAGGAAACGGCCTCAAGCTGCACCAGGGGAGCTTTAGATGGAGCTGAGGAACAATTCCTGCCCCAAAGGGTGCTCAGCATTGGAACTGCTGCCCAGGGCAGTGCTGCAGTCACTGTCCCTGGGAGTGTTCACACACCGTGTAGAGGAGGCCCTCAGTGCCATGGGTTAGTGGTGGCCTTGGGAGTTCTGGGCAACAGTGGGACTTGGTGAGCTTAAAGGTCTTTTCCAGCCTGGTTCATTCTATGATGGTGTTGAAAGTGCTGACAAGCATTTCTCATTCCCAGGTGCCCGGGAATACCACGTCCAGTTCTTCAGCAACCAGCCAGAGCGGGCATGGGTGCACGAGAAGCGGGTTCGGGAGTACAAAGGCCACAAGCAGTACGAGCAGTTACTGGCTGAGGCTGCTAAACAGGCCAGCAACCACTCTGAGAAACAGAAGGTACGATGAGCATCCTTTGTGTAGCGGGTTACCTGCAGTGTCTGTTAGGGAAACCCCTGTGGGGCAGTCAGTATATAGGCTAAGCAGAATATTGATGTGGAAGGAAAAGAGTGTTTATAGAGAAATAAGGAGAATTTAAAGAGAAATTAGGATTAATTCTGTCTCTCATAACAGGCTTGAACACTGCCTGTTCTTGTCTGTAGTGAAGCTGTAACTTGGGGCAAACACTTTTTTGTGATTGTGATGATTGTGATTTGAATTGTGATGATCATAACGATCCAGCTCGAGTGTCTGCTGGTACTCTGAGCAGGGGGATTCACTGTCTACCTTTATATCCTCTAAATGGAGAGTGAACTTACAGCTGCTGCCTGAGAGGTGTGAAGAACCTCAGGATTGCATTTTAAGTGCTATATGTGGCCCGGTCTTCAGTGTAATTAGCTTCTTGTCTTTGTTCCTTAAGATTCGCAAACCAAGGCCGCAAAGGGAGCGTGCTCAGTGGGATATTGGTATTGCCCATGCTGAGAAAGCCTTGAAAATGACTCGGGAAGAAAGGATAGAACAATACACCTTCATTTATATAGACAAAGAGCCAGAGGAGACTTTGTCAAAAGCCAAAAAGACTGCTGCTGCTAAATCAGAGGCCAAGAAGAACCGGCGACCCAAGCCAGCGCTGAGCACCCAGCCTGAACATGCCACTGGGGCAGCAGCATCACCTTCGAGCGCTGAGGTGCGGAGGCAAAGCCAGCGGAGGCAGTCGAGTGTGGAGGAAGAGGAGGCTCCTCCAGTGAAAATCGCCTGGAAAACAGCTGCAGCCAGGAAATCCTTGCCAGCTTCCATCACCATGCACAACCTGGACCTCCAAAAGTGTAACATGTCTCCAGTTGTTAAAATTGAACAGGTTTTTGCCCTTCAGAATGCTGCTGGGGATGGAAAACTCATCGATCAGTTTGTTTATTCCACTAAGGTATGTACTTTGGGTAGCGCCTCCTCTTGTGTTCGTAAACGGCCTCAAGTCTGTCTCATTGTGGAGCTTAAACCTCAAAGCTTTCACTATACATGTTCCTTTCATTGGTGGGGTTACATCCGGCAGCAGATGTGACGGCAGCATCTTGTAGTGCATGAACTCTTCATTCCACTGCATCCAAACGCTGCTGGCAGTAACTGTTCTGGGCAGTGGCAGCTCCCTACAGATGGTCACATCTTTGCTCATAATACATTCAAAGTATTAAAGCTGTAGAATTCCAGCTTCCTACTTGAAATAATCCAGAAATTCTGTATAAACCTTAAACCAGTGGATTTGTGGGGAAACAAAACTGTTCATAATGTACTGAAAAAGCAATAACTACATTTTATATAACTGACTTCTAAATGAGTTCTGCCTCCTGGCTTCCTTCAGGTGCACAGCAGCTTCTCACAGTCAGTGTAAGGAAAAGGTTTAGGACTATTTCTCTGCCTCCTTCTTCTGCCTCTCTCCCTGGAGGGTATTTATTTCATCCTAAGCATTATAGAGAAGGTAATGTTTAGAAAAGTCATTGGATTTTTTGCTTTGTTCTCTTGTATGTAAGGGGAGATTGAGGGATGGAAGCTCTGCAGGGAAAGCAGCTCAGTGGTAGATGCCATCATGTATGGGTTGAATACACCCATACGCGTTCTGAGACTTAGGAGTGGGTCAGTATGCTTGTGAGCAGCAGCAAGTGTAGAAATAGGCTAAGATGATATCTTCTTTCTCTTTTCAAGGGAGTTGGTAACAAACCTGAAATAAGTGTCAAAGGACAAGAGAAGCTGAATTCTTCGTCAAATCAGAGAAATGAGAAAGCAGCGATGCAGAGCGCATCCTCTCCTGAAACAACTTCTGGGTCCACAGGTAGGCAGAGCTGCAGCATCCTTGAGCACTCTAATATGTCGATTCAAACAGTGACCCTGGCATTTCTCAGGAGTTAATAATGATTATTAACATCTTTCTGTTTAATAGTTGTGACAGACGTGGCTGATGCAGCACACGGGGAGTCCAAGTGATCCCAGAAACACGGAATGTCGTTGGGGTGGGATTCACTGGGATTTGAACTTCTCGTGTCTGCAACTCACAGTCAACTGCTTAGGGGGATGGATGCCTTGCAGAGGTGGTTTAGAAGACAATGTAGGGTCTGTGTGTTAACAGTGTTGTGATGGCTTTTGGCACTAAATGGGACATACAGCAGCTGGGATCAAAAGGAGGAGACTCTGGAAGTGGCATAGTTGAGTAAGGACAGCTCTGAAATGGGATGGGGACTTTGCTCGACTTTGAGTTCCTGCCTCTGTAAAGAAGAGTGACTGTTTTAAACTGCTTCTGCTTAACTCTATCAGCAAAATGAGACAATCTTTGCCTTCTGAAGGCAGTTAGGGGCCCAGCATAAGGCACCAAGTCATGTCTGAGGGTGAACCACCCCTGAAGCAAATAATGGAGCTTGAGACTGGAAAGGAAATGCCTGGAACAAGCTATTTGAAGTTTATTTGTAGTACAGTGGTGGAAAAGAATGAGAAAGATAAATGGGATGAGTGCTTTCTGGGCTTTGAACAGAAAACCAGTGTCTTTAATGTTTGATCTTGAGCAATAGCTAATGGGAATGCTTCCAAAGGGATTGAGCTTTTCCCTACCAGCAGACATTTGTCTGCAGTGTCCTCTCATCGTCCCCAAGAGGAGTCGGATGCCCTTTGGTGAAGGGATGGAGGTTTCCTCAAAAGACACTGTTTTGAGTCATCTTAAACCAAAAGCTTTTCAACTTCCTCCAGTCTTTACTGTGACTTCTGTTTTCCAACCACACATTTTGTCCAGGCCATGTGAAATCCCCATTAACTACTGCACCTTTGTTACTGAGCTTGCAATCCTGTGCTTGCTATAGCCTCAGACGCGCTTAGTTTTACCTTGGGTATGGAAAAGTAAAGTTGAGGTTGCAGCCGAACGCTGGGGTTTTCTGTCATCTCACAGGATGTACAAATGCTCATGGGGTGGAAGCAGAAGAAGGTGGAAAACTTCTTAACAGTACACAGAACCCCCCCCCAACCTTTTCTTCTTGACCTTTGCCATGTGTCAGCTCTGCAGTAACCATTTGTTTGGTTACTTCTCCCTTCCCAAACAGAACATAAATGAGATTCCAAGTCAAAAACCTCAGTGATCAACATATGTGAGATCCCTGTCCTCTGCAAACATGCTTCAGTGTCTGTACTTGTGCAGTGTTAGGTAGGCTGGAAAGCTTAGTTACAGAGATGCTCCTGAGCCATAAAAATGCTCATCCCACCGAGCAAGGTGAATTTTCATGGGTTTTTTCCTGGAAGGCTTCTTGCAGTGTCTGTTTAAAGCCTATCTCTCTAGATCGTGCCTCTCATAACAAGAAGACACAGGTTTACAACCTCTAACAGGATATCTGTCAGCACAGTGAGCTAATTCCCAGTGCCAGGAGTTTGCATTTTTGTTTGGAAGGACACAAAGCATTGTACATTCACGTCTTCTTTAGGTGAAACACCCGAACTGAAAGCGCAGGTAATGCTCCCCAGCAGGTCACTGTAGATCTTCAGATCCCAGTTTCCCATCAGTGCAGCTCTGAGCCTGTGTCAGTTTCAGGAGCTGCCCATGGTGTCCGTGCTGTGTCCATGTTTCTCTGTACACCCTTTGTGGAGGTCCTGTAGCGTAGAAAGGTCTTCTGGTTTCACCAGGCTTAGTAGCTCCTACTCTATCTCTTGAGCTGTCACAGTAACCTTCATTAATCTGAGTTTGATTCCTGTAGTGATATTTCCAAAGAGGTATGCGCTTTAATGATGATAACACACCATGATCACTGCTTCTGCTTGTGCTGAGCTTTCCCTCACCCTTCAGTCTTTAGCTGAGCTTTCAGGTCTCGTTGACAGCCCATGTTACGGCGTGGTTCTTGCTTCATGTTCTTGTGTCAGCCAGTGGAGCAGTTGCACAGAGCTGAAGCTGGGGTTTGCATCTTCACTTTGGAGCTCAGTTCAGCTCAAGAAGTTGGGGGTGATACCTTCCCATCAGCACCAAACATGGACCATTTGGTTACAGATAAGCCAAAGCGAAGACTGCTGTTTGCCTCAGCTGATTCCAGCTTTTTGTTTCGCTCCGTTACTGGCATCTGTTCTCGGAAGCTCATCTCCCTGTCTCTGGAATCAGAAGGTGTTGTCTGCAGGCACAACACCAGCTGGCAAATAGCTTGGAACTGAATGTAAAAATAAAGCATTCAAAAGAGGAACAAGTCTTGGTTTCGTTACTTTCTCTGTTGGGTTGGTGTGGAACAGCTCGCTGTGCCTCGGGACTACAAGGAATTGTGTAATGGAGACCTTTTTCCTTCTTCAGGTTCTGTAGAAAAGAAGCAACAGAGAAGATCGATTCGAACCCGCTCAGAGTCTGAGAAATCCACTGAAGTTGTGCCAAAGAAGAAGATCAAAAAGGAGCAGGTTGGCTTCCTCCATGTAGAGAGTTAAAATATATTGTATTCATAAATGTTGTGGCTTATATTGGTGCCTTTTTATTTTTCTCCATTTTTCCCCCATCGGGTTTCGTTTTGGACTATCCTTCATGAAATCCCCTTGTCAATACCATTGCTGTGACTCTGCTACTGGCATCTTACAGTATCAGTCAGGCTATGGAAATGGGAACTCACTGATGCAAGACTCCTAAGAACCTGCCATGTTTCCTTTGAGATTCCTGTTCTGAGCAAAAATGGTGTGGTTTCAGTAATTTCTCTTTGATGGAATTGCCACCAGGTTCCTTCCTTTTGCTCTCGATTCAGCTGCTGGTTTGTATTGAGGTTTTGTTTTTCCAATGAAGTTAGACTGATTTAATCTGACCACTTTTGAGAATGGACTTTTAAGGATGATTTCACTTAAAAGATGAATAGTCAGACTTCCATGTTGGCAGACATCAGCAAAACACATCTCCTGGGATATACGTTTCTTTTCCTTAAGTAGATCTCACATGTACAGGGCATTCCTTTAATCTGGATGTCAGACAGACAAATGTTGTTGCTTTCAAAAATACCATACAATTCTGCATGGAATGAGCAGGGAAGTTCAGTGGATGGGCGTTGCTCTTAAACCAGAACACACGTTTTAAACACGTTGCTCAAAGTTGTTGGTTCTTTTCCTTATGTGGTTGATTCTCCTTCTCCAAGGGCCTCTCCGCTTGAAACCTGGGAATTTGGTATCCAACTGTTTGATAGTAGAACTTTTACCAGTGAGACCTTTAAAAAAGGGACAGTCAGGCTAAAGATTTATATGGGAAGGGGGAAAATGATCTTTATCTCTTTAATTTATTCTTTGCCCTTTGCGCTTTGTTTTGCACTTCATTCCCTTCCAAGATTGAAAGTGGACCCAGTTTTTCCTCTCTTTTTCCATAACATTCTTTTGGTGCCATAGCATTTCCATCTGTGTTCAGCAGAAGAATGCTCCAGCTTGAGACAGTTTCTAGCTGAAACTTGGAAGCAACTTCAACATTGGGCATGAGACGCCCTGCATAGCCCCTTGAGCCTCATAGGGGGGTGCCTTGGCCTCCCTCCCATCCCATGAGTTTTTATGTGTGTTAATGTTTCTTAAGTTAACAAAGGTGGAAGAACCAACAATACGAACGTCATGGGTCCCAGTTAGCTCGGTGTGCTCCTGTTCCCCAGCTAACTAAGGCTGTGAACATGAAAGTGCTTTTCTCAGGAAAAGTATATGACTAAAAGTTAAACCCAGATGCACTGTAATGCGCATAACCTTGAATGTATTAAGTTATATTAAAGAAAGAAGAAATATCTTACTAACTTCTTACAATTCTGCAACAATATTTGTTACCCAAAGTCAAGTTTTCTTGCAACTGATTCCCAAATTAGTCTGCAACAACTTGGTATAAAATTATAACTGGAACGAGTACAATTAATGGGAAAAACCAAATGTTCATGCTACTGTTACAGTGACCAGTGGAGAAATAAAAGTGATTGTTTAGATTTTATATTTGTATTACGAAATGTATCCTATACAAATCCTTCTATTGTATGTTTTTACCTTTTATTGTACAACAAAATAAAATATTTTTTAAAAAAAGTAGAGGATAATCCTTAAATATTTCCTAAATGTGTTCCTCCCTGCCCATGTAACCCCATTGTAAAGCAATAACCTCTAATTTTTAACCTTAAAACCAGGGTTTTAGGCATCAGCTTTCTTCTGTAGTTACGATGCAGTCGCCAAATTCTCTCATGCTCCATGTTCATTGGCAAAACAGTTTGGAAAGGGGCCCTTTTGCTCTAGGCTCAGAGCTCCAAGTGCTTTGTGAGGAACTGCGGAGCGGATGCTGGCATTAAGCTGTATAGAGCGCTGCGCAGTGCCCCGTGCCTTGGCTGGGCCTGGCAGTGCTCTATACAGGGCAGGAGCCTGCTCCGGAGCGTGCAGGCTTGCTGGAAGCACCCCAAGATGATGCATTCAGTGTCTCCCTAACCCAGTGAATGCGCGTTGAGGGGAACTTGTGCTCACACAGGTCTGGGGTTCTACAGAGCATCAGGGTTTGCTGCCAACACGAGCCCCGTCCCACCCGTGGACACGGATAAAGCTTTCCTGTCATCTTCATGCCCCAAGGGAGCGATTGGAAAGGACCTTGCTAGTGACCGTGTGGCTGCCTTGTCTCCCAGCACTCAGCGTAGACAGCTAGGATTAAAGCCAACGGGACAAGAAGGCTGCCACTGGGAAGGGGATGGCAGCCTGCACCTGAGTTCAGAGATGCTAATCGCTTAAACTGCAATGTTTTGTTTTTAATACTAGGGAGAAAAATTCCTCTGGTTTTAACTCTGGATTTTCCTATTCAAACAGGTTGAAATGGTTCCCCTGACAGCAGTGAAGACAGGATTGCAGAAAGGTGAGTGACAGCCAAAAGGAAACTGTATGTACACTTCTGGCTCCATCCCACTTGGGCAGTGGGTTTTGCTCTGTGTGAACTGCAGAGATTGGGATGCTTTGTGGTGATGAACTGATGGATGCTGAGCTTCATTCGCTTGTGAGGGTTTGCTGGGTTGGTTCTTGTGTTTTGCTGGTTGGAAGGCTGGTGTTTGTTAATGTGGTGTGAGCACATAAGTACTTAAGAAGAAGTCATCTTTGCTTAGCTGTATTTGAAAGCTGAACAATGAAGAGGCAACTGCCTAAGGGTTTATCCTCTGTCATAGACAATGTAGCTGTTGCTCTGCTGACTCAGCATGTTCAGAAGGTTATCAAAAGGTCTTCCTAAGGAGGCTTTCACTTACTAGCTCTTCAGGGAGAACCAAACTAGTATCCCAAATAAGGCTGCAAATAAAGTCCAGTTCCAAGCTTTCATCTTTCCTTTTCCTTTACGAATCTTAAGCAGGAGGTTGAGAACACAGATTAAAGCTAATCTCAGTGTGTTGTGTTAAGGTGCCAGCGAGATTTCAGATTCTTGCAAGCCTTTGAAGAAGAGGAGTCGAGCCTCAACCGACGTGGAACTGACCAGCTCTGCTTACAGAGACACGTCGGACTCTGACTCCAGGGGACTCAATGACTTACAGGTAAATGCACGTTGTTGCTCATAGGGATTTGCTCATTTCATCTCTCTAACAGGTGTTTTGGTTGTGTATTCCTGAAGGTATGAACGCTGTTTTCTACTCATGTCTCTGATAGACTGCAAAACAAAGCCTGGTCTTTTTCTTTCTAATCCCCTCCATTGTGTTGATATAAAGGTAGAATCTGTCTTTTACAAATGATCCTATTTCTTTGGCAAAGCATGGGGTTAGATCACTGCTTTGGCTTGCTTCTGGGAAGGTTTTGGGATTCTTTGGGGATGCTGATGGTCTATGGCATAAAACTGGTGTGTCTGGGAAAACTAGGACCGATATCCGTATGGGTGGTTGTACAGGTAAAAGCAACGCCAAGAAGGCAGCGCTGCTTGGGTCATTCCCATGAAGTTCAACAGCGTTCAGGGAACTTTTGCATCTGATGGTGTGTTGAATGATCTTTTTAATCTGTGGTGACTTAAACGCGCTTTCCCAACGGGCTTGTCCTTTGGAAGTGTCTTGTTTGAGTGCCTGGGATTTCTCCTCTCTCTAGGGTAGTTTTGGAAAGCGTTCGGACAGCCCCTCAGCTGCTGCAGATGCTGATGCCTCTGATGTGCAGTCAGTGGACTCCAGCCTGTCCAGGAGAGGGACTGGGACAAACAAAAAAGACACTGTTTGTCAGGTAAATGATGGAACTGTGAAGAATTGATGTACCTAAGCTCTGTCATCTGTTTCTGTTGGTTTGAGCTGATAGTCTTCAAATTACACTACTTTGTTTTAACCAAGTCTCCTGACTCAATATCTCAGATAAAATAGCAAGGCTTTTAGGACTTTTCATAAGACCTCCTGCTTGCTAGAAGGCTCAAAAGCTAGAAAGTGCTCTCTAGCCCATTCCTGCTAGCATAAGTAGATGCCATTTTCTGTTCTATGGTCTTTCAGGCTGGGACAGAGTGAGAATTCTCCAGTATTTCAGGAGAAAATCCTGGAATCTCGTGGCCGGTTTCCTGGTCACTTGTAAGGGAAGAAGCTGTTCTTGCTGCTCAGGTGCTTGAGGGCTCCTGCTCTGTCCCTCCTAGCTCTGTCCATGCTCATGCTGTTACAAGAGCAGGGTACAGCAAGTACTGGCATTGCCCTCGGCCCAAACTGGCCAGGTCTTTGTGGGGTGCAGAGCAGTTCTCCCACCTCACGTTAGCTCAGAGGGGCTTCAGCCTGTTCCTAGTCTTTGTTAAGCCCTGGTAGTCTTACATGGTACAGCAGGGATCTGCTGTTCTCTGCTGAGCTGCTTGTCTGCTTGTTCTAGATCTGTGAAAGCTCCGGCGAGGCTCTGGTGTCCTGCGAGGGCGAGTGTTGCAGTGTCTTCCACATGGAATGTCTTGGCCTGAAGTCGATGCCTGAGGAGAAGTTCATCTGCACTGAGTGTAAAAATGGTGAGTGTTTTCCCATGTTTGGGAAGTGGGGAGGGAGCTCCCTCTGCTAAGGAGGTGTTCTCGGGTTGGAGATACCAGAGGTGGTGAGTTCCTTGGGTTTGGAGGGGGTTTGGTTGGGTTATTCTGTTGGGTTCTTTACTGTGAGGGTGCTGAGGCACTGGCAGTGGTAAATGCTGCATCCCTGGTAGTGTTCAAGGCCAGGTTGGACAGAGCCTCGGGTGACACGGTTTAGTGTGAGGTGTCCCTGCCCATGGCAGGGGGGTTGGAACTGGATGATCTTAAGGTCCTTTCCAACCTGAACCATTCTATGATTCTATGATCCTACTTTTTCAACCTCTGAGGCCAGATTCTCATTTTTCCAGCTGGGAAGAAGAAAAGGCAAGTACCTGGTAAGGAAAAAGAACTGCTTAGAGTTTTACTCTGAATGAGAGACTTTGATGTTAACAGTTGCATCTTTATGTTGGCAGTTGCATCTTTACTGTGGGTTAGAGCATCTTCTGTATTGGAAGGGAAGGAGCCAGTGTTGCTCAAACCACTGTAGCTCTGTTCACTTCACAACATCTGTATAGCAAAGAATTGCCCGTTACAGTTGGGATTGTTCCTTATTCCTTCTCTTCCCAGGAGAACACACGTGCTTTTCCTGCAAGCTTCCTGGCAAGGACGTGAAGCGCTGCTCGGTCAACACATGTGGCAAGTTCTACCACGAGGCCTGTGTTCGGAAGTTCGCCACTGCTCTCTTTGAGTCCCGGGGCTTCCGCTGCCCGCAGCACTGCTGCACCGCCTGCTCCATGGATAAGGATATTCATAAAGCAAGCAAAGGTGAGAGGAGAAGTGGCTTTGAGCAGCGGGAGGAAGCTCAGACGCATCATGGGAACGATGAATGTGACTTTACCCTTAGGAATGCAGCGAGGAGCGAGGGTTTCCTTCTCAACTTCAGGCTGTCTGGGTGGGAAATGGGCTCAAGTAGACCTGGATCTGCAACCCAAGTCATCTGCTGTTGCTGGGTTTAATGGAAGTGGAGGGTTGGTTGTGCAAGGCCAGGGAATGCTGTTTGTTGGAAGATGCTTGGGAGTGGCTTTTAGACCAACTCTTTTTCCAGAGAAAAAGAATCCTTGTCGAAATTAACCTAAAATACTTCAAAACAGGCTCTAGAATGACTAAACCCATGTGTTTTTTTCTTAACAGAGTTTTAAAGTTGAGTTAACTTTGTGAAGCTTTTAAAGATGTAAATGTTTCCTTTTAATCCAGTCCTTCTGGGTGGAATCAAATCAGCCTTGCCAGCTGTCTGGTGTCTTCTGCCTTAGCCTGACTCCAGGGTGACACGGTGCATTTCTCTATATTAAACAGGTCGCATGGTGAGATGTTTCAGATGTCCCATTGCCTATCACTCAGGAGATGGCTGTATTGCTGCAGGAAGCTTGTTTGTGTCATCCCACATTCTCATCTGTAGTAACCATTCCAAAAGGAATCACTCCTCATCAGCTGTAAATGTAGGCTTTTGTTTCGTTTGTGCAAGAGGTGAGCACACTTGTTTTCTTCCCCCCCCCCCCCCGTTTTATAGCTCTGTGGTCACTTTGTGCAGTTTAGTGATAAAAAGAACGTGTTTCCTAAAGCCCCCTTCCCATAGGATGCTCTGGGGTTCCAATACTGCCTGGGATTGTCTCTTCGTGGCTCAACACTTCTCATGAGCCTTCACGTGCTGATATTTGCTGGTCAGAAGCAGTGGGAGCTCCTCGGGAGCCTGCTTGTTTTGCCAGTAGGGAAGAGTGGATGGGAAGCCGCCAGTTCCAGCCATTGCATGCTGAGGATGGATGCTGTGTGGTTACTCACTGTTGGGCAAAAGGGGATCCTTTTACCACTCCCAAACTTAAACCTGTTTAAATTAAGGCTATAAGGTAGGGTTTCCTCATACTAGAATAAAAATCATCTCAGTTTATAACTTACCATCACATTTGAGCACTCTGGAAGGAGAACATTTGCAGCACTGCATGAGCAGGTTTCATGCTAGAGTTTTCCATATGCCAAAATTCTTTTATTTGACTTTTCTTTTCCCTTTTTTCCTCTTTATTTTGACCGACTTGTTATTTCCATGGCTCTGAAGTCACCACTCTTCTGCAGGGAGCAGCTTGAGAGGTTTGAATAGCAATGTCTCCTGTACAGTACTGCAGGCGTTTGTTGGCTGCATTCTTCTCAGCAGCTTTGAAAGTCGCTAATAAGGAAGTGAAAAGGAGACGGATCCTGAAGATCCTGGGTTTCACTTGTGTTCAGTCACTTGAAGGGTTCGGATGGGACAGAGTGCCTTGAATGTGCAAGAGCAGATAGTAGTGAAGATCTTTGGATAGGAAGGAAAAGGTAGTGCCAGAATAATTCCCTTTCTCCCTCTCTCTTTTCTTCCCCTTTCCTCATTTCCAAGTAATTTAGGAGCCATTATTTTAAATGTATCTAAATAATCCAGAAGCTGAGAGAAACAGGAAGTTATAGAATGAGAAAGAGCTCCTGAATGTGTAAAAGGATGGTGACAACACAGTTCAGTGTTTCTCCTTTTGTGGGCTTATTTAAACATCTGGGGCTCACCCCAAAGCAGGATGTGCGGGAATAGGAGTCACCCCAGCCCTGCATAAAGGTACACGTGCAGATTTGATGGTGTGTATGTCTTTATGCCCTTTGGTTTTAGGTTTGAGATAGCTTTATATCTGGTGTGTGTTTAATTTTGGTTGATGGTATTATTACACCTACAAATGCCCAAGCTGAATCACTGTCTGGGGTTAGTTTGGTACCAGGATCAGAGGTAGGTTTATGACAGAAGACTTTCTGTGCCTGGTTTGAATATCAGCTTAGAAATGTCTCTTGGCAAGGTCCAGCATGGCTTTAGTCTGCCCCTGGCAGTCTTTAACAGGGGGATGATGTCTTGTCCTGCTGCTCTGCTCCTACACCAGGTAGGTCGTGGGGTCTCGGCTGACATGGGTGTTGCTGGTCTTAGTTATGAAGCTGTGTTAGCACCAAGGTGTGAATGCAGAGCAATGGCAGGCTTCTGCCACTGGGCTTAGCATAAATAGTATGGTTTCTACCAATTTCAAAGCACTATGAAGCTATAGTACTAAAATGCATTGCATGATACTACCCAGCTAAATACATCTCTTGGAGGTTGTACTTTTGTTACACCTGAGGCCAGCTACTAGAGATGCCAGAAGCCAACTTGAGATCCAAACACCAAAGAGGAACCCACTTAGATTATACATCTGTAGTAGTTTGTTACAGATGCATCTGAAGGGGAATCTTCTAGGGGACTTCTGCTCCAGGTTTTGGCTGCTTACTTTGTGACACAGAGGTGTAAAATCAATGCCTCCTACTTCTCTTCAGTAGAACCTATTGAAAAGCTTTATGGAGTACCTGCTGTTTGGCCACCTTATATGTATATATATCTCTGACTCAGGAATCAGAATGTAGGAGTAGAATTCCAAAGCTCAGGTACAGTAAAGGAGTCTTACACTTGAAGATGCAGACCTGTCTTTATTCTAAAGGATAACTCAAGTGCAGGAGAATGCTCGTGCTTTCTTCTTCATTTTCTCTTTCTTTTGCCATTGCTTCAGTGATTCTGTTCATCCCTGAGCCTGCCTTCATCAGAGCTGAAACCACACAAATCTCTTTCCTCCCGGCAATAGAAGTAACCTCTGATCCCCAGCAGGTGGGATTTCCTGCCCTGTATCTTCACCCAGTCTTAGTTACTAGAGCTTGAAAAGTGACAAATCACTGCCACTGACTGAATCCTCTCTATTTTATAGCAACTATAAAATAGTTGCTATAAAAGCAACTGGTCTTCTAGAACATTCTGTGAGGTTCGTTACTATTGGATGTAGCTGGGCTCAGGAACCAGTGTGCTTTGCCCAAGAAAGACTGTGGGAGGTTTGCATTTAGCAAACCCCCTTTGTGAGCTGAGTCCTATCTAGTCAGATGTGGTCAGCATGAGGGCAGGAGCTCAGAAAGACAGGAGGAATGCAGTGCTTCAGAAACGCTTGGGCATCTCTACGGAAGAATGATAGTTTAATTAGCTTTAGTTGATACCTGAAGGAGATTTAAGGGTTACTGAAGTGAGGGAATCTATACAATACACAAACTTGCTTATCACAAGGTACTTGAAACGTGGTGTATCTTGAGACTACTTGTTCCCCTTCCTGAACTAGCCTTCGTTGAGCACATCCTAGTTCACCTGATGGCATGTGTGGGTCAGACTTGTTTGTGGCTCCTCCTATGGACGTGTTCCAGGTAGGCTGATGCCATTCTCCCTTCCAGCAGTTTTTAAGCACCCCATTCCCAAAGCTTTTCTACATCACCCAGCCCTGGTGCATCCCACAAGGGGAAGGCTGGCTCGGTAGCTCGTCTTTCCTGCTGCTTTGGCAATCAGTGCCTCTGCTCTTCCCATGAATTACTGGCCAAGTGCTTCTGGTCTGTAGCTGAGGGCTCTGCAGAGGGATGAGGAGAAGCTCTTCATGGTGGATGAAGGCAGATATGCAGCACATCATTTGAAATGCAGGCACGTCGGTGAGGGCAGGGTCAATGGAGCTTCACTTCCAAACAGCCGGTGTAGGGCAGAACTTCATCCTTTCTTTCCCCTCTGGTGCTTTCCAGAATCACTGCCTCCCCTTGCTATTTTTCTCTGACAACTATGAAGGCAAAACACTCTCATAGCTGATAAGAGGTAGGTTTGTAATAGGTGGGATAGTGAGTTCTTGGCTTCTTGCTTTCCCAGCCTGTAGCCCCAGGTAACAGCCTGACCTTTGGTGCAGTGTTCGTCACCCTCAGCTCTCGCAGTTAGCTTGCTTTTATCCATAGGGAGGGAGGGTGGATCTCACACCTTTACAATCAGTGCTTTTCTTGCGCTTGTCTCTCTGAGTGCACAAGCAGAGGGTTGAAATCCCACTTAGCAGCAGCTTATTCATCCTGAGTTTTCCCAGTTCAGATGAATTCAGTCTCTGGAACACACAAACCTCTTCTTAGCGAGGCAGCTTTCTGTCAGCCTTTTCTTTTTCTCCATTTCCTCTTTTGTTCATTCCCCCATTATATGCATTAGAGGTGTTCATTTGCTTGGTTTTATTTTCTCCTTTATGGAATCATGGGTAGTTTCATTGCAACTCATCTCTTTCTGTTTGTTTCGTATAGGGCTGGTAGTGCAGGATCATTCAGACCCCCTGTTCAGTTCATATGCCTATAAGTCCCACTACCTACTGAATGAGTCAAATCGTGCTGAGTTGATGAAATTACCTATGATTCCTCCTCCTTCGTCAGCTTCCAAAAAGAAATGTGAGAAAGGTAACCAAAATAGTTTCTTTCTCTTTAATTTTCTTTTGCTTTTTCCTATTATTTCTCTCCAACTCCACCCGAGGAATGTCTGCTTGTCAAGCACCACTTATTGCTTTCCAGTGAACTTCACTCATTGATTATTGTGAGCCTGTGTTCATGTTGTTGGCAATTTTGATTTCGTTTTTGATTCCAAAAGGGCTTAAAATAATTGCTGTCACTAAATTCTCCTTGAAAGAGGGACAATCCCTTTCTATCTGACCTAGGCTGCTCCAGCTTGCAGGAAGCTATTGACACTGAATGTGAACAGGAGGCAAATAGAGCTTGATGTTGTGGCAGTTCAGTGCTTACCAAGGATGATGTGAAACAGCTTCTTAAATTGGTTTTAGTTATGGAAGAAGAGGGGGGATGTTCTGTGTCTGATCTTCCAGGTAGCTTGTGCAGAGCCTGAGGGAAGAAAGGGGTTTTCAGGTGGAATGAGGGTGGGAACTGTGGCTGGAGGATGGCCCAAGTTGCAATTAGTGAGGTTTTGCCTTTGCATGCGTCCATTCGCCCCCAGGCCTCTCATCCCACCTCTGCTAGACTGAGACCACCGGTGCTCCTTCCTCTCCCTTGGGATGGGTGTTCGATCCCTGAAGTGAATCACAGAATCATGGAATGGTTTGGGTTGGAAAGGACCTTGTCCTGTCCCTATATCCCTTATATCCCAAAGCTCCTCTTCAGGTTTCTTGTAGCTCCTTCAGGCACTGGGGCTGCTCTAAGGTCTCCCCTTCAGGAGCCTTCTCTTCTCCAGGCTGCCCCAGCCCAGCTCTCTCAGCCTGGCTCCAGAGCAGAGCTGCTCCAGCCCTCGCAGCATCTCCGTGGTCTCCTCTGGCCTGACTCCAACAGCTTCATATCCCTCTGGATACCTCATGGAGATGCTGGGGCATCCTGGAGCACCTCTGCGGACACGACTCTTGTCTGGATGAAACAGATGTAATACTTTATTCCCCATAGAAGTTGGGTTCCCTGAGGGTGTTCAGAGTTGGTGCCCCATTGCCCCCACTGCAGTTAGGTTATTTCAGACACTGCTAGATCCCTGCCTGTCAGTAGTTCCTGGAATTCCTGAAAACACAAATTATTTTGAGCCCTCTGCTTAGCTTGAGCAATATCTCACTAATGCATCCCGAGAGCAACGTGTTGGGGTTTTACTCTTGCTTAGCATTGGAAGTCTTGTGTTTGGTTTTGTTTGGTTTTTGCATCCCTTGGCATTTTCCCATCTCGGATATAACGTTGCAGTGATTTACACCGGGTCTGTATTTCCTCTGAAGCAACCATTTGCAAAAGACTCTTTTAAAAGTGCAAATTCTCTCTGATGGGTTTGGGAAGCTCTGGAAAAATCCCTAGGGTTGGATTTGCTTGTTCTTAGCAGAGGAAATACAGGATTGCTCATGCAAGTGGTTTGTTTAAGGAATGCTGTTTGTGACATGCACCAAGCGATGCGATGATACTGCTGGAAGTCTATAGGTGGCCAAGATTTTCTGGTAAATGTTTGGAAGTTGCTATCCCCACTTCTTTGGAGCTCGTGATTAAAGATTCCTTGAAATACTCTCAAGTCTCTCCCAAGTTTTTCCATCTGGGAAAACTTGTTACTGAAAATTGTATCCCTATAAAAAGATGTGTATTTAATATACTTACTTACAGAAAATATCACTCTGTGGGTTATGTATCATTATTGTATGAGCTGCTCTGTTAGTTTAGAGATGAGCTGGGCCCCTTTCCGTGTTTAATCCAGCTGCCCAAATAGAACCCAGCCAAGTCAGTGCAGACCGGAGAAGTGAATGTGAATCGCTGCGCCTTTGTGCACCAGAGGAGCTTTGGGGCCAGCTGGTGGGGTCTCATCCTGTGTTACGTGCTCTGCTCTTAGTGGAAAGCTTCCCTTTCTGGGGGGAAACTGCCACTACGGTTCTTGTGGAATGTCCTTGGTACAGAAAAGCATTGCTCAACCTATAGGCTGCGGGGTCTGATGTGCGCTAACTGGTGGCTGGCGTTCAGTCCTAACAATGTTGATTGGAAAAGGGTTTCTCTTAACCAATTTGGGGGTTTCTCCATTGGTTTGGCTGTCACCAAAGAAATAAAGCAAAGACTGGGCCATCACCAAAGACGTGGAAGCCAGCGGCGCTGCTCTCGGATGCAGTGCTTCCCTTGGGAATGCTGGCTTCAGGAATAGCTGCCTTTTTAGTGTATCTGTGCTGCAGGCGAGAGCCACAACTCGCCCATCAGTCACTTGCCCAGTCCTTTTGAACCAACATTGTTACTTTGGACTTGACCCCTTTCTCTTGCCATGTTTTCCTGCGGGACACACGAGAATGTGGAGTGGATGAGTGTCAGGGTGGGGGGAGCAAATCCTCACTTCTATAAACCAAGCAGGCTTTCTTTGTTTAAAGGTGGAAAGCTGTTGTGCTGTGAGTCCTGCCCAGCTTCCTTTCACCCCGAGTGTCTCAACATAGAAATGCCAGAGGGATGCTGGAATTGCAATGACTGTAAAGCTGGCAAGAAGCTACGGTACAAGCAGATCGTTTGGGTCAAGCTTGGGAATTACAGGCAAGTCCTTAATGCTTTGGATGGCTTTAATGTGCTATAGAATTCCAGGAGGATGACTCACATCAGCTCAGTCCTTGTAAACAAGAAGTAGAAATAGAGTAATTCATCTGCTTCGTGTTGGATATTGATGTCAGCTTGACATTACATTCTCCCTCTTATTCCAGGCACTGATGGACACTTGGTTGTGCTTATGTTTGCTCTATAGAGTGTAATAGTGATGTGGAGAACCAGGGGCTGTCTTTAGAAGGAGGATGTCGTGGCTTGTGTTGGCTGTTAGTCACCCCCAGGAACACAAGCACTTTCTGGGTGATCTTAGCAACCCACCCTGATGCCAGCTTTCCCAAAGTTTGGAGTAAGAACTTGTCTCGTGTTGTGCATGGTGCTCGGAGCCTCGATTGCATGTGGCAGGAATTCCTTCCTTTAGGAAAACTGGCTTTGATTTCTCAGCCCAACCTCTCAGAACTGGCTCAGGGAACTGAGGTTCTTCTCTCTCTTTGTGCTTTGCAGGTGGTGGCCAGCAGAGATCTGCAATCCCAGGTCTGTGCCTCTCAACATACAGGGCCTCAAACATGATATCGGGGACTTCCCAGTATTTTTCTTTGGTTCACATGACTACTATTGGGTACACCAGGGCAGAGTTTTCCCTTATGTTGAAGGAGATAAAAGCTTTGCTGAGGGGCAAACTAGTATTAACAAGACCTTCAAGAAAGGTAAAATCAAACAAAGTTTATAGTGGTTTATGACAAAAATTCCACGTGTTTGTGTCTCCATCACCACTTAACCTGCATGGGAATATTCTGTGACTAGTGTTCTGTGTTCACCTACAATGCAAGCGTTCTGTAGCTCCCTTGACTGCAGATAAAACTTGTTTCTTTAAGTGCCTACCCATTGTGTGTTGTTGTGGGCAAGTGCAATTCTTCCACAGGCTGGGAAATGTGTAGATGGAGCTGGGGCTCTGCTGCATGGGATCATTGTTCGGTAGCTGTACTGCAAAGTACCTGATGATAGATTCATGATACACTGCAATAACTCATTCTTAGCTTGTTGGGGTTTGTTTATGGAGTTCTGTTTTTAGCTTTTAAAAAGAGAAATGAAAATACATACGTGTCTTGATGTGGTTAATAGCTACTGGTGCTAATGACTTTCTATTTTGAACTCCCTTGCACAGCACTTGAAGAAGCAGCAAAGCGCTTCCAGGAGCTGAAAGCACAAAGAGAAAGCAAAGAGGCATTAGAAATTGAAAGGAATTCAAGGAAACCTCCGCCATATAAACACATTAAAGTGAGTTGGCTTCTTTCTTTTCCTCCTTTCATTGCGTGCCTGGGTAGGCTGGGTATTTAAATTGATATTTGGAGGTATTCAGAGCATTATGTGCAACATAAGGAAATGCCAAGGAAATGCTTAAGGAAATGCCAAGAAATCATTTTGCCGTTCCTTTCAGTCCTCCTTTGTTCTGACTTATAATGGCAGAGTGTTTGTGACAGAGCATTTACGGTTGAAGGACAGTGTCACCTGAGGTAGAAACTGGCTGGTTGTGAGCTTGTCTTGTGTCTTAGATACCTCCCGGCTACTGACATGTGCCAACCTCTGTTAGCACAGCCCTCAGCACTAGCAGGGGTGCCAACTGCTCACAGCTTTGGACACACAGGACTTGATGTTGTTCCTTTAATTGTTTTAGTTGGAAGGAATCCCAGCGATGTACTTGATAGACTCGGTGTGCACTGATTTCCTCAGTGATTTCACTGGGAGGAGTCTCCAGCTGTACCCTCTGGAGTCATGAGTTTTGGTGTTCTTCACTTGAATCACTTACTGCTGGCTTCTCTGAACAGTGTGTGTCCCTGGTTAAGTTCATGGTTGAGTGACAGGTAGTGGACAACCAGCCATTGGAATCATCTCCCTAGGGAATTGGATTCCCCAGCACTGGACACTGTTAAGATTCAGCTGGTCAGAGTCGTGGGACATCTAGTCTAGGTCATGCTTTGCCTAGAAAGGTTGGACCAGATGATCCTTCAGGTCCTTTCCAATGGAGCAGTTACATCCGTGTTCTTTGTGCATTGTCTTCATCATCGATTCCCTTTTCCCTTTGCTCCACAGTCCAACAAGGTGATAGGGAAAGTTCAGATTCAGGTGGCTGACCTGTCGGAGATCCCTCGCTGTAACTGCAAGCCCTCGGATGAGAACCCCTGTGGCCTGGAGTCGGAATGTCTGAACAGGATGCTGCAGTACGAGTGCCATCCCCAAGTGTGCCCCGCGGGAGAGCGGTGCCAAAACCAGTGTTTCACCAAAAGACTCTACCCTGATGCTGAAATCATCAAAACCGATCGACGGGGATGGGGCCTCAGGACAAAAAGGAGCATTAAAAAGGTAGAATTACAAAGGGCAAAGGCAACCTTGTCCTGAATTGAAGGTGATGAAATCCAAGAGAGCTGGAAAGTGTAGAAAAGGCAAAGAGATCCTGAACTGATTCTTTTCCCATTAGAACCAACGTGGTACTGAGCTGTACGTACAGGCAGCGTGTAGGGTAACCCACAGTGCAATGTCAGATGAAGGCTTTGTGGATAGTCATTTAAACTGGGAATGTGCTGCTTTTATCCATTTTTACAAGGATTTATCTCCTTGGCTTTTTTAAAGTGTAGCTACAGTCTCTAGAAGTGTGAGATAGAAGCTGTTGTGCTGCTGTTCTCATTTTGAGCAGGATTATTGCTTAGATGTGGTGCACACACATCTGCCTATGAGCGTGTTAAATTTCCATGCTTGTTGTGACGATTGGAGTATATTTTTATAGGAAATGCTTTTTTTTCCCTGTGCTGCTTCCCCTTAGGATAGGAAGGAGATGATAAACCCATGCTTACCTTGTTCTCCTTCCTGCCAGGGTGAATTTGTGAACGAATATGTTGGTGAGCTGATTGACGAGGAGGAGTGCAGACTGCGCATCAAGCGCGCGCATGAGAACAGCGTGACCAACTTCTATATGTTAACTGTAACAAAGGTATACGTCACACCTGGTTCAGTGTAAGCTGTTGATGATTGAAACTAGGGGCAAAATGCTGGCAGAAGCATTGTTCCGTGTTTGCTGTTACCCTCCTATCCACACCTCAGTGTTTCCATTTAATGCAGTGGATGAGGAGGTGGAACAGAGAACCTGTATCTCAGGTTGTGTCTATTTCACATTGTAGCATCAATATTCAGGCTGTCTTTCATTAACTCTTAAGGGAAAACTTAGCACTTGGTACCAATATATAAAATAAGTGTATTTTTGCTGCCTTGGCCATTAGTAATCACTTGTTGTTTCGCCTTTTTCTTTGTAAGTACTTGACCATGTCTTTGTCTTTTGCTCTGAAGGACCGGATCATAGATGCTGGCCCAAAGGGGAATTACTCTCGGTTTATGAACCATAGTTGTAACCCAAACTGTGAAACACAGAAGTGGACAGTGAACGGGGACATTAGAGTTGGACTGTTTGCTCTTTGTGACATTCCTGCAGGTAAGAAGATGCACCGTTCTGCACCTGTACTTCTGTCTCAATGGCTATAAGTGGCTGTGGTGGTTTTCCTCTTAAATTCCGTAGCACCATCAACTTTTTTAGGAACTTTGTCATTCATTGAAGCAGAGACAAATATTTGAGTGCTGGGAATCTGTAGCTGGAGGTTTTGAAGCTGAAAGCTGCTGTTAAAGCTAACTCTAGGCTTTGCTGCCAACTACAGTGTTAACTCTGTCTTGTAAGCGCTTAGCACAGTACTGATCTTTCATCAGGATCTGTCCAGGGTGATACTGTCTTTCCATGTTCAGTGTTTCACCTGATCTCCTGTCATACCTGGCTCTGTGTGATAGTGGAGTCGATGAAATCAATGCATTGTTTCCTTCCAAACACATTGCTGCTGGATCTGCAGGCTAAACCTGATGGATGCCTCCTCACAAGCCTTGTCGTTCCTCAGTTCCTCTGTGGGTGAATTGTTTTCTCTTCCTGTTTTAGGGATGGAGTTAACCTTTAATTACAACTTGGATTGCCTGGGCAACGGGAGGACAGAGTGTCATTGCGGAGCAGAAAACTGCAGTGGTTTCCTCGGGGTGCGTCCAAAGGTACGTGGATGAAAACCGAAGCTTCTCCTCCCAGATCCAGTGAGAGTGGGGCAGGGAGGTTCTTGCTTGATTTAACTCTTTAGTTCAGGTTGGCCAAAGAAGTGATGAATGCTCCATCCCTGGCAGTGTTCAAGGCCAGCCTTGGGTGACGTGGTCTAGTGTGAGGCATCCTTCCCTATGGCAGGGGGTTGCAACTGGATGATCTTAAGGTCTTTTCCAATCCAAACCATTCTGTGGTTCTATGATTCTAATACTTCCCAGCTTTGACAGTCTCTAAAGGCACAGTAGTGCTGTTGTGTCAATGGTGGAGTTCATGTACCAAACTCTGTTAATTCAGACACACGTGGATGAGCATTTCTGACTTCTGTAGCTTAAACTCTTATTTGGGATGGATTTAATTTAAGCAGAGTTCATGCAAATAATAACCAGAGTGATTAATTGGAATGCAGGAGGTTTATAAAGTGACTGTATGCTCTGATCTTTGTAATTGCCAGACAGCATTTGCAACAGCAAACGAAGAGAAGGTGAAGAATGCAAAGTTAAAGCAGAAGAAAAGGAAAATAAAAACAGAGCAGAAGCAGATGCATGAAGACAACTGTTTCCAGTGTGGAGACGGGGGAGAGCTAGTCATGTGTGACAAAAAGGACTGTCCCAAAGCATACCACCTCCTATGCCTTAACCTGACTCAACCCCCTTTTGGTAAGAGCAGTCCTATGCTTTCCTGTTCAGCTTTCCTTCCTGCAGTGTCAGAGCTGAAATGCGGCATTCATTTAGGTTGAAAGCAGCCTATTTGCTTTTGCAGTGCTACTCATTTTTAGACATACATCAGGTGGCAGTGCTCTGACATGATGGGCAGAGAGGTGTCGTAATACTTCATGGTCTGTAATGTGTTTAATTTAGCTACTGCTGAAGGACGGCACGTACCATCGGTTTGATTTCTCCATGTTAAGGCAGAGTTTTCTGTAGCCAGGGTTCAGGTTATTCCACAATACAGCATCTTAATCCCATGGTAGGATTTGGGAAAAGCCTTTATCTCTTTAATCTTCCTGATTCCAAAGACTTCGATGAAAATCAGTGGAAGTCCAGATTAGTCTAGGCTTAAATCATCCAAGCAGCTGCCACGAGTGAAGCTGAAGAAGCAGCACGAAGCTTTTGATTTCCCTTTTCCCTATGCTTAGTGCACCTCTGCAGTCCCACAGTTGAGCATATGGTCATAGAAAGACATGTCTGAATGGTTTGGGGATCTGGGGCTTTTATGCTCCAACGTATTTTTACCCATTTCATTCTTCTTGTAGCCATTTCTCACTTACTTTCCAAAACTAATGCATTCAGGCTTCCATTAAAGTGAACTACAGCTTAGTTTGTAGATACTGATCTGGACTTGCTCAGATAGGTAAATGATGCTCACAAATCAAACCCAGCTCCCCTTGCAAGGACATTTGGTGTTTTTTGGCAGAGGAGGTTGAGCTGTCTTTATTTTGAGCTCCGGTTATGCACACTTTGATGCTTTGAGCCAAGTGAGGCCTAAAAGGTGCACAATGTCTGTTGGACATGAGAAGCAAAAGTGGCAACTACAGTAAGAGCTGGTTTGCCTGAACTTCCTTTGCATTCATCTGCACAGTTACAGCACGGAGTAAGGGCTAAAGGCCGGTGCTAAGCACGCTAACACCAGCTTCCTCTCTGTCTCTCTTCCCTCCCCCTCCCATCCTCAGGAAAGTGGGAATGTCCGTGGCATCAGTGCGACGTCTGTAGCAACCCTGCCGTTTCCTTCTGCGAGTTCTGCCCTCACTCCTTCTGCAAAGACCACGAGCAGGGAGCGCTGGTGCCGTCGGCGCTGGACGGCCGCCCCTGCTGCTCCGCGCACGACCCCAAGTCTCCCGTGGCACCTGAGTACTGGAGCAAGATCAAGTGCAAATTGGAAGCACAGAACCCCGCTGAAGAAGCAAAGGAGTGAATTTGGTTACAAACAGCCAAGGGAAGGGGAGAAGAGAGGGGCAGGCAGGCGATGAACTCAAAGAGACTGCTGGACACATTCAGTCTTCGGCATCGTCGTGTGCGGACCGGGATCGGGACCATTTCCTCTGAGCAAGCAGAAGCAGGCGGTGGTGGTTGGGTTTTGTTGTTTGGTCTTTCTTTTACCCTTGAATGTGCTACAGCAGCTCTTACCATGGGCAACCAGAGACGTCTTGGCCTTCGAAGGAGAAACCTTTTGACAGTGAAAAGAATATTCCGTTTCAAAGCCGTTCTCTTGAGTGTAGAAAGCAAATCATAGCAGCGTATTTATTTATTTAACTTCTAAAGGGTTTTGGAAGATCTGGCTTTGCTCGGGCATTGTGGCTTTCGAAACAAAGCAGCAAAGCCAAGGTCACTTCCATGTCTAGTTTATGGCAAGGACAAAGCCTCCCCACTCTGTAATGCTGAGGTGCCACGTGGGCAGATGTGGGGTTCAGACCAGGTGACCCTGAAATGCCTCTATCCCAGTGTTTACTTTTATAAGGCATTTGGAGAAGGTAGGTTATATTTGTGTTAACCTGTGAGTGGTGGTGTCAAGCTTTTCTGATGAGGAATGAGGTGGGTGACTTCTTGGACGTGCTCATAATGCCGGATCTGGCATTGGTGAAGGAGGGCAGGAATCGCAGCTCCCTGCTGGAGCTGTAAGTGGGTGTTTGCAGGCAGGTGGAAATGCAGAAAGAGCTTCATGGCACAATGGTCATTCCGTTATCCTGCCTAAGGTGGAAAACTTCCTAGTCAGGAGAGCCTCAGCCTGCAGCACACTGGGAACCGAAGTCTTAATCCTGCCCATGGGAGTGCTGTCACTGAGTTCTGTAGAGGGAGGAGGACAGATACCCGCTCTGTGCGTAGGTATTTGTCACCTGCCGGGTTTGTGCTTGTTTCCCTGCCGTTGCATTCGTGTGATTCCTTCCTGCTGCCTTCCCAGACTCCCATTAGCTTCAAATCCAAGGAGATTTGAGCACTGAAGGAATCAGCCCCATGTGTGTGTTTGCTTTGATGGAATGCTTAGGTATTACTTTTGCTGAGAGATCTTCTGGCTTTAATCTTTGTTAATGGAGCTAAGGAAAATCTCAGCACTTCTTCAATGAACAGGGTATTTTCCGCCTGGGTCACGGGCTGTGTTCACAGCAGCCAACTTGAGCCTCCTGAAACAGTTCTCTCTTGGATGTCCTCTGGTAGAGAGGCTTTTGAAGGGGATGCTCCAGGCGGAGTAGGTTCCTTTAAGAACCTCTTCCCTTCTCTTTCTTGTGCAAGGAGCCTGGAGAACTGCTTTCCCCTTTGGCGAGCCCTTCATCCGAGCACTATATGTCTCCCTTGCCCTGGTACAGTTAGAGCTCACCTCTGACGTGTGTACTTTAGAATGAGGTATTGAAGAGATGCCTGAAGAGAAGGGGTGAATACCAAGTGTTGCTGGCATCTGGCTGATTGAAGCCTTTGGATTAAGAACTGTGTCTTTAGGGAGCCTCCAGGAACGTGGTGACTTCTCAGTTAAGCAAATCGAAGGCTAAAGAAGTGAGTCTGAGGTGGTAGAAGGTGCCTTGCCTCTGGCTGTGTCTTTAGCCCTCTGATTAGGGGTTGGAATCTGTTTGTGTGCAATTATACATGACAGAATACACTACAGTGCCATTAATTGAGCCAGCAGCTCATCTCCTGAGCACCCATGGGTGCTTGGGGTCTACCTGGGGGGGGGGTGGGGGGGGTCAGTTCTGGTACGGAGCCTCCTGGGCTCTGCAAAGCACTTCATCTTGTGGTCTGTACTACAGAGAACGTCAGAAACACTAATGTTGCTTGAAAGCAGTGCTCTATTTTGGTACTTTGTACACAACAAAAAGCCCTTTACAAAAAAGGTCTTTCTTTTTCTTCCCATTTCCAGTGATAAATGTCTCCTTTTAAGCTCTTACTGGGGGTGTTTGCCCTTTTCAGCAGTTCCAAACATAGCTCTTGCTGCAGTAAGGCCCAATGTGTTTACTTCAGCTTATTTATTAGGCTTGATCATGTTCAGATGATGTTCTCTTGGGAATACAGAGCATGGCTGTGGGGTGAGTGCAGTTTTCACTGTGTCCATGGTGGGAATGGTGTGAGGGCACCAGGACCCCCTTCACAAGCACTCCACATGGTGGGGAGCAGAGGGGTGAGAGCCATGGACCATCCTTCACCTCGCAGGCCATATGAAGGTTCACAGAAGGCTTAAAACCATGTAAAATGCTGTGAATTGAGGGTTGCTGCTGCTCCTGTGCCATGCACTTGAGGTCTGCGTTCATTTTGTCCTCAAACTTCTTACAGGTGCTTCTTTTTTCCACCAAAAAACTAAGATTAAGCATAGCCAAAACCTGGAGCAACAGGAGATTGATTTGTAAGGTGGTGAGCAAAGAGCCTGAACTTGGATTTCATGCTGCTGGAGAGAAGGTGAATCTTCAATGTTCTGAGATAAGAAAACGCCTCATTGAAGCATCTTTCTTAACTATAGGGTTGTTCTATTTGCCAAACACAATGTTCAGACACACATTTTAACCCCATCTCAGCAAACTCGATAGTGATAATGGCATTCCTTCGTAAGGAAGAGGTTTAATGGATGCTCTAATTGGCATCAAGGGGGGGGGGAGCTGTGTATCTTCAACTGGGAGAAGTAATATTGGGTGATAATTTGGCTGTTTCATGCTGACGCCCAGAAGAAATCCACAGACCTGCTGTGATTTTGGTTGAGAGCTTGAACCTGCTGTCGAAGACTCAGTTATTCCTTCACCGCAACGCACTGTCACGCTTTCCCCTTGCTTTGTCTCCCATTCCTAAGGGAGCACCACGCTCTGGCTCCCTCTCCGTCACCCGCGTGCTCCCCTTTGGTGCAGCCTCAAAGCTGCTGTGTGAAGCGAACAGGATTTCGTTGTTTACTGGGGCTTTTACTCTAGGTTGCACCTTAGCACAGCACAGACCATGGCCCAAATGCTGGTTGACTCCCTACATCCATGGTGCAAGCATTTAGTTGTGGCTTTCAGGTCATTTATGTAGACTTGTCCTCTCAATAGACTGTCGAAGGCATTTGCAGCTCAGGAAGGATAAAGCTAAAGGCAATTTGGGGGGCAAATTCCCTTCTCTGGTCACCACCCTGGTCTTGGAGATACCTGTTGAAATGGAGTAGTAGGGCCGGAATGTTGGATTTCGGCCTTTCTTGTGAAGAAAACCCTTCTTTGTTTCTTTCATTTCAGGATAGAATGGGAAAGACTCAAGTCCTAGACGTACTGAACAGCATCAAATCTGTATATATTGAATCTTTACGGAACTGTGTGGGTTGGGTGGGGAGGAGGGCGGGAGGGGGGTGTCCAGCGCTGGTACGAAGTAGTCACTTTAACATTGAAACCTCTGCCTCATTGAATTCAGGGTTTAATGTACTTGAAGCTCTGCGGTTCCTTCTACAGCTTTGTTGTGTTTGTTTTATTTATGCATTCTTTTTGTATCCTCCATTGAAAACGTCTTTTGCCTTCCCTCAAGTTCCTTCCTGCTCCCGCTGGACACTGAATCCGTGGCACATGGAAAGGGAGCAGTTTCCAGGCTCGAGAGGCGGCATCGTGGGGTGATGCCCATGTTCAGCTTTCGGGTTTCCCTTGGCTTTCCCTTACTTTTTGTGTAGCAAAAAACCCCTTTGCACTTCCAATACCCTCCTCCGCTTCGGATGGATTTGCAATGGCCTGAGTATAGAGAAGGTAAAAGATACCCTACCGAGACAAGGTGTTTCCTGTTATGTTCCATTCCTGAGTGTCCAGCTCAGGTTTTATTACCCCGTGAGGGGCTGTGCTGTGGGGAGAGGGCTGCAGAGCCTCTGTGCTCTGCACAGCAGACTTTGTGTGCTTCATACGAACTCCAGAGGGAAATCATGTTTGAATTTGCCAAAGCCATTCGCTCCTTCACCGCCTCTGCTGTGGTTCTGGCTCCCGGTTACCAAGAGGCTCTAGGGAACCATTCCCGATCTTGTCTCATTCCTGGTGTCACTCTCCCTTCTCAATCCAAGGGTGTGTTGGGCGCGGGGCTGCCGTTGGGATCCGACCCCGTTTGCACACGACAGGTACGTGCAGATCCCGTTTCCATCCCCGTGCGCTCTCGAGCGGAGCGGTGAGGATGCCCTTTGTAGAGTCGTTCTCTCCATAGACTTTTATCTGTACCAAACCTCGTAGATCCTGTGAAACGTTCTTTTAAGGCAATCACTCGAGTCTTTCATAGCAAAAGCATCCATATTCACTGAAGCCGGTATCTTAAAGAGTCCTTGGGAGTCGCCTAGAAGCTCTTGACACTAAGGGGGTAGTGTTCACTTTCCCTGGCCATGTTCCATTGGGGCATTAACTGTATTATGACTTGATGTTGCCGCATAGACTTTGAGGTAGCCGATATTTGGGGGGTTTTGTTGTTCGGCCTATGTTCTGCATAGTGTGAAACCTGTAAAGCTTGGTTAACCCTGTACATAGGTAGCTGACTGTCACCTAGTTATAGCGTACCTAGCCTTGCCTGTAATATTCTAGCTTCTTACTGAATGTGTGTGATGGTAGGAACCATATAATTTTTGTACATTCTATTTCCGGAGATGTTGCCTTTTTTTATTTTACAACTCCTTTGGAATTCGGATGTGGTTTTTGCTTCCGTGAGGATTCATTTGGAAAGGTTTTTAAATGACATTCCACTGATCTGAACTTTTGCTTGAGGTTGACTTCAATAAATCGTTCTGAATGTTCCAACGAGCAAAAAGGCTTTGCCCTCCCTCTTGTCTTGGGGTGGGCAGGAAGAACCGTGGGTTCACCCTGCTCCTGAGGGAGCTCCCTGTGTGGTTCCTATGGGAGCTGGGCCCCTCGGGGCTCCCTCCTGGCTCCCATGGGAACCGCTCCCCTCGGGACTCCCTCCTGGTTCTTACGGGAACCGCTCCCCTCGGAGCTCCTTCCTGGTTCCCATGGGAACCGCTCCCCTCGGAGCTCCTTCCTGGTTCCCATGGGAACCGCTCCCCTCGGAGCTCCTTCCTGGCTCCCATGGGAACCGCTCCCCTCGGGACTCCCTCCTGGTTCTTACGGGAACCGCTCCCCTCGGTTCCTATGGGATCCGCTCCCCCCTCGGGGCTCCCTCCCGGTTCCCATGGGAACCGCTCCCCACAATGGCCCAAGCGCCCTCCCCGCCCCTGCGATGGGAAGCGCCGTTCCGGCTCCGCCCCGGGCAGGGCGGTGCGGGGCGGGCGGCGCGGCCATGCGGCGGCGGAGGCTGCGGGCGGGCGGCGCGGCGGAGGTGGCGGCCGAGGCTGCGGTGCGGGCGGTGCTGTTGGCGGCCTTCGTGTGGGTGAGAGCGTGGCACGGCGCGGGCCCTGCACCGAGCCCCGGCCCCGCCGCCTGAGCCGTTCCCGTTCCCTTCCCTCCGCAGCATCATGGAGTTCCTGCCGCCGTTCCAGCGCGTGGTGCAGCCCGAGGAGATGTGGCTCTATCGGAACCCCTACACGGAGGCGGATCGAGTGCCCGCGCTGCCCATGTTCGTGAGTTCCGCCCCCTTCGCTGCGGGTTTGCTCTGCATCGCCGTAGAGGCGCAGCCTGGTTTGGGTTCAAAGGGGCCTTAAAGCTCCAACCAATCCCTGCCACGGGCAGGGACGGCTTCCCCTGGAGCTCCAACCTTGAGCACGGCCATGGATGGGGCAGCCGCAGCTCCATTCAACCCGTTCCGGTGTCCCATCGCCGCCACAGGGAAGCGCTTCTGCCTAAGAGCTCGTTTCAGTCTCCCCTCTGGCAGATTAAACCCCCCTTGTAAAGCAAAGCCGCTGCCTAAAGACCTATGCCAGTACCTGTAGTTCTCTCAGGCGCTATGGGCGTCCCTGGGGTGAAACCCCGCAGTCCCCAGGGAGGCGCTGGGTGATAATTGGGTTTCTCTGCATCAGCATCTGCTGTGGTTTTCGCTGACACAGAGCCGGCGCCGGCTTTGTGTTCGGATAGTGCTGCGCTGGGAGAGGGCAGGATGCTGCTTGGCTTTGCTGTTGTGTCCTAGCGGGAGCGCTTCAGCCCTCTCCGCTGCCAGGCGCTGACAGCCATCTCCTTCCGTGGCAGTTCATCGCCTTTCTGTCCCCTCTACTGCTCATCCTCCTGGCGAGGCTGTTCCTGAGCGCCGACCGGGAGGACACGCGGGAAGCCTGCCTTGGTGAGCTGCTCCGTACTGCCGGGGATGGAGCATTCACCCCTTCCCTGTGCCAGCGCCTCAGCACCCTCACAGTAAAGAACTCCTTTATCTCCATCCTGAACTTCCCCTGTTTCAGCCTGAACCCATCACCCCTTGTGCTATCCAGTCCCTGATGAAAGGTCCCTCTCCAGCATCCCTGTAGCCCCCTTCAGACACTGAAGTTGCTCCGAGGTCGTGCCTCACATCGCGGTGCTGATGGTACTGATGTGACCTCTCTGCTCTCTCCCAGCTTCCAGTCTTGCTCTTGCCCTGAATGGGGTTCTTACAAATGCCCTGAAGCTCGTGGTGGGGAGGTGAGAAACTTCTCCTTCCTCACTGCACCGTGCGGGAAGGGAGGTGGATCTGTGCTGGGGCAGAGGCAAGGGCCAGAAGCTGGGGATGGACACACTCAGTGTGGACAGAATGTGTTCTTTCTGGCTGGAAAGACCATTAAACATTAGAGCAGACCCTGGTGGGGATCCGGGCACCGTACGGGTGTGCTCATTCACACAGGGAGCGGGTGGGATGGTTTCATCTCCCCACCTTGGTCGCCTGCGCCTAAGCCATGGATGTGGGTGCTTGCTGGAGGGCTCGGGGGTCTCCTGAGCACCGTGCACCCCTGAGCTGTGTCCTTTGCTGCTCTGCCCTAGGCCGCGGCCGGACTTCTTCTATCGATGCTTCCCGGATGGACGAGCGAACGTGGAGCTGATGTGCACGGGAGACTCCAGCACAGTGACTGAGGGGCGCAAAAGCTTCCCCAGCGGACACGCTTCCTGTGAGTAGTCCATGGCCCCTGCCTGCTGCAGCCCCTGACGGTGAGCCGCGGGGAGGGCAAGCTCGGGTTTGCTTTACGCACCCTGTGGCTTCGGGTGCGTTCTGGGGGGCTCGGCTTTCCCTTCTGCAAAGCAGTGGGGTGAAAAACATCATCTGACGCTGCCTGCAACCGCTGGGATGAAGGATGCTCACCAAGGACCGGCTTCCGCGTCTCCATCCCTCCCGAGCCGATGCTTCCCATGGGCAGGACAGGCGTCCTCTGGCAGCCCCTCCGTGGCAGCAGGGCAGAGGGTGAAGCAACGCGTCTCTCTTTCAGTCGCCTTCGCTGGTCTCGCCTTCTCTGCCTTCTACATAGGGGGAAAGCTGCGCTGCTTCACGCCGGGCCGGGGAGGCAGAGCCCTGCGGCTCTGCGCCTTCCTCCTCCCGCTCTTCCTCGCCACCCTCATCGCCGTGTCCCGCACCTGCGACTACAAACACCACTGGCAAGGTGGGTCTGGGAACCACAGAGTGCCTTGGGTTGGAAAGGAGCTTGAAGTCATCCAGTTCCAACCCGCTGCCATGGGCTGGGACACCTTCCGCTAGAGCAGGGTGCTGCGAGCCCCATCCAACCTGGCCTCAAATGCTGCAGGGATGGGGCATTTACCGCTTCCTTGGGCAACCCATGCCAGTGCCTCCCTCACAGGGAAGAACTTCTGCCTTTGTCCAACCTGACCTTCCCCTGTTCCAGTCTGAACCCATCACCCTGTGTGCTATCGCTGCAGTCCCTGATGAAGGCCCCTCTCCAGCATCCTTGCAGCCCCCTTCAAACAATGGAAGCTGCTCTGATGTCTCCACGCAGCTCCTTTTCTCCAGCCCCAATAGTCTCAGCCTGGCTCCATTCAGGACCTGCTCCAGGCCCTGAGCATCCTCGTGGCCTCCTCTGGACTTGCTCCAGCAGCTCCGTGTCCTTATGTTGAGGACACCAGAGCTGCACACAGTGCTGCGAGTGGGGTCTCGGAAGGCATCAGTGCCTCCCCAGGGGCACAAGTGGGTACCCTCAGTGCACGGGGGAGCCCATGGTGGGCTCTGAACCTGAGGAGTAATCAACAGCCCTTGGCCTTGGGGGCTTTCCAGCTGAAGAGCTCAGTCATGGAGCTCGTGAGGGCGAAGGGAAGTTAACTCTCCTCTGCTCTTGCCCACAGACGTGTTGGTTGGCTCGGCCCTTGGCTTCGTGCTTGCCTACCTCTGCTACAGGCAGTATTACCCTCCCCTGACGGACTCCATGTGCCACAAACCCTATCTGTACAAACCCACGCAGCTGCCAGCGCATCAAGAGAAGCCTCCAGCTTCCAGCTTCCACCTGGATGTATAGGGATGGGCTCTGTCCCGCTGGTCCCTCGGTGCCAGGGCAGGAGAAGGCTTTGGGGAGGTTGATGGTGAGAAGTGGCTCCATCAGATGAGGATGAACCTGATGCTGGTGGTGTCGTGCTCAGGGGCTCGTGCTGCTTCGTTCAACCACAGCTTGTAGGCAGCCAAGGCACCCTCAGGGCGCCAACCTGCAGCACAGCCCAGCCACAGAGGGTGCTGGAGCAAGAAGCAGAATGGGACAAGCTGGTGTGCCCCATCCCATGGGTGTTCTTGTCACCATCAGGCACCTCCCTTCGGTCCCATCCCTCCCCATGGGAAGTGCAGCCCCAAGGGCAATGCAGGACCTGCTCTTGGTGTCTTTCCAGTCCCAGCTGAGCTCATAGGCAGGAACGAGCAGGAGGTTGAGGTCTCTCTACCCACGGGTTGAGTTGGGGAGAGGGAAGATGAGTCCGGCGTGTGTTATGTGCGTTATTGTGCCGGCCCCAACCTTTTCTGACGTGCCAAATAAAGGAGCTTAACTTTTTTACATGAGCTGTGCTCCGAAAAGCTTTCTTCCAATGATTGGGTTTATTGCTGTGTCATAGGTGTTCATGTGCTGCCTCTTCCCTTGCAGCTTTACTATGGTTGTAAAGAGAGGAGAGGCCAGCAGAGGATGCAGAGGTGGCTGAAAGCAGCCCCTGCACCGTGGGCTGTCTGCTCAGGCAGGGGAAGGGGTAGAGTGCTGCAGAGACCCCGCAGCACCGGTGTACGTAGTGACCTGGCACTGGGCTCCTCCAGGGATAAGTGTGGCTTTGCCCCAAGGCAAAGGTGAGGCTGCAGCACGAGAGGCTCGGGATGGCAGTGATGGAATTCCACCCCATCAGCAACAGAGCTTACAGAAGCAGCTTGACTTCCCCCTAAGCTTGTGCCTCTGTGGATTCTCCAACCCCTTCCTTCTCCCCGCAGCCGTGCACACACCACAGTCAGCTCCTTATTTAGTTTGGCTTTTACTGGAAAAGACGTTAAATAACATTTAAAATGTATTCGGTTTCCTGTTACCAAAGTGCATAACTTAAGCAGCTGATCAAGAGTCCCCTGGGAGCTTCCTTCCCCTCCTCTCATCAGGCACCCGACCCAGCAGCTTGTCTGCGGTCAGGTAAAGAACAGCTCCTGTGGCTTCGGGAGGGGAGAAGGCTGCAAACAAACCCTTTCCAATAGTGCAAATAACGTGGTACAGGGGAGGACGAACAACAAAGAGGCGGTGGGTGAAGGCTCCGTACCCCATGCAGGGCAAGCATCGGTGGCAGGGGAAGCGGTTTGGTTCTTCCAAAGGCCCCGACGCCATCAGTGCAGCGGCCGCAGGCTCGGTCCAGGGGTGCTGTGGTCATAGGAGGGATCACCAGCGGCTCCTTGCCCCCCTTCGAGCAGAGCCAGCCCATCACAGCCCGCACTGGCGGCACCGGGACCACGCTGTAGCACTTGAAGGGGATGACAGTGGCTGGTGGTCACATTCCTGCTCGCTCTATGGCAGCTGCTTCACCTCCCAAAGCCCACGGTCCTCAGGCCCGGTGCTGTTGCGGCAGGGGGAAGGCTGCTGCAGTGCTCTCCACGCTGCGCAGTGTTAAGGCTTTGATTCCTCGAGGTCGTAAGCTATGAGGTTCCTCACTAAGCCAGAGCAGTGCTGGTTCCCAGCCCCGAGCCCTGCTCTGCTTTGGTGCTAGGGGAGTTAATGCGATCGCGCAGGAGGTGCAGGGGTAAAGTACCTGTTGCCATAGGGAATCACAGTTCAGGCGCTGGGGGAGAGCAGAAGTGGTTTCCTTTGATGGTTTTATCCCTCTGCCCTTACCCTAAATGGAGGAAACTCCTCTCCAGGGAGCGGTGAGCACTTGGGAAGCAGCATGCGGGACACAGCAGCAGAGGAGAGAGGAAGGCAGAGGAGAAATCTGCACCTTCCTGGTGAGTGAATTGGATCTAAGGCGGCAAAGGGAGAACACAGGAACGGCTGCTCGAGGGCAGACCAACGCACCCAGCAACTACCAGCAAGAGGACGTAAGGAACGGCATGGGAGGTGTGGAGCACAGGCCACGTGTATTCAATCCACAGGTCATTTCCTCATGGATTGAACCCATGGGAATGCAGTTGCTGCTGCCCTTATCTTCCGCAGCAGTGGTTTATTGGGTCTTCTTGTCTGATAGTGCTTATGTGCAGGATAAGAGGAGCCAAACGCGCTGACACCCAACCTCCTGCCTGTAAATAAGGAACATCATTCCCTCAAACACCAATGTCCTCTGAGGTGCCCTGGGAAATGCCGGGTGTAGGTGAGGTGACTTACATCAAGTGGCCACAACAGCATAGGGTGCTCACTGGCTCCCTGGCAAAGGCTGATCCAGTGTAATGCCTTGTGTCTGGTAGATCTCCTTCAGGACCAACAGAACGGTGTCCTCCGACTCCCTGGATGAGGAGGAGGAGATGGGAATTAGAAGGGGATGCTTCCCTCCACACTGTCAGGATGGCTGTGGTG